>JAUIMM010000129.1:2655000-4035000 GCA_031769625.1 Taudactylus pleione
CTGCTCTCAGGAGTAATTATTCCAGTCCCCTCAGCGAGGGAAGGGCTTTTCTACCCTTTTCTTAGTTCAGAAGCCCAATGGGTCTCCTTGGCCTATCCTCAACCTCAAGTCTTTAAAAAAGTTTAGAAGGGTGCCCAGGTTTCGTATGGAAACCCTCCACTCTATTATCCTGGCTATGGAGCCTGGGGACTTTTATGGTATCTCTGGACATTCAGGATGCTTAACTGCATGTACCTATAGTGCCTTCTCATCAACAATATCTCTGGTTTGCTATAGTACAGCAACATCTCCCAATATCAGGCTCTACCGTTTTGGCTCCTCGGGTCTTGACCAAGATCATGGCAGTTATGGCGGCCTATCTTTGTCGTCAAGGGATCAGACTTTGCCCATATTTAACTGTCTTGCTGTTGGCCAGCTCCCCCATAAATTCTTCACCACCATCTACAAATAACCATTGCATTACAGCAAACACACGGTTGGCTGATCTACTGGAAAAAGTCTTCCTTGACACCTTCTCAAAGAATGGTACATCTGGAAGCCCTCCTGGACTCTAAGATTCAGAGAATCTTCCTAACAGCAGACAAAATCTCAGTATTACAGCAGCAGGTGCGCAGACTACTACACAGTCGCCGAGTGTCAATTGACTCTGCAATGCAGACACTGGGATCCATGGTGTCTACCTTCGACATGGTGGAGTTCGCTCAGCTTCACTCTAGGCCCCTACAACATCTGGGAGGGGAGGAGCGCGGTGACCAGCCAGCGTTCTTTCCAGGGCCTGAACCAATCAATGTCCTAGAACTCCGAGCCACTTGCAGAGCTCTCACTCTGGCTCAGTATAACCTTCAAAGCAGGCCAGTACAAGTACAGTCCGACAACACAACTGCCTATCTCGATCACCAAGGAGGCACTCAAAGTCGGGCAACAATGGCAGAAGTGTCCTGCATGCCATCATCCCAGGAATTTTCAATTGGGAAGCAGATTTCCTCAGCTGTCATGACATGCATGCAGTAGAGTGGTCCCTCTACATCCAGAAGTCTTTCAGCTTCTGGTGACAAAATGGGGTATACCAGATGTGGGTTTCATGGCCTCAATACACAACCACAAACTTCCAGTGTATGGAGCCATGACAAGGAACCCCAATGTGGCCTTTGTGGACACATTATGCAAGGTGGACCTTCCAGTTAGCATACCTTTCCCTCCAATTACCCCCCCCCCTTCCTCGAGTTCTTCTAAAAAGTCAAACCGGAAGGAGACTTGGCCCTGTTGGTGGCTTTGGCTTGGCCCAGACACCATTGGTATTCCGACCTTCAAAGTCTCTCCATAGACGTCGTTCAACTTCCTCTACGACCAGACCAGTTGTCTTGGGGTACCTGTCTACATCTGGACCTGGCCCGTCTGTCTTTAATGGCTTGGCTCTTGAGACATCCCTCCTGAGGTCCAAGGGATGTTCTAGTTCTGTGGTCCAGACCATGATCAGAGCTCATATACCGGCCTCTGCCAGGATTTATCACCAGGTATGGCATGCATATTTCGAGTGGTGTGCCCCTAGAAACTGACCCTCAGTTTTTTTTAAAGGTTTCTAGAATACTTGCCTTTCTCCAGGCTGGATTGGATCTTGGACTCTACCTAGCATCTCAGAAAGTGCACGTCTTTGCCCTGTCCAGCTGGTTCCAGTACAGAATTGCTCCTCTACTGGATGTTCACGCCTTCCGCAGGGTGTTCTACGCATACAACTTCCCTTTGTGCCTCCTGTGGTTCTATGGGATTTGTCAGTGGTTCTCTACGCACTTCAGGAGCATCCATTTGAACCCTTGGAATCCGTGGATGTCAAGTGGCTCACTGAAGACTTTCTTTTGGCTATCGCATCTGCACATAGGGTATCTGATTTAGGGGAGCTTTCATGTCACTCCCCCTTTTTATTCTTTCATCAAGCCAGGGCTGTTCTTAGAATATGCCCGGGCTTCCTTCCCAAAGTGGTTTCTCGTTTCCACATTAGGAAATTGTGGATCAATCACCAGACCTCTCAGCAGATGAGGCCTCTTTTGGATGTGGTCCATGCTCTGACCGCACTAGTTCCATAAGAAGGGATGGTCAGCTAACAAACTGACTCTAGCTAGATGCATTTACAAGACGATCTCACAGGCTTATGTGTAGACTGGCCTTCCTGTGCCACCTATGGTATCTGCTCATTCTACTCGCTCTGTGGGTCCCTCGTGGGCAGCCCAGCATGGCGCCTCTACTGGACAGCTATGCCTGGCAGCCACCTGGTCTTTTGTCCACACTTTTTTCTTAGGTTGTATGCCTTTGATACATTTGCCTCTCAGGATGCTTCCTTCAGGCACAGGGTTCTCCACTCAGCTCAGGAGCATCCCTGCCCTTGAACAACTGCTTTGGGTTATCCTCATTGTCTCCTTGTGGAGCCCTATGGACCCTGAAGAAGAAAAGGAGTTATGGTAAAACTTACCCTTGTTAACTCTCTTTCTTCGAAGTCCACAGTGGACCTGCCCTGATGCACCTGGCTTCTTTGCTTGGTCACTTGTTTCCTTCTCTGTGAGAGTGTGATTCTTCAGTGTACCAGTCTTCCATCTCTCCTATCCTTCTCCTGCCTTGGGCTTGTTAACAAAACTGAGTTGCCCTCAGGCTGTGGGCGGGTATAGGGGGAAAGACCGGAGCATCTTGGGATTTAAAAGCTTTGCTGTTGGTGTCCAGTCCGCCTAGTCCCACCTACACCCCATTGTCTCCCTGTGGATCCTATGAACTTCGAAGAAAGAGTGTTAACAAGGTTAAATTTTACCATACCTCTCCTTTTTTGCAAAAAAAATTCACTAAAAATTACTTAAGAGAGATAGATATCGATCTAATTTTATTTATTTATTTTAAATCGCACACTCTATATATAACTTTGGCCATCGCTGTATACATAGCTTCATCTTGGGGACACTTCATTACAGGTGTGGTTAGAGTGACTTGGAGGCGTCAGCACTTACTGAGGCCAAATTATTGGTGGTATAAAAGCTCCTCCTCCTACACATATCTGTCCATCGGCAAGTGTGTACGGCTGTCTGACCACCCGTACACCTGCAGCGGCAACCGCGTTTACCCCCAACCCACCCCCAGACAGAGGGACACGCCAGTAAGATGATGGTGGTTCAGTGTATATGAATGACCATCATCTACAGGGATTTGGTATACCATACTGCCGGACCTAAGCCCTGCAGATGAAATACAGACACCAGAAGTCCGGCAGATGAAGATCGCGACGGCGCCTGGTAAGTACCCTAACCCTCCCCTCTGGCTCCCCCCAGGGCTGCCTAAACCTAACCCTCCCAGGGGGGTGCCTGACCTAAAGTCCCCCCGGGAGTCCATTAACCAATCCCCCCCCACGGCTTACAGGTCCCAACACCCGGTTTATCTACGATCGGTATGCCGGGCGTCTGGATTTCTGCATGGGGCTGATGATAGGTGTTGGTATTTAGATGCCTGTCAATAGTCCCGTATCGGCATCTCGACCACCGGTTTTCTGACTACATACCCATCTACAGATCACTCGATCTGCAGATATATCTTCTAAGTGTGTACCCACCTTAACTTTAATCCTGGGAAAGAGGTAACGGCTCTAGAAGAGTCCTGGTACTAATCAGGTCAATCTTCACGGACCTGAGCTTTGGAGATGACTGAGTTTTTTTTCTTCTGATGAATAAGGACAGGTGAATAATTCTGATGGTGAAGATTTGGTTTATGCCACTCATGAAAATATTAATGGCCAAGACATAGATTTATTGGTCAGAGCAGTCTGTCAGGTATTAGATTTAAATGAGAATTTTGAACAGGTCTCCGATTTATTTAGGTCCAAGAAATCTAAAAAGAAATCTGAGTTTTCAATCATCTGCATCATTAAATGAGATGATTGCAAAACTGTGGGAAAATATTGAAAATTTAAGTTACAGCTACCACAGAGAGATCTTCACATGAATCCCATTCCTGAAAAATATTGTGCATAGGGAACAACTGCATAAGGTAGATGTTCCTGTAGCAAGATTATCAAAAGAAAGGGCACTCCTGATCCCAGATAGGGCGTCACTCAGATCAGGCGGATAGGAAATGTGAAGGTATTCTCTGGTCCATTTTTATAGCAACAGGTGCAGCTCTTAGGCCGGTGTTTGCATCGACCTGGGTAGCAAAATCTATGGAAAAATTAATTGACATGTTGATAGAAGGTATCCAATCTAATTACACTAAGGACCAATTTATGTCTTTAGCAGAGCAACTCAAAGTGAGTGAGTATTTGTTAGGCTGCTTATAGATTTGTAAAAAATTGTTGAGCCTTGCGGTAGTGGCAGGAAGAGTTATGTGGCCTAAGGCATGGGAGGCCATTCCTGAAACAAAGAAGTTTCTTGAATTCTTGCCCATACTGTAGATAATATTATTTGGACCTGAGTTAGACCAGAGGATTTCAGAAGCCACAGGGGGAATGTTTTTTTTATATATTTTTTTTTTTTACCAGTTAAAAAGGTTTATAAGACCAAAAATAGATTGTTCACCCATCTTTAAAATCACATTTAAATCAGTCCTTTCGGGGAAAAGGAAAAATTGTGCCTACTAGATTCGGAAGTCTTAAGAAGAGGGTATGTGATAAGCATATTGGGCCATTCTTAGGAGAGATTTTTTTACAACAAAATGGCCTTTAAACAAGGAAAGACTTACAAAATTGGAAGGAGCCATAATGGGCTTGTTAAAGTCAGGGGTAATAAATCCAGTTCCCAGGTCCCTGCAAAAGAGCGGTATCAGGTTGCAGCCTAGGATCGGCCGGTATCTCAGCACTGGCTTTCCCTGACCTCTCGAGTGGTCAGACGTCAGGTCTGATGGTGAGTGATACGCTTACGACTATGCCTGGGGTTCGCTAGGACATCCATGTGTTGCTCTGTGACTTTGTTTCTGCAGTTACCATCATGGAAGCAGCCATGACAGTCTACATCACCTGATTAGCCTTTCACCCAATGGTAGCATTGGTTACTGTCAGCTGACACTGTCCTCCAATGGACCGCTACCTTAGGGTATTTAGCTGGGCTCTGGACACCAGGAAATGGCTTGTACAACGTCGCTACTTCCACTGAATACTTGCAGTTACAACATTCCAGGTTCCACGCTCCTTTCTGCTAGTGATTCATTCCTAGTGTTAGCTTCAGTCTGTGTACTCAATACGTCATCCGAGTACTGACTCCTAGTATCTTCTAGGCACATTCTTCTGTACCAGCTCTGCGTCTGGATCAACAGTGTGAGTATGCAGTACTGACTCCTAGTGCCTTTCTCCAGTGCTTTAGCTGGATTGTGTTCCTCTGTTTCCCACTTGTGCATGATATCTGACCAAAGGGCCGCGACCTGCTTACTGGGGTGCAGTTTAAACCCAAAGTCGCTCAGAGGGGTCACTGGCGAACACCTCCCAGTAGATTAGACTCTGCGCCTTTTGGTCAGGTCTCGCCAACATCTGGTACTTTGTGGATGAGGAGGACATACATCCAGGCCCCTCGCCTCCAGTTCTTTTCCCAACCTGGGACTTCGACTTCTAATCCCTCAGCACAAGAACTCCATAGCCCAAACGTGGCAAGCGGTTTTTATTCAAATATTTTTCTGGTGCAGAAGCCCGATGGTAGTCGGACAAATTTTAAACTTGAAGACTTAAATTAAAAATTGAGAAGTTCAGAATTGAATCTATAAGGTCAGTAGCAAAGAGTATGGAAGAAGATCAGGTCCAGACCTGTATAGACATCAAGGATGCTTACCTACACATTCCCATATGGAAGGGACATCAGAATCTGCTAAGATTTGCAATTGGATAACATCATTTCTAAATGAAGGCCCTACTATTCAGGCTAGCCACTGGTCCCTGAGTGTTCACAAAAGTCATGATCATTATGGCAAATCTATTAAGAAGAGAAGGAATAATGATTCCTAATCTAGACTATTTGAATCTGCTTTGAACAGCAGAGTTAGCGATACAGAGAGATCTCTTAAGGGCAATGCAGGTACTATAGGGTCATGCCTGGATATTAAATTGGAAAAAAATCCAGATTAATTCCCAGCCAGCAGTTGGATTTCCTAGGATTAAAATCCAACACAGAATTGAGGAGGGTGTTTCTGACTGAATGGGATTGAAATGCCGGTGGCTGTTTAGCCGCCGGTTCAAATTCCTGACATGAGGAGATCCCGACTGGGGTAGGTAAGTATACTAACCCTCCCCTATCCTGGCCCCTAATGTTCCTTTAGTGGTGCCTATGCTCCTCCCCTCTCCCCCCCCCCCGGGGGCTGGCATCCTCAGCGTTCCTGCATTGGAATTAACATAGGCGTCGGTATTTCGCTGTCGGCATTGAGACCATGTGGCCGCTGGTCTCATCACTACATCCCATTTCTGACAAGAGAAGAGATCAGCAACATCCAGGACCTAGTCAAAAGGATTTTGGAACTAGGAAGTCCCTCTGTCAGGATATGCATGAGTTTATTAGGAATGATGGTGTTTGCATTTGAGACTATTCAGTATGCAAGAATTAATTCCAAAAGGTTCCAATGGAACCTATTAAGGAACTGGTCAGGATCCCATGTTCAGTTAGCAAATCAATTAATTTCCCTCTCACAGGAAACAAGTCTCTCAGATGGTGGACCAATGCAGGAAACTTGAACAGAGGCAGAAGCTTCCTAACCCTGGACTGGATAGTGATTACCACAGATGCTGGGCTGGGGGGTGTTTATGGGGAAACACCAGTTTCAGGGACTATGGTCCACATTGGAGACACAACTTCTGATAAATGTGCTGGAACTAAGAGCAGTTTGGAACACATTAATAAGAGCGGAAAATCTCCATACTGGGAAAGTCAGTAAGGATTCAGTCAGACATCACAACGGTAGAATATATAAACCACCACGGGGAAATAAAGAGTTGGTTAGCAATGAAAGAGACATTTTGCATAATGAAATGGGCAGAGAACAAAATTCCAGGAATATCAGAAATCATTAAATAGGGAATAGAAATTACCTAAATCAAATGATTTATTAAGGGGAATGGTCATTACACCCAGATGTTTCATGTTTTGGTGGAGAAGTGGGGTCAGCCAGAAATAGATCTGATGGCATCCAGGTTCAACTGCAAGGTTGCAGGGTCAGAGACCCATTCGCTTTTCAGGTAGATGCCATGGACATTTCGGCTGTCATACATATTTCCACCAATTCCAATGATACCGAGGGTGTTAAGGAAAATAACCCAGGAAGGCAGCACAGTAATCTTGGTAACACCAAATTGGTCAAGAAGGGCATGGTATGCAGAAATAATGAGTGGCAGTAGGTCCAGGATGCAGGTTACCCCTTCGTCAGGACTTACTGTCTCAGGGCCCAATGTTTTGGCGGGACATTCAGCGATTACGTTTGATGGCATGGCTCTTGAAAATAAACATTTTAAGAGAGAGGTTTTTCAATTTCAGTCATTCAGACTATGATTATGGCAAGAAAAAAAAGGTTTAGGCTAAAAATTATTATAGGATTTGGAAAAAGTATTATAGATTAGTGTAAAGGGAGGGAGGCCCCTCATCCTTTTATCTACCAAGCACGGGCGTATCTATAATGGGTGCGGGAAACACAGGGCCCTGGATCCAGGGGGGCCCGCACCACACACCCTGCACCCATAATATTACTTACCTCTCCGGAGTCCCACGTCGGGCGTGAGCGTCCGGCGCTGTAAAACAACTGGAAAATGGCTGTGGTGGCCATTTTCCCATCGTTTGCGCATGCGCAGTACATGGAACATGGCCGCCGTGGCCATTTTTCCAGTGACCTGTGCATACACTATAGACTCTGGGCACACTCTAGTGCCCAGAGTCTATAACTCCGGCGCTGGCCGCGCACAGCTCAGTGCGCTGCTGGGCGGAGAGGAGGGGGCCCGTTGTGGAGACTGCACACGGGGCCCCTCCTCTCTAAAAACTCCTCTGTTACCAAGACTCATTGATTTCATGCAAGAAGGTTTCACGTTAGGACGAAGATCTTTGAAGGTTCAGGTTTCAGCACTTTCAATTTATTTTCAGAAGAGATTGGCAATCCTTCTGGAGGTAAAAACGTTTATGCAGGAGGTAATACACATTAGACCACCATATACAAAACGTATTAACCCTTGGGAATTGAATCTGGTATTATCAAAGATTCAGGTCCCACCTTTTGAACCAATAGAGGAGGTTGACATTAAATGGATAACCTGGAAGTTCGTTACTCTTCTCTGAAGTACTAGCTAGAAGAAAATCAGAATTGGGGTCCCTATACTGTAAGTCGCCATATCTAAACAAGGATAGGGTAGTTTTCCATACTAGTCCCTCTTTTCAGCCAAAAGTAGTGTCTGATTTCCACTTAAACCAGGAGAGAGTAATTCCTTCTTTTTCCAGGGCAGACAAATCTAAAAACAGGGACAAGTTATTTGTTGCTAGATGTGGTTAATGTTTGTTTTAAAAGTTTATTTGAATAGAACTGCAGATATAAGAAAAAACAGATATTTTATTAATTTGCTATGATAGCAAGATGTGAGGTTGGCCAGCCTCTAAACAAATGATGGCTAGTTGGATTAAGGAAACCATAAAACAAGCATATATTGGAGCAAATGCATGCAGGCGGCCCTGGCAGAGGAGTAGCGTGTAGCCAGGGTGTCCGAAGACTATGCATGCTACGGCGCCCCCCCCCCCTCAAGTGTTCCAGGGAGGAGGCGGGTCCATATGGGATTAATGTAAGGTAAAAATAAAGATTAGGGCAGCCCCCTGTCGTAGTGCCCATATGCAGTGCCCCCATGTGCCACAGGAGAGAACACCCTTATGCAGGCCTCCAGTAATGCCCCCAGTAGTAGTTCCCCCCCTTGTAGTGCCCCCAGTAGTAGTAGTCCCCCCCCTGTAGTGCCCCCAGTAGTAGTCCCCCCCTTGTAGTGTCCCCAGTAGTAGTAGTCCCCCCTTTGTAGTGCCCCCAGTAGTAGTAGTAGTAGTAGTCCCCTTATAGTGCCCCCAGTAGTAGTCCCCAGTTGTAGTAGTCCCCCACCCCCCTTGTAGTGCCCCCAGTAGTAGTAGTAGTCCCCTTATAGTGCCCCCAGTAGTAGTAGTCCCCCACCCCCTTGTAGTGTCCCCAGTAGTAGTAGTCCCCCCTTTGTAGTGCCCCCAGTAGTGCCAGACCCCCCCCCAGTAGACACACATAATATAAAAAAACAAAATAAAAAAAACCCACTTACCTGAATCCGCGCTCCCGCCACCGCCATCTGCTCCTCATCTGTCCTCCCTGGCCGGGCCGCTCTGCATTATGGGAGAGACGTCATTTGACATCATGATGTCTCTCCCATTGCCCACTGCGGGAGCTGGAAGATGGAGCGGCTCCCGCAGTGGGCACAGCAGCAGCAGCTAATGAGAGTTTGACAGACTCTCATTGGCTGCTGCTTACAACAAACACACAGCTGCCGGAGCCGGCGGCTGTGTGTTTGTCAGTGTAGCGCTGACCGAACTCCGTCTGGTCAGTGCTACACATGCGGTGCAGTCTGTGTCACAGTGACACAGACTGCACCGGCCCGCGGCCCGCATGATGCTTCGGCCCGGGGGGCACATGGCACCCTGCCCCCCGGCCCAGCCCGCCACTGAGCAACATGGTCTTCAGTTCATACATTCACCAAGTTTTACAGTTTTCAGGATTTTGCATCCAGTGAAGCTGAATTTGGACAAATGGTCTTGAATTCAGCCAAATCCGGATGTACCCTCCAATAGAGATCAGCTGTTGTACATCCCAAAGCATAATGAATTGTCCCCCAGATGAAGTTAGAGAAAACAAGATTTATGGTACTTACCAGTTAAATGTCTCTGGCTTCATCTGGGGGTCACTTCGATCCCTCCCCGATTGAGGAATGTGTGAATAGATTGTTAGAAGGTGCTTACCTCTTTCCTTCATGCTATTTACAGTCAGGTGCATAAATATTGGGACATTGACAGAATTTTCATATTTTGGCCTCTATTCACCACCACAATGGCTTTGAAATGAAACAAACAAGATGTGCTTTAACTGGAGACTTTCAGATTTAATTTGAGGGTAATTACATCCAAATCAGGTGAACGGTGTAGGAATTACAACAGTTTCTATATGTGCCTCCCATTTTTTAAGGGGCCAATGTGTACAATGACAATGACAACGTGTACAATGACTCCTCCATGCTAATTATGGACGCCCATTAAACTCTGTTTTGACGCCCACACACGCCTGTGTTCGTACCACCACTCCCCTGTTACCACCCACAAATGGCGCTGTCACTCAAAGTAGCGTCCAGTCTGTGTACTACGAGTGCACGATTCCCGGACACAGTGACTGGTTAGTGCATGCATATTTTGAGGCATATCCATGCGCAGACGGGTGACAATTGTCCATAGTGAACGTTCGCGGCTTAGCATCCGGGTCTTAATCAGCCCCTAAGTGCTGAAGCCTCCAAGCCACTCTAACCCCAAGCGTAATGAAGTGTCTCCCAGATGAAGCCAGAGGGAGAGATTTAACTGGTAAGTACCATAAATCTTTTGGAATATAACCTATATACAGTATATTTTTGTTATACATTCTTTATTTTCAATTCTTTCAAACTGTATTAGTAGAGTGAAAATAGGCATGTACAACACATACAATGGAAATGGCAAACAGCAAATCATACATGTGTAGAAATATCAGAACACTAGAAGTGTATAAACATGAACTTTATATACACAGTTGAGTCACATTATTATGACCACCTCCTACATTGGACGTCAGCAGGGCGTAGCACATGAAGTACGTCAGGTGCCGTGCGCTGGCTTGGTGGGTATATAAGGTGTGCGATAGGCCGTCTGCACACACATCACTTGTTGCTGTCATGGGTAAAAGGGGCGATTATTGGCTTTCGGCCAAAGGTGGCAGTATATCTGCAACAGCGCAGATTGTGAACTGTTCGCATACTGCTGTGGTGTAGGTGTATTGTGACTGTACAATTAGCACAATTGCAAATTACCAACATGGAAACTGCAGAGCACCACGTTCCATTGATATGAGAGGTAAACGTCGGCTCCGAAGGTGCGTGAGGGCCGACCGACATGATACAGTGGAGCAGCTCACCATCAAAATGAACATGGGGGCCATCAGATGTGTGTCTAAAATAACAGTTCAGCTAACCCTGCTGCGTATGGGACTAGGAAGCAAACAGATGGTCACTGCACCTATGCTAACGAAGGTGCATAGGCGGAAAAGGCTTAAAAGTTCACACCTGTTTCTGGACCTATGCTGATTGGTAAAGGGTTGCCTTCTCTGATGAGTCACGCTTTATGCTTTATCGAACGGATGGACGTTGTCGTGTCAGACGAGAAACATCGGAGAACAAACACTCTGCAACCATTGCTAGAAGAACACAAGCTGGTGGTGGCAGTGTTCTGGTCAGGGGAAATGTTTTCATGGCATTCGCTTGGCCCACTCATCCATGTGGAAGGCACCCTCAACCGATTTGGTTATGAATCCATCCTTGCAGAGCACATACACCCATACATGCTAATTGTCTTCCCTGGGGTGGATGGGATCTTCCAGCAAGACAATGCGACATGTCCCATGGCTAGAGATGTTCAACAGTGATTGGACCAGCACGACCAAGACTTCCAAGTACTTCCCTGGCCCCCTAATTCCCCGGACTTGAACCCAATTGAGCAATTGTGGGACCACCTTGATAGTTGTTTGCTCTATGGATACTCCACCACAAACCCTCCAGCAGCTGTGGGATGCACTGCAGTCAGCAAGGCTCCAGGTACCTGTGCCAACCTATCAGCACCTTTTATTGAATCACTCCCAGCCTGTGTAGCTGCTGTCTGTGCTGCGCACAGCGGTTACTCTGGTTATTAGCTGGTGGTCATAATGTGACTCGACTGTGTAGAAGGAAAGAAGAAATAAACAAGAGGGTAAAATGGGGAGGACTGGGTAGCTGTAATAGGCAATCAGGAGATGTCATGCATTGTGAGTGATGGGATGTATTTATGTGACTGGCGGCCGTGAGGCCACCGGTCTCAATTTCTGCACTGGAATCCCAACAAGGGACTTAAGATTGGCATCAGTATTTCAACGCCTATCTTAATCCCAACTCCAGAATCCAGGTGGACGCGTACCCGAACAAAGGTAAGCCAGGGCGTCCTTAGTGTTAGCCGTTGGGAGGGGGGTTAGGTTTTAGGTAAGTTAGTGGGGTTAGTGTTAGGTTTTGGGGGGGAGAAAGTTGGGGTTAGGCACGAAAGGGGGAAACTTTAGGTTTAGGCACTAACGGGTAGTGCTAGGGTAAGGATCCAGGGTAGGAAGGGTTAGAGTTAGGCTACAAGAAGTTAGGGTTAGGGATCAAAGGGGGAGGGTAAATATAGTTATATGACCCCTGTCAAGGTACAAACCATCGGGATGCCACTGTCTGCATTGTGATAGGAGGCATCTTGACAGCCGGCATTACATACACATTCCATAAGTGCAATCGGAAACAGTGGTGCCGCTGCAGATATCTTCAATATTCGGCGTTTCCCATAATACATTGATTTACAGGGGATTTCCTGCAAAATTTGTTTAATAAATATGCTTTTATTATCTTTCTATAATACTTAAGTGTTTTCCTTATAAAAATAAAGTCCATTCACAAACTGACATTAACACTATCAGGAAAGTATTCTAGAATTAAAGCATTTAATATATTTGAAGTACTAAACTAATTGGATATTCATAAAAAGTCACCAAGAACAATTATGGTTTCCAATGACTCACTTCATATGGGTCCTTGATCTGCCTGGAATCTAAAGCTGGCCATACACCAGACCAACTTTCCTCCAACCATCCAACTAGTTGGTTGGAATGAAAATCTGGTAACGCATGGGAGCAAAATACAATCAGCCATTTGCGCCCAAACACTGGAAAACGGATGAAAGCTGCTGTTCAAATCAAACAGATTCAACCAAATTCCCTGAACGACCTTTTTGTGTTTTCTGATGTTTGGGAGCAAATTGCTGATTGTCAGCTTGTACCTGGTAGGCAACATCATCTATGGGCTTCTTTCCACATTCTTTCCTGGCCAGTACAGGTAGATGGAGTAACAGGCTAGTAATCTTTACACCAATACAGCAAGCTGGGCAAAGCCCATAATGAAATTTGGTGCATGATGGAATTATCCTTGGGCCCTCCTACCCACTCTTGTGTATATATGTTGTACATTAAAAAGGACATGCACAGTTTAACAAACCAAGCACTGCAGTGACAGGGGCTACCACTTTGTGGCTGAAGTGCTTAGGCCAACACAAAAGAAAACATTTTGGTGTTTTGGTTAAGCCAAGCTACCAATGGGCTTAAGGTTAACAGTGTTAATTATGCTCAAAGTTGAAGATGTCCTCAACCTCATCACACAAGGTAATCCTCTTTGAAGTTCATTTTGATGAACATTCGTTTTCTAAAGAAAAAAATTAATTATCCTACGCCGATTGCTCACAAGGTTCTCTGCTGTGTTTAAACACTCTTTCTGAGTACACACTGGAGTGTAGGCAGCTTAAGTACACCATAGCTAATTTATACAATTGCCGCCAAATTGCCTGTTTTTTTTTTTTTTTTTACTCCCAGTGTTCAAAGGGACTGTGAGATGCTAATTTTTACATTATCATTTAAAGCAATCCATCAGCATTCTATTGATGCTTACTGTATCCGATTGAGTTACAGTAGTGGTGTCAATATATGTGGGTATTTCTTTTAAGCTTGACCAAATGTCATTGTTTCTCTCTGGTGCACCGAGTTGACTTATCAATGGATTTCTTGGAAAAAGTAAGTTTTTTTTCCCCTGGCAGTAGCATTTGCAGGAGCAACTGAAGCAGGATACATCATGTCATGTGCCACTTGGGCTGACAACTTGCTCACAATTTAAGATTTGTGTCAGTTAGAAAAAAAGACATTACATAGGACTTAATCCTAGACTCAAGCATGGTTGCCAAAATGAAGTGATTCAATTGCAAAGATATTGCAAAGCATAACTTGATCTACAAGTCATTCTTGGGTGCAGCTCCCGGCCCCCCGGAAAGGCAGGCAAGCCCCCTGACACCCCCACGATTCACTGTTAAACCCCCGCAGCGGGGAGGAAGAGGGACGGTGACGTGATTCACGCTGAATCGTGTAATTTCGCCCCTGTTCCCTGCTTCACAATGCCTGTATTATCGGCATTGTGGAGCGGGAACAGGGCCAAAATTATGTGAACCCTGCCCCCATCACGCCTACAAACAGAAGTCATCAGCCCAGCCACACCCTCTTTTGACGGCCGCACCCCCTGCCCTGCCATTCTGGCTGCTCCCTCCTGGAAGGAGCAGCCAGAAAGGCGGCAACTATGACAAACACGCTACACCTCTGGGCACATGCACCAACTGCACAACCCTGAAACACAGAAACACCACACCCACCACATCATTCTCATCCACACAAACAGGACAGACATACAATATTAAGGAACACATCACATGCAACACCAACAATGTGATCTACCTTATACAATGCCCCTGCAACCGATAGTACATAGGAAGGACCATCAGACCACTCAAAATCAGAGTCGCAGAACACCTCAGAAACATCACCAAACAAACAGATAACCACAGTATACCCATACACTACAAAGAACACCACCACGGCAACATTCAGGGCTCCAGATTCATAGGGATCAAACATTTAAAGAAGAATGGAGGTGCGGCGATCACACCAGAAACCTCAACAAAGAGGAGCTCAGGTGGATTTTCATGCTCAAAACCCTAACACTCAAAGGACTCAACATTGACAATGAAGTTAAATCCGTCATAACCAAATAAAATCACATCCAGAACATAAATAAACATTACCCCACTACACACCCAACCCTTACCATGCTCCCCTTTTTCAGACAACACTGCCTCCCCTGACCCTTTCTCTTCCACACCAAGATCTATTAACCCACTCACTATCACCCATCCCCACTTTTTCACCACACTCTTATTCTGCCCAGTATGGATTCCTTCATATCGATTCCTACCTACCTATATCTTCTAAAATTGTCGCTAATTTAGCGTAATGAGTCGCACAAGAAATAAATGCTTTCAGACTTTGAGTGTGGTTCCAAAGCACAAAAAGTTATTATTCAATATAAAAACAGATGGTTACATGCTGTGATCTAAATACAATTAGCGCAAATAAATCATACAGACCCAAGGTACAGTTGTTACATACGCACGCGCTCTGGACCCAGATACCGGCATCAATATAGAAACCTCTGTCAACAGCAAGGCAAGAAGACTGGCATCCAAGTTTAGAGAGCCCACATATATACTCTTACAGGGATAGGCAATACAATAGAACAGTTTGGCATGATTCCATTGGTTCTTCTTCCTGGTTCTTCTGTTACAGTATAGTTCATAGGTCAAATCGAATGGACACAAACCAGCCACCCAACAGCCCTTTGTGTCCTTTTTCCCACTGCATACTAAATCTAAGCTGGTTACACTACAGAGTACATTTTAATGTTTAACTCTCTATAGTCCATAGTTTGCAGACACATGTTGCGATCTTCTCACCGATGGTACCGGAAATCTGAAAAGACACAGTGGATCAGTACAACACCAAACACGGTCTGCTTACCATGTACTAAACCTTAGATATCAATTACATTTATTTCACAACGTTAATAATAATGAATAAACCTTGAATATTACACTTTAATACTAGGGAACATTTTATGTAAGTGTGCAGTGTGTAAGTATTGGGGTTTTGGGAAAAGACGCTAGTTAGCGTTGTGCGACTATGTGTTTGTGGAGTAGACCATGGTACGTGTTTTGCAGGGTTAATCATTTTATATGTTTTAGTGACTGTCTGTATTTATATGGTGAGGACTTTCAACTTCTTTCTATTGCGTGGGAATCACACAATGCTAAATAATAGCATTGCCGTATGTACTTAAAATGGCGAGATTCACTATAATGGCGTTGAGCGGCTAGTTGCAAAATGGCGTCTCATTGCCATTCGCAAAATGGCGTTGTGCAGATTTAATTTTAAACTGATCCTGTCTCAGCCAATTATCCGGCTTTGACAGTCTGCCCTTTGATAGCAAACAACTTGCTATCATACTCTGATTTTAAAATTTATTTTAGGCTTACATTATGACATATTATTTAATGTTGATTTATAGGATGGCACAAGGTGGTTCTTAATCCAACAATAATGTGTCTCTAGCAGGGGACATAAAACTACCCTTACACGCACACCGCGGATCTTGAAAGATCATGGGAAAGATGTGGGGATGCACCAATCCTATAAAGGAAGTCTTGGGGGGAATAGGGGCTTACATTATTTAAGATGTTTTAAAATAACATTTTAATAACACATTTTTATGCATGTCTAAATCTTATACATCATATGATGGTACCTTCTAGTTCAGGGTTGTAATGCAGTCCTACATTTACCTCAGTATTCCTATTGTTACTACTGACCACCATCATAATTTCATTCCTTTGATTCACCTTATCTTTACATTTTCCACATTTCAACACAGTAGGAATACACCTGACACATATGTCAATTACTATTATGACAACCAGTATGAGGATCAGGAGTTTACCTATACTCGCAATCATTTCCTAGACCCACTCTTCTAGACCTGAGAACCATTTCACTGGGTTCAACCATGAAATCCATTCCTCTACTTTCTCCTCTTCTTCAGCCACTGAAGCATTATGGTTCTTTCGAAATTCCCATTTCAGCTTCAGAATTTCATTCATCTTCCGGTCTATCACCTCCTTGGGATCGCTGGCATCGTTTGTAATGTAAGTGCAACATTTTACACCAAATTGGGTGGCCAAAGTTACGCAATACCCTCCAGTGACAGCTGTTAAATAAATTAACACTAGTCTATGTTGCACAAGTTCTTTCTTGTAAGCTTGCAACTCCCTACCTGTATACCTGAATGTGTCATCATACATCTCGGTGATATTATCTATTAATTTAGCAAGGTCTTGGATATATCTAAAATTTAGTGTACCCCGAGCGATCCTGATGGGATTCAATGCTACCAAAACTTGAAAGCCAGTTGTCTCACTAATTAACTGTGTGGCTTTATGCACGTCACCAGATATCATATTTCTTTTGTCTCTGTGTTCATACTTTGTGTGAAGATATGGTGATGGTGTATTTTTATGAATACCAAGCATTTCACCATGTGTAAGGCTCATAACTTCTGGAACTACTCTTCCCAAGTAACACAAACCTTCGGAACTTGGAGAGAGCCACATACGCTTTCCTTCCACATATAAAATATACATCATCGGGGAGAACATAAGGGATATAGGGCCTGATTCGGACCCAGTCGCAAGCGCCGAGCGCTCGCAACCGGGTCAATGGTGGCCCAGAGCGCATGCGCACGATGGAGCCGGCTCCGTCATGCGCATGCGCAAGACCTGGATAGCGACGGGTAATCCGTCGCTCTGGGTCTCATACCAAAGGGGGCGTGCTGTCGATGTTGAGCGACAGCACGCCTCCTTTGGTTGGCGGGCTGGGGGAGTGGCTGCCCAAATGGAGGCGTCCCCACGAGTGATGTCAGTGGGAGAGATTTCGGCTCTGTTAGAGCTGAAATCTCTCTGGGGCTTGCAGCCTTGAGACCCTACCACAAAGGTCTCATTGCAAGCCCGATGGTCGCGATAGTCTTGACCATCGCGACCATCTACCTGGCCACTCGCTATAGCTGTGGGTGGTCACCCACAGCTATGCGAGCGGCCAGGGGGTCGTTCTAAAAAAAAAAAAATAGACCGGTCCTGATTCAGAGCGAGCGTTCTGTCAGGGCGTCCGGCTCTGAATCAGGGCCATAATCCATCATAATCATCCAACACATTTCCCTCACAAATGATCCTATCTCAGGTTCTCCCATCTGGTTGATACATGTTTCTGGTTGTATAACCCTAGCACAGTATCCTTCTGGTATTCTGCCATCCATTTCCTTGGTGTTACTTAGTGTATATTTATACCAGAAGTGTCTTCCACCTGACCTAATTGTGTGTAACAGTTCATAATTCATAGGCTCACAATCAGCTCTTTGTGAGAAGGTCATCATCTGGTTATTCCCAGTCACCTCCCAACTTCCTGGTTCATTGGAGTTGGTGATGTTCAAACATATAAGTGTTTTATCTGCCTGGTACTGGTGGAGTTTAAAATGGGGTGGTTTGGTGTTAAGAAATTTTCCATCCAGTGTCTTCCCTTTTTGTAATTCTAAATTTTCAGAGATATTTAATGGGAATGGCACTAATCCTACATTATGCTATCCTTGGGGCACGTGAGAGCACACCCAACAGTCGGTTTGGTTCAAGATTTTGCCCACCATGGTATGATAATCCTCTATATGATACCCACCCCAATACTGGTTATACTTAGGTTGGCACTGTTGGATGCATCTCTCGTTGACTACGGACCCACAGAACTCACACATACAATAATCCTCAGACAATAGACCTTCACACTGCCTCCGAGTATCCAGAATAGCAGATCTCTTAACAATTACTGTACTAAGATTGGTCAGACACTCCCCTGATTGGCATAGCACTCCTCCTATCTCCTCTATCGGTCCCCGTCACAGAAACCAGAAATCCCCAAACAAACCAGGATGATGGAAACTCTGGAAGAGAATACAAAAATTAACACAGCAGACCAGTCCATTGCCGTAGCAAGGATCTATAAATTTCTTTAGTTCAGATATCTCACTGCAACCTTTTAACCTCCCGGAACAAGCTCGTGATCGACAGATCCACGTTATCTGCCTCATCTCTACCTTGTATCTCCACTGGTTGGTTGACCTTCTTACAGTGAGTGGAATGGACCCAGGTATCTCTCTCCGCCACCTTCAATGAGGTTGTACTTGTCAGCAACACCTGATACGGACCTTCCCACCGATCAGTCAAATAACCTGAATGCAAGAAATATCTGATCATAACAAATTCTCCAGGTTCAACATCATGACAGTTTGTTTCAGGCATATCATGTGACAACAATTTCAGTTTCCGCTGTTGTTGTTTTAACTGTTTACACATTGTTATAAGATACCTTACAGTTACCTCATTGTTACCTTTCAAATCTTCCTGCGGACTCTAATCAAATGAGGTTGTGAACCAAACAGTATTTCAAAGGGGGACAAATTAAGAGGAGACCTAGGAGTTGTCCTGATACTATGAAGGACAAGTGGTAGTGCTTCTGGCCAACCTAGTCCAGTTTCCAACATGATTTTACTTAATTTGTTTTTAGTAGTCCCGTTTTTCCTCTCCACCTTGGCACTGGCTTGGGGTTGGTAGGGGGTATGAAGTTGACTATTAATACCCATCAGCTTACACATATTTTGGAAAACATCACTTGTGAAATGAGTACCCCTATCACTCATTTTACGGATACCGTATCTGCATACAAACTCCTGAACAATTTTCTTGGCAGTGAACACAGCAGTATTACTGGCAGCTGGGTATGCCTCAACCCAATTAGAAAACACATCAGTGCACACTAATACATACTTGAGATTTCTGCAGGGTGGTAATTGTATGAAATCAATTTGTATTACCTGAAAAGGTCCGTCAGTCAGAGGAATGTGGGATGGGTCGGTAGGTATCGTTTTCCCAATGTTTTTCCTCAAGCAGGTCAGAGAGGACATTGCTCTCTTTTCCGCTTGAGAAGAAAAACCTGATGCACACCAGTATGCTCTCACCAATTTGCACATACCTTGCTTTCCCAAATGAGTCAGACTGTGTGCTGCCTCAGCCAGGCTTGGGTAGTACACCTTGAGAGCCACTGGCTTACCCTGTCCATCTCTCCAGAGTCCAGAAGACTCTTGCCCACATCCCTTGGACTTCCAGACTGCCTTTTCCTGAATGGAACACAAATTTTGCATCTCAATTAATTTCAGCATGTCAATCATTTGAAAAGTCATCATTTGCTCAGTTGGTACATTCATTTTTAACCCTGCTGCCCATCTTGCAGCTTCATCTGTCCTGTTGTTGCCCAGTGACACTGGATCATCCTTACATGTATGGGCTTTACACTTAATTACCGCCACTGTCTTAGGCAATTGGATTGCTGTCAAAAGTCCTTTTATATGTCTGGAATGTGCAATTGGTGTGCCTGCTGCTGTCATAAATTATCTCAGATGCCATAGAGCGCCGAAACCGTGTACTACCCCGAAGGCGTACCTTGAGTCAGTGTAGATATTAGCAGATTTACCTTCCGCTAATTCACACGCCCTCTTTAGTGCCACCAGTTCCGCCACTTGGGCCGAGTGTGGTGGGCCTAAAGGTTCGGCCTGTATGACGACCTCGTCATTTACCACAGCATAACCTGTACATAACTCTCCAGTGTCAGTTTGTCTATGACAACTCCCATCCGTGTAAAATGTCACATCTACATTTTCTAAAGGTGTACCCCGTATGTCAGGTCTTGCAGTAAAGGTTTAGATATTCCATACAATCATGTGCATCAATATACCTGCAGAACTCATCTTTCGCTAGCGGCTCGCCTCTCTCCACCCTTTGTGCATCATGTTGGTAAATACGTAGCTGGGTTTAACGTACTGCACCTTTTGATGGTGATGTTTGCAGGTATTATTAAGGCTATTCCCATTTTGTGAATCTAGCTGAGGAGACATGTCTGGTTTGGGCAGAGTTTAGCAAAGCAGATAAAGCATGGGGAGTATAGACAATCATATCATGGCCTAGTACCACATCCTCACTCTTAATGACTAATAGAGCAGTTGCTGCTACACTTCTTAAACACATTGGGAGTGATCTTTCCACAGTGTCCAATTGTGCACTATAGTATGCTACGGGCCTACTGGCATCACCATGTTTTTGTGTGAGGACACCTGCTGCACAACCATCAGCTTTCGTACAATACAAATCAAAAGGTTTTTCATAATCAGGTATTCCCAATGCAGGTGCTCTTGTCAGACTATCCTTAAGATTAAGGAAAGCCTGCTCTGATTCCTCTGTGTGTATGACATGGTCGGGCTTTGAGGAAGAGACAAAGGACCTCATTCAGAGTCGGTCGAAGCGGACGCATGGTCGTATGCGAAAAGGGGCCGTATATGCAAATGATTCCCTCGCAAGTTGCGTCCCTAAGTTCGGATCGGTAGCTGGCCGACCAAGGGGAGGAAGCGGTTGGAAGACAAAAAAATACGCCCCCTTCTCGTACGCATTGCACGTCATCTCCGGGCAACCATCGAAACTGGTGGTAGAGCTTAAGGTTGACCATACCCTCTCTTAAGCTCTACGATCATGTCAATGTAAAAACCTCCCATATCACATGTGCCATGACGCTACTTTGTTAATTATGCACTCCCATAAACCGTATGCACTCCCACAAAACGCCGTTCGCATAATTAAGCATGCCTGCGTTCGGATCTCCACTCCCCCATTTTCAAGCACCTTCCCCTGTTACCACCCACAAACGCCTCATTCTGTCACTCAAACTACCGACCTGGCTGTGTTCAAGGAGAGAAAAATTTGTGATCATAGCGGCTAGTTTGAGCACGTGCATTGAGAACTTTACGCATGCACAGTATAGTGACCACGGTGGCGTACGACCGTGCGGCCACTTCGACCGACTCTGAATGAGGTCCTAAGTCCTGTAATAGCAAGGCCAAAATAGAAAAACCTGGGATCCACATTCTACAATATCCACACATTCCCAAGAAGGTACGAATTTGCTGTTGATTCTGCGGCAGTGTCATGTTCTGTATGGCTTGGATTATGTCATTTGTCAGATGTCATAACCCCTGGGTTAGGCAATGTCCCAAGTATTTAACCCTGGACTGGCATGGCTGTAGTTTGTCTTTAGCAACCTTGTGTCCTGTTTGCAAGAGATGAAGCAATAAAAGTTTAGTATCATTTAAACATGACATAAACGAATCAGAACATAACAATAACTCATCTACATATTGTATTAGAACAGATCCATTGGCAGGTTGAAAAGATTGTAAACAGTCGTGTAAGGCCTGGGAGAAGACACTGGGGCTGTCTATGAAACCCTGGGGAAATCGTGTCCATGTATATTGTACACCCCTGTATGTAAAAACGAATAGGTACTGACAGTCAGGATGAAGGGGTACAGAGAAGAAAACAGAACAGAGGTCAATGACAGTGAAATGGGTTGCATTTGGTGGGATCTGCATAAGAATGACAGCTGGATTTGGCACTACGGGAAGTTGGCTCTCTATTACCTTATTAACCCCTCTAAGGTCTTGTACCAGCCTATAACCCCTCCCACCACTCTTCTTCACAGGAAAGATGGGACTGTTGGCTACACTTGCTGTACGGACTAAAATTCCCTGCTGTAATAATCGCTCAATTATGGGATAAACCCCTAATTCTACCTCCTGTTTTAATGGGTACTGGAGAATTTTTGGAGCTTGCCTACTGCTTTTTACATTTACCATTATGGGAGCTACATTTGCCACTAATCCAGTGTCCTGTCCATCCTTGGTCCAAAGTAAATCTGGAATTTGGGATAACATTTGATCTACCCGAGATGGATTTTTACCGGAACCATTAGAGCGATACATTATCCTTTGGGGAGTGTCCAATATATCCCTCACCTCGTGCACAGCTCTCTCTGGGATATATAGAAATATACCATCAGGGGTACAATATATGACACATCCCATCTTACATAACAAATCCCTTCCCAGTAGATTAGTAGGAGCTGCTGCTGCCAGGAGAAAAGAATGCCTGGTATGCAATGGCCCGATAGTGACCTCTGTGGATTTAGTTAAAGGATAATGTTGCACTTTACCCATTACACCCATTGCTGGTACTGTCTCGCTGATCACCTGTAAATTAGCTGGAGATTTTATCACTGATCTGGTCGCCCCTGTGTCTACAAGAAAAGGATATTTAGTACCAGCTACATCAACCATCATTACTGGTTCTTCCCTAGTACTTCCTGTTAACCTGACTATCTGTAGACTACAGGTATGACCTGACCCCTAGAGTTGACTCTCACTCTCCAATACAGCATTTAAGGCCATAATTGGAGCTGGTGACTGTTGTGGATTTCCTGTACTCTGTGTATATCCCTTAAGGGGATATCCAGGTACTCCCTGGTTAGGGGGGCTACCTTCGTCACCTTACAGTTCCTACTTACATGTCCCACTTGGTTGCAGTTAAAGCACCTTCGTGAGTGGGGTGGGTGAAAGGGTTGCTGTGTGGGTTGAGCGGTAAGGAAAGATTGTGGGTGTAGATAATGATGTTGAGGGTAATATGGTGGTTGTGGGTAGTATGGGTTTTGAGGCTGTGTGTGATAAGTGGGGTAGTGCTGTGTTTGTGGTGGTGCATGATTGGTGAGGACATGTAGCTGTGCAGGTGCATGTGTGTCTGGTGGCTGTGATGTTACAGTCATTCCTTCTAGAGCTTGAATAC
The DNA here is from genome assembly GCA_031769625.1 of Taudactylus pleione. Taxonomy (NCBI): domain Eukaryota; kingdom Metazoa; phylum Chordata; class Amphibia; order Anura; family Myobatrachidae; genus Taudactylus; species Taudactylus pleione. Next base: position 2,678,454 of record JAUIMM010000129.1, read on the forward strand.
TAACAGTCATTAGCTTCTCACTGTGGGTCTCTCTCTTTTTGAGGATGTTTTTATCATGTTCAATAGCGGATTCTATGAGCATGTCTACAGTAACTCCTCTCCAGCCAGGAAGTGAGGTCTGAACTTGGGTCTTTAGGTTCTCTTTTAGACCATCCATAAGTACAGTGATGATCATTCCCCTGTGATGAGTGCTATCTTTAATATCCTCTATCCCAGTATACTGGGTACTAGCCTGCAGAGCTCGGTTACAATAATCTTCTGCAGATTCACTCTCTTTTTGTTTTGTGGTGAAAATTTTACTCCAGTTAACTACTACTGGAAAATATACACCCAATTGAGTTTTATGCGGGTAATGTTACCTTGGTTACTCTTGTGTTTTACGGGACCATCTCCATCCAATACACAATCCGTGATAAACTTTTTCACATCAGTATTGTGTGGAAGACAAGCCCTTACCACCACTCGCCAATCTTTATGAGTTGGCTCGTGAGCACTACCCAAATTTTTCAAAAATCTTTGGCATTTGGCTAATTCCTTTTTAGGATCAGGGAAATCTTTCATTATGGAATTTAGCTCCGCTATTGTCCAAGGACAATGCATTGCTACCTCCGTTGTGGGCACTACACCGTTCGCATCCGCATTCCCATTCAGAACAGTTATTGTCCGGATGGGATGTAGATCGGCCGCACTGCTATTTTTTACCCTGTTACCTGGCTGGGAATTGAGGGCCTGATTCAGAGCCGGACGCTCTGACAGAGTGCTCGCTCTGAATCAGAGCCATCCGTCCTACTTTTTGGAGCGGCCTCCTGGCCGCTTGTATAGCTGTGGGTGACCACCCACAGCTATAGTGAGTGGCCAAAATGATGGTCGCGATGGTCAAGACCATCGCGACCATCGGGCTTGCAACAAGACCCTTGCGGTAGGGTCTCACTGCCGCAAGCCCTGGAGTGCTTTTGGCTCTATCAGAGCCAAAAGCACTCCCACTGACATCACTAGTAATGTCAGTGGGGCCGGCCCCAGATGGTAGGCGTTCCCATGGGAACGCCTCCATCTGGGCAGCCACGCCCCCGGCACGCCTACCAAAGGGGGCGTACTGTCAATCACCATCGACAGCACGCCCCCTTTGGTGCGAGACCCATAACAGGCCGTCGTTATTCGGGTCTCGCACATGCGCACGATGGAGCTGCCTCCGTCGTGCGCATGCGCACTTGGGTAACATCGACCCGCTTGCGAGCGCTCAGGCCCTGAGTCTATTACTGCTACGTATGTGATTAACAACTTCCTCTATGGGTGCAGTGGATGTTAACACTTCCTGTACTATCATTGATGAAGATGGCGGCACCACTTGTGCTTGTTGTGATGGAGCATCTAACATGTGTACAGCATGGGAAATGGCAGACATAACAATAGGTTCATCATCCACATCATAAACATTTTCTTTGTGATTACTCAAGAGAGGGTACAAGTTACTTATTAAATTTTTATGGGTTTTAACAATGACTGTACCTGCACCCCCATCCGCATAGGGTGGTGGTGGTACGCGTGAACCACTGACAATACCTTCCACAATGCTACCGTGCTGCATGTGCGTGCTATCTTGTGGTGCTCATGCACCGCAGTTTAGCGCTGCGTGTGCACCCTTCTGTAACGTGCTCGCAGCGCTAGTTTGCGTCACGTGCACACCTTTAAGCCACGCATCCCCCTCACGCTGCCATAATTTTAAACACTCGTTATATTTTACCTTTTTCATTCGAGAGCGCACCATACAGATGCTATCTCGGACATTGCTCAATACCTCCTTATCAAAGCAGCCAATTCTGGGGACAGTCTAACACTCTTCATCGTCATTTTAAACCATACATCACAGTACCTAGTTGTATAAGCACCATACTTAGTATGCATAATATGGCGTGCCGACCCAAGCGGCGCTTCCAACAGCAGCACATCATCAAACATCTCTACCGTTTGCTTGGCCCCCATTCTGGGAGAACCCTAAGCATTTCAATAAAGATTTAAACTGGTGAAAGACAGTCAAGATACTTTCACTTACCTGCGGACGATATTAACAGGATGCGCCCACACACCTATGGAAGAATAACCAGGCTGCTTCCACGCACCTAATCCCTTTTTGACTACCTTTCAACTGCTAGCATATAGGCATTCCAATAACACCTACCCTTTTCAGTGATTTCGTCCACCCTCTGCTCAGTTAACAATCACAATTTAGCCAAAACTGTGCGGTTCAATTACAATGCTCAAATAACCCTAACTGATCACTGGATACTGTAATCACACTGAGAGCCGAAACTATAACAAAGACAACAACTACACCTGCTTATGTGTATAGACTGCGGTATCTACTACCGAGCCACTAGGACGACACCAGGCGCCTAGCACTTAAGGGTCCTACGATACCCTTAACTAGGGAACATGTTACCCCTACCAACAAATATTCACTGTTACAAAGACCCTTTTCCTGCGCAGAAAAATACACGTTTTCCCAGACTATGGCAACACTGATCAATGTATTTACAACAATGCTATCTATCAATATCACCATGCACTCTCAACGGCTTTGTTTAAAACACATGTCAGCAGTACAGGAAATACGTATACACTATTGTGCGACTAGTCGCATACACAATAATGCGACTACTACACAAAATGTATTATTACCCTAATGCTATTGTGCGACTTCCCCTTTTAAAAATAAAAATCTATCAATGAAGGAAAACAAACTTTTTCCTTCCTTGTCCCTGGATTCTTAATCAGCACTCCTTAAGCCACAATAACGGGTAGCGGACTCTCGGCAACAAAGTGGTAGCAGATTTTCAAAGGCACAATGGGTTCTCCTACTATGGCGCCTCCACCCTTTTGCTGAGAGTTCGCTGACCGAGTCTTACCAAGTAACCGGTAGCGTGATTTACATTGCGGGTCCCCAACTTTGGATTCCTACCTATCGATTCTTACCTACCTATACCTTCTAAAATTGTCGCTATTTAGCATAATGAGTCGCACAAGAAATAAATGCTTTCAGACTTTGAGTGTGGTTCCAAAGCACAGAAAGTTATTATGCAGTATAAAAACAGATGGTTACATGCTGTGATCTAAATACAATTAGCGCAAATAAATCATACAGACCCAAGGTACAGTTGTTACATACGCACGCGCTCTGGACCCAGATACCGGCATCAATATAGAAACCTCTGTCAACAGCAAGGCAAGAAGACTGGCATCCAAGTTTAGAGAGCCCACATATATACTCTTACAGGGATAGGCAATACAATAGAACAGTTTGGCTTGATTCCCTTTGTTCTTCTTCCTGGTTCTTCTGTTACAGTATAGTTCATAGGTCAATTCGAATGGACACAAACCAGCCACCCAACAGCCCTTTGTATCCTTTTTCCGGCTGCATACTAAATCTAAGCTGGTTACACTACAGAGTACATTTTAATGTTTAAATCTCTATAGTCCATAGTTTGCAGACACATGTTGCGATCTTCTCACCGATGGTACCGGAAATCTGCAAAGACACAGTGGATCAGTACAACACCAAACACGGTCTGCTTACCATGTACTAAACCTTAGATATCAAATTACATTTATTTCACAACGTTAATAATAATGAATAAACCTTGAATATTACACTTTAATACTAGGGAACCTTTTATGTAAGTGTGCAGTGTGTAAGTATTGGGGTTATGGGAAAAGACGCTAGTTAGCGTTGTGCAACTACGTGTTTGTGGAGTACACCATGGTACGTGTTTTGCAGGGTTAATCATTTTATATGTTTTAGTGACTGTCTGTATTTATATGGTGAGGACTTTCAACTTCTTTCTATTGCGTGGGAATCACACAATGCTAAATAATAGCATTGCCGTATGTACTTATAATGAGCGAGATTCACTAAAATGGCGCTGGTTGGCCAGTCGCAAAATGGCGTCTCATTGCCATTCGCAAAATGGCATCGCACAGATTTAATTTTAAACCGATCCTGTCTCAGCCAATTATCCGGCTTTGACACCAGTTCAGCAACTCCCTCCCCTCAACCTTTACTAGGTCCGCACATGCCGTTAACCATATACACACCCCACAACACATATTACCCCGTTGAACGCAGCCCCTACTACTCCCTAAACGACCAGATCCACCCCCCCAACCCACCCCACTTCATCAAGAAAGATACACAAAACCCCCAGATATACAAGGCACAACACCACACTGACAGCCCGCACCTACCCGGGTGTCAATACTCACTTACACACTCCCTACCCTGGGGGACCAAGGTACACCATGCACCACACACACTACACAGGACAGCCCCCAATGAGCCACGCTCTCGACTCACGGACTCACTGCACCACAAACAGAACACATCGGCTACACTACATACTATTCTTATGACACCGTTCGTCAACATCGCCCACGTCACTCAGCATCACACAGAGACAACTCCCCCCCGCCCAACACTGGCCCCCACACCCGGTATCAATTCTCTGCCCCCGTCACACACCCCGGACCTCCTCACATCACCCCACACCATGCAACACTACTCTAAAACATGTCACACACACAACGGACCCCCGCACGCCCTGCATCACACATCAAAAACATGTCACACACATTCTATTGTCTATTGTCTTCCCTCCACCCACATACAGCCAGGCCCCACACACTCCCCTTTTACTTCAGACCACTATCCCTTGTCACTGGACAACATCAACACAATGAGAGCCCGCCCACCACGCCTCCTCTCCCCATTGACTCCAGTCCCGTACGCCTCCACCTGGAGTCCCCAGACACGTCATACACTTACCAGGTACCACCCTACTCGCCACCTCTTCCCATTGGTTCAAGTCCCACTTCCCCCACATGTCAAGCCCGGAGACTATTGATTCCTAATAGCCGCTAGTCGCTATTTAGCGCTGCAAGTCGCTTAAGAAAGAATTGCTTTCCAGTCCAATCGTGTGGTTCCAAAGCACAAAAAGTTATTTATGTAAAGAAAAAGTAACACGATGAAAGATTTAACAATTAGAGTAAAAAGCAATAACAAAGTACAAGCCGATACATACGCATGCGCACTGGTCCCAGCATACAGTCATCAATCCAGAAGCCTGTGATCATCAAAGAGGATGTCTGAACACTGGGATCAGGACACAGCTTATATACCTTACAGAGTTCAGAGTTAACAAAGGGACTAGTTGACAAGTTTCCATTGGTTCTTGCTTCTGGTTGATCTGGTCATTGGTTGGTTCATATGGTGTCATCAGGGGCATGGCTCAGTTCTCCAATGGTCTCTTTGTGTAGCTTCCCGCCTAACAACTGGTTAATACTGGCTACAACACTACATGCATGTTATAACATTTCTATCCAATAACACCCTATAGCGGACGCATGTTGCGACTTCTTTGCCAATAGATACGGATGTCTGCAATTAAACAGGGATTTAGTATGATACCAAACATGACATGTCCACTATATTCTAAACCTTAGATCTCGTTTAAGTACATATTGCATCATAATTATTAGCTAAAATACCTTTAATAACACTGGTTATTAACTATAATGTGTAGGAATCATCTTGCACGTATGCGTCCGCATATGTGCGTCTGTGTGTTGAAATAGCAACTATATACAAATGAGCGTCCATGTGTAAGTATGTGCAAATGCATACGTGCGTCTCCGTGTATATATGTATTGTTAATATTAAAATTAACCTCTATATACCCCTGCCTGTACCTTCTAAAACCCTTCCTATAAACCTCTAAGGATGACGCTAATTTGCGTACGCAGTCATACCATAAATAAAGACTTAGACGTGGAATCTGTGGTTCCAAAGCACACGTGTTATTCAGGTAAAAGTTCAGACAGTTACACGCAATTGATCAAGACACAATTTAGGCGCAAAAGGAAATTATACAGACCCAAGTACAGTATACATATGCAGGCGCTTCCGGACCTGGAGATAGGCATCAGCAAGAGACCCCTAGTCATACAGCGTTCAGCACGAAGACTGAGAACCAGCGTTCATGCACACATATTTATACCCCCCCAGAATAAACAGGACAATAGGGAAGATTGTTGCTGATGTCATTGGTTCCCAGGGGAGAAGCATCTGTTACAGCACATTTAACAGGCAAGTTCAAATAGACTCTCCCTGCCTCTAACAGCTGGGGATCTTCCTCTTCACACCCCCTGCAACATCCTAACAGCTGTTCCTAAAATATACATTTTGTTGCTTGTAGGCTCTGCGATCCATAACTCGAGAATGCATGATGCGATCTCCCCACCGATAACACCGGAATACTGTAAAAAGAGTACGCATCAGTACAACTCCAAACACGACTTGTTTAGCATGTATAATACCTTAGTTATCAAATATCTTTATTTCTCAGCATTTAAACTAACTGAACCAACTTAAATCATACACTTTAAAGCTTATTAAACCTTATGTGTGAATATGTAATGTGTGAGTATTCGGGGTTTGATATAAAGACGTATTAATGTGTGTATGAAGATGGGTGCACTTTAGCAGTGTGACACGCTGAGCCAGATAGTTCTACATGCCCTCTGTCAGCAGGCCCCCACCTTTCCTGTGTTCAAAGGAAACTGTGTTATTATCTCAAGCTGTGAAGTTGTGGCCATCCTGTCTGTGTGTGGGGCTAAGACCTGTTTAGGATTCAGACAAATCCAATTGTGTAGATTATATTACAATTGCCACAACTATACTTTCTCTGCAGCCAGGGATTCCCAATTTGTATGTAAAAATACCCATTGTCTATTCTATTTACTTTTACTCAGGAAGCTTGTTTTTCCAGTTGCCCTTGGTAGATTAACATAAACATTGCCATCTGTTCTTAGCTCCTGAGTTGTAATTTGAAGTGACGCTGGTCACAAAATGGCGTCTTGCAGATTCTTGTTTCTAAAATGGAGTCTAGCTGCCATTTGCAAGATGGCTTCATGCACGCTTCAATTTTAAACTGATCTCGTCTCAGCCAATAATCCAGTTTTGACAGTATATATACATTTATATGTATGTGCGTTATGTGCATCAGTGTATGTGTGTTGAGAATACGCAGTTTAGCACATCGGATTGCGCGACTCAAAGTAGCATCATGGAAACACATAGTCAGACCACAGACGTTTGGATCGTCAGATAATAATTGTACAACGATCATAACCAATTATTTGACTTTGACAATCCACCCTTTCATAGCAAACATAAACTATCACATTCTATTCTTAACCTACTTAGTCATGCATAATAAATTATTATTCAGTGTTCTAGATGGTGTGACAATTTGGTCACTGAACCATCATTAATGCATTTCAAGAAAGGGTAAAACAGCCCTTATACGCACTCAGCGGATCTATAGGGGACCATTGGTAAGATGTGGGACCTCATCGAACCTATAAAGGAAGTTTGGGGGGGAACTGAGACTACATTATATAGGATGTTTAAAGGAACATTTACAATATTTTATCATACATGACCAAGCATATTCACATGTTATTTATCTGATTGCACATTCAATTTCAGGATTGTAATGCAGTTCTTCATTAACCTTAGTACCTATACCATCACCACTCACCACCATCATGATCTCATTTTCACGATTTACCTTGGTGTTACATTTTCCACATTTTACCATAGTAAGAACACAACTGACACATAAACCAATTACTAAGATGACAACAAGTATAAGAATAAGAAGCTTACCTACACTAGCAACCATCTCCTGTACCCACTCACCCAGACCGGCGAACCATTTGACAGGGTTTAACCACGAGAACCATTTCTCTACCTTTACCTCAGTCTCATACAGGGAAGTATTATGGTCCTTCAGAAATTCCCACTTCAGTTGTAGGATTTCATCCATTTTCCAGTCTAGTCATCAGTATTATTGGTGATGTACGTGCAACACTTGACACCAAATTGAATGGCCAAAGTAACACAGTATCCACCAGTAATAGCTGTCAGGTAGTTTAACACTAAACTATGTTGTACCAATTCCTTTTTATAAGCCTGTAGCTCCCTAACCATTGATGTTGTCTATTAATTTAGCCAAGTCTTGGATGTATCTAAAATGGAAAGCTCCCCGAGTGATCCTGGTGCGATCTAATGCTACCAAAATTTGGAAGCCAGTTGTTTCACTAATCAACTGTATAGCTATATGTTCTTCACCAGTGATCATATTTCTTTTGTCACGATGTTCATACTGCGTGTGTATGTATGGAGGTGGCGCAGTTTTATGGATACCAATCATTTCATCATGTGTAAGGGTCATGATTTCTGGTAATACCCTCCCAAGATAACATAAACCTTCAGAACTTGTAGTGAGCCACTTGTACGCTTTCCTTCCACATATAAAATACACAGCATCTGGGAGAACAGGAACAGAATGCATCATTATCATTGAACACATTATTCTTACAAAGAATCCTGCTCCCATTTCCTCCATTTGACTGGTACATGTTTCTGTTTGTATAATATTTGCACAGTACCCTAGTGATACTCTGCCAACCATTACTGTATCATATATACGTGTGTACCTGTACCAAAAATATCTCCTGCTTGCAATAATTCTGCGTACAAGTTCAGAATCGATAGGCTCATTATCTACTCGGTGTGAATAAGTCCCAATTTCCTGGTTTTCTGAAATTTGTGATATTTAAGCATATCAGGGATCTATCTACCTGGTACTGGTGGAGCTTAAGACTAGGGGGTTTAGATATATTAAATTTCTTGTCCACCGGTCTTCCCCATGTAATTCAAGTACCTCTGCTAATTTTAATGGGAATGGCACTAATCCCAATTTACTCTGTCCTTGAGGTACTTGTGAGCACATACAACATTCAGTCTGGATTAAGACCTTACCCACCAAGGAATAGTAATCCTCTACAGGATGCTTGCCCAAATACAGATTACTCTTGGACTGGCATCGTTGGATGCATTTCTCACCAACTAGGGACCCACAGTACTCGCAAATACAATATTCATCAGACAATAACCCCTCACCCTGTCTCCGAGTTACATGGCTAACAGATCTCTTAACAATTCCTAAACTGAGTTTAACCATAGGATGCCCTGTTTGTTTTATTGCTCTCTCCTCCGACTCCACTCCATAGACATCACTATCGGCCTCCCTCTCCGTCATCTGTCCTCCGTCACAGAAACAGGAAATCCCGAAACAAATAAGAATGAGGAGAACCCTGGAAGGAGGTAAGGACACAAAAACAGTCCGCCACTCCATTGCTGGATAGTGGTCTGCATACGTCTCTGGCTCAGGTGTTTTCACTGCAATCTCTAGCTCAACCGGAACAGGCTCGCAATCGACAGGTCCACGTTATCTGTCTCGACTCCGCCTTTTATCTCCTTCAGGTGGTTGACCTTTCTGCAGTGAGTGGAATGGACCCAGGTATCTCTTTCTGCTACCTTCAACGATGTGGTACTTTTCAACAACACCTGATACGGACCTTCCCACCAGTCTGTCAAACAACCTGAGCATAAGAAATTTCGGATCATAACATATTCACCAAGTTCAACAGCATGACAGTTTGTTTCTGACATATCAGATGACAACATTTTCAGTTTCTGTTGTTGCTGTTTCTGCTGTCTACTCATTTTTATAAGATATTTCACAGTAACCTCATTATTACTCTTCAAATCATCCTGTGGACTTATAATCAAAAGAGGTTGTCTCCCAAACAGTATCTCAAAGGGGGACAGATTAAGAGATCTGGGAGTGGTTCTAATGCTATGGAGGACTAGCGGTAAGGCTTCTGGCCATCCTAATCCAGTTTCAGCCATGATCTTACTCAGTTTGTTCTTAATAGTACCGTTCACCCTCTCCACCTTGGCACTGGCTTGCGGTCAGTAGGGGGTGTGAAGTCTACTATTGATACCCATAAGCTTACACATGTTCTGGAATACATCACCAGTGAAATGAGTACCCCTATCACTTTCTATGATTCTAGGGATACCGTATCTGCATACAAACTCCTGAACAATCTTTTTAGCAGTAAAAACAGCAGTATTAGTGGCAGCTGGATATGCCTCTACCCAATTAGAAAATACATCAGTACAAACTATGCAGACTTGAGATTCCTGCAAGGTGGTAATTGAATGAAGTAAATTTGTATTACCTGAAAAGGACTGTCTGTTGGAGGGACATGGGATGGCTTGGTAGGTATTGTCTTCCAGACATTTTTCCTCAAACAAGCCAGACAGGACATTGCTATCTTTCCAGCCTGAGAAGAAAAGCCGGGTGCACACCAATATGCTCTGACCAACTTGCACATACCTTCTTTTCCTAGGTGAGTCAGACCATGCGCTGCCTAATGACCAGGATTGGGTAGTATGCCTTGGGAGCAACAGGCCTACCTTGTCCATCTCTCTAGATTCCAGAGGACTCCTGAACACATTCCTTCGACCTCCAGCCTGCCTTTTCCTGTAGGGAACACAAATTTTGCATTTCAATGAATGTCTGCATGTCTATTGTCTGGAAGACCATCACATTGTTAGTTGTTATAGTTATGCGTAACCCTGCTGCCCATTTGGCAGCTTCATCTGCTCTGTTATTGCCCATTGACACCGGGTCTTCTTCGCATGTGTGGGCTTTGCATTTGATGACAGCTACTGCCTTTGGTAGCTAAACTGCTGTCAGAAGTCCTTTTATGTGATGAGAGTGTGCGACTGTTGTGCCTGCTGCTGTCATAAAATTCCTAAGACACCAAAAACCCCAAAATCATGTACTACCCCAAAGGTATACCTAGAGTCAGTGCATATGTTAGCTGATTTACCTTTCGCCAGCTCACACGCTCTCCTTAATGCCACCAGTTCAGCCACCTAGGCTGAGTGAGGAGGACCAAGTGGTTCAGCTTCTACAACATCCTCATCATTTACAACAGCATAACCTGTGCATAATTCTCCTGTGTCTGTCTGCCTGTGACAACTCCCATCCATGTAAAACGTCAAATCTACATTTTGTAATGGTGTATCACGTATGTCTGGTTTTGCAGTAAAGGTCTGATTCAAGTACTCCATACAGTCATGTGTGTCAGTATACCTGCAAAACTCACCTTCAACCAGAGACTCACCTTCCTCCACCCTTTGTGCATCTCGAGCCACATATGGTAAGTATGTTGCTGGATTTAACGTATTGCACCTTTTAATGGTAAAATTTGCAGGTGCCATTAGAGCTATTTCCCATTTCGTGAACCTTGCTGAAGAGAATTTAACAAAGCAGATACTGCATGCAGTGTATAGACAGTTGTATCATGCCGTAATACTACATCCTCGCTCTTATTTACCAGAAGAGCAGTTGCAGCTACACTTCTTGAACACATTGGGAGTGATCTTGCTACAGTGTCCAGTTGTGCACTGAAGTATGCTACAGGTCTACTAGCGTCACCATGTTTCTGTGTGAGGACACCTGCTGCACAGCCATCAGCTTCCGTACAAAATAACTTAAAGGGTTTTTCATAATCTGGTATTCCCAGGGCAGGTGCTCTTGTCAGACTATCCTTAAGGTTAAGGAAAGCCTGCTCTGTGTCATCAGTGTGTGTGACACGGTCAGGTTTTGAGGATGAAACTAATTCCTGCAATGGTAATGCCAAAATAGAAAAACCTGGGATCCAGGTCCTGCAGTATTCACACATGCCCAAGAAGGTATGGATTTGCTGCTGGTTTTGCGGCAGTGTCATGGTCTGTATGGCCTGTATTTTGTCAGTTGTCAAGTGTCGTAGCCCCTGGGTTAGACAGTGTCCAAGTATTTGACCCTAGTCTGGCATGGCTGTAATTTGTCCTTTGCAGCCTTGTTCCCTGTTTGTGAGAGATGAAGTAACAACAGTTTAATATCATTTAAACATGACATAAACGAATCAGAGCGCAACAACAAATCATCTACATATTGAATGAGAACAGCCCCATTGCTTGGTTGAAAAGACTGCAAACGGTCATGTAAAGCCTGAGAGAAAATACTGGGGCTATCTATGAAACCCTGGGAAATCGTGTCCATGTATATTGTACCCCTCTGTAGGAAAATGCAAACAGATATTCACAGTCAGGGTGAAGAGGAACAGAGAAGAAAGCAGAACATAGATCAATGACAGTGAAGTGGGTTGCAGACGGTGGAATCTGCGTGAGGATGACAGCTGGATTGGGCACTACGGGGAATTGGCTTTCAACAACTTTGTTAACTCCCTAAGATCCTGTACTAATCTATAGCGACTACCCCCAGCCTTCTTCACTAGAAAAATGGGACTATTGGCTGGACTAGCTGTATGAATTCAAATCCCTTGTTGCAGTAACCTCTCAATTATGGGATACATCCCTAGCTCCACTTCTGGCTTTAATGGGTACTGAGGGATTTTTGGAGCTTGCCTACCACCTTTCAAGTTAACCATTACAGGAGCTACATTTGCCATCAATTCAGTGTCCTGTCCATTTTTGGTCCAGAGGGAATCTGGCATTTGCACTAACATTTCTTTTACCTGAGATGGACTTTGTTCTAAAATGGTAGAGTGCAACATTAACCTTTGTGGTGTGTCCAATATGTCCTATACCTCATGCACAACCTTTTCCGGTATATCTAGGAATATACCATCAGGGGTACAGTATATGACATCCCATTTTACACAGCAAATCCCTTCCCAGCAGGTTAGTAGGAGCCGCCGCTGCCAGGAAAAAGGAATGCTTGGTTTGCAGTGGCCCGATAGTAACATCTGCAGATCTGGTTAGAGGGTAATGCTGTACCCTCCCCGTTACTCCCACTGCTGCTATGGTCTTGTTGGTAACCTGTAAATTAAATGGAGAAGTTATCGCCGATCTGGTCGCCCCTGTATCTACAAGAAAAGTGTGTTTAGTACCAGGTATATCCACTATCATTGTAGGTTCTTCCCTAGTATTCTCAGTTAACCTGACTGGCTGTAGACTACAGGTATGACCTGACCCCTAGCACTGACTATCATCCTCCAGCAGAGCATTTGCTGTCATTATGTGAGTGGGTAACTGTTGGAAATTTCCTGAATCTTGTGAGTGCCCTCTCTGAGTGTACCTAGACGTTCCCTTCTTAGGTGACTCCCGATTTATCGATTTACAGTACCTCTGTATGTGTCCTACTTTATTACAATTAAAACACCTTACTGTATTACCCCGTTGCTGGTATGTGGTCCCTCTAGAACCTGAATGCTCACTTCCATAAACTTCTCACTCAGGGTCTGATTCAGAGCCGCTTGTAAGCGGCCGCTCATTCGCTCTGAGCGATGTTCGCACAACTGCGCATGCGTATGGGTCGTAATGCGCATGCGCCAACCAGTCAGTGCGATCAGAAATCGAGCGCTCGCCAAATAGCGAGTGCCTGCTAATTTGAGTGACAGGATGAGGCGTTTGTGGGTGGTAACAGGGGAAGGTGCTTGAAAACGGGGAGTGAAGATCCGAATGCAGGCGTGCCAAACGGTCAAAATGGGCGTTTTAAGGGTGTGCATAATTAACAAAGCAGCGTCATCAACCATGTCACTTGGTTGTCTCTTAGCCTGAACTGCTCGCATGATTGCGGTAGGAAAATCCTACCACAAGCACTGCGAGCAGTTCAGACGCCTTTCGATGTACTCGATTAATCTAATAAATAGCGGAGATGATGTAGGATGCGAGCGGCCAGGGGGCGTCTTTACAAAATAGCGAGCGCATGTTTCGTTCGCTCGCTCAGACATAGAGGCGTCAACAGACCGCAAAGAGCGAGCGCTCAATTTAAATAGCCGGCCCCTTTTTCTGAACGAGCGAGCGCAAATAGCGTCCGGCTCTGAATCAGGCCCTCAGTGCCTCTTTCTTCCTACTAATGTTCTTGTCGTGTTCTATGGCAGGCTCCCTAAGTGCATCTACCATAATTCCTCTCCAGTTAGGTAGAGAGGTTTGCACTCTAGTTTTTAGATTGTCTTTGAGACCATCCATAAGTACTGTAACAGCTACTTCCCTGTGGTGTACATCATCCTTTATATCTGCTATCCAAGTGTACCGGGTTATTGCTAGCAGCGCTCAGGCAAAATATCCTGCTGCAGATTCACTATCCTTTTGTTTAATAGTGAAGATTTTACTCCAGTTAACTACCACTGGGAAATATATGGCCAATTGTGTTGTTATACGTTTTATATTTACATGGTTATCCTCTTCCATCAAGCATTCATCCTCCTCCAATGTACAATCCTTAATAAACTTCTGCACACCAGTATTGGAGGGGAGACAGGCCCTTAACACCACTCGCCAATCTTTATTAGTTGGCTCATGAGCATTACCTATATCTTTAACAAATTTCTGGCATTTGGCTAACTCTTTCCTAGGGTCTGGGAAATCTGACATAATTGAATGTAATTCTGCTCTCGTCCATGGACAATGCATTTCTACATTCCTTATGGGAACTATACTGCCTTTGTCTGGTTTCCCAATGGGAACTGCAATTGTACGGACAGGATGTGCACCTACCACATCACTATATTCAGGATTAACAATTGTTTCGGTGCTATGGTTGTTACCTCTCCTAGTACGGTCTCCACTAGTCTCACCAATTTCAGCTGCTGGCCCTGCTGGTTGGATCGCTGCCTTTCCTCTCTGTGGAACATCTAATATATTAACAGCATGTGTAATGGCTGAAATTACAGTAGGTTCATCATCTTCTACCAAAACATTTTCCTTGAGGGAACTTAAATAAGGATACAAGTTACTTATTACGATTTTTGTTTTATTTTTGTATCGGCTGTACTTTCACCTGCGGTCACATATGGCGGCCGAGGTGCGCTTGCGCTGTCTCCTTTATGCGCGATAACACTACCTTGCAGTGTGGGTACGCTACCTGGTGGCATGTTGCTTTGCGGCATGAGTACGCTGTTTTGCGGTGTGCTACTGTGCCACGTGTGTGCGCTATTTTGCGGCGTGAACACGCTACTTTGCAGTGTGTGCACGCTGCCTAGCGGTGTGAGGACGCTGCTTTGCGACGCACATATACCACCTTGCCACGTGTTCCCCTCATGCTGCCATAACTTTAAACAATCATTATACTTTACTCTTTTCTTCAAAGATTTGACTAAACATATGTTATCTCTAACTGTATTTAGTACCTCCGAATCGAAACTGCCAACTTTAGGAAAGGGTTTCACACATCCTTTGGTCATCTTGACCCATATGTCGCAGTACGCAGTAGCATACGCGCCATACTTCACATTCATTATATACCTTGCCAACCCAGTCGGCCCATTCATAAGCAGCATCTCATCGACCATTCCTAGTGACTGTTTAGCACCCATTTTGGCTACTTTTGCTAGAGATTTCGACCGGTGGATGAATTACAACAAGCTGCATCCACGCACTTCTACCCACTGGTCACAAACGACCACTAAGCGTTTTGTCAGTTTTGCACAAATGGGGAGACAGAATCTAACCTATACTATACTCCTACTTTCCAGACAAATTATACCAAGCTTCGTCTACCGCTTCCTACTTTGAGTTACTCTCCACTGGTAGAATCTAAGTATTTTAACACTTAACCTTGCCAGTGACTTCCTCCCACGACCCCCCAAGTCACAATCACGGTTTACACCACCACCATGCAGTCCAATTGCATTGCCCAGAGACACTACAACTTATCAATGGACTTTGTGATTACTTTTGGGCGTTCGGTTGAGAAAAGCGCCTTTGTTTTCTCGCTCAGTTATACGTGCTATGTATACTGCTTCAGCTTGCCCTATCCACCTCTTGGACACCTTAGCCGGCCCTGTCTATTACCAACAGTTCAACAACAAAAAAAACCCTTTTCCATTTTTTCCTTTATCACATCAGCATTCACATTCATATACCTTTGTTTTCTGCGCAGAAAAATGCTTTCCCTAGTGGCAATACCTATTCAGAGGATTTTAACAAGTGATACAAGACTATCTATTACAACGATTGTTTAAACATATGGCAGTAATACAGGGAAGATGCATACGCTATATGCGAATTGCCTATTGCAGTGCAAATGTGACAATAAAAGAAACAGACTTTTCTCTCTTGTCCCTGAATTCTAATCAGCGCTCCTTAGATCACCCAAAGAACGGATATTTGATTTCACAACACTGAGTACAAAACAGGTTCAAAACACATTGCGTTCTTACCTGTATGTGACTCGTCCACCCTTTGTTGAGGAATCAAAATCTGGTCGTCGCTTTGAGTAATTTCCGGTAGCGTGACCTCAAGGCCGAGCCCCCATCTATTGATTCCTAATAGTTACTAGTCGCTATTTAGCGCTGCAAGTCGCTTAAGAAAGAATTACCACGCCCGCTATCCCCACTGCTTGTAGTCCCGTTCCCCATACTCCTCAACCAGGAGTTCCTTGTCATGACACATCCACACTAGGGAATCTCCGTCCACCCGCCCTCTCATCATTAACCGCTTATGTCACCTGACCGCCCACTGACACCCGGAAGTGAGCATATAATGCATACACCAGCATTGTTCACCCACAACCTCCTTGAAGAAGGCAAGACCCTGCCGAATGCGTTGGAGACACTACAGCTTCACAACATACCCCGGTCTGAACCCATCAACGCCCGCATCCAGAAATGGGACTGCCGTGCTGGTCTAGATGCCCCCCCCCGCACCTGCAGCCACCTCACCTCGATTCCGTCGGGCACGCACCTGCCAGGACCAGCCTCTCCATGAGGGTGCCCACATCCAAGGACACAGCGATAGTGTGTCCCGGTCAGACCACCCTCCACACAAGAGTGCTCTTATCCACACCACAACGCAAGAGCCTGTCCCCTGAAGCAGTTTTCCCCACCCCCACCCCACCATTGGCCCAGCGGACTGCACGGCAGCCATCAGCAGTCCCAGGGGACACAGCACCCAGCATACACAGCGGGCACCACACTTCTGCTGATCAGACCACAGGTCCAGTGACCTCCTGCAGCAAGCAGCACTGCCATCCAACGGTCCGACCACTGCACCAGTGGAGCTTGCCCGAACTACCACTGCACCATACCAGCCTCCAGCAACATGGCCGTATTGTCCACCTACAACAGACATAAAGCCTACCGGTAGGTAAGCTCTCTGAGACTATCTTTACCACCGCGCGGGACGCTGCCTGGGTGCTTACATCATCCTCACTGAGTTCACAAATCCACTACAAGAGACTCTAAAGACTGTAGACCATAGGTCCAGCAGGGGAGATGGGCTGGTCGCTGAACCGTACGGAAAGGAGGCCCCTGAAAGGGTCTACTTACCTCCCCATCCAGGGTCACACCTCATACCACATTCTCCATCCACACCTCCCCCACCCCCCAATCCCCGAGACCTCATCGGAGCAGCACTGTGACTACTCTAATAAATGATTTGGCCTCCATCACTCTGTCTGATTCTTCATTTACCCACAATCCGCCATCATAGTCACTGACCACACTCCAACACATAGGTTACACCATGACTCAACACCAAAGGAAAAGCGCACCTTACCCCCCCTTTCCCACACTTCACACTATATGTCTGTCTCCCCCAGTCACCAGTGTATATGTCTTCATGATCCCCCATTCACCAGTGTGTATGTCTCGGTCTCCCTCCCCCTCCAATCACCAGTGTGTATGTATCCATGTCCCCCACCCTATTCACCAGTTTGAACAGTATGTCGGTCTCCCCGCCCCATCAATAGTGTGTATGTCTCCATTTTCCCTGCCATTCACCAGTTCGGCCCACCTCCCCAGTCAACAGTGTATTTCTCTCTGCCCCCCCGTCACCTGTGTGTATGTCTCCATGGCCTCCCAATGTTTAATCTTTGCCTGCACATCTTTATTACTCATCAAATCTGCCCCCCCACATATTTCTAACCTTTAGCCCCCAGCACCCATCTTTTCCCCGTATCCTCACCACCCACCTTTCCACTGTGCTCTTCGCAAACCACTTTTCCTCTTCTCCCTTTTTCCTTTACCATCCTCCTCTTCTGGTGAAAGCAATGGAGTCTTGCTGGCTGACAGTCAGACGCAAAGTGGAGAAACCGGTAAGCACAATCTTCTGATTTAAATATTTATTTTTCCCTCTAACGCTGCTGTTACTGACGGAAACCCAGACTGCAGTAATATTTGCCAGTTTTCGCCAGTGATGGCTTCCCTTTATGAGCTGTTCAAGTGTTAATGCAGTCCTTGTATCGCCATATTACCTAGTATTTTGCTCTAGCTTTTTCAATGTTTTTAACGTGGATCTAGCTTTTTCAGTGTATTGTATATGGATCTGGCATTTTTATTGTATTGTATGTGAATCTGGCATTTCAGTGCATTGTATGTGGGTCTGGCTTTTTCAATGTATTTAATGTGGATTCTGGTTTTGTGTTTGTGTGTGAATTTACAGCAGTATTCTCTCTCACAGTATATAGGGCTTATGTAATACATGTAGGCTACAGTGGCAAACGCAGGATTTCTAGAGGGGGGTTTCCAAATGCTTGATTTTAGAGTGTGTGGACAGCCCATAAGGAGGGTAGAATTAGCCAGGGCCGTAGCTAGGGTAGTGCGGCCGGTGCCATCGCACAGGGCACCACTGGTCAGGGGGCGCTGTTTGAGCCTGTCAAGTTTCTGTTTATTATCATTCTCACTTGTACTGTAGGTTCCTCTTATTTCATCCCCAGCATCTCCTGGCCTCCCCTATCCCTTCCCCATGAGGATATTCCCCTTTTATGGGTGCATGTCCCTTTGAAAAATTAGGGGGGCGCCAATGCTCTTTCTGGCACAGGGCACCAAAAAGTCTGGTTACGCCACCCTTAATATGCGTCATACAAAGTGTATTGTGTGACATAATTCCAGCATATAGAGGACCAGTGATCACAGAAAGCCATTAGATTCGGCAGCAGGTCCATCCTGCCTGAGCTGAATGTTTTTATTTTAGATGTGAGCACCATTCCAGAATATTAGAGCAATTCCGGGAGTCTGGGGGAGCAGCAGAATAACCTAGCACTGCCTTGGACATATATGTACATATTGGGCTCTATAGCAGCACATCCTAACAGTGAATGTTTTCCAGATCTCCTAGTTGGTGCACAGGTTATTTATTACTGACTGATACATGTTAAAAGATCTGCAGGTGGTGCTAATTATTTAATTTGTGATACTGAGAAGAACATGCAGCACTAGTAACATTCTATTATATTACTATTTATATTGTGGTCATGGTGTGGGCTGGGGAGGGGGGTTTCCAGGCAGACAGAACCCCCCTGTGGCCTTTGTCTAATGGATGTGACTTGCAGCTACTGCAGGAACTCCTGTGAGTATTTCAGTATTTTTAAGACGGCAATCAATTTAAAGGCAAAACTAGCTTGGTTTTGCCTTTAAAATGATTGCCGCTTTAAAAAAATATAGAAAGACGCAAGTCCCAACCTATTACATAAACCCCTATTACTCTATTTGTGTAGTTTTATATATTGTATGACAGACTGACATGTTATAACACCCACCCCCACAGCCCAAATACTGAAAATGTTCTTAAAAATTGGTTTACGCACCAATTCAGGCCCACCCCACTGTAGCTTCGCCCACATCTGATCCTCCGAACCCCCCCCCCCCCCCCCCAGACGTTCCTGAACTTATTATCAGGGCCGGATTATAGGGAGGGCGACAGGAGCGGACCCAATCCCTAAGATGAACTGTTTTATTTTGGGGGGTTTTCCTTACATCGGAGCCGCCTGCCGCGACCCGCTATTAAGCCCCACCCCTGACATTTGTCTCCGCCCCTTCTGCTGCTGCTGGCCAATATGCCTTTCCCTGCCTCTGAAGTACTAAGTAATGTATATATGTGTACTGTGTGCGACTATATATGTGTGTGTCTATATGTGTGTCTGTATATATATATATATATTAGGGGTGTGCACCGGCCACTTTTCGTGTTTTGTGTTTTGGTTTTGGATCTGGATCTTTCTTCGTGTTTTGGATCTGGATTGGTTTTGCCAAAACCACCCTTCCGTGTTTTGGGTTCTGGGTTTTGTGTTTTGGATCTGTATTTTTTTGAAAAAAAGCATAAAAACAGCTAAAATCACAGAATTTGTAGGTTTTTCTGCTCCTATGCTATTATTAACCTCAATAACCTTAATTTCCACTCATTTCCAGTCTATTCTGAACACCTCACAATAGTGTTTTTATGTCCAACAGGTTGCACCGAGGTAGCTGGATGACTATGCTAAGCGACACGAGTGGGCGGCACAAACACGTGACCCATCTAGGAGTGACACTGCAGTGGCAGACAGGATGGCAGTTAGAAAAACTAGGCCCCAAACTGTACATAATGCAAAGAAAAAAAGAGGTGCAAGATGGAATTGTCCTTGGGCCCTCCCACCCACCCTTATGTTGTATAAACAGGACATGCACACTTTAACAAATCAATCATTTCAGCGCCAGGGTCTGCCACACAACTGTGGCTGAAATGATTGGTTCGTTTGGGCCCCCACAAAACAAGCTGGCAATTAATGTGTCCCTGCACAAACTGGCTCTACGGAGGCAAGATGTCATCCTCATCCTCCTCATCCACCGATTCCTCACCCTCTTCAGTGTGTACATCCTCATCCTCACAAAGTATTAACTCGTCCCCACTTGAATCCACCACCACAGGTCCCTCTGTACCTTCTGGAGGCTGGTCTCCCTGGAAGAGCTGATAATTCATTTTGATGAACATCATCTTCTCCACATTCTGTGGAAGCAACCTCCTACGCCTTTCGCTGACAAGGTTCCCGGCTGCACTAAACACTCTTTCGGAGTACACACTGGAGGGGGGGCAACTCAGGTAAAATAGAGCCAGTTTGTACAGGGGCCTCCAAATTGCCTCTTTTTCCTGCCAGTACAGGTATGGACTGTCTGACATGCCTACTTGGATGCTGTCACCGATGTAATCCTCCACCATTCTGTCAATGGTGACAGTATCATATGCAGTGACAGTAGACATGTCAGAAATTGTTGCCAGGTCCTTCAGTCCGGACCAGATGTCCAAACTTGGTCCTGCCTGCCCTGCATCACCGCCAGCGGGTTGCTTAGGATACCTAAGTTTTTTCCTGGCAGCCCCAGTTGCGGGAGAAAATGAAGAAGGAGCCGTTGACGTGTCACGTTCCGCTTCAGCTGACAGTGTGTTCACCAGCAGGTCTTTGCACCTCTGCAGGCTTGTGTCGGCCGGAAAGAGAGACACCACATAGGCTTTAAACCTAGGATCGAGCACGGTGGCCAAAATGTAGTGGTCTGATTTCAACAGATTGACCACCCTGGAATCCTGGCAAAGCGAATGAAGGGCTTCATCCACAAGTCCCACATGCCGAGCGGAATCGCTCCGTCTTAGCTCCTCCTTCACTTTCTCCAGCTGCTTCTGCAAAAGCCTGATGAGGGGAATGACCTGACTCAAGCTGGCAGTGTCTGAACTGACTTCACGTGTGGCAAGTTCGAAGGGCTGAAGAACCTTGCACAACACGGAAATCATTCTCCACTGCGCTTGAGTCAGGTGCATACCCCCTCCTTTGCCTATGTCATAGGTGGATGTATAGGCTTGTATGGCCTTTTGCTGCTCCTCCATCCTCTGAAGCATATAGAGGGTTGAGTTCCACCGCGTCACAACCTCTTGCTTCAGGTGATGGCGGGGCAGGTTCAAGAGTGTTTGCTGGCGCTCCAGTCTTCGGCACGCAGTCGCTGAATGGCGAAAGTGGCCAGAAATTTTTCGGGCCACCCAAAGCGTCTCCTGCACGCCCCTGTCGCTTTTCAGAAAATTCTGCACCACCAAGTTTATTGTGTGAGCAAAACATGGGACGTGCTGGAATTTGCCCAGATGTAATGCCCGCACAATATTGGTGGCGTTGTCAGATATCACAAATCCCCAGGAGAGTCTAAGTGGGGTAAGCCACTGGGCGATGATTTCCCTCAGTTTCTCTAAGAGGTTGTCGGCGGTGTGCCTCTTACTGAAACCGGTGATACACAGCGTAGCCTGCCTTGTAACGAGCTGGCGTTTCTGAGATGCTGCTACTGGTGACGCTGCTGCTGTTGCTGCGTAAGGTGATACATCTACCCAGTGGGCTGTCACAGTCATATAGTCCTTAGTCTGCCCTGTTCCACTTGTCCACATGTCCGTGGTTAAGTGGACATTGTGTACAACGGCATTTTTCAGGACACTGAGGACACTTTTTCTGACGTTTCTGTACAGTCTCGGTATCGCCTGCCTAGTGAAGTGGAATCTAGACGGGATTTGGAACCGGGGACACACTACCTCCATCAATTGTCTAAATCCCACTGCACTAATGGCGGATACCGGACGCACGTCTAACACCAACATAGCAGTCAAGGCCTCAGTTATACGTTTTGCTTCAGGATGACTGCTGTCGTACTTCATCCTCCTCGCTAAGGACTGTTGGAGGGTCAATTGTTTAGTAAAAGTAGTGGTGTTCCTACTTCCTCTCTGGGATGATGAACGACTCCCAGCAGCAGCAGCAACAGCAGCAGCGGCAGCAGTAGGCATAGCAATGCAGGATCCTCCGGAGGAATCCCGGATAGGAGAGTCAGTCATGCCAGTGATATGGCCTGCAGGACTACTTCCGATCCTGACTAAGGAGGAAATTGACGAGGAGGGAGTTGACGGTGTGGTTTGCAGGCGCTTGGATACAACAGGACAACGGGATTTAGGTGTCCCTGGACTGCTTACGGTCTGAGCCAAAGTTTCTGAACTTGACAGTAACTTTTTATGAACGCGCTGCAGGTGCCGTATAAGGGAGGATGTTCCTAGGTGGTTGACGTCCCTACCCCTACTTATTTCACCTTTACATATGGTACATATGGCAAGACAGTTGTTGTCCGGATTTGGATAGAAATATTGCCAGACCAAAGAGGTGGAATGTTTGGTCTTCTGCCCAGGCATGACCGTGATGGGCTTTTTCATCCCACGGACAACAACTGTCTCCCCCGGAGCCTGATTTAAACAAACCACATCACCATCAGAATCCTCCTCGCCAACTTCCTCCTCAGCGCCAGCTACACCAGTATCCTCATCCTGTTGTACTTCAACAGTGACATCTTCAATTTGCATATCAGCAAGTGGACTGTGGGTGCTCCTTTCAGCACTTGCAGGGGGCGTGCAAATGGTGGAAAGAGCCACCTCTTCCCGTCCAGTGCTGGGAAGGTCAGGCATCGCAACCACCACCACACTTGGACTCTCCTTGGGGATTTGTGATATCTTCTTAGAAAGCACAGTTCTTCGCTGTGCTTTTGCCAGCTTAACTCTTTTGATTTTTTTAGTGGGAGGAGTGCTTCCATCGTCATGTGAAGCTGAACCACTAGTCATGAACATACTAGGGATCGACCTTAGCCGTTCCTTGCCACTCCGTGTCGTAAATGGCATATTGGCAAGTTTACGTTTCTCTTCAGCTGATTTAAATGTCTTTTTCAAGGTCATTTTCCTGAACTTTGCCATTTGGGATTGTATGTGCCCTCTACTATGACATTGGGCATCGGCCTTGGCAGACGACGTTGATGGCATGTTATCGTCTATGTCATGACTAGTGGCAGCAGCTTCAGCACTAGGAGGAAGTGGTTCTTGATCTTTCTCTATTTTATTTTTATCGGAGAAAGTTTGGTCCTCCATTTATGTTATATCGATTTGATATATACGTGCGGCTAAACACAGAAAATAATTTTTTTTTAGGTTTGGACTGGAGTGTACTTTCGGGGGTTACAGCACCCTTAACGGTCAAGCCAGCCGGCCCTTTACTTATGACACAGGCGCACGCTTGGCACTACTTTGTTGATGCACGTGCGGCTACTGCGCACACAATTCACAAACACAGAAAATAATTTTTTTTTTGGTTTGGACTGGAGTGTACTTTCGGGGGTTACAGCACCCTTAACGGTCAAGCCAGCCGGCCCTTTACTTATGACACAGGCGCACGCTTGGCACTACTTTGTTGATGCACGTGCGGCTACTGCGCACACAATTCACAAACACAGAAAATAATTTTTTTTTTGGTTTGGACTGGAGTGTACTTTCGGGGGTTACAGCACCCTTAACGGTCAAGCCAGCCGGCCCTTTACTTATGACACAGGCGCACGCTTGGCACTACTTTGTTGATGCACGTGCGGCTACTGCGCACACAATTCACAAACACAGAAAATAATTTTTTTTTTGGTTTGGACTGGAGTGTACTTTCGGGGGTTACAGCACCCTTAACGGTCAAGCCAGCCGGCCCTTTACTTATGACACAGGCGCACGCTTGGCACTACTTTGTTGATGCACGTGCGGCTACTGCGCACACAATTCACAAACACAGAAAATAATTTTTTTTGGGTTTGGACTGGAGTGTACTTTCGGGGGTTACAGCACCCTTTAACAGTCAAGCCAGCCGGCCCTTTACTTATGACACAGGCGCACGCTTGGCACTACTTTGTTGATGCACGTGCGGCTACTGCGCACACAATTCACAAACACAGAAAATATATTATTTTTTTAGCACTTGGGGGGAGCACCCCTGATGGACAGAGCACCCCCTGGACAACACTACAGCACCCCTTTAGGACTGGGACACTGCACAGGACTTTGGAGTGGACACAGCCCCTATGGAGAACTGACTGCACAACACAGTCCAGCCAGCCCCTATGGACTTTGAAGTAGTGGACACAGCCCCTATTAACAACAGCAGCACAGCACAACACAGCCAGCCCCTATGGACTTTGAAGTAGTGGACAACAGCAGCACTACACTACACTACACTACACAGCACTAACTCCCACCCTCCCTCTTCACTGTCCACAGCCGAGTGAGAAAATGGCGCCGACGCGGGTACCTTATATAGGATCCAAAACCCACGAGACTCGGAAGGCGGGATGATGACGTTTTGCCTCGATGTCAGATCCGAGTCAGGCGGGAAAAGTCGAGCCTGACTCGGATCGGGGGGGCTCGGGGGGGTTCGGATTTCAGAAATCTGAACCCGCTCACCCCTAATATATATATATATATTGTGACACAGTTAGGTTAGGGGGTCCCTCTCCTGGGTAGAGGACTCCTTCCTTACACACACACACAGCAGCAGGGAAGCAGCACACCAGTCTGGATGCAAGTACAAGCTGGTCGGCGCCAGTCTTTATTGTACAATGTCAGAAATAACACAAAGAAAACATAAACGTAAATCCTAGCCCTGTCAGGGCACTAACTTCACAGGTAGTTCCCTCACTACCAGAACCTGGCAGGGCCTAATGCCCTCGCCAGCAACAAAGCACAGCACAGTACTCACAGATAGGTTTTCCAAGTGTCTCTGAGCAAACTCCCTGTCTGCTCTCCCAGGTGAGACAATCAGCCCTCAACACACTAGGCTTATATTGGCCACTCTCAGGTGGGAACCCAATCAGGCCTGTTACCAGGCTAAGAGAACCAAAACCTGGAGTGGCCGTGGTTGGAGCAATCCCTCTCCTCTCACCCACAACCCCCAGGTCCCAAACCGGCTTTTCAAAAAACCGAAACTCAAGCCTGCTATACTGCAGACTTTCTCCTGGGGGTTTAAAACACAAAAGACAGGAATCTGGGACAAATGTACCTGCCACAGACCACTTTACCAGTGATCCTATCACATATCCCCCCTTTTGTTTCGACCTGTGGGGCGGAACAACTGAAGCCCCCAAACAATGAACGCGTGACAACGCGTCAGCATTGGCCAGCTGGCTTCCTGGCTTGTGTTCCACTGAAAATTTAAAAGTTTGTAACGCCAAGAACCATCTTGTAATTCTCGCATTACTGTCCTTATTTTCAGACATCCACTTCAGAGGGGCATGGTCAGTGATCAATTTGAACTTTCTTCCGACCAAGTAGTACCTGAGAGCCTCTAATGCCCACTTTATGGCCAACGCCTCCTTCTCCACTGTGGCATAGTTTCTCTCATGTACATTCAACTTTCTGCTAAGATAGAAAATAGGGTGTTCCTCACCCTCCTTGTTCTGGGACAGGACCGCTCCTATACCTACTTCTGATGCATCGGTTTGTACTATGAATTCCCTTTCAAAATTAGGAGTCATAAGGACTGGTTGGGAACACAACGCTACTTTCAACTCCTGAAAAGCTTTCTCTGCCTCAGGACTCCATTCTACCATGACTTTCTGTTTGCCTTTGGTCAGGTCAGTCAGTGGGACTGCCATGGTGGCAAAGTTGGGTATAAACCTCCTGTAATACCCCGTAATTCCCAAGAAGGCTCTCACCTGCTTCTTATTCAGAGGCCGTGGCCAGTTTTGTATGGCATCAACTTTATTGAGCTGAGGCTTTATCAGGCCTCTGCCAATGGTGTATCCCAGATATTTTACTTCCTCCATGCCTAGACAACACTTTTTTGGGTTGGCTGTCAAACCTGCCTTATAGATGGAGTCCAACACTGCTTGTACCCTGGGTAAGTGAGACTGCCAATCAGGACTATGAACGACCACGTCATCCAGATAAGCAGCCGCATACCGTCTATGGGGCCTTAGAATCCTGTCCATCATTCTTTGGAAGGTAGCAGGTGCCCCATGTAGCCCAAAGGGCAACATCTTGTACTGAAACAAGCCCTCTGGCGCTGAAAAAGCTGTATTTTGTTTGGCGCTCTCGGTTAACGGTACTTGCCAATACCCTTTGGTTAGGTCAAGAGTGGTTAAATACCTTGCCGTCCCTAGTCTCTCAATCAGTTCATCCACTCTTAGCATCAGGTAGGCATCGAATTTTGAAACACTGTTCAACTTTCGGAAGTCATTGCAGAAACGCACACTCCCGTCGGGCTTTGGAATCAACACAATGGGACTTGACCATTCACTATGTGATTCTTCAATAACCCCTAACTCTAGCATATTTTTAATTTCTTTCGACACCGATTCTCTTTGTGCTTCTGGTAACCTATAGGGCTTTAGATTAACTTTAACCCCTGGGTCAGTGGTGATGTCATGTTTAATGACCGAGGTTTTCCCAGGTACGTCAGAGAACAGCACCCTATTTCTAATCAGAAACTCCTTGACCTCTTGTTGTTGAATTGCCGACAGGGTTTTTGCCACTGTCACTTCGGGAACTAAGGGCCCTGGACTTACTGGAGGGTCTCGGATGGCCGACAGTACCGTTCTATCTTTCCAGGGCTTTAACAGATTTATATGGTATATCTGTTCCGGCTTTCTTTTCCCCGGCTGGTAAACTTTGTAATTGACCTGCCCCACTCTAAGATTTCAAAGGGCCCTTGCCATTTAGCCAAAAGTTTATTTTCCACAGTAGGAACCAATACTAACACTCTGTCCCCAGGAGCAAAGCTGCGTAACCGAGCAATGCGGTTGTATACCCTCTGCTGTGCCTGTTGAGCCTGTTCCAGGTGCTCTCTCACTATCGGCACTACCGCAGCAATTCTCTCCTGCATTTGAGAAACATACTCAATCACCGTTTTGTAAGGACTAGACTGCCCCTCCCATGTCTCTTTGGCAATGTCTAGTAACCCCCTTGGGTGTCTCCCATACAACAAGTCGAAGGGTGAAAACCCGGTGGAGGACTGGGGAACTTCTCTTATGGCCAACTATAAATACGGCAATAAGTAGTCCCAATCCCTACCATCCTTGTCGACCACTTTCCTAAGCATGTGTTTTAACGTCTTGTTAAACCTCTCGACCAGCCCATCGGTTTCGGGGTGATAAACCGAAGTTCTTAACTGTTTGATTTTGAACAGGAGGCATAACTCTTTCATGACTTTGGACATAAACGGTGTACCCTGGTCAGTTAGTATCTCCTTAGGTATACCCAGCCTGCTAAAGACATGAACTAGCTCTCTGGCAATGGTCTTGGTTGACGTATTGCGCAACAGGATCGCTTCCGGGTACCTGGTAGCGTAATCCATTATGACCAGAATATACTGGTGTCCCCTGGCAGACTTCATTAAGGGTCCAACCAAATCCATCGCTATTCTTTCAAACGGCACCTCTATGATAGGCAATGGAACTAGTGGAACCTTAAAATGTGGCCTGGGAGCATGATACTGACACTCAGGGCAGGATGCGCAAAAGTCAGATACCTCTTTATGAAGCCCGGGCCAGAAAAACCTCTGCATTATTCGCTCAGTGGTTTTCTCTACCCCTAGATGGCCTGCCGTTATATGACCATGGGCCAGATCCAACACTGTTCTTCTGTAGGCTTTGGGAACTATTAGTTGTTCCACAACATCTTCCCCCTTCTTAGTCACCTGATATAACAAATCCTGACACATTGCCATGTGGGGATAGGACAAAGGACTATCAGGGTCTACAGGTTTACCATCAACTATTTTTACATTCTCCCTGGCTTTTACCAAAGTAGGGTCATTCAACTGCTCCTCGGCAAAGACCTCTCTTCTGACCTCTAAATCAGGCAGATGATTACCTGGCCCAACAACACTTCCCACCTCAATGGGAGGCACATCAGTTGGCGGGCCACCGTCACGCTCCGCATTCTCTAGTTCGCCAACCATAGTAGAAAAAGGGAATAACTCTGACTCAGAAGAAACTCCCTCCTCCACTACATCGACAACCTTCTCAAATGGATCGGGGTTGTTCACCTCTGGAACAAAACGGCTTTCCCACAAGTGAGCAAAGTCTCTCCCCAATATTGCATCGTACACCAGACCATGCACCAAACCCACAGAAACTATAGCAGAGCAACATGGTGTCTCGATGTTCACCTCGGCCGTAACATAATATCGAGAATCCCCATGTATGCAGGTCACACCAACAGTTTTCCCTGTATGCCTCAAGGGGTTCACCAGCTCAGCTTTTATAAGTGTCACCAAGCTACCAGAGTCTAACAGTGCCTCTACTCGGTTGCCATCTACAGTGAGTACACACATGTGCTTATCAGTCTCAGCCTGCCGGTCAGCCGTACAGGCTATCTGTGCAAAGAAAGACCCCCTGCGGTAGACATGAGCAGTATCACATTGCATAGGTTCAGTTGTAAGTGCACAATTAGCGGCAATATGGCCGAAGCCACCACATCGGAAACACTGAGTCATATTAAGCCGTTTACTAGTCGTTTACGGGGCAAGAACCTTCCCGGCCTGGCAGGCCTGTCTCCAGGTTCTACACCCTCAGTCTTAGGTACATTCCACCGCCCAGCACCCTTCTCCCCTGGAACAGTCTTACCAGTGTCTCTGGGAGTTCGCCGGTGCGCCATCGGGGCTCGGTGGGGCATACTCATCAGCTCCTCAGCCGCCACGTACCTCTCCACCAGCTCGACCAACTGGTCCGCGGACTTAGGGTCTGCATGGCTCACCCATTTGCGCAGAGTCGCAGGTAATGATCGCAGGTACCGGTCCATCACGACCCTTTCCACGATCTGTGGTCCCGTCAGCGTCTCGGGCTGTAGCCATTTTGAGGACAGATGGACGAGGTCATGCATCTGTGAACGTGGAGGCTTGTCCATATGGAACTCCCAGCGGTGGACCCGTTGGGCACGAACAAAGGTGGTGACTCCTAAGCGAGTTAGGATCTCCTGTTTTAGTTTTTTATAGTCCTTGGCATCAGCCAGGCATAAGTCAAAATAGGCCTTTTGTGGCTCCCCAGACAAAAAAGGTGCCACCAGACTTGCCCACTGCTCCTGGGGCCAACTCTCCCTTTCGGCCGTTCTTTCAAATGCGGCGAGATAGGCCTCCACATCATCGCCCGAAGTCATCTTTTGGAGGAAGTGACTGGCTCGTACGGAGTGAGTGGTGGTGGGAGGACCAGTATTAATATCTCTGGGCCGGGCGACCAGGTGCTGTACCACCTCTTTTATGGCCTGGCTGTTTTCCGCTAAGGCCTGGCGGGTTTCCTCGATGGCGACCTGTTGTTGCCTCTGGGCTGTCTCCAAGGCCAACAGTTGCACCCTGGTGGATTCCTGCTGAGCCCAGGTAGCTTCCTGCTGAAGTTTGTTCGTCTCCTGCTGAGCTCTGGTAGATTCCTGCTGAAGTTTGTTTGTCTCCTGCTGAGCTGCTGTAGCTTGGAGCAAGGCCTTAACAATGTCCTCCATTTTGTCATGGGGTGTAGGTTGGAAGCTGAACCTTGCCTCTCTGAGCATTGGCTGACGCCTCCTCTATGGGACTCCAAGGACACAGTGTTATTTCCACACTCACAAATTGGGTGTCTGTCCCTTTAATTTTTAAATGGAAAGTTTTCCTCTTGCTGCAACTTTAGTGTGTGTGGTTGCCCGCATTCTCCACCATATTGTGACACAGTTAGGTTAGGGGGTCCCTCTCCTGGGCAGAGGACTCCTTCCTTACACACACACACAGCAGCAGGGAAGCAGCACACCAGTCTGGATGCAAGTACAAGCTGGTCGGCACCAGTCTTTATTGTACAATGTCAGAAATAACACAAAGAAAACATAAACTTAAATCCTAGCCCTGTCGGGGCACTAACTTCACAGGTAGTTCCCTCACTACCAGAACCTGGCAGGGCCTAATGCCCTCGCTAGCAACAAAGCACAGCACAGTACTCACAGATAGGTTTTCCAAGTGTCTCTGAGCAAACTCCCTGTCTGCTCTCCCAGGTGAGACAATCAGCCCTCAACACACTAGGCTTATATTGGCCACTCTCAGGTGGGAACCCAATCAAGCCTGTTACCAGGCTAAGAGAACCAAAACCTGGAGTGGCCGTGGGTGGAGCCCTCCCTCTCCTCTCACCCACAACCCCCAGGTCCCAAACCGGCTTTTCAAAAAACCGAAACTCAAGCCTGCTATACTGCAGACTTTCTCCTGGGGGTTTAAAACACAAAAGACAGGAATCTGGGACAAATGTAACTGCCACAGACCACTTTACCAGTGATCCTATCACAATATATATATATTATATGTATGTTCAAAATTATTTATAGGCCCCCACACGTTTGTTGCCCAGAGGCTCCACAGATCTTAATCCGGCCCTGTCTATTATTCCAGGAAAATTGCACTGGTTTTTCGGAAATGGCAAATACTGAAGAGATTCTTAGCAAGGTAAGCAATTTTGCTATCGCATCTCACACAGTTTTTCCAACAGATTGATACAGCCAGTAATACAGAGAGTAGTCTGTCTGTGAATGAGCTGGCATTGTGTGTTAGATACTGTTGCTGAAGGTGATACACCCACCCAATGGGCTGTCACTCATGTAATCATTCGTTTCACCAGTACAGCTTGTCCACATATCTGTAGTTTGTGGATAGTCAGTACAATGGCATTTTTTTATCATTTTTTTAACATCCCTGTACAGGTGAGGAATTGCTGTTCTGATAAAATAGAATTGAGAGAGAATGTTGTAGCATGGACACATGACCTCAACTAATCTGCTAAAACCAGTTGCATTGATGGCGGATATTGGATGCAGATCTAATGCTAATATAGCTGTAATGGTTTCATGATTGGCTGTGCAGCAGAATAGTGGCTGTCATACTTGGTTCCTCTTGCAAATTGTTTCACAGACAATTGTTGTGTGAAACGACTAGTCTTCTTGCTCCTCCTCTGTAATGAAGATTCACCCCCAGCAGCAGCAGGTTTGCCTTTGCAAATTTGATGCAGGAGGACTACCTCTGATTACTAATGAGGAGGTTGATGATGAAGGTGTTGGCGGTGGAGATTCCATGTGCTGGTATCTATCCATGCTGCTGGTAGCGGAATGGGTATGATATGCCGGCGGTTCGATTCCCGTCAGCGGCAGCCCGACAGGAGCAGAGTTAGAAGCAGCGGAAGTCCGACAGCGCTGGAAATCCCGATCGTGGATAGGTAAGTATACACTAACCTAACCTAACCCCCCTAACCCTAACCCTCCTTAGGGGTGCCTCACCCTAACTCCCCCCCAAGTGCCTAACCCTATCCAACCCCTTCCCCGCTGCCTAAACCTAAGTCCCCCGGGGGGGTGCCTAACCCTAAGTCCCCCCTGGGGGGGCCTAACCCTAACCCTCCCTCCCCCTAGCCTAACCCTAACCCTCCCGGGGGGGTGCCTAACCCTAAGTCCCCCACGGGAGCCCTAAACCTAACCCTCCCCCACCGCGGCTGTCCTGTCGCAGCACCCGGCATCACTACGATCGTGATGCCGGGCGCCGGTCTCCCGGCATCGGGGAAATGCGGGCGTCTACATCTAGACGCCCGGCATTTCACCCATGCCGGGATAAGACTGTCGGGAAGCCGGCTGCCGGTATTTAAACAGTCGGCTTCCCGATTGCTTCCCCTGGTAGCTGATGCTGGACTGCTTGTTAATACAATTTTCCAGATTTTGTTAAACCACTTCAATGAACTTGCTGCAAATGACCTAACAGGGAGGAGGTGCCTAGTTGGTTAACTTCCCTATCTCTACTTGCTTTGGCTTTACAAATGCTACAGATGCCTTGACAAATGTTGTCAGGATTTGGATAAACTTATATATCCACAATTCCACATGGAAGACGTGGTTTATTTGGTATGTTGCTCAGGCATGACAATGCGCCTCTTATCACTTGCATGAAGTGCTGCCACTGGTGAATGACTTATACCCCTTTTCCACCTAAATTCCGGGTCTGACCTGGAGTTGGAACAAAGTTCCTATCCGGATCAGACCCGGAATTTTGCCGGCGCCGACTCGGGATATTCCCGAGTCAGCGCCGCTCACACCGCAGTCGGGTCTGCATAGACCCGGATTTTGCGGCGTGAAAGTGGTCGCTTGGAGATGACGTCATCTCCAAGCGCCACTGAAGCCAGACCAATCGGCCGGATAGCAGCGCACTCCAGGTCATCGTGACCCGGAGTGTGCTGTTCTCACAGCTGGGTTTCACGGGCTATGCCCGTGTTAAACCCTGCTAGTTACCTGGGTTGGATTGCCGGGTCACTCGACCCGGCGATCCAACTCTCTCCCCTTTTACACCAGGGAGCTGCCCGGGTTAACCCTTCAAAAACCCGGGTTTTAGCTCCGGTGTAAAAGGGGTATTACTTTGACACAAACCAGATCATCCTGCTCAATTGTATCAACTTGTTATTTTCCAAAACATACATCATCATCATCATCATCCTCATTAGTGCCACTACACAATAAACCTCCTCATCCTGTTGTACATTTAAACTGCTGGGTTTAGGGAGTGCTGATGTCCGTTCTGGCGTCTAAATCAGTGATTCCCAACCTCGGTCCTCAAGGCACACTAACAGTCCTGGTTTTAGTGATATCCATGATTGTGCACAGATGGTTAAATCAAAATAACTGAGGTACTAATTAAGTCACTTGTGCTGAAGTAAAAGCCCCCATACATCAGAGATTGATTGCAGCAATCGTGCAATCTGCAATCGATTGTGTAAAAAAACTTTCCCTTTTTCAATCGATTGCAGAATTGCCACAATCAATTGAAAAAGGGAAAGATTTTTACACAATCGATTGCAAATTGCACGATTGCTGCAATCAATCTCTGATGTATGGGGGCCTTATGGCTATACCTAAAACCTGGACTGTTAGTGTGCCTTGAGGACCGTGGTTGGGAACCCCTGGTCTAAATTAACAGTAGCAGTGCGTCCGGCTCCTTCTCTGACTGGTGATCCACTAACATTACACATTGCAGCGGGCAGCTGTTGCTGCCTGTCCCTTTTGGTTCGCCCCCTCCCCCGCAGTGTCTCTGGGGACTGGGAGAGACATCCTGCGCTGAGAAGCTGTTTGGACACTGTGTTGGGGTGGGCAGCCAGTGCCGTCCTGTCCATTACGCTTAGAGCTCCACGCTGCCGCCAATCCACCCCTGCTGCCTCCGCCTCCAGTCCCCCGCTGTGCAGGAGCCGCCAGATAAGGTTGCTGGCAGGGAGAGGTAAGGGAGCTGTGCAGTGAGGGGGCTGTGGAGTGAGGGGGCTGTGCAAAGGGGGCTGTGAGGTGAGAAGGTTTTTCTGTATTGTTATTAATGGACAGGTAAAGTTATTATAGATATAGAGATGGGGCTTAGGGGGAGCAGTAAGACCATCAGTAATATCAAAACATGAGTGGGGCGCCAAATTAGTGCCTTGCCCTCGTTGACATAAATCCTAGGGAATGGACATACTGTATATGCAAACCAAAACATATGAGATACATTTATGGGAAAATTACGTTTTGCCTCATTTTAAGAAAAAAGTTTGGTGGGAAGAACTGAGCCAAAACAGGTTCTACTTGGAAACCCCGGTTTTGTCAGTAACTGCATATCATGCAGCAAGAGTACTAGTGAGCAGCATAGAACACAGGGCCTGATTCACTACGGATCGCAATATTGCGCAAGCACGCAGTTCAACTGCGATAGCAAGCTGATCCATTGCGATTGCAATGCAAACTTGGCACAACATAAGGATGCCCACGTTACCTTACACACATCTGTAATGTTCAGCACATTAGCAAAACCATTGGTACAATTGAGTACCATCGCAGCCTCAAGCACACTTGCAGAAGCCCTGAACTTACTCAGAAATTGCTAACATCACCGCACGCTATGAGGCCTCACACTGCATATGGCATCGCAGTGGATAATTTATACACGCCCCTGCAATGGCGTGCGAATGCACTCGCACGCCTGCATTTCCCCAACCATCCCCGCGTCACCACCCACAAATTGTGCTTCCTGTAAATCAGTCTGTTAGGGGTCTGCGTAGCCTCTGCGATCATAGATCCTTGCTGAATCAGGCCCACAGTTCTTGTTCTATTCAGGATACTGATACAGTGCAGTATATATTAAGAGAAATGTTTGTTACAGGACATTCCATATGTGTAAATGTCCATATGAAGCATATAATATGCTAACTGTACCGGGAGTGGGCTGGGCCGGGGGGCAGAGTGCCATCTGCCCCCCAGGCTGGTACAATTCTGCTACGGTGGGGCCGCTGGCACACCCAGCATGCACATGCTTGTTGGCCAGTGAGCAGAGGCATAACAATGGCCCCCACAAACTCCGCAGTGGCTTGGGCAGCCCCGGGAGCCGTTGCTATGCCTTTACAACTGTGAACGCTGGCCTCTGAAGTGATCAGAGGCTAAAGAAGCCTCTGTTCACTTCAGAGGCCAACCTTCTAAGTGATGCAGTGCTCGGGTGACGTCATGACTGTTGGATCAAGTTAGATCCAGTCAGAGCAGCAGCGACAGCGCCAGAAACTTTTTTGGCACGGGGGAGCAAAATTTATAGTTATGCCAGTGAGGATCGTCAGCCTGCCTCCCAGCTATCCAGTCAGTGTTACAGTGCACACTAACACCACCTTCACGCACCACTGCATGACTAACTGCTGCCCAGGGGCAGCCCCTAAAGCACCAAGCATTGAACACTTCAAAACGTCGTAGTGCGGCTGGAAGATGGCATCTCAGCAGGCTCCAAGAAAATATTGTCAGGACTCAGAAGAAGCGGTTGCAAGGGGAGGTGGTGTTCTTCATCTATCAGAGTAACAGTAACCTTCCCCATGAGAGTTGCTTTGGGGAGGGGGAACACTACCCAGCAAGGTTGCTGCCAGCATGCAGCCAGCAGGTGTTAGGAGGCTGGGGTAGCTGAGTTGCAGTAGAACTCTGGAGTACTCCATTTTTTTTGCTTCTGTTGTGCGACTACTTACACTGGTAATGGGTGCTGAGAGAGGATACCCTGTTCCCTCCTGCTGGCAGAGCTGCAAATAGTATTGGGACCACATGCTGATTGTGTGGGAGGAGGGCAGGAGAAATGTATGTGGCCTTTGCCACAGGCACTGTGTTTTCTATGAAGTAGATTGGGAATTATCTGGTTTTGTTGTATTGGTTATCTGATCAGAAAAGTGTGTGTGTATATACAGTATAATATATGAGAGACAGCATGTGTGCATACCTCCCAACTGTCCCACATTCAGCAGGACAGTTCCATTTTTCTGGGACTGTCCTGCTGTCCCACCCATGGGTGGGGGGAAGTTGGGGAGAGCACATACCGCTGCTCTGCAGAGCAGCGGGTGTGCAGAAGGTGAACAGATGTTGTGCGCATGCGCACGGCATTTGATCACCAGTGTAGGAAGAGCATAGTGCTGGGCACGCCCCATATAGTGACATAAACGGGGGTTGCTGCAAGGCTCTGCCCCATGTTCAAGAGACCACGCCCCTTCTGTGGCACCACGCCCCCTTTTCAAAGTGTCCCTCTTAGTGGAGCATAAAAGTTAGGAGGTGTGTGTGTGTGTGTTATTTGGCATTGTTTCACAGTAATAGTAAAGCACTCCTGTTTTGGTTAATGGTCCACAATCTCAAAAATTGGTGTTTATTTTGACGGTCGTGCTGCCGAGGAGTTTATCATTATTCTGACCTGGCAGATATTATTAATGTTGTATTTGCTTGTAAAGGCCTCCCCCTTGTAGTTAGAGTTTGGTCACTCTCCGCCAAAAGTCATAGGGGGGATGAAATTCTGCAAAGTATGCAGCGCCCGGCTGGGCACATCAGCTAGTTACAGTCAGGCCCGACGACAGGGGGACACACAAAGGGGACACCCATACCGGGCCTTGTGGATCAGAGGGACCCCGATAATTAGGGACAAAAAAAATGGGGTAACAGCACCTATTGAAACTTTTTAAACTACTGTTGTGCTGTGTTACAGCAGCTGTCCAGCCGAAGCCCCGCCCACTGACACTGCCACGTGATAAATACTGAGACACGCAGGGGCTGGTGATCGTCCTCCTGGGCCCGCACCCACCTGCACCCAGCTCCTGCTACCTTCCTGATCTTCTCCTATAGGCTTCCTCCCCAACTTCCCATCGTGGCATCCCCGATTCCCCCCCACATACACACACAACACATACTCCTACTCCTCATCGGTCAGTGGTCCAAGTGAAGAGTATAGGGAGACAGTCTCAGCATTCAGGTAATGCTGGCCATACACGCTACAATTATCGGGACGATCCGCCCGATATCGGCGGATCGCCGCGATAATTGTAGCGTGGGGGGGGGCGACCGAGGGTTAAATATTGCTCGGTCGGGCATGCTGAATTGTCCAGCATGCCCGTCCGATGCGATATTGCCCGGTAAACTGTCGGCCGCATCGGGCAGTGTATGCCCAGCGCAGCCGACAGATAGACATTTCCTGTGTTCCTTCCAACGGAAGGAACAGGGAAATGTCTCCTCCCCCGGGGGCGGAGCGCAGATGTCGGGCTATACACTGTGAGATTTCTCTCACAGTGTATGCCGCGGACATCTGCGGCTGGCAGCCGGCCAGATAAAATGTCTGTCGGTCTGATAGACATTTTATCTGGCAGTGTATGCCGAGCATTAGTGACGTGTGTGTGTATGTTTACCTTGATTGTTGCTGTAATTGGAAATATTCTGTAGTTCCATATTCTCAGTCACCGTAATGCGGGCTGTGAGAGCCAGATACACATATAGGGCTCTATTTACTACAATCCACATATTGAATGCAGATTGTAGTGTGATATTACCGAGTGAATTCGCATTGCGAATTCAGGCAATATCACAGGGATTTACTGCAAAATCCCTTACAGGGACAGAGCTTGCGATAAAGCTCTGTCCCTGCAAATCCCCTTCACAGCCTTATCACGGTATTTTCGCTAAAAATACCGTGATTATGTGCCCGCGCATGCGCCGACCGGTTGCCGCTGCTACCGCCCCCCTGGTGCTAAGCCCTGCCCCCGGTGCTAAGCCCCGCCCCCGCGATCACGGACCCCTCACGACCCCCCCTCCACCCCAGGCGACCCCCCTCTCCCTTAATTACACTTACCTGCATGTTCCGGGCCTCCGGTGATGTTCTCCATTCCTCCGGTCAGGTGATCTCCCATACTGCACTGGGGCCCGATCACCTGATGACCGGGCAGCAGTGCCCTATGGGAGACCAGATGACCTGAGGGGAGTCATCACCGGAGGCCCGATCACCGGTCCCTGGAGTCAGGTAAGTACATTTTTTTTTTTACTATTTTAGTTTTCTTATTTTTACAGTAATCAGCTTGCAGGTCTGTTTAGACCACACAGCTGATTACTGGGACCGACTCCCAGCTCTGCTCTCCCCGTTAGAGCAAAGTAAGAGGTCGGTAATCGGGGAAGACCCTGGATAACGCCACCTCCAGGTGGCGTTATTATCACAGGGCTTTCCCCGATATTTTTTCACATTTTATTTTTAGCAACTCTGGTCGGATCACATTTCCCATTACAATTATGGGAAATGTGATCTGCTTACTAAAAATAAGTGATACTTAGGGGTTGGAGTAGAATTTTACGAATTCTACTCCAATTGCCCTGTAATAACTATAGGTGATACTAAAATAATGTGAAATGGGTGTGAAAACACCCTTTTTCACTTTATTTTAGTCAAAATAAATAGAGCCCATAGTGCTCAATAAATATTTAAAAGAATAATAATAAAATTTTAAAAACATCAGTGTAAAAAAAAATGGCATTTTCATTTTCTGCAGATATTGATGTTCTGGGGCTGTTGAATCAGTTCACAAAGCTTGACATTTTCTCTCAATCTCCTCTAAAACAGACTCCGCAAGAGATGTATGAAGCCGTTGGCGCGTGTCTGAAAAAGGGGTGTGGTCTCATGGGAAACATCATAGCCGGGAGCCACACACATATGCGTGTGTCCACGCGCGCGCATTTCTCTATCTGTAATAATTGAGTGTGCGTATGTGTGGGTCCCTTTTCATCCGTATGGGGATTCATGAGAGATTCTGTAAAAGTCCAAAAACTGCAGTGTTTAGTGGATTTACCATATTTATGTTTACCCTTTGATGCATATCACTCAGAGCAAGAGCGCAGTAGCCTCAGGGGAAATCACTCTGAGTGGAGGGGTGATTTTTGAGCCACAATACCGATTGCTTGTCCCAGAACATATAATTAAAGTCAGTATGTCAACATGGAGTATAACATATGAAATTCATATGCAGGAGACAGGCCCTGTGTTGGAAGGGTGAATATCCTATCCTTCTCTCTCTTCATCCACCATAACTCATACCTCACAACTTTTGGGATCTTCAAAGCAGGACCCTTGCTCTTGTCCAAAATGGGTGTGTGACCTAGTTCCCGATAGGTCATGTCCCTTTGATGATGCCATTTCGGGGGGGGGGGTTCAAATGCCATGTCCCTGTTTTACATCATCTTGGGGGTGAGCCCAGTACTCCGGCAGCTACTGGGCTGCCCCCAGCTTCCTCCCTGCACTGAGTGGACGGCGCACGCATGTGAGGGGCAACCATTCTCCTTAACCGGCACCATTGCTCTGCAAACAGAGCAAAGCAGTAGTGGTGACAGTGTGTTCCCCAAACTCTCCACTGCCCGCGGGCGGGACAGTCCATAAAAAGGACTGTCCCGCTATAATCGGTACAGTTGGGAGGTACTGTATGATAACTTGCTGGAGTACTGCTGTAAAAAAACATACAGTATGTTGAGGTGACTGACAGTAGCAGATAGACAGCTTATTACAGTATGCACACTTTGCTGCACAGGGGCATCTTTAGAAATGAGGGGGCCAGTGTGCATCCCCCGTCACGGGCCCCCTCCTCTCACTCCGGCGGCCGACTGACGCAGCTGGCTGGCCACTGCAGAATCATTTTCCCGATGATTTCCTCACAGTGCATGCGCAAAACAGAGGAGTAATGGCCACAACGGCCATTTTACGGCATTTCAGCAGTGCTGGGAGACCCGATGCGCGACCTCAAAGAGGAAGGTTTTACATATGTCGAAGCAGGATAATTGGCTGAGACAAGATCAGTTTAAAATTGGATCGCAGCGACGCCATCTTGCGACTAGCCGCAAGATGCCATTTTGGAAATGAGATCGCAAGACGCCATTTTGCGAATGGCCGCCTAAGCGCCATTTTAGATAAACTCACACTTTAATACATGTGGTGATACTACTATTAGCATCATGCGATTGCATCTTACACCATTTCTCATACACACATTAATATGCACAATAGCGCTGTTAACTAGTCGCATATTAGCGAATGCATAAGATTCTGTAAGAAAACGCATCTGCCCCAAGTTAACTAGCGTCTTTACATCAAACCCCACATACTCACACATTACATATTCACATACAAGGTTCCATAAGCTTTAAGGTATAAGATTCAAGTATGCACATTTATTATAATTGTTAAGAAATAAAGATTATTTCGTAACTAAGGTTTTATATGTGATAAGTAAGCCATGTTTGGTATTGTACTGATGCGTACTCTCTCAACAGTATTCCGGTAATATCGATGGAGAGATCGCAACATGCATTCTCAACTTATGGACCGCAGAGACTTCAAGCAACAAAATGTACATTATATGAACAACTGTTAGGATTTGCATGAGGCGGGAAACCAGAGACCTCCAGTTGTTAGAGGCTGGACTGTGTCTATTTGAACCAACCTGTTAAATTCCTTGTAACATATGCCCTCTCCTTTAGGACCAATGGTATTAGCAACAAACTTCTCTATTGTGTTGTTTATTCCTGGGGGGTATAAATATGTGTGCTCTGACCCTGGGTTTCTAGCCTTCGTGCTGAATGCTGATTGACGAGGGGTTTCTTGCTGATGCCTAACATCTGGACCAGAGAGCGCTGTGTATGTATAATTGTACTTGGGTCTGTATAATCTCTTTGCGCTAAGATTATATGAGGATCATAGCATGTAACTGCTGTACTTTTACTTGAATAATACTTTGTGCTTTGGAACCACAGGTTCTAGGTCTGGAGTCTTTATTTACTGTATGACTGCGTACACAAATTAGCGTCATCCTTAGAGGTTTATAGGCAGGATATTAGAAGGTATAGGCAGGGCTATATAGAGGATCAAAGGCAGTATCATTAGTTGGGGGCTTGTAGTGAAGTCACTTACCCGCTCACACGGCACTTACGGTTATCGATTTCTCACCAAAGGGTGGAGTGGCCACATGCAGGGTTTACCTGCAACCGCTCGCTGCTGAGAGATCGCTACCCATTTTCATGTGAGCCAGGGATGCTGACTAGAATCCAGGGACAAGAGAGGAAAAAGTTTGTTTTCCTTTGTTGATAGAACCTAACATTTAAAGGGGTGCCGCAGTATTGAACACGCGGCTGAGTCGCAGTTTTGCGCACAGTAAAGACGCACTTTTGTGTACGCAGCTAAAGGTTGTCATACGGTTGTGTGGTAGTCACATTATTGTGTATGTGACTGGTCGCACAATAGCGTATACGTACTTCCGGTATTCCTGCAACGTGTTTAAACAAAGCCTGCAACCGCTCGCTGCTGAGAGATCGCTACCCGTTTTCATGTGAGCCAGGGATGCTGACTAGAATCCAGGGACAAGAGAGGAAAAAGTTTGTTTTCCTTTGTTGATAGAACCTTACGTTTAAAGGGGTGCTGCAGTACTGATTACGCGGCTAAGTCGCAGATTTGCGCACAGCAAAGACGCACTTTTGTGTACGCAGCTAAAGGTTATCATACGGTTGTGTGGTAGTCGCATTATTGTGTATGCGACTGGTCGCACAATAGCGTATACGTACTTCCGGTTGTGCTGCCACGTGTTTTAGATAAAGCCGTTGAGGTTTACATTTTTCAATTGTTGTCAATATCTGGGTTAACGTGTATTTTTCTGCGCAGGAAAAAAGTGTGTAACAGTGAGTATTTGTTGGTAGGGGTAACTTGTTCCCTAAAGTTAGAGGTACCGTATGACCTTTAAGGGCTAAGTGCTAGCCGCTCGGTAAGCAGCTTACCATTCTATACACAGTAGCAGGTGTACATGTTGTCTTTGTTGTAGAGAGGTGCGTGGAAGTAGCCGACTTAAACTTCCATAGGTGTGGAAGTTGCCTTCTTAAATCTTATCCGGGTGGGTGGAGTAGCCTTCTTCAAATCTTCACAGGTGTGTGGGCGCTGCCATTAAATCGTCCACAGGTAAGTGAAAGTATCTTGACTGTCTTTCACCAGTTTAAATCTTTATTGAAAAACATAGGAGTTGTCGCAGAATGGGGGCCATGCAAACAATAGAGATGTTAGACAATGATGTGCTGCTAATGGAAGCGCCATTTTGATCGGCCTGTCGTATTATGCATACTAAGTATGGTACTTATGCAATAAGGTATTGTGATGTATGGTTTAAAATGACGATGAAGAGTGTTAGACCGTTTCCCAGAATTGGTAGTTTTGATAAAGATGTATTAGATAATGTCTGGTATCACATCAGTCTGATGCGCTCCAGAGAGAAAAAAGTCAAATATTATGAATGTTTAAAGTTGTGGCAGCATGAAGGGGATGCGTGGCTTAAAAATGCGCAAGCGATGCAAACTAGCGTTGCGAGCACATTGCCAGAGAATACATCCGCGACGCTGAATTGCAATGTGGGTGAGATGCAAAATGGCGCGCACATGCAGCAAGGTAGCGTTGTGGAAGGTATTGCCAGCTGTTCACGCGCACCACCCCCACCTTATGTGGATGGAGGTGCATGTACAGTTATCAAAAATACCCATAAAAATTTTACAAGCAATTTGCACCCTCTCTTAAGCAACTGTAAAGAAAATGTTCATGATGTGGATGATGAGCCTATTGTAATGTCTGCCATTTCCCATGCTGTACAAATGATAGATGCTACGCCACGACAATCACGAGTGGTGCCGCCATCTCCATCGGTAACAGCAAGAGAAGTGCTAACACCCTCTGCACCCGTAGAGGAAGTTGTTAATACCATACGTAGCAGCAACAGATTAAACCCCCAGCCAAGTAACAAGGTCAAAGGTAGCAGCGAATGGGAATGCAGATGCGAACGGTGTAGTGCCCACGAGGGAAGTGGTAATGCATTGTCCTTGGACAAGAGCAGAACTAAATTCCATCATAAATGATTTCCCCGATCACAAAAAGGAACTAGCCAAATGTCAGAGATTTTTGAGGAATTTGGGTAGTTCTCATGAGCCAACTAATTAAGATTGGCGTGTGGTGTTAAGGGCCTGTCTACCACGCAATACTGACGTCACACAATTTATCACGGATTGTGTATTGGATGGTGACGTTCCCTTAACGGACCAAGTAAACCAAGGTAACATTTCCCGCATTGTAACTCAATTGGGTATATATTTTCCGGTGGTAGTTAACTGGAACAAAATTTTCACCATAAAGCAAAAGGAGAGTGAATCTGCAGAAGAGTATTGTGACCGGGCTCTGCAGGCTATCACCCAGTACACTGGGATAGAAGATATTAAAGATAGCACTCACCACAGGGGAATGATAGTCACAGGACTCATGGACGGTCTTAAGGAAAACTTAAAGACTCGGGTTCAGACATCACAACCTGGCTGGAGGGGAGTCACAATAGATACACTCATAGAATCTGCCATAGAACATGATAAGAACATCTCAAAAAAAGAGAGACCCAGAGCGAAAAACTAATGGCTGTCAGTATTCAAGCTCTGGAAGGAATGACGGTAACATCACAGCCAACAGACACACTTGCATCTGCACACACACCTACACCTGAACAGTTATATGCCCTCACTAATCCCACGCAACAGCAAACACAGCTCTATTCTACTAACCCTACACAACCACAGGTCCCACACTACTCACAAACTTCATATCCCCCACAATACCCTTATCCTCCATATCCCTACCCATATCCACCACCTCTTCCTCCTGCTCAAACCTCACAACAACCCGTGTCTTCATCCAATCCACGAATATGTTTTAATTGTAACCAGCCAGGACATTTAAGTAGAACCTGCAGAGTAAAAAGGGTAGGACCCCCAAACCAGAGAGTACCTGGATATCCCCATAAGGGATACTCACAGAGACCAGCAAATATCCTTCAAGCACCAGCTCCAATTGTGGCCGTTAATGCTTTATTGGAGAATGGTAGCCAATGCCAGGGGTCAGGTCATACCTGTAGTCTACAGATAGTCAGGTTAACGGGAAGTACTAGGGAAGAACCGGTCATGATGGTTGATGTAGCTGGTACTGAATATCCTTTTCTTGTAGACACAGGGGCGACCAGGTCAGTGATAAAATCTCTCGTTAATTTACAGGTGACCAACGAGACAGTACCAACAATGGGTGTAACAGGTAAAGTGCAACATTATCCTTTAACAAAGTCCACAGAGGTTACTATTGGGCCGTTGCATACCAGGCATTCTTTCCTTCTGGCTGCTGCGGCTCCTACTAACCTGCTGGGTAGAGACTTGTTATGTAAGATGGGATGTATTATATATTGCACCCCTGATGGTGTATTTTTAGATATCCCTGAGAGAGTTGCGCACGAGGTGCGGGATATGTTGAACACTCCCCAAAGGATAATGTATCACTCTACCAGGGTAAATGAAAATCCATCCCAGGTAGATCAAATGTTGTCCCAAATTCCAGATTCCCTTTGGACTAAAGATGGACAGGACACTGGATTAATGGCAAACGTAAGCCCAGTAATGGTAAATTTAAAAAGCGGTAGGCAAGCTCCAAAAATTCCCCAGTACCCACTAAAACAGGAGG
Organism: Taudactylus pleione; assembly: GCA_031769625.1. Taxonomy (NCBI): domain Eukaryota; kingdom Metazoa; phylum Chordata; class Amphibia; order Anura; family Myobatrachidae; genus Taudactylus; species Taudactylus pleione. Next base: position 2,722,769 of record JAUIMM010000129.1, read on the forward strand.
TAGAATTAGGGGTTTTTCCAATAATTGAGCGATTATTGCAACAGGGAATTTTAGTTCATACAGCTAGTGTAGCCAACAGTCCCATCTTTCCGGTGAAGAAGAGTGGTGGGAGGGGTTATAGGCTGGTACAGGACCTTAGAGGTGTTAATAAGGTAGTAGAGAGCCAATTCCCCGTAGTGCCAAATCCAGCTGTCATTCTTATGCAGATCCCTCCAAACACAACCCATTTCACTGTCATTGACCTCTGTTCTGCTTTCTTCTCTGTGCCTCTCCACCCTGACTGTCAGTATCTATTCGCATTTACATACAGAGGTGTGCAATATACATGGACACTGTTGCCCCAAGGTTTCATAGACAGCCCCAGTATCTTTTCTCAGGCATTGCACGACTGTTTACAATATTTTCAACCTGCAAATGGATCTGTTCTAATTCAATATGTGGATGATTTATTGCTGTGTTCTGATTCGTTTATGTCATGTTTGAATGATACTAAACTTTTGTTGCTTCATCTCTCGCATACAGAACACAAGGTGGCTAAGGACAAACTACAGCCATGCCAATCCAGAGTAAAATATTTGGGACACTGCGTAACCCAGGGGTTAAGACATCTCACAAATGATAGAATCCAGGCCATACAGAACATGACACTGCCGCAGAATCAACAGCAAATTCATACCTTCTTGGGAATGTGTGGATATTGTAGAATGTGGATTCCAGGTGTTTCTATTTTGGCCTTGCCTTTACAGGACATAATCTCTTCCTCAAAGCCCGTTCGTGTCATACACACAGAGGAGTCAGATAAGGCTTCCTTAATCTTAAGGATAGTCTGACCAAAGCACCTGCATTGGGAATACCTGATTATGAAAAACCTTTTGATTTGTATTGTACGGAAGCCGATGGTTGTGCTGCAGGTGTCCTTACACAAAAACATGGTGATGCCAGTAGGCCCGTAGCATACCACAGTGCCCAATTGGACACTGTGGCGAGATCACTCCCCACCTGTTTGAGAAGTGTAGCAGCTACTGCTCTATTGGTGAGTAAAAGTGAGGATGTAGTATTGGGTCATGATATGATTGTCTATACTCCCCACACTGTATCTGCTCTGCTGAACTCTGCTCAAACCAGACACGTCTCTTCGGCTAGGTTTACCAAATGGGAACTAGCTCTAATCGCACCTGCGAACATCACTGTTAAACGTTGCAGCACGCTGAATCCAGCAACGTATTTACCATATGTACAACATGATGTACAAAGGGTGGAAGGAGACGAGTTGCTGGCGGAGGGTGAATTCAGCGGACATAATGATACACACGATTGTATGGAATATCTGAATCAGACCTTTACTGCTAGACCTGACATACACGACACACCTTTAGAGAATGTAGATGTGGCTTTTTACACGGATGGTAGTTGTCATAGACAAACAGACACAGGTGAATTATGTACAGGTTATGCTGTTGTAAATGACATAGACATCATAGAAGCCAAACCTCTTGGTCCTCTTCACTCAGCCCAGGTGGCAGAGCTAGTAGCACTAACTAGAGCGTGGAAACTGGCAGCAGGCAAATCTGCTAACATTTACACTGACTCGAGGTACGCGTTCGGGGTGGTGCACAATTTCGGGGCTCTATGGCATCTGAGAAATTTTATGACAGCAGCAGGCACACCAGTTGCACATTCCCGACACATAAAACATCTTTTAGAAGCAATCCAACTGCCCAAAGCGGTGGCAGTAATCAAGTGTAAAGTCCATACATGTGAGGATGACCCGATGTCACTGGGCAACAACAGAGCCGAAGAAGCTGCAAAATTGGCAGCAGGGTTAAAAATGTTTTCTCCCACTTAAAAAATTATGTCTTTCCAAACAATTGATATGCTGAAATTAATTGAAATGCAAAATTTGTGTTCAATTCAGGAAAAGTCCATTTGGAAGTCCAAGGGATGTGGGCAAGAGTCCTCCGGGTTCTGGAGGGACGGACAAGGTAAGCCAGTGGCCCCCAAGGCATATTACCCCAGCCTGGCTGAGGCAGCACACGGTCTGACTCATCTGGGTAAACAGGGTATGTGCAAGTTGGTGAGGGCATACTGGTGCGCACCAGGTTTTTCTTCACAAGCAGAAAAGATAGCAATGTCCTTCCTGACCTGCTTGAGGAAGAACATAGGGAAAGCGATCCCTACCGAACCGTCCCACATTCCACCGACTGATGGACCTTTCCAGGTGATACAAATTGATTTCATTCAATTACCACCCTGCAGGAATCTTAAGTATGTATTAGTGTGCACTGATGTATTTTCTAATTGGGTTGAGGCCTACCCAGCGGCCACTAATACTGCTGCATTTACTGCCAAGAAAATAGTTCAGGAATTTGTATGCAGATACGGTATCCCTAAAATCATCAAGAGTGACAGGGGTACTCATTTCACAGGTGATGTTTTTCAAAATATATATAAGCTGATGGGTATTAATAGTCGACTTCACACCCCCTACTGACCGCAAGCCAGTGCCAAGGTAGACAGGATGAACGGGTCTATTAAAAATAAGTTAAGTAAAATCATGGCAGAGACTGGACTAGGTTGGCCAGAAGCATTACCGTTGGTCCTGCATAGTATAAGGACCACTCCCAGACCCCCTCTAAATCTGTCTCCCTTTGAAATAGATAACCTCATTTGATTATAAGTCCACAGGAAGACTTGAAAGGTAACAACGAGGTAACTGTAAAGTATCTTATATCGATGAATAAGCAGTTAAAACAACAGCAGCAGAAACTGAAATTGTTGTCCAATGATATGCCTGAAACTAACTGTCATGATGTTAAACCAGGAGAATATGTTATGATCAGAAATTTCATTCGTTCAGGTTGTTTGACTGATCGGTGGGAAGGTCCGTACCAGGTGCTGCTGACAAGTACTACATCTTTGAAGGTGGCTGAGAGAGATACCTGGGTCCATTCCACTCACTGCAAAAAGGTCAATCAACCGGTGGAGAAACAAGTCGGAGACAAGGCTGATAGCGTGGACCTGTCGCTCGCGAACGTGTCCCGGGAGGATTGAAAAGGTTGTAGTGAGATACCTGAACTAAAAGAAATCTGCAGGTCTTGTTGTGGCAATGGATGGGCCTGCTGTGTTCATTTTCATATTCTCTTTTAGAGTTTTCAATATCCTGGTCGGTTCGGGAATGTCTGGTTTCTGTGAAGGAGGACCGATTGTGGAGAGGGGAGTTGATGGCAGTGCTGATGGAGTGGAGTCAGAAGGAGTGCAATGCCAGTCAGGGGAGTGTCTGACCAATCTTAGTACTGTTATTGTTAAGAGAGCTGTTATTCGGATACTCGGGGACGGTGTGGAGGTTTATCGTCTGAAGATTCCTGTATTTGTGAGTTTGTGGGTCCCTAGTTGATGAGAATTGTATCCAACGGTGCCAGCCTAAATATAACCCGTACTGGGGTGGGTATCCTTTAGAGGATTATCATAGCATGGTAGGCAAAGTGTTAAATCAAACTGATTGCTGGGTGTGTTCACATGTGCCACAGGGACAGCACAATGTAGGGTTGGTGCCATTTCCGCTGAATATCACAGAAATTTTAGAATTACAGAAAGGGAAAACATTGGATGGAAAATTCCTCTCATCCAAACCACCTCATTTCAAACACTTTTGTGTTTAAACATAACCAACCCCAATAAACCCAGGAGTTGGGAAGTGATAGGGAATAATCAGACGATGACCTTCTCACAAAGAGTTGATAATGAGTCCATAAACCATGATCTGTTACGCTCAATTAAATCAAGTGGGAGACATTTTAGGTACCGGTATGCATTGAGGGCCTGATTCAGACCCGCTCGTGAGCGCTGACCGCTCCCAAGCGGGTCGATTGTGCCCTAGTGCGCATGCGCACAACGGAGGGAGCTCCGTCGTGCGCATGCGCGAGACCCAGATAGCGACAGCCAAGCTGTCGCTCCGGGTCTCGCACCAAAGGGGGCGTGCTGTCAATGTTGAGTGACAGCACGAACGCTTTGGTGGGCGTGCCGGGGGCGTGGCTGCCAGACGGAGGCGTTCCCATGGGAACGCCTACCATCTGGGTCCGGCCCCACTGACATCACTCTGATAGAGCCAAAATCACTCCAGGGCTTGGGGTGACCGAGACCCTACCGCAGGGGCTCGTGCCAAGCCCGATGGTCGCGATGGTCTTGACCGTCACGACCACCATCATGGACGCTCGCATAAGCTTTGGGTGGTAACCCACAGCTATGCGAGCGTCCAGGAGGACGCTCCCAAAAAAAATGCCCTGATTCAGAGTGGGCGCTCGTTCAGAGCATCCGGCTCTGAATCAGGCCCTGAGTTCCACCAAAGAAATTATTGGTAAGGTGCCAGATGGTTATTGTGCTAAAATAATACAGCCAGAAACTTGCATGTACCAGATGGAAGACCCAGAAATAGGATTGTTTGCAAGGGAAATGTGCTTAATGATAATGATGCATACCATTCCTTATGTTCTCCCTGATAATGTATATTTTATATGTGGAAGAAAAGCATATACGTGGCTCTCCCCGAGTTCCGAAGGTTTGTGTTACCTGGGAAGAGTAGTCCCAGGAGTTATGACCCTCACACATGTTGAAATGCTTGGTATACATAAAAACACACCATCACCATATCTTCACACACAATATGAACACAGAGGCAAACGAAATATGACACCTGGTGACGTGCACAAACCCACTCAGTTAATTAGTGAGACAACTGGCTTTCAAGTTTTAGTCACATTGGATCCCACCAGGATCGCTCGGGGTACATTAAACTTCAGATATATTCAGGAACTTGCTAAATTGATAGATAATATCACCGAGATGTACGATGACACATTCAGGTATACAGGGAGAGAATTGCAAGCGTACAAGAAAGAACTGGTGCAACACAGGCTAGTGTTAAATTATTTAACTGCTGTTACTGGAGGGTATTGCGTAACATTGGCCACCCAATTTGGAGTAAAATGTTGCAACTATGTCACCAATGATACCAGCGACCCCAAGGAGGTGATAGACCGAAAGATGGATGAAATTCTGCAGCTAAAATGGGAATTTCGTAAGAACCATAATGCTTCAGTGGCTGAAGTAGGGGAGAAGATAGAAGGATGGGTTTCATGGCTGAACCCAGTGAAATGGTTCTCAGGTCTAGGGGAATGGGTCCAGGAAGTGATCACCAGCATAGGCCAATTCTTAATCCTTATACTGATTGTCATCTTAATAATTGGTATATGTGTCCGTTGTGTTCCTATTGTGTTGAAGTGTGGAAAATGTAAAAATAGAGTAAAACGAAAGAACGAAATTATGATGGTGGTCAGTATGAATACCAAGGTAAATACAGAACTGCATTGCAACCCTGAACTAGGAAATAGTTCATTTAATGTATTATATTTAGACATGCATAGAATGTATTATTGAAATGTTATTTTAAAACACCTGAGATAATGTAAAGTCTCAAATTTCCCCTTCAAGACTGCCTTTATAGGACTGGTGTATCCCCACACCTTTCACATGATCTTCCAAGATCCGTGGTGTGCATATAATAGTAGTTTTATGTCCGCACTCAGAGACACATTATTGATGGATTAAGAATCATCTTATGCCATCCCATAATAACACTAAATAGTATATAAATGTAAGTCTAAATTATATTTTAAAAATCAGATTGTGATAGCATGTTGTTCGCTATCAAAGGGTGGACTGTCGAAGCTGGATAATTGGTTGAAACAAGATCAGTTTAAAATTAGATCACAGCGACGCCATCTTGCGACTTGGATCGCAAGACACCATCTTGGAAATGAGATCGCAAGATGCCATTTTGCGAATGGCCGCCTAAGCGCCATTTTAGATAAACTCACACTTTAGTACATGTGGCAATATTACTATTAGCATCATGCGATTGCATCTTACACCATTTATCATACACACATTAATATGCACAATAGCGATGTTAAGTAGTCGCATATTAGCGAATGCATAAGATTCTGTATGAAAACGCCAAATATAAGCTTCATGCACACGCATCTGCCCCAAGTTAACTAGCATCTTTACATCAAACCCCACATACTCACACATTACATATTCACATACAAGGTTCCATAAGCTTTAAGGTATAAGAATCAAGTATGCACATTTATTATAATTGTTAGGAAATAAAGATTATTTCGTATCTAAGGTTTTATACGTGATAATTAAGCCAGGTTTGGTATTGTTCTGATGCGTACTCTCTCAACAGTATTTCGGTAATATCGATGGAGAGATCACAACATGCATTCTCAACTTATGGACCGCAGAGACTTCAAGCAACAAAATGTACATTATATGAACAACTGTTAGGATTTGCATGAGGCGGGAAACCAGAGACCTCCAGTTGTTAGAGGCTGGACTGTGTCTATTTGAACCAACCTGTTAAATTCCTTGTAACATATGCCCTCTCCTTTAGGACCAATGGTATTAGCAACAAACTTCTCTATTGTGTTGTTTATTCCTGGGGGGTATAAATATGTGTGCTCTGACCCTGGGTTTCTAGTCTTCGTGCTGAATGCTGATTGACAAGGGATTTCTTGCTGATGCCTAACATCTGGACCAGAGAGCGCTGCGTATGTATAATTGTACTTGGGTCTGTATAATCTCTTTGCGCTAAGATTATATGAGGATCATAGAGTGTAACTGCTGTACTTTTACTTGAATAATACTTTGTGCTTTGGAACCACAGGTTCTAGGTCTGGAGTCTTTACTTACTGGAAGACTGCGTACGCAAATTAGCGTCATCCTTAGAGGTTTATAGGCAGGATATTAGAAGGTATAGGCAGGGGTATATAGAGGTTCAAAGGCAGTATCGTTACATAATATGGGTGCAGGGTGCACCCATTATAGATACGCCCCTGTTGCTACATATGTCCAAGCAAGTTATTTGAATAGCATTAGTCTTGCCTACTTTAAGTATGAAGAATGTGGGTTCTGCTACGCAGCCGGATTCCATAGCAGCTGCAATTGCTCTGATGCTTCTTGTTTCTCCAATACAAGACCTCTATGGAAAAGCTGGGGCGGGGGATGATTGGGTAGCACCCCCATTATGAAAATATATTTTGGATGTCTTTACCACTTTAAGGACATCAAAAAGATATTTTCATAATGATGGCGCTGAGTAACTAACAAAAATAGTGAGTGCAGGCTCATGGTATAGAACAGCGCATTTTAAAGTGTGTCGTATATATAAGATACCCACCCATCAACCCCTAACCCCTGCTTCCCCATCCGGTTCTCTTGAAAACCAATAAAGTACCGTTATTGTAACTTGCAATGAAAACCGCAACTATTACAAAAACATATTTGCAAAGTAAAATGTCTCACACACATATACAGTATATATAGAATTTGGAAAGAATTTAAAGAGACTTATAGCATGACTTCTATAAGTAAGTTATTTGTTTGACTGCCTTACCTAGCCGCTCTCCTGCTTTGCTCAATAACTTTGGATCTATTTATAATAAGAGATGAGAGGTCCGGATTCTGTGGAATCTGGACCACTCCGTATGTATAGGGGCACTGACAGCACGCTGCGCTATACTCTGCTGATGGTGGCTATGTATAGGGGCACTGACAGCACGCTGCGCTATACTCTGCTGATGGTGGCTATGTATAGGGGCACTGACAGCACGCTGCGCTATACTCTGCTGATGGTGGCTATGTATAGGGGCACTGACAGCACACTGCGCCATACTCTGCTGATGGTGGCTATGTATAGGGGCACTGACAGCATGCTGCGCTATACTCTGCTGATGGCTATGTATAGGGGCACTGACAGCATGCTGCGCTATACTCTGCTGAAGGTGGCTATGTATAGGGGCACTGACAGCATGCTGCGCTATACTCTGCTGATGGCTATGTATAGGGGCACTGACAGCACACTGCGCTATACTCTGCTGATGGCTATGTATAGGGGCACTGACAGCATGCTGCGCTATACTCTGCTGAAGGTGGCTATGTATAGGGGCACTGACAGCATGCTGCGCTATACTCTGCTGATGGCTATGTATAGGGGCACTGACAGCACGCTGCGCTATACTCTGCTGATGGCTATGTATAGGGGCACTGACAGCATGCTGCGCTATACTCTGCTGATGGCTATGTATAGGGGCACTGACAGCATGCTGCACTATAGTCTGCTGATGGTGGCTATGTATAGGGGCACTGACAGCACGCTGCACTATAGTCTGCTGATGGCTATGTATAGGGGCACTGACAGCACGCTGCACTATAGTCTGCTGATGGTGGCTATGTATAGGGGCACATCACGCTGCACTATACTCTGCTGATGGCTATGTATAGGGGCACTGAGCATGCTGATGTATGCTACGCTATACTCTGCCGATTAAGTGGCTATGTAAGGGAGCACTGACCGCATGCTGATGTATGCTGCGCTATGCTCTGCTGATTAAAGACTCCAGACTTACAAAAAAAATGTTTAAATAAAAAGTAAAAAAAAAACTTCAAGAAAGTTAAAAGTTTTAAAATGTAAAAAACACCTTTTTTTTTTTTTGGTGCTGTACCCCACATGTATACAAGCACCATGACTCCTTGGGCCATACCCCACTGTGTATACAAGCAGTGTGACTGCTTGGGCATAAGACCACTGTGATTACAAGCACTGTAACTGCTTGGGCATAAGACCACTGTGTATAAAAGCACCGTGACTGCTTGGGCATAAGACCACTGTGTATACAAGCACCGTAACCATCTTGCGCTACCTTTCATTTCTGCCACTGCTGTATGGCAATGTTTCATATATGTGCTTTAAAAAACTGTGGTGTCTGTGTCGCTGCTCTGTCTCTTAGTATCCAGCCAGCTCACTGCAGCCTTTGGCCAATAATGGTGAAAACAATATTGTGAGCTGTGAGGTGGTCTAAAATGACTGTAAATGACTGTAAATTAATGTTAAGGTTAATAATACTCTAGTAACAAAAAAAAGCCCAATTTATGTGATTTTAGCTTTTTTTTGTACATTTTTGTAAAAAATCCAAAGCCAAAGCCAGTCAACGCAGTTTGGCAAATCCAAATCCAAAGCCGGACGACGAATTGGATCCAAATCCGGCAAAAATGGTCCGGCGCACATTCCTAGTTAAAATGAATTGTAGTATTTAACAATCAAACTCACGTCGGCTTAATCCTTTAGAAACCCTTTACATAATAAAGTATGTTACCTGGGTTACATCCGAAAGTTAGAGACAATAGGGGTCACAGTACATTACCTGCCAGCTCAATCCTGTGCCCGGTTTGCTCCTCTGTCACGCTGTTGTCACATTACTGTAATTGACATCCACACTGCAGGGAGTGCCGGGCGTGCAACCTTGAATATTGTCCTAGTCTGTTGCCAATAGAGGAAGTTGGAGGCAGGGCCACACATATACCCAGGATATAAATGTTATTGTGTAAAGCACCATAAGCATCAACAATACACAATTCTATACGCAATACAGATAATACAGTCACATGGCAGCAAACAGACATCCAAACAGATAATTATGTCGTAGCAACAGCAATATGACAAAGATTAGAAATACATGTGATCATTAGTGACCATCCATCTATGGCCAAAGTGAATAAAATAGAGAGTATCACAAAGAATGAGTTAATGCATTAAGTGACCATAGAAAAGCATATGTCATGACATTAACAAACTTGTTACCTATATACTGCCAAAACAAAATGAGGACAGGGGGTGCGGGGAGCCGTGCAGGACAGCAAGTTTCCTTGAACTAAGTGGGAGGATAAAATCAGGGTACCGACTATGTACTGAAGCGAAGAGCCCCCAAAAGTCATTGTGGCTCATACCATAAGGTATTTTTTAAAGCATCTTCAATTCTATGTTGAAGTTCCCCAGGCAGGGCCGGATTAAGGGGAGGGTGACAGGGGCGGTCGTTCCCGGGGGACCCCACAACTAGAGAATGCAGGGGGTTTCTGAGTACTTAGAAACCCCCCTGATGGACAAATCCCCCCTCCCTACAGTGGGCAAAGTAGGGGAAGAGCCAACACGGAAAACCCCACCCCCATACTGCTCACAAAAATCGCGGCATTCCGGCATGAGAGACGAGGCCTAATGATGTGAGGTGCCCACCCCCATTACCAACCTCCAGCTGCTGCATAAAAATCTAAGTATATGTGTACTGGTTTATTGTGTATATGTGTTTGTGTGTGTATATACTGTACGTGTTATTGTGTGCATACTGTGGATGTGTTAGTATGTATGTATATATATATGTGTATGTATGTGTTAATTTTAATGTGTGGATACTGTGTATGTTTGTGCTATTATGTATGTATGTGTTTGTGTGTACACTGTATATGTGTGTGGTGTTAGTGTGTGTAATATATACGCTTGTTACACGTGCGTGCGTGTGTGTGCATGTTTAATATACAGTATACAGCGTGTGTGTGTGTGTGTATATATATATATATACATATATATATATATATATTAGGGGTGTGCACCGGCCACTTTTCGTGTTTTGTGTTTTGGTTTTGGATCTGGATCTTTCTTCGTGTTTTGGATCTGGATTGGTTTTGCCAAAACCACCCTTGCGTGTTTTGGGTTCTGGGTTTTGTGTTTTGGATCTGTATTTTTTTGAAAAAAAGCATAAAAACAGCTAAAATCACAGAATTTGTAGGTTTTTCTGCTCCTATGCTATTATTAACCTCAATAACCTTAATTTCCACTCATTTCCAGTCTATTCTGAATACCTCACACCTCACAATAGTGTTTTTATGTCCAAAAGGTTGCACCGAGGTGGCTGGATGACTATGCTAAGCGACACAAGTGGGCGGCACAAACACGTGACCCATCTAGGCGTGAAACTGCAGTGGCAGACAGGATGGCATTGAAAAACTAGGCCCCAAACTGTACATAATGCAAAGAAAAAAAAGAGGTGCAAGATGGAATTGTCCTTGGGCCCTCCCACCCACCCTTATGTTGTATAAACAGGACATGCACACTTTAACAAACCAATCATTTCAGCGCCAGGGTCTGCCACACAACTGTGGCTGAAATGATTGGTTCGTTTGGGCCCCCACAAAACAAGCTGGCAATTTATCTGTCCCTGCACAAACTGGCTCTACGGAGGCAAGATGTCATCCTCATCCTCCTCATCCACCGATTCCTCACCCTCTTCAGTGTGTACATCCTCATCCTCACAGAGTATTAATTCGTCCCTGCTGGAACCACAGGTCCCTCTGTACGTTCTGGAGGCTGGTCTCCCTGGAAGAGTTGATAATTCATTTTATGAACATCATCTTCTCCACATTTTGTGGAAGCAACCTCCTACGCCTTTCGCTGACAAGGTTCCCGGCTGCACTAAACACTCTTTCGGAGTACACACTGGAGGGGGGGCAACTCAGGTAAAATAGAGCCAGTTTGTACAGGGACCTCCAAATTGCTTCTTTTTCCTGCCAGTACAGGTACGGACTGTCTGACATGCCTACTTGGATGCTGTCACCGATGTAATCCTTTAACAGACAGACGCACGCTTGTCGCTGCTGCTTTGAGGATTCAAGTGCGGCTACAGCCCACACAATTCACAAAGACAGAAAAAAAAAAGAATATTTTTATTGTTTGTGGAGCACACTTTGAGGGTTACACCACCCTTTAACAGACAGACGCACGCTGGTCGCTGCTGCTTTGAGGATGCAAGTGCGGCTACAGCCCACACAATTCACAAAGACAGAAAAAAGAAGAAGAATATTTTAATTGTTTGTGTAGAACACTTTGAGGTGTCACCACCCTTTAACAGACAGACGCACGCTTGTCGCTGCTGCTTTAAGGATGCAGGTGCGGCTACAGCCCACACATTTCACAAAGACCAAAAAAAAAAGAACAATATTTTAATTGTTTGTGTAGAACACTTTGAGGTGTCACCACCCTTTAACAGACAGACGCACGCTTGTCGCTGCTGCTTTAAGGATGCAGGTGCGGCTACAGCCCACACAATTCACATAGACAGAAAAAAAAAGAACAATATTTTAATTGTTTGTGTAGCACACTTTGAGGGTGTCACCACCCTTTAACAGACAGACGCACGCTTGTCGCTGCTGCTTTGAGGATGCAAGTGTGGCTACATCGCACACAAGTCACAAACACATTAAAAAAATAGTTTTTTATTTTTTGGAACACTTTGAGAGTTACACCACCCTTTAACAGACAGACGCACGCTTGTCGCTGCTGCTTTAAGGATGCAGGTGCGGCTACAGCCCACACATTTCACAAAGACCGAAAAAAAAAGAACAATATTTTAATTGTTTGTGTAGAACACTTTGAGGGTGTCACCACCCTTTAACAGACAGACGCACGCTTGTCGCTGCTGCTTTAAGGATGCAGGTGCGGCTACAGCCCACACATTTCACAAAGACCAAAAAAAAAAGAACAATATTTTAATTGTTTGTGTAGCACACTTTGAGGGTGTCACCACCCTTTAACAGACAGACGCACGCTTGTCGCTGCTGCTTTAAGGATGCAGGTGCGGCTACAGCCCACACAATTCACAAAGACAGAAAAAAAAAGAACAATATTTTAATTGTTTGTGTAGCACACTTTGAGGGTGTCACCACCCTTTAACAGACAGACGCACGCTTGTCGCTGCTGCTTTAAGGATGCAGGTGCGGCTACAGCCCACACATTTCACAAAGACCAAAAAAAAAAGAACAATATTTTAATTGTTTGTGTAGCACACTTTGAGGGTGTCACCACCCTTTAACAGACAGACGCACGCTTGTCGCTGCTGCTTTAAGGATGCAGGTGCGGCTACAGCCCACACAATTCACAAAGACAGAAAAAAAAAGAACAATATTTTAATTGTTTGTGTAGCACACTTTGAGGGTGTCACCACCCTTTAACAGACAGACGCACGCTTGTCGCTGCTGCTTTAAGGATGCAGGTGCGGCTACAGCCCACACAATTCACAAAGACAGAAAAAAAAAGAACAATATTTTAATTGTTTGTGTAGCACACTTTGAGGGTGTCACCACCCTTTAACAGACAGACGCACGCTTGTCGCTGCTGCTTTGAGGATGCAGGTGGAATCTAGATGGGATTTGGAACCGAGGACACACTACCTCCATCAATTGTCTAAATCCCACTGCACTAATGTCGGATACCGGACGCACGTCTAACACCAACATAGCAGTCAAGGCCTCAGTTATACGTTTTGCTTCAGGATGACTGCTGTCGTACTTCATCCTCATCGCTAGGGACTGTTGGAGGGTCAATTGTTTAGTAAAAGTAGTGATGTTCCTACTTCCTCTCTGGGATGATGAACAACTCCCAGCAGCAGCAACAGCACTAGGAGGAAGTGGTTCTTGATCTTTCCCTATTTTATTTTTATCGGAGAAAGTTTGGTCCTCCATTTATGTTATATTGATATATATACGTGCGGCTAAAGCGCACACAAACACAGAAAATATTATTTTATTTTTGCTGGAGAGTAGTGCACTTTGTGGGTTACACCACCCTTTAAGAAATGAGCCAGCCGGCCCTTTACTTATGACACAGGCGCACGCTTGGCACTACTTTGTTGATGCACGTGCGGCTACTGCGCACACAATTCACAAACACAGAAAATAATTTTTTTTTTGGTTTGGACTGGAGTGTACTTTCGGGGGTTACAGCACCCTTAACGGTCAAGCCAGCCGGCCCTTTACTTATGACACAGGCGCACGCTTGGCACTACTTTGTTGATGCACATGCGGCTACTGCGCACACAATTCACAAACACAGAAAATAATTTTTTTTTTGGTTTGGACTGGAGTGTACTTTCGGGGGTTACAGCACCCTTAACGGTCAAGCCAGCCGGCCCTTTACTTATGACACAGGCGCACGCTTGGCACTACTTTGTTGATGCACGTGCGGCTACTGCGCACACAATTCACAAACACAGAAAATAATTTTTTTTTAGGTTTGGACTGGAGTGTACTTTCAGGGGTTACAGCACCCTTAACGGTCAAGCCAGCCGGCCCTTTACTTATGACACAGGCGCACGCTTGGCACTACTTTGTTGATGCACGTGCGGCTACTGCGCACACAATTCACAAACACAGAAAATAATTTTTTTTTGGTTTGGACTGGAGTGTACTTTCGGGGGTTACAGCACCCTTTAACGGTCAAGCCAGCTGGCCCTTTACTTATGACACAGGCGTACGCTTGGCACTACTTTGTTGATGCACGTGCGGCTACTGCGCACACAATTCACAAACACAGAAAATAATTTTTTTTTAGGTTTGGACTGGAGTGTACTTTCGGGGGTTACAGCACCCTTAACGGTCAAGCCAGCCGGCCCTTTACTTATGACACAGGCGCACGCTTGGCACTACTTTGTTGATGCACGTGCGGCTACTGCGCACACAATTCACAAACACAGAAAATAATTTTTTTTTTGGTTTGGACTGGAGTGTACTTTCGGGGGTTACAGCACCCTTAACGGTCAAGCCAGCCGGCCCTTTACTTATGACACAGGCGCACGCTTGGCACTACTTTGTTGATGCACGTGCGGCTACTGCGCACACAATTCACAAACACAGAAAATAATTTTTTTTTAGGTTTGGACTGGAGTGTACTTTCGGGGGTTACAGCACCCTTAACGGTCAAGCCAGCCGGCCCTTTACTTATGACACAGGCGCACGCTTGGCACTACTTTGTTGATGCACGTGCGGCTACTGCGCACACAATTCACAAACACAGAAAATAATTTTTTTTTTGGTTTGGACTGGAGTGTACTTTCGGGGGTTACAGCACCCTTAACGGTCAAGCCAGCCGGCCCTTTACTTATGACACAGGCGCACGCTTGGCACTACTTTGTTGATGCACGTGCGGCTACTGCGCACACAATTCACAAACACAGAAAATAATTTTTTTTTGGGTTTGGACTGGAGTGTACTTTCGGGGGTTACAGCACCCTTAACGGTCAAGCCAGCCGGCCCTTTACTTATGACACAGGCGCACGTTTGGCACTACTTTGTTGATGCACGTGCGGCTACTGCGCACACAATTCACAAACACAGAAAATAATTTTTTTTTTGGTTTGGACTGGAGTGTACTTTCGGGGGTTACAGCACCCTTAACGGTCAAGCCAGCCGGCCCTTTACTTATGACACAGGCGCACGTTTGGCACTACTTTGTTGATGCACGTGCGGCTACTGCGCACACAATTCACAAACACAGAAAATAATTTTTTTTTTGGTTTGGACTGGAGTGTACTTTCGGGGGTTACAGCACCCTTAACGATCAAGCCAGCCGGCCCTTTACTTATGACACAGGCGCACGCTTGGCACTACTTTGTTGATGCACGTGCGGCTACTGCGCACACAATTCACAAACACAGAAAATAATTTTTTTTTTGGTTTGGACTGGAGTGTACTTTCGGGGGTTACAGCACCCTTAACGGTCAAGCCAGCCGGCCCTTTACTTATGACACAGGCGCACGCTTGGCACTACTTTGTTGATGCACGTGCGGCTACTGCGCACACAATTCACAAACACAGAAAATAATTTTTTTTTGGTTTGGACTGGAGTGTACTTTCGGGGGTTACAGCACCCTTTAACGGTCAAGCCAGCCGGCCCTTTACTTATGACACAGGCGCACGCTTGGCACTACTTTGTTGATGCACGTGCGGCTACTGCGCACACAATTCACAAACACAGAAAATATATTATTTTTTTAGCACTTGGGGGGAGCACCCCTGATGGACAGAGCACCCCCTGGACAACACTACAGCACCCCTTTAGGACTGGGACACTGCACAGGACTTTGGAGTGGACACAGCCCCTATGGAGAACTGACTGCACAACACAGTCCAGCCAGCCCCTATGGACTTTGAAGTAGTGGACACAGCCCCTATTAACAACAGCAGCACAGCACAACACAGCCAGCCCCTATGGACTTTGAAGTAGTGGACAACAGCAGCACTACACTACACTACACTACACAGCACTAACTCCCACCCTCCCTCTTCACTGTCCACAGCCGAGTGAGAAAATGGCGCCGACGCGGGTACCTTATATAGGATCCAAAACCCGCGAGACTCGGAAGGCGGGATGATGACGTTTTGCCTCGATGTCAGATCCGAGTCAGGCGGGAAAAGTCGAGCCTGACTCGGATCTGCCTCGGATCGGGGGGGCTCGGGGGGGTTCGGATTTCAGAAATCCGAACCCGCTCACCCCTAATATATATATATATATTAGAACCCCCCAGAAAATCCTGCATTTGCCCCTACCTACATAGGGTCAGTGTGACTTGGTGGGGCTCCCCACAACTTAGTTGCCCCTGGGTGCCCACAAGCCTTAATCCGGCCCTGTCTCCAGGCAAGATCTAACTCTCCCGTGTATCAAGCAATCGTGAGGTTAAACGCTCTTTGCTCAATTAGGTTTCTATCCAGTCCATATTAAAAAATATGGAATAACTTTTATTTTGAAACATCCACAAGGAAGGAGGAGAAGCTGAAATCCAATTCTGCAAAATCACTTTTCGAGCAGCAGCACTAATTGCTACAAGCAGCTTCGTACATCCATTTGCAGTCCTTTGTGTGGCCGGTACCATCCCAAATATAGCCCATTCTGCTGTGAATGAGATATATTTACTAAATTATCTAAGGAGAATTTCCGGACTGAGGGTGTGATTCTGCAAGGATCGTAATTGCAAAGCTGCTTGCAGGCTATAGATATGATGAGGCATCACGCCCCCTGTGCATTACTTATCTGAGCTGCGTTGTCCAACGCAGCATCGGATAATTTGCATAACATTGGCGGCAGCGGTGACCCATGGGGTCCCGTAGCCTGCTGCCACAGTTTAGAGGAAGAGGCCAGGAAATCTCCGTCAGCCGACGGAGATCCTGGCTTCTTCCCTCCCCCACAACGGCGGCGACACTCCTCCGTTTACGGAAATGTAGGGCATCGCCGCCCCCTCCCCGCCCACAAGCGGCAGCAGACTGTCAATCACTGACAGTCTGCTGCCAGTCTGCGAGCGTGTTAGCAGGACCCATTCTGAAAATTCGCAGAATGGGGCCTGTGCAGATTCCCGAATGTCAGGAATGTGAATCAGGAATGTCAGTGCACTGCTGAATCAGGCCCTGAGAGACCAGATTTACGTAGTAATGGGCAGGACCAGAAACAATGTAGGAAATCTGCTTGTGGAGTCTGATATCGTAAACAATTATGTGAAGATGTAATTCCTGCTAAGGCCCGTATTCAATTAGGGAGCGAAAAGTCCATGCTGGACTTTTCGCTCCACATCAGAGCTTTTCTGGGGATAAAGTATCGGGCGCATGCCCGCTTTATCCCCGTATTTAATTTGGAGCCGGCGAAAACAGGAGCCTGCGGAAAGGTAAGCATCGGGAAAAATAGGGGAATTTGGGGGAATTCATCCTGGGACCCCCCATAATGATGTCCAGACATGGGGGATCACTGTGGGTACCCCCGTTTAGCCCTGCAGAATGTGTTCTGCATTTTTAAATAGCTGCGGCAGGTGTTTTTTTCCCGACATTAAAGAAGTGATGCGGAAGAGCACTTAGGTTTTTTTTTTCGTTTTAAATAATGGTTCCATCAAATTTGGGGTACATGAAAATGGGTACTAGCATATTTTTAAGTCCCTAAACTTATTTTTTAAAATTTCTGCAAAAATGTACCTGCCGCTAATAGCCTATTCTAGAAAACACCTGCTGCATACTTGCAGAACATCCCTGAATCTAATGTGCTATTTTTAAACACTGTCCCCCATTTATTTATTTTTTTTACCCTAAAATTAAAATAATTTTTTTGGGGTGTCCCTATTTTTTTTTGTAAACTTTTTTTGACACATTTCGTTTTTAGGGGCTATTCCCAGGGGTGCAGGCTATTTTCTTTAAACCCCAATTCTGTACTTTTTTTCGCCATGTAAAACATGGTGAAAACTTGTCCCCGTTTTTTTTTCGAAGACTTTTCGAACCTGCGAAAATGACGTCATCTGACTTTTCGCAGCCTAACTGAATACCCCCCTAAGTGTTGCCTATGAAGTGTGAAGTAAGATCATTCTAGGGCGTTTGCCCTTGCAAAGGAAATTCCTGAATAAAGCATTCATCTTTAAAGTGTCCACGTGAGTAGAAGTGGCAGTGACTGCGATAAATAAAGTAAGTGTGGGAAAGTCACCATTATTATTACACTTGTCTTGCCTAGATAGGATAACAGTACCTCACCCCTCCAGCTCCGTTCCAGTGGACAAAATGGCCTTACTGTTATTTTCCCGATAGAGGGCAGATGGCGATTTCTCTCAGAATATATATTTTTTGTGACAGAGTTAGCATAATTCAACATGAGGTAAATGTGGAATATCCAGATCTCCCAGGTTTGGCAGAGCAAAGGTTTTAGGAATGTGTAATGTCCAGTTCAGGTGTTGCCTCAATCAGGATCTGGAAGGTAGCTGATTACAGACACCTGTGTGAGGCTGGTTTAAGAACTGCAGAGATACTGGGGAAACTGAGCTTGACGGTGAAATAGTCGCCCATATAGGTCCGAGGGTGATCAGTGGACTTGCAGGTACAGGACCCCTAACACTAAAGAAAATATTGCTGTTTTGCAGACTTTGTGTAAGATCTTGCCTGTGAAACTGCCGTATCCTTTATACCTGCCTGTGGTGAGAAATAAAGATGCTGATGGATTTTACCTGGTCTATGTGATTCTTGTCTGGTTGTGAAAGTTGTATAGCACTTCCAGGTGGGTGTGCTTTGTGCTAGCTGAGTTGAAAAGAAAGATGAGTCTCACTGATTTAAATACCATGGCTGAACAACCAGCAAATTTGTTGAGTACTCCCTTAGGGCTCGATTCAATAGCCCGCGATGTAAATAGCGCCGGGAGATAGCTCCCGGAGCTATTCAATTGTGCGCAGTGTTTAGCGACTAAACACCCTGTTTAAGGCGCAAGAACGGGCATTCTCCGACCTAACTTCCCGGCGCGATGCTGTTTTCCCAGCGCTAAGGGCAGAAAACAGCCTCGCGCCGGGACTTGTGTTGGATTTCTGCTCGCAGCCCCGGAGGGGTGCAAGAAGAAACCCTTAGTCGGGGTTAGCTGCGCGGTGTATTGAATAGCTCCGGGAGCTGATTCCCGGAGCTATTCACATCGCGCAAAATAGAATCGAGCCTTAAGAATGAATTTGCATAGAGTATTTAAATCTAATTTGCATCTGGAAATGAGCAGAGGACAACATTCAATACTGAAAATGGACATTAAGAAATTGTGAACTGACCATTTGCACCCTACAACACCTAATATCATCTTCCAATGTTATATGCACAATATGTTTTCTAATCTGAATACTTAGGACAATTCTTCCCACCTAGATCTGTCTAGCGTAGAAATTGTTCATCAATGTCCCACATACAATATTTGGGTTAATTGGATAGCTGCTTTTGGAAGGACTTTTAGGCTTTCCTGAATATAGCATTCTTGCAATAGACTCTGGTATAGTTCAAGAGATAAAATAATTTGTCAGTCTTCCGGTCAGTAGGTATTAAAGTTCTTTTTAGGATTTTCCAACTAACACCAACCATTTGTTAAAAATGAATCCCAGAAAGTGTCAATCATTCTATTGTAAAAAGCTTACATTTCATCCCCATCTTCATTCATCCAAATAAAAAATGGTCTGTTAAGTTTGAAATTATTGCTTCAAGGGCAATATTTTATTTATTTATTTACCAGCATTTATTTATCTTGCACCAGCATATTTAGTTGTGCTTTACAATTAGGAACAAAAACACAGTAGTAATATGTACTTCTCATATGGTTTAAGATCCTGGAAGTTCGAGAACAATTATGATACCAACAACAATGAACATCAGCCATTATAGAAAATATCTAACAAAAAATTGTATTTTACAGATAACTCCCATTTCCCCAGTTTGCTGAACTAAAGGCCCCCCATACATCAGCAATCTGAAAACCATAATTGAACAATTTGAAGATTTATTGCCCGATCTTAGGATTTCCCAATCTAGCTATCTGCACCCATACATTACAGATCTTTTTCAGTGATTTGCAGATCGATTGCAGCAAACACAGATCTGGCAATCTTGAAAGGCCCATCATTTTGCTAGAATCGGTGTGCAAATCTGCTGATCATGTCCATACACTAGCAATCTACAGCCCAATCGATCTGTAAAATCCAACATGTTGGACAATCTGATTAAACAATTCCAATCACTTTTTGGTTGCAATCTGCGATCTGTGAAGCCCATACATTGCAGATTTTTATACACAATCTATTGCAAATTGCACGATTGCTGCAATCCATCTCTGATGTATGGGGGCCTTAAATAAATCTAGGTGATGACTCATACATTTGGTGACTGCAGGTGGAGTGATACAGTGCTCTGCATATCCAGTGAGTGAGAAGTGGGTGGAGTGATACAGTGGGTGATTTGTCCAGTCAGAGGAGAGGGCGGGAATCCTGTCAGGGGGAAGGTTGGATTCTTTTCAGAAAGTGAGAGAGGCAGGACAGGTATAGAGGAGCAGCAGAGGGAGAGGCGCAAGGCAGCTGTGCGGTGAAGCAGAGGGAGAGGCAGGACAGCTGTGATTGGCAGCAGGTGGAGAGGGAGCACAGTAGTGTTCCTTATTCATGTTATGATACACACAATGCCCACATTAGTGCCCCTTATACACAATGCCCACTGTAGTAGTGCCCCTAATATTCATAATGCCCACAGTAGTAGTGCCCCTTATGCAATGCCCTTTGTAGTGGTAGTGCCCCTTATGCAGAGCCCACAGTAGTGGTGCCCCTTATGCAGTGCCCCCAGTAGTAGTGACCCCAATGCAATGCCCCCATTAGTAGTGCCCCCAGTGCAGTGGTGTAACTAGGGTATTTGGAGCCCAGGCCAAATTTAAAAATGGACACCCCCTCCCCTATGTGCGTGCGCCTAAGGAGCGTGTGGTGAAAAATGGGCATGGTCACTTAATAATGGGGCCTGTCAACATGACACACACCGCTTTATCGTCACTCTGAACATTCCTTTCCATATGCACCTTAACCCCAGTAGTGCCCCTTACACAGTACCCTCAGTATGCAATGTCCCCAGTTGTGGTCCGTCTTATGCAGGCCCATAGTAGTGCCCCTTATGCAGCCCCCCATTACTTCGACTTATACACTACCCCCCATTATGCAATGCCCCCAGTAGTGGTCCCCCTTATGCAGCCCCTCAGTTCCCCTTATGCAGTGCCCACAGTAGTGGTCCCCCTTATGCAGTGCCCCATGTAGTGGTCCCCCCTATGAAGTGCCCCCAGTAGTGGTCCCCCTTATGCAGTGCCCTTTATATAGTGCCCCCAGTAGTAGTCCCCCCCTATGCAGTGCCCCCAGTAGTGGTACCCCCTATGCAGTGCCCTTTATATAGTGCCCCAAGCAGTAGTCCCCCCCCATGCAGTGCCCCCAGTAGTGGTGCCCCTTATACAGTGCCCCCTGTAGGGGTCCCCCTTATACAGTGCCCCCTGTAGGGGTCCTCCCTATTTAGTGCCCCCAGTATTGGTCCCCCCCAGCGCAGTGCCCCTTATATAGTGCCCCCAGCAGTAGTCCCCCCCATGCAGTGCCCCCAGTAGTGGTCCCCCTTATCCAGTGCCCTTATACAGTGCCCCCAGCAGTAGTCCCCCCCATGCAGTGCCCATAGTAGTGGTCCCCCTTATACAGTGCCCCCGTAGTGGTGCCCCCTATTTAATGCCCCCAGTAGTGGTCCCCTAGTAGTAAGCCCCTTATATAGTGCCTCCAGTAGTAGTTTCGCCCCCAGTAGTAGTCCTGGGTAGAGGTTCCCCCTCCCGATGCAGTGCCCCCAGTAGTAGCCCCCCCCAGTTGTAGTCCCCAGTAGTAGCCCCCCCAATGCAGTGCTCCCCCCCCCCCCCGTAGTGCAGCACAAAAGTTAAAAAAAAAAATACACTTACCTGAACCCACGCTTCGGCTCCGGCCACTGCTCACCCTGCCGCACGTCAGTCCTCCCGGGCTGGCGCATTCTGCATTATGGGAGAGATGTCATGACGTCTCTCCCATTACCCACTGCAGGACCCGGAAGGCGGAGCTCATGAGTGAGCTCCAGCCCGGCTCATGCAGTGAGTGCTGCAGCAGTCAAAGAGAGTCTGACTCTCATTGGCTGCAGGTTAACACACACATTGCTACCGCACTGGCGGTGATGTGTGTGTTAAACTGCACAGCCTGATCCCGCCTCCCACCCTCCTCCTGGTGCTAATGGGTAAGTGCTCAGGGTGAGGGAAGGGGCTTGGCTGTGCAGCACAGGACCGGTGCTTGGCGCAAGGAAGCCTAGCGCCGGTCCTGTGTAAATGTGTAGCGCTGACACTGCGGTCGGCGCTTCACTGCCTAACTAGGATGGGCCGGACCGTGGCCGGCGGCCCCCCTTAGCGCCACCTGTCCTGCGGTGCCCAGGGTAGAGCCCCCAGTAGTAATGACCCCTGTGGTAATGCCCCTATTAGTAGTGCTCCCTGTAGTATTGCCCCGTACACAAAGAAAAACACATTACTTATCTTAAGCCCCACTGCTGCATCCGCTGCCGCCCGTCTGGACGCCCGCTTCTCCGAACTATGGGAGAGACGTCATGGCGTCTCTCCCATAGTGCCCACTGCGGAAGCCGGAGCTCAGGAGTGAACTCCAGCCTCCAGCTGCTGCTGTTGAGAAGGAGCCGGGTGCCCGCTGGTAACAAAACCTCAGCGGGTGCACAGCATCTCCCTGCGGAGCAGAGCTGACATCCTGGGTTAGGTGGGCCAGAGGAGGTGGAACTGGTTCCGTCTCCAAATGGAATTGACGGAACGCAGTTCATGCCCACTTTTGTCCCCTGGAGAGCAGTACTAATGAGTCAAACTGACTCACTACAGTATGCTGCTGCTGGTCACGGATCGTAAGGAAGAAGGAGGAGGTGGTCCAGCCGAAGGAAAGGAGGGGGCCTCTTTCCTTTGTATTCTCTATCTGTCACTCTAGACTTCTGCCCGAGACCAAGCTCCTTCACCCGGGCCCCGCCTCCACCTCTCCTCTGTCTATTCTTCTAAAGTCACCCTCCTATACCTGCCCTAGACACAGGTCCTTTTAAGCAAGTACCAGCTTCCTCCTCTGTCTATTCTTCTATATTCACCTTCCAATCCCTGTCTGCGATTCCGCCCCCTAACTCCGAGTTCCTTCCTACCCCTTCATCTCAGGTCTAGCCCTGACTCTCCTTTCCTGTGTCCTGGAGATCCACAAGGACCACACAGATCCTCTTTCTGGAGAGGTAAGTGCCATTGGAAGTGTGACATTTTTTTTAAATGTTATCTAGGAGGGTAGTATATTTATGCAATGGGGAAGGGTGTATTTTTTTTCTGAGAGGGTGGTGGTGATGATGGTGTGTGTTTTAAGTCTATGTGGTGAGGGTGGTGTATTAATAAAGTGTGTGTGTGTGTGTGTGTGTGTATAGGGGATGTATTAATAATATGTGTATGTGTGTATTTGAAGTTGTATTCATATTATCTATTATATCTGAGTCGCTGATGGTCTCTGCATTATATGGCAGGCGCTGCCATGTTCTCTACATTATATGGCGGGCACTGCAACACTCTGCATTATATGGTGGGCACTGATGGTCATTGTATTATATGTCAGTCACTGAAATGCTCTCTGCATTATATAGCAGACACTGATTTTCTCTGTATTATAAGGTGGTGTCTGCGATTCTTTCTGCATTATCTGGCAGTCATTGCATTACTCTCTGCATTATATGGCTCTCATTCAGACACTCTGCATTATCTGGCAGTCACTGCACTACTCTCTGCATTATATGGCTCTCACTCAGACACTCTGCATTATCTGGCAGTCACTGCATTACTCTCTGCATTATATGGCTCTCACTCAGACACTCTGCATTATCTGGCAGTCACTGCACTACTCTCTGCATTATATGGCTCTCACTCAGACACTCTGCATTATCTGGCAGAAACTGCATTACTCTCTGCATTATATGGCAGTCACTGCATTACTCTCTGCATTATATGGCTCTCACTCAGACACTCTGCATTATCTGGCAGTCACTGCACTACTCTCTGCATTATATGGCAGTCACTGCATTACTCTCTGCATTATATGGCTCTCACTCAGACACTCTGCATTATCTGGCAGTCACTGCATTACTCTCTGCATTATATGGCTCTCACTCAGACACTCTGCATTATCTGGCAGACACTGCATTTCTCTATGCATTATATGGCAGTCACTGCATTACTCTCTGCATTATATGGCTCTCACTCAGACACTCTGCATTATCTGGCAGTCACTGCACTACTCTCTGCATTATATGGCAGTCACTGTATTACTCTCTGCATTATATAGCTCTCACTCAGACACTCTGCATTATCTGGCAGAAACTGCATTACTCTCTGCATTATATGGCGGGCACTACAATGCATCCACTAAGTGATCCTGTGACTGGAGCAATGATGCAGGCAGCCAGTACTTATTTCCATTTGCATTGTATATGAATAATACTGACACCCTGTGTTCTGCAAAGCCATGCCCCTTCCCCACAAGGTCACGTCCCTTTTTCAGGAGTGTACCTTCATAACGTCCCTAATTTGCAGTGTGTGTGTGTGTGTGAGCATATTGTTGCAACCGGACCTAACACTCATGAATTCCGCCACTGTGCTAACCTCTCTCACACTACCCACTTGCCTTCAACACTCACACACAGACAAGCTTACCGTCTACTACAGCTCACATATAGGTACACTTCCCCTGCTCCACCACTCACACTCGGCTATACTCAAACTTTTTACCCACCCACCCTTCCCTATTAATAAACATGCCAAGGTTAAGTGATGAGGAAGACTCCGGTGGAGGTACTGTGCTGAATAAATCATCTATACAACCCATAACGCATCAGACAACATCCTGTAAGACCCAGTATCAGGGGGTGTTACACTTACTATTACAAATGTCTCTAAAGCCTGTTACACACTATACTATCTCTCGGACGATATGCCTGATTCCGACGAATTGCTACGACATTTTGTCAAAATCTTCTAGTGTGTATCCACTATGTTGGCTGTTGCGCGCTCCCTTTTGGTCATCAGGTCGTCCCTACATGCAGCTCAGCCTAACGATGCGACTGACTATCCTATGCAGAGGGATGCGGCAGGGACCCACATATCGGACAATCAGGCACCGGATCGTCAAATGTGTACCGGCCGCCCTATATGTCGGCCCGTGGGTGGGGGGGTCGCCCTTCGTATCGCTGGGTACATATATCATATAGTCTGTACCCAGTTTAACAGTCACTACTCTATGTTAAAAAAATACATAGCCCAGTGCAGTGTGTCAATACAGCTGATTTCTTTGATACACTCAGTTATATTGAATCATAGTCATGTTTCACATTTTGAAATGTATGTTGTTGTTTATAACAATACTTTTGTAATGTTATTTGTTTTGGTTATAAGTGTACCCTGCCCCTTGACGATGTCAAGTTACTTGAATAGGAATTAAATGGTAGCTGGCTAGAAGCTAACATTAGACCCTACTACCAATGATCTATTGCTGCGAAGTAGCATTGGGGGAGATTCAATTGTTGGTAGCTACCGTATCTTCAACATAAAGAGACCAGGAGCTACTCAATTGTTTGCGTGACCAGCCTCGTGCTGGTTGGGACAGACACATTCTTGCGCCTTAATACACGAGATTATCCGCGTTAAGTGGCTTATCTCATGCTAATTGCTGGGTGTGGTGAAAGGCGCGCCTGGCACTCACGGCCGGAATAGGATTGAAATGCTGGTTCAAATCCCGACAGCGGCTGCCTGAAGGGAGGAAATCCCGACAGTGGCACGCAAGTAACCTAACCCTCCCCTCTCCTCTCCCTAACCCTCCCTTAGGGGTGCCTAACCCTAACCTCCGCCCCTAGTGCCTAACCTTAACGTCCCCTGAGGGGTGCCTAAACCTAACCCCCCTCCCCGCACCCTAAACCTAACCCTCCCGGGGGGGTGCCTAACCCCAACCTTCCCTTCCCCCAGCCTAACCCTAATCCTTCCTGGGGGGGTGCCTAACCCTAAGTCCCCCCGGGGTGCCCCAAACCTAACCCCCCCCCGCAGCTAAGAGGACGGGCACCCCAGACTTACCTCATTTGGGTCCACGTCATCCTGGATTCCGGCTTTGGGATCTCGAAGCCTATCATAAATCCCAAGCCGGCATGCTGCCGTAAGGATTGTGACCCATAACTACATACCCTTACGACCAGCCCCAAAACCCTACTTAACGTGGATTTCAGCTTACGCCTCAGGTGGGTAGTGTAGCCTCTAGGCTGGTCTCCCAATACGATTGTATAGCTTTTTATACGGGAGCTACCAACAATTGAATAGCCCCCATTGTGCCTCTCCTGTCCTAATACGGACAGCCGGTCATGGGGGCCATTATAATGACACAAATTATAAATGCATCACAAGATTTTGAAGGCTAGACTTTCATAGAAGCAGTTTAAACACTTTTGTTTGAGAAAATTGGTTACTTTTAACCTAACTTAACACTTCCTGGTCACAGTTAAACCTGGTTCCAGAAACAGTGTGTTAGAACTTAACGGCTGCCATGATAGAAGAGCACCTATCTATGGGCCTGATTCAGCAATGATCGCAACTGCTAATACATACTCAATCGGTCGATTGTTGCTTATTGCATCGCAGTGCATGAACGGTCACTGCGCAGACCCATCGCAGAGAGATTGACAGGAGCTGCCGTTTGTGGGTGGTGTTGGGGGGGGTGGTCGGCGAAATGCAGGTGTGCCAGTACGTTTGAACACCGTTGTATGGTCGTGCATGAATTATCCACTGCTATGCCTTACGCAGCCTGAGTACTCATAGCGTGCGACGAGGTTAGCAATTTCTGAGTAAGGTCAGAGCAAGTGTGCGTGAGGCTGCGATGGTACTCAATGTTACCGATGGTTTTGCAATCATGCTAAGGATTACAGATGTGTGTAAGGTAAAGTGGGCGTCCTTATGTTGTGCTGCGACGGCATAGCGATCGCAGTGGATTAGCATTTTATCGCAGTTAGACTGCGTGCGGAATCACTATTGCAATCGCAGTTGCGATCCGTAATGTATCAGGACCTATGTCCACTCACAATACAGCAGATTCTAACAGGATGTATATATATATATATATATATATATATGTACAGATATACTGTAGCACTTCATCATTTAAATAGCTTGTATAATACATTGGGGGCAATTAAATTCAAAGCAATGTGAAAAGCGCCAGAAAGGGGTCCCCGGACCTATTCAATTGTCCACATTGTGTCCTGCACTTAGTTGGGAGAAGCCGGTTACCATGCCTCTTTAGTTGCAGCAACCGGCATTCTCCAACTAATGTGCCAGCTGCGATGTTGTTAGCACCGCGCTAAGCCGAAAAATAGCATTGCGGCCGGCACTTAAGTCAGATTTCTACTCGCACCTCAGGAGGCTGTGAGCACAAATCCTCTAGTCGGACTTAACAGTGAACTCATTACTGGGTCATTAATGTTTCCTGTCTGTTCTGATCTGCCATGTTAGGAACCTACCTCTGGTGTTTCTGCAAAGATTTCTGGATCCCTATTCCTGTGTATTACAATGTTATGGACTTTGTTTTGCTATAAACTCCTGATTTCCTGCGCTTTGACACCCCAGCTTCATAAATCTGACAATTGGGATGGCGCTTTTTTGCCTGTCATGTCTGAAAATAGCAGGCTGGCTTGATTTAAGTTGAACACGGTGAAGTCTGGCATTAAAGGTTAACCTGGAACCGTTAAAGTGACATCCCTATTCGTTCTGCAGGATAACAATTGACTTCCATATAGACCAGGGATTCCCAACCACGGTCCTCAAGGCACACTAACAGTCCAGATTTTAAGGATAGCCATACTTGAGCACAGATGACTTAATTAGTACCTCAGTTATTTTAATTAAGCATGGATATCACTAAAACCAGGACTGTTAGTGTGCCTTGAGGACCGAGGTTGGAAATCCCTGATATAGACATTTGCTTTGTGTTATATGCACCAGTGACACTGAGAAGGTCCGGACTATTTATATTTCGTTTACCCTGATGGGGAGTGTTTGATAACAGTGAAGTCCGGTGAGGTCAATGGCTGGGGAGGCACACAAGGAAATGGGACTGAGTGCGGGGAACCTGTCTCACCTCACTACTCACTGTAACTCTCACCTCACTACACTAAGCTTCGGTGTCCATTGATTCTCCTACCTGCGTCACTGTGTCTTCTCTTGCTGCTGCTGACTGAGCTCAGATCTCTAAACACTGCAGTGCACTTCCTGGTCATTTGACACACCCAAGGTGTCCATCAGTACTCAAGGCACGCCCCCCCATACTCAGAGGCATGCATGTATTACCTCTCTTTCTGTGCAGCTTACTGCCTGCGGTATGGCCTCGCCTCCAGCTCTGCAAGCAGTGGCTGACTACACAGAAGCAAGGCTGAGCTGCCACATCTCTAATCTCCCTGCAGTCCCAGGGAGCTCCACAAAGCTGGTGAGTGCTAACTATAAAAATGATTACAATAAACAAAGAAGATGTTTATAAGTTATAAATATCTTCTTTGTATTATTCTAATCATTTTTATATCAAATCTCAGGATTATAACCTGCCAGGATACATGTACTGCAGAGCCAGAGAGACAGTCTATAAAATAACTCCTATCCATTATGTAACTGTAATTAAGTACGCTCTCTAGTCAGGGACGGTGCAAGGTTTCTCGGCACCTTAGCCAAACTTTAGCGTACTGGCCCTACTACCCCCATTACAAGAAAGATAAAGAGAAATGCTCCACCAGAAAACACCCCAGACACTGGTCTTCACTGCGAGAGTATAGATCTCAGGGCCAAAATGAAATTAAATATTTACCACCATAAAAGATAAGTAGACAATCAATGCCATCAAAATAAAAATTGACAGTGGCACTAAGTGTAACGTCATGTCACGCAAACAACTCCAGCACACAAACCCCAAAACACCTATTTACTGCTCCCACACAGTGAATAAAATTATTTACGGTGGGCAGGTAATCTAGACCATGGGTGTGGCCATGCTGCAATCCACAATTTCCCACTGCAGTTTGCTATAGTTGAGTAATATCAAACCGCTCCTAGGTTTGCCGGACAGCATAAAACTGTATCTAATAATTTTAAGCGCTGATGTGCATTTCATTCATCAGGACATTCCGGAGTAAACACAATGCTATGATGAGATTGCATCAGACAGGGATACCGGACTATAGATAGACAGATAAAAGGTCGACAATGTCTAGATAGACACCAGATGTTAGACAGAGAATCGGTCGACAGGGACAAAATGTCGACACACTAAAGGTGGACAATGAAGAAGGTCAACAGGTACAAATGGTCGACATGGCCAAAAGGTTGTTACTAAAATGGTTAACGCAAAAATGTGGGTAACAATTGTTTCGTTAGGGTTCGGCACTTACTGGAGGGTTATGCACCTACCTCAATGGTTAGGGTTAGGCACCAGGAGGGAGGGTTAGGTTTAGGCACCTCCCCAGACGGTTAGGGTTAGGAGGGAGGGTTAAGGTTAGGCACCAAGGGGAGGGTTAGGGTGGAGATTAGGGTTAGAAAACAAAATAAAAATGTGTCGACCATTTGTGGGTCGACCTTTTGACCCTGTCGACCATTTGTACCTTTTGACCGTCTTCTATGTCAACCTATTGCCTGTCTAACATCTGGTGTCTATCTAGACATTTTTGATCTTTTAACTGTTTATCTTTTATACCACACCCGTCACCTAGAACTCAGAACTGTGTAGCATGCATGGCTGATATGCCAAATGCAAAGATATTTACCATTCTGGATGCCAAATGTGGATTCTGGCAGATCACATTGGACAAGGAATCATCCATGCTCACCATGTTCATGACACCTGTGGGCAGGTCAACCTTCCTCCAAATACCCTACGTCATATTCACTGGCAGTGAAGTATTCCAAGTTTACATGGAGCATCTATTCGAGGGATACCCTTGTGAGATCATTGTGGATGACATTCTAGTTTGTGGCCGAACCATGACAGAACATGACATGCACCTATGTAAGGTCCTCCAAAGAATTGTGAAATCAACATAACAGTTTAACCCTGACAAGTGTCTCTTTAAAGTAACTGAGGTCCTGTATGTTCGCCATCTCCTAACTTCAAAGGGTGTTAATACGGATCCTGCCAAAACACAGGCTATCTTGAATCCAGGAGGTGAGCACATGATTAGGGGTCAGCAATATGGAGGTTCTTGTCACGTTTGTATTACCCTCTCCACCAATTCTGTCACTCCTTGCTACTATCAACTCTCTTCTCTGTCAATCCTTATCATCTTCTATATGCACATGTTGCTGACACCTTATAATATGCTCACCTTCTGGACTCAGGTGTCCATGATGCTGTTGATGACCTGGATGTCATGGAGTTTGATGTCCTCTTCTCCAGGTGCATGGAGATGCTCCATTATGTCACACTCAGGAATGACCTCTGCCAACAGTTGTCTCATGTTGTCCTGCATGGCTGACCTTTTTCCTCCAATAAATTGTCTTGCGACCTCAAGTCTTTCTTTGCCTTCCATGATGTATTGACCCTCTTAGATGGCATCCTCCTGCATGGTTAGCGTTCAATGCCTTATGTCCTTCAAGGTTTCTATGCTCAATGGGCCTACCAGGGGCATCCTGGGCATGAGGCCACCATATGGCTGGCTTAGGATGCCCTGTTTTGGCTCTCTATGGCTTCTGACATTGTGTGAATTGTATCTATCATGCCAAGGAAACACACACTCTCCACAAAATTCCTGCCCTCCCTTGGTCCATTGTTGCAGCAGATCTCTGGAGGGGGAAAGAGCACCTTATGTTTTGGATTCATATTCTGGTTGTTTTGTGATAGATTATCTTCCCAAACTAACAAGTGCCACAGTCATCAACAAAATGAAAAGACACTTTTCTGCACATGAGTGAGTGGTAAGTTCCAAACTTTCACCAATGAATGGGATATCTCACATGTCGTCAGCAGTCCTCGCTATCCTCTGTCCAACGGACTAGCAGAAAGGGCAATACGTTCTGCAAAGCACATGTTAGATAAATGTTATAGAGATGTTTCTGATGTGTTTATAGCGCTCCTCAATTTGAGAAATACTCAGAGAGATGGACTTCCCTCTCCTGCTCAACACCTTCTGTCTAGGCTCTCCCACACCATCATTCCCACCACCAAGTTCAAACTTAGACCACAAGTTGAGAACAACATGCAAAATGTTCTGCAGGTTGTGACTCAAAGCCACTCAAGATAAAACATCCAATCGCTTAAGACTGTTGTCCACAGGACAGATCATTTGCATCGAGACCCCTATTGGGTTTGACAAAGTCAGGACTGTGCAGGGATCTTCCAACATGCCCAACAGCTATGTGGCACAATCTGATGGTGCCTCATATAAGTGCAACAGACACTACCTCCTAGGGGTGATCCAACACCTTCACCTCACCAGACACTGACTGAGGGTGTCGGGACACCCATCATCATGGACAATGAGTCCTCTGAAGAAGCACCTATTGGGGTGCCGGACAGTCCCATGTCCTTGCACAATAGTGAGCCTATTCAGACACTAGCCACACCCCTAGCCCCAGTCTTTGTCACCAGGTCTAGGAGTATTTCCAGGACTAATCCAAAATTCTAGCACTATGTTACTTAATCTTCCATTTTTCATTTTTTATTTGTTCTTTGTTGTGGAGCTCTTTGCCATAAATGGCGGAGAACCATTGGATCTCCTCCATCAATGGTTGGTGATGGTTGTTGGCCATCGTTAGCTGGAAGGAAAGGAGAGGTCAGGGGACAGACATTGCTGGGTATATGATGATGATCATAAGAGAAGAGTCTGTCACAAAACAGGTTCTTTGGAAGTGTGGCAGAGAGTTGTAATAGAGCATGGGGACAGCAGTGACTGCAACTCATCAGATCAGCAACTGCCCCTAGAGCATGTAGAGATATTAGAGAAGGATGTACAGAGACCTCCTTCATTTTTGGGATAGGAAGCCTCAGCAGTGTGCTCCTGGTGCCAGTGCCCTAGAGAGCTACCAGTTAACTGGCCTGGTTGTATGTGATGCTACCAGAGCCAGAATTGCTTTATCTTGCAGGGTCGCATCACATGCGACCATGCCAGCTCGCTCTTTCCCCCGGCTTTAAGAGAGTAGACCGTTAAGTGCAGAACGGATCTCCTCTGTCTCCCCAGATCCATCTGAAGTGATGCAGCGATCTGTGACTGCCAAAATCACTGTATGAATCGCGTCCCAGAATGCCGTGCAAAATGCACTCTGGGGCGCATGCGCTGGAAGTAGATGTGTGAGCCAAGCACAAATCTGGTAACCTCTGCGAGCGCAGAGATCAGCTGCAGCAGGGAGTACTGATGATCAGTCCCCCCTGACCCATGCTCCGTTGCGCTCAGGGTCATCTTTTGGCCTAGGAGGGGCAGGAGTGTTTTTTTTTAAATGGCATTAAAATATATTTTTTTGGCTGGGTGGGGAAATCTATACATTTATTTACATATATACAGTTACACATGGGGAGGGAGGACTAAGTTAGGCACCCATTGTACCTGGGGTTCAGGGTGGTGGCCCTTCTGCAGGGACCTATTACCACTAAGGGGGTAGGGGTTGTTATTGTTGGGGATAGTTTGACACTTGGGGGCTATTTTTGATGGTAGTGGGACATTAAATTACAATGGGGGCCTATGGACAGGGAGGTTAGGGGATGCAAAACATCTAGGTATATTTTTTTTTGTAATAAAATATTATAAATGTTTTTAAAGTTTAATTGAATTTTAAAAAAAACCCTGCAATTTCTGTGTGGTTTTGACGAAAAAGATTAGTCGGTTAAGTGGTTAATGGTAACGCCAGCCCTCTCTATCTTTTTAGAACAAATATTTTGTTGCTTTACATGCTAATGTTGGCCAGATTAAGAGGCCATGGGCAGGGCCGGCTCCAGGGGTAGCTGCGCCCCTGTGCCGCCCGAGTGATGGACGCACCTGTAGTCCATACATGCCTACCCTCCCGGTTTTCGTGGGAGGCTCCCGATTTTTCGGGTAACCCCCCGCACCCCCGGAAGGGTAGGCATTTCTCCCGCATTCTGCCCACTTCCTAGTGAAGTGGGCAGAATGAGAATACTTGCGGTGATCGCCGGTCTCCGTGAAGGGGGCGGGGCTTAAGTTGTGATTCTGCATGAATCACAGCATTTGGCCACACCCCCTATGTAAATTTTACCCAATCGCGGCAGTTTTGCCACGAGGGGGGCTTAATGTCGCAAATAGTTAGGCCCCGCCCCCATCGGCCCCCTGCTGCTTCTCTTACCCGGGCTTCTCCCGGGAAGAGATTTTTAAAGGTAGGTAAGTATGCTGTAGTCGCGCGTGGCGGAGTCGCCGTGTGACTGAAAATGGGGGTGTGGCCTAATTACCATAGGCCATGTCCCCTAAATGACGTTATTTGGTGGCTTGGCCGCCCATGTAACATCAGGCTGGGGGGAGGCCAGCACTTCGTCAATAGCTTCCCCCAGCCCTCTTCCGGCACTGAATGGATGCTGCGCACATGCGCACAGCATCCATTCAGACTCCGGGGTCCGGCACCGCCGCACAGCTGCAGCGGTGGGGGTACCCAACCTCCCGATTTGACCACCTACGGGCCACTTCGGCCCATGGGAGGAACAGCGGGATAGTGCTGACCCGGTGAAATCGGGAGGTTGGTGATGGGAGCGCCCTTTATGGGGTGGCGCCCCTGTTTGACTGCACTGGTCGAACACCCCAAGAGCCGGCCCTGGCCATAGGGGCTGAGTGTAGATTATGGTTTACTTTTACTAGATACTATTTACTAGAGAGTGCGTCAATCCAGTGGTTTGATATAATTCATTACCTGTGCATCTATCTAAAAAAAATATCTCACCCCTCGTCCATAAAGGTGGACTTCTGTCTTAATTTCTTTACTGTATGGTTCACTTTGGATGCAAATTTTATAAAAAAAATAAATAAATAAAATGTATATATTAAATTCATATTTTGTGTTATATGAGTGTTGGATTGTTTATGAATGCTATTTGAATTCAGTCTGTGCTTCTTGCCTTTTGGATCACTGACAGTTTTGAATTTGTATTATAAATATATGAAAGAGCTTGAATTAGGTGTTTGTGCAGGAAGGCTTGTATGTTTATCAAAGAAAGCTCCCAGAAAGCAAAACCGGTTAGAGACACCCCGTTTGTTCCTTGCTGACCGCTAGCCACAGAGATGTGCCCCTACACAGATGCTGCATGGTGACACCAGGAATGGCGGCTCTGTGTAAGGGAGAGCTTTCAGCCTCCGGACTGGTGACAAGTAAACGCAGTTGTACATGCAAGCCACTCATTGTCTGGGGACGTGGCATAACAAACTGTGAGTACGCCGCAAACCGGCACAGCGTTTTATGCACCTGTGCTAATGATCTTACACAGGCTCAAGGCACTAAGGTGAATTTAGTCCCGGAGATCCTGTTAACCGGGCCAGTATTAACAGGACTTTGGAAATTTGCTCCTTTAAAAGCTAATTTGTTGTTTACAGATCTACTTGGATACAATATCGATTACACCCAAAAAAGGAAAAAAATCTGCTGTGGTGAGCTTTCACACTAATAGCCATTAACGGGGACCAACTTATAGACCCCTGGAGTATAAACATGAGATACATTATATTTTCTTTTTGTCTTAATGTTTTTTTATGCAGTTTTATTGTAATTTTTTTATAGGAATATACACTGATATAATAGCAACCGGTGGCAACCTTTTTACTGTTACATTGTCCAATAAATAACTTTATATAAGTATTTTAGAGTATTTGAGTGTTTAATTCACATGCCAGACCTCTTTTAATGATTAGCGCAAAAAACTAATATATATTTATTGTTGTACTGTGGCTTTTTGGATACAGATTTGTGTGTAGTCACAAACACATAATAGTTTCTGTAGCTGTGAGATATACAAAAAACTCTGTGATATCATATTTATACAATGGTTTAGTATCAACGCCTGATTTGAGTTTGTTTTGTGTATTCATACTAATGGGGGATGGTTAGTCTTAGGCAGTAAGGGGGGAGGGTTAGGTTTAGGCACTAACTGGGAGGATTAGCGTGCGGGGTAGGGAGGGTTAGGGGGTGAAGGGGGGAGGGTTAGGATACTTACCTAGCCCCTTTCGTGATTCTGAGCATCGGGATGTCGCTGTTTGTCTTTTGACAATCGGCATCCCGACTGTCGGTCTCCCATACCCAACACCTGTAAATTTTTCTGAGCAGTTTCTGATTATACCCTGTTTGTATGTTGATACATACAAAAAATTCTTAGATATAAAAAATTCTATGTATGGAAATTAGACACTACTATGTTGATTCTTAATATAGTCATCTTTATTATAGTTGCTTAAAATCATATCATGTTTTGTGACCAACTGTATTTCTCAAATTTTAAAAATATTTGTGGGCCATATATAATTTATTAAGGTGTACATGATAAGTAAATTCTTACATTTGAACAATAATATAAACTGAATTATTTTCAAACATTGCTATATTTTTATTACTGTAGCTATTCAATATGTATTTCTAATATACTAGAAAACTATATATATTTTTAGTGTTTACATGTCAATTAGAACGCAGTTGAGATGGCATTGTCTGAACAATATATATTCATGATACTTGGTCGCCCTTTGACTGACAGATAACAGCTGAGCCATAATTGAGGTCAGTGGAGTCAAGAAAAAATAAATCATCAATACAATAGTATTCAGAACATTGCAATTACGTGGGGGCTGGGTTTTGTATGGTGTTTTATTGTATGTTTTGGTTATATGAGCTGAGTGCTGTTAAATAGAACTGATTTAGCAAGGTTCCACCAATCATTACAGTATCTATGACAGTGGTAAAACAGAACTTGGGAAAGAAAACGCAGAGAAAATAATTTGTTTTTAAAGCGATTTTTATCAAGGGCCAAAAATGTAGTGGATTTTGTACATTTTGAAACCGTTTAAAAGGGTCACATTTGACACCTATATAATTTGTTCTATATCGTCACAAATCAATTGACATCTATGTAATTCGTTCTTTACCATCAAGCAGTATTATCAATATTTCCAGGCGAACTTCTCTATTATATATTAGGGCAGATCTGGCAAAATGGAGGGACCATTTTATATCCTGACCTTGATCAATGCAGTGTAAATTAATGTTTTGCCTGGGCTCCTCTACCGTTTTCAGTTGGTTACTATTTGGGTCCCCTTTTATTTATTCAAGTTGATTAAACACAGTACCTCAACCTTCATTTGGACAAATAGGATGAATCTGTGCCCTCTACAGCACTTGGCGCTAGGTGTAGCTGGGACATTTTAAACTCCATTATCTGGTGAAACCGTTTGCTCAGTCTATCTAATGGTGTGCCCCAAAGGCCTCTAAAGTCTGGCTTTCAACTGAGTTGGAAATGGTTAACGTTGAGTCCCTTTCTTACCTCCTATGTCTCTGACAACATCTACATCTCTGACCTTCTTATTGTCATACTCCTGCTACCAGGGGCGCAGGGGTGGGGCGTATACTGATTACTCGGGCCCAGGTCTGTTGTAGGGGCATTGGTACTGCAGCATATCGTGACATAAGGGTGCCGAAGTGGGGGGTACAGATTACCCGGGTCACTCTAGGGGGCCCAAGTCAGCCAGGGATGCAGGGCAGCAATTGCCCTTTGTTGTATGCCGCTGCAAACAGTCAGGGCTGCCATCAGAAATTGTGGGGCCCGGTACTGACAAAACAGGCAGGTGATCCCCCACAAGGTGATAGAGCAGATGTGGGCGTAGCTTGTGGTGGATAATGTGAGTGGATTTACACTGTGGGGTGGGACATCAATCTGTGCGTATATATGTGTGTGTGTGTATATATAAATATATATATATATATATATTAGGAGTGAGCGGGTTCGGATTTCTGAAATCCGACCCCCCCCCCGAGCCCCCCCGATCCGAGGCCGATCCGAGTCAGGCTCGACTTTTCCCGCCTGACTCGGATCTGAAATCGAGGCAAAACGTCATCATCCCGCCTTCCGGGTCTCGCGGGTTTTGGATCCTATATAAGGTACCCGCGTCGGCGCCATTTTCTCACTCGGCTGTGGACAGTGAAGAGGGAGGGTGGGAGTTAGGGCTGGCTGGGCTGTGTAGTGTAGTGTAGTGCAGAGTAGTGTTGTGCTGTGCTGTGCTGCTGTTGTCCATAGGGGCTGTGTCCACTACTTCAAAGTCCATAGGGGCTGGCTGTGTTGTGCTGTGCTGCTGTTGTCCATAGGGG
The DNA here is from genome assembly GCA_031769625.1 of Taudactylus pleione. Taxonomy (NCBI): domain Eukaryota; kingdom Metazoa; phylum Chordata; class Amphibia; order Anura; family Myobatrachidae; genus Taudactylus; species Taudactylus pleione. The sequence goes on from JAUIMM010000129.1 coordinate 2,760,144, forward strand.
CTGTGTCCACTACTTCAAAGTCCATAGGGGCTGGCTGGACTGTGTTGTGCAGTCAGTTGTCCATAGGGGCTGTGTCCACTCCAAAGTCCTGTGCAGTGTCCCAGTCCTAAAGGGGTGCTGTAGTGTTGTCCAGGGGGTGCTCTGTCCGTCAGGGGTGCTCCCCCCAAGTGCTAAAAAAAAAAATATTTTTTCTGTGTTTGTGAATTGTGTGCGCAGTAGCCGCACGTGCATCAACAAAGTAGTGCCAAGCGTGCGCCTGTGTCATAAGTAAAGGGCCGGCTGGCTTAACCGTTAAAGGGTGCTGTAACCCCCAAAGTACACTCCAAACCAAATAAAAAAATATTTTCTGTGTTTGTGAATTGTGTGCGCAGTAGCCGCACGTGCATCAATAAAGTAGTGCCAAGCGTGCGCCTGTGTCATAAGTAAAGGGCCGGCTGGCTTGACCGTTAAAGGGTGCTGTAACCCCCAAAGTACACTCCAAACCAAATAAAAAAATATTTTCTGTGTTTGTGAATTGTGTGCGCAGTAGCCGCACGTGCATCAACAAAGTAGTGCCAAGCGTGCGCCTGTGTCATAAGTAAAGGGCCGGCTGGTTTGACCGTTAAAGGGTGCTGTAACCCCCAAAGTACACTCCAAACCAAATAAAAAAATATTTTCTGTGTTTGTGAATTGTGTGCGCAGTAGCCGCACGTGCATCAACAAAGTAGTGCCAAGCGTGTGCCTGTGTCATAAGTAAAGGGCCGGCCGGCTGGCTTGACCGTTAAAGGGTGCTGTAACTCCCAAAGTACACTCCAAACCAATAAAAAAATATTTTCTGTGTTTGTGAATTGTGTGCACTGTGGTTGCACGTGCATCAACAAAGGAGCAGTGCCAAGCGTGCGCCTGTGTCCATTAAGTAAAGAGCCGGCTGGCTCATTTCTTAAAGGGTGGTGTAACCCACAAAGTGCACTACTCTCCAGCAAAAATAAAAAAATATTTTCTGTGTTTGTGTGCGCCTTAGCCGCACGTATATATCAATATAACATAAATGGAGGACCAAACTTTCTCCGATAAAAATAAAATAGGGAAAGATCAAGAACCACTTCCTTCTAGTGCTGTTGCTGCTGCTGGGAGTTGTTCATCATCCCAGAGAGGAAGTAGGACCACTACTTTTACTAAACAATTGACCCTCCAACAGTCCCTAGCGATGAGGATGAAGTACGACAGCAGTCATCCTGAAGCAAAACGTATAACTGAGGCCTTGACTGCTATGTTGGTGTTAGACGTGCGTCCGGTATCCGCCATTAGTGCAGTGGGATTTAGACAATTGATGGAGGTAGTGTGTCCCCGGTTCCAAATCCCGTCTAGATTCCACCTGCATCCTCAAAGCAGCAGCGACAAGCGTGCGTCTGTCTGTTAAAGGGTGGTGTAACCCTCAAAGTGCGCTCCACAAACAATAAAAAAATTCTTCTTTTTTTTTCTGTCTTTGTGAAATGTGTGGGCTGTAGCCGCACCTGCATCCTTAAAGCAGCAGCGACAAGCGTGCGTCTGTCCATCAAAGGGTGGTGTAACCCTCAAAGTGCGCTCCACAAACAATAAAAATATTCTTTTTTTTCTGTCTTTGTGAATTGTGTGGGCTGTAGCCGCACTTGCATACTCAAAGCAGCAGCGACAAGCGTGCGTCTGTCTGTTAAAGGGTGGTGTAACCTTCAAAGTGCGCTCCACAGACAATAAAAAAATATATATATTTTTTTCTGTCTTTGTGAACTGTGTGGGCTGTAGCCGCACCTGCATCCTTAAAGCAGCAGCGACAAGCATGCGTCTGTCTGTTAAAGGATTACATCGGTGACAGCATCCAAGTAGGCATGTCAGACAGTCCGTACCTGTACTGGCAGGAAAAAGAAGCAGTTTGGAGGTCCCTGTACAAACTGGCTCTATTTTACCTGAGTTGCCCCCCCTCCAGTGTGTACTCCGAAAGAGTGTTTAGTGCAGCCGGGAACCTTGTCAGCGAAAGGCGTAGGAGGTTGCTTCCACAAAATGTGGAGAAGATGATGTTCATAAAATGAATTATCAACTCTTCCAGGGAGACCAGCCTCCAGAACGTACAGAGGGACCTGTGGTTGTGGATTCCAGCGGGGACGAATTAATACTCTGTGAGGATGAGGATGTACACAACACTGAAGAGGGTGAGGAATCGGTGGATGAGGAGGATGAGGACGACATCTTGCCTCCGTAGAGACAGTTTGTGCAGGGACAGATTAATTGCCAGCTTGTTTTGTGGGGGCCCAAACGAACCAATCATTTCAGCCACAGTCGTGTGGCAGACCCTGGCGCGAGAAATGTTTGGTTTGTTAAAGTGTGCATGTCCTGTTTATACAACATAAGAGTGGGTGGGAGGGCCCAAGGACAATTCCATCTTGCACCTCTTTTTTTTCTTTGAATTATGTACTGTGTGGGGCCTAGTTTTTCAAACTGCCATCCTGTCTGCCACTGCAGTGTCACTCCTAGATGGAACACGTGTTTGTGCCGCCCACTCGTATCTCTTAGCATAGTCATCCAGCTACCTCGGTGCAACCTTTTGGATATAAAAACACTATTGTGAGGTGTGAGGTGTTCAGAATAGACTGGAAATGAGTGGAAATTAAGGTTATTGAGGTTAATAATAGCATAGGAGCAGAAAAACACACAAATTCTGTGATTTTAGCTGTTTTTATGCTTTTTTTAAAAAAAAATACAGATCCAAAACACAAAACCCAGAACCCAAAACACGGAAGGGTGGTTTTGGCAAAACCAATCCAGATCCAAAACACGAAGAAAGATCCAGATCCAAAACCAAAACACAAAACACGAAAAGTGGCCGGTGCACACCCCTAATATCCGGATCCACATAAAATACATCGGCGTAACCAGACCCACATAAAATACACTGAAATAGCCAGATCCACACAAATTACACTGAAAAAGGAAGGGGAAGTGCAGGACAGGGAGAGCTGTACCTATTGGGATCACAGGGCTGGCTGGACATGGTGGGAGGTTGGCACAGGGCAGGGAAGGCTGGACCCTAAAAGGGGGTGCACAGTGCAGGGAAGGCTGGACTGGCAGGGCAAGGGAAGGCGGTTCTGGGGAGAGGGGACAGGGCAGGTGAGGCTATCTGTATTCGGGGAGGTTGCAGAGAAGGCTAGCTGCACTAGAAGGAGGAGCAAAGGGTACCTGGTTTCTTCAGTGGGCCTGGAGAGAGCCCGGGTGCAGGGCCGCTCCAGGGGTCGGAGCGCCCTGTGCTGCCTCTTTACAGTGCACCCCAACAGCGATTGAAAATGGGGGTGTGGCCTAATTACCATAGGCCACTCTCCTACGTGACGTTTTTTGGAGGCGTGCCCGCATGGCACGCCTCCAAATTACGTCAGGCTGGGGGGGAGCCTCACTAGCTGGGCTTCCCCCAGCCCTCTCCCGTCACTGAAAGGATGCCGCGTGCATGCGCGCAGCATCCATTCAGACTGCGGGATCCGGCACTGCCGAACAGCTGCAGCGGTGGGCGTCCCCTACCTCCCGATTTGACCACCCGGGGGCCACTTCAGCCCACGGGTGAACAGCGGGACACTACTGTCCTGCTGAAATCGGGATGTTGGGGAGGGGTGCGCCTTCTATGGGTGGTGCTCCTGTTCGACTGCACTGGTTGTACACCCCTAGGGCCAGCCCTGACCGGGTGTCAGCGGTGCAGCATTGCATTGGCAGCCAGCGAGAAACAGCACCGACAGCATTTCAAATATGGCGTCAGCGAAAAGTCCAGCATGCGAAAAATACTTGACTTTTTCACACCTAACTGAATATGCCCCTTTGTCTGTGGTTTTACTGTATGTGATAGCCCATACTTAATAGCACAGTTGAGGTGCCTACACACTTGGCGATGTGCTCACGATCAGACATCATGTCCGATTTCCCCTTGAACTCTCCCCAGCAGCTCCCCAGCAGTCCTGCACACGATTTGGTGTTAAAAACTGTCCAATGTGACAAACGATCTATCATGCATCCTAACTATTCCAGTGCACCGTGACTGAGATTGTCAGTTCTGCCCTACAGCATGGCAGATCTCAAGATGCGATGTACGACCAGCGGGTACGCGCATCGACACTTACAATTAGGACATATTTGACATGATTTGTCGCCACAATGCGTCGAAATCGGGCAAATCGTGTAAAATATTGCTAATGCTGGCCATACACTCTGCAATTATCGGGACGATCCGCCCGATATCGGCGGATCGCCGCGATAATTGCAGCGTGTATGCGGGCGACCGAGGGTTAAATATTGCTCGGTCGGGCATGCTGGATTGTCCAGCATGCCCGTCCGATGCGATATTTACCCGTGAAACTGTTGGCCGTATCGGGCAGTGTATGCCCAGCGCGGCCGACAGATAGACATTTCCTGTGTTCCTTCCTACGGAAGGAACAGGGAAATGTCTCCTCCCCCGGGGGCGGAGCGCGGATGTCGGGCTATACACTGTGAGATTTCTCTCACAGTGTATGCCGCAGACATCTGCGGCTGGCAGCCAGCCAGATAAAATGTCTGTCGGTCTGACAGACATTTTATCTGGCAGTGTATGCCCAGCATTAGTGTGTAGGCACCTTTACTTGTGAGACACTGTGGATACTTTACAAACAACGTTATTTTCTTAAAGAAAATCCATGGCCTATCTATGCATCTGATAACATGTGATCAATGCTATTCTGAAGATAAAACTCTAAAGAACATCCCTTAATTAAGTCACAACCTCAAGGTTTCGCCTACAGTCACCTTCAACCCATCCTTCACTAATTTATATAGTCTTTTTTTTCATTCTACTTGTGATCATTTCAAATGACAACTACTTTAGTTTTCCTTTTTTTATTTTTTTCAAATAAATTGACATTGCTCTGATAAATATCACTATTTATTATTGTAAATAAAGCCTAGATGAAGGAAGGGATTTAGGGCCTGATTCAGACCCACTCGCGAGCGGCTGTCCGCTCGCAAGTGGGTCGATGTTATGCACTGAGCATGCGCACGACGGAGGGAGCTCCTTCGTGCGCATGCGCCAGACGCGACGAGCGAAGGAAAGTCCTTCGCTCGTTGTGTCCGATCAAAGGGGGCGTGCTGTCAATGTTGATTGACAGCACGCCCCCTTTGGTGGGCGTGCCGGGGGCGTGCCTCCCTGACGGGGGCGTTCCCACGGGAACGCCTCCCGTCAGAAGCCGGCCCACTGACATCACTAGTGATGTCAGTGGGAGTGATTTTGGCTCTGATAGAGCCAAAATCACTCCGGAGCTTGCGGTTGAAAACCTCAACCGCAGGCTCCGGCTCGCAATTTCGATGGTCGCGATGGTCTCGACCATCGCGGCCATCAAAAAGCACGCTCGTATAGCCTGTGGGTGGTGACCCACAGCTATACGAGCGTCCAGGAGGACGCTCCATGAAAATGGAGCCCGACCCTCATTCAGAGCGTGCGCTCTGCTCAGAGCGTACGGCTCTGAATGAGGGCCTTAGCTAAAAATATTTGGAAACTCATTTTGGACAATAAGGCTAAAGCAAGTACTGTATGTATAATGAGAGTAAACTACTGAAAACAAACACTTCAGTCGTAAAGTTCAGTGCGCCCAAACAGCGTGCATAGCCGTATTTGTATGTTCTCAGTTTCTGAGCACGTGCAGTGTGAATTCATGCAAGGTTTGCTACACAAATGAGGACATGTTCAACATTTCATTAAATACAATGTGCACAAATAAATAAAGAGCCCTGAGACTTCTAGCAAAATAATAAAATCTTTCCAGTATGCATCTGGTCCTAGTCCTATCGATGTAATGTGAAATAATTTTTTATGGTTTGAATGCATAGCCTGCAGAATCATTGTCATTGTCTGCAGGGGTGAGGAACTCCACTCACTGTTTCCCATGCAGAATTTTCTTATTGTGACTTACTATTAATTCATACCTTTATATTTTCATCACTTTTGAATACATGGAAAATGAAATGCTTTCCTTTAGAGCTGTTCTGTCTTTGAACAGAAGTGAGTTGGTATTGAATTTTGAAAACCTAACCGCTTCCAGTAAGCTATGTGGAGTTCCAAATGTAAAATGTTGAAGCCAGGGCGTAGGAAGAGTGATTCCGGCGGAGTGCGAGCTCCGGTAATGTCAGAGGGTGCCGCTCCCTCCTCTGGTGCTGGAAGTGGCAGTATCCCGCTGACGGGAGGAACTCCGTTACTTCGGTCCTGTCACACAGCACTGCCCCCTCACTTCCCAGCCACTGATCACCTTAGGGACACAGGGCCTGATTCAGAACCGGAGGCTATTTGCGAACGGTCGTTCAGAAAAAGGGGCCGGCTATTTAAATTGAGCGCTCGCTCTTTGCGGTCTGTTGACGCCTCTATGTCTGAGCGAGCAAACGAAACATGCGCTCGCTATTTTGTAAAGACGCCCCCTGGCGGTTCGCATCATACGTCATCTCCGCTATTTATTAGATTAATCGAGTACATCGAAAGGCGTCTGAACTGCTCGCAGTGCTTGTGGTTGGATTTCCCTGCCGCAATCATGCGAACAGTTCAGGCTAAGAGACAACCAAGTGACGTGGCCGATGACGCTGCTTTGTTAATTATGCACACCCTTAAAATGCCCGTTTTGACCGTTTGGCACGCCTGCGTTCGGATCTCCACTCCCCGTTTTCAAGCACCTTCCCCTGTTACCACCCACAAACGCCTCATCCTGTCACTCAAATTAGCAGGCACTCGCTATTTTGCGAACACACGATTTCCGACCGCACTGACTGGTTGGCTCATGCGCATTGCGACCCATACGCATGCGCAGATGTGCGAACATCGCTCGGAGCGAACGAGCGGCCACTTACGAGCGGCTCTGAATCAGGCCCACAGTTCAGCACTCCACTGCTCCACTGCACAGACCACTACCTCAGACAGCCGGGACATTGGAGGAGAGCAGCTATTTATAACCACTGCTTTTTTATCTCCGCATGCTGGCAGCTTTTCTCGCTGGGCTCATGCATTGTGACTGTCCCTTGGAAGCCCTGGTGTCAGCTAGTTCACAGAGGGATCCCTCATGCTGGCCACTGAAGTTGGACTTTTGACTACTAAGATATCTCTGAAGTGAGAGCTCTGAGTTTTCCTTATGGGGTTCGAAGCTCCAATACAGTGACTAACACGCTATGAATATTTACATTATATATTTTCATACAAACACACACACACATATACAGATATATATTTTTTTTACAGTATATGGACTCCTCCGCAGGGGTAGGTACCCAGTATCTGGGGTACCACAATTATTCTCAAACCAATTACACGACTCCTCCCTGGAAAACTTGGGGGGAGGGGGGGCGCCATAGCACGCACATGCTCCATGCGCCCTGACTACACGCCGGCTAGCGCTGTTGAAGAGCTAACTTTAAGGGGCATATTTATCATCAGAGTAAGAACAGTCTAATGCAAAAGGATAACTACCGCTGCAGATTCAATCAATAAGGGGACTGCAGTCTGATCTCTATGTACCAAACTTTGAAAAGAAAAGCTTTTTGGAGTTTACTCAGATGGCGTAAACCGCTTTATGTCTATTGATCCCTCTTCCGAACCCTCTGGAAACTGACACTATGCACATGCGCAGTGCCAGTTTCCTAGGAGGAGGCTTCTAAAATGTGAAAGACTCCTCGATATCCCAGGCATGTAACTCGCAGGGACAGCAGTTAACACTACTGCCGTACGTGTGAGTCACATTTGGTACATAGCAGGGATAATCATGTAAAAAATAATTATCCCCTCTGCAATGTACATTGGAAAAAATTGAGACACTTCAGCGAGTTTTTGGACATAGTCATAGACATAGTCACCGCAGTCTCTTTCATAGTCAATGAGATAAGCTACGATTGAGACGTGTCCCCCAGATGCAACAACACAGTCCCTCTAATTCCCACTATTAGAAATATGTGTGTGCAGGTGCCGTGGTGACAGACTTTATCACTGGAGATGTGGCCACGGCCCCTTAGGATTAACAGAATGGAGAGAAAAAATTTGCAGCACTGCATAGTTGGGGAGGGGGGACGCTGTCAGCCCGGCGCCAGCAGTCTCCCACTGCAGCCCAGCACATAGCAGCGTTTGCTGGGCTGCTGTGAGATAAGAGGGTGGGAGGGGGCTGTCCCAATGCTTCTAGAGAAACACCTCTCCGCAGCAGATAGTTGTATGCCCCATAATAGTGCATTAGTTTATTATATGAACTGTAATGTTGCTCTAGTTAATATTATGCCCCATAGTTGTGCCCTAGGTCACATTATCTCACATTGTAGGACTGCCAGTACACATTATGCCACATAGTACCCCCAATTCACATTATGACATACATTATTCCCAGTTCATATTATACAGCATTAGAGTGCCCCCCTGTTCATGTTATGCCACACTATAGAGCCTTCAGTTCATATTTTGCAACATTGTAATGCTCTTCATTTCAAATTATGCCAATTTATAGTATCCTACAGTTCATATTATGCCACATTACAGTGGCCAGTTCAGTTTATACTACATTACAGTTCCCCCTTACCATTATAACATACATTACACACACCTCTCACTGAAAATGGTATGTCACTCCATACAGACTGGCAACAGGTTGAACCCAATTGCTTAGCAGGCAAATTCAGGAAATTGGTGGTATTTCAGGTCTCTGATGAAACTAAGTGGGAGATGTCCGTCACTCTTATACAGTAACAAGCTGGCGCCACGCATGCGCAGTACAGGCCACAGTGACCAACTTGGATAAGGGAATGAAGCCTCCCTGGAGGTTCTTTAGGCATGGAGTCTGCACAGTAGCGTACTCCATTATCAACACTGACAGCAGCCGCAGACTCCATAGGTTTCTATGGGTGCTGCTGTGCTGCCAGATTTACCAGGTCTGGAATGCACAGCATTCAGGAGCTTGGCCCTGCCTGCTAACGCCATCTGCAGATGACGTAAGCGTATAGTAGCCTATGGGAAACCCTTCACATTCTTGTTTGGAGAGAGAGATCTGAGCAAAACTGGGCGGCTTTGGGTGGCACATGTGCCAATGTCCATCGGTGCATGAGCAGTAGCGCAGCTGATGAAGCAAGAGGGAAGTAATGTGATCACAATGAGATCACAGTACTTCTCAATGATCTCGGGGACAGGCTCTTATCGGAGCCCCTGTCCAGTCGACTTACCAATGGTATAACCTAGCGAATAAAGATTCCTTATTGCTGTGAATTGAGGCACTAAGTAATCTTTCATTTCGGGGGAGACTGCAAATAATAATAAATATACCCCTAAATGAATAAAATTAGAATAATGATTTCTGCAAAAGTAATAGTTATAACATTTTTGTAAAATAGAATGACTGTATATTTTATAACTATCGGCTCCTAATTTTTTTGCTTTTATTTGAATTAATTTGAATATTTTCTATGCAGTAGCTGTATTATGTTGGCTACTCTATTTGATGACATACCAAAGCGCAGATAGATGGGAGTGGATTTGAGATTCCTATGAATTTGACATTTAGAACATTCGTGATTCCAATAAGTGGGCATTTGAAAATAACATGGCACTACCCTTAACTTTCTTAAATTGTCTGCACATCCATGGGCATTGCAAATCTGAGAAAACATTTCATGGCACATGAAGCATGGACAGCCATGTACAAGCATATACAGTAGCATGTATATTGAACACAATCACATGCCGTATATTAGGTAATAGATTACAGATGGCATGTGGGTTGTGGCGGAGTGTGTGTTTGTGGGGAGGGGGTGTCTTAAATATTATAGGTACATATCGCAAAAAAAGTGCATAACTGGCAGTGCTACAGTGATCACAGCCTATGCTGCACACAGCAAACTGTTTTTCAGGAAAGTTAATATTCAGCAAGTTCTCTGAGGCTATAAGGTTGTCCCTAAATCACCTGTGGCTGTAGGTTTTCCATCTTCTACCTATCATATAAAATGGGAAAAAAGGGGTGTGTGCCAAGGTACAGAGGTGAGCTGGGGCTGGAGATGAAAGGTGAATGAGGAGGGGAGACTATTTCAGAGAGGGCTTTGTGTCTTAAGATCTGTCACAGCCCCTTTCCTTGTACCAAGTTTTGCATTTCAGACTGACACCGGCGCTGATTCCTGAGTTACTTTGCTACCTCCTGTTCTCTTTCTCTCCTCTCGCTCTCTCTCCCTCTTTTTTTTTTTTTTTTACTTTGTTGACAGCCCTGGTAGGGGCCTTTTGTTACCTCTCCAGCCAATGAAAGCATTTTACGACAGAGAACAGTTGGGATATAAAAAGAAGGAGTCCCTTTGCCTAGTACATGATCTGTAGTTGCCTACCCCTCCCCTATAAGACCTGCACAAGGCAGCTGTCCTCTTTGCACCAGCAGCAGTCAGCAGCCCCCTCTGGACACTCAGCTATGCTGTCTCAACGGTACCCTCTCTTCTTCTGCATGTTGGTCCTGTCCATGGAGTTTTCCAATAGCAAAGGAGAGTCTATCATGGAAAAGGGACCCGTGCAGGTGGATACCTCAGTGGGAGAAAGTGAGGAACAGGACTGCCCGGTGTGCATGTGGAGGAAACACAGCAAGGAAATGAGGCTGGAGAGCATTAAATCACAGATACTGAGCAAACTCAGGCTAAAGGAAGCCCCTAATATAACACGGGAGGTGGTGAACCAGCTGCTGCCTAAAGCACCCCCTCTGCAGCAGATCCTGGACCAGCACGAATTTCAGGGAGACTCCTTCCAGCATAATGCTTTCGTGGAAGAGGATGAGTATCATGCCACCACGGAGACTGTTATCAGCATGGCACAGGAAAGTAAGTCCACTTTTACCCTATGTCTTCTGTTAGATGCACTCTGCCCTTTTGCTCTACAGTACATTAGTAAAGTGCCAATCAGTGTAACACAATGTATCAAAGCCTTATCCCCATAGCACTGAAGGTGACTGCCTGTCACGGCCACCTCACTTACACGTGCTTTGTACCCACGTGTGACAGCTCCCCCGACTGATCATCAAAGCAGGAAAATGTGACGCAGGCTATGTGTGGCAGGCGTGCTGTATAATACATAGAATACATAGATATAAATGGCAGATGTCGCCGGCATAAAGGGTTAAATGACAACTTCATTGTGTCACACAATTGCTTCAGCTGAGGGTTAGCAAAGATAACCATTACTTTTATGGCTAGTGGCAAAAAGTCGGAATGTTGCTGAGCTTAGTTATTTTTGCCATGTTCGTTTGCTATATATCCCATATGCTCTTTTTACGCCAATATCATTATTATGTGCAGTGTATGCCAGTAGTGACAGCTTTGCATGAAGTACTCTAGGAACTGTTGGAAGAGTGAATTAAAAGTTCCTTTACAATATTTGGAACCCGCTAGACAAGTCGTGGAGAAAACATTGTGAATTGCTTTGCATCCACTATTGTAACCTGAGGCATTATTATGTCATCGTTGTCTATGGATGTGATTGTGAACTATGAACAGCTTTATATACGTCATGCCACACAACAGTAAGCACAATTGAGATTTACCTTTGCTTTAGTTTGGAACTTTATTTTAATACAAGTCTAGTGGCCATAAAACAGGGACAGAGATAATGACCTGTGTACAAAAACCTGTAACAGTGCTAGAATCTACATCATGCTTTGCGTTGTAAATATGGATTGTGCAGTAATACCATGTACAAGTGACAGCTAAAATGTATTATTTAACCTTTAGCGTTCTGATGAGTGATAATGCTTCATATTTATATGTGTTGTGTACTTGTGGTGTTATATCTCATTGTATACTGTAAAGTACAGTATTCCTAATTCAACTTCAATGTGCATGCTTACATAAAACTAATTGGTATTATACTTTGCATATACTGTGCTGTCAGTAGTAACATGTTATGTTTTTACATAAGCTTCTTCATAAGTGAGTTGATTACCCCTAGACCTCTCATTAATAAAGTGTTACATTTCTTCATGATACTATGACTCAAGCTGCAAAAAGATTGACAGAGGGAACACAGAATATATTATAATGGTATGTTTCTGCAGCAACTAACATAAGGATGGTATGCTCACACCCTTATCTACCTGAATACTATTGATCAACAAGTGACTTGCTTCCTGCATTCTGACAGGACAAACTTCTCCAGGCAGCTGGTGCCATTCTCCATCTGATAGTCATTGTCAAAAGCTGGAGACTGCTGTGTCACATCTTGCAATCTGTGTACAGATTGTGTACAGATTCACATTGCTGATTGTTAATACAATAATGCAAACATCAGCATTGATTAGTCATTCTTTACAGTTCTTTGTTCTTTCACATATGCTGTATTTCACTGCATTGTTACTCCAGAGCCCTAGAACACTATACTCTTCAATATCTTCTTTTATCAAATTATAGCACTCTCTCAGCAAAAGCGTATGTGCCCTGCTATATTGCTATTTTAAAAACTCTTAATTCTTACGTTGCTGTTTTACCATTTCCAAAATTTTACTTCTTTCACTTATTTAACCTTTTCTTATTTGTAAGCTTTTCAATGTATTATTTTTATTTTCTTTCATTGGACTTATTTCATTTTCTTTCTCCCTTGCCACCTATTTCTTTTGCATTTTAAACCTCCTTTCTTTTCTCTACTTTTTTTTCCTCCCCTGGTTATCCCTTTTGCTAATTCCTTGCTGTTTTATCCGCTTTTATTTTTGCCCGGGTTCTGCGTTCTCCGTGGCTCATTCTCTCTAGTCTTTTGTTATCCTCAGGTCACTTCTGTTGGTTTTTCCTTTTTACCATGTGCAGTAATAACAAAGACTGGCTGTGGTTACCCCCATGGGGTCCTTGTGTTGTCCTTTTCATTGGTTTTGGGAGGAGATGGACAGATCCATTTGGCAGTGTTAAAGGAATGTGACTAGAAGCATTTCTAATCTCCTATGTCTATTCCAACTCATGCTAAAAAGCTAAACATTATTATGTCCCTGGTCACACTGCCTCTTCGCTCTGCATGCTTATCCATGTTAGTGAAATGGGATCCAACAAGCATTGTACCTGTAACTGAATTTTCAGTAACGCTAAGTGCTGTTTGTCAAATGGCCAAAGTCTTCTTCAGTCAGCATTTAATTTACATTGAAACGTACACTCCATCTATGCGCAGAATAGTGGTGCAGTTAGATTGTCTGGGACAACACTAATAAATGGTGCATTCAGTCATAATCTGTTTCTCTGCATTGTTATGTAATGTGTTGAAATTAAGCGTGAAAGCATAAGTATTGTTGTTTTGAACAACAAAGCACTAAAGTATGTATGCATAGTGTATTATAACACTGTTATACAGACCCAACCTTTATTGAGGACATTCACATATTACAAAACAAAGGAAAATGCAGTATAGCAACAGCACACAGCTATTTGACACTGGTACCAGAGATCTTTCATGTAGTTGTCTTGAGACCCAGGGGCATATGTATCAAAGCTTGATGTGAGATAAAATTGTGAAATTTATATCACCAACCAATCAGCTCCAAACTATCATTTCTTATAAAATGTAAGTTAGAAGCTGATTGGTTGGTGATATATATCTCACAATTTTATCTCACATCAAGCTTTAATACATTACAGTATGTCCTCCAGTATCAGTGACAAAACCCTTTTCTGTCCACATAAACATTTAATAATCATGCAGTTGCAGTGTAGTAATGCTGAATGTCTAATGTATCCCTTTGTTTCAGCGTAGGCCTGTACAGACCTAAAATCTAAGAAAAACAATATTATATTGGTAACTTTTATGTACTTTTATGCATGCACTAGCACTCTTTTAGCTAGAATTCCGAAGAAAGGAGAATATTTTCTTGCAGGAAGTTAAATTTAGTGGACAGAAACAAGTGAAATCAGTACATTGTGTATTATATTGGTCTCTAAGGATTTTGCAATGCCTGATGTTTCATGGATGTATGTATGTTTTCAGAGTTTAGATTAATGTGGTCTATTATCATTGGAAAATATTGTCTTTTGGGCGTTCTTGATGAGAGAGCTAACAAAATCTCTTATATAATAGTAATCTTACATAATGCATTTTATTTCTAGTAACTAAAGAACACAGAGTTGTTTCAACTACCTAACAATTTTATTAGATCCTTTCATGAAGAAGAACTTTTGTGTTGCGTGATAACCTTGTGGCAGAGTGAGACTATCACATAACCTGCTTCAATACCTTTTATTCTTCAGCAGGCTTTATCTAATTCTATAAAACATTACTAAATCTATGTCACCGGGAAAAGAACTCAATGTTTCAATAGAATGCATAGAACCTTTTTGTAGGCATAGTAACAAGTTTCAAGGATAATTCTTGAAAATTGTTCCTATATGAAATCTCAGTATTATACGAATTATCGGTCTTCCTATTGGAATATGTTTCTATGCTTCAGAATGTAAAAAGATACTGCATGTAAACTGCTTTAAAACTGATACCTCAAGTAAATTGACACTGAAAGTAATATTCTACTAACAAGTGTGCATCACACATTATAAATTAAACTCTTTGTAACAAAGAGTAGCTTTCACCTATGTGTCCAACATAGAAGCATGGGCGGAGCAAATAACACTTGTGCTTTAGTGGATCAGGAGCACCACCATTCTACTATAGAACTTGCCCCACTGAGTTTTCATGGGGTACACCGCCTAACTTCTGCTCCTGCCCCTGACTTTTGCTCCTCCCCTCTGACATCTGCTCCCCTTGGTCACTGTTATAGCTGAGTGAGAAGAACCACCAGCAACAGGACAATGGACATCTCGTCCCCACTGCTCAGCTACTGTGTCGGACAGGCCCTGTGTGTGTGACAAGCCTTGTCTGCCACATAAGGATCTACACTGAATGAGCGAAGGCTACAGTAGTAATCCTACAAAACTCTTGGAATCAGGAAACTAGCCATGCCTCATAACAGCCAGTACTTCCAGAACAGATGGAGCCCCCAAATATGCAGGTAGAGAAATCAGGCAGTACATTTTGAATATACACATTGCTATTCTAAAATAATTATATAAGTACAGATAAGTACAGATAAATATTTTGTACAGTGGTCACTATGGTGCTGTCTTTATTGTATTGTATGGGAATATCTGTATTGTATGACGGTCACTAGGATGCTCTGTGTATTGTATGGTGTTCACTAGGATGCTCTGTGCATTGTATGTCAGTCACTATGATGCTCTTGGTATTTTATGGTGGTCACTAGTATGCTCTCTGTATTGAATGGTGGGCTGTGGAATGCTTGCTGTATTGTATATAGGTCTCTGGGCTACTCTCTATATTGTTTGTCAGTCTCACCTAAAATGCCTTCCGTTTCTGTGACTCAAGACGTAAAGATTGGTGGTGATGGTGGGGCACTATGAATATATTGGCCTAAGATGGTCAGAACCCTAAATCAGGCCCTGTTTATATACTATTGTCCTGGGCTCTATCACAAACCTCCAATGGGTCCTTCATGCTCCAGCCTGACACAATCCCTGCTGTTTTAAAGGTTTTTTTTTACTTCATCTTACCTCTACATGCTTGCCACAGTTCCTTTCTACACCGCTATCTCAAGGATCAATAAAAATCTTAATTTCCCCCTCACCTGGGGTGGGAGGCAAAGTCTTCAACAAATAGCATGCTAATCACCCAGCTGCTATGCTAAACATAACTGGCAGTTATTATGCTGATCTTCGCTGGTAGTTCTGTCTTCACTGCCATAATCTAATTTTGGCCTGATTTTACAAGATGAAGGGATAAAGAAAAAGCAAACTTGTACTAATATTCTGGGGCCAGCTTTGATCAGTATAGTACAAGTTAAGCTGGGTACACTCCTGAACGACACAGTGATCATCTGACTGACCTTCCGATGGTGTGATTTATTTGTAATGGCGTACACACTGTATGACCATTGTGAACGATGCCTGTGTGTACTCCACATCTTACATGGCATTGACCCATTTGATGTGCAGCACATCAGATGGGGCGATGTGATGAACTATGTGTGGAAACTACAGGTTGGGAGTACACATTGCACAATGGCATACCTCCCAACATTTGATGGGAGGGAGTGGCCTAATTGGGGTGTGTGGCCTAATTGTAAAGGGGTCGTGGTCAGATGACATGCCCCCGTTTACATCGCTAATGGGGCGTGCCCAGCATCTCCGAGATGCTGGGCAGCCCCCGGGTTTCCCCCGTACTAAGAATAGATGCTGTGCGCATGCGCACAGCGTCTATTCTACCTCTGCATACACGCAGCGTGTATGCATCTCCCCCAACTTCCCCCCCATCGCGGGACCGTTGCAGTGGTAATGCAGAGTGGTCACAGACACCATGCTTGCACGTGTAGTATGTACCTAGCTTAAGACTAAGGAAAAGAAAAGGTAAACACTACAAATATTCAGTTTGCAATGCATTCAAAATGTGTAGTCAGGATACCGGTGGGCGCCATCCCGCCCGACGATATCCCGACACTGACATCCCGAAAGGGGACTAAAGATAGGCGTCGAAATCCCGACGCCTATCATTAGCACCATTACAAAATCCCGACACCCGGCGTACCGAACGAAGGTAAGCCGGGTGTTTTAGCGTTTAGTCGTGGGGGGGGTAGGGTTGGGAACCCCTCCCAAGAAGGTTAGGGTAGGCAAAGGGGGGGTTAGGGTTAGGCACCACTGGGGGAGGTTTAGGGTTAGGCACCCCCCCTGGGAGGGTTAGCTTTAGGGTGCAGGGAGGGGGGGTTAGGTTTAGGCACTAACGGGAGTAGGTTAGGGTTAGGCACTAGGGGGGGGGAGTTTAGGGTTAGGCACCACTAAGGGAGGGTTAGGGTAGGGAGAGGAGAGGGTTAGGGTACTTACCTGCTGCAGTCGGGATTTCGATCTGTCGGGCTGCCGCTGTCAGTATTTGATCCGGCGGCTAAATAGCTGCCGGCATTACATACCGATTCCTGTACACACATACACACACACACACATACAGATGTGTCCTCACTTGTCTTTGCTGCAGTCGCACTAAACACCCCCTTTTGGTGTGCCTGGTCCCGTGAGACTCTGATAGTGCTGGGCGTCTTTTTTGCCAAAATACGTCTAGGTGGCACCAGGAGATTGTGCTAATTAATTTGATATGTGACACTTGTATATCTGAGAAAACCACCATAAATTAATGATACAGTTATGTTTTGTGCGGTGAGTATGGTCACAAGTCCTTTATTTTAATTAAATACTCCACCAATTCCTCATTCTTAACTATATTACACTTGTAATTCAAAAGAAATTATATTTTTCTTCTTATTTGGCAAGTTAATACAATGGACTGAAAAAATAGCCCGTGTAAATGACTCCAAACTACTGCTTGCAATGAATTGATTGACACCATAAAGTTTACTAAGACCCCATATAGGGTCTAGCTGCTAATAACTGATCAAATCAGCTTTCTCATTTTATAACCGTTAAGAGCAGCTTGCTCATTTTTAGCCAATCAGAGCAAAGTCACACTGGGCTGGTTATCTGCTGACAGGAATCTGTCATTCATGTTGGGTCTCCACAAGTTCAGTGTCATTTAACAGGTGCTTTTTTTTTATTCTATCCTTAGGATTAACCTGGAAAAGACGAAGAAAGGTGACAATCCCTTTGGGATTTAATAAAGTGGAGAAAAAGGGTTTGGGGGAGTATTTATTTAAAATAATGGACTTTTTTTTTTCTTTTTTTAAGTATTTCATCACACCAAGAGCAGTTTTGCTTAGATGATCTACTGATTAATATCTCAGTTCAGATCCTAAACTACTGAGTTACACTTCCATCTCTGTTCTTCCTTTGGTGATCCCCACTGATTCCTTAGTTTACTGGTCTACTCTCCTGGCAGTGCAAATAGGCAAGTATGCTTGAGAATTATGCCTTGCTACGCATACCATCAACAGGCATGAACATCATTGAAGGGCATAGGCATGTGCAAGGTGTCCGCCCGCAATCCCCACCTGTCAGTGCAGACTCTGCACTGACTGTAATCATTGTGATTGTCGGAGAGATGGAGGTTCACCTTCCAGCAGGACAATGACCCGAAGCATACTGCTAAAACAACACTCGAGTGGTTTAAGGGGAAACATTTAAATGTGTTGGAATGGCCCAGTCAAAGCCCTGATCTCAATCTAATTGAGAATCTGTGGTCAGACTTGAAGATTGCTGTTCACAAGCGGAAACCATCCAACATGAAGGAGCTGGAGCAGTTTTGCCTTGAGGAATGGGCAAAAATCCCAGGGGCACGATGTGGCAAGCTCATAGAGACTTATCCAAAGCGACTTGCGGCTGTAATTGCCGCAAAAGGTGGCTCGACAAAGTACTGACTTTAGGGGGGTGAATAGTTATGCACGCTGAAGTTTTCTGTTATGTTGTCCTAAATGTTGTTTGATTCTCAATATAAAAAAAACACAACTTCACAGTTGTAGGCATGTTCTGTATATGAAATGATGCACACCTCCAAACAATCCATTGAATTCAAGGTTGTGAGGCAGCAAAACATGAAAAATGCAAAGGGGGGTGAATACTTTTGCAAGGCACTGTATATGATGAAACCAAACCTGTATCAAATATTAACATTTTAAAAAAACTTCTAATTAGACAGTATGGGTAATATTGAAAACAGTCAGTGAAGTAAATCATTGTCATATCTGGCACTCTTACCTGTGGGCATTTGCACACTCTTCATTCCCTGTGTCATCTTATAATAAATAACAAACACCTAAAACATGCGCAGTAAACCCACAATGGCTGCCAGTGGAACCATAAGGAATTGTCCTGTGTCATCTTATAGCAAACCAGTATTGTTGTGATACAATATCTGTGGAGGCAACAGTATAAGATGTTTGTCCTTGAAAAGAAAACTCAGAAGTATATACTACATCCCGCCAGACTTGGTGCTGGGAATGTGGAACGAAGAGGAAAATTTCCAAAAACTAATTAATGCAAGTTAGACATAATTGTTCCTCCATTGCTTGTACAGAAATAAATGTGTATATTCGTCCATTTGCATTAATCTCTGCGTCTGGACCGCCCTATCCATACACTTGGTTTGATAACCATCATTCTCATTGCGAATTTACACCTGACCTAGATGGTGCAAACTATAGGGACGCAGGGAAAGCTTGCGTCCAATGTTTTCCCTCGGCAAATGCATCCCAATGGTTAACGCCGGTGGATGCAGACTGGAATTGCATGGAGATCCATTAAATTTTGATGGGCATTTCTGGGCGGTAACCTGGGGGGTGGCTAACGGTCATGGGCGTGTCTAAAGCCGCAGTTCCACTGACATTTTCTGTCATTGACCCTCAGACATTCTGTGCCTGCCATAGGCAAGTGCAAGGTCCGATGGTGCGGCTGATGGTCCACTGATTGCGTGACTTTGTATGCACATCTAGTGTTCACTCTAGCTCCGGCGGCAGGCAGGGCGCCGGAGCTAGAGAGGGCAATATTAAGCGCGCCCCCGAAAAGGGGGCATGGTCATGAAAAGGGGGCGTGTCTATAAGACGCGTCCCCTTTTCGTCATACTTGGGGGCGTGCCCGGCGCTTACGGACATGCCGGGCAGCCCCCAAGCGCTGCAGAAAGGGAGAATAGATGCTGGGTGCATGCGCCTGGCGTCTATTCTCCGGCGGTGACCGGGACACCGCATGTTTCTCCACCCGCGGGACACTGCATCCCGCGGGTGAGAACGGCACCCGCAGGCTGTGAGGGCAGGGCGATTTTTGCCCTCCTCCTGGAGGGCAGGGTGCTTTTTGCCCTCCAGAAGGAGGGCAGGGCGCCGCGCCCCGCTAAAACAGCCTAGCGGGAACGCTACACATCATTGAGCTGCTGCAACAGGACAAAAGTCTCAGTTGTTACTGCAACTGTGTCCACCTCTGAATCATCCCCTATTTATCTGAAAACATGAGTATTTATGCTTCCACGCAACTCTGCATAGCCAACATTTCCATCAGTACGCCCTCTGTGAACACTGCTTACATAAACATTCCCGGTTGCAGCCTAGTTTACCCCTTCAGTTGTAAGTGCAGATGCTATTGACGACTGCATCACCCATAGTTGCTTGTTCTTGGTTTCAAAGCATGCACAGAATGAAAACACGCAATATACACTCCACAAATGGACTTAAGTTCAGCTATGCTTCAGCCCCGTAATATATTTAGAAATGTTTCTGAGATCATCCTATAGTTACGTGTGTGCACCAGTTATATTAGACACCCCCCAAAAGACATAAACATTTTTGCCTTCCTTGTGGTCTGCATTAAAGGGCATAAACCTAAAAAGCAAGTTGACCCAGCATGAGTTAATTATCTTTAATTTTCACAAATAAAGCTCCCTACTCACTTACTCCACTCACATATTTTTATGTATTTTATTAAATATTATTTTAAGAAACCTGTGTAAGCATAGAACAATACAATTTTGAGCTACTTGAGATTTTGAGCGCTTTGCAGTAAAAGGATTGTTTAATGTGGGTGTTTGATCTGATAAATTATTCACAATCGAACTCATCAGACATGTCCAATCACATTTATGAAAGATGTTTTGGATTAGATTGCATTGGTTAAATATCTTGGTTGCCATATACAGAATTGTAAAGACCTAATGGAGTATGATTGAATTGCAGATGTAAATCATTGTGTGTGGGAATCTTCACAGTTGTAGCAGTTACACAGTAGTGTACATAATGAGCAAGAGATATAGGGCCTGATTCTGCAGCGGATGCTAATGCAATCGCAGCTGCGAAAATATGCTAATTTTGCTGCCTTCTCATATCTGTCCGACCATGTGCAACAGCGTCAACATCAGTATCGACACACATCATCATTCAAGTAGATTGTAAGTCTGTAAGCTACCACCCCCAAATGCTGACTACCTGTCACTTACTTTGCAAATGGTTGCTCTGAAATAACTTAGTCACTGCGTGTGCGCAATTGCAATCACTCGATCTGCAAATATATGGGCATTGCATCCGCTGCTGAATCACGCCCATAGCCTGGAGAAAGATTATTCACATATTATGTCCCGGGACCCATTCACAGCGCCGGCTTGGTACATGATGGTGGTGATGTAATCGGCCCGGCAATAAGGCAGGTCGGACCGACAGTCTCACTCAGGTGCCACCCGGGATAGACCGGTGTACAAAATCCCAGATACAAACCAGGAATGCGATGGGAAAGGGGTATATGTCAACATTCAGAATGTCAACAGTCAGAATGTCAATATATTCGGTCAGAATGAAGACATGTTCATAATGTTGACAACATTAGGCATGTCTATATTATGAAGAACGTTATGGTTGTGGTTAGGTTAAAATAGTATTGTCGACATCTTCACTGTTGACATGCATAATGTTGACATGTCAATGTCGACATTGTGATTGTTGACTCGTCAAATGTAAATATTGTGACCATGTTGGCATTCAGACCATGTCAACATTCATGGCATACCACATCCATAAGTGGCTAGTGAATTTATTTTTACAGTTCATAACCAAATTATGTAAACTTTGGTGTTTGTTGTCTTAAATTTCAAATTTTACATTTCACTTATGTAAAACAGACAGAATCTTATCATTGTTATTATTATAAAAGTCAAACAAATTACAACAAAAAAAAATTGACACTCAGAACATACCAGGTGCTGAGAGGGAAGAGTGTGGACAGCCTACCTTTAACGAGGGCCTGACTGAGCTCAGGATAATCTTCCCACAGTAAGTTTCTTGGACGACCTTAAGGAAATTGTGAAAAGGGTGATCGAGGCTGTTATTGATCAGACCTGGGATCTGTGTGCTGCAGACCTTGAATACAAAAATGGTGTAGGCCAAGAGGCTTTGGCTGGAGCAGAGCCAGGTATCAGTGCAGGGACGGGACAAAACTGGGACTGATGCTGGTAGGGTCAGTTATGGCAGAGTAGAGAGAGAGCGGCTAGGCTCTAAGCCTGCTGCTATAAGGGTCTGAGTTTGTCAATGTGTGGGTAGGGTCTTGGGCCTGGTGATGCTGCGAATGCAGGCCCTAGGGCCTGGTGATGCTGGCAGGGCCAGGCCAACAGACCTACAAACACAAGAAGACTGAGCTGCTATTGAATGGTATTTTGGACATAACTAGAGTTCTAAATTGAGTTATTATATGTAAATGGAAAAAGTAGAAAAGAGAAAATAATGAAAGGGGAAAGGTTAAAACAAATGGATAGAACATTTATGGACTAGTTTGCTAGTAAATACACTAAAACACAAGCTAATTTTAAAGCGAACATTGTTTACAGTCATTTTTCACAGCCACCAGAGAGATTCACAAAAGTTAGCGTACAAAGCCTTAAAAATGATGACAATTTGTGTTCTAAATTAGTACAATCATTTGTGTTCTAAATAGTACATTTTCTAAATTATTTGGTAATGTTACCTTCCACAATGTATACAGAGATGTCTTTAAATATTCTGCATAGAACCTTCCTGTCACCTCATAGGGGCTTTATCATAGGACAATCTCCAACACATACTTGTTATAGATGTGCCAAGCCAAATACTGACATGTCATTGTCTTCGGCAGTGCCCCTTGATTTGTGGCTTCTAGCTACAGGTTAAAGTATATGTGGAGGCTTCATTGAGTATTTTTTTGCCATTCCTACCAGACTGGGCTATTTTTGGGATTATTCCTACTCATTCTCGTATCACCTCTGGTGGCAGGTGGCTGCTGATGGCCATTGGAGCCTCAGCTCGTAAGGCCATTCTTCCAACTTGGAATCACCCATCTGCACCCACTCTGTCATTATTTAAGGCCAAGCTATTTTATCTTGTCAGAATTTCAGAATAAACTGGGTAGATGTAGGTCTTGCTAAAGAATCTAAGACAGAAAAGTTTTTTGATATGTGCGAGAGCTACATAGACACCCTACCAACTGATATTAAAACTCAAATCTATAATATTAGCCTTCCCTAATGGATGTGTGGGGAGTGACCTTTTTTTTTCTTTGTTCTACATTGGACTTCGTTTATATGTTTCTTTTATACTACAGGTTTCCTTAATGCTGACATTCTGCTCCGTTTAGCCTCTATTTAGTTATTGTTAATGATTGTTTCCTGATGTGGCATTCTGTTCTATTTAGATACTGTATGTTATTTTTTATTATTTTGTGTTTGTGCTTTTGTATTGTATTGACTTTTGTTATTATGTTTTTGTATTGTATATTTGTCGCTGCATATGATGCTTCAATAAAAAAAAATAATAATAAAAAAAAAAAAAGTGGTCATATAAACCTGGAAAAAGACACACATATTGGCCCACACAGGAAAACAACATATTTTGCCCCCCACACAGAAAAAAACACACTCATTGCCCCCCACAGGAAAAAAACCCCACTAGTCTTGATAAAATAAATTGTTGAAGTAGATCAAATCCCATCATTTCCCATCATTGAACCCAAGGCCTGATTCAGGCCTGGTCGCTAAGAAGCATTCGCTCGTAGCTGCCCAAACGAGGGAGTGGAGGTGCGAATGCAGGCGTGCCTGAGCTTCTTAACACCATTTCAGATCCGTGCATATTTAACAGGCAGTGTCATAGTACACGTCACCTGGTTGTCTTTCACACTGAAGTGTTCGCAGTGCTTGCGGTAGGGTATAGTCAACCTCAAGTGCTGCTTTCACTTCCGATGGTACCCGATGTACAGATGGGTGCATAAGACAGGCTGGTGGGTGTCTACATACACAAAGCGATCGCACGCTAGGGCCATGCTTATGCCTTGCCATGCAATCGCTTGCCATGCCGTCACTTTGCTGAATTTGCATACGCTGGGTGTGAGCGTACGCCTCTAGCCAGTGGCTCTGAATCGAGCCCCCAGCGTCTACAGAGGGTTATGGTATAAAAGATAGATCGTAAAAAGGTCGACAGTGTGTAGATAGACACCAGATGTTAGTCAAAAGGTCGATATGGAAGAAGGTCGACAGGTACAAATGGTCGACATTGTCAAAAGGTCGACACGAAAATGGTCAACACACATTGTCCACGCATTTTTTTTTCTAACCCTAATGTTCATCCTAACCCTTGGTGCCTAACCCTAACCCTCCCTTCTGGTGCCTAACCCTAACCGTCGGGGTATGTGCCTGACCTAACCATCCCTTCTAGTGCCTAACCCTAATCCTTCGGTAAGTGCCTAACCCTAACCATCGGCATATGTGCCTAACACTAATTGTAGGAGTAAGTGCCTAATCCTCCGATAAGTGCCTAACCCTTAAAAAAAAAAGTGTCGACCATTTGTGTCGACCATTCTCACATTGACCGACTATGTCAACCATTTGCACCTGTCGACCTTCTTCCACGTCGACCTTTTCTGTGTCTAACATCTGTTGTCTATTTATACACTGTCGACCTTTTTACTGT
Source organism: Taudactylus pleione (assembly GCA_031769625.1). Lineage (NCBI taxonomy): Eukaryota > Metazoa > Chordata > Amphibia > Anura > Myobatrachidae > Taudactylus > Taudactylus pleione. Next base: position 2,784,518 of record JAUIMM010000129.1, read on the forward strand.
CTATCTGAAGTCCGGATACCTTACAGAGAAGCTCATGCAAGTTACTGTTTTCATCTTTCTGAAGACTAATACAAGTGCTAGGTAGGTATATGTGGGTACTGTGATACCCAAACTCGCTTTATAAACAGTTGCTCTCAGAAGTGAACAGGTAGTGTACCTAGGTATTGAATGTCAATAGCTGTGTGTCAGAAAGATGGTCAAGCACAGACGATGCTTTACATTGTTGTACTATCACCTCCTGCTGCAGATTTAATTCCTGTTCTAGTCGCTTGGTACTGTTAAGTGCATCTCACTCTCAACTATACATTCTAATGCCACTGAAATTTAAAGCAGACCCTAAGGTCTATAGAGGGTTCCTTAATCAGTACTCTATGCAATTTGAATTACACCTGTTCAACTTTACTTCTGTAAAGCTATGTTTGCGGATATTGGGCCTGATTCAGACCCGCTCGCGAGCGCTGACCGATCGCAAGCGGGTCGATGGTGCCCTATTGCGCATGCGCATGACGGAGGGAGCTCCGTCGTGCGCATGCGCGAGACCCGGGGAGCGACGGGGAAGCCGTCGCTCCAGGTCTCGCACCAAAGGGGACGTGCTGTCGATGTTGATTGACAGCACGCCTCCTTTGGTGGGCATGCCGGGGGCGTGGCTGCCAGATGGAGGCGTTCCCATGGGCTCTGATAGAGCCAAAATCACTCCAGGGCTTGTGGTCACCGAGATGCTACCGCAGGGTCTCGTCGCAAGCCCGATGGTCGTGATGGTCTTGACCATCGCGACCATCATCATGGACGCTCGCATAAGCTGTGGGTGGTAACCCACAGCTATGCGAGCGTCCAAGAGGCCGCTCCAAGTTTAGGTAGGAGGGCCCTGATTCAGAGCGAGCTCTCTGGTCAGAGCGTCCGGCTCTGAATCAGGCCCATTATTTCTAAGTTTTCGCAGCAGGCTCTTCTTCTTGATCCAAATGCCTATGAAATGGAGTATATATTCAGGAAAATCTGGAGCAAAAGTTTATCCAAAAGTCACTTCCACCAGCTGGAGTTGGATTTGTGTTTATAAAGAAAAAAGAGATGGGTATCAGTCCTTGTATTGATTACCAGAGGCTAAACACAATTACTAACAAGTATTGGTATCTGCTACCACTCATACTTGAGCTCTTTGATATATTAATAGGGGCCTTTGTTTTAAATTTAAGAGGGTCTTACAGCCTTATTAGAATAAGACGTGGAGATGAATGAAAGACCACTTTTAATACCAGGGATGGTCATTAGAGATATTTGGTAGTTGCATTTGGGCTCTGCAATTCCTCATTGTTTAAAAAAATCATAAATTAAATCTTCAAGGATCTGCTCCATCAGACCATAGTTGTCTGCTTGGACTATAGTCTAATTTTTTCAAAAGATTCACAAAGCCACAGAAGATATGTTGCAGAAGTTTTATCCTGTCTCCGGACTAATCAATTATACTGCAAACTTGACAAATGTCTCTTTGAGCATACCGAACTGTTCTTTCTGAGTTATTTAAATAATAATTCTGGTCTGCAAATGGAAGCGAAGAAACTAGAAGCCATTATCAACTGGTCACAACCATCTAGGCTCAAAGCCACTCTCTTGTTTGCAATTTACTATCTGCAGTTTATTAAGAATTGCTCCATCCATCATCGCTGTGAAGAGAAAATCTCTGCAATACAAGTATTGCTTCACAGAGGCATTAAAAGCTTTTAACCATATCAAACAAACCTGTGTGCCTGCCCCTTTTCAAGCCATGTGACATTAACCCAACTTTTTTTGTTTAGGTGGATGCATCTACTGTTTGTGTAGCAGCAGTTTTATCCAAAAAGCATCCTACTGGGAAAATGAATCCCTGCATTTTTTTCTCCTGCAAATTTCAACATTCAGAGCAAAATTATTTCATAGGAGACAAAGAGCTTCTATCAACTTGGCACTTAAGAGTGACACTATTTACTTGAAGGAGCAATATACCTAGTAACTGAATACACAGATCATGACAACCTTTTAGACCTTTAAACTGCACATTTCCTTAATTAGTGTCAAAGAAGATTTTCTCTTTTCTTTAACTGTTTTAATGTAATACTTTCTTTTCAACCTGGGACAAAAGAGCTGATGCTCTATCTTGATATTTTGACTCCTGAAATCAAGAACCATAGGTTAAGGATAGACATGTTCTGTGGTTTCACTTAACCTCCACCCATCAAAATCCACCTAAACTGCTTCATTGGGCCCACACCATTCATTTTGTACATAACCAAGACAATGTCACTACTTTTCCATTTTTATGGGTGGCCATCCATGTGGAGAGATGTGAAGGATTATAATTTAGCTTGTGCAAGACATAAATGACTGGGACATGGGTCCTTTACTTCCTTTCTCTAATCTTACCTGTCTCTGGTCACACATCTCCATGGATTTCATGGCTGATTTTAAAACTATTTGGGTAGTCTTGGACTTATTTTCCAAATTTGCACATTTTGATGCCTATTATTTAGACGACCACCACAAAAAATGTAATTTCCCCCTGTGTTCCTTTAAATAGCTACCTTCAGTACCCACAGTTTATCAAATAGATCTTCTGTCTGCATGGATGCCCATGGGAAATTGGTTCAGTTAGCGGAGTGCAATTCATTTCTCAATTTTGGTATGCTCTCTGTAATATTCATAATTGCATATTTATCAAAGAATGCAGCCTCCATGGGGGCTGATAAATTGTTAAATTTACCAAACGCCTGAATGTGAAGCTTTCTTCAAATGGTATTAGCTCATAGTAGGCTATGAGCCACTTTTCAAAAAAATGTTTCCATAATGGCGTACTGACAACAGCCATGCATGTGCATTAGGAGTCACTCCATCTCTGAACACTCTTTCTTTGTCTCCTTTCATATCTCCACTTTCCCCCTACTTCCACTAACAGTAGGCGTCCCCCAAGGTTTTGCTGTAGGATCTCCTATTCTTCCTCTGTACATCCTCTCTAGGTGAGCTCATCATCTCTTTTGGCCTCCAATATCATCTATACGCTGAGGACACTTGATCTACTTCTCCTACCCTGATCTCTCCCCTCTCTCCTCACTCATATCTCCAACTGTCCTTCTGCTATTACTTCTTGGATGTTCCAGCATTTTCTTAGACTTAACATGTCTAAGACTGAGCTAATCATCTTCCCTCCCTCCCTCCCTCCCTCCCACAGACCTCACCTCCCACAATTTCATTATCTATTGGCAGCACAACCATTTCCTCTATGCCCCCAAGTGCACTGTCTTGGAATTATCCTTGACTCCTCCCTCTCCTTCAAACTACACACTCAGCACCTTTCATAGTCCTGCTGTTTTCATTTAAATATTTCTAGGATAAGACCCTTTCTCATTCTAGAGGCAACTAAGACCCTAATCCACTCACTGGTCATCTTGGGATTGGACTACTGTAACCTCCTATCTGACCTCCCTGACTCCCAACTCTCTCCACTCCAATCAGTCCTCAATGCTGCTGCCCAGCTCATCTTCTCTATACATACTACATCTGCCTCCCCATGCTCCTGCAAGCCCTACACTTGCTCCTTTTTTCCTTCAGAACCCAATTCTCACACTCACCTAGGCAGGAAAATGCAGGGCCACACTTCAATTTAGAATTGATCCTCCAAGTCTGACACAGAACAAAATGCTTCTATACCTTTTTTATAAGCTATTCCATTCCCCCATAATGACATCATGAGCAAGACTCCAATGATTGGCTGGCTTGTTAATTAACCCAGGGAACATACCAAGACCGCCCATGTAACTTTTAACTTAAGTACAAGTAACTTTACATAATTTACCCTGTGTAGTTGCCACATGAAATCTCTATTATTTAAGATATAAAAGGGATATGTGATTGGTTAGATACCTAATTTCTTCAAAACCTCAAATTACACTAGCCCAACATACAGACTTATATTTTAGCATATTTCTATGTTCTGGAAACTCCTAGCTGTGGTGGAAATATAAATTTATAGTCAAAACAGATAGCATATGGTAAAGCCTTTGATCTTTGCCTATGTTTAGTCACACTTGGTGAGCAGACTGCTGTTTGCATACCCCTGCTTTTCTTGGTGCCAGCTATGCTTCCTAAAGTAATCTATATGCAGACATAGACAAAAGCTCTGTTTACCAATGTTCTGTCCAGATAATTGTATTTTCCTGTTGACAGGAAACCATAAGGGATGTACATTTTAAGGAAACTACACGAGCCCCCCTCTTAGGCTTCCACTGTGATTTACCTCATTGGTTCCCAAACTTTTTCGAATCACAGCCCCCTAGAGTATCAGCATGTTTTTGACAGTATCCCTGTGCAAAAAGTTTCTTATTGAGAAATTCAGCAAAATTATTAAATAAAGTATATTGTGATTATCTGTCATTCTTAGGTTCAGTTATGTAGTGAATGACAGGGCTTGAGCTTCTTTTGTACACATTTTTGGATTGACTCCCACTAGCACTGGTTTTGCCCTGTAGCACCTTAGCACCCAGTTTGGGAACCACTGATTTACATGATAATGAAAACCTTCCATGTGCTCTACATGCAATAAACTTTGAAATTGTAAGGCCCCCCTTATGTGGGTGATAAAAGCCACATGAATGATAAAACCTACCAAAAGGCATTCAGATTACCTGCCCTCAATGACTTTTACATTTTCAAATGCCACAACACAAAATAAATCGGCCGCACCAGAGCTATTGTTTCATAATACCTATATAATACAACCCTCTCTTATTACGGTTCTTTCAATTCAATTTCTGGATATATATAAGGGGTGCTATCCCTGGACTCATCAGAATGATTCACAACATATAAAGAAAAAGTAGTCCAAATAGTGGAATGCACTAATGTGTTAATATAGATACAGGTACATAAATTTAAAACATAACCTTTATTAGATATCACTAATAAGCAAATACATTAAAATCAGCTAAGTAAAATAATAGAAAAGTGATTAAAATTAAAATAGAACGACTGTAAATATCTCTTTGAAGCTGTATATATTGTATCTTGTTCGTTAATGTGTTAATTAGCAGCAGGCATAGCTGATTGTTTCGCTTGAGAATACCTAAACAGTTACTAAATTTGTGTCTAAATTACTCCAGTGCAAAGGAACAAAATTATCAAAAACTTGTGAGTCAATCCCTGGTCCTAAATGTTAGGCCTATTACATAAAGAACTTCAGAGAGACATAAAATGAAAATTCATCATCTGGGGTATTCTACGTACAATGTATCTTCTCTGTGCAAAATTAAGCACGTATTAATAAAAGATTACAAGCAGATATAATATCCTATTATTCAACTGTCACTGTGTCTCTGTCTCTCTGACAGAATCACCCCCTTACAAAGATGGAACACATGAGTATATGCTGGCACAGAGGGACTTAATGTTATATAAGCGCTACTATAAGCTATAGTTAGCCATTATCTATCACTCCTTATCGTCATTTAAACTCTCACGTTGTACTCGTATGGTGATTCATGTGATGTATCTGCTATAAACTTGTATCAGTGGTCCCGTATGATGTGAATCTGTTACTATGTAACAACGGAGCGCAAGCCGCGGCCTGTTGCTTAAAAACAGCTGATGGCGGCTCTACTACTATCCGGATATTTCAGTCACTGCATACAGCAGTGGTGCCGCGATCCGTCTGCGTGAACAGCTGTTACCGGCTTTGCTACTATCAGTATTGAACACATTACAGCATAGTCAAAATTATTCTGGGCATAGTATTGATAATACAGTCAAACACCGACGCGCTTTTCGCTTTAGCTTTTCAGTTAGGCAAACTGCCTAACTGAAAAAGCTACAGCAAAATGCATGTCGGCGTTTGGCTGTATTATGCCTGGTCATTGTGTATCAGATCTTGGCTCGTTAGACTTATCCCTGTGGCGTCTGCATGATTTTTTAGTCCCTGGCTTGCTGATTTTTCTACCTTAACGCTATCAGTTTATCATGCTAGGAACCAGCACAGGTAGCAGTGTAGCTCATTCCACCTGGTGAAAACTACCAGTGTATTAGACTCTGGGCCTGATTCAGCTTAGGACAGAATTGCAAAGCTGCACACAAGCAGCTTTTTAATTCTGTCCTTGCAATTATTATAATGTAGCAGGAGATAACACACCTCCTGCATGCATTACTTATCCAAGCTGCGTTGTACAAAGCAGCACCTGGTAATCTGCGGGAACAAGCCGGCTGCCGCAGATGAGAGAAATAAGCCAGGAAATCTCTGTTAGCTGACAGAGATTCTGTCCTCTTCCCTCCCTCCAACGGCATCGACAGTCTGCTGCCAGTCTGCATGCGGGATCACAGACCCGATCTTCACAGAATGTGTCAGGCACCTGCGCAGATTCCCAACCATCGGGAATTTTCATTTATCGCACTGCTGCATGTGCTACTGTTAGTGCAGGAAATATAGAACTCATTTATAAGGTACTCAACCTAAACAAACTGATTTAAATAAAGTATCAAATATGTATTAACTAACAAGCAACTCAAGTGCATTTCTTCCTACCATTTGTAATGGCTTCATCAGGGTATAATCACGATTTATATTTGTGCTTATACCCAAAGTACCATTTATTTTCATCATATGTACAGTGTATATGGCCCATTTCATTGTATATTTATTTGTGTGTTTACAGGATCATTTTATTGCATACTGCCCACTTACTGTATGATGTCTTTTTTTTTGTATGTTCTGCAAAAAATATTTTGTATGCTTTTCAGAGTTTAGCCATTGTAGTTTACACCATCTTCAGATGGTATAAACTACTGTTAGCCTATGGGGGCTCCCGGTACAGGAGAGGGATCTTTCGATCTCTCTCGCAGCCCCCGGCTGCCCAAGAAGCTGACACTGTACCCAGCACAGTAACAGTTTCCCCCGGGGAAGTGTGAAAGACTTCCACATTTTACCGGGGATTTAACTCGCAGGGACAGCGTTTACCGCTACCGCTGTCCCTGCAAGTTCCCCTTGGTGATTTCGGTCACCTGAATGATATTACTGAAGTGATTGAGCAGCTACCAACATGTATTGTTGTTCTGAGAGGCATAGATGGGACCAGTGTTTGGAGGGCATGCTGGTTCTTGTAGTCCCATTAGGAGGACTATGGGGTGACTCCAAGGTAAGCTGGCTCTCCATTCAGGTATATTTGTGTATGTGCCATTATCATGTGGTGTTATATTGGGTAATTATTAGGGATGTGACCCAAATTGGATATAGCTATCAGTTTTGGGGATGAGTTTGGGGTGTGGTACCCCCCGGGGTTGGTGTGGCTGGGCTGTGGGTGACACACTTTAACACTTTATTTAGCACATTAACACCTTCAAATTATTATTTATTTATTTTTCTCTTAGCATATTTTAATTTTCTTAGCATTTTAATTACACCTTTCTTAGCATTTTAATTACACCTTTCACCTATCAACACAAAGTTTTTGCTTTATTCTTATTGACACTTACTAACACTTTAGTCTTTCACTGGTGTGCTTCCATGGGGTGGCTGGCCTTCGCTGGCTTTCTGGGGTTCTGCACGCCAGACTTTGACCAAGTATTAGGGTCCGCCAGTAATCAGAGAAGCCATGACGCGGCCCGGAGGCTTAGCCATATTTTTGCAAATAAATGCAACTGAGATCTCTGAATTATCTACAACTATGTAGTTTTTCAAATTTTATTGCTGATTTCATTCTGAGTGCTGGGGGAATACTTTTTGCTGTTTCTTGTATAGAATAACCCCTCCCTTACATGCACCTGAGTGATATTACTGAAGTGATTGAGCAGCTATCAACATGTAAAGATATACAACTTGCAATACATGACCGATTGTAAAATTAATTACTAAAAGGCTGCCAGATAAAATGTCTGTCGGTCTGACAGGCATATTATCTGGCAGTGTATGCCCAGCATAACAGACATCGGGAGTCAGGCAGCAATCTGCATTTTAAACAATATTAGGTTTTATGAGATTGCAATAATTACAATATTTTCGCCTGCTGTAGTAGCTATATAAGTGTATCCATTACACCTTCTGTATCTAAAATAACAGCACTGATGACACTGCAGACTGGGCCCCCTCCTCCTTTGTGTGGTGCCACGGTGGGTGGTGCAGCAGTAAATTCTGGCTTAGCGACAGAATCTACTGCACATGCGTGGGCCTCCAGGAAAATGGCGCCTGTGCCGTTTCCCCAGGGACAGCAGTACTGCGCATGCGCAGAGTCACCGGGAAAGTGACCGCCGCAATTTTCTCAGTGATTTTTGCTGCTCTGCAGCGCCGGTCCTGAATAGATAGGCAGTTCAGAGTAGTCCCATCAGGGAGTTTACAAGCTGAGCCACAGTGGTATGAATGTGTAGCAACACCACTTTACCAGTTCTTGATTGGAATGGCTGTTTGGAAAATCCTCTGGCATCCAGCAGAGATGAAATTGCCGGCTGAAGCACAATGATGAGGAAACATCCAGGGCTGCAGGGGTAAATCCAAAGTATAATATCCGGGTGGAGAGTATATCCCATATGTTCCAAATAGAGCACAAAGGTCCAGATAATGTATGGTGGAGGGTCTCAACGCGTTTCGCTGAGCAAGGACCTGATTAAAATTATAACATGTTTACATCTATAACCATCCATTTAGTAGTATTATATTCATTTTATATAATATTTAGCCCTGGTTATTTCCTCTGTGTATATGTTAGTGTTGTGCCTAGTATCTTTAGCTTAATTGACTTGGTAATGCATGTAGTGGTTCGGGGCATCCCCCTAAGCCACTATAGCCGAAGGTAAGGAACTCACGTCAACCAGGCTTAATGGGAATCCGAGTATCGGAGGGTATATTCCAGCGTCCTATCACTGCTGCTGGCCACAGCGAAGGATCCACCCATGCTGCAAGATACTGGCTTCAGGACTCCCGCACTGTAATGTACTAACCAAGAGGCATTGTATCAGAATTATCTCCAGGGAAAGGACACGCCATGCAGGGAACCCCTCCAAGCAGCCCCCGCTTGCAGTGACATTGTGAGACGGCAGGTGATTCACAGGTGTATGTGATATGCTGGACTAAGTCGATACACATGTAGGCGTCCGTTCTGTATTCAAATCTCCAATTAGTCCTTGCTCGATATATCAGTCTCTGAAATCAGCTAATTATCTAAAAAGGTGCAATAGTAGAATGGATGCAGATCATAAATTCATTAAATAAAAGTAGGGACAGCAACACGTTTCGTCTATGCTGTAGACTTTTTCAAGCTGGATGTCCCTATCACATTGTAGGTGTTGATATCATAGGGGTCCCTATCCCATTATAGGTATTTATATCATAGGGAGCTCCCTTATTGGTTGTCTTCAAATTAATCAATGATTTTTTAGCCCTCGCATCTGTAGCTGAGAACATTAACACTTGAAAAGTACTGCATTGCCCCTTTGGTATCCAGTACATGGGCAGGACGGGATGTAGTTAATATCCTGAGGATCGGGATGCCAGCTGCTGGAATCCCGATCACTGAGAGAACACCGGCGATGGAATGACTGGGGAAGCCGAAATCCTGGCAGCCGGCATCCCGATTATAAGTAGACTGGGACAAGGTAAGTATCAGCTGCGGGGGGGGGAGGGTTAGGTTTAGGTACCCCAGGGGGATTTAGGGTTAGCCTGCGGGAGGGGGGAGGTTAGAGTTAGGCTCCAAACAGAGGGGGTTAGGTTCAGACACAACCAGGGAGAGGTTAGGGTTAGGCACCAAGGCGGGAGGGTTAGGGTTAGGCACTAGGGGGGCGGGTTAGGTTTAGGCACTTACCGGGAGGGTTAGGGTGCGCGGTAGGGATGGTTAGTATGAGGGTACAAAAAAGGAGGTTTAGGGGGTAAATAGAACAGGGGAACATTACTTATCGTTCCCCTATCGGGATTCGAACCATCGGAATGCCGTTTGTCAGTGTACTGACAGCCAACATATCCTCTGTCAGTGTTTCATACCGATTCTAGCAGGACTACTCGATCACTCAAGGAGAGATTTAGAGAACATAGATTGAATATGCGTAAAGCTGACCTGCAGCATAGTGTTTCAAAATATTTTATTGATAAACATAACAGTGACCCAAAATTCCTTAGCCTCCTAGGATTAGAAACAATTGAAGTGACTCAAAGGGGTGGAGAAGATATAGGCATCTTTGCTTGGCTGAGTCTAAATAGATTTTCCATCTCCTTACGTTGAACCCAGATGGGCTAAATGAGGCACTTGAATTTATAGAGTAGACATCTCTCCTGGACAGGGTTGGTTGGCAACCTGCAGGCTGGGGGGCAAACACAAGCAAGTGGCTTGCCAAAGAAAAAAAACTGTGACAGAAAACTATAGATAGATATAGTATAAATGTTATATACATTTACTTTATTATTTATTAACCATATATTATATCTATCTAGTGTATATATGTACATATATATATAATATATATATATATTTAGAAATATATACACATGTATATATTAATAAAAATCTACATCCCACACTGTGCTCCCCCACCTCTATCCACATCCCACACATTGCTCCCCCTCCCCTATCCACATCCCACTCCCTTCCCTTCCCCTATTCACATCCCACAAAGGTTTCCCTCATTTTCCCCCTTGCGTTCCCATTCCACTCCACCTAACACCTCAGCATAAAATAACCCCACCCCCTCCGGGGGCCACGGTTACCCTCACTATACTGCACTTACATAGAAGTTACTCCCAGGCTGGTAAGTGACATAAAAATTCTGCTGCTGCTGGACGGTACATAGAGAGAGGGGCTGAGCACTGGGTTGGGGGCGTGGCTGCATGATGAGGACTCCTCGGACCACTGGCTGAAAGATCCGAGGAGTCATCAGGCAGCCCTGCCCTCACCCCAGTGCTGCTCACCCTCTGAAGGAACGAGCGGCTGTTCTAGTAAAGACAGTCACAGATGCCGGCCAATTCCGGGGGTCGCCTGTTTGGCACCATGGCAGATATTGGCGGCTGCGCTGTGGCGGGTGGTCAATGAGGGACAAGGACAGCATCAGTGGCAGTTCTAGGGTGCTGGCGGGGAGACTGCTTGCCTGCCCCTACAATCGCCACTGATAAAGGGTAAGAGACAGAAGACAATGAGAAAACACACATTTAGGTGGGGGGAATGGGCTGAATCCAAGAAACAACTGGTAAAAGGCTCTCCTAGTAGAAATTCAAGGTGAATATAAAGTCTAGACAGGTACTTACAGTACTTCATCAATGTATCAGCTGTCTGTCACTGACCTGTCTGCATTACACAGCATAGTGGCACTTCTTACATTGCATGCTTCCACAGCTGCTTTCCTATTTAATGCACTTTAAATAGGGGCCAGCTCCAGCCTTCAGGGCACTGGGGCCAGCACTAGCCTTCAAGGCACTGGGGCCAGCACTAGCCTTCAGAGCACTGGGGCCAGCACTAGCCTTCAGGGCGCTGGGGCCAGCAGTCTCTAACCCTGCAGTTTTGTGCCATGTGCTCTGCAGTAATTTATTACCTGGCTTAAGTATTATTTATCGGGTTGTCCCTATTCTAGCTCCCTCTTGCATACTGTATTTTTAGTGCTCTCTGGGGCCCATAATCCTGGCAGCACATCTCAGGTCTCAGCCCAGGGCCGGTAATATTAATCTCTGCTGGTGGTTGCAGCCAGGCCTCCTGCACTTAGACAGTGAGTGCACTCTCTGCAACAAAACTATTAGGCAGGAACTGGAAAAGTTGAGCATTCTTTATCCCTTAGGCTCCTGCTGCCCACACTGTACCTAATGCAACAGTCTCCGTCCAGAAGAGGCACCTCATTCTTTACTCCCCAGAGCTGAAGGTGTTCCTGCTTCCACGGCAGCTGCTTGTGCTCCCGATCACTTGCAGTACTGCCGGCGGCCACTAGGTGGCGATGTGCAGTTATAGGCAGCAAAAAAAAAAGAAAGAAAATGCATTGATGGCTCTAGCACTGCATAATTGTACTGGCCCGGGGGGCAGATGACACCCTGCCCCCCGGCCCAGCCCACCATTGCTCCTGAATGATGGTTGTGGTTAGGCTGCCTCCGACCGCTGCCACGGTTAGTGAACATGTGCTGTCCAGTCAGTTCACTGACTGCGGCCGTGCTCTGAGTCAGCATGTATTTTATTTAATTTACCTTTACATTTAGGCATATGTGGTTTACACACAATACACATACTATATGTATGTGTAGGATACAATTGTGAGTGACTGGCGCTACGTTCCCTGTGAGCTATAATAATAGACCCAGAATTGCAGCCAGAAACATTAGGAGCTTTCAACAGGACCCCTTGAAGAGAGTACTTAGGTTCAAAAGGTGCTTTCTTTGATCTATTAAAAGTCCTTTCTTTCTGGTGTTCAATCCAAGATCATACACGTTGTATAGTATACTCACCTTGAATTGGATATCTTACAAGCCTTGTACATTCATTTTATCATCCTGATGTCCGTCGGTGTATTAAGATGAGTCTTTTAAATCGGTCCAAATATAATTTTGGATATGGACTTGTTTCTTTATAAGACAGTAGACTTTATTTTTAAATTATTATGAAATTAAAAAAGGTCTAAGCTGTGCGTGTAAGTACACCAGACCCAAAAAATCATACAATACTATTTTTGAAGCAAGAATTAAAAATAAAAAAAAGCAAATTATACGAGCGTGTGACAGGGGTCACACGCACGCACAGCTTTCAATGAGACGGTATGTAATATTTGGGTAACTAGTACATGTTTTACATGTACTAGTATAATATTTGAAAAGGAAGACTCAGTTTTATTGTTATCATTATTATTATGCTTCCCTAACGGCAGCAGGTGGGTGGAGTGCACAAGTATTCAGTAGATGTATGTGGTTTTACATTGCCATGGTCCAGGGTTTAAATCTCACCACAGCCCAATATTATTTTGTAATCATTATTACTTTAGATTCATTCCTCTATATATATTTTTTATAAAGTACAGTGGTGGATCCATCCGCACTGATCAAGTTTCAGACACACCCACAGGTGTTGGGGTTCAGGTGTTGGGTATCACATACCACCTGTGAACCACCTGCCGTCTCACGCTGTCATTGTGAGCAGCGGCGGCTTGGAGGGGTTCTGTGCAGGGCGTGTCCTTTCCCCCGGAGATAACTCTGTTACAACGCCTCCTGGTTAGCACACTACAGTGCGGGTGGTCCACCGTCCCCTGCAACCACTCTGACACAGCGTCCTGAAGCCAGGATCTTGCAGCATGGGTGGATCCTTCCCCGCGGCTAGCAGCAGTGACAGGATGCCGGAATATACCCTCCGATACTCGGATTCCCGTTAAGCCTGGTTGACGTGAGTTCCTTACCTCCGGCTATAGTGTCTTAGGGGGACACCCCGAACCACAACATGCATTACCAAGTCAATTAAGCTAAAGATACCTGGCACAACACTAATTACAATTTTTCGGAGACACTATTAAAGGGTATACAAGTTCACCCCTGCTATTAATGAATCATTGAGACATTGTTTTTATAGGTCTCCAGTGGACCCACTTTTGGTGCAAAAGTGAATCACGTTATTTTATCATACTCAGTGTTAATGGTATTTAATCAGATATTTTATACCATTGATGATATATTGATATTCTATTACATGTTATAGTGCAGTTATATGTTATTTATTAAACTGATTTCATTCTACATTTATGCATTATTAAAGTGTGTACAGTGCTGCAATGTGTTAGAAGTGACTTCATTAAGTGGATACACTGTCTTACAACTTATATATCATGCAGCCCAAACAGCTTTTTGAATATTATAACATTATAACCATCAACTTAAACTTTATTCTAATTATTTACATGGTAATAAAATATTCTCCTTATTTGTTTATCTATTTTGCCATTTTAGATTTACAACAAGTTAGACATAAAAGTATAGTAATTCATGCAAATAAAAGGGATTTAGAACCAATAATGAGGCAGTTACTAAGGGAATGATATGCTAATGGTAATTTGCTAAATAGCAAATGCTGTTTTATGACATTTTGGGGCGGAGGTAGCAGTGATATCGGACGCAGTGGAGCGATGTTATTTGTCTGTAGATGCATCCGAGTCACACCACACATGCGTTCCATATTTGTACATAAATGGTAGTAGAAATGTGAGGGGCGTTCCTGGATGGTGACTGGAAGGTAACAGGGTGGGCAAAAAGATATACAGAGATTTTGCGACTATTGGGAGTGTCACAGGCGTGTCGGCGAAAGTGGTAGTGTACAAATATGCTGAACCCCTCACATAAGATGCCATGTTCATGCAGAGAAACTGCACCTGCCATAGGGCTGGTGCAAAGTTAGATGGTGTGATCGGTGGAGCGTCAATAGATCACCAAGCGGTCACTCTGCAGAAAGTGATATTTTATCTTGGAACTGAGCCCATGAAACCAGTGCTGTGAGGCAGTAGTACTGACCACCGTACCAGCACCCTACCCACTGTAATCAGAGGTGTTAGTTAGTAGATTGTTGCAATATTAAATTAGACAGGCAAGAGTTCAGTGGTGAATTCCAATAGTTGTTCTTTGGACAGTTAGCTGCGGCAAAATGGCATGAAGAGGCCAACATAGAGAGGGCCTGATTCAGAGCCGGACGCTATTTGCGCTCGCTCGGTCAGAAAAAGGGGCCGGCTATTTAAATTGAGCGCTCGCTCTTTGCGGTCTGTTGACGCCGCTATGTCTGAGCAAGCGAACAAAACATACGCTCGCTATTTTGTTAAAGATGCCCCCTGGCCGCTTGCATCATACGTCATCTCCGCTATTTATTTGATTAATCGAGTACATCGAAAGGCATCTGAACTGCTCGACAGTGCTTGTGGTAGGTTTATCCTACCGCAATCATGCGAACAGTTCAGGCTAAGAGACAACCAAGTGACGTGGTCGATGACGCTGCTTTGTTAATTATGCACACCCTTAAAACGCCCTTTTTGACCGTTTGGCACGCCTGCGTTCGGATCACCACTCCCCGTTTTCAAGCACCTTCTCCTGTTACCACCTACAAACGCCTCATCCTGTCACTCAAATTAGCAGGCACTCGCTATTTTGCGAGCGCTCGATTTCCGACCGCAATGACTGGTTGGCGCATGCGCATTACAACCCATGCGCATGCGCAGTTGTGCGAACATCGCTCGGAGCAAATGAGCGGCCGCTTACGAGCGGCTCTGAATCAGGCCCAGAGCTTGCTGAACATTCCAATAAACTTAGGGATATGATTTTGCTGTCTATTCAAAAATAAATGGAGTATGAGACATTTAATTACTACATGGGATGACAGGTGTATTCTAATTAAAGCCACAGTTGTTCGTTACAAAATATTTAAATGCACGGTTACCACAAAAAGTGTTTTGCTTTTTTGTAGCTATCGCAGAGGAATGTATATTCAGAACAGTTTTATATTACCCCTTTTTGCTGACTACAAGCAAACCCAGAGTGTTTTGTCTGCCATCTCTTTCCTGCATTCTGTTGTAATTTCTTTTTTTTTATATATATATCAATATTTTTTTATTGAAACAAAGAAAAATTTACAATCATGAGGGCTTATGAGAGACAAAACATCACATATGGTATGGAAATGGATTAAGCATATGTTGTAATTTCTGTCCTTTTAAGACTTTGCCACATGCCAGTGATGTCAAACCTCACTCCAATTATGTCACATATACTGTTGCTGTATTGTACATATTTGTTGCCACTAGGTAAGGCTTTATATCACAAATTAACTAGCTCCATCTGAGACGATAGGGGCATTCTTTAACAAGTTTATTTTAAATTTGACAAAAATAAAATAGTACAACTATATGTGCATAGGCAAAAAAAATTTAATATTTGGAATATACAAAAACAAAAGTACAGAATAGCATGGTATCATACCGACAGATATAGCAATAAATTAATCTTAGTCCAGGTCTATGTTGTACATTGGGAAAACCTGAATAAAAATCACCATAGCAAAATGGAGAGAAAATAAATAAATAAATAAATTGTGATCGTTAGAGTAGGAGGTTCGAAAAGCCTGAGGGCAGGGTCCCATGTGGCGTGGTGCTGTTATATAGGAACCAGTCACCCCAAACCATGAGAAACTTAAGAGAGGTATTGTGGAGATAAGCTGATATTGGCCCTCATTCAGACCCACTCGCAAGCGGGCGCACGTACGTTCGCCATACGTACAAAATTATTTAAATTCAATGGCTCGCTCGTATTTTCGTTTGCATCTAAAATTCCTCCCTAAACTCAGGCGACCCCTCCTCTAACTAACGAGCGTGCGAAATAGCGAGCGTACATCCCCGAAATGGCTTGAAGGGAACGCACGCACAAGTATAAACCGGAAGTGGCCTTGTCAGATGTCGATTACCTGCTCCTTTATTCTGCCTACCTCCCTCAATCGTATCATGCCAATAAATGTATCAATTAGCTTAATTTTTTTTTTTTCAACACAATGCAAGTAACTTTACTCTTGTCCGTGTTTGTGTTTACCCGCAGAATACGTACTGGTGGAACATTCGCTTTTATTGTTCAAAAAACATGTGAACCACAATTAAACAATTGTTCTATTGCTGTGGATCCCCGCATATTTCCCGGGGTTCATTTCTTTTTTTAAATTTGCAAACGCATGTCACTGCATCAAGCCTATCATAACTCTCCAGAGATTTCTGGCCCTGTTGAACACATGACTCATACACTAACCAATAAAATTGCTCCTGTTAATTTCCAAAATACATTAGCCAATCAGAAATTTTTTGCACACTTTATCAAAAATGTTTTGTATGAAAAACTCCATTGCCATCATGAGAGCCTCCGCATTCACCAGGCGCGAGCTGCTGGTGCTTACGGAGGTGATGGATCGCCGTATCACCAGCCAGCCTCCACCCATCACCAACCGGCAGAAGCGCTCCGCGTATGCGGAGGCACGGTCCCGCCTTAGGTTCACGCCGCAACATCGGGCAGCTGGAGCGCAGGTGGTCAGACCTGCAACGGCGAACGCCCCGCTTGCTGGCATGCTTTCGCATGCAGATACTGGAAAGTAAGTGTTATGTATTGTGGTTTTCATGTTTGTGTTTGTGGGGCAAACTGCGTGTGCATGTTTTCCTGTCTGTCCTATTTATTATTTGTCCTCATATCTGCGTGTGCATGTTTTCCTGTCTGTCCTATTCATTATTTGTCCTCATATCTGCGTGTGCATGTTTTCCTGTCTGTCCTATTATTTGTCCTCATATCTGCGTGTGCATGTTTTCCCTCTATTTCTGTTTTTTTCATTCTACTCCTATTTGCATGTTTTTTGTTGGTGGTTTTTGTTTTTTTATTTGGGCCCCGGATTTGGCCAGAAACTAACCTCAATTTGTTTGACATATTTTAGGTGGACAGCCAAGACTACGCCGTCACCGTCCGGCCAGACGGCATTCCCGGCCACTATCCCCAACCCCCAGCCAACACTCCACCCCAAATATTTCCCCTATACCCCACTCCTCCCCAGCCTTCCCAGACCCTCTCCCGGAACTGTCGGGCCTCATTCCCCTCCGTCCCACTTCCCCCTCTCCTCCACCCACCCCTCTTCCAATTACCCCCTCCCCGGAGTCCGTCATTACCCCTCCCCGTTCTTTGGGGAATGAAGGCTCCTCCGAGGAAGAACATGGAGGGACTTCCGGAGCTCCCGTTTTGGCTCCCGGTATGTTTTTCTTTCGCATTTTTTTTAAGCACAAACTGTTTGTATGTAATCATGTGTCGTGCCTTTATTCGTGATTTTTGGGTTTACTTTTGGTGATTTAGCAGTTTGCCTTTACCTCTTCCTGCTGGTTTCAACATACACATATCACAGCTGTGGGAATTTGTACATAGGCCTTGTATTTTTGGCAGCACCCCCTTTTTGTTTTGGTTTCTTTTTTTTAGGTTTAGGAGTGATTTCGTTGTGTTTTTTTTTTTTTAATGTGGCTTCCCTATTGTTTTATTAATCCACACACTTTTCTCACCCACAGAGGAACAGAGGCGTCGGCAAGAGGTGGTCGAATGTGTTGGCCAGATGCGCCAACATGTCATTGGCGTTCTTGTGGGCCTTGACCGGCTGTCTGGCATCCTTCGCCAGTAGTTTTTTTTGTTTTTTTTCGTTTTATAAATAAATTGTTGATTTCGAATATACGTTCTGGCTCATTCTTTTTTTCCAAAAAAAAAAAAAATTTCCCTGACATAAGTTGACTGTTCCTGCAAGGATTTCCCTTTTTTAAAAGTTAGATTGTGTTTTATATTTGTATGTAAAACAGCCACAAGAAACACAGAACAGTAACAATGTCATTTCCCTATTTGGGTGTAGTGTCAATTAGATATTTCTACATTTTACAGGTTCCTAGTTGGTGTGCAAGCTGCTTAGGCCAATCTTCCAAATCCAAAGGTTTGGACAGGCTTCCTTTTGGTGTGGGTTGGGAACCTGAAAACATATTTCAGTTTACATCAACTGGTGTCAGTACTGGATTACCCCTTAGTCAAATGTAAGGTGTGTTAACCTGGTTACACTTGCTGTTAACGTCCAAAAAAAGGAAGACCATTTCACTCTCCAAACATTTATTCACAACATAAATGAGAAATCAAAGTGGTCACTCCCTCAAAAAAAAACACAGTGATAAACTCAAATACAACACATACAAATAAAATATTTAAATTAAAAAAACAATCAAGAACTGGTTGACGAAGGACCATGCCAACATGATTCCACAAACATGGCGTTGCGATATGGGTTCCAGAATATATGCCCCAAATCACCAGATCCAGGTTTGGTAAGGGTAGCAGGAAGTAGTGAGCGTTGGAGTGCCAAAGATTATGTGAACAAACAGAAGATGGAGAAAAAAATACAAATAAATTAGATGTTCGCAAACAAACACAAACACATTAGGTATAAACACTGTAGTTTTGGTCAAACTTACCTAAAAAATCTGGCCACCACATCATCGCGTATGGCCCCCCCACATACTGACCTCCGACCAACCTCGGGGGGGCCATCCTCAGGTAAGGCATCCTCTGGCTGCATTGGGACACCACTCCTTATGGCGATGTTGTGAAATATCCCACACAGGACCACAATTTTCGACACCATATCCGGCAAATACATGAGCTCGCTACCAGAGCGGTGGAGGCATCTGAATCGGCCTTTTAAAAGGCCGATACAGCGCTCCACCACTTGCCTGGTGGCTGTAAGTGCGGAATTATACTCACTTTGTGGGCCTGGTGTGGGAGCCAAATAAGGAGTGAGCAGCCAGGACATGCAAGGGTATCCACTGTCTCCTGTGAAAAATAAGAGACAACATCAGGAACACTGTGTATCAAGCTTAACATTGTTATGTACTAAAGGTCTCCACTTACCCAGAAGCCACGCATCACCAGCTTGTAGGTTGGTTAATTTCTGCCATATCCCTGATTGCCGGATGACGAAGGAGTCATGTGCACTTCCTGGTAATTTAGCATTCAGGGACAGGATCTGGAGGGAGGCATCACATACCACCATTACATTCAGGGAGTGATAGTGTTTCCTGTCTCTAAATATTGCCTCCAGCCATGCTGGAGGCTGAAGTGGTATGTGAGTACCATCCACAACCCCTATGATGTGTGGGAAGCCAGCTATTTGGTAAAAATTGGCCTTGGCCACACTAAGGGCACCCATATCCAAAGGCATTTGAATAAAATGATGGAGGTGCTTGAAAAGTGCCTCCATCACTGCCCTCAGGATCCAGGAAAAGGAGGATTGGGAGATGCCCGCCACTATTCCCACCGTTGTTTGAAACGATCCTGAGGCACAGAAATGTAACACCGCCATAAATTGCGTCAGTGGTGGTATTGCTGTTGGACTGTCAATTTGCCGCTCAAGATCACTTTCTATTAATGAGAGAGTGTCTATGATGATTTTGGGAGGTAGACGGTAGCGTCTTAAAACCTCATCATCGGGCATTCCAAAAAGGGTGACACGTGTTCGAAATATCTGGGGCCTTGCATGCCTACGATGCCTACACCTGGGATGAGATTGAGGTTGGTCGGCTTCCGGGAGCATGGCCTGAACAATCCGCCCCAGATCAACCTGAAATTCAAAGATTTCAAAGTAAGGCTTTTGACCCACCCCAAAACTATATTAAAACAACTTAGCTTGATGATACCATCCATTGCTGCTTACATGCCGGGGTATTGTCATGATACGTCCAAACTGAAAATAAACACCAAAATTACTTGACACATTTCACTCTGTGCATTTTTGTTTATAAATTTTGTGCTAGACCAAAGTTAAAATATGCCAAACACCCATTTAGCAAAACCGCAAAGCGACATTTAACACAGTACATCAAAACGGGTCGAAATGTTGGCTCAAAAAGCGAAAGATAAACCACCAAAAAGTTAGAATGATTATTAAGCTGTTTAAAATGCGCTAATTAGTTTGCTAATACAAGTCACAAGAGTAACTACTAAAAATGCGCTAATTAGTTCGCTAATACAAGTCACAAGAGTAACTACTAAAAATGCGCTAATTAGTTCGCTAATACAAGTCACAAGAGTAACTACTAAAAATGCGCTAATTAGTTCGCTAATACAAGATAAAAAATGGACTTACCAACAGCAAATATCTAAGATTCAAAATCAAAAGGTCTTTGGGGTCGAAAATAAACAAAATCTAAAATAGAAGAAATTATGGATCCCAAAATTACAAAATAGATGAAACACAATGAAACAACAATTGAACAAAAGTTAGACTTCACAAAACTTACCAAATCAATAAACGAGGTCCCAAAAATATAAACCTGCAAAGATAACGGAAAAAAAAAACGCAAATCTAACCAACAAACGAATCTCCAACCGCCAACTCCTTTCTACGCAATCAATAAACTCCAGCCAAGATAACCTCCAACAATCCAAAAACGCCACCTCGACTTGAGACACACCAAGCCATAAATAGTGTTTCGTTTCCCGCACAAATTAAGGAGGGATCATAGGGCCGCACAATCAATGATGCGGCCGCAAAATAAGGACCCATGTATAAATACGTCACGAAAACACATTAAAATTCTGGTGTATTTCTTGTTTGGACCTCAGACATGGCGACAGACCAGGGAAAAAATGCCCAAGAGTCAGGCGGTAAGTCTTTCATGCATTTTCTATCAATGATTAATTTGAAACATAAGATTAGGCAAGTTGTGATTTTGTGAATTCTGTAAATTTACACAAATAGGTGAGGAGGATGACATGGAAGAGGCTGCTGGGCCCAGTTTTCCGGCCAAAGCGGCCAAAAAAAAAAGGCAGCCACATTTCACAAGAAAGGAGATGGAGGTTTTGATCCAGAAGTGTGTGGACATCCTGCCACAGGCAGACAGGAATATGAGTCTAAGCCAGAAGTGGAGAATGTGGGAAGAGGTAGCCGTTGCTGTCAATAGGGTGGGTGATTATGTCCGTCTAGCCCGGGATGTCAAACGGCGGTAAGTAAACCCTTGCCCCCCCTAAAAACAAACCCCATTTTAAACCAAAGGATAATGGCTTCCATTTTTCCCCACAGATGGGGCGACTTCAAATATCGCC
This sequence comes from Taudactylus pleione, assembly GCA_031769625.1. NCBI lineage: Eukaryota > Metazoa > Chordata > Amphibia > Anura > Myobatrachidae > Taudactylus > Taudactylus pleione. The sequence goes on from JAUIMM010000129.1 coordinate 2,806,086, forward strand.
TAAAGCAAAAACTGGCGGACAGGGCTAGGCATGCAAGGGGGACAGGTGGGGGTCCCACCCCTGTGTCATTGGAGTTGACGGATTTAGAAGAGCTGGCACAGGGGTGTGTGCAGCCTGTGGAGGTGTTTGGCGTGTCCAACATGGATACGGACATGCCAGACTTTGCGGCTCCTCATGTTGGCCCAGGTAAGTATTGTGATGTCACCAACTCTGAAATGCTATTGTGCCAATATGTAGATTCTAATGTGACTCTTTTCTCATTTTTCCAACAGAGACACAGGCGGATGAGTCTGCTCCAGAGGGAAGCCTTGGCCGCAGAATTTCTGCTGGCTCTGCAGGGGAGGAACCAGTACATCCGGCTGAGGACCCTGCAGAAGCCAGTCCAGGGCGTGCCCCCTCGCAGGCAGTGGGCCTCCTCACAGAACTCAATTTCAAATTGGATTTCTATACGGAGATTCTGCAGAGGATGGACGCCAGTCTGATACGGGTGGCTGAGGCCCTGGAGCAAAATGCTGCGGCCAACGTGACCATTGGTCAGGCCCTGGCGGAAAATACCAGGGCCAACATCCGCATCGCCGATGCCCTGGAGCAGCTCGTTCGCCAGCACATGGTGGAGCCGACCTCCCTTCCTGCCGGAACATCAGGATCCTCCACCTCTGGCACAACATCAGCCAATCCTCCAAATGTGCCTAGCCCTGTGCCTAGTCCAGAGGCCACAACATCTGCCTCTGGACAGGCCAGCCCGATGGCATCCCGGACCCGGTCTGGCGCCCACCCTCCCCCATCCAAACGGGCGAAAAAACGGTGACAGCAATGGCGACTTTTCCCACACTCCTTCTGTGCTTGGCTCATATTCCTTTCTGGTCAAAACTTCCCTCTCCTTTCTTGTGAAAATGTTTTTAATTTATTTTTGTACGTTTATGTTAGCAGTTATTGATTATTTATTTTTGTTAAAAAGTATCTTTGCCAGAAAAAAAGAAAACAAAATATTATGCCAATTGGTTTGTGTTTAAACAATAAATTTATGATAAAAATCTGACATTGTATTGTGACATTATTGTACAAATGGATTACATTTAATCCTGGCCCTAAAGGCAAAAACTGACACAAAAAACCATTTCATTTTTAAAAAAAAAAGGCCTCTTGAAGGAACGTTTAAAAATTCACCTAACGATGCAAATTCCACAGTTAAAAAAAAAAGGGGAGCTAATTAAAACATGATGACATTATTGTCACAATAGGCCATAAACAACAAATTGAGGCCAAAAAAAACCCCCAAAAATGTACGCCAATTGATTGTGTAATCCTGACATTAGCAGGTATGATTTCCACCTGCGTACGGTTTTGTGCTATCCCAATAAACTGCTTTCCAAACACATACCAAGCCGGTTTTCAATACAACACTAATTGCTTTTGTGACCACCCGCGATTAATCGCTGCAACATCATGGAGTCCCGGGACGGAGGAGAAGGCCATCGCCAATGTGGTCGAGTAATCCAGACCCTAAACTGTGCGAGCATTTTGAAGGGAAAGAGGATGTTCCAGTGACGTATGTGACGGTCCGAACACATTTGACGTTCGCATCTGCTAATGTATGTACGCCCCAAAAACGCCTCGCCACGCCTGCGTTTTTCCATCTCCACCCCCATCAACACCCAAAAACGCCCTGTTCTGTCAATCACATTTCACATGTCACTTCCTGTATGCTATTTTAGGAACGAGAGAAAAAAAGCTCGCAATCTGCCGTACGCACATGCGCAGTGTAACACCGACGCATGCGCGGTTAGTCAACATCGGAACGCAACGAGCGTACTGTTGGTAACGTGCGGCTCTGAATGAGGGCCATTATCTCCATGGCCATGTGCCAAATTTTATTTATGAGTTGTTGGCAAGAAGGAGGGCAATATCTTTCCAGTATCTTGCAATTAGACATCGAGCTGCATTTCAAATATGTGAAGCAGGGGCGTCTTAAGAGAGGAGGGGGCTCGTGTGCACTCCCCATGCGGGGCCCCCTCCTGTCTTCCCGGTGGCCGGCAGCCGACTGACACGGCTGGCTAGCCACCGGAGCATTAGTAGACTCCGGGCACTAGAGTGTGCCGGGAGTCTACTGCGCATGCGCAGAACGCCGGGAGAATGGCCACGGTCCATTTTCCGGCATATTGTGCATGCACAGTAAACTCTGGGCACTAGAGCGTGCCCGGAGTCTACTGCGCATGCACAGAACACCGGAAAAATGGCCGCAGCGGCCATTTTCTGGTGTTCTGAGCAGCGCTGACACCCGCAGCGGGACCACAGACAGGTACGTTTAAAATAATATGGGTGCAGGGTGTGCGGTGCGGGGCCCCCCTGGACCCGGGGGCCTGTGTGCCCCACACACCCTGCACCTATTATAGATACGCCAGTGATGTGAAGAGAGCTTATCAGCATGTGTGTTAAGGCCCTCAAGTGGACAGCCAAGGAGGAAAGACCAGGGAGATTTAGTCAGTGGTACTTTAAGAATTTCCGAAAGGAGACTGGTAACCTCATCCCAGAAATGGGCTATTTTAGGACATGACCACGATATGTGTAAGTAAGTACCTATCTCGTCACAACCTCCAACATTGGTCAGAGGCTACATGATACATTCTGTGCAGACGGGCAGGTATCAGGTACCATCTATAATACACCTTGTAGGCATTTTGCTTAATTAAGGAGGAAATAGAGGACTTGGAAACCCTGCTCACGCACCAAAGACCATGTGTCCTCAGCAGGTGGAATCCCCAGATCTTTTTCTATCAATTGAATTAATTGGGAGGGAGTTAATGAAGTGTCGTACTTGAATATAGGCAAAAGTGTTGATAGAAGATACATCAAGTTTATTCTGTAAGGAACCAAGAGAGACACACCCACCCGAATCAAAGACATCAGATGCCACCCTAACCCCACCTTTAATCCATGAAGAAAAACGGGTGAAAACCAGGGAAAATGCTGGATTAAACCATATAGGAGTAATGGGGGATGGATAGGAGGTAATGTTTTAGTGAGATTTACAGTAATCCCAAATGGAGCATGTAAAGAAAATAACCGGATGTGAGCGAGCAGACTGAAACCTATCAGGTGTAGCCACGCCTACAATAGCGGACATAAAGGAGATATCACTCGTATTAGCTTCAACTTCCACCTGACGAGGTGTCTGGGAAGATGCAAGCCAAACTATTGCCTGACTTAAATGGATAGCATAGTAATAAACCAAACTGGACAAACCACCTGTGTAGTTACAAGAAAGTTGATTTAGGGATAGCAACAGGGAGGGTCTGTAAGAGGTAGAGTAGTCTAGCATAAGGGTCATCTTAACTGCTACTATCCTACCCAACCAGGAAATGATTAGATCTTGCCATCGGAGGAGGTCTGGTTTAATTGTTTTAAGCATAGGGGGGAAGTTCGCAGAGTATAGGGCGTCATATCTGCTTGTTATATAAACTCCCTAAGTATTTCATTTTAAAGGGGCGCCAGGAAAAGTTATAATTGTGACGCAGGAGATCCAAGGCCATGGGCGATATCTTGAGTGTGAGAGACTCAGTTTTAGAAAAGTGTATCTTGTAGCCCGAAAGTGAGACGTATTCAGCCAGGACCTGAAAGGGTTTCGGAAGAGACGTATGGGGAGAAGTTAGAGTTAAGAGTATGTCACCAGCAAAAAGGGACACTTTGTATTCTGCCTTTCCGAGTGAGGTACCCCTAATATCAGAGTCAAGGCGGATTTGAGCTTCAAGGAAAGAGGACGAGAGAAGACCATTCACGGTGACTCTAGCTGAAGGGTAGAGTATAGGGCCTGGATGCCTTGGAGAAAATGACCACCTAAGCCAAAGACCCTCAATGTTTGGATCACGAAGGGCCAGCAGATCCGGTCAAATGCCTTCTCAACATCTAGGGAGAGCACCAGAGCTGGAGTTCGAGTAGAATTGATGGAGTGAATGAGACTAATAACTCGCCTGGTATTGTCCCTGGCCTGTCTCCCCGGTATAAAGCCAACTTGATCGTTATGGACCAAACTGGGCAATACTGAGTTCAGGCGGTTGACAAGTATCTTCGCATAAATCTTAACATCAGCGTTCAACAGCGAGATGGATCTGTAATGAGCACAATTGGAGTGGCCTTTTCCCTCTTTGGGAATAACAATAATCCTAGCCTCAAGGGCTTCCTTGGAGAAAGAGCCACCGGACATCACGCCGTTGAACACCTCAGCAAGATGGGGGGAGAGTAAGGAGTTAAAAGATTTATAATAGGTGGCTGTAAAGCCTTCTGGGCCAGGGCCATTGTTGGCCTTAAGGTTCTTTATCACTTCTGAGATCTCCTGCCCTCAATTTCAACACATAAGGATTCAAGGGCAGAGGAGGATAGTTTAGGTAGATGACAGCTCGCTAAAAAGTTTTGTACACAGGGCCTGATTCAGACCTGCTATGCGCTCGCGAGCGGGTCGATGTTTGGCCACTGCGCATGCACACGCCAGAGCCGGCTCCGATGTGCACATGCGTGAGACCCGGCTAGCGACAGGCGCTCCGTCGCTACTGGTCTCGCACCAAAGCGAGGCAGCTGTCAATTTTGATTGACAGCTTATCCCATTTTGGAGGTGGGCAGGGGGGGTGGCTGGCCAAACGGAGTGCCTGCCACTTGGGGGCGGCCCCACTGACATCACGAGTGATGTCAGTGGGTGAGCTTCTGGCTCTAATAGAGCCGAAAGCTCACTGGGGCTTGCGGGAACGAGACCCTACCACAAGAGTCTCTTCGCAGGCCCCATCGCGGCCATCACCTGGCGGCTCGCAATAGCTGTGGGTGGTCACCCACAGCTAAGCAAGCGGCCAAGAGGCCGCACACACACAAAAAAAACGCCCTGATTCAGAGCAAGCGCTCTTTTAGAGCGTCCGGCTCTGAATCAGGCCCACAGTCCACAGCAGGGAGAGAGCTACCCAAAGAAGATGAAAGACGAAAGGTTATACAGGTTAGTATCAAATTTCCAAAACTCAGTAATATGTGAGGGACACCTGACAGATTCGCCTGAGTGAGAGTTTAGATCATAATCTAGACCCCAGCATTCTATCAGCTTTATCCCCTTTTTCGTAAAATATTTGATTAAGCCATTTAAGAGAAGTCTCAGCTTTTGCTGTAAGAAGCCACAAGGTTACGGTAATCATCGGCCAAGCCTGAGGTTTTATGGATTCTATCTAGTTGAGTAACGAGGTCGTTGAGTTCAAGAAGCCTCTTATTCCTAGACCTCCTAGCAAAAGCCACTAACTTAAACAGAGATCCTCGGATCACTGCTTATGGGCATCCCAGAGAAGCTGGGGAGAGACAGTAGGACTGGAGTTAAGAGAGAAATACTCTGTAATCTTAGAGGTCAGTTGTGACCGTAGGGCAGGATTTACAAGGAGCCTATCATTAATGAACCAAAAGTGAGAATGATTACAAAGGATCTACTGTAAATGGGGAGTGATCTGACCATGTGCTGTGGTGAATGCTGGCATCTAGGAAAAGTTGCGCGGTGTCAACACCAAGAAAAATCATATCTAGCCTCGTGTGAATATCGTGAACATGTGAGTAAAAGATTAAATCTTTAGCAGTAGGCTCTTTCACGTGCCATGCATTAAATAGGAGGTGTTGAGAAACTAACTGTTGTAAGGCATCCGAATTAGTACGGATAGAGCTTACAGACGAGTGGGGGGAGGTTTAGATCTATCAAGGCGTGAATCTAGGGTAGTGTTAAAGTCACCTGCCACAACCACTCTACCTTTTCTATGTTGGGACAACAGCGAACTTAGAAAAAAGCTTGGTTGTGTAGAGTTGAGGGCGTAAACATTAACAAATGTAAAAAGGGTACCATTAATTCCCCAACCAAGAGAGGAAAGCGCCCCTGGGTCCCGAATGACTGAGGAGGGAACAAAGGTGACCCGTCGAAAGAGAATAGTATAGTGACACCCTTCTTTTTATGGGTAGGATCACAAGCATGATAAGTGGAGTGGAAGTATTTGGATTTAAGTTTGGGGTGATGGATGCCAGCGAAATGGGTCTCCTGTAGAAATATAATATCACCTTGGAGTTGGCGAAGAGTATGGAACAGGGTGGATCGACGTTGCTGGTTGTTCAGACCTCTAACGTTAAATCTTATAAGTTTGGTAGTCATGGAGGAGTATGGATAATGATATGCGAATAGTGGTCAAAAGAGAATAGGTGAGTAAAATCCAGAGATTTCGGCCTCAGGAAATGAAAGAGAGGAGAGGAAAAGAAGGAAAGAGAGGGTGAGGAATGGGGAAGACTCCGTCCTTGTGGTTGGACCCACGGATGTAATCGGCTAAAAGTCTAGAGTGTCCGAGGCCGGTCATTATGACCGCATGGGGGTGAGTGGTCAAAGATGCCAAAGGGGAGCACTAAGGGGATATAGTAAAGGAGAAAACAAGCTCCAGGTATGGATTAATAGTAAAGACAATACAAGAAAACATCAGGGTGACAGTAAAGCATCCTGATACCATTCATGTGTGGGGTTGCTTCTCAGCGAAGGGAGTGGGCTCACTCACAATTATGTCTAAGAACACAGCCATGAATAAAGAATGGTACCAAAACATCCTCCAAAAGCAACTTCTCCCAACCATCCAAGAACAGTTTGGTGACGAACAATGCCTTTTCCAGCATGATGGAGCACCTTGCAATAAGGCAAAAGTGATAACTAAGTGGCTCGGGAACAAAACATCAAAATTTTGGGTCCATGGCCAGGAAACTCCCCAGACCTTAATCCCATTGAGAACTTGTGGTCAATCCTCAAGAGGCAGGTGGACAAACAAGAAGGGCCCGATGAGCTCTGTCGAAGAGGAGCGTATCATCTGGGATGGTAGGGCAAGGGAGCGGAAGAGAAGTAAAAGATAATCTTCTAGATGGGGTGACTCCACGGACTCAGGAATATTACGGATCCTGTGATTATTTCTTTGCCCCGTTATCAAGATCCTCTTATTTGTCAGCAAGCAACACAAAGTCCCGCATTAGTTGAACATTGTCCTGTTCAGACATCTATTGGAAGTTAATGATCTATTCCTGTTTCCTCTCAAGAGCACCTTCACGGGAACCTAGGTCAGTAATCTCAGTCTGGAGGCCGGATATTGCCTTGTGGACCTTGTCATGCCTGGCCTGATGGAAACTTCGCATCTCAGCAAGGATAGCAGCAATATCTGCTTTGGTAGATGGGTCAGCTGAATCTTCTGCTTCTGAATCCACATCATAAACACTGCCTAGAGACGTGGTAGAAGGTGGTCTCTGAGAAGCATTGGCCTGAGTTGCTTTAAAATAGGATTCAAGACCTTGAGAGCCTGATTTCTTGTGTTTAGGCATATTGGTGGAGAAAGGTGGGGAAGGGAAGTTGTAACTTCTTATCAGCAAGGCACACCCGGAACTTGTATGGTTGGAGTTATCCCATAATAGAGGGGAACTGAATATATCTAGAACTGGAGTAGCAAAGTCACTGGGTCAGAGAGTATAATAAAAAAAGGTTATTGTAGTAGGAAAGGTCAGCCTCACTGCGTGTACCCCGCAGCTGGAACTCATAAACGGGGAAGGTTGATCTCAATTGTAGCAATGGCAATATTGACAATATGACGGAGATAGTGACCACCAGATGGAGCTCCAGCACAAAGGAGGAACAATCTGGCTGTAATATACTGTAGGTAAGCTAACATTACTGTGAGGTACCAAGTGGGAAACTTCTCCACATAATGATATAATATATATGTACTAAAAGGAAGAGAAGTGTGTCCACTCAACCACTGCAATAAGGATGAAGGTACACTATGGGATACCTGGAAACTGGAACAGAGAGACAGGCACATGTGTAGAATGGTAGGCAGAGGGTAATGGTACCTTCTGGGGGGGGCAAGTCTCTGGTCCAATGTTGTAGCAGGAGACAGTGGGGGAACAGGCAACCAGCAGACCTTAGTTGTGGGGTCCCGGTCAGATGAATAGCCATCACTGGGGGGGGTGGCCATGGAGCTGCCAAAGGAGATAAGCTGCCAACGATACTGGATCAGAACATCTATACACACCTTCCTATACCTTCTAATGTCCTGCCTATACCCTCTAAGGATGACGCTAATTTGCGTACGCAGTCACACCATAAATAATGACTTAGACGTGGAATCTGTGGTTCCAAAGCACAAGTGATATTCAGGTAAAAGTTCAGACAGTTACACGCAATTGATCAAGACACAATTTAGGCGCAAAAGGAAATTATACAGACCCCAGTACAGTATACATACGCAGGCGCTTCCGGACCCAGAGATAGGCATCAGCAAGAGACCCCTCGTCATTCAGCATTCAGCACGAAGACTCAGAACCAGTGTTCGTGCACTCATATTTATACCCCCCCAGAATAAACAGGACAATAGGGAAGTCTGTTGCTGATGTCATTGGTTCACAGGGGTGAAGCATCTGTTACAGTACATTTAACAGGCTGGTTCAAACAGACTCTCCCTGCCTCTAACAGTTGGGGGTCTTCCTCTTCACGCCTCCTGTATCATCCTAACAGTTGTTTCTAAAATATACATTTTGTTGGTTGTAGGCTCTGCGATCCATAACTCGGGAATGCATGATGCGATCTCCCCACCGATAACACCGGAATACTGTAAAAAGGATACGCATCAGTACAACTCCAAACATGACTTGTTTAGCATGTATAATACAAATATCTTTATTTTCAGCATTTAAACTAACTGAACCAACTTAAATCATATACTTTAGAGCTTATTGAACCATATGTGTGAATATGTAATGTGGTTATTCAGGGTTTGAAATAAGGACGCTAGTTAACTTGGGGCAGATGCGTGCGCATAAAGCTAATAAAACAGCGGTTTCATACAAAGTCCTATGCATTCGCTAATATGCGACTAGTTAACAGCGCAATTGTGTGTATTAATGTGTGTATGAGAAATGGTGAAAGATGCAAACGCATGGTGCTATTAGTATTATCGCCACATGTACTAAAATGTGAGTTTATCTAAAATGGCGCTTAGGCGGCCATTCACAAAATGGTGTCTTGCGATCTCATTTTCAAGATGGCGTCTTGCGGCCAGTCGCAAGATGGCGTCGCCGCGATTAAATTTTAACCTGAACTTGTCTTAGCCAATTATTCAGCTTCGACAGTCCACCCTTTGATAGCAAACAACATGCTATCACAATCTGTTATTAGAATTTAATTTAGGCTTATATTTACATATTATTTGGTGTTATTATGGGATGGCACAAGGTGGTTCTTTATCCATCAATAATGTGCCTCTGGGTGGGGACATAAAACTACTATTATACGCACACCACGGATCTTGGGAGATCATGTGAAAGGTGTGTGAATGCACCAGTCTTATAATAGCAGTCTTGAAGGGGAATTTGAGACTTTACATCATCTGAGGTGTTCTATGAATAACATTTCCATAATACATTCTTTGCATGTCTAAATATAATACATCAAACGATTGTATTTCCTAGTTCAGGGTTGTAATGCAGTTCTATATTTACCTCAGTATACATATTATCATTACTGACCACCATCATAGTTTCATTCTTTCATTTCACTCTGTTTCTACATTTTCCACACTTCAACACAATAGGAACACACCGGACGCATATGCCAATTATTATCATGACAATCAGTATAAGGATTAAGAATTTTCCTATGCTGGCGATCACTTCCTGGACCCATTCCCCTAGACCTGAGAACCATTTTACTGGGTTCAGCCATGACACCCATCCTTCTATCTTTTCCACTACTTCAGCCACTGAAGCGTTATGGTTTTTGCGAAATTCCCACTTTAGCTGCAGAATTTCATCCATCTTCCGGTCTATCACCTCCTTAGGGTCGCTGGTATCATTGGTGACATAGGTGCAACATTTTACTCCAAATTGGGTGGCCAACGTTATGCAATACCCTCCAGTAACAGCAGTTAAATAATTCAACACTAGCCTGTGTTGCACCAGTTCTTTCTTGTACGCTTGCAATTCTCTCCCTGTATACCTGAATGTGTCATCGTACATCTCGGTGATATTATCTATTAATTTAGCAAGTTCCTGGATATATCTAAAATTTAATGTACCCCGAGCAATCCTGGAGGGGTCCAATGCGACCAGAACTTGAAAGCCAGTGGTCTCACTGATTAACTGAGTGGCTTTATGTATATCACCAGGTACCATATTTCTTTTGCCTCTGTGTTCATATTGTGTGTGAAGATATGGTGACAGTGTGTTTTTATGTATACCCAGCATTTGAACATGTTGGAGGGTCATAACTTCTGGGACTACTATTCCCAGGTAACACAAACCTTCGGAACTCGGGGAGATCCATTTATACGCTTTTCTTCCACAGATGAAATATACATTATCAGGGAGAACATAAGGAATGGTATGCATCATTATCATTAAGCACATTTCCCTTGCAAACAATCCTATTTCTGGTTCTTCCATCTGGTACATGCAAGTTTCTGGCTGTATTATTTTAGCACAATAACCATCTGGCACCTTACCAATAATTTCTTTGGTGGAACTCAATGTATACCGATACCTAAAATGTTTCCCACCAGACTTAATGGAGCACAATAAATCATGGTTTATGGACTCATTATCAGCTCTTTGTGAGAAGGTCATCGTCTGATTATTCCCCGTCACTTCCCAACTCCCGAGTTTATTGGGGTTGGTTATGTTTAAACACAAAAGTGATCTATCTACTTGGAATCGATAGAGTTTGAAATGAGGTGGTTTGGATGAGAGGAATTTTCCATCCAATGTTTTCTCTTTTGTAATTCTAAAATTTCCGTGATATTCAGCGGAAATGGCACCAACCCTACATTATGCTGTCCCTGGGGCACATGTGAACACACCCAGCAATCAGTTTGATTTAACACTTTACCTACCATGCTATGATAATCCTCTAGAGGATACCCACCCCAGTACGGATTATATTTAGGTTGGCACCGTTGGATACAGTTCTCATCAACTAGGGACCCACAAAGCTCACAAATACAGGAATCTTCAGACGATAACCCTCCACACCTTCCCCGAGTATCCGGAATGACAGCTCTTTTAATAATAACAGTACTAAGATTGGAAAGACACTCCCCTGATTGGCATTGCACTCCTCCTGATTCCACTCCATCAGCACTGCCATCAGCTCCCGTTTCCTCAATCGGTCCCCCATCACAGACACTGGATATCCCCGGACTGACCAGGATGGTGAACACTCTAAAAGAGAATATGAAAATGAACACAGCAGGCCCGTCCATTGTCACAACAAGACCTGCAAATTTCTCTCAGTTCAGGTATCTTACTACGACCTTTTCAATCCTCCCGGAACAAGCTCGCGAGCGACAGATCCACGCTATCAGCTATGTCTCCGACTTGTTTCTCCACCGGTTGATTGACCTTTTTGCAGTGAGTGGAATGGACCCAGGTATCTCTCTCGGCCACCTTCAAAAATGTAGTACTCGTCAGCAGCACCTGGTACGGACCTTCCCACCGATCAGTCAAACAACCTGAACGCAAGAAATTTCTGATCATTACATATTCTCCTGGTTCAACATCATGACAGTTTGTTTCAGGCATATCATTAGACAACAATTTCAGTTTCTGCTGCTGTTGCTTTAACTGCTTACTCATTGATATAAGATACTTCACAGTTACCTCGTTGTTACCCTTTAGATCTTCCTGTGGACTTATTATCAAATGAGGTTGGCTACCGAACAATATTTCAAATGGAGACAGATTCAGAGGAGGTCTAGGAGTGGTCCTTATGCTATGTAGAACCAAAGGTAAAGCTTCTGGCCATCCTAGTCCAGTCTCTGCCATGATTTTACTTAGCTTATTTTTAATAGTCCCATCTCCCTCTCTACCTTGGCACTGGCTTGCGGTCGGTAGGGGGTGTGAAGTCGGCTATTCATACCCATCAGCTTACACATATTTTGAAAAACATCACCTGTGAAATGGGTTCCCCTGTCACTCTCGATGATTTTAGGGATACCGTACCTGCATACAAACTCCTGAACTATTTTCTTAGCAGTAAACGCAGCAGTATTAGTGGCCGCTGGGTAAGCCTCAACCCAGTTAGAAAATACGTCTGTGCACACTAATACATACTTAAGGTTCCTGCAGGGTGGTAATTGGATGAAATCAATTTGTATCACCTGGAAAGGTCCATCAGTCCTTGGAATGTGGGACGGTTCGGTAGGGATCGCTTTCCCTATGTTCTTTCTCAAACAGGTCAGACAGGACATTGCTATCTTCTCTGCTTGTGAAGAAAAACCTGGTGCGCACCAGTATGCCCTCACCAACTTGCACATACCCTGTTTACCCAGATGAGTCAGACCGTGTGCTGCCTCAGCCAGGCTGGGGTAATATGCCTTGGGGGCTACTGGCTTACCATGTCCGTCCCTCCAGAGCCCAGAGGACTCTTGCCCACACCCCTTGGACTTCCAAATGGATTTTTCCTGAATTGAACACAAATTTTGCATCTCAATTAATTTCAGCATATCAATAGTTTGAAATTACATAATTGTTTCAGTTGGAGGAAACATTTTTAACCCTGCTGCCCATTTTGCAGCTTCATCAGCTCTGTTGTTGCCCAGTGACACCGGGTCATCCTCACATGTGTGGGTTTTGCATTTAATTACTGCCACTGCTTTGGGCAGTTGGATTGCTTCTAAAAGATGTTTTATGTGTCGGGAATGTGCAACTGGTGTGCCTGCTGCTGTCATAAAATTTCTCAGACGCCATAGAGCCCCAAAATCGTGCACCACCCCGAACGCGTACCTCGAGTCAGTGTAAATGTTAGCAGATTTGCCTGCTGCCAGTTCACATGCTCTAGTCAGTGCTACTAACTCTGCCACCTGGGATGAGTGAGGAGGACCGAGAGGTTTAGCTTCTATGATGTCTGTGTCATTTACAACAGCATAACCTGTACATAATTCACCTGTGTCTGTTTGTCTATGACAACTCCCATCCATATAAAAAGTTACATCCACATTCTCTAAAGGTGTGTCATGTATATCAGGTCTAGCAGTAAAGGTCTGATTCAGATATGTCATACAATCATGCGTATCATTATGTCTGCCAAACTCACCTCCCGCCAGCAACTCCTCTCCTTCCACCCTTTGTACATCATGTTGTACATATGGTAGGTATTTTGCTGGATTCAGTGTACATCAACGTTTAACAGTAATATTTGCAGGAGCGATTAGAGCTAGTTCCAATTTGGTGAACCTAGCCGAGGAGACGTGTGTGGTTTGAGCTGAGTTCAACAGAGCAGATACAGCATGGGGAGTGTAGACAATCATATCATGGCCCAATACTACGTCCTCACTTTTACTCACCAATAGAGCGGTAGCTGCTACACTTCTCAAACAGGTGGGGAGTGATCTTGCTACCGTGTCCAATTGGGCACTGTAGTATGCTACGGGCCTACTAGCATCACCATGTTTTTGTGTAAGGACACCTGCAGCACAACCATCGGCTTCCGTACAATACAAATCAAAAGGTTTTTCATAATCAGGTATTCCCAATGCAGGAGCTCTTGCCAGACTATCCTTAAGATTAAGGAAAGCCTGTTCTGATTCCTCTGTGTGTATGACACGATCGGGTGTTGAGGAAGAGACTAATTCCTGTAAAGGTAAGGCCAAAATAGAAAAACCTGGTATCCACATTCTACAGTATCCACACATTCCCAAGAAGGTACGAATTTGCTGTTGATTCTGCGGCAGTGTCATGTTTTGTATGGCCTGGATTCTATCTGTTGTAAGGTGTCGTAACCCCTGGGTTAGGCAGTGTCCCAAATATTTTACTCTGGATTGGCACGGCTGTAGTTTGTCCTTAGCCACCTTGTGTCCTGTTTGTGAGAGATGAAGTAACAAAAGTTTAGTATCATTCAAACATGACATAAATGAGTCAGAACATAGCAATAAATCGTCCACATATTGAATTAGAACAGATCCATTGGCAGGTTGAAAAGATTGTAAACAGTCGTGCAATGCCTGGGAGAAGATACTGGGGCTGTCTATGAAACCTTGGTGTAATCATGTCCATGTGTATTGTAAACCTCTGTATGTAAATGCGAATAGATACTGACAGTCAGGATGGAGAGGCACAGAGAAGAAAGCTGAACAGAGGTCAATGACAGTGAAATGGATTTGCATCAAAATGACAGCTGGATTCGGCACTACGGGGAATCGGCTCTCTACTACCTTATTGACACCTCTAAGTTCTTGTACCAGCCTATAACCCCTCCCACCACTCTTCTTCACTGGAAAGATGGGACTGTTGGCTACACTAGCTGTACGAACTAAAATTCCCTGTTGCAATAATCGCTCAATTATTGGAAAAACCCCTAGTTCTACTTCCTGTTTTAGTTGGTACTGGGGAATTTTTGGAGCTTGCCTACCGCCTTTTAAGTTTACCATTACAGGGCTTACGTTTGCCATTAATCCAGTGTCCTGTCCATCTTTAGTCCAAAGGGAATCTGGAATTAGGGACAACATTTCATCTACCTGTGATGGAGTTTCATTTAAAACAGTAGAGTGATACATTATCCTTTGTGGAGTGTCTAGCATATCCCGCACCTCGTATACCATTCTCTCTCGGATATCTAAAAACACACCATCAGGGGTGCAATATATAACACATCCCATCTTACATAACAAGTCTCTGCATAGTAGGTTAGTAGGAGCCGCAGCAGCCAGGATAAAAGAATGCCTGGTATGCAACGGCCCAATAGTAACCTCTGTGGACTTTGTTAAAGGATAATGTTCCACTTTACCTGTTACACCCATTGTTGGTACTGTCTCGTTGGTCACCTGCAAATTAACGGGAGATTTTAACACCGACCTGGTCGCCCCTGTGTCTACAAGAAAAGGATATTCAGTACCAGCTACATCAACCATCATGACCGGTTCTTCCCTAGTACTTCCCGTTAACCTGACCATCTGTAGACTACAGGTATGACCTGACCCCTAGCGTTGGCTACCATTCTCCAATAAAGCATTTACGGCTACAATTGGAGCTGGTGCCTGCTGAACATTTGCTGGCCTCTGTGCATATCCCTTATGGGGATATCTAGGTCTTCCCTGATGTGAGATCCCTACTCCTTTTACTGTACAGTTTCTACTTAAGTGTCTTGTTTGTTTACAGTTAAAACATGTTCGTGTTTCGGGTGAAGACATGTGGTGTTGTGAGGTTTGCACAGAGAGTAAAGGTGGTGGATATGGGTAAGGATAGGGAGGGTAAGGGTATTGTGGGGGATAAGAGGTTGGTGGATAGCCTGGGACCTGTGGTTGCATCGGGCTAGTGGGATAGAGTTGTGTTTGTTGTTGAGTGGGGTTAGTGAGAGCACATACTTGTTTAGAAGTGAGTGTGTGTGCAAGTGCAAGAGTATCTGTTGGCTGTGGTGTTACCGTCATTCCCTCCAGAGCTTGTATACTGACATTCATTAGTTTTTCGCTCTGGGCTTCTCTCTTTTTGGAGATGTTTTTATCATGTTCAATAGCGGTTTCTATGAGGGTATCTATTGTAAGTCCCCGCCAGCCAGGCTGTGAGGTCTGAACCCGAGTTTTTAAACTCTCTTTCAGACCGTCCACAAGTACCGTGACTATCATTCCCCTGTGATGGGTGCTATCTTTAATATCTTCTATCCCAGTGTACTGGGTGATAGCCTGCAGAGCACGATCACAGTAATCTTCTGCAGTCTCACTCTCTTTTTGTTTAATGGTGAAAATTTTGTTCCAGTTAACTACTACTGGAAAATATATACCCAATTGAGTTACAATGCGGGAAATGTTACCTTGGTTTACTTGGTCTGTTAGGGGAACGTCACCATCCAATACACAATTCGTGATAAATTTTGTCACATCGGTATTGCGTGGCAGACAGGCCCTTAACACCACACGCCAATCTTTATTAGTGGGCCCATGTGAACTACCCAAATTTCTCAAAAATCTTTGACATTTGGCTAATTCCTTTTTGGGATCTGGGAAATCATTTATGATGGAATTTAGTTCTGCTCTTGTCCAAGGACAATGCATTACTACTTCCCTCGTGGGCACTATACCATTTGCGTCTGCATTTCCATTTGGAACAGTTATTGTCCGAATGGGATGCAGACCGGTAGCGCTGCTACCTTTGACCTGGTTACCTGGCTGGGGGTTTAGTCTGCTGCTGCAGCGTATGGAATGAACAACTTCCTCTACGGGTGCAGAGGACACTAACACTTCCCCTGCTGTTACCGATGGAGATGGCAGCACCACTCGTGATTGTGGTGATGCAGCATCTATCAACTGCACAGCATGGGAAATGGCAGACATCACAATAGGCTCATCATCCGCATCATGAACATTTTCTTTATAGTTGCTTAAGAGAGGGTACAAGTTGCTTGTTACATTTTTATGGGTATTTTTGGTTACTGTACTTGCACCTCCATCCACATAAGGTGGGGGAGGTGAGCGTGAACTGCTGGCAATACTCTCCGCGACGCTACCTTGTCGGACGTGCGCGCCATTTTGTGGCTTGCCCGTATTGAAATTTAGCGTCGCAGATGTATTTTCTGACAATGTGCTCGCGACGCTAGTTTGCGTCATTTGCACATTGTTAAGCCACGCATCCCCTTCATCCTGCCACAGTTTTAAACATTCAAAATATTTAAACTTTTTCTCTCGGGAGCGCATCAAACTGATGTGATCCCGGACATTGTCTAACACATTTTTATCAAAACTACAAATTCTGGAAAACGGTCTAACACTCTTCCTCGTCATATTAAACCATAAATCACAATACCTTATTGCATAAGTACCGTACTTGGTATGCATGATACGACGGGCCGATCCGATCGGCGCCTCCATTAGCAGCACATCATTGCCTAATATCTCTACTGTTTGCGTGGTTCCCATTCTGAGACAACTCCTACACTTTTCAATAAAGATTTAAACCGGTGAAAGACAATCAAGACACTTTCACTTACCTGTGGACGATTTAAGTCGGCGGCACCCACACACCTGGATAAGAGTTAGTAAGGCAACTTCCACACCTGGATAAGATTTGAAAAAGGCAACTTCCACACCAGGATAAGATTTAGTAAGGCAACTTCCACACCTATGAGAGTTTATATGTCGGCTACTCTCACGCACCTCTCTACAACAAAGACAACATGTACACCTGCTACTGTGTATAGAACAGTAAAGCTGCTTACCGAGCGGCTAGGCTAACCCTTGCACTTAGCCCTTAAGGATCATATGATACCCTTAACTTTGTTCAACAAGTATTCACTGTTACACACTTTTTTCCTGCACAGAAAAATACACGTTAACCCAGATATTGGTAATAGAAAAAATGAAAACCTCAATGGCTTTGTTCAAACACGTGGCAGCACAACCGGAAGTACGTATACGCTATTGTGCGACCAGTCGCATACACAATAATGCGACTACCACACAACCGTATAATGGCTTTTTAACTGCGTACGCAAAAGTGCGTCTTTGCTATGCGCAAACCTGCGACTTAGCCGCGTACTCAGTACTGCAACACCCCTTTAAACGTAAGGTTCTATCAACAGAGGAAAACAAACTTTTTCCTCTCTTGTCCCTGGATTCTAGTCAGCTCCCTTGATTCACACGGAGACGGATAGCGATCTTTCAGCACAAAGCGGTTGCAGGCAAACCCTGCATGTGGCCACTCCACCCTTTGCTGAAATATCGATGACCGTATGTACCGTGTGAGCAGGTAAGTGACTTCACTACGAGCCCCCAACTAACGATACTGGATCAGAACCTCTATACACACCTTCCTATACCTTCTAATGTCCTGCCTATACCTTCTAATGTCCTGCCTATACCTTCTAAGGATGACGCTAATTTGCGTAAGCAGTCACACCATAAATAATGACTTAAACGTGGAATCTGTGGTTCCAAAGCACAAGTGATATTCAGGTAAAAGTTCAGACAGTTACACGCAATTGATCAAGACACAATTTAGGCGCAAAAGGAAATTATACAGACACAAGTACAGTATACATACGCAGGCGCTTCCGGACCCAGAGATAGGCATCAGCAAGAGACCCCTCGTCATTCAGCATTCAGCACGAAGACTCAGAACCAGCATTCGTGCACTCATATTTATACCCTCCCAGGGTAAACAGGACAATAGGGAAGTCTGTTGCTGATATCATTGGTTCTCAGGGGTGAAGCATCTGTTACAGTACATTTAACAGGCTGGTTCAAACAGACTCTCCCTGCCTCTAACAGCTGGGGGTCTTCCTCTTCATGCCTCCTGTATCATCCTAACAGTTGTTTCTAAAATATACATTTTGTTGGTTGTAGGCTCTGCGATCCATAACTTGGGAATGCATGATGCGATCTCCCCACCGATAACACCGGAATACTGTAAAAAGGATACGCATCAGTACAACTCCAAACATGACTTGTTTAGCATGTGTAATACCTTAGTTATCAAATATATTTATTTTTCAGCATTTAAACTAACTGAACCAACTTAAATCATATACTTTAGAGCTTATTGAATCTTATGTGTGAATATGTAATGTGTTGGTTTTCAGGGTTTGAAATAAGGACGCTAGTTAACTTGGGGCAGATGCGCGTGCATAAAGCTAATAAAACAGCGGTTTCATACAAAGTCCTATATATTCGCTAATATGCGACTAGTTAACAGCACAATTGTTTGTATTAATGTGTGTATGAGAAATGGTGAAAGATGCAAACGCATGGTGCTATTAGTATTATCGCCACATGTACTAAAATGTGAGTTTATCTAAAATGGCGCTTAGGCGGCCATTCGCAAAATGGCGTCTTGCAATCTCATTTTCAAGATGGCGTCTTGCGGCCAGTCGCAAGATGGCGTCACCGCGATAAAATTTTAACCTGAACTTGTCTTAGCCAATTATTCAGCTTCGACACTGCTGTCCAGCTAAAGACAGAGGAGACCGTGCAGCAGGAAGCCCGGTCTGCAGAGAGAGAGACGGAGATATGTGCTGGCTATGGGAGACTCTGCGGAGGGTAGAAGATGGTGCGGCTGTAGTCTTTGGCGTCCCAGCTATAGGCAGCGGGGAACTCGCATCGGGAAGCATAGTCTGCAGAGAAAGAAGGCGTCAGGTGTCGGCTGCATGAGTTGCCGTGGAGGGAAGATGGAGACGCGGCTGTGGTCTTCGGCAGCATCCAGGTGCTCAGCCGTGAGCAAGGAAGCCAGCCACCTCACCAGCATCGCGGATCCGTCCAGGCAGTAGGGAAGCCGCCCCAGGTAAGGTGTGTGGAGAGGCATCCGTAAGCAGGGCTAATGGCGGCGTGAGTCTCCTAAGAGAGGCCTCCACTGGAGGTATCACACCTCCTTGGGATAGCAGTGTTTTAGGAGCTCTACAAACGAGCTCAGCAGGTCATTTATACCCTCAGCAGGGCACCAGAGAGAAAATGGTCAGGGTTCATCCACCTAGCAGGCAGGGAAGCCTTATTATATGGGTAGTGGACGTGGAGCTCAGGCGATAGCGTCCACCATCTTAGGCCACCAAGCCACGCCCCCCAATAGGTACATTCTTGCAAATACTGTATGACTGTTTCAGTGAGTTTTGAAGTACCTAAAACATGGTTTAAAGTCTCATGGGTTGAGTGATGTCCAGGGCTCATGGTAGTTTTAATCAGTCTGTGGATGAAATAGACAATTTAGTATGGTGATATCCCCAAGTTTAAAATTAATTAAATATGTTCCTGAAAACTTAACCTCATATCATCATGACAAGTATAATTCCTGAAGGAGGTGAAATGAATGGCCGGCAACAGACTATCTAATTTAGGAGAATTGTCTAGTGTGGCCTTCAGCAGGGCTGTAGCTAGGGTAGTGCGGCCGGTGCCATCGCACAGGGCACCACAGGTTAGGGGGCTCTGTTTAGGCCTGTCAAATTTCTGTTTATTATCATTCTTGCTTGTAGCTTCCTCTTATTTCATCCCTAGCATCTCCTGGCCTCTCCTATCTCTTCCCTGGCCCTTCCCCATGAAGCCATGGCCCTTTTTTGGGTGCATCATGTCCCTTTGAAATATGATGGGGGCGCCAATGCTCTTTCACCAAAAAATCTAGTTACGGCTCTGGCCTTCACTATCCTTAACGAAGCTTTCAATTACAGGAGTTTTTAATAATGTAAAAGAATGTATATTTTCACATTCTCACTGCTTTCTATTTTGTGGTGCTCAGTAGTACTCAATATCGGCACCTTTTTTGTTTGGTCCAATTTTTAATTCCTAGAACTAGTTCCATAAACAGGAAGAAATCAATTAATTTCAGAAATTAAGCAAATATGTGTCTGCTTACTTATCTAAAGTGTGGAAGCTACTATAAATCTTGGATCAATTTGCATATTTAGGTGAGTACCAGCACCTTTTTTCATATTTTGTAAACTATTAGATATCCAGAAGTACCAAAAAGTGTTTATCAAACTACTTTGTGTTCAAATTTAATGCAATGGTATAATAAGCATTTTATCCTTGTTACCTCGTTAGTAAACTAAGTGGGAAGGGTTTTGCACCAAATGCGCTATAATATATAAGGGTCAGACCATAGCATGGTCTGGACCTTAGCAAGGGTCTGTTATACAATGCGGCCAACACCAGCTCAGCTTACACACTACTCATTGTGGATTCACCTCATAAGCTTGTTTTGCTTTCCCATTGATCATGCATATAGTAATATGAATTTGTGGCAGTATTTTTTTATGCTTTCATTCATTTACAATAAAGATTATACTTTATCACAAAAGTGGTTTTTTTTGTACATTAAAAGCCTGATAGTGAATGTTTTTTTATTATCAAATCAAATATTTTTTTCTTGTGCTTAGGACGGGGTTGGGCATAAGTGTACTGTTTCTGGGTGTAAGTATACCTGGTGCAACTTAGAGCAGTGGTTCTTAAACTCCTCTCTGACGTGACACACTGAAGAGTGACATCCACATACGTGACACAACATTTTAAAGATATAAAAATAAATGTAAATGGACCTTATTATCCCCAAAGCACACACTTCCAGCAGTTCTTGGCATACCAAACACACCCTCTCCCCCTTGTCTCTTTAACAATTGTAGTTTACTTACCTTTTGTGTGGTATAAAAGATCGATAATGTAAAGGTTGACAGTCAATGGGTCAACACCAAATGGTTGACATGCAATAGGTCAACAGGTACAAGAGGTCAACAGTGCAGAAGTTCAACAGGGTTAAAAGGTCGATAAATTCAAGCGGTTTACACACATATAGTCGACACAAAAGTGGTCAATACATGTTTTTTAGTAATTTAATTCTAGCCCTAACCCTCCTCCTAGTGCCTACTTCTCCCCCTGGTGGCTAACCTTAACCCTAGCCTAACCCTAACACTCCCCCTAGTGCCTAACCCTAACCATCTCCCCAAGCAGCCTAACTCTAACCTTAAAAATGTTGAAAAGCCATAAATAAAACATGTCGACCATTTTGAACCTGTCAACCTTTTAACCCTGTTGACCTTCTGCACTGTCGACCGATTGTACCTGTTGATCTTTCGTCCCTGTCAACCTATTGCATGTAGAACATTTGGTGTCGACCCATTGACTTTACCTTTACATTGTTGATTTTCTATCCAGATACCATTTACCTTAAGACTCTTTTCCACTAGGTCTTCCATCCTACTGGGTCTGCAGCTGCCTGCTCCTGGCTCCTTTCTGTGACAGATGTCAAGATGCTGAGATGTCTGCACTGCTGCGGCTGCCTGCCTGCTTCCGGTTCCTCTCTGGTGCTGAAGTACTTTGTGTTGATAATTTCACACAGTAACCAGTTGAGCAGGATGGGAGAGCGGGAAAGCACTCTCTCCTCCCCTTGCTCTGTTAATTGTCCAGAGCGCATCCTGCAGCAGGGGGGTGAGCAGAAAAAGACACTCTTCTCCCCTTGCTCTACTGAAAGGCCAGAGCGCTGCCTGGAGCAGGGAGATGGGGGCGGGGGAGGTTTTAGAGAGCTGGAAAGGACATCTGACTGTAAAACATGCTTGATTTACAATACTTTACGAAGGTTCCTATTCTGGAAGTAAATATCAAACAATCTATAGTAGAATTGAGTAGACTAACATAAGAATTACAAATAGGTGCTACATCATACAATTGCTCAAAATGTACATGCAAAATTTTTGACCAAATTGAAAGAAAGGCTAGAGTTTTATGTTATTCATATTTACCTAAACCTTGTTAATTTTGAAATTATCCTAGTAAATGTTTGGGATATTTTTGTGATCTGATTTATTACTGAGAATATGTTTCATTTCTTAGGAGGGCATTAGATTTACTTTTCTCTTTCTGACATGTTGGGCCAAATGTAATAGGGTGAGAGTTTAGAAAATATGAGTTTAGCAGTAATCTCTCACACTATTACATTGGTCGAGTTGAATCTTCAAAATGGCAAAACATCTGGATGAGAGTTTAAATCGTGAGATTTTTGAGTCTGAAAAACATGTGAGTTTGCATTTTCTCGGACTCTATTATATTGGCCGAGTTTAAAAACTGTCAGAAAACTCAAATTTTCTAAACTCTCACCCTATTACATTTGGCTCCTTATGTTTAATTGTGTCAACTTTTAGATTTGGGATGTTCTTCATATCAGATACATCAGGTTAAAAATGATTCTCGCTTGTAATGGCCAATTTTTATTTCTTTCCTTTTCTTTTATCTATGTAAAGATGGATAGATAGACATATATGAGGTATATGTTAACTGTAAATATAGATAGATATAAAAACAGACATTATAAGCCATTTTAGACATTGCACACAGGACAAGTATGATCCATTATCTTAAATTAAAAAAACAAAGCTATTTGATGATTGTTGCAGGCACAGAAGCTTGTGGAGAATATGGGCTTAGAAATAGAATTAGGAAATTATACTTGTATACTCTCCTGGAATGTTCAGGAGACTTCAGAATTCGGGGAGGTCTACTGGACTCTCGTTAGAGTAGACAACTTCCTGCTTCTGCCCACTTCCCCAGAGAAGAGGCCAGTCCGGTGGCATGCTGACGTAATTTGCAGTCAACAAATATGTATTGCTACCAATTTCGAGCCAGTTAAAACTTGGACAAAGCCAATGCACCCTTCTGTTGTTTTTATCCCTAACAATTTAATGGAATTTGTGTTATATTCTATTTGGCAGTGGTCAGATGAATTAAAAGTTCTCTCTTACTCCTGAAAACCTACATTTTAGATGCTAAGGGGCATTTTTAGCATTCAAACTTTTGTTTTTATTTACATGTGTCAAAAAATCCTTTGAGTGGTAAGGTTATGTATACAGTATGTATCAAAAAACCTTTTTAGGGGGGAGGGGGTTAATTCCTAGAAGTGGAAATCTGAATGACAACCACCAATTGTTATTGTCAGACGATTTGGCCTGAGGAAAAGTGTACACATTTATTGCCTTACTAAATTATAAAACGATCCGTAAAAAATATGATTCCATATTTACTCACATTGGTCATCAATCAAGAAACAAATTAAAATAGATATTTACATTTTATTTCTATTATTTTCAGAATAGTTTATAATACTCTACATATTAGCAGTCGGTTTAGCAGGAATTACTGAAGCATAATTAAGTGCTCTTGTGAACAATAATTGGGAACCATCTGCTTTTCACATAGCAATACAAATGACATCCCATAATCATAAGGAAGGTCATGTACATGAATGGCTGGTGTCATCTGTGGATGAGGTAGTGCAATTGAATTAGAGATGTCATATAAAACATGCATTGGAGCACTGTGGTCTTTGTAAATTGCATGTAATGAAACTTTTTATGGAAAGAAATTAGAATAATGAGCATTTTCAACAAACAATGTTGCAAGCTGATTATTTAATACTGAACAACAGTCTCAAATTATTGAGACACTATAGGAATTCTAATGTCTGGCAATAGACTTGCTATGCTCTCAGACTTTGGACAGGATGTACTATTATTCGCTTTTGTTTTGCGATACTATCACATTACTAACGCGACATTAGTGTGAATCACCGGCTTGCTCTTCACTGGTATGAACTAAGAAATGTCTTCTCTTCTGTTGCGGTCACTCACAGTGACTGCAATGTTCAGCGGCTCCCATCTGCTCCTGCCTGCGCATGCGCATTCCCTAGTATTCTGTCATGCACAGTAGATATCTGAGGACACTGGTCCAAGCTGTCTCCCAGCACCATTAAGACAAGCTGCTATTAGCCATGCGTCCGCTCAGCACACATACTGCACAACACTAAAGTACATTACCACAAATAACCCTGACATTCTGCACATACGCTGCTAACCCAGCACCTGCTCTCCACTCCCATAAATACATATATATATGTGTGTGTGTATGTATATATATATATATATATACACATATAATATATCTATATATATATATATATATTTATATATATATATATATATATATGGCTATTTTTCTGGAAAAACAGGTCCAGGAACTGTAGGTGGTGCTACTGGGGGGTGGAGCTATAGAAAAACAATTACATATTTTATATATACCTATGGAAAATAAATGTTGGCCTAGGACATTAGGTCATAGTTAATGAGAGGTTAATGAGAGGTTCAGGAACTGAGGGCCCGATTCAGACCCATGTTTGCAATGTGCGCATGCGTATGCAGCGCAGTGCGCGTGAGCGAACTAGTCCATGTGATCGGGAAGTGTTCACTCGCTGCGCAGGCGTGTCTGAGAGTCTTAACGCCGTTTCAGAGGCGTGCATAATTAAGACGCAGTGTCATAGTACACGTCACATGGTTGAATTTCACACTGAAGCACTCGCACTGCTTGCGGTAGGGTATGGTCAACCACAAGTGCTGCGTACGCTTCTGATGGTACTCGATGTTACCGATTGTTGCATACACTTCCTGGAGATGACGTGTATAAGTGGGGATCTTAAGACAGGCTAGTGGGCGTCTAAATACACACTGCGATCGCACGCCAAGACATAGTGGGCTTGCTCGTAATTTATCTAGAACAAACAACTTCACCAAATAAACACCCAAAAGTTAGAAGTGGAGGCAGGGAAAAATATTCCAATTCCTCATGTTATGACACAGGATGTCTGAATGCTATGCAACCACTGTAAGCAAATTTTTATATTTTGTATTAAGAAGTTTTAATAAAAATTCCTTGCCAAAAGAATTCTGGATATCAACTAATGGCCGAATGGCCATTTTTGGGGTGTTTATTTGATGAAGGGGTTTGTTCTAGATAAATTGTCATTTCCCAGTGGCTTTCTTGGAGAAGTAAAGGCCACAAGATCACTGTTTACAGACAAATTATCTACATTACGGACTGAACTTCCTATCCATACAGTTGGATCTATACACATTTGGTTCTTAGATGGACTTTGAAGTATGATATTGTCTTTTGGACATTTTATTAAAATGTATGTGGTTGAACGTATTTTGGATGGTATTGCGCCCTCTGGAAATTTTTGTATTGATATCTGGTTCCTACTAACAGGTAGCCTACTGTGAGGTGCAGCTTTGAGATATAGCGCAAAAGAAGGGCATCATTTTTGTTTATATATATATATATATATATATATATATACTAGCTGGAGTACCTGGTGTTGCCTGGGATTTTAAGAATGTTTGTTTACACATCATCCTCCAACAAACCTGTCCTTAGGCAGGCCTCACGAAAAGTGTGACAAACTTCCCCATCAACAGTCCTAAGGTCTTCGAAGGAAGTAGGACCTGTAATGGTGTAAAGCAAACTTCAGAGATAGAAGCATTCAAAATGTGTTGGATGTACAGTGTAAACACGGTCAAGAGCTTCTATTGCTCTGATACCAGGATGACCATCTACAGCGACTCCCTGTTTTCTGCGCATAAAAACTTTTCCAGAAGCATTCCATGTGTAATATTTTGGCAGCTCACAGTACAGCAGGGTCCTTGCAAAGTCATCATTTTGACACAGTTCGAAGAAAGAAGTCAATGTTGTTACGTAATTTGGTATAGTCAGTCAGCTGAGAATGCTGGGAAAGTCTGCTAAAGCTCTCTTCGATAATAAACATTAAGATAATGACAAAACATGACAACACAAAATGCTCTCTCCGAGGTGCTACCCATATGCCGTGAGGCCCCACAATGAGCGTACAGCCAAAATTGTGGTTTTTAATGAATTAAAAATTAACAGTAATTAATTTCAATTTCAAATTGTTTTAGTTGCCTCAGGCGTGTTTTAATACATTGGTATTTAATATTTCATGATCTTGGCTTGTAAACTGTTGTTTTGTATAGAAAGACAGAAGGACAGAAATAGTATAAATAGTAGAGATAAGAAAGTTCTTAAATATCACCACTGGAGGCAGCAGACAGCAGTACTGAGTGCAAGACCGTTCAATGAGCGTCCAGCAAAAATTGTGTTTTTTAATTAATTAAAAATGAACAGTAATTAATTTTGATTTAAATTTTTTTTATTTGCATCGGCCATGTTTTAATACACTCGTATGCAAAATTTCACGATCTTGGCTTGTAAACTGTGGATTTGTATAGAAAGACAGAAGGACACATTTTTGCTTTTATATTATATATATATATATATTATATATATATATATATACACAAACAAAAAGGCATATATATATATATATGTGCACGCCATTATATTCATATAAGAATAAAATTACTTATCTAAAAAAATAAATAAAAATAATAAATTACCAAAAACCTTCTTTATTAAATGCCCACAAACATTAATTTTACACAACTAAAATTGACCTTAGCCTAAAATGACAATTTTCAGTGAATTCAGATTAAAAATATGCAGAAGATAATTAAAATAGTTAACTAGAACTGACGTTAAAAAACAAACAAATGAGACAGCAGATATCTCTGATTTTGGCTGCAGTCTCTCCTTTAGGACTTTGGTGTAAAAGGGGTACAAGTTTGCTCAGGCCGAGGTTAAAAGGATACAATCAAAAATATTTTTAGAACAGATGTTCGGCGCTGGTTTGTCAGTTATTATTATTATTATTATTATTCTTTATTTATATGGCTCCAGAAGGGTTCCGCAGCGCCTCACAAGTACAAAAACAAAGTACAGAAACAGTACATAAAAACAGTTGAACAGAACAAGAAAACACTGACATACAGTATAAGACATTGCAGGACAAGTACATGTTATATAAACATTGCTGCAACAGTAGCAGGATGGCAAAAGTCAAGGGTTAGGTGCTGTTATAAGGTGTATAGAGTAGATAACAATATAAGTAAAGGAAGGAAAAGCACATGAGGGAAGAGGGCCCTGCTTGTGAGAGCTGACAGGGGTGACACAGATGGGGTAGACAGTGAGCATGGAACAGAGGGTTAGAATGACAGATGGGTGGATTCTTGTTTTACATTATGTGAGCAAGTAAGATGGAGTAAGATTTACACCTCTGACATTCTACTTTACATAACAGTTTATGTAGGTGTCTGTGGAAAACCATGGTTTCTGTAGGTATCTGGAAAGCCATGGTTGTTACTGTAGGTGTCTGTGGAAAGGCAGGTTGTTACTGTAGGTGTCTGTGGAAAGCCACGGTTGTTACTGTAGGTGTCTGTGGAAAGCCATGGTTGTTACTGTATGGTTAAGGTGTGAACCAGCAGTCTCAGGTAAATGTAGAAATTGGCGAAAGTAGTTGTTGTAAAGAGATGTTCAGATGTAAAATAATGCTAAGTTTTGATAGAGTGTGGATTCCATAAGGCACATTTATTGATTTGGAGGGTGATGGGGGACACATGGGTTTTACTGTAGGTGTCTGTGGAAAGCCACGGTTGTTATTGTAGGTGTCTGTGGAAAGCCATGGTTGTTACTGTATGGTTAAGGTGTGAACCAACAGTCTCAGGTATATGTAGAAATTGGTGAAAGTAGTTGTTGTAAACAGATGTTCAGATGTAAAATAATGATAAGTTGTGATAGAGTGTGGATTCCATAAGGCACATTTATGGATTTGGAGGGTGATGGGGGACACATGGGGTTTGCAGGGTATTTATTCCATATTAAACCCACTGTAAGATGATACTTAGACTCCTTATGTTGTCTTGGTACAAAGTGCAGATGTCCACCATGTGGTCACTTCAGGCTTCATCTCATATGGGGCATAATTCACAATATGAAAAGAAATCAAGAAAAGTAGAACAATAAAGATCCTTTCTAAACAAATATTGTTATTCAATATACAGATCACAAAGTCTGTTTAGGTGTGTAGCTGGAGCGTACCCCACTCACATATGGCAGGAGTTATAAAGACATATAAAGGTATCTTTTCCTTTCCCTTTCTTCCAATTTAATGTTCACCCAGTGAGTACTTTAAAATTGAACAGGGTGAGGGTGCATACCTCCACTTACAATTAGGTTGGAATTTATGTCCTTATCATGGTTTCTATGTCTTTCCCAAAATTTAGATTTTCCACCGTCATGCGTTCCTCCTCTCCTCATATGTGCATTAAGTATAAAAAGAAGAAGGAACAGGCCATGTATCAGAATAAAAAATATATTTATTGAAATAGTATGTTAGTAGAAATAAAAATGGATGATTTATCTTGCAAAACTAATGCTGGACAAAAGTTGGTGTACTGTATATGCTCAAGCACAGTATTGTGGAATATTCGGATTCTCCACAAAAGCTGACTTTAGTCAAATAGTTCCAGAAAATAAATAATGCAAAAGTAAATCAGTCCATACCATGTCCAAAAGGTCCCTCCACCAACGCGTTCGATCAGCAAACGTGGTCTTTTTGAAGGTGCATGACCTCACTGTCTTGCTGGGCTCTAAATACCCTCCCCAATGAAGCTAATCATTACCGGCTGTGGGGGAAAGAACCCTAAACCTGTATAGATAATCTCTATAGTTATCCTCATTACAGTATGTGGACATGTGCTCCATCCACACCACGGCCGCGATCTTCCACATGGTTCCGGCATTCAGCGAACTTCCGGTTTCACTTCCGGAATTGACGTCACGGGCATATGAATGTGTGGCATTCCTCTCCTCAAAGCTGTCCCGTTTGTCCTCATCACATGTGCAGTCACGTGATGTTCCACAATGACCAGACAAGTGGTCCTCATTGGCCACAACAGATGGCTATCCACATGGCTCAGTCAGTGCTAGTTCTTATATGAAGTGTCCAATAGAGGCAATGATCAGCCATTTGTTATTGTTATAGGTGTTTAGTTTCCAATAATTAGATGAGACAATCTAAACATAAAAATAGTGTAAGTAGCCATACATATAATTATAAAATACCTTATATGACTCTTATTAAAAAATATCACAGGTACTAATTTAAAATAAAAAAATGCACTTCAGTAAATGAGTCATTCAGATTTTTCAAAACAGGTAAATACATGAAAGTGGACATATGTCTAAACGAAAAATTTAAAAATAATTTCAGTGGGACTATATGTAAACATTAACATGAAAACCATACATGAATATGTGGAATAACTTTAAAAGGCGCTCTTAAAGAAATATCATTGGTGCTATATTAAAACAAAATATGTACTTTGTTGAAATAAAATATATAATAAATAAGCATCTAAAGGAACAACCGTAATTGGTATGTGAAATAATAATGTACGGGCACAATACAGGATCTGATGTGTTTAAAGGAACCATTTCACCTTGAAATCTTCATTAAGACCCATAGGTGAAAGTGTTTGGCAGTTAAAAATATATTTAATTTCCTCTTTTGCCAAGAGTGACTTGGTATCTTTATATCTTTTTGAGTTTTTTACTGCCTTCATCCCATAAAAGTTTTTTATTCCTTCCGTAGAGCACTGGTGTACATTTTTAAAATGTGCTGACAAGGAATGAGATTCAAGACCCTTTCATATATTTCGCAAGTATTCTCCAATTCTCACTTTAACTGTCTAGATGTCCATCCAATATAAAATCTTTCACACTTGCATTCAATGGCATATATTACATTTTTAGTATTACAAGTGATAAAGTTTTTCACTTGATTTTTAATGCCGTTGATCTCAATTTCTTAAATTTTCTTATTTTCATGATTTATTTATATTTCTGCATCCTATACATAAACAGCACCTATAGAATCCTATGGATTTTATTTGTGTGTTGTTTATCTGTTTTCCTAAGTGTGCGCTATTCACCATCTTGTTTTTTAAATTAGATGCTTTCCTGTAGATGTGTACTGGTTTTAGGGGGATGTGTTTACCTATGATTGGGTCTTTTTTTATGATCGACCAATGTTTTTCCAGAATTTTCTAAATTTTTCTATATTGGGAAGTGTAATTGGTAATAAATGCCCATTGGTTTTTGCTGTTTTCCTGAGGTTTTGATTTGGGGATCAATAAATCATTCCTATCTGTACTCTCTGCAGCTTCAAAGCCTTTCATAATTATATTATCTTGTAACTGCTCTTTCTGAAAGAGTCTATCATTTTGGCAGCCTGTTCATTAAAAACCCTTGTGTCAGTGTTTCGTTTTAGTCTTTTAAACTCTCCCCCAGGAATTGATGTCAGCCATTGGGTGTGATGACAACTGTTAGCATTTAGATAGGACATAGAATCCATTAATTTTTTTAATGTTTTTGTTTGGATTTTGCCATTCTCAATATATACTGTCACATCTAAAAAGTTTATCAATTCAGTTTGGACATTAAAGGTTAAAACAATTCCTTTATCATTATTGTTTAAATATTCGCAAACATTTTCTAAAAGGGGTTTTTCTCCCTGCCAAATAAAAAATATGTTGTCTATATAGCGGGACCAGGACACCAGGTTTGCACTGTATGGGTTGTTATTGCACACCATATTCTTCTCTCATACACCCATAAAAATATTGGCATAACTGGCTGAAAACCTGGTGCCCATCACGGTCCCGACCTGCTGTAGATAGAGGTCATCTTTAATAAAAAGTAGTTGTGACGTAAGATAAAATGGATCCCCTTCAATAGAAATTCCTGTAAATTTTTCTCTAAAGTGGTTCTATTTAAAAGGGTTAAAACTCCTTCTGTGCCGTGTTCGGGCCTAATAATTGTATATAGTGAGCTCACATCCACGCTCACCATTATATAGTTATTCTCCCATTTTATCTCTTTTAATTTATTCAGGAAGGCACCGGTGCCTTCAAGATGTGATTTATTAGATGAGGCTAGGGACTGTAGATAAAAATCATTAAATTCCGAAAGGTTGGCCCTAATAGAATTAATTCCCAATACAATAGGTCGGCCTGGGGTTTTAATAGGATTTTTGTGGACCTTTTGGAGAACATATAAAACCGGCACCGTAGGTGTATCGTTATACAAGAATTTTGATTCTGCAACTTTTAGGGTGCCATTATCCGTGTATATATCTATTTCAATCTTTTAATTATTTTTTAAAGCAATCCGTCGGGTCTTTTCATAATATTTTTATAGGTATCTGATTCATTTAGAAGTTTCAAAACCTCTGTTTCATAGTCCTCTATATTCAAAAGCACTATTCCCCCCATCCGTGTCGGCTGGTTTAATAATTAGATCTTTATAATTTTTCAAATCTTTAATAGCTTAAATGGATTTTTCCCTTATTTTCTTTTTTCATTTTTGTTAGAGATTTTTCCAGGGTTTCTCTTCCTCCCCTTTTGTCTTTCGATTTTTTCTTATTGTTTAGTCTCGATACCTGTGTTTCGGTCTCATCCCTAAAAAAATTTTTTCTGAGAGTGGATATGGGCAAGTCAAGAACTGGATCAAACCTATTTTGCAAATGAGTCCTAAAACTATTGTCGTCATTTAAATTTTTAGAACTTCTTTTATTGCATGTGTTTTTGTTATTATAATAGTCATTTCCCCTTTTCCCCACTATCTTCCAGCTAGAGTCGTGATCATATCTGTTCATACGTCTCCCACCTCTTTCATATTCTACTCTCTCACGGTTTCTATGAGAGGTATAGTAGCTTTTACATGGAGTGGTAGGAGAATCTCTATTTGGGGTATATGTTGATTGTTGTCCCCTATTCCTATTTTTCTCGTGGGGTTTCTGGTATGCCCCTCTAGATGAGAATGGATATTTTTTATAATTATTGGATGTGTCTTGTTCCTCATACGGACTATATATAATATTCTCTTTATCCCGGTTTAATTTTTTCAATTTCCTTTCCTTAAGGTTATTTTCCAGTCTCATGACTTTTGACTCAATCTCTTCTTCCCTATCCCTACATTCAGGTTGGTCCATAAATGGTAGTACCAGAGATTTGTTTATCTCTATACTTTTTTCTAGTTCTTTAAGATCCTTCCTCCTATCCTCTATAATTAAGTTCATAAGGGAGAATGAACATTCCCTAATGATCCTGTCCCATTTTTCCCTGAACTGTTCTGTTGCAGTTGTGAATGAAGATTTTTTTCTCTATTTTTAAACCTTTAGGTATTATCTGGTGGGCCATATATTTTTCTAAAACTGCTACTTCCCACCAGATTCTACTTTCCTTTAAAAGGTCCCTTTCTAGATTATCCATAATGTTGACTAGATCGCTGTCTTGCAAATCCTCATTCTTCTCTTCTAATTCAAATAATGTTTCTAGCCTTTCCAGTCTAGACTCTCTAAATGTGAAAGTTTTTGCAGCAAATCTCAAAAGGATCAGTGGTGAGAAAATGTAAAACTTGAACAATAAATTATGATCCCTTAACAGGTGCGCATCAAAACCTGCAGCCTATTTTACCGTTCTAAAAAAGGAGCATCACCACACTCTAATACAAATTACATACAATCAAAAATATTTTTAGAACAGATGTTCGGCGCTGGTTTGTCAGTTATATATAGGATGATACTTAGACTCCTTATGTTGTCTTGGTACAAAGTGCAGATGTCCACCATGTGGTCACTTCAGGCTTCAACTCATATGGGGCATAATTCACAATATGAAAAGAAAACAAGAAAAATAGAACAACAATAAAGATCCTTTCTAAACAAATATTGTTATTCAATATACAGATCACAAAAAAATACTAAAAATGTAATATATGTCATTGAATGCAAGTGTGAAAGATTCTATATTGGACAGACATCTAGACAGTTAAAAGTGAGAAGTGGAGAACATTTGCAAAATATACGAAAGGGTCTTGAATCTCATTCCTTGTCAGCACATTTTAAAAATGTACACCAGTGCTCTACGGAAGGAAACTTTTATGGGATGCAGGCAGTAAAAATCTCAAAAAGATATAAAGATATCAAGTCGCTCTTGGCAAAAGAGGAAATGAAATATATCTTTAACTGCCAAACACTTTCACCTATGGGTCTTAATGAAGATTTTGAGGTGAAATGGTTCTTTTAAACACATCAGATCCTGTATTGTGCCTGTACATTATTATTTCACTCACCAATTACGGTTGTTCCTTTAGATGCTTATTTATTATATATTTACCTTTGTTTTATAAATTTATTTTATTTCAACAAAGTGCATATTTTGTTTTAAAATAGCACCAATGATATTTCTTTAAGAGCACCTTTTAAAGTTATTCCACATATTCCACATATTCATGTTTGGTTTTCATGTTAATGTTTACATATAGTCCCACTGAAACTCTGGAATTATTTTTAAAGTTTTCGTTTAGATATATATCCACTTTCATGTATTTACCTCTGATTTCAAAAATCTGAATGACTCATTTACTGAAGTGTATTTTTTTTATTTTAAATTAGTACCTATGATATTTTCTAATAAGAGTCATATAAGGTATTTTATATTTACATATATATGGCTACTTACGCTATTTTTATGTTTAGATTGACTCATCTAATTATTGGAAACTAAACACCTATAATAATAACAAATGGCTGATCATTGCCTCTGTTGAATCGTGCAATTGAACCTTTAGTACATTCCTGTCTATAAACCTCTAAGATTCACCTGCCAAGAACCTCTAAGACAAAACCTGCCTATACCTCCTAAAACCATAAGGTGTCGCTAATTAGCGCTGTGTTTTAAATATACCATTAATAAGACTCTAAGACAGTGGAATAGCGGTCCAACGCACTAAAGATTATTATTCAGGTAAAAGTACAGATGTTACCATGCTATGATCTAACAATGAGCGCAAACTAAATTGTACAAACATTTAGGTCATAAGGTACAGTCAATACATACGCGTGCGCTCTGGGACCAGATACCGACATCAGTAATGAAACCTTCGTCGAAACAGCATAACAGGACCACCGCAGACTGGCATCTCGTTTCAGAGCACTCACATATATACCCGTACTGGGATAAGCAATACAATAGAATACGTTGGCAGGTTCTCATTGGTCCCTCTTCTTGCTTCTTCCGTTACGGTACAATTCATAGGTCAGTGCAAAGACTCAAACCAGCCTCTAACAGCCTGATTGTGTCCACTTTCCCGCTGCATAATAAATCTAGTCTAAACTATGGCATACAACATTTCAAGGAGTTATTCTCTCTATCATTCATATTTCATAGCCGCATGTTCTGATCTCCTCACCGATGCCACCGGAACGCTGTGGGAAAAGAGTAGATCAGTACGGCACCAATCACGGTCCATTTGCCATTTACTAAACCATAGTTACAGAAAACATTCATTTCTTCATATGCTGACATTGCGATTAAACCAAATAATACTCATTCCTTTCGTGCTGCGGGACCATTGCTTTTAAATGTGTATGCGGGGAGAAATGACATTAAATTGTGTTGTGCGTTTGAGGGTCTGTGGGGCACTTAGCGACCAGCACTAAGTTGGAAAGGTTTCTGTGTATGTGTGTGAGCATGCCAGTATGGGTTTGGGAAAGATCACTAAAAAGCTGGCTGTGCGTCTAAATAGCTATTTTGCGTTGTCCTATGTTTAACATGAAGTGCAGGGAAAACACCACTAATTTGCTACTTTTTGCTACATCGCGTATGTGTTAATGTGAATGCAGGGGAAAACACCACTACTTTGCTACTGCTCAAATATGTTTGTGGTGATTTTAATGTGTTGCAAAGTTATTTTATGTCTGCTAAACACCGTCGGTAGGTGTTTGGGGAAGATTGTGAAAAAGCTGTTCGTGCTACTTTTTAGCAACTTTGCGTTGTGAGTAGCAAAATTGCTACTTTTAGCAATTTTGCACTGTGGATTGTGTACTATGTATTTTTGACAAAATGGCGCTTGTGTAAGCTTTCTTTTCTAAAATGGAGTCTTGCTGCCATTCACAAGATGGTGTCTTGAGGCCAGTCGCAAAATGGCGTCGTCGCGATTAAATTTTAAACTGAACTTGTCTCAGCCAATTATTCAGCTTCGACACCTCTATTGGACACCTCGTATAAGAACTAGCACTGACTGAGCCATGTGGATAGCCATCTGTTGTGGCCAATGAGGACCGCTTGTCTGGTCATTATGGAACATCACGTGACTGCACATGTGATGAGGACAAACGGGACGGCTTTGAGGAGAGGAATGCTGTGCATTCATATGCCGACGATGTCAATTCAGGAAGTTTGCTGAATGCCGGGACCACGTGGAAGATAGCGGCCACGGTGTGGATGGAGCACACGTCCACATAACAAGGATAACTATAGAGATCATCTATACAGGTTTAGGGTTGTTTCCCCCACAGCCGCTAATGATTAGCTTCATTGGGGTGGGTATTTAGAGCCCAGCAAGACAGTGAGGTCCCATGTACCTTCAGAAAGATCACGTTTGCTGATTGAAACGCGTTGGTGGAGGGACCTTTTGGACATGGTATGGACTGATTTACTTTTGCATTATTTCTTTTCTGGAACTATTTGACTAAAGTCAGCTTTTGTGGAGAATCCGGATATTCCACAATACTTTGCTTGAGCATATACACCAATTTTTGTCCAGCATTAGTTTTGCAAGATAAATCATCCATTTTTATTTCTACTAACATACTATTTTAAGAAATATATTTTTTATTCTGATACATGGCCCGTTCCTTCTTCTTTTTATACTTAATGCACATATGAGGGGAGGAGGAACGCATGACGGTGGAAAATAAAAATTTTGGGAAAGACAAAGAAACCTTGATAAGAACATAAAGTCCAACCTAATTGTAAGTGGAGGTATGCACCCTCACCCTGTTCAATTTTGATGTACTCACTCAGTGAACATTAAATTGGAAGAAAGGGAAAGGAAAAGATACCTTTATATGTCTTTATAACTCCTGCCATATGTGAGTGGGGGTACGCTCCAGCAACACACCTAAACAGACTTTGTGATCTGTATATTGAATAACAATATTTGTTTAGAAAGGATCTTTATTGTTGTTCTATTTTTCTTGTTTTCTTTTCATATTGTGAATTATGCCCCATATGAGTTGGAGCCTGAAGTGACCACATGATGGACATGTGCACTTTGTACCAAGACAACATAAGGAGTCTAAGTATCATCTAATATATAACTGACAAACCAGTGCCCAACATCTGTTCTAAAAATATTTTTGATTGTATTTAATTTGTATTAGAGTGTGGTGATGCTCCTTATTTAGAACGGTAAAATAGCCTGCAGGTTCTGATGCACACCTGTTAAGGGATCATAATTTATTGTCCAAGGTTAAAATGGTACTTTTGTAGCTTTCTCACAGATTTTTGGCAGACTGCCAATTTCCACTGGCGCCTGTGTAATTTAAGGGTGTCCCCATTTTTAGCAATTGTGTGGCAGTGTGTGGCCTTGACGAAGTTCAAAACTAGGCAAAAACCTAATCCTGGTCAAACTACACCACCATGCCAAATTTGATGGAGGAGCGAGGTCTAAAACTCTAGCCATGCATAAAGGACAAAAACACAAAAAGACACACAGACATGCTTTCCCGCTTATTATATAAATCATAACAATTATTATTATTTCAACACTTAAATGTATACAAACAACACATTCTATAGAGCTTTACAATTGGGAAAATACATTGTAATAAAACAAGACTGGGAATTATCCAGGGCCATCTTAACACCATTGTAGGCCCTGGGCAAAGCAATGCACTGGGGCCCCTACCCACCTTTTTACAGGAAATAAACATTTAAACAGTCAATAAAATTAAGCCCTTAGATTTTTGTTGTACTTTCAACAAACTAAATGTTTAAAAATAAAAGAACATGATGTAAACAGGATTATGTAATCTACCTCCCTCTAGTCTTCTCCAGCTGGCAGTGCAGTCCCTGCTCTGCACTGCATCAGTGATTAAAGAATGTGGTCCTACTTAAAGAGGGGTGCAAGGGGTGATGTGTCCCTTCCCATAATCTGGCTCTGTGGCTGTAGGCAGGTAGAGACTGCTGCCTGGCCACTCTGATTGTGTGTAATCTACAATCAGAACGGACAGGGAACATCTTTCTCTGCCTGCCTCTCAGCCAGCTGCCCTATGCAGGAAGAGAGTGGCCGTACACTACATTTTGATGCCTCCTGGCCCAGCCCCTGCTTGAAGGCCCCTAGAATCGTGGGGCCCTGGGAAGCTGCCCACTATGCCCATACATTAAGATGGCCCTGGCGTTGTCAGACAAGGAGATAAGAGAGCTCTGCTTGCAAATTTATCATATAAGGACATTAGCAGTTTGATGCAGAGATTAAGTGATACTGCAAATTGGTCCAACCAGATTGCAATGGTAAGAAATTGCTTTGTGGGGCTAAGTGATCCAGTAACAATAGTTTTGTCCTGGGTCTCAGAGGAAAGAGAACACATACATTTTTTTTGTGAACTGTGTAGAGGATAATTGCCTACCCTCCTGAGTTGTCTGTGAGACGCCAGGATTATTGGAAGACAAGGTGGTGGTGTGATGCATGTGATGACATTGTGACATCATGAAGGGCTCATATAATTTGATCAGTGCTGTGTATGCACCCAAAAATAATTTCCTCTGCTGTCTTCCCTGCTAGCTGAGCCAACGGTCAACTTGCTTTATCTGTGTGTAAAAATAATACATTTTGGATTATAAAATGATGGGCTGTCATATTTAAATCTTTAAAGACTTTTGTGGAATTTATGTGTTAAGTTAATATTCAATTTTAAATGATTAGAGATCTTATTAATCTGTAACCCCTCTTGCTGAAATGGCAAAGGTTTGTTTGGTGGCATGCTCTGGCCGGCGGTTCGATTCCCGGCAGCGCCTGGCCGACAGATGAGCAGAGCCCAGCAGTGGAAGCCCGACAGCGCTGGAAATCCCGATCGTCGCTAAGGT
The DNA here is from genome assembly GCA_031769625.1 of Taudactylus pleione. NCBI lineage: Eukaryota > Metazoa > Chordata > Amphibia > Anura > Myobatrachidae > Taudactylus > Taudactylus pleione. The sequence goes on from JAUIMM010000129.1 coordinate 2,844,235, forward strand.
AAGTATATACTAACGTAATACCCTAACCCTCCTTAGGGGTGCCTAACCCTAACCTCCCCAAGTGCCTAACCCTAATCCCCCTCTAAGTGCCTAACCCTAACCCCCCCTTCCCCACTGACTAAACCTAAGTCCCCCAGGGGGGTGCCTAACCCTAAGTCCCCCCCCCGGGGGTGCCTAACCCTCCCTTCCCCTAGCCTAACCCTCCCAGGGGGCTGCCTAACCCTAAGTCCCCCCTGGGTGCCCTAAACCTAACCCTCCCCCCGTGGCTGTCCGCTCACGACGCCCGGCATCCCTTCGATCGGGATGCCGGGCGCCGATCTAGACGCCCGACATTTCACCCTCGCCGGGATATGACAGTCGGGAAGCTGGCTGCCGGTATTAAGGCAGCCGGTTTCCCGATTGTATACCCTCTGTACTACAGTGCTTCATCTGGTGGCGCTGAGCATGTCTTTGGGCATCGATAGATACAAATTATATGTGGAGCTATAAATGTCCCTTGGGTGGAGCAGGACATGTTGCACAGTGCTAGATTCGGCGCATTCACTTTCCTACAAAAATGTCCTTCAAATTATATTTCAAAAGTGGGCAAGTATGGTACAGAAGGGTGGCAAACGGTTATATTATCCTTGAGGGATGAGAAGCCTACTATGATAATTTTATAAAGCTCAAAAAAGCACTGTAACAGGGAGTGGGAACAAGTGATGAGTGTGGATGAAAGACGCACGTCTTGTGCAGAGTAGAGTGGTCGAGTTATGAGATATATTGAGCACGTAAATAGATGTATGTTGGTGTAGTTGTATGTACTTTTGTTTATGGCCTTGTATATTAGTAGAAGCATTTTATGTTGGATTTTGAAAAATAAAAACAAACAATATAAGAATGGAGAATCAGTGAAAATAGTCTATCTGCTGCTTTCAAAGTAGGTTGTTGTTGTGAAAACCTTATTTAGGGCAGACCAGTAAGGTAGGAATATTTTAGATGCACAGATGTGTCCACATACATCTTAAGGGGCCTATCCATTTTTTGGTTGGATCATGCAGGAAGACTGCAAGTGGATAGCCGGCAAGGACCAGCGATGCCGACCCCGACTATCTATCGAACATGCCCGTCAACCTGACGATGGTCGTCAGGTCCGGCATGTTAATAGATAGGGAGGTTGGGCTCCTGCACTGAAGACGTTAAGTGAACGTCTTTCAGTGCAGTGCCCGCACCTCAGTGACATGAACGCTGGATGTTCAGACTTTCATGTCGTTAAACATATAGGCCCCTTTACTTCCATTAAACAGCCCTCTAATCGTGCCTTGCCGTGGCTTTTTACTTTCAAATGTGTCTTATTCCCAAAGCTGACCGACGCTGACACTGTAAGTAGCATTTTGCTTGCAGATACACCTGCAGTCGCACACAGAATATAGGCATACCGCATATCATTTTAATCAGCAGAAGTTGCTTGATGCATTTGAAGGTAAAAAGTCACACAAAAAAACACTTGATGCTATGGCGTTTACACGTTATGTTTAACGTGACTTGTAGCGCACTGGGGTAAGATGTATGTGGAGACATTTGTATGCAACAGGACTTGGATTCAGCATCACAGGCAACTATATAACATTACCCTTTTTCTCACACTGGACCCCAATGGCAGGGACACATACTTACATATAGCAATATGGGGTGAGTAATTGCACTGGTACAGGTATAAAGAGATGTTGCTCACCTGTCTTGAAGTGTCCAAAGACAAATGGTTTGGAACTGGACAGTCAATGCACAGCTAGCAGAGATCAGCAGACCAGGATTAATAAAAGCAAAGACCAGCAGCAAGCTCAGAAGTCTGTTACAAGTGAAGGCAATGACAGTAGGCAAACACTGCAGTAGGTATTTAGCAGACAAGGATTAAGCAAAGCAAAGTCGGTGAGCAAGCCAGGCCAATACACAGGACTTCAGCCTAGGAGTAGAGAAAGGAGTAGTGTTGAAGTAAGACAAGTCAGAAGCCAGTGCCTCATTCAGAATTCACAGATGCATGTCAAAACAGCAATCACCTAGCATTGACTGCTATCTGAGATCCCATTATGAAAGCGTTAAGGTGTGGAGACATGAGTGCTAAGGTGTGGAGATATATTTTACTCACAAAATATATTGGAGCTTCAGCAAGTGGAATGGATGGATGAATAAAGTTCCTGGGTAAAACATGTTCAATGTATTATTTCAAGGTCCGTAATTCAGATTCTACTAAAGAATAAATTTGTCCCATCGGGATTTGAGCACTGGTAAGGATATTCACAGGACAGTCGCAAATTCTGCTGGGAGGAAGTATCAGCTAACTTTGATATATATTTCCAAGAATAGACACTATAATAAAATCCCCTTTTTAAGACAAAGTTCTACACAGGTTGCATCAGTAAGACTTTGGTTTTTCCAGTTATTTGATGGGTTATGTGTAATTGACTATGGCATTTTAAGAATGGAATTCTTGGAGAATGAACAATGTCTAGTATGAATTTACCACAATTATATAATATCATCTGGATGTGGTTCTCAATTTTTTTTCTACCTTGACACCCTGAAAAGTGATAATAACATGTGACACAAAATATATAAAAATAAATATAAATGAGCCTTATTGTACTCGAAGCAAACACTCCCTGTGGTTGCTTACACACCAAAAACCCCTTCCCCCTCCTCCCATTCTATTTAACCATTGTAATTTACTTACTGGCACTGCCCGTGCAGTTTCTCTTCCCTGCCTTGGGTGTAGCTCTCTTTCCTGGTGCTTCAGCACTCTGGTCTTTTAGTATCAACTGAGTAATTAGATGATACAGCAGCTGTGAGCTGCACATGAACTTCCAATTTAGAGTAGTCCAGCCACACAAGTTCCCTGGTGCCAGTTCATCAAGTCAAGACTGCCTCAGTGTCTGCACTCTGGATCATACTTCCAGCTAGTATTCCTTGTGTTTCCTGCTGTCTCTAGATCCTGGTCCCTGCAACCTCTTGTTTCTCATGTAAGTTGTATGGGACATTAATCTGTTTCATCAGAGCTCAGCTTTCCAGCTATCCAGGACTTGTCCATTTATTGCTACCTGCTTCTTGTGACTTCTTCCAAGTTAGCTAACTTGGGCACCACACCAGTATTACATTTATCTACTACTTGGGACTTTATTTATGACATTTATCAATTATCTGGACTCTGCTTATCTAGTGTATAAAGTATATGCCTTTTGGGACATTGTTTTACCTGCTTGACAAACTGCACTTACAATCCGGGACTGTGTTGGTATTGCTATCCTGTGTGTTTGCCGAGGCATATTCTTTAGAAGTACTACCATTGTGCCTTTCTCTGCACTGCTCTGCAGCTTTCTAGATCAGTGCCTCCAATCATCTGTTCTCACCTGTGCATTCTGGTTTATCAAGTTCCTACTGTACCTGCACCTTACACTATATTCTGGACATTTCAGTCAACACTTCAATTTATTAGTCTACCAGGACCTTGTGTATCCATAGACTTCATCCATCATTTGTCCTTCTCATCCTAAGTTCTGTTTCTATTCCCTGCATTATCCTGGACTGTATTATCATTGCAAACCAGCTACTCAGAAATGCCTATGTGAACATTGTTACCTGTTTTCTTATCGGCCTGCTTAAATATTGCACCACCCTGTATGACAATAAATCTAACTAATGCACCTTAATCAAAGTATTGTTTCCTGCAAGTATGATCACACTTGAATCCTGACACTTACCGTAGGACTCCTTTCCTCTTCATTTATTCTTATGGCCCCTATACACCTACGACAGGTTGGGGCAACTCCCCATTCTGTTGACGGCTGATTTAGGGGATTGAAGAAATCCAACATGTTGCTGATCCCTGCCAAAAAATGGTCGGGATCAGTGAGTCAAGATTTTTTAACATTATTTTTTTCCCAATCTGCCCACAGATTTTCCGATTGGACTGCAGATCATCGAATTGCAGCACTAATCTATGGGCCACTTTAGTCTTCCGTCTTACTGAGTCTGCAGCTGCCTGCTCCAAGGTTCTCTCTGTTACATTCATCATGATGCTGAGAAGTCTGCATTGCTGCAGCTGCCTGTCTGCTCCCATCTCCTCTCTGATGTTGCAGGAAGGCAAGAGAGCGGATGGAACTTTGTTTTGACAAACTCGTGCAATATACAGTGGAGCATGGGGGAGAGCAGGAAGCACACTCTCCTCTCCTTGCTCTGCTTATTAGCCAGAGTGCATCCTTTTGCAGGGGGGAGAGTGAGAAAGCACACTCTCCTCCCCTTATTTTGCTGATTGGCTGGAGCACTTCCTACGGGACCCAGACTTTTTTTTTTGTTATCCCACTGTCATTGTACATGACACAACCAGGGACCAACTCATGACACACTAAGGTGTTGCTACACACAGTTTGGGAAGCGCTGATCTGGATAAATATTGTCTGAGTTTCCTGACTAACTGGGTCTGATAAAATGGGTATGCTTGTCCAGGGCCGGCTCCAGGGATCTAAGCACCCTGTGCCAGCTCTTGAGAGAGCGCCCTAACCTCGTGTGCGTTGGGGGCGTGGACTAATTACCATAGGCCACGCCCCATGTGACATTATTTGGAGGCGTGTCCGCATGGCATGCCTGCAAATAACTTTAGGCTGGGGGTAAAGCCCAGCACTCCGTCACTGGCTGGGCTTCCCCCAGTCCTCTCCCATCAGTGAATGGTTGCCACGCGGCATCCATTCACTCTCTGGGAGCTTGGCACTGGCTGGGGTCCCCAGCCTCCCGATTTGACCACCCGCGGGCCACTTCGGCCCGCGGGTGGAACAGCGGGACAGTACTGTCCCGCTGAAATCGGGAAGCTGGGGAAGGGTGCCGCCTATAGGTGGCGCCCCTGTGCGACCGCACTGGTCGAACACCCCTAGAGCCAGCCCTATGCTTGTCTTCTCATTATTCTCTGGCACCAAATGGCTTTGAACTAACCCCCTATCAATATAGTTTCCCATGGATGGAGAATCAATAAGAGCAATCTGTACTCTAAGTGCTGAAGAAATGTAGCAAACGGGTATTTTTCCACTACTCATTTGCAAAAATTTGTTCTGCAACAGATTCTTGTCCCAACCACTGCCAGGCAACCCAAGCCAAAAACAAAAACGTATTACTTGGTGGCTAGATAGTATTGGTGGCCATACTTCAGCAAGAGCATTCAACATTGTGTGTAGGAATCCTTTTTGCTCTTTAGGTTATATTGCTTGTGGTATTGGTAGTAAGAGGGCAAGGACTGGTTTGACCCCACACTATCCTCTTCATGGAGTTGAGTTCTTGCCGTTTCCTGAAAAAATATTTATCTTATTATTTGATGTGCGTGCAGCTATAAAATGGTTTAGGCTGGCACAGTAAAAACATAAATTCATCTCTCTGCGTTGTTGCCGCTCCAGAAGAGTCAAAGGTCCTTGGACACTTCCCACCAACATAGGTTCTATGTCAGAGATTTCTGTGGTTGAAGTGAATTCACTAGGAAAATTGTAGGAAAAATATGAACATTGTATTTTACTTTTCGCTTTATATTAGCGTGTGACTCTATAAGCTATACACATAAACTCCTCTAGCCCTAGAGAAGGATCCATATGAACTAATCCATTTTTAATATCAACATTTAAACTCTTTCTGTGTGGATATTTGGTGGCAATGTTAAACTCCATCTCTTCTATCCACTGTCTAAATTCCACTGTATACCTTAGAACCGAATGAGTTCTTTGGCATAAGTTAGTGAGTTTGGCCTCAGCAGTAGTAGCTCTATGAAAATCATAAAACACCTTTGAAAATGCAGAAAGAATTATAGAACATTTAACATGGGCTTTTGATTTTCTAAAAATGGTGGGCCTGGCCCTTTAATAATGTTAACATAAGACCTACTTTGAAAGCATTGGAAGCATAGGTACATGGCCACATTTGAAAAATTAGATTATATTGTGCAATGAACTGTCTATATTGACTCCTGCTTCCATCAAATTTCTTTGGTAATTGAACTATAGGCTCTAATGTAGGGTTTTGTATTGCAGCTGGTCCAGGAGCAGATGCTACGGGGTGTTGCACAGCTTGAGCAGCTTGAAGTTCGTCCATTCTGAACTGCAGGGCTGAATTAATCAGATGAACTAACCACACAGTGATAACCACATCAGGCATAAAGGTACACACACCCACAAGGACGTTGCTACAAGGACTGATTGTCTGCTTGTTTTCATATAGACACAAAATCAGTATGTAAAATACAGTTATGAAATCTGACAGACATGATCAAAATGTTACATAATGCAATGTGATGGTGTCTGTGAAACACCAGTAAAAATCAGATGTCCTTTCCAAAAATCCCGTAAGAGAATATTTCTCAGTTATATCAGGCATAATTAATAAAAAAGGAATTACTTGATATATAACACTTGAAAGCTACAATACTATATAACAGACAGAAGTTAGTACTGGGATAATTGCAACCAGCTTTAAACACACTTTTTCTATCTCTCTCAATTGTAGTGTTTACTGTATCCTGTATTTTGCTTACTTCTAATGTAAATGGATGTTGATTATACCAAAATTTTAATAAGTATTTTGAGAATAAGTATTCTTAGTGGCATTTTCTGATAATAGTCGTCTGCAGAGTCATTGTTTTTGGGCCAAACTTTGTCCTCAAGGCACCCTAACAGTCCAGGTTTTAAGGATATCCATTGTTGACTACAGGTGACTTAATTAGTATGTCAATTTGATTGAACCACATGTGCTCAACCATGGATATCTCTAACACCTGAACTGTTTTGGAGCCTTGAAGACTGGGTTTGGGAACCTCTGGGCTAGGTGATTGTCACTGGCAACTACAGTATGTGAAATTACCCTTTTTCTCAATTTGGACCCCAATAGCAGGGACTAACATTTAGATAAGAGATGAGTAACACCACTGATACAGGTATAAAGACATGTTGCACACCTGTCTTACTGTTTCAGGAGACAAATGATTTGCACTGGTACAGGCTAGAGCAGTGGTTCTCAAACTCTGTCCTCAGGACCCCACACAGTTCACGTTTTCCTGGTCACCCAGCAGGTGCTAAGGTGCATTCTTTACACATCTGACACATTTTAAAAGATCCACAGGTGGAGCTAATTATTTCACTTGTGATCCTGTGAGGAGACCTGGAAAACATGCACTGTTTGGGGTCCTGAGGACCGAGTTTGAGAACCTGTGGTCTAGAGTCAAAACACAGCAGAGATTCAGCAGACAAGGATTAAACAAAGTGAAGTCCAATAGCAAGTTCAAAAGTCTGGTACATGGGAAGGCAATAATAGCAGGCAGGGATTAAGCAAAACGTAATCCACAAAGTCCAAGGTTCTGTAAACAGTGGGTTTTTAGCAGACAATATTTATGCAAATCCTATTCAGGGAGCAAGCCATCTCAATACATAGTAGTTTAGCCTAGGAGAAAAGAGGAGTATTTATGAAGCAAATCAGCTGTCAGAAGCCAATGTCTCATTCAAACTTTGTGGAGTGTGCACAAATGCGAGTTAACAGAGCAATCACCTAGCACTGACTGCTAAGTAAAATCCCATTGTAAAGTGCTAGGGGGTGGAAACAGGTTAGGTGGGTGTGCATTTGCAGTTATTTTTAACAACTCTAGGACCTGGAAACCATCTCAGCATGTAGACGATGTTTCCAAACACCTCAGATCCATATTAACTGGCTAACTTACACCAATAAGTGGTGCAAACTTTAAATATGCTTTCAGATATTGCAGCACATATTGTTAACTGTAATATCCTGAATGAATTTGAGGGATAAAGAACAGTTTCAGGATTTGAACATGGGACTTCTGCCTCTGGATACTGCTGCTCTACTGACAGAACAATATTAGCTGTTGACCGGTCCCTGCCTTGCTCTGTGTCTAAGCTTAGCCTCACTGTTCTGACTTTTATGGTATGTTCTAACTCCACACGCTTGCTTCCTTTATAAGCCAGACCGTGTCATATCCTTTTTGCTTGGTTATTGTGTTCCTGACCAGTGGTGTAAATTCATCCCAGATGCCCGGAGGCAAGTTATAATTTGGTGCCCCCCAAGTCACAGCTGCTGACACTGTAATGTACTGTAGCAATTTGCATGCAGAAAGGCTATAGATAGATGAAGGCAGCTGCTGATAGTCTGACATGGTGCTCTTCACTAGTGTATGGTGGCTTCTCAGGTGCCAGGAAGGGGTGCCATGTATAGGGCGGCCGTGACGGTACACTCTGGGTATATAGTTACAGACCTAAGTGGGGTGAATATGTTGTGGACAATGGAGGAGGTGCCCCTTCAGAGCTGGAGCCCATTGGCAGGAGTCTCCATTGTCTCCCATAGTTCTGCCCATGTTCCTGGCACTCATCTTGTTGCTGCTGTTTGTTACTGCATTCTGCTTTCTGGAATCCACAACTAGCTTGTTATTGACTGCCTCCATCTCAATCCTTTGCATTTATCTGCTTAACTGTGCACCAAACCCAGCTGGCACGGATCAGTCTTGATTCTAGCAAACCTGTATTGATCTGTCTTCCTTTCCAGCCATTAGACTCCAATTCTGACTCCAGAGTACTCAAGTTGTAAATGTGCTTATCAAAGTAAGATCAGGCAACTGCAAATTCTTGATCAGTCTCAGGAAGAAGAGATAGCTGGCTTGCCTTAAAAAATTATGATTCTACTGCTGCACAGATTTAATGTCCACAAATTCTTGAAATTTCAGTGGGACTTGTGAAATATTCAGAGGTTTCTTAAATCAATGCCACTTTTATTTGTAAACACATGCACAGTTCATGAATGACATCATCTTCAGAAATACTTTTTTTTTTTTTTGAAGAGGGTCTTGTGTGGTCATCTCCTTTTGTAAAGCAAGACAGTAATATATTGCAAAATTTGCACTTCTTTATTTTCTGCTATGGGTCAAAGTTTGATGATCCTAATGGATGTGCTTAATGCTTAAGCTAGATTCCCTGGACTGCATCAATGTTTGAGTGCTGATACCAAATGGAATTCTTTGACCCAAAAAATCAGTTACAAGTGAAAGTTGAAATAGTCAGAGACCTCTGATGATCTTGATACATTTAGGGCATTTCATGTGACTCATGTTACATTTCATGTTAATTTTTAGAAGTTTAAATGCACAACACACAAAAATGAAGCTGAAATTCAACATTTTAAAAATATAACAATAATATATGGGGTAGGTAGTCATAATTAATGCTTAGAAGCAGAAAAAAAATTATACTCTTAGTAGTTACATTTTATTGTTTATATATAGATTATTGATTAAATACTGTGTTAGAGAAAGAATGATTATGATGTTTTGCCTCACCTGCATTAATGTAATTGATGTTATTAGGAAACCTCTCAGTTTAATAATCTTTTTTTTTAATGTGGTAGTTAAGGGCATTATGCATTTAGCTGTCCAAACAAGATTTGTCAAACCATTGCTATGACAGACATTATCTAGCTGTTTCCATGGAACCCAGTGAATTAAATGCTATCTTACAATTACTAATAGGCCTAAGGGTAAGGTCCTTTGCCTGAGCACTCTTATTTTGTACTTCCAGTTACACTTCTCATTTTTTTCAAATTGCCAGTCAGACCATGCATGACTCTGGTCCTGGTGGCAGTTTAATGGAAATCACCTTAACATAGGATAACTGCACTTAATCAAGAACTTATTGTGAACTAAACAACCTTTTTTTGTCTTCTGGGCCAGTAACTTCTGAAACCATTCAATTGCAAATGATTACGGGGAATCAGATGTGGAACAGTCAATCTGTTGCCAGGGATTTAAGAGTCGATTGTGACTAATTTTGTGCTCCTGATCATGAATATGCCATGCTTATATTTCAATTGGCTCTAGTTTTTGAGATATGCATATGTCTTTAATATTTATGAAAATTTTTATTAAACAATGTTAAAAAGATATTTTTTTTTATTCTGATTAAATTTGATTCGTAAAATGTTATAAAAAGACACAGGATAATTACATACATAAGTGTTAGGAAGCTATGAGAACCGTTTTTTATAGGATTTTCTTTTGTATTCTTGTCCCTCTGCAGACTCCAACAGTAATCAGCCATCATGTGATTACCTTCCCTGATACCTATCTTCCATTATCTGAATATCCTGGTGTAACCGTTCACCCTGTTCTTCGCTTAAATCTCCTAGATTGGATGGGAAGTGATCTAAATGGCTGTACAAAAAATGTACTTTAATACTCATGTTGGCTCCTACTTTCTCGAAACATTTTAGCGTGTTGTGGACTAATTCATGATAGTTGTCTGCCTTGTGATTGCCTAAAAAATGTTGAATGACAGACACATAACTCAGCCATGCTTCAGATTCGGTTTCAGTCATAGATGTGGTAAATTTGGATCCTTCACCAGTTTCTGTATCTGTGGGCCGTCAAAAATTCCTGCCTTTAATTTTTCAATACTAAGAGATGGAAATGTTCGACAAATATACGTGAAACAATCGTCCAATGCTTTTACAAATTGTTTCATTAAATCCAATTTGATATGGAGAGGCAGCAGTATGATTTTTTTCCTGTCAATTAAGGGTTCATAAATGATGTGGGCTAGTACTAGTTATAACTTCTCTTGGAGGCCATACGGTTTGCTGCCAGTGCTTTTGTTTTGCACGACTATCCCATAAGCATATGTGACAAGGATACTTAGTATATCCACTTTGCTGTCCAAGAAGAAAGTTTACCATTTTTAAATCGACACAAACAGACTACTGATGCTGAGAATAAGGAATAAGGATTTTTTTCTAAGACTAACTTGATTTTTTAATTCTGTTCTTTAAGTTTTGTTGAATGACAAATAGGAATTGATGCAAATTTATTCCCATTTTGCAGTAATATGCATTTTAAGCACCTTTTAAAACTATCCAAAAAGAGCCGTCAGTCTTCTGCTCGATATTCTGGTAAGCCCATCATCAGAAGAAGTTCTAGAATATTGTTGCAGTACACAAGATTGTTATCTTGGCTAAAGAACGGCAGTATGGCTTGCTCTTTATTTTGATACGAAGTTATAATAACATCTGGCTCAAGACAGTGCTTTTCTTGAAGTCTGGATGCTAAAAGCTCAGCTCCTTTTTTTGATAAATTCAAGTCACGAGTAAATCCCCGGGCCCTGATGGCTATTCTGGAGAATTTTACAAAATTCTCCAATCTTCGGTAATCACCCCCTTAACAAATCTCTACAATTCCATTCTCTCTGGCAATCCCCAGCCTGCCTATTTCAAGGATGCTATCATAAAGATACTAAATAAACCGGATAGTGATCCAACCTTACCTACTTCTTACCGCCCAATATCGCTACTGAACGTAGACTACAAACTATTTACAAAGATAATCGCAGAACGGTTTAAATTGGTGGTGCCTTCCTTGGTACATCCAGACCAAACTGGATTCATATGTGGACGTAGTGCAGTCTCCAATATTCGCAAGGTTCTCGCCATATTACAACATTTAGAGGAGATACATGAGAGTGCTCTTCATATCCTTCTCTCACTTGATGCAGAGAAGGCTTTTGACCTCGTAGAGTGGGACCACCTGTATGAATCTTTGCACAGATTTGGCTTTCCCCGTCAAATTATAGCCCTTATCCAATTATTGAATTCAACTTCCTCTTCCCGTATCATGGCTAACAATTACTTATCAGCTCCATTTCTAATCCAAAGAGGTACCAGACAAGGCTGCCTCCTATCCCCGTTACTATTCGCTCTTGTCTTAGAACCCCTGGCTATTGCCCTTAGGACCAACTCGTCATTTCATGGGATACAGGTGGGTAGAATCGAGTTGAAGCTCTCTTTGTATGCTGACGATATGCTCCTGTTTATCTCACAACCTACACTATCTGTACCCGTAATACTGGAAGAAATTTCCTGTTTCAATTCCTTTGCAGGATATAAAATTAATATTCAAAAATCTGAGGTTTTACCACTGACATGAACCAAACTGCTGCATTGGTGTTCTACTATTTCTACTATTTTTCAGGTTGCTAATTCCAGATTAAAATATCTGGGTATCTTTATCACGCCTTCTATAAATCGTATTTATGCGGCCAATTTCCTGTAAATTATTGAAAAAATTATATAAAAAACCCAGCATTGGATGACCCTTCCACTTTCACTGTTGGGAAGAGTTGCAGTAATTAAGGGGGTACTGTTTCCAAAACTGGCTTATCCTCTCCAGATGCTCCCCATGTTCTTAACTGGTTCAGATACAGCAAAATGTACATCAGCCTTCCAGCGATTTATCTGGAATTGCAAAAAAACAAGAATAGCCAGAAATTGACTGCTGTACAATAAAGATAGAGGGGGCCTAGGACTACCAGATATTCAGACCTATTCATATGCAGCAGCGTTCAGATACATCTCCGACTGGTTCTTGACCCAATCCCATTTTACTAATCTTCAATTAGAAGAGGCTTTATTCTTTCCCTTTTCTCCAGCGGCCCTTTTGCATATTCCTCGAGCAAAGCTTCCTATAGGAATCACCCACAACATTTTCTTTATGGATACTTACAGTCAGGTGCATAAATATTGGGACATTGACAGAATTTACATATTTTGGCCTCTATTCACCACAATGGCTTTGAAATGAAACAAACAAGATGTGCTTTAACTGCAGACTTTCAGATTTAATTTGAGGGTAATTACATCCAAATCAGGTGAACGGTGTAGGAATTACAACGTTTTCTATATGTGCCTCCCACTTTTTAAGGGGCCAAATGTAATGGGACAAACTAAACAATCCTAAATCTAATGCTGGGCATACACAGCCAGATAAAATGTCTGTCAAACCGACAGACATTTTATCTGGCCGGCTGCCAGCCGCAGATGTCCGCAGCATATACTGTGAGAGAAATCTCACAGTGTATAGCCCGACATCCGCGCTCCGCCCCTGGGGGAGGAGACATTTCCCTGTTCCTTCCGTAGGAAGGAACACAGGAAATGTCTGTCTGTCGGCTGCGCTGGGCATACACTGCCCGATGCGGCCGACAGTTTACCGGGTAATATCGCATCGGACGGGCATGCTGGACAATCCAGTATGCCCGACCGAGCAATATTTAACCCTCGGTCGCCCCCCCACGCTACAATTATCGCGGCGATCCGCCGATATCGGGCTGATCGTCCCGATAATTGCAGCGTGTATGGCCAGCATTACTCTCACTTTTTAATACTTTGTTGCAAATCCTTTGCAGGCAATTACAGCCTGAAGTCTGGAATGCATAGACATCACCAGACTCTGGGTTTCATCCCTGGTGATGCTCTGCCAGGCCTCTACTGCAAATGTCTTCAGTTCCTGCTTGTTCTTGGGGCATTTTTCCTTCAGTTTTGTCTTCATCAAGTGAAATGCATGCTCAATCGGGTTCAGGTCAGGGGATTGACTTGGCCATTGCATAACATTCCACTTTTTAGCCTTAAAAAACTCTTTGGTTGCTTTTGCAGTATGCTTCGGGTCATTGTCCATCTGCACTGTAAAGCGCCATCCAATTATTTCTGAAGCATTTGACTGAATATGAGCATATAATATTGCCCGAAACACTTCAGAATTAATTCTGCTGCTTTTGTCAGCAGTCACATCATCAATAAATACAAGGGAACCAGTTCCATTGGCAGCCATACATGCCCACGCCATGACACTACCACCACCATGCTTCACTGATGAGGTGGTATGTTTTGGATCATGAGCAGTTCCTTTCCTTCTCCATACTCTTCTCTTCCCATCACTCTGGTACAAGTTGATCTTTAACATACAAAAAAACACAGAGACGACTCTGCACAAGATTTAATACAATCTACAGAAATCAGAAAACCAACATCTATATCACATCGACTTAAGGGGAAAAAAAATAATATATCCCTATCCCATTACTCAGTTGGCGGTGCTTCCCTGGAGTAAATCAGTATATACCTAGAAAAGAGTAATCCTATATAGTAGGAAAACAGAAAGAAACTCCTTTGTGGGGGCACTCTTATTACATAGTTCACAGAAATTTTTAGTAAAACATAGCTTTTATTTTATATGCACTTAAAAAGACTTTAACAAGACATTAAACAACAAAACAACACAGATCACTACATATACATTTATTTTTTTTATAGACAAATATTCAGCACCACAGTATTCTGTACCATATATGACTGCAGCACAGTTAATCAAAGGTGATAGACGATATCAGCACCATGGCTAAAATACAATATAGTATGGCCGCAACGCATTCAAGAGTGCGATTATCATTAAATACTTTATTAAATATATCCCATACCCTGCTGTATTGGCAGTGGCAGGAAAGGCAAATTATTGAATATGCTAGTAACAGTAATTACTATTATGTAGCCATGTACGCCATCCATATATACAAGCTGTTTCATATAGCCGGCCTCTGGGTATGTAATCCTTTATTATATATGCAAACCCTTATTAGACTGTTTGTTCAATACATCATAATTATATAGTTTGCAATTCTAATACTAAAGGTATTAGTGATTAATGCACCAGATAAATTCCATTAGCACTAATATCCCCACTTGTCAGTCCTGTGTAAAGTAGACATATAACTCTGGAATTATCCAAACCTTTTATAGTTCTATGCTTCAATTACATATCATATCTCCCCACAGTGGGTGTGTCAAACAAATTGATGTTTTTAACCACATACAAAAACATACTGCTCCAAGTATTTTGCTAAGGGCAAGAGAAAGATGCCCACATGGTCTAAAGAAATATATTAGAGCTCACAAGGGTAGCCAAACATCACTCATATTGTGTATAATTAGTAAAATGGAGACATAAATGTCACAGGAGAACCAATCAAGTAAATACATTAGGCGACGTGCTTAATATCTGTGCGATGTCCCCATATCATACACCAGGGCTCTGCAGACACCTGCCAGGGGGTCAGCTGGGAACAGCTGATACTCACAATACCTGAGCGTTGCCCCTGCGTGTGAAGAGGGGATGGTCAGATGCCGGCCGGGAGATCAGCTACTCACGTGTCCTGTGACGCGCGTTTCGCCATTCAGGCTTTGTCAAACAGGGGGCCGATAGTTAGAGCTATGGGACGTCAGCTTATTTATTGGCTGCGTAATTAGAATATCTCCGCCCCTCTACTTGCATCAGTGAGATGGGAGGGACAGGAGAAGGTTGTCATAGAATGGGAGTAACCAGAGAGAGTAGTCATGGGGATAATTCCTGTTTATCCATTACATCGTCAGGATTCCCTGATTGTTGTAGGAGTGAGTTTTTAGGTCATATTTAACCATCTCCTTACCTCCTAAACACATCTTGTAATCATGAGGCAACAGTGCAATTAGTGCAAGCGATTGTTAAACATTTATATGTGATCATATTTATAGCTCTATTATATCGCAGCACTGTTGCCCCATGTTCTTATTGTAGAGGGTAGAATGATTTAGTCATCTGATAAATATATCAACAGGAGAAAAGAAGAACCAAACAATTAACCCTATAATAAATTCTGTATTAGTAAAAGAATCAAATATCAGCCTATATAATTTCTGGGTCATACCTATGTTTAAAAAGATCATAAATCATGTAGTCACAAATGCTAATGTCCAATTTAATTACTGTTCATATAGTGGAAAGAGGACATATATAAACAAGTTGCAACCCTATAACCACAAAGGCCTTATTGGTCCATGTGTAATTTTACAGTGAACGGACCTCATTCGGGTATGTGTTGTATAGGTCACAAATGAGAAGAAAGGTAAAGTCACTTCTGTTTTTCGTGTATAATGTTAACTGACAGATTCCCTGGTGCTGTATATGCATTGCAGGGAACACTGACGGACCGAATGAGAGAGTGAAGAATTAAGGTATGAGTGAGGAAAAAGAGGTACATAGTTGTATCAATTGGAAATCGTATATCTCTTATAGTCATTTCAAAAGAGAGAGTTACTCTGTATATTGGAATAAATAAAACAATTTAAATAAAGATAAAAATAAAAATAGAAATAAAAATAAGAATAAAAATAAATATAAAATAAAAAAATATATATATTTTTTTTAAATAAAAATAAATATTAAAAAAATAAAAATAAGAATAGCCAAAATCCTACATCTCTGTACGGATGGATCCGGACATTATCTGTAACAGTATACAGATATAAATAAATCAGAACAATAAAAATAAGAATAGAGACAAAAACGAGTTGCACCCTACAACCACAAAACCTTTTCAGTCTGTATGTTCCAATACAGTGAACAGACCTAACTCAGGTGTGTACAACACACACCTGAGGGCAGGTGTAGGGCATCAAATGGAAGAAAGTAAAAATCACTTCT
This sequence comes from Taudactylus pleione, assembly GCA_031769625.1. Lineage (NCBI taxonomy): Eukaryota > Metazoa > Chordata > Amphibia > Anura > Myobatrachidae > Taudactylus > Taudactylus pleione. The sequence goes on from JAUIMM010000129.1 coordinate 2,860,571, forward strand.
GCTTTTCGTATTTTGTTAACCGACTAGCACCCTGGTGAAATATCACCTACTGCACCTGGTATTCCTAGATGGTCTCCCATCCAAGTACTAACCAGGCCCAACACTGCATAGCTTCCAAGATCAGATGACATTGGGCATGTCCGGGGTGGTATAGCTGTAGATGTAAGACATTGCAAGATATCTAGTCGGACCGAATTAGAGAGTGATTAAATAAGAGTATAGCTACTTGTGGATCTTAAAACAAATCCCTATAGAGGGCTCAAAAAGAAATTTATATCTACCAATAACTAATATTGATATATATTCTGATAGTTTGATAATTCTTTTTAAATATAAGGGTTTACTTAGGTCCCTATAAACCAATAAAAAGACATATTTGGAAAAATTAATATATAAGAATAATAAGAACCTCTATATTATTTTAATAGTTCCATATAGTCTAAATGCTCCTTCAATCAATTAAGTAATCAATTTGGTAATAAGCATAATACTCAGAGCCAATGTGACCAGTGCCATTATACAACACATAATAAGTAAAACAGATCTCTCATGATTGACATGTGTAAACTGTGATCTGTGACCAAGAAATAGGGATATATCATCCCCAAATGATGCAAGTAGAGGGGCGGAGATATTCTAATTACGCAGCCAATAAATAAGCTGACGTCCCATAGCTCTAACTATCGGCCCCGTTTGACAAAGCCTGAACGGCGAAACGCGCGTCACAGGACACGTGAGTATCAGCTGTTCCTAGCTGATCTCCCGGCCGGTGTCTGACCATCACCTCTTCACACGCGGGGGCACTGCTCAGGTATTGTGAGTATCAGCTGTTCCCAGCTGACCCCCTGGCAGGTGCCTGCAGAGCCCTGGTGTATGATATGGGGACATCGCACAGATATTAAGCACATCACCTACTGTATTTACTTGGTTGGTTCTCCTGTGACATTTATGTCTCCATTTTACTAATTATACACAATATGAGTGATGTTTGGCTACCCTTGTGAGCTCTAATATATTTCGTTACACCATGGGGACATCTTTCTCTTGCCCTTAGCAAAAAACTTGTAGCAGTATGTTTTTGTATGTGGTTAAAAACATCAATTTGTTTGACACACCCACTGTGGGGAGATATGATATGTAATTGAAGCATAGAACTATAAAAGGTTTGGTTAATTCCAGAGAGTTATATGTCTACTTTACACAGGACTGACAAGTGGGGATATTAGTGCTAATGGAATTTATCTGGTGCATTAATCACTAATACCTTTAGTATTAGAATTGCAAACTATATAATTATGATGTATTGAACAAACAGTCTAATAAGGGTTTGCATATATAATAAAGGATTACATACCCAGACGCCGGCTATATGAAACAGCTTGTATATATGGATGGCGTACATGGCTACATAATAGTAATTACTGTTACAAGCATATTCAATAATTTGCCTTTCCTGCCACTGCCAATACAGCAGGGTATGGGATATATTTAATAAAGTATTTAATGATAATCGCACTCTTGAATGCATTGCGGCCATACTATATTGTATTTTAGCCATGGTGCTGATATCGTCTATCACCTTTGATTAACTGTGCTGCAGTCATATATGGTACAGAATACTGTGGTGCTGAATATTTGTCTATAAAAAAAATAAATGTATATGTAGTGATCTGTGTTGTTTTGTTGTTTAATGTCTTGTTAAAGTCTTTTTAAGTGCATATAAAATAAAAGCTATGTTTTACTAAAAAATTTTGTGAACTATGTAATAAGAGTGCCCCCACAAAGGAGTTTCTTTCTGTTTTCCTACTATATAGGATTACTCTTTTCTAGGTACAAGTTGATCTTTGTCTCATCTGTCCATAGGATGTTGTTCCAGAACTGTAATGGCTTTTTTAGATGTTGTTTGGCAAACTCTAATCTGGTCTTCCTGTTTTTGTGGCTCACCAATGGTTTACATCTTGTGGTGAACCCTCTATATTCACTCTTGTGAAGTCTTCTCTTGATTGTTGACTTTGACACATATACACCTACCTCCTGGAGAGTGTTCTTGATTTAGCCAACTGGCCAATAATTCTTCTGTCATCCACCACAGTTGTTTTCAGTGGTCTTCCGAGTCTTTTGGTGTTGCTGAGCTCTCCGGTTCGTTCTTTCTTTTTAAGAATGTTCCAAACAGTTGATTTCGCCACACCTAATGTTTTTGCTATCTCTCTGATGGGTTTGTTTTGATTTTTCAGCCTAATGATGGCTTACTTCACTGATAGTGACAGCTCTTTGGATCTCATATTGAGAGTCGACAGCAACTGATTCCAAGTGCAAATGTCACACCTAGAATCAACTCCAGACCTTTTACCTGCTTAATTGATAATGAAATAACGAGGGAATAGCCCACACTTGTCCATGAAATAGCGTTTGAGTTGATAGTCCCATTACTTTTGGCCCCTTTAAAAGTGGGAAGCACATATAGATACCGTTGTAATTCCTACACTGTTCACTTGATTTGGATGTAACTCAAATTAAATCTGAAAGTCTGCAGTTAAAGCACATGTTGTTTGTTTTATTTCAAAGCCATTGCGGTGGTGAATAGAGGCCAAAATATGAAAATTCTGTCAATGTCTGCTATAAACAAACGTCTGGGCTCAAACCCACATCTTACTAAATACATACCTCTCTGGGGTAACCCAGATTTTCCACCGTCCCTTACAATATCCCATTACAAGTCATGGAAACAAAAAGGGATTGTGGCTATCAGAAACATTTTTGACCATGGAGGCAATCTTTATTCCTTCCAACAAGTGAAGGAAATTTTTTGATATTCCTAACTCACAATTTTTCTTATACCTACAAACTAGACACTATATCAACAGCAACATACCTTCTAGTTCGTATGCATCACTACTAGCTCCATCTACTCCTTCCCCTATATATTCTCTTTTCACTTTGGTCTCTAGCAACAAGTATAAACTTAAATACTTATACAATGATTTGCTATCTAATATTGTACTGGGTTTGTGGAAACGAGTCTAGTCGTCTTGGCATCAAGATTTTCCCGATTTCAACTTTCCAGAACGAGTTATGACTTTATTCCCATCCAGTATGAAATGGCTCAGCTCGGCTAGACTGCAGGAAACTCATATTAAGTTTTTGAATAGAGCGTATATTTCCCAAGCACAACAAAGTCATATGCTCCCAGGTGAACCGAGCAAGTGCATAAAATGTCATGCAACCTCAGCAAATTTTTTACATAATTTTTGGCAGTGTCCTAAAATAAAGAAGTTTTGGTATAAAATACACACTTTTATTACTCAGATTGCTAGAGTTAGATTACCATTTTCTTGGGAAGCTTTCCTTTTTTCTGACTTCACCTCTTGGTCGCCAACACTTATTTCCCCTTCAATGTTACCTTTTCTTACTATAATGGTTACTCTAGCAAAGCAACTAATTTTGCAGAAGTGGATCTGTAGGGTAGCTCCTTCTTTAGAAATGCTTAAATTGGAATTGCTTAACATTCTCTATTATGATAGATGTACGGCAATGTATATTGAAAAACGTGTTGTTAGATACTATAACAAAAGGGAATCTTACCTCAACTATCTACCCACTCAGACTTATGAGCAGATTACAAAGGTGTTTGAAAATACCACATGGTCGCTATCACGAAATATTCCCTGAACGCACTATAAATGTAGAGGACTCCCCCTCCCCCCCTTTCCCTTCTCCTTTTTATCTTTTCTTTTCACCAGTTTCTTTAATTGGACTTAGTTATATGATGTTTGGTTAAACTATATAAATTTTGAATAAAATAAAATTAGAATTTATGAGGAACAAGGCAAATATACAATCTTGACTGTATAATCCACCAGTATTGTATTAACCAACCATAATTCTTGCCATTAATGTAATACTATATATAATATTGTCCTTGTTTTGACCTCTTTGAATTCAATAAAAATTGTTTTTAAAAAAAAATAAAAAATTCAAGTCACGAATTAAATCATTTAGTTCCTTTTTGAGAAAATTTTTTTGCTGTAGAGGAACTTTCTTCAAACTCACTTTCATCTCTGTTGTCACTTGGACTGGATGAAATTAACATTTCCAAATCATCACATTCAACTTCGCACAAAGAACTAAATGATGGTACAGGAAAATCTTCGCTATGTGGTATCGGTTATTTTGCAGAATTCATACTTGGGTATTCCCATTTGCGTTTCTTAAATCGATTCATACCCTTCACATTTACAGCAGAAATATAGCAGTCACTCAAGTGATCTTTTGGCTCACACCACATCATAGGTATACTGAAATGAAGTCCTTTTCGATCACCTTTAGTCCAATTGCGGAGTTTTACAAACTTTGTGAGACACCCAAATCTTATCGTGCTGGCTTATGTGACATCCAAAATAAGCCTTATATGCTTATTTTACAAATATGGTTCTATTTTTTCTTTCTTTTGCAACACTATATTTGCCACAAATATAACAAAAAACATCAGGGTTGTTAGTAATTTTTACAGCGAAAACGTTTTGTTTCACACATTCAGTGCTAACTCCCAACAAAAGCCAAGGATGTACTAAACAAACAAGCCCAAATGGCAGGAAATTGGTTGTGGTGGAACAGAGAGAGGGCCGAACAAAGGAACAGGAGGTGTGCTAACTGCGTCACTCGGTACTCTCTGCTGCTCCTCTCTGTATGCTGGGAGGAGGAGTGGCTGTGGTCTGAGGATGTCCCAGCAGGCTCAGCAGTGCACTGCAATGCCTCCTCCCAGTGTTAGTGAGGAGATTTGAATGTGTTATGTGTCTCAAACGTGACTACCCGCTACGTTATCACAAATAAAACAAATTCTTGTTATTGTTGAAAGAGGGTAGTTGTTAAAAAAGCAAAACTAAGTCGATTCTGTTAAGTAAAGCAGGCCTAGACTAGTAAGGTACTTCAAATGGAGAAAAAAATAATTGAATGTTATGATTTTTCATTAATTTGAAAACTGGAGCCAATTCAGCTATGGTGAAGATCTAATGTGCAAATATGACCTGCAAGTACTCTCAAACCGATCTTAAATCCTTGGCAAGAAAAAAAAATATATTTTTTTTGTTCCCCAGTGTTATAGAGCCAGGACATCATTAAATTATTAGCTTTCATTTGGGGGTCATTATTCGAATACCATTAATTTGGGAATCCCTTGACTATCTCTTCATAATATGCCCAACAAGTGGGACACTTGCACTTTATCATTCTCCTATGATCACTGTACGCTTAACTGTCTTCCAGGGTCTCTGAACTTTCTTCTAAAGATTTCGATAAATTGACCCCACTAATGTAGAGAATTTGGGGATAAAAAGAATATAGATAAATTATCTACTAATTGCCCCTAAAATTGTACCATTGGTGTTCCTGGAATAATGGATACCCTTTGGACTGATTTATTCTCTTTATGAACTGTAGTTAAAAGTCTTATGAGAGTACCTGGATGAAAATGTAAAGAAGGGCTTTATTCGTCATTCCACTTCTTCACTGGTGCAGTTTTATTTCTTGTTGCAAAAAAGGAATCTACCTTAAGTCCCTGTATTGAATACAGGGCATTAAATAAAATTACAGTCAAAAACTATGACCCTTAATTCCCAAATTGGTTGAGAGGCTACAGAAAGCTATGATGTATGCCAGCCATGACTTACATGTTTCTTACAATCTTGTTCATATTCATCCAGTAGTTTAGTGACAAACTGCCTTCAGGACCAGATATGGGAATTTTGAGTATTTGGTCAGTCCCTTTCGGCCTGTATAATGCCCTACAACTTAGCAGCATTTTATCAATAATGTTTTACCACTTAACTGGTTAATTTTTTCTTTCTTTTTCAAAAACCTCTCACATTGTTTTTGTTTTTAAAGAAATGTAATTAAGTTTTGAACATATTTTTTTAAATATATTTAAATATTTGATCGAAAAAAATATATGACTGAGGGGGGGATCACACTCCCACTTCACATGTCAATAGGCCCTCAATGTAATGTAAAATTTAGAGATGAGCAGTTCGTTTTTGGCATGGATGTTTTTGCCAAGTTCGGTTCTAAGAGCAAGCCAATACGGCATCTTTCATAGACATCTCAGCACAGATGTCCATGAAAGATGACGTTTTGCCTCATTCTGAGATCCGGGCCAAAACCAAACCGCAAATCTCTAGTAAAGTCACCTCCTGTCCCCCAGCCCCCTAGTGTCAATAGATCCCTCAACAGCAACAAATCCCCAGTGGCATAACCCCACTACCCACCAGTGTAACCACAGCCTCCTGTGTTAATACCCCAATGTGTATAAACGCCTAACTTCAGTGTCAATAAAACTTGTTTCAGGGCATCAAACATCTCCCCCTCCAGTCGCAAAAATCACACTCCATTAACTCTTGCCCCCCCCTTCCTGTGGCTATTTTGTCAGAAAATTTGGTGGCCACAGACTGCTACATCAAATCCAGGGGGCCGTAGCAGGAGGAGGAAATCCGTTCTACACACAGAGTTCCTTATTCACAGCTGGGGCATAGGGCCTTATTCACGTTGGTTCACAAGGCTGCATTCGCACGCAACCAGCTGATTTTTGCATTCTGCGAATGCGTATAAGACACCATGTGCAAACCGACCACAAAGTGACCGTTTGAGAGTGGTCACGGGGGGTGATCAGAGAAACGCAGGCGTGCCTGGGCATTTAAACACCGTTACAGGGGCGTGCATAAGTAAGCCCCTGCGATAGCATACGCTGCCAGAAGTCTAGATGGCGACAGGAAGTTTAGCAGTTTCTGCGGTAGGGTCGACCCTACCGCAGAAACTGCTAAACTTCCTGTCGCCATCTAGACTTCTGGCAGCGTATGCTATCGCAGGGGCTTACTTATGCATGCCCCTGTAACGGCGTTTAAACCACAACTGTGCGGATGGTTCCGATGGTACCGATGTAGTTGCCTATTTGGATAACATTCTTAATTTTTCTGTTAATATTGTTTAACAATATAAACATCCTGTACTTTGCTGCAAAGATTTCAGAAAAACCCTGTAAATTAAATTGGAGATGTGAATTTGAACAATTCATAAACTATATGAATCCCCCAGATTATCTGAACTAAAATTAATGCAGTTCTTTTATATAAAAAGAAGTGCAGATGTTTATTGATTTTTACAAATTCTGTAAAAAAATTTGTAAGAATCTTACTATATTCAATGCTTCCAGTGCTTAATGTTGTCCTAGAGAAGTGGTGGAACTCAACTGCCCCCCCACGCTTATTTAATAAAGGGGCTGTGTACGCTGTAGGGACGTGGTCTCAAAAAAGAGGCGTGGTCTCAAAAGGGGCGTGGTCACACAATAGTATCCCCAATTCAAATTACGCCACACAGTAGCATAATCTTATTTACATTACACCGCTCATAGTGCCCCTGGTTCACATTATACCACATAGTAGTGTCCCTTATTCGTGCTATGACACACAGAAGTGCCAGTGCCCCTTATGCACAATGCCCACGCAGTGGTGCCCGTTACACATAATGCCCACAGTGGTAGTGCCCATTATGCAGTGCCCACAGTGGTAGTGCCCCTTATGCAGTGCCTACAGTAGTGGTGCCCCTTATGCAGTGCCCCCAGTAGTAGTGCCCTTTATGCAGTGCCCCCTATGCAGTGCCCCCAGTAGTAGTGCCCCCTGCAGTAATGCCCCCTGTAGTAGTGCCCCAGTGGTAATTCCTCCAGTGGTAGTGCCCCCATTAATAGTGCCCCCAGACGTCATGATGTCTCTCCCATAGTGCACACTGCGGGAGCCATAAGGGCAAGGAGCCGGTCGCCCACTGGCAGCAAAATCTCAACGGCACCTGGCAAATGGAGTCTCCCTGCGGCGCCGGGATGGCTGACTGGGTGAGATGGGCCGGAGGAGGTGGAACTGGTTCCGTCTCCAAATAGAACTGACAGAATGCAGGTCCGCCCTGTTCCGGCCCACTTTAACCCCTGAATGCTTCTATTACTCAACTAATCAAAAAATATATTCTTCTTGTATGGTAACTTAAGGATTAAGACTGTTTTATTCATCTTTTTACTCTCTTTTTTTTTTTTTTTTTTTAACATCAGCACGGTCAAGCTGATGCTCTCTTTAGAATATTTTCTGAACTTCATTTGGAAGCACTATCTGGAAATACAATTCTTCTAGAACATATTTTTTAGAGCCACTGTTTCAACAGATTTGTTCACTTCTGAAAGATGGGTATGATTAGTGATTTTCTTCTAGAACATCCCTTCAGTGGATATTTAATGTTCCACAATCGCTGTTGAACTATGTACCAGTCAGTATGAGTAGATGTATTAAAATTAGTCAATTACTACAAACCTGCTGGTTATTTAAGAGAATATTAATTTTATATTTTATGTTATTTCATGTCAGAAGTGTGCCTCGCAAGTGGGTTTACAACATCTTTCTATGTCATCTTGCCCTTGGAGCTTAATTTCTATGAATTTCATAGTTGATTTAACTCCTTCTAAAGAGATGATGATAGTCCTTACAAAGGACTATCTGCTGCTAAACGGACCGTGGAATTAATGATTTATGAAACAGACTTTGTAGCATTACTGGCTATGGCCCATATTCAATTTGGAGCGAAAAGCCGTTTTCGCATGTTTTTGGCAAAACTTTTTCGTGGGTGACGTCATTTTCGCCTGTTTTGGTTTTACCCCGTACTCAATTTGAAGGACTTTCCGCCTAGGCGGAAAGTCAATGCAGTGTACCAGGCGAAAAAGTTTCACCTATGAATAGCAGGCGGAAAAAAGTGCATAATTGGGGTTTTGGGTTGCAACGTTGCGGGAACCCCCGTGCAGCCTTCAGACAGTCCCCCAAAGGTAAACTGTGTCAAAAAATGAAAAAAAAAACCACTTAAGGACCCCCTAAAAAATGACTTTGAAAAAGGGGGCGAAAAAAAAAAGTTGGGGTACAAAGTTAAAAACTAGCGAACTTGACTCTGGGGGGGGTCCCCAAGTATGCCCCAAGTGTTTTTTTGACTGCAGATGCTTGCGGCAGGCGGATTTTTCACAATTTTTACAACTACACTTTAGCAACTTTTAAATATGCAGACCTCCATTTTCAAGTACCCCAAATTTGCTGGGAATAGTTATTTTCAGAAAAAAATATTCCTGAATACTATTCTGCACCACATGTTGAAAAACACTATTTAGCAGCTATTGAGCCTGTTTAAAAACCCCAAATACTTTCAGCAAGCCAAATCGGGGGGTATCATAGTGAACCCCCATGTCAGAGCATCTTTTGGGGGGTGTCAGACTGATTTCCCCAAATCTGACAGAACTTTCCACCAGTTTCAGTTTCGCCGGTTGCCATTTTTCCGTACTTTCATATTGAATACGGGGTAAAGCGTGCACGCGCGCGATACTTTTCAAACAGGCGAAGTAGGCGCAAAAAAGTCTGGGCCGCGAAAAAGTATCGCGGCTCGGCTCATATTGAATACCGCTCTATGTATTTTCAAGTCAAGGAGTTTAACTTACATCCAATTTCTAGAAACATTCCTATAACACCCTTGGAGTTAATGTTAATCTGTCTTTTTCTTTCCATCAACAGTCATATGGGCAAACTGAAAGAACTAGTCAAATTGTTGAACAATATTTACAAAGTTAAGGCCCCCATACATCAGCAATCGATTGTGGCAATTCTGCAACTTGCAATGGATTGTGTAAACAAATCTGCAATGTATGGGCTTCACAGATCGCAGATTGCAACCAAAAAGTAATTGGAATTGTTAAATCAGATTGTCCAACATGTTGGATTTCACAGATCGATTGGGGCTGTAGATCGCTAGTGTATGGAAACGATTAGCAGATTTGCAGACCGTTACTAGTAAAATGATGGGCCTTTCAAGATTGGCAGAACTGTGTTTGCTGAGAATGATCTGCAAATCACTGAAAAAGATCTGTAGTGTATGGGCGCAGATTGCTAAATTGGGAAATCCTAAAATCAGGCAATATATCTTCAAATTGTTAAATTGTGGTTTTCAGATTGCTGGTGTATGGGGGCCTTTACATTACTTACCTTCAAAATGATTGGCTGGACAGTTTACTCTTAAGGCCCCATACATCAGAGATTGATTGCAGCAATCGTGCAATTTGCAATCGATTGTGTATAAAAATCTTTCCCTTTTTCAATCGATTGCAGATTGCAGAATTGCCACAATCGATTGAAAAAGGGAAAGATTTTTATACACAATCGATTGCAAATTGCACAATTGCTGCAATCAATCTCTGATATATGGGGACCTTTAATTCTGATGTTTTGACTTTGCTTAAAACTTTGAACATAACTCAATTTTACTAATTCCTTACTTTGCCAACTTTAAATTCTATCATTTGTTTTGAATTCCCAGTCTTCACAATAATTCAAATTGTAACTAATATATATTTTTTTATTTTTTTTTATACTGAAAACAAAACAGAGACTAAAAATGAAACTTTCAGAGAATCTCAGGAACATTATAAACATGGTGCAGACAGAACCATTAGAGCTTTCAAGTTGGAACTAATGGCCTGATCCAGCAAGGATCGCTATTCTGCTAGAACGCACGCACCCAGTGGCAAACGCAGGATTTGTAAGGGGGGTTTCTGCATATGTATGTAGTATGTGTATACAATTTATATATATATATATATATATATATATATATATATATATATATATACAGGGCCGTAGCTAGGGTAGTGCGGCCGGTGCCATCGCACAGGTCAGGGGGCGCTGTTTGGGCGTGTCAAATTTCTGCTTATTATCATTCTTGCTTGTAGCTTCCTCTTATTTAATCCGCAGCATCTCCTGGCCTCTCCTATCTCTTCCCTGGCCCTTCCCCATGAGGCCATGGCCGTTTTTTGGGCGCATTATGTCCCTTTGAAAAATTAGGGGGGCGCCAATGCTCTTTCTGGCACAGGGCACCAAAAAGTCTAGTTATGGCTCTGTATATACAAACCACCCACATGCCTCTCACACATGGATAGTTAAATTTTTGCAATGTATTGTGTAAGTATAGTTGTAGTCCCAATTTGGACTGCTCCCCTCCTCCCCTCCCACACACATACACTCAGAGGAGATTACAGACACTTACACGGCACATTACACACAGACATTTACATTGCAGATTACACACACTTACACTGCACATTACACACTGCAGATTACACACAGGATTTACACTGCACATTACACACAGACACACACTGCACATTACACACTGCAGATCTAACACAGGCATTTACACTGCACATTACACACAGACACACACTGCACATTACACACTGCAGATTACACACAGGCATTTACACTGCATATTAAACACATACACACACTGCACATTGCACACAGACACTTACACTGCACATTACACACAGACACTTACACTGCACATTATACACATACACAAACTGCACATTGCACACTGACACACACTGCACATTACACACAGACACTGCACATTACACACAGCCACTTACACTGCACATTACACATAGACACCTTGCACTGCACATTACACACACTCAGACTACAGACCATCTCCCCCCACACCCATGGTATAAACAGAACTTTGAGGTACAGTACCTGTGATGATCTTGTTTGTGGCTGTGCTAATTACATGCTGTCAGGACTTCAGCAGATGAGGAGGAGTGCAGTGAGTAACATCACTGGCACTCAAAGGCACATGGGAGCTGTCAGGGAGGAGCTGCAGCCACAGCGGCTCCCCTGTACTGCTCTCAGCCATCTCCATAGCCACGCGGAAGCTGCCCAGTCGAAGCTCACAGACTGGCCTGATGAGACAGAGACAAAGCTCTCTGTCTCACTTTAAAAAAACAAATAAATACTTGTGCGCTGTGGGGATGGATTGGCCTGGCAGGGGGGGTTTCTAGGTACTCAGAAACCCCCCTTGCGTGCGCTACTGCGCACCGCAGTTGCTAATATTAGCAGTGAAATGCAAATGTTTGCAATCGCATTGCGATCACAGCTTTCCATAAGAACGCCCACTTACCCTTACACACATCCGTATACTTGGGCAACATAGTGAAATAATCGGTAACATCGGACCCATACGCACAGTTAAGGCAGGTCAGACCTCACTCGGGAATTGCTAACTTCAGGTCACGCTGTGTGGTCTCTGGCTGCGTATGGATTTGCAATGAATAACTTATGCACACCCCTACAACGCCGTCCCAACGCACTGGCACGCCTGCGTTCGCCCGACCCTCCACCCCCCCGTCACCACCCAGAAACGGCACTTCCTATCAATCACTGTGCTCAGGGTCTGCGTAGCCTCTTCAAACGCATTTCCCATCGCAGTAGCTAGTTCACGCACGCGCACTGTGATGTATGCGCAATGCAAATTAATTGACCGATTGCATGTGACTTTGCTGCGATCCTTGCTGAATCAGGCCCAAAGTCTGCCTGTCCACTTGAAAACCTCAAGTAATCAATATTTTTTGTCAAGCTGGATCAAAAGTTTATTAGACCATTTAAGGTTTCATCTCAAATTAACCAGGCTTTAAGTGTCTATGAAAAGACATCTTGTTTTTATTGTCATTGTGGAAGGGGATGAATTTATAGATGAGAAATTTTAGAATCTAGAGAAATAAACTACAATATCTGTGATATGGAAAGTCCAGAAGAAAAATCTTTGAAAACCAGCAGAAAATGTTTATACATAGTTCAAATAGAGTGTTTCACCTTATGCATCCTAATAATCCAGCTCCTTAATTGTCAAGAAGGATTTTCTGGAAGGAATATTGGGCCTGATTCAGACCCGGTCGCTAGATGCGGACGCTCGCTCCCAGCGTATGCAAATTCATCTAACTGACGTCAAGGCAGGCAATCGCACGGCAAGGCATAAGCACGCCCACTATGTCTTGGCGTGCGATTACTTTGTGTATGCAGACGCCCACCAGCCAGTCTTTAGCCACCCACTAGCGCATGTCATCTCCAGGAAGTGTATGCAACCATCGGTACATATTCCATCGTAAGTGACCGCAGCGCTTGCGGTTGACTGTACCCTACCACAAGCACTGCGAGCACTTCAGTGTATAATTCAACCATGTGACGTGTAATATGACGCTGGCTGTTAATTAGGCACGCCTCTGAAACGGCGTTAAGATTCTCAGGCACGCCTGCGTTCGCACCTCCACTCCCCTGTTTCCAGTGGCCTGCCCCTGTTACCACCCACAAATGGCTTCCCCTGTCACTCATTCAGCTGGGCTGTCTATGCTGGGCGAGCGATTGCTTTCCGATTGCTCGGACTAGATCGCGCACTGTGATGTATACGCATGCGTACTTTGCAAAACATCGCTCGCTCCGAGTGATTGTTTGCTAGCGAACGGGTCTGAATCAGGCCCATAGTTCTGTCAGGATTTAAAGTTGGGGCTCTTGCTCTGGATCTTATGGCTTTTATGGTGGTTGGACAGGTGTTTTCCTTGTTCTGTGTCTAAGTTTAGTTTAACTGTTCTACTTATTTTTCAAGCAAGTTCTAGCTACACCCCCTTAATTCCTATATTATAGCCAGCATCTGTACCTTATTAGTGTGCTCCTGCAAGTACTAAAGTTGCTGCTGCATTGTGCCTTCTGAAACCTCCTTCAGTAGATATTAATGTAATGTTTCACAGTGGCTGTTGAACTAATCTTCATAGTCCAGACAGTACAAGTAGATTTATTGAAATTAGTCAATTGCTACACCACTGTTGGGCTGCCCCGGGAGACTGGGCTGTCAGCTCTGCCGGCTCCTCTTCTATGACAGGAGCCGGGTGCTGTAGGAGAATGTTACACTGCTTCTGTCACTGCAGAGGAGCCGGCATTTTGGTGTCACGTCCTCCGAGGATGACACCCGGGTGTGGCTCACACCCCCCTCATGACGCCACTGATAAAACTTAGTGTTCCTTGTCAAAAAGACACAAGTATTTCTAAATATAAGCTTTTCATACAAAGGTTAATGTGGAACAGCTTTATTTTAGTGTTATGGTTTTGGTGGAGGTTGCTACGATTTGAACTTTGTCTAGCCATCTACTACCATTAGGTTAAAGGTAAGGGTTGCAGTGGACAGCTTGTATGAAGGTTAGCAATACCATTACGATAACCCATTTCTGTACCTTCAGCTATTTATTTGTCAGTGTTCTCCCCAGAAAATTTTGCCAGCCATATGGCATTAAGAAGTAGCAGTGTAATCCGACTGGACGCAGATATAATTTTTAAAGACTCTTGCAGATTTGCCCACTTGCTAGCTGGACACAAATAATTATGTCCAGCAATGTACCCTAAGACACGTCTACACTGTCCATCTGCCCTCTCTGCTATATACCTGCCGCCCAAACTGCTCCCTACCTCTTAAAGATGGAGGAGAGATCTCTGTTACTGTGTCTGTCACAGTAACATAAGCTCATTGTGACTCTGATTTTGACCATCAGACCCCAGTATAGTAACGGGTGGAATGTAAAAAAAAGCAGGGTGGTGCACCCATGAAATTAAACCTGGTGAGAACACTGTGGACCTCATTCAGAGTCGGTCGAAGCGGCCGCACGGTCGTACGGGAAAAGGGGCCGGATATTCAAATGATTTCCTCGCAAGTTGCGTCCCTAAGTTCGGATCGGTAGCTGGCCGACCAAGGGGAGGAAGCGGCCGGAATTCCAAAAAATACGCCCCCTTCTCATACGCATCGCACGTCATCTCCGGGCATATAAGGATTAATCGAGCCCATCGGGAACCATCGAAACTGGTCGTAGAGCTTAAGGTTGACCATACCCTCTCTTAAGCTCTACGATCATGTCAGTGTAAAAACCTCCCATGTCACATGTGCCATGACGCTACTTTGTTAATTATGCACTCCCATAAACCGTATGCACTCCCATAAAACGCTGTTCGCATAATTAGGCACGCCTGCGTTCGGATCTCCACTCCCCCGTTTTCAAGCACCTTCCCCTGTTACCACCCACAAACGCCTCATTCTGTCACTCAAACTACCGACCTGGCTGTGTTCAAGGAGAGAGAAATTTCTGATCGTAGCGGCTAGTTTACGCACGCATAATTTGCAGTATATTTACAGCTGTATAATATGAGTGACATTGGAGAAATAGGGGTGAAAGTAATAGCCTGCGAGATGCAGTCAGTCTGCTTAATGTTTTAAGCACATAACTGACGTGGTCCGTTTTGATGCGAAAGCAGCCAGCTATACTTCAGCTGTCAAGGTGCGACCGCACCATCTGGCTGTATTTTTGAAGAGAAAATTTGTTCTACACATGTGCAGAATGGATCTCTTCCAGTGTTGGACTGGGGCATGAAGGGCCCTCTGGGAGAATGAAGTGATAGGGGCCCATATTTAGGGGTGTGGCCAGCCTCTAAAGGGGGTGTAGCCAGCCTCCACAGAGGCTTGGCTAACCATTAGAGAGTGCATGGACTGGGTTCCTTAAATATGTATATATAGTGAATACTGCTAGTGCATGCATGATAGTGTACCAGATTAATAACAGCAATGCATTGTAGAAAATACACCATAGTCCTGTGCAGTATAATGTAACATACAGTATGTATAATGTATAGTTCAAGTGCACAGTCTTGAACCTGATCCCTAGAGGAGGGGTTGGGCCCACAGGCAGTGGGGCCCACCGGGGGATTCCCCTGTACCCCTGTGGGCCAGTCCAACCCTGATCTCTTCTGACTACCTTGACTTTCCTGCGGACCAGGCAATTTGCTGATAAAAATCGTCAGTTAAGTGGTTAAAGGAGCAATAATTTAAAAGGCAAAACCAGATTCACACTCAGTTGCACACAGATATACATCCTGACTACATCCCATTAAATTAATTAGTGCAGTCTTGTGAAGTGGTTTGTCGCATCTGATTATAAGTAAAGTGCATTTTCAAGCGACAACACTTGGCACAGCTCACTTGCGCCAGGTGTCTCGCACCACATGGCGTATTAAGGCTAAGTATGTGAGGACACATCTGTACATATCTACACTTCAAAGCTGCACTACCATGCTTACACTGTATCACTGACCCCTCGTACATCCTGACCTACTGTACATTGCACTTCATCAATGACCCTCTATACCCTACACTACATAATGGACCCTCCATACCCTGCACTGCATCCCCACACTAAATCACTAAACTACATTCCCCCTATATGCTGCACTACATCACTACAAGACACTGCTACACTACATCGCTGTACTGCATCACTACACTACATCCCCCTATATGCTGCCCTACATCACAACACTACATTACTTTGCTGCACTACATCCCCTATACGCCGCACTACATTGCTGCACTACATCAATACACTACATCCCCCTATACGTTACAGTCCATCACTACACTACAACCCCACTATGTGCTGCACTACATCACTACACTACATCCCCCCCATACGCTGCATTACATCACTAAACTGCACTACATTCCCCACAATAACATTAGAACATTCCAGTAGCTACCTCCACATGAACTTACTAAGAGGAAGATCTCACAGCTCCTCTGTCCTACGGAGCTCCAGATAGAGTAGAACAAGGCATACCTGCCTACTTTTGAAAATTACTTTGAGGGAGATTGTAGATGGCTGCAGAATGCGACGCGCCTTTGTGGGGGCGTGGTATGCTCCACCCAAAGGGCGTGTCTAACTATACCTATGGGCGTATATATTCCTATAAGCTGACGCCCTAGCTCCCCCACTGACATTAATACATCTCTACCCTGCCACATTGACATTAATAGATTCCCCCCCAGACACACACATTCATTTATATGAATAGATTCACACACACACATCACATGAATAGATTCATACACACACACACACACAGTCTCGCACACATCCCATGAATAGATTCATACACACAGTCACACACACAGTCTCACACACACATCCCATGAATAGATTCATACACACAGTCACACACACACAGTCTCATACACACAGTCACACACACACAGACAGTCTCACACACATCCCATGAATAGATTCACACACACAGTCTCTCACACACAGACACCCATTCAGTCACACACATCATATGAAGATTTCACCCCACACACACACACAGTCACACACACACACACATACAGCACATTACTACACACACACATACATCAAATTACTGCACACACACACATACATCACATTACTACACACACACACACATACATCATTACTACAAACACACAGTAACAGATCTCCCTCCTTCCCCCACGGCACTGACATGAGTTATACATTTGGCAGCAGTAGCAGTGAGCTCTAACACTCATAGTCTCAGGCAGCTCCTCTGTCTTCAGTGTCCTCCAGCGTCGGCTCCTCCCCCCTCCGTCCTCTGTCATCACAGGTTGGCCAGAGAATGCTGGGAGCAGCAGTCTGTGAGCAGGGGAAGACGTGCCCAGGAGACCACCGGGCCAGCAGGAGCCACACTCTTACCTCCCTGCACCCGGTGAGTACGCCCCTGTGTCTTAAGCTCAGGCCCCGTCCCCTTTACCTCTGGAATCACGCATGCGCAGTCCGGATTTTTAGACAGGGCAGAGGGAATGCGGGACATTCAACCTACTTTACGGGGTAGCGGGAGCTCCCACCTTTATTCGGGAGTCTCCTACGAAATTCGGGAGCGTAGGAAACTCTGGAACAAGGGTGCAGGGTAGAGTGGAAGGGGGGCAGGCCTGGTCCTCTGGATCAGAATAGAGAGCGGCAGGGTAGAGGGGAAGGAGCGTTGCACTTGGGACAGTACAGCTGCAGCACACGGGTGGCTTGTCCTGGAGGAGGTACGAGTCACCAAATATTTATTTATTAACAATTTGTTATATAGCGCAGCAAATTCTGTTGCGCTTTACAATTGGAAACAACATTAATAGAACAAAACTGGGTAATAACAGACAGACATAGAGGTAAGAGGGCCCTGCTTACAAGCTTACAATCTATACGGAAATAGGCATTGATACACAAGAATAGGTGCTACATATTGCATATTGTTCCAGCTTGCAGATTGCAGAGGTCCTTGGTGGGCTGTATGAGGTAGTCACACGGGAATGTTGGCCTAGGGTTAGCAGGATGTGAACGTGCAGAAAGAGAAAACATAAGGCGCAGATCTTGTGCTGAGTGGAGAGGTCGGGTTGGGAGATATTTTAAGATAAGTGAAGAGATGTGGGTTGATGTGGTTTGGTTAATAGCCTTATGTTTAAGTAAAAGTATTTTATATTGAATACAGTAGAAAAACGGTAACCAAGGAGGGACTGACAGAGCGGATCAGCAGACGATGAACATTTGGCGAAGAAGATCAGCCTTGCAACTGCATTAAAAATGGATTGTAGTGGCAAGAGTCTGTTTTTGGGAAGACCAGTAAGGAGACTATTGCAATAGTCAATGTGGGAAACAATGAGTGCATGGATTAGAGTTTTTGCCGTGTCTTGTGTAAGATATGGTCGAATTTTGGATATGTTTTTTTAGATGTATGTAACATGATTTTGAAACAGAGTGAATGTGGGGAACAAAGTACAGTTCAGAGTCAAGGATGACACCTAAGCAGTGGGCTTGTGGGGTGGGGTTGATTATCGAGTTATCAACAGTGATGATATCAGGTTGGAAACGACTACTGGCTGGTGGAAATATAATTATATCTGTCCAAAAGGAGGCAGGCGGAGTAGCAATTGGATACACTGGCACTCTGAGTTTTCAAGTGTCAGTAGTGATGATGCAGGCGGTTGTCCCCTAAGGGGAAGGAAGGCGAAGGACCCCCATCCTCTCCTCCAGCTGGACCACCTTCTCCTACGTTATAGCCCATAGTGACTGACCAGCGGATGTACATAATGAGCCATTCAGACTCATTATTAGTCTTGCTAATGTCGCCAACTGCAAGCCCTTTCATTGCCTCAGACTTTGGTGCAATGCGTCAGCCGCATCCCCAGTAGCTCCGCCCCTGCACTAAGCACATGACAAAACCTAACATCAGCACGGTAGAAATGGCACTGAGTGTATTTATTGAGGTTCTGGCCCATCAGCTGCTGGGTAGAAATCATGTGAGCACCTATGACTGCAAGAGCTGTCTGATCAGCTACTAGGTAAATAGAAGTGATGAGTCTTGCAAGTGCTGATGATTCAGCTGCAGATGTAATTCCTGTGAGTATGTCTGGAAAGCAAGGTGAATATGCTTAACTAGTACACAGGAAAACAACTCTGAAATAATGCACGATCTGGAATAGTTGCTGCTGATATACAGTGGCAAAATGTTACAACAATTAATAAGCACTTGAATAAACTGAACAGTTCAAGATATTATTACCGTCTCTCCATCTTCAGGCAGTTGTCACTCCGCTGACATGTATATCGAGTTTACCCGCACTGTAGTTGTGTGCAAAGTGAACTTTAGGTCACGTGTGACAGTATTGACTGTAGCGACAGTGGAGATGAAGTAAGCTGCTGGTGACAATTGTGTTTAGCCATTATCAAAGAAGAAGAAAAGAAAGCAGTCTATTTGGCAGTGCAACTGGACCAAAATTACTTAAAATATAACTTTTATCAGTATTAATTAAAATACATATATTGCCTTAAGAGACAGAGGGCCTAATTCAGACCCACTCGCGAGCGCTAAGCGCTCGGAAGCGGGTCGATGTTGGCCCAGTGTGCATGCGGGCAAGCCGTCGCTATGGGTTAAGCTACAAAGGGGGCGTGCTGTCGATGGTGAGTGACAGCACACCCCCTTTGGCGGGCGTGCCGGGGGAGTGGCTGGCCAGACGGAGGCGTTCCCATGGGAACGCCTACCATCTGGGGCCGGCCCCACTGACATCACAAGTGATGTCAGTGGGAGTGCATTTGGCTCTGATAGACCCACAAAGGTCTCGTCACAAGCCCGATGGTCGCGATGGTCATGACCATCGCGACCATCTTCCTGGCCGCTTGCTATAGCTGTGGGTGGTCAGAGAAGGACGGCCCTGATTCAGAGCGAGCGCTCTGTCAGAGCGTCTGGTTCTGAATCAGGGCCAGATACCCTAAGCGAAATATTAAGACTTAACATAATAAGTGAACATATACAGTGAGACATACATATGTGAAAAATTGTATATATGCATAAAATATAATTTGCCACTATGTTCCACTTGTAGTCATATTACTTTCTTAATTTTCAGGTAATATCAATCTTGCATAGTGGTTAGTACCTGTACTTCTAATTGTATATATACAGTCAGGTGCATAAATATTGGGACATTGTCAGAATTTTCATATTTTGGCCTCTGTTTGCCACCACAATGGCTTTGAAATGAAACAAACAAGATATGCTTTAACTGCAGACTTTCAGATTTAATTTGAGGGTAATTACATCCAAATCAGGTGAACGGTGTAGGAATTACAATGGTTTCTATATGTGCCTCCCACTTTTTAAGGGGCCAAAAGTAATGAGACTATTAACTCAAAAGCTATTTCATGGACAGGTGTGGGCTATTCCCTCATTATTTAATTATCAATTAAGCAGGTAAAAGGTCTGGAGTTGATTCTAGGTGTGACATTTGCATTTGGAATCAGTTGCTGTCGACTCTCATGAGATCCAAAGAGCTGTCACTATCAGTGAAGCAAGCCATCATTAGGCTGAAAGATCAAAACAAACCCATCAGAGAGATAGCAAAAACATTAGGTGTGGCCAAATCAACTGTTTGGAACATTCTTAAAAAGAAAGAATGCACCGGAGAGCTCAGCAACACCAAAAGACCCAGAAGACCAGGGAAAACAGCTGTGGTGGATGACAGAAGAATTATTTCCCTGGTGAAAAAAACCCCTTCACAACAGTTGGCCAAATCAAGAACACTTTCCAGGGGGTAGGTGTATATGTGTCAAAGTCAACAATCAAGAGAAGACTTCACAAGAGTGAATATAGAGGATTCACCACAAGATGTAAAGCATTGGTGAGCCACAAAAACAGGAAGACCAGATTAGAGTTTGCCAAACAACATCTAAAAAAGCCATTACAGTTCTGGAACAACATCCTATGGACAGATGAGACAAAGATCAACTTGTACCAGAGTGATGGGAAGAGAAGAGTATGGAGAAGGAAAGGAACTGCTCATGATCCAAAACATACCACCTCATCAGTGAAGCATGGTGGTGGTAGTGTCATGGGCGAAAATGCAAATAGGCGACTGCATACCTGGCGGAAAGTTCTGAATGGAATGGGGGAATCAGTCTGAACCCCAGAAAAAGACACACTGACATAGGAAATCAATACAGATGTGTACTATTAGCCCTAATAGAAGTATTTTGTGTACTTAAGTTGTGTTAAATGCTTTCTGTATGCATATTTGCATAAGTGCTGAAGAATTATATTAAACAGTATTTTTTGGTGAAAATAATTTGTCCAGTCAAATTTGGGGTACAAGTAAATGGGTACTAGTATATTTTTCTGTATGTAAAGTACACTTTTAAAAAATTGTAAAAATCCACCTGCTGAATGCACCTGCAATCCTAAAAACACTTGTCCCATCCATATAGCCCCCCAAAATACCTATTTTGCTACTTTAAATCCCCCCCCCCCACACACACACTTTTTGCATTTTCGCCCCAAAAATGACATGTCTTTTTTGGGGTGTTTTAAGGTTTTCTTTTTTTTGCTCATTTGTCATTAGGGGGGTGTCCAAAGGGTTCTGAGTCAATTTCCCACATTTGCACCCCAAAATACAGATTTTGCACAACTTTTCACCTGCCATTCAGTGGAGAAACTTTTCCGCCTCTTTGTGCCTATTGAGTTTCCGCTTAGGCGAATTGGTCCTGGAATTGAATACGGCGAAAAGACGCAAACAGGCGAAAAGTGGCAATAGGTGAAATGTTTTCGCCTATTTCGCATTTTCGGTCTAATTGAATTCGGAACTAAGTCTTATTATTTTGCTTAGGGTATCTGTCTCTTAAGGCAATATATGTATTTTAATTAATACCAATAAAAGTTATATTTTAAGCAATTTTGGTCCAGGTGCACTGCTAAATAGACTGCTTTCTTTTCTTCTTTTTTACTAATAGCTATGTGTAAGTCTGGTGGTGGCACATCTCCGATGATTTACATTAAATAACTAGATGATAATTTTGGGATTATTGGACCTATTTGTTAAGGGAATGTTTTACTGATATTCAGGCTATCTTTCTTGTGCAGAGAATATCAATTTGTGTTAACTGTGTTAGGCTGCAACAATGTTCATAAATTAATGGTATGTGTGAGGAGTGGGGGAGACTGTTTGAGCAGATTATTAAATCTCAGGTCCGATGTGCTTACACCAATATGGTGACATAATTTTTACCAGCACTTAATTTTATTATGTAGATTCTTCTCTGTTTTCTGTTTTTTCCTGTATTCTCTAACAATTTATTGTGATAAACTGCTATATGTATATCAAAAGCAGACCTCAGGGTATCCTCGCTTGCTTCTCAAAAATATGTAGAGTGGCAAGGATTCTTCTTAGTGGTAATAACTTTACTTTGGGTATGTCCTCTTTCCATGCATATGTGTCTACTTCTTTCTGATTATTGGATGTAGTTTTTGATTTATCAGTGTTTTAAATTGTCAGAAATGGGTTAATTTTGACATTTGTGAGCACTCAAGAACTTAATTTATTCAGACAAGGATTAAGATATTTAAAAAAAAAAGATCAGAAAAACATTTTGTTCAGAACGGAATACATTTGTTACACCGCCGGCCGCATGGTTCAAATCCCGGCAGCGCCAGCCCGACGTGGAAGGAAATCCTGATCATCTGAAAGGTAAGTAATATCTAACCTAATCTACCCCCTAACCCTAACCCTCCTTTAGGGTGCCTAACCCTAACCTCCCCCTCAGTGCCTAACCCTAATCCCCCCTCTAAGTGCCTAAACCTAACCCCCCCTTTTCCCGCCATCTAAACCTGGGGGGGTGCCTAACCCTAAGTTCCCCCCGGGGGTGCCTAACCCTCCCTCCCCTAGCCTAACCCTAACCCCCGAAGGGGGGTGCCTAACCCTAAGTGCCCCCCCGGAACCCTAAACCTAACCCTCCCCCCCCGCGTGTGTCCGCACTAGGTGCCCGGCATCCCTTCGATCGGGATGCCGGTCTCCCGGCTTAGGTTAATTAACCCTCGCCGGGATTCTGTAGTGGAGATGCCGGCGGTCGGCATAGCGACCGCCGACATCATAAACGCATACCGTTCAGAACATAGCACACTTTAATTTAATGTACCACATGACTGGGTTTAAGGAAGACAGCATTTCAAGGTCATATTTAAGCTTAAAATGTTCAAATCTTTGTGACTGATTCTGAGCTGGAAGCAGCAGAGATGTCGGAGGCATGTGGAGATGTCGGGGGCATGTGGAGATGTTGGAGGCAGTGGAGTGATGTTTTTCGTAAGCACTTGAATCTGAGTCGCACTGCATATGCAACCCGATATTATTCATACAGAGTTCAGATGCACAGTATCAGAATAATGTAAGAGGCATTCCTGGACAGTGACTGGGAGGTAATGGCAGTGGCTAAAAAGATGATGTTGCATCCTATGGCAGTGTCATGGGCGTGTGCTAAAAGCAGTTGTGTACAGAGACGCACAGCCGCTCACATAGGAGATCATACATACTCCAACAGAAAAACTACCATACGGGTGGTACAATTATGAATGGTGTGACCGATGGAGCAGTCCTTGAACATTGGGACCAGGGAAGGGCTTTGTAGCAGCATTAGCATGAAGTCTCAGACTCGGCTACGGCAAAAGATGCAAGGACGGTCGCAACTGTGTCCTGACTCAGAATCAGCCCCTTTGTATTTATTCCTTAACATTTTAAGATTGTCCATACCAAATTCTAGGGGGCGATTGAATTCAGCGGACGTTGAATAGCGCTGGGAGGGAGCTCCCAGAGCTTTCAATTCACAGCTCTGTTTAGTCCGACTAATGACTTCTTCTCACACCCTCCTGAGTGGGAGTGCTTTCGGCTCTGTTAGAGCCGAAAGCACTCTGGGGCTTGCGGCAACGAGACCCTACCACAAGGGTCTCGTCGCAAGCCCGATCGTGACCATCTTCCTGGCTGCTCGCTATAGCTGTGGGTAGTCACCCACAGCTATGCGAGCGGCCAGGAGGCCGCTCTGAAAAACAAGAAGGACGGCCCTGATTCAGAGCGAGCGCTCTGTCAGAGCATCCAGCTCTGAATCAGGCCCACTGTTCGAACCCTCCTGAGGTGTGAGCAGAAATCCCCGTAGGCTTCGGGGCTTTGTAGCTGCATTGTGACCGGCACTTAGCATGGGGCTAGTTCTGCCATGCAAAAAAGTGACCATTGCGGGAATTAAGTGAATAGCTCCCACATAAGAATTGAATAGGTTCGGTACGGGATGACGAGGGTCAGAAACCCGACGCCAGCATCTCGATAGGGTTAGGATACCGACACTTATCGGTCAGTATCCTAACCCTACCCCTAACCCTCCCTCCCCTTTGCCTAAACCCAACCTCCTCGCTAGTGCCTAAGCTCCCCCTCCCCGCACCAGAAACCTCCCCCCTTAGTGCCTAACTCTAACCCTTCTCCTGGTGCGTATACATAACCCCTAACCCTAAACCTCCTCCTAAGCCCAGTAATTACCTTTGAGATGCCGGCGCCAGGATTCTGACAGGTGTCGGGATTCCGGTGCCGGCATTCTCTGCGCCGGCATCCCGACTGTCGGGATATTGACTGGATCCCAGTTGAATCACCCCCAAAGAAAGCAATCCAGAAGCCTATCAACAATGTTGGAAGAAGATGGCACACCAAAGTGATAGTAAAGGGAAGTGAGGTTTGCTCCTATACTTAGGGCCCTATTTATCAATATTATTTTTCACACCTTTTTTAAATTATTTTAGTATCGCATAAATGTATTAAAGGGCATTTGGAGTAGTTTTTATGAAAAATTACTCCAATCACTTCAATTCACATACTTTTAGTAAGCAGATCGCATTTCCCATACTTGTAATGGGAAATGTAATCTGCCTGAAATGTACTAAAAATAAATTGTAAAAAAATAAGTGAGAAAGCCCTGTGATAACGCCATCTTAAGATGTCGTCATTAGGGCTTCCCCAAGTTCCCCGACTCCTGCTCTGCTCTGACAGGCAGAGCAGAGTCGGGAACTGGCCCCTGTGATCATCTTTGTGGTCTAAATAGACCACAAGCTGATCACCTAAAAAAAAAAGTTAAAAAAACAAACAAACCCTTACCTGCATCCAGGGACCGGTGATCTGTGCTCCGGTGAGGTCCACTGGGGCTCCAGTCAGTTGGTCTCCTGGCTGCTGCACTGTGACCCCAGTCAGCTGCTCTATGCCGGCATCTCAATTTGCAGCATAGAGAAGCTGACTGGGGTCATAGTGCAGGAGCCCGGAGACCAGCTGACTGGAGCCCCAGAGGACCTCACCGGATCACCGAAGTGTAAGCCATGGGAGGCCATTGCGGGAGTGGGTGAGCCAGCGGTGCATATGCAGACACCTCACTGTATTTTTTGTGGAAAAATACAGTGAGAAGTGTGCAGAGGGGATTTGCAGGGACAGAGCTTTATTGCACGCTCTGGGCCTGATTTAGAGCCGCTCGTAAGCGGCCGCTCGTTCGCTCTGAGCGATGTTCTCACATCTGCGCATGCGTATGGGTCGTAATGCGCATGCGCCAACCAGTCATTGCGGTCGGAAATCGAGCGCTCGCAAAATAGCGAGTGCCTGCTAATTTGAGTGACAGGATGAGGCGTTTGTGGGTGGTAACAGGGGAAGGTGCTTGAAAACGGGGAGTGGTGATCCGAACGCAGGCGTGCCAAACGGTCAAAACGGGTGTTTTAAGGGTGTGCATAATTAACAAAGCAGCGTCATCGGCCACGTCACTTGGTTGTCTCTTAGCCTGAACTGTTCGCATGATTGCGGTAGGAAAATCCTACCACAAGCACTGCGAGCAGTTCAGACGCCTTTTGATGTACTCGATTAATCTAATAAATAGCGGAGATGACGTAGGATGGGAGCGGCCAGGGGGCGTCTTTACAAAATAGCGAGCGCATGTTTCGTTCGCTCAGACATAGAGGCGTCAACAGACCGCAAAGAGCGAGCGCAGGGGTGTATCTTCTTATTGGCCTGGATGGCTCTCGCCAGGGGCGTCGGCCGAGGGGGGGGCGCTGTTGCCACCCGACATCATTAACAAATGATCACTGGTCTCCTGTTTGCTCTGCGCAGTGTGCCACAGACAGCTGTCATTAGTAAATGATCCCTTGTCTCCTTCTGTCTCCTCTGCTCTTATCAGTGTCCTCCATTAATTGCTAATGTGTATCAGGCTTCTTATATGTCCCTTTATATCAGAAACATTTAAAACTAGAGAGACTAATTTTTTTTATTTTCTTTTTCTAATATATCTCTTCTCCCACAATACCCACCACATACCAATCACCACTCACTAATTCCCATATGTCAACCTTGCAGGAAAAGAGTGCAAGCACCACATCAACCACAATGCTCTATTCGCAAGATAATTTGCATATATGCAAATTATCTTGCCCACAATGCACCTTGTTTGTTATTGATGCCCTCTTTTCCTGTGTTGTTGATATAGAAATTAATAAACAGTGCTTGCATGTAGTAAGTGTTATAACTGAAAAAATATAAAAATATATATATATAAAAAAAAAGTATATATGTATATATATATATATATATGTATATATATATATATATATATATATATATATATTGTCTCCCTATTTCTACAGGCATGTAAGTTGAACTACCCCCAGTGTAAGTACTAATAAATTTATCTTTTTCCACAGTATGGGGAATTGAACATGATCTTTATAGATTGTGGATACTCAGGTGTCAGGATTAAGATATAATCCTTATGGGCTGCTTTTATTATTGTGTGTGAGATAGCAATGGACCCATGTGGGCGGTTTTACCAGTGAATTATATGGCAGAGTTAAAAAAGCATACTGCAGTGTTCAGTCCAATTTGAATATATGTAAATTATTTTACCCATAATGCATGTTTGTTTTTGATGCTATGTTTTCAAGCTTTTCCTGTGTATTTTGGCATTAGTAAATAGTGGTTTGCAATAGAGTAAGTTCTGTAAGAGATATATATATTAAAAAGAGAAAAAAATAAATATTCTCCCTATTTCTACAGGTGTCTGAATTAAACTACCCCGAGTGTGTGTTATTTTATTTTTTCAAGTAGAAGCAGTCATTGGAGGGGGGAGCCAGTCCCTTAGTTTGCCAGGGGCGCTTGGACCCCAAGATACACCCCTGAGCGAGCGCTCAATTTAAATAGCCGGCCCCTTTTTCTGAACGAGCGAGCGCAAATAGCGTCCGGCTCTGAATCAGGCCCTCTGTCCCTGCATGGGATCTTTGATACATCCTTGTGATATTTCTTAAATTTGCAATGCGAAAATATCACACTACAACCACATTTGAAATGTGGATTGTAGTAAATAGGGGTGTTAATAATGTTTTGTCAAAACTGTTAAAGGATGTTTAACTTATTACTTCTTAGGACTTGGTATTGTTAAGCTTCTACAAATGAAGGTGTTGCCCATGGCAACCAGTCAGATTCTATCATGTTATAGGATGCACTAGAGAAATTATAGCTACAATCTGGTTGCTATTGGCAACACCACCATTTTCTATTCTTAAATGCTTTAGTAAATCTACCCCACACAGAATGTATCTATATATTTACTGGGGCATGTCTATATTGAGTCTTCGGTGTGTCAGTAGATTTTGTGCTAATTAGTTCAAAATCTATAAGTCTATCTTGATCAATTACTGTAGTTGAAGAAATATCAAACTTTCTAAAGAGAAAAAGTGGAGAAGTTGCTCATAGCAACCGATCAGCTTCTGTCATAAGCTGATTTATTGCTATGGGCAACTTGTCTACTATCTCTTTAGAAGGTTTGATATATCTCCCCATTAAACCCTAAGAAATGATGATTACTTAAGTGGACTTTTTCAGAACAGTTGTGAAAAATGTTGTACATTTTAAATAATTTCAATTTTATCATTTACTGTGATGTTTAGTGTCCAAACTTTGGGCCTGATGGCTTGTGTACATCTGTGAAGGACTTTGTATGCACATGACCCATTCTGTTCAAACGCAGAACGGGTCCTGCAAGATCGCTCGCAGTGCTCCCTTATGTTATGTTTGGGGGCTGCGATAGGGGTGTGTCACCCCGTTTTGTAGGCATGCCAGGGCCGGTGTCTGCGTAAGCTTACTCAGATGGGCAATGACTGAGACGTCGCAGTGGCGATCTAATGCTGTCAGGGGGCGTCCTTTGTCATTGGATGCCTCCTGCTGCATTAACATATGTTAGCATCGCTGCTGCATCCAAAGATGCAGTGTCCACCTCTGAGTCAAGCCCATATTAGAGAGGGTTTTGTCCAGAATCTGTTTCATACATTTTCTATAAACTCATGACAGTACGAAAATATATGAAAATATGAGTATATGAAAATATGTTTTAAAAATTAGGAAAGGAATAAGGAGAGAATTGGTGTCCGACGTTTATGAAGAAATTTTGGCGAAACTAAAGTAATTGAATTAGAAAAATGAGAATGAGGTGGAAAATAAAATGAGTGCAATGCCTGGAGATAGAATGTGTGACATAACTGACATGTCCCATATGATATACTGTTGTACAAAGTGATTTAGTGAATAAATAGAGATTTTTAGAGCTTCTTCTAAAAAAATGGTTAAGACAATAATGAAGCCAAAAGCAGATGTCCTTATGACAATATTACTTAGTGCGAGCATTGTACAGAAGGAATCTCTAGGCTTTGTATAGAATATAAAGGCACATGGTGAATGGATTGCATGGTGAGGGGGCTTATCCTTATGTTACATTCACTATACCCTCACTTTTAGCCCAGGTCAGTGGGTCTTTGTTTGTTTTGCAGCTGCAGCCTATTAAATCTGACACACACAGGTATTCTTTGACCTATTTCAGCACAATTAAACACAGATGTTGCTATGATAGTAGCGAGCTAAGGTGAACATTTAGTTGATTTCTTTTGAAACAAACATAACCTTGTGCTCAAGTGTAAAGAGCATGGCATATAGGCAACATCAATCACAGACGTGTTATAAATTTGTGATGTTTGAAATAATCGACATAGCTCCCACACCATAGATCATATAATAATGGCTACTAACAAATTTGTAAAACAAGGTTCATTCATACAGTATGAATTTAATTCAGAGGCACATTTCATACAAATACATCTCTGGTTAGATGGTTTCCCATTGATCGGTGGTCATGTTTAGTTTATAATACTGTGCCATAGAATTTAGCATACAAATTTGCACATGAAATATTTCTTGATTAGCAATATTTAGGCTCCAAGTCATTATTGGGGGCCTATTTGTTCCCGATAATGAAGTATCCAACTCGTCTAAAAACTATTTTAAATATAACAAAATATATTGACTGGCAACAACATACTTTACTACAGTAGCGCTGTGCAGTGGCAATTATTACAACGGTGAACAGTGCTAATGCATACCTCCCAGCATTTGGATGGAAGGATAAGAATGAAAAGGGAACGTGGCCGTGCATCACTCTCCTGTTTGTCACGTTGTGGCGAAGGCCATGCTCAGTGCCAGATTATGGTCCACATGGAGCTAAAATTTATGAAGGGCCTATTGTATTTTGCCAAAGCAGGTGTGTCTAGCACCGTGGGGGTGTGACTAATGATGTGAGGGTGTGACCAGTATTTTGGGGGGTTGCCTGCACAGGAGGTGTGACCAGTGCTGTGTTGTATAACTAGCACCTACTTTCAAAAAACTCAGTCTCCCTCTACTCTTCATTTTTAGCTGTAGTATAATGTAAGAGTGTGAGCCTAGTATGGCAAAAAAAAGGAAAACTTACTTAATAAAGATGTAAATGTAAAACCTCTTTACTAATGATCATCAGTTAGAGAGATTTCACGTTTATGACATCACTATCTAAAAGAGAGACTTTATGTTACTAATAGCTATATTGAGAAAATACACATACAGTGCATCCAGAAAGTATTCCCAACGCTTTACATTTTCCACATTTTGTTATGCTACAGCCTTATTCCAAAATGGAATAAATTCATTTTCGTCCTCAGAATTCTACACACAATAGCCCATAATGACAACGTGTAAAGTTTTTTTGCGATTTTTGCAAATTTAATTAAAAAAAACAAAACTAAGAAATCACATCTACATAAGTATTCACAACCTTTACGTAATACTTTGTTGATGCACCTTTGGCAGCAATTACAGACTCAAGTCTTTTTGAATATGATGCCACAAGCTTGGCATACCTATCTTTGGGCAGTTTCGCCCATTCCTCTTTGCAGCACCTCTCAAGCTCCATCAGGTTGGATGGGAAGCGTCAGTGCACAGCCATTTTCAGATCTCTCTAGAGCTGTTCAATTGGATTCAAGTCTGGGCTCTGGCTGGGCCACTCAAGGACATTCACAGAGTTGTCCTGAAGCCATGCCTTTGATATCTTGGCTGTGTGCTTAGGAGTGTTGTCCTGCTGAAAGATGAACCGTCGCCCCAGTGTGAGGTCAAGAACGCGCTGGAGCAGGTTTTCATCCAGGATGTCTCTGTACCTTGCTGCATTCATCTTTCCCTTTATCCTGACTAGTCTCCCAGTTCCTGCCGCTGAAAAACATCCCCACAGCATGATGCTGCCACAACCATGCTTCACTGTGGGGATGGTATTGGCCTGGTGATGAGCGGTGCCTGGTTTCCTCCAAACATAACTCCTGGTATTCACGCCAAAGGGTTCAATCTTTGTCTCATCATGGTCTGAGAGTCCTTCAGGTGCATTTTGGCAAACTCCTTGCGGGCTGCCATGTGCTTTTTACTAAGGAGTGGCTTCCGTCTGGCCACTCTACCAAACATGCCTGATTGGTGGATTGCTGCAGAAATAGTTGTCCTTCTGGAAGGTTTTCCTCTCTCCACAGGGGAATGCTGTAGCTCTGACAGAGTGACCATCGGGTTCTTGGTGACCTCCCTGTCTAGGGCCCTTCTCCCCCGATCGCTCAGTTTAGACGGCCGGCAAACTCTAGGAAGAGTCCTGGTGGTTCCGAATTTCTTCCATTTACAGATGATGGAGGCCACTGTGCTCATTGGGACCTTCAAATCAGCAGATATTTTTCTTTACCCTTCCCCAGATTTGTGCCTCGAGACAATCCTGTCTCAGAGGTCTACAGACAATTCCTTGGACTTCATGCTTGGTTTGTGCTCTGACATGCACTGTCAACTGCGGGACCTTATATAGACAGGTGTATGCCTTTTCAAAATCATGTCCAAACAACTGAATTTACCACAGGTGGACTCCAATTAAGCTGTAGAAACATCTCAAGGATGATCAGTGGAAACAGGTTGCACCTGAGCTCAGTTTTGAGCTTCATGGCAAAGGCTGTGAATACTTATGTACATGAGATTTCTTAGTGTTTTTTTTTTTATTAAATTTGCAATCTCAAAATAACTTTTTACACATTGTCATTATGGGGTATTGTGTGTAGAATTTTGAGGACAAAAATTTATTTATTCCATTT
The DNA here is from genome assembly GCA_031769625.1 of Taudactylus pleione. Taxonomy (NCBI): domain Eukaryota; kingdom Metazoa; phylum Chordata; class Amphibia; order Anura; family Myobatrachidae; genus Taudactylus; species Taudactylus pleione. Next base: position 2,892,085 of record JAUIMM010000129.1, read on the forward strand.
TGGAATAAGGCTGTAACATAACAATGTGGAAAAAGGGAAGCGTTGTGAATACTTTCCGTATGCACTGTGTGTGTGTGTATATATATATATATATATATATACACAGTGTATATATATATATATATATATATATATAAAAAATCCTGAAACGTCTGTCCTGTCTCAAACAAGCATGCGCAGTAAGAGCCTGGGAGTGTGCCGACCCTCCAATGGCTCCCACTGCAAGTGAGATGGGATAGACCTAGCCAGAGAGAAGGACCCGCCGGGTGTCAGTAATGGAGTAAGCATGGGACAGAGCAGGGGGACGTGATAAATCTGTGGTACAGGACGGGATGGAGCGTGGGGAGGCAGACAGAGCAGCATTGAGGGATCAGAGCAGGACAAAGCTGCAGTCATTGTGGGTGGGATGAGGTGCTATATGCAAAACCGTCACTCAAAGTAACAGTCATACTGGTCTTAACGGGTGCATTCCAAAATTTCAATATTTGCTAGAGGATATGTACAAGTCTGATTCGGCAGCACTCCAGATTAAATTACACAGGGCCTGATTCAGAGCCGGACGCTATTTGCGCTCGCTTGTTCAGAAAAAGGGGCCGGCTATTTCAATTGAGCGCTCGCTCTTTGCGGTCTGAGCGAGCGAACGAAACATGCGCTCGCTATTTTGTAAAGACGCCCCCTGGCCGCTCGCATCTTATGTCATCTCCGCTATTTATTAGATTAATCGAGTACATCGAAAGGCGTCTGAACTGCTCGCAGTGCTTGTGGTAGGATTTTCCTACCGCAATCATGCGAACAGTTCAGGCTAAGAGACAACCAAGTGACGTGGCCGATGACGCTGCTTTGTTAATTATGCACACCCTTAAAACACCCGTTTTGACCGTTTGGCACGCCTGCGTTCGGATCACCACGTTTTCAAGCACCTTCCCCTGTTACCACCCACAAACGCCTCATCCTGTCACTCAAATTAGCAGGCACTCGCTATTTTGCGAGCGCTCGATTTCCGACCGCACTGGCTGGTTGGCGCATGCGCATTACGACCCATACGCATGCACAGTTGTGCGAACATCGCTCGGAGCGAACGAGTAGCCACTTACGAGCGGCTCTGAATCAGGCCCACAGTTCACTACAACATTGCATTATGTTTAAAAAGGAGCGCTAAAATTATGACATAACGTGATGTTGTACTGAACTGTGTAATTTAATCCGGAGTGCTGTAGAACCATATATATATACACTTAAACTATCTAAAACTAGTCCTCCATTTAATTTCATAGAAGTTCAACAATCTAAAGATATCATTGTTAAAATTTTGTCTCTGCAGTGGCATTGCAGAACTGCAGTCAATTTTAGTATCAACTCCTGACTCAGAGGAACCTGGACGAGGTCTTGACAAGGGGGAAGCCCGGGCAGCCTTCACGGAACTCAACTGAGGCTGAGTCACCGGAGTTGCTCAGTTCGCTCTGGCCCTGTGAGTGGGGCAACCGCAGCATGCATGCCTGTCCGTTCGGGCACACTGGGCCATGATGTCACACGGCGCATAGGAGGTGCCGAGACCCTATGTGACTATGTGGCGCAGGGAGGGCTTGTGAAGCCTTCCACTGTGCCGCCATTTCTATTATGCCCCCGATTCCCTGACCCTTTGCAGACAGGCGGGGCTTAAATAGGCGGAGCCTCGGATGGACACTGAACCTGTGTAATGGTAAAAAATAAAACTTCTGAGTTCTTTTCTTACTCCAGCGGATCCTGTGGGTGGTGGGCCTATTTTCTTGGTGGCCTGAAGCTGTAGCTCCACCTGCCCCAATGTTATTCCGGCCCTGGCCATGCGTCACGCCTCAGTTACTAATACTAATCACGCTCTCATGTGTTGCTGCATGTCCATAAGATGCCTTTGCCTCCAATTTTTTATCTAATGTTCTGTTTTGAGACACCCATTTTGCATGGGTGAAAATTAATAGTAAGTGTGGTCGTGATTTTAGACCCACCCTTTTAATTTCTTTTTAGGGGAATCCATTGTTTACACTAGGTTTAGACAATACACAATATTTGGCTAGGAAGGAGTCCGGTATGGCATCTATTGAGGATATTTTTCACCAAGGTGACCACATGCCATCTTTTCAAGCAGTGCAAGACATATACCATTTTCTTAAACATCAGTTTTTTTTTATGTACCAGCAAATCGCACACTATATTACATCTGTACTTCCCCCTTTCTTCCCACAGCGTGCCACAGACACTTTACTGTCTCTATTGTCCTTTATGAAGTGTAACACCTACAGGTTTTTGTATGTAGACCTTTTACATTCTCTTGATTATAAACTCTGGGCTCGTTGTCATTCCATGTGGCTACTTGATGTACCTAATCTTCCCTATTTAGACATTTTTTTTTAAAAATATTATGAAAAGATGATGCAGGTGCTACAGTCAGCCCTTCTCCAAGAAGTACACTTTAAAATAGAGTGTATGCCTTCTATGAAAGCCTCGCTACAGGTTTGGGATAGATTGGTTTCCAGAATCCTGACGTTTTCTCGTTCAACACCGGCCCTTTCACTTAGGGCGGTATCTAAACTGATCCCTAATCTCAATGGGCGCGATTCAATTCAAAGTGATGATGATTAGCCCCGTGAGGGAGCTACCGGATCTATTCAATTCAGCGCGATGTTTGGTCCAACTAAAGGGTTGTTTCTTGCACCCCCCTACTGCGACTTAACAGTGCGCTGAATTGAATAGCCCCAGGAGCTTCCTCCCGGGGATATTCAGCATCGCGCTGACTTGAATCGCGGCTAATGTGTCTCTCTGGTGTGGTTGGGTATACAAACCTTAGGAGATCTAATGGAGGGTGGTGTTTTTCTTACTTTTCCTCATTTACAATCCTGATACTCCCTCCCCTCTACGGAATTATTTCACTATTTTCAGATCCATCATTGGTTCAGTAGTGTGACTCGTTCCTGTGGTCAATTGCAAACTCAGCCAACTGACCTATTAACTCATATAACGAGTGGTGGAACAAGGGGTAATATCTTCTGTTAAATTGCCTACCCAGTTGAGAAGTGAGTTAGATTTGGGTCACCCTCTTTGTGATGCACAATGGGAAATAGAGAAAGGGAGGTAGAGATTACAGCCTCCCTGTATAAAGCTGCTGCAACTCCTGGACTTAGATAAGACTGCCAGCCTGCATGGAGTCAGCTCTGCAGGTCACCACTAGCTATTGCACACAAAGAAGCAACCAGATAAAAGACTGAGGGGATATATATACTATTTATTTATCTATCTAATCTATCTATCTATCTATCTATCTATCTATCTATCTATCAGCTCCATTGTAGAACGGTGCACTGCAGGGAGCAGAACCGTTCCAGAGTATTCCAGTTTATAACTCAAGGAAGCAACAGAACAACAGCAGCACAAATACCATTACGCACCAGGTAATAGCGTTGGTTGTTTGTTTTTAGACATGGAGAGTGACTTTACTAACTGCATGTATTGATCATCATTTTTATGATATGTCTTAGCTCGCGACTGGTGTCAGCGCTCACCTTTGTATGTTTGTGAGAGGACAGTTCCTCCCTCCCTGTGATGCTGAGTTGGGCAGCATTTAGGAGCCTGTACTCTTGCTTTGCGTATGCCTATATGCAAAGATGTACACCTTGTGGTGTGCCTGCCCCCTATCTGTATGTTTAGATTGCTACTAATCTTGAGTGTGCGTCAGCCTACACTTGTTGCAAAAGATGCGCATATTTACACTTGCGAACAACTCTTTGGCCCTCAGTCCCGTCAATCCACCCTGACTGAACTGTGACTATTTGAGAGTGCCCAGTTAGAGCCCTGTTACACCTCTTCAGCCATAAGTGAAGATGCACTTGAAACACACACGGCTCTGCATCATTTGTATTCCTTTCCTATACACTTGGTTTGAAGTATTAGCAGAGGGCCTGATTCAGAACATACTTGCCTACTCTCCCGGGACTGTCGAGAGCCTCCCGAAAATCGGGTGCCACTCCCGGCACCCTGCAAGAGTAGGCAAAACCCCAGCATTGTCCGCCGGCCCCCCCGTGTCTGCACGTAAAAGTGAGTGGTTTGGGGGGAGATGACACGATTCGCGCTGAATCACATCATCGTAGCCCCGTCCCCTGCATAGTAATGCCGGTAATATAGGCATTATAAAGCTGGGGCGGGGTGCCAACGACGCGGACATGTCCCCGTTCCGCCCACTTCAGCCGCTCCCACCCTCCCTGCTGCACCGACCTGGCAGTCCCCTCCTAGAAGGGGCTGCCAAAAAGTCTGTAAGTGTGATTCAGAGTTGTACGTAATGCCGATTTTTACGGAGTTGAGTGATTATCAGTAAACCAGGTCCACTGTCTTGTACTTGCCCCCAGGCTAAAAGTTGCCAGCCAGCCCCTGGCCTCACCAGAGTTATGTGCTGGGGCACATATATATTGCAACGCGTGCTGCTTTGGCTCAATGCTGAAAACAACCCCTCCCTTCTCCTATACTCATGGTGTTTCATAAGGTTAATTTTCAATTTTTAATGGAAACAGATTCTATGCCCTATTCTACCTCAAACTCCTCTCCAATAATGAAGTGGATGGCTTGGCAGGATTATGTGACTGATGTGGAAGGTGGTAATTTTACATGTAAACCGTCTATGTCTGATCCATTACAGTTTAGTCTAAATGAATCTGACGCCTCTAGTTGAGTGCTCCTTTTACTATTTATATCAGTTTATGGCTATATTAGTCTTTAATGTAAATATGTTTTTGCTGTTTTATTATGTTTTGTGTCCTTTTGTGTGCGCAGCGGAATTTGTTTTATGTTTCCTCATTTTGTGTGCGTGTGTCCCCGCCCTTTTCTTTTTACTGTTCCCCCTAAACGATTAAAATTTTCAATAAATACTATGGATGACAAAATAGAGCATATATTGCTCCAGATCAAAGGAAATCCATGGTTGTGGGAGAACTGGATACCTGCTGGAAATGCAAACATCCTAAAGCCACATTTATTTTACATAACTTTTGGAGATGCAGTAAAATTCTGGGACATAGTTATCTTGTTTTTCTACATCAGGGTCCATAGGGTATCCACAGGATACCTTGGGGTATAGGTGATGACGTCAGGCATCGGGCACCATAGAGTTAAGTTTTCAGCCTCCCAGGATGCATCAGGGTCCCCCTCCTATACCCCGCCCCTGAGCCAAGGCATCTCAGTTTCGTTGGTGCCCGGCTTGGAGTCGGAGCACCTGTTTAGAGGGGGGCTAAGAATAGCCCCTGAAGTTTTCTTTCAAGGCAGCTGGTGGCTGCACATCTGGGAGTACAACATGGACAGTCACTGCTGACGTCCATGCGGTCTCCCCTACACCCCGCCGGTACCAGAACGCCGGTACTGATCCGGGGATGCTGGTAAGTGTCTGGGGTTACGGCTAGCGGTGACCCCAGATGCTTCAGACCATGGCCGGATCCAATGGGAGCAGGTAAGCAGCGGGGGTCCCGCGGTGGGTCCCTGCTGAGAACATGGTCCACAGACCCCAGGCAGGGGGCTCCCTGGGGACTGGCTGCAGCGTGGAGCCAGGTACTAACCTGCGCTTCCACTGTCCCCCTGGGACAGCGGGCCGCAGCTGAGCGGCAAGCACTGCGATGTCCCAGGGGTTAATTGCATGCCAGGGTAGCGCGCCTTCCCTGTATACAGCCGGCGCCTCTCCCGCTGCACACAGCTGATTGGTTCTGTGGCAGCGCTCCTCCCCCAGGCCGGCCTCCTCTCTGCTCCTCGGTGGCCATCTTTGCAAAGCATGGTGAACGCTGCTGGAAGCTGCTGATCGGTGGCATCGCGGTCTGGGTCCCCCGGCATACCTCTCCTCCGTTAGCTTAATGTCAGTGTATGCAGCGCTGTGTCCTACCAGACTCTGTGCCTGTGTAGTTGAGTAACAGCGCTGATAGTGCAGGGATTAATTTCTTCTGCATTGTATGTGACTTCTGCTAGCGCTGCTGCCTGTTCTTTCACTTTCTACTGTCAGCCATTTTACTGTCCCTGCTCTTACTCTGCTAAAGCCCTTGCGGTGCGGTGATTGCAGGGTGTTTCTCCCACTATACTAACGAGTATCAGTGAGAGGGGTCACATACTTCCCATCATGTCTGAGAGTGAATTTCCTCTCCAGCTTATGTGTACTAAGTGCAATGTACCAATAGCCCGGGGTTGAGGGTAACGCGGAGGGGCTATGTCGGCAGTGTTATTTATTGGCACGGCCAATTACTGTCACGGCTCTGGTACAGGAACCTCCCTGGGCTTGTTTCGCTAAGGCGCTTACAACCCTAGTGGGCCAGTTAGCTCCGCCACCTGCGTTTTCCCAGATGGGATTGTCCCAGCAGTCAGTGGTGTCATCACCCATGCAGGGTTTCCCGAGACAACTGATGGTGCCCCACAGTCTCCCTATTTTCCCTCCCCAGGTTTCACAGGAGCCTGCGTGGGTTAATTCCCTGACATCGTCTGTACAGCATTTGTCAGATGTTTTACAAGGGGAGTCTGTGTTGCGGCCACATAAGCGGCCTGTGGCGTCTCTGTCTGCTCCTTATGAGGATGATGACGTGACATCCGATGATGGGGAGATTCTGGATCTATCTGACCAGGAACCTCTCCGTACTAAAGAGTCAGACGCTAAGTCAAAGGTATATATTCCTGGCCTTATTCAGGCAGTCTGCAGGGCTTTAGTTATTGAGGATGATGATCCTCCGGTGTCCAAATCCAAATATGCCTTTTTCAAGGATATTAAGGGTGACGCCACAGTGTTTCCTCTTTCTGGTCAGTTTGTAGGCCATTTAGAGGAGGCGTAGAAACATCCCGGAAAACGGTATCAGCCTCACAGGTGCTTAGCCGTGGCTTGTCCGTTTGCTGACAATTATTTTTCTAAGTGGGAATCCTCTCCGCAGGTGGATTCCCATGTGACACGCCTAGTCAGAAGTGCCACTTTGCCCATGCCTTCCATGTCCTCCTTGAAGGATGCTACGGACCTCAAGGTGGAACTCTGCCTAAAGTCCATTTATTCCCTTGTGGGAGGGGGCGTCCAGACCAGCTATGGCCGTGTGTTGGGTATCCAGAGCTATGGAGCGCTGGGCTGATAGTTTGGAGGCATCATTGGACTCTGACTGTTCGGCTGAACAGGCTGAGTTGGTAGGCAATCTCCGGGACTCGGCCACTTACATCAATGAAGCGGCCTTGGATATCAGTATCCTCACCTCTAGGATTTCTTCTGCAGCTGTTGCTGCTCGTCGCACCTTATGGTTGCGATCTTGGAAAGCGGACGCTTATTCCAAAAAGGGCTTACAAGGTTTGCCTTTTAATGGAGAAGTCCTATTTGGTCCGGATCTGGACAAAATTGTGGCTATGCTGACAGCAGCCAAATCTGCATGTCTCCCGTCTGCTACGGTCCCTTCAAGTTCTGGTACGTCGTCCTTTCGGCCTTACAGGGCCCAGGGTGGCCTAAAGCGCAGTCTTAGGGGCCTGGAGTACCGGCCCCTAAGTCAGATGACAAGCCTGCGGCCTGACGGTCTGGGCCTCCCTTTGGGGGATCCCAAAGTGGGAGGCCGTCTGCTTCAGTTCGCCCAGTGTTGGTCGATAACTACGACGGACACCTGGGTTCATGAGGTGGTTTCTCATGGGTAAGCCCTCTCCTTTCGGCACAGGCCTCCATCCCGGTTCTTCACCACAGGCCTTCCACTATACCGGAACAAAGCCTTGGAACTGTGGAAGGTTTTGCACACTATGCTCCAGGCTGGAGCTATAGTGCCTGTTCCATTTTCCCAGAGGGGCCAGGGTTTCTATTCCAATCTGTTTTTGGTGCAGAAACCCAATGGGTCTTACCATCCAATACTCAACCTCAAGGCCCTCAACAAGTCCTTGAAGGTGCCTCGGTTTCGGATGGAGACCCTTTGGTCCATTATTCTGGCGCTGGAACCTGGGGATTTCATGGTGTCATTGGACATTCAGGACGCTTACTTGCATGCCCCTATTCTTTTGCGCTATCAGCAATACCTCAGGTTTGCAATCCGCAACGAACATTTCCAGTTCCGGGCGCTGAATTTTGGGCTGGCGACAGCTCCACGAGTGTTCACCAAGGTCATGGCGGCTCACCTGCGGAGGCAGGGAGTATCTGGACGACCTTCTGTTGTTGGCAGGGTCTCCAGAGCTCCTTCTACGCCATCTGGACCTGACGATTGCAGTGCTGCAGCATCACAGTTGGTTGATAAACTGGCAAAAGTCCACCCTGACCCCGTCTCAGAGAATCCTGCACCTCGGGGCCTTGTTGGACTCCAGGCAGCAGCGGATCTTTGTGACGGAGGAAAAGATCTCTGCTTTGCAGTTGAGGGTGCACAGTTGTCTGCAGTGTCGCCGAGTGTCTGTGCACTCAGCGATGCGGTTGCTGGGCTCCATGGTGTCAGTATTCGACATGGTGGAATATGCCCAGTTTCACTCCAGACCTCTGCAGCAATTGATCCTGTCCAAATGGAATGGACTGCCTCAGAGTCTAAAGTCCCAGACAATGGTGCTCACTCCGGAGGTTTCCCTGTCGCTAGCCTGGTGGTTGCAGACGACCGACCTCAACAAGGGTCGCCCATTTTGGGTGGTGAACTGGGTCCTGTTAACAACGGACGCCAGTCTCCGGGGCTGGGTAGCGGTCACGGGGCCACACTTGTTCCAGGGCAGGTGGACTCAGGCAGAAAAGGAGCTTCCAATAAACATCTAGGAACTCCGTGCGGTGTTCAATGCTCTCCAGCAGGCACATCGGGTTCTCCAAGGTCACCCCGTGCAGGTCCAGTCGGACAACGCCACCACCGTGGCCTACCTAAATTGACAAGGAGGAACCCAAAGTCGGGCAGCACTCGCAGAAGTGTCCCGCATCCTGGTCTGGGCGGAGCGCAATCTCCCAGCTCTATCAGCAGTGTTCATCCCGGGAGTCCTCAACTGGGAAGCGGATTTTCTCAGCCGGCAGGACGTACATCCGGGAGAATGGTCTCTGCACCAGGATGTCTTTCAACTTCTGGTGGACAGGTGGGATCTTCCAGAGATCGACCTCATGGCGTCCCGGCACAACAACAAGTTGCCAGAGTACGGGCCTCGAACAAGAGACGAAAAGGCGTCTCTGGTGGATGCTCTGTCCGTCCAGTGGACGTTTCAGTTTGCCTACCTCTTTCCTCCGTTTTCCCTTCTTCCGCGGGTAATCCGGAAATTCAAACAGTAAGGAGGTACGCTCCTGTTGATAGCTCCCGAGTGGCCCAGGTGGCACTGGTTCTTGGACCTCCAGAGTCTGTCAGTGGACGTTCCTCTGCGGTTACCACTGCGACTGGATCTGCTGTCACAGGGTCCTTGTCTTCACCCGGACCTGACTCGGCTGTCTTTGATGGCGTGGCTGTTGAGACGGCCATGTTAAGGTCCAGGGGGTTTTCCAGCACCGTGGTGCAAACCATGCTAAGAGCTCGGAAGCCATCCTCTGCAAGAATATACCATCGTGTATGGCATACGTTCTTCCAGTGGTGTCGACCTAGAGGTTATGCCTCTCGGGAGTTCCGCCTCTCTAAAGTGTTGGCTTTCCTACAGGCTGGCCTAGACCATGGGCTTCGCCTTGCTTCCCTGAAGGTGCAGGTGTCTGCCCTGTCAGTCTGGTTCCATCGTAGGATTGCTACGCTCCCTGATGTGCGCACCTTTATGCAAGGTGTTCTTCGCATTCAGCCACCTTTTGTTCCACCGGTGGCTCCATGGGATTTGGCTGTGGTCCTGAGAGCTCTCCAGGGACCGCCGTTCGAACCACTGGGCTCAGTGGACCTTAAATGGCTTACAGCTAAAACAATATTCCTTCTGGCCATTGCTTCGGCCAGACATGTTTCTGACTTAGGGGCTCTCTCCTGTAAACCCCCTTTTCTGATTTTTCATAGGAACAGGGCGGTGCTGCGCACTCGTCCTGGATTCCTTCCTAAAGTGGTTTCAAGTTTCACATCAACAAGGACATTGTTGTGCCGGCTTTTAATTCACCTGATCTTTCAGTGGGTGAGGCCACTTTGGATGTTGTTCGGGCCTTAAGGATTTATGTTGACCGCACTTCTTCTTTTAGGAAGTCGGATGACTTGTTTGTACTCTATGGCTTCCGTAAAAGACGTTGGCCTGCATCAAAGCAAACTTTGGCAGGTTGGATTCGTATGGTAATTTCAGAAGCTTATCTTCATGAAGGTCTTCCGGTTCCATCCTCTGTGAGGGCTGATTCCACTAGGTCTGTGGGTCCTTCGTGGGCAGCTCAACGTGGTGCCTCTGCAGTCCAGATCTGCAAGGCTGCCACGTGGTCCTCTGTTCATACTTTTGTGAGGTATTACGCTTTTCACGCCTTTGCCTCTCAGGATGCTTCCTTCGGGCGGCGGATTCTCCTTTCAGCACAGGAGCGTCCCCACCCTTAAAGGATACTGCTTTGGGACATCCCCAAGGTATCCTGTGGATACCCTATGGACCCTGATGTAGAAAATATGAGATATGGTAAGAACTTACCTTTGTTATCTCTATTTCTACGAAGTCCATAGGGTTCCACAGGACTCGAGCCCTGTCGCACCTGTGCTGCAGATGGGCTTTACTTTGGTCACCGGTTTTTCCGTCTCTCTCTGGTGAGAACGTGATTCTTGTGTGTGTCCAGATCTTTCTTCTCTCTCTTCCTTCTCCTCCTCCGGCCTATGGCTTAGTACGTAACTGAGATGCCTTGGCCCGGGAGCGGGGTATAGGAGGGGGACCCTGATGCATCCTGGGAGGCTGAAAACTTAACTCTATGGTGCCCGATGCCTGACGTCATCACCTATACCCCAAGGTATCTTGTGGAACCCTATGGACTTCGTAGAAATAGAGATAACAAAGGTAAGTTCTTACCATATCTCATATTATTAACTGGCAATTTGTGCTCCATTTAAACCACTTGCACTTTTATGCTGTAATTTTGACAATTTAGACCTGGATCTTCAAAATAAGTAAATGTTGTTACTTCTAACTAATAGAATATTAAACTAATATTTATCAAAGTTCGATTGTTTTTTTGGGTGATTTGCCATTCGATTTTGCATTTGGAGATTTACTAAAGGCAAAATCGAATGAAACTCGTACATAAAACCGAACCCCAGTCAAATCCCACTTAAAATCGAATATCGACAAAACATCAGTACTTTTACATACACCAACATACAAATCCCTGATTTACTAATATTTTATTTGAAAAGGAACATCAAATCGAACTCAAATTCGAACTTCAAAACCCAAAATAATAGACCTGCTTCATGCTGGCGATTTTAGCATGAGCAGGTATGAATTGCATAGATCCGTTTATGCTTCTGAGAGTAAAAAGGTTTTAAAGTGTTAAACAAATTTTTTAATATATGACGTGGGTTCCCCCCCTAAAACAACCAGCACCGGGCTTTTCTGAGACATAGGGGTCCCTCATATTTTGCACAACCAGCACTGGGCTCAGTGAGCTGGCCCTGGGTTTGGAAATACAGGGGACAAAAGATGTAGAGGTCCCCAGTATTTTCCAAAACCAGCACCAGACTCTTTATAGCGCGGGTGTAATGTCACAACCGTGGTACCCTTTCACCGCATTATACCTGACCGCTAGTCAGCCCAGGAACCCTGGGGAGGTGGGGACCCTTGCCCAATAAAGGGGTTCCCCCTCTCCAGGACACCACAGGCCTGGGTTGATAGCCCCTGGCCGATGGGTGCAAGGTTGTGTATAAAATTAGATAAAATAACATTGTCTTACAGGAGAACTAGAGGTCACAGCAAGCCTAGAAATACACTCACACATACTCACCTACAATCCCTGCACACATCCTCTTCTCCTTTAGTAACCTAACGGCTCTCACCATTATAGTCGTGGTGGGAACCGTTCATTGGCTGAGAGAGGCGGATGCTTGCCTCTCTCAGCCAATGAATGCTCAGCCCATGCATTTCTAAGTGAAATGCCGCGACTGAGCTGTCATTCAGGAAGTACCATCCTTAGAGGACAGTACTTATGTCGGGACTTTGCGTTTTTTGTTTTAGGAAGACGTGGTTGCCTACATGGAGAAGAGGACATGTGCAGGGATTGTCATTGAGTATGTGTGAGTGGGAGTGTAATAAAGTTCTACTTTCACAGTGTTTGTGTCTTGTGTTTATTTTCATATTTATTTTCCAGGTGAACTACCAACGGGCCCTTAATGCCCCGACTGCTGGTACTTGTGGTTCTCCAAGTACCAGCCTCCGGGGGAGGCTTGCTGGGACCTCTAGTTTTTCTGCATTTCCTATAAAAGACAATGTTATTTTATCTGATTTTATACACAATCAACCTGGCACCCACCGGCCAGAGGTTCCGGGGATAGCCCTGGGCTATCAGCCCAGGACTGGGGTGTCCTGAGAGGGGGAACCCCTTTACTGGGGGGGGCCCACCTCCCCAGGGATCCCCGGCCTTGGAAGAGTAGCGATTGTGGGACCCGCTAGAAAGAGTCCGGTGCTGGTTTTGGAAAATACTGGGGACCCCTACGTCTTTCGTCCCCTGTATTTCCAAAACCAGGACCGAATCACTAAGCCCAGTGCTGGTTGTGCAAAATATGTGGGACCCCTATGTCTTTTGTCCTCTGTATTTTCACAACCAGGACAGGCTCAGAAAAGCCAATGCTGGTTGTGCTTTTAGGGGGGTTACCCTCACATAATTTTTTTTCTTACATTTTAAAACTTTTTTACACACAGAAGCATGCAAGGATATCACTGAACTGTGCATACATCTGTGTAATTCACACCTGCTCATGCTAAAAATTCCAGCATGAAGCAGGTCTATTATTTTGGGGATTTGAAGTTCGGTTTTCTGTTCGATTTGGACATGGGCATCCAAAATCATACCAGAAATCACTATTCAAAATCGAACCAAATCGAATTTTAGTAAATGTGGAATTTTGACAGGGATTTCTACATTCGGTTTGATTCGATTTTAAATGAGCTAAATCCACCATGAAATCGAATGCAAAATCAAACTTTGATAAATATACCCCTCAATGTCACAGCTTCTCACAGTATCATTCTGCCCAATTGGACGGTTTGTACTCTGCCCTTTTTGTCCTCCCTTTTTTAATTACTATATATTTTTAATACTATATTTTGATCAGAAGTCTTTCTCTTCCTGATATAGAAAAAGGAGTGGAGCGACTTCATAAGAAGTGGGGATCATTTTGTTTCCTTTGTACAAGCCAAAGTCTTTAAATTGTTTGACTCCACAACATTTTTGCACCGGAAATTGAGCAGCTCTCCATAAAGTCTTGACCCTTATTACATGACAGTGATGACCACTGGATTCTGGGACAGTGACATTGTTGCCTAATCATATGTTTTATGTATATGTCAGGCCAATATAATGTTTTATTTTATTATTGTTGCTATTTTCTATTCAATTGTTGACCTATATATGCAGCAGTTATGGTTGACTCACCTCATAATGAGGTTCATTTTTTTTTATATGTCCTATTGGTGTAGAACCTGTGAGGTTAACAATAGGCACCAGCACAATTGTGAAATGGAGTTTAGGCCAGACAGTTTGTCCTTAACCAGGCTTGCAGGTTTATTAAGGATAACAGATGTAACAGTGGTGTCAGCGGTAATACACAGAGTAAACGGTATATGTAAGAGACAGTGGTGGTAACAGCGGTACTCACACCCCAGAGGAGTATGTGCTGCACGTGTACACAGTACTCATCAAACTCTAAGATGGTGCAAAGGCGTGGGGTAACATGTCCCGGTGGCCATCTTGGTAAAGGTGGCTGGCCGGCTTAAATGCAGGATAGAAGCTGGTGTGCACACCTCTCTAACCCCCCCTTTCACTACAGGCTCTCTCAGTTTACAGAAAATACATTTTACTTTATTGAGTAGACTTTAGGCAAAACTCCTGTAACCAAAAACAAGGGTATGCGTCAAAGTGATACCTCCTGTGTTAATGAATACTAAATAAACGGTAATTAAGGAAAATTTCCTTTAAACCGTTATTTTAGCATTGATGAATAGGCCCCTGTGACATTAGTCCCTTTATGAACATATCGGCATAATTATTTTCACTTACTACCAGGGCCATAACTAGACCTGGGGGGCCCCATAGCAAAATTTTCTCAGACCCCTAGGTCCCCCGCCCCCTCCGTACCCCCTCCCACTCCCTCCTCGCGACTTACCACTGCTCTGTGGTCGCGTCCTCCAGCAGTGTGCTGCGCAGGGCAGGCACATGTCCTCTCTCAGTTAGCTCCATCTGTCCTCAATGACTGATGCTGGGAGGAGCCGTGCTGAGCCTGATGGGACATTCCTGGATCCCGGCCATGCCTCCTCCCAGCATCAGTCAGTGAGAAGAAACAGAGGCGGAGCCAACCAGGAGGGCAGATGTGTCCGCCCTGCGCAGCACAATGGCACCGCTCTGCTGAAGGAGGACATGACCATGGCTGGCCTGGCCCCATAGGCGCAGGGGGAGAGCCAGGCCCCGGAGGCAACCTGGGCCCCATAGCAGCCGCACCCCCCGCACCTATGGTAGTTAGCCAGTGCTTAGTAACACTAATAGCTCCACTTTCCACTAGCTCATGGATGAAGTTATGTCTAATAGCAATGTGCTTGGACCGTCCATGGTGCTTGGTGCTGTAGGACAGGTCAGTTGCACTTTTGTTCTCACATTCCACATTGATAGTCTCATCTTGATCTAAAAGAGTCAATTCAAGCAAAGGTGTATATTTACTAAAGGTCGATTTGGGGTTTTTGTTCTATTTATAGTCGATTTTCATTTGTTTTTTTCAAATCTAATTTACTAAAGGCAAAACCGACTATAAAATAATTGTATTGTTTGTTGTAACCTAGGTCTCCTAGTCTCCCGTGCCAGCTCTATTGATTGGTTGGATTCAGCAGCTACCATCGTACGACATCCCACTGCGTCTAGAGTATAGAGTTGTTGGTACCATTTGCTGCAGCAATTATAGACCCTTTTAGGTTGTACACAATGCACCAATTCTTTGCAAATTGTATTTTGTATAATTTCATCTCAAGTATACTAATGGCAAGTACATTCTTTCCTAAGTCCATAAGAAATAGTACATCTTCAATGTCTATGACAATTGCTTTGCCTTTAACTTTCAAGCATATATTAATTCTCCTGACTTTTGTGACATTTACCTTGTCTCCTATTCCTCTGACTTTTACTGACTCACATGGCATTAATGACTTGAACCAACTTTCTGTCACACCTTGACTTGAGCTTGGACCCGGAGTGGAGTCGAATGAAGTTCGCAGGATTGCCTTTTGGTACAGAAATGCAGCCGGTCTCAGAGGGGTATGACTCATGAATGGCAAGGACGGAGGAGCAGAGTAGGTAGCGGGTGCACGTTGGAGCGAGAGAACAACTGTGGAGAATCCGGCGGAACTCAAGGAACCGGGGTTGGTAGGAGTACCAGCGGCAGGCGGATTACAGGAGACACACTCAGGCAAACAGGAGTCAGAGAAATACGAGAGCAGGACGTGGCACGACTGGAGTGGTGGATACAGGCAGGAACTGCAGGCAAAGGCACTGAACACAATGGGAGCACAGAGAACTAGCTCACAGCATACGCTGTGATAGACTTTGCACTGGCAACTAATGGACTTCCTGACAGTCCTTAAGTACTACCAGATGGTGCAGGATTGGCTGCTATGCTGCTACCGGATTGGCCCAATCAGTCACCTGACCTGAATCCAAGATGGCGGCGCCCATCAGACTACAGCGCGGAAGCGCTGCCAGACTCATCCCTTCTCACCTGCCTCGTGATAACTGTCCTCACTCCGGAGCCTCACTGTGCCCAGCGCTGATCTCCAGGAGCCTGCACCCCTGCCGGAAAACCCCCACCAGAGCGCCCGGACCGGTAAAGACCATGGTCTCCTCAGCCCCGATCGTGACACTTTCATTACAGCTAAAATGCCTTGTGGCTCCTGAGTCCATGTGTCAGCATTCCTTGCGGTGGCTGTCTGCTACATTTAATGCTGACTCATTCCTGTAATGTTTAGGTGATGAGGTGCCACTTTATACACTTGATCTGCAATGTGAGGCCTTATGTCCCAACGTGATATTTAAAACATCTATATTTAGACTTCTGTGCTTTGAACTTTTAGACAGTAGAACAGAATTTGCAGCATTTGTTTCTGTAGCTATGTGTTGTTGAAACTGCAACTTTAGCATGTACAGTCTCTGTGGTTAGCTTCGTAATACTAGACTCTGATGCCACTACCAGGAAGTCGTAGTTTTGCGTAAGGTTTTGCAGCATCGCCATTGCAACCTCTTCATCATTTACTATGATGCCCACTGAAGTCAATTGCAGAGAGATGGATAACTTTCTATCAATATACTCATTCATGTTCTTGCAAGCACTAAGCCATGGATAATGGAATATATAAGTGTGGTTCCACAGCTAGGCCTATTGTCCCCAGAACTCTATCTTCTTCTGTGCTTGGATCATCACTGATTTGCTACTAACTTTCCATAGCTTTTCCCACTTTAACCGCATCTCCATGGCAAGCTTTCATGGAACATAGGGCCTGATTCAGAGATGGATGCTAATGCAATTTTCAGATCCAGCGATTGTTTGCCATTGTTTGCCATTGCGCATGAGTATGCACTGCACTGCGCGTGTGCTGCGATCGCATTGCGATTATGCATGCACAGAGGAATCCATTGCTAACTGAGTGGCAGACTGCCAGGGTTTGGGGGTGGTAATGGGGAGTGGTCACAAAAATGCAGGCGTGCCTGTCCGTTTAAATGCCATTACATGGGCATGCATAAATTAACCTGGAGATCAGCAGCACAGGAGATTGGACCAATGGGAGACTGTTCTCCCCGAATGTCAGGCAAAACAGACTACAGGGGGTAAATTTACTAAGAATCGAGTCTGGTCTAGTTAGCAATCTCTGGGGAGTTTGGGCCTTGTTTTTGTACATTTTGCAAATGTACTAATGTTAAACTCGGTAGAGAGATCTCCTTTGCTACGGGAAAATACTGGAGAGTTAGCAAACTCTCTTCAATTCATCATCGGCTAGCTCGAGAACCTTTTCACTAGTGAAGATAGGATTCGGGAATTTACCAAGCAGAGAGTTTCTAAACTCTCATGAGATGGGACAACTCTCCTGTAAAAATTCGGGAAATAAATTCACCTGCCTGCGATCTGCAAGTTTAGCAGAAACATACACAGATCAGTGTGATCCATGTATATTTCTGTCTGTAAATATAAAAAAAGGGTTAATTTTTATAAAAAAATTACGTGAGGCCTCTCCCAAAATCCTAACCAGCCCCGGACTTGTCAGTCTGTCCTGGTACCTAATATTACGGGGAACAAAACGAGTAGGATTCCACTGTAATTTAGGTACCAGCACCAGGCTGCAGGGCCAGTCCTGGTTTTAAATATAGGGGGGAAAAATTGCATAGGGGTCCCCCTATATTTAAAACTAGCATCTGACCCAAAATGACCGGGGTGTAATGCCACAGCCCAGTGACCCTATTACCGGGTCTCCAGGGCCAAAGCATTATCACCCCAAGCCGCTCAGGCCAAGCTGGGGATCTCAGGGGAAGTGGGGACCCTAAAAAAGGGGTCCCCCCTCCCGGACCCCACACATACAACGCTAATAGTAAGTATATGGATCAGGTACTCGGTTTGTTTTTTTGCAAAGACCCCCCTGGATGCTAAGGAGACCAGCACGAGGATGGAAGTGAGTATAGACTCTTTTTTGCAGGCCATTTCACACAGATATCTACAGTCAGGTGCATAAATATTGGGACATTGACAGAATTTTCATATTTTGGCCTCTATTCATGGCTTGCTTCACTGACAGTGACAGCTCTTTGGATCTCATATTGAGAGTCGACAGCAACTGATTC
Source organism: Taudactylus pleione (assembly GCA_031769625.1). Lineage (NCBI taxonomy): Eukaryota > Metazoa > Chordata > Amphibia > Anura > Myobatrachidae > Taudactylus > Taudactylus pleione. The sequence continues at coordinate 2,909,981 of JAUIMM010000129.1, forward strand.
CAAATGCAAATGTCACACCTAGAATCAACTCCAGACCTTTTACCTGCTTAATTGATAATTAAATAATGAGGGAATAGCCCACACCTGTCCATGAAATAGCTTTTGAGTTGATAGTCCCATTACTTTTGGCCCCTTAAAAAGTGGGAGGCACATATAGAAACCGTTGTAATTCCTACACCGTTCACCTGATTTGGATGTAATTACCCTCAAATTAAATCTGAAAGTCTGCAGTTAAAGCACATCTTGTTTGTTTCATTTCAAAGCCATTGTGGTGGTGAATAGAGGCCAAAATATGAAAATTCTGTCAATGTCCCAATATTTATGCACCTGACTGTACATTGGAGAAGAGGACAGACCGGCTGGTACAGGTAAGTATGTGTGATTGATGTATGTGTGTAATAAACGTGTACTATCTAAGGTGTGTGTGTTATGTCTTTATTTAACTATTTATTTTACAGTGGGGTACGGGTGCCGGCCGCATGCTGGCACTTGTAGTTCCACAAGTGCCAAAGGGCAGGCAAGCTGGCACCTGTAGTCCCACTGTAAAATACAATAGTTTACTTATAGTTTTCACTTTATTACCCCCGTACCCATTGCTCCACGGGTGCGGGGAAGAGCCCCGGGCTTAAGACCAAGCTTGAGGTTTCGCAGGGGGACCCCTTTTGGGGGGGTTCCCACTTCCCCATTGATACCCGGCTTGGCCTGACCGGCTTGGGCTGATAATGCTTTGGCTGCGGAGCCCCAGTAAAAGGGTCTCCGGGCTGTGGCATTACAGCCCGGTTGGTTTGGGTCCGGTGCTGGTTTTAATTATAGGGGGACCCCTATGCAATTTTTGTGCCCTTATCATTAAAACTAGGAATAGCCCTGCGGCCAGGTGCTGGTTCCCAAATGACGGTGGAACCCTACTCATTTTGTTCCCCGTAATTTTAGGAAACAGGACTGGCTGGCAAGTCCGGGGCTGTTTAAGCTTTAGGGGGGGACCCGATGTCATTTTTTTTTCTAACATTTAACCCATTTTTTAACAGCCTAGACAACAAGCAGCCTTCACATGTCTCACTGATATATGCAGGCTGCTTGCACGGGAGAGTTTTGCAATTGTGGGTGAGTTATCTTCTTTTAAGCGTGCTACTCGGGGGAGATAACTCGTTCTGCTTCACCATCGGACATCTCACTCTCAGCTAAACTCACTTCTTGATAAATTTGAGAGTTTCAGGAGCCTCAAATCACCCGAGTTTCGGCGTAGCTAATCGAGTTAAAAAAAAAAAGCAAACTCGACCAGACTCGATTCTTAGTAAATTTACCTCCAGGAGTGTCAGTACAGTAAGGTCAGTGTGTATAAGTAAGGTCAGTGTATGTGTATGTGGTGACTGGACTGCAGAGAGAGTGTTAGTAAAGTCAGAGTGTGTGTGTGCGTGTGTGTCAGAGTATGTATGCTGCAGCTACTGTAACTGTGACTGGAGACTCTCTGGTCTATAAAAGCCTCAGTCTCACACTGAAAGCCCCACACATAAATAGCTAGGAGTGCAGATGGACAGATCAAAATGTGACTGTCTTGTGAACTATTTCTTGATGTATTACAGTGTATAGTACAGTAGCGGAACTCCTGGAGTCATCGTAAGCGTTTGCATACGGGCGCCAAATGTGGAGGGGAGAACCAGTGGGGGTGCCCGAGAAAGGAGTCTGGGAGGAACAAAGCACACTCCCGAATCTCCTTCTAGTGCAGTTGATAAGGTAGGCTGGAGGCAACTCAGCACAACATGTAGTACCGCTGAACACTTTACTCGGGAATTGTACCTTTCTTCAAGTTTCCCTTTCCTCCACTTCCCTGTGTCCCCACCTCCAGCTTCTGTATGGCTGTAGTGTGGGTGCAGATAGCCAGCTTCTGTATGGCTGTAGTGTGGGTGCATATAGCCAGCTTCTGTATGGCTGTAGTGTGGGTGCAGATAGCCGGCTTCTGTATGGCTGGAGTGTGGGTGCAGATATCCAGCTTCTGTATGGCTGGAATGTGGGTGCAGATAGCCGGCTTCTGTATGGCTGGAGTGTGGGTGCATATAGCCAGCTTCTGTATGACTGTAGTGTGGGTGCAGATAGCCAGCTTCTGTATGGCTGGAGTGTGGGTGCAGATAGCCGGCTTCTGTATGGCTGGAGTGTGGGTGCAGATAGCCAGCTTCTGTATGGCTGGAGTGTGGGTGCAGATATCCAGTTTCTGTATGGCTGGAGTGTGGTATACCTCCCAACTGTCCCGCATTTAGTGGGACAGTCCCGTCTTTCTGGGACTGTCCCGCCCGCGGGCCGCAGTGTCCCGCGGTGGGGAGGAAGTTGGGTGAAGCATACACGCTGCTCTGCTATGCAGAGCAGCGTGTATGCAGAGCTAGAATAGACGGTATGCGCATGCGCACAGCATCCATTCAGTGTATAGGGGGGGATCCCGGGGACTGCCCAGCATCTCGAAGATGCTGGGCACGCCCCATTAGTGATGTAAATGGGGGCGTGTCATCAGACCATGCCCTTTACTATTAGGCCACGCCCCCTTTTTGGGCACGTGCAGGTCCCGCCTCCCTCCCAACAAATGTTGGGAGGTATGGTGTGGGTGAAGATAGCCGGCTTCTATATGGCTGTAGTGTGGGTGCATATAGCCAGCTTCTGTATGGCTGGAGTGTGGGTGCAGATAGTCAGCGTCTGTATGGCTGGAGTGTGGGTGCAGGTAGCCAGCTTCTGTATGGCTGGAGTGTGGGTGCAGATAGCCAGCTTCTGTATGGCTGGAGTGTGGGTGCAGATAGCCGGCTTCTGTATGGCTGGAGTGTGGGTGCATATAGCCGGCTTCTGTATGGCTGGAGTTTTTGTGCAGATAGCCAGCTTTTGCAGCCAGCAGCAGTGCGATCGTTTCTGAAAGCAGCAGAGCGATCGTTAGATGCCAGCGCCTGGTGGAGGCTGTATTGTGAAAAGGTTTCCTGGAGGAGGTGAGCTCAGCTGCGCTGTTCTGAGTATATCCAGCTCTGCACCACACCACTGTCAGGTACATTCCCCTTCATACAACATGTCCCGAGGGGGGCAGATATCGTTGTCTGAACGTCCTGCATGTGCTGGATGTTTGATATCGAACATCCAGCAACATGCACCAACCCCCTAACGACTTAACAATCCCACAATCAACGATTGCGGGTCCCTAGAACAAACAGGCTAACCTGGTCGATATCGACCAGGTTGGCCTGAATGCACGGGCGATGGCCGATATTGATATCGACCATCCGTGCCCACGCATCGACCATCGTTTGGTCGTTAAAGGGGTTGAAAAAAAACAATCAAATGATAACGATATCGTTTATATTGTTCTTTTAAGTTGGACCGTGTGTATGCACCATAAGTTTAAACAAACGACAGCTGCTTTGAATGGTCTGGCAGAAGCAAATAGAGGTCACAGTTGTGAATAAACAACCCGTTTCTTTGCCTGTGATAGAGGAAGAGAAGTACAGTAGTGGTGCAGCACAAGACATGATAAAATCATTAGTGGGCTAAGGCCCTGATTCAGTGACGCTCGTTGCCGCTGCCCGCTCGCTGGGGTTGTGGGCGTTTTTTTTTTTTGTTCTGCGGCAGCTCGCAAAGCTGTGGGAAACCACCCACGGGTGGTGCGAGCGGCCAGGAGACCATCGACCTTGCAACGAGACCCTACGGTAGGGTCTAGGCTGCCGCAAGGCCGAGTGGAGTTCCTGCTCTAATTGTGTTGCTTAATTCTAGTCAAGGATCAAGTAGTCATGATCAGTAGTGACTATTTAATATGCTGTACAAATGCTGCTATATAATGAATTGGGCAATTGTGGTTATTTAATCCAGTTGTTAATACCCCTTTTACACCAACTGAATAACCCAGGTTATTGCCGGGTCAATCCGGGTCGAGCCTCAGTGTGAACGGCTCCCAAGAAAAATAAGCCGGGACGATTTACCCGGCAATCTTACTTGGGTTGAGAGCAGGGTTGAAAACGGGTTGTTCCCGGGTCATGCGTCAGTGTAAACGGGTGCTAGACGGATTATTTGACCCGGCTAGCTCCTAAAGCTGCTCATTGATGCTTCTGGGGTGCTGGCGGATTATGGGCCTGATTCAGACCCACTCGGGAGCGTGCAGCGCTCGCAAGCGGGTCGATGTTCCCCCACTGCGCATGCGCGAGCCCCAGCGAGCAACGGCAGCTCCATCGTATCCGGGGCTCACTATAAGACGGGGCGGCTATCGATGTTGACAGCTCGCCCCATTTTGTAGGCCGGGAGGGGGGTGGCTGCACAAACGCAGGCGTCCCCTTAGGAACGCCTGCCGTTTGTGGGCGGCCCTACTGACATTACTCGTGATGTCAGTAGTAGACTTCCTGCTCTATTAGAGCAGAAAGTCCACTCGGGCTTGCGGGAGCCGAGACCCTCCCACAGGGTCTCGACGCAAGCCCGATGGTCGCGATAATCGCGACCATCGCCAGGCCGCTCGCACTAGCTGTGGGTGGTCACCCACAGCTTTGCGAGCGACCTGGAGGCCGAAACAAAACAAGAGAAAAACGCCCTGATTCAGAGCAAACACTCGCAAACACCGAGCGCCTCTGAATCAGGCCCTATGTAATTTGTCAGTGCCCTGCAGAGAGAGACATGCACATGCAGCCATCACTTGCCTGCCTAACCTCCTGCACTACAGCAGCCACAAAAGTAGGCAGACCCACAGCCTGTACTACAGCCTGACCAGCAGCCACAAATGCAGGCTGATACACAGCCTGCCACAGCCAGAACTGCAGCCAGTACCACAGCTTGACCAGCAGCTACAAACGCAGGCTGACACACAGCCAGGGCCGGATTAACAATGGGGCCTCCCATGAAAATAGGCCCACACAGGATCCCCTGCAGTGCACAGTAACAGTGGTGACAGAAACAGTTTTTCCTGTCACCACTAGCAGCCCAGCACATTATCCTCTAGACCGACAAAGGCATCGTCCACTCCATACCCCCCCAATTGACCACCGAAGCCCCGCCCCCTACTCGCGCTAAGCCCCGCCCCCAAACTTGTGTCATTAGTGTGGGAGCCTTCTCGTCGAGGTAAACGCTGCCTCCTGGTTGCCCTAAGATCCGTCCCTGGCCTTTCCGAAGTCCTTTCCCACAGCGTGGGAGCCACCTTGTCACTCTAAGCTCCGCCCACTTATTGAGGTAAGCTCCACCCCTGGCCACAGTAAGCTCCACCCCCGGCAAACGACGCTGTGTCGTCAGTGTGCTGCTATGCCTTGGTCTCGCTAAGCTCCTCCCTTGGTCACCTGGAAAAGGTGCCACTAGTGTGGGAGTCCCCTGGTCCCCTGGTTTTTTTCTGGCAAAACCATCTGGGAGCAGCAGTTCCTGGAGCCTGGACCAAGTACAGCATTGTACAGTAACTCTGCAACCCAGGAGGAGTGAGTCAGTGGCACAACCGATTTTTACTTACTGTACTTCGTTGTGTATTCCTTGTAGTTGTCTGTAATGCAGGCAGCATATTGTGTTTTAAGAACATTCAGAGATATACAGAGTCCCATTGGTTTATGTACATCTAGGATGTTTGTGGGTGTGTGCATGCGCAGAACAAGTCCTGCGTGGTCACTCACAGTCCCATACTGTGGCGTTTGGGAGACCGAGTGGGGGTGGTGACCTGGTCCCAGGGGCGTTTCTATAGAGGAGGGGGCCCGTGTGCAGTCTACGACACGGGCCCCTTCCTCTCTGTATCGGTAGCCGGCAGTGCACTGAGTTGTGCGTGGCCAGTGCCGGAGTTATAGACTCTGGGCACTAGAGTGCGCCCAGAGTCTATAGAGAATGCGCTGGTCACTGGGAAAATGGCCGCAGCGGGTCAATGGTGGCCCACAGTGCATGCGCACGACAGAGCCGGCTCCGTCGTGCACATGCGCGAGACCCGGCTAACGATGGGCAATCCGTCACTCCAGGTCTCGCACCAAAGGGAGCGAGCTGTCGATGTTGAGTGACAGCTGCCCCGTTTGGTGGGCGGGCCGTGGGGGGTGGCTGCCCAAACGGAGGCATTCCCGAGGGAACGCTTGCCGTTTGGGGGTGGCCCCACTGACATCACGAGTGATGTCAGTGGAGAGCTTCTGGCTCTGTTAGAGCCAAAAGCTCTCTGGGGCTTGCGATGAACGAGACCCTACCAGAAGGGTCTTGTCGCAAGCCCGATGGTCGCGATGGTCTTGACCATCACGACAATCTTCCTGGCCGCTCGCTGTAGCTGTGGGTGGTCATCAACAGCTATGCGAGCGGCCTTGAGGCTGCTCTAAAAAACAAGAAGGCCGGCCCTGGTTCAGAGCGAGCGCCCTGTCAGAGCGTCCGGCTCTGAATCAGGGCCAGAGTTACAGAGCAATTTACATATACATTAGGGACCTGTGAGAAGGGTATAATTCACTAACAGGATTCTACAGGAGCTTCTAAGCACTGTCTACACTGCCTAACCCTATTGAGTGGCTGAGTGTGTGGACTTTTCCCTTTTTTAACTATATTTTAAATTTTTTTATTTGACTATTTTGTATGAATCTTATATGTTGTGTCGTGTGTAATTTGTATACCAGTATCAGGCCATCACAGCATACATTTCTAATTTTTATTTAACTATAAGATCTACAATTATTTCTATGGGGCATATCAGGTTTCAGACCCAATAATTAGAATTTCTTATCGCCACTATTTGCGGCAATAAGAAATGAACTTTCCCCCAAATGTACAAAAAAATCACATGCAGGGACAGGGGCTCCAAAAGGAGCTCGTCCCCGAGATGTGCAAAGAAAGGAAATGATCGCAAAATGAATCATTTCCCTTCTATATCCGGGGCTGCCCTGCGCATGCACTGTCAGCAGACCACGCATGTGCGGAGGCCATTTCTGAGGTGGCCTCTCCCTGTAATTTTTGGCCATAGGCTGCTATAGGATAACGCCATCTGGAGATGCCGTTATCCTATCGGGGCAAGCTCCGAAATGTGAAAGGTTCATCTGACAGCTTCACAGCCCCATAGAAACATATATGGGCTGCAGCTGCTGTCGGAAATGGAAGAACCTTCATACATTCAAGGGATCCTTAATAGTTTGGGGTAGTTCCCAAAAACTAGTGTATTTGGGGAATATCCTCCAAATATTATTTGAAAAATAAGCCCCTACATCATTTAATAAACTACTCATAATTTACCTATTTAGGGGTCTATTTACTAAGCTGTATTAAGAGATAAAGTGAACGGTGATAAGGTACCAGACAACCAACTCCTACCTGCCATTTTTCAAACACAACCTGTAACATGCCAGTTAGGAGCTGATTGGCTGGTACCTTATCACACTTCACTTTATCTCCTAACACAGCTTAGTAAATAGACCCCATAGGGGTCTAGTTACTAAGCAGTGTTAGGAAACAAAGTGAAAAGTGATAAGGTGCCAGCCAATCAGCTCCCAACTGTCATTGTTCAAACACAGCCTGTAAGATGACAGTTAGGAGCTGATTGGCTGGCACCTTATCACTTTTCACTCTTCACTTCTCCTAGCACTGCTTAGTAAATACACCCCTTAGTGTTATATTAGTTTATTTTTAAAGCATATCCCTCTAAATGTATACTCTATTAGCAGAAGTAGTTCTGGTTATGCTCTAGGAACTTATACCCCTTTTCCAACAAAAATTCTGGGTCTGACACGGGATTTGGCACACGGTTCCAAGCCGGGTCAGATGCGGGATTTACCCCTTCTCCATTACGCCGTTGACCCGGTCGATTCCGTTCACACTGCACCCGGGTGCTGTGCTGACGCTTGGCGATGACGTCATCACTAAGTCCCGGAAACTCCACCCTGAATGCCGGACCGGAGCGAACCGTGGACCAGGGGAGGGGGTCCTTCCTGGTGGGGGCTGTAATTCGGGAGGCTGTCTGTGACAGCTGTCACCGGGCAGAGAGAGATTACAGCCTCCTAGGACCCTTTTCCTCTGAGCCGCTGCCCGGGTTGACACGGCAATAACCCAGGTATTTTGGGCATTGGAAAAGAGGTATTAGATTACAATTACAATGCTGACATCTGTATTCAAGCAGTGAAGAGACTACTATCCAATGGGTGGGGATGCCAAGCTGAGTCTTTGCCTCAGGTGACAGAAAGCCTAGCTTCCACCATGTGTGTGTGCGTATATACTGTGTGTGTGTGTGTGTGTGTGTGTGTGTGTGTATTGTGACACTGTTAGGTTAGGGGGTCCCTCTCCTGGGTAGAGGACTCCTTCCTTACACACACACACAGCAGCAGGGAAGCAGCACACCAGTCTGGATGCAAGTACAAGCTGGTCGGCGCCAGTCTTTATTGTACAATGTCAGAAATAACACAAAGAAAACATAAACGTAAATCCTAGCCCTGTCGGGGCACTAACTTCACAGGTAGTTCCCTCACTACCAGAACCTGGCAGGGCCTAATGCCCTCGCCAGCAACAAAGCACAGCACAGTACTCACAGATAGGTTTTCCAAGTGTCTCTGAGCAAACTCCCTGTCTGCTCTCCCAGGTGAGACCATCAGCCCTCAACACACTAGGCCTATATTGGCCACCCTCAGGTGGGAACCCAATCAAGCCTGTTACCAGGCTGCGAGAACCAAAACCTGGAGTGACCGTGGGTGGAGCCCTCCCTCTCCTCTCACCCACAACCCCCAGGTCCCAAACCGGCTTTTCAAAAAGCCGAAACTCAAGCCTGCTACACTGCAGACTTTCTCCTGGGGATTTTAAACACATAGGACAGGAATCTGGGATAAATGTCCCTGCCACAGACCACTTTACCAGTGATCCTATCACAGTATATATATATATATATATATATATATACATACATATGGCAAATGAAGGCGGCACTCAGGAGCACAGGTCACACCTGTGTAGACCACACCCACACAAGACTGGTCACACCGCCCTGGCGACACACATTAGGCCCTTTATAAATTTCAGCTCCAGGCCCATGTGGACATTAATCTGGCACTGCACACAGCCTCATCCACAACCAGAACAGCAGCCTGACCACAGCCTGTTCCTACTGCAGCATGTGTACTCCCACAAACTAGTCCGATGCTGAGATGCGAGAGCTACTGCTCATCAGGGCGGAGGAAGAAATTAAACGCCAGATGACTGGCACAGTTAAAGATGTGGTAGTGTACCGCAATATAGCCCACATGCTGGGGTCCCGAGGGATAAAACACATGCAGCAGCAAGTGGTAAATAATTTGAATGTAAGCAGTAAGCATAAAGTGCATGATCAGATTCAGAACCACAAAAAAAGTGGTGCAGCGCGCCAGGAATGGGTGTATTACGAATTGTGCTACAGCGCTTTTGGAAATACAGTGCTTACAAAACCCCAAAGCACTGTCTTCCACAATCGTACCATCCTGCTCCAGGCAGCGGGAGGATAGTCAAGAGATACCGGCTACACAGGCTATCCTGCCGTCCTCGCAATGCAGCCTAACATCACCGCTCCTTCTGACCGACGAGCCTGGAGAAGGTAGTGGGATGGATTCATCTGTGAATGCTGACAGTATCAATACCACCATAGATGATGTAGTTCAGGCAAGCTCGGAGACAGCGCACCCCAATACGACCCCTCCGCTATGCTCTAATAGTAAGTAGAAAATAAAAAACACACATTACACACACACTACATTCAATTAACCACTTAACTGACACGTTCTTTCGGGCACCCTGGCTACACGCTACTCCTCTGCCAGGGCCGCCTGCATGCATTTGCCCCCCAAGCTAAAAGTTGCCAGCCAGCCCCTGGGTCTGATTCTGAGTCGCACAAAGAAGCAGCCGCATTATTGATTTTTGCTGCAGTTGTATCTGCAGCTTTACACTAATGTGGCTGCAAAGCCCTTCTCCTGTGTAAAAGCGTGCATCTTAATGTCCATGGACTGTGATATCCACTTTCAGTGTCTATACACGGTGCATTGCCATCTGAAGCATAAAGCCACAAACATTGGTTGCACTATCGAAACTTACACCAGTTTCTCTGTCTGAATTTGGTTTCCTATGTGAGCGGCTCGGTATGCAAACGCTTTCAGTGACACTCCTATAACACGCCCATAAGACGGACCATTTTTGTGTGCATTAGTAGCCACCTCCCAGTCACCTCCAAGTAACTCCCCATACATTGCCTTAACAGTTGCATGCGGCTGAATCGATTTTGCGCATTTTGAGGCACATCGCCGGAAAGCATTCGCATTGCGAAATTTATGGAGTTTTCATGCATGCACGTTAGTTAAAAATATCTCAACCACGTGAACATGGGCATTGAGAAACATGGGGATTGCGCGCATGCCTGAACTTCATATACCCACATACAAATACATTCACCATATAAAGAAACACACAAATATACTGTACAATCATAACTTCCAATCAAATATCATGCATTAAAACAAACAAATACCCAGTCTCATGCATAGCAGCAATCAAACCAAACATACCATTCACGCCAAACCACCCACCATACTAGCATTCCATATACATTATCTCAGTGATAGATAGGGCGGATTGGACCACCGGAAGAATGGGGCACTTTCCACTGGGCCGTTACCCCATGTCTCAACAGCAACCGCACAGTCCTCCGGTCACGGCAAGGGCACTTCTCTCTGAGCTGTGCCTGTGCAACTGTATGTGGCAGAGATGAGGGCCACCCCAATCCAGGACGGATTGGGGTGAAGCCGTCTGCTGACTGGGCTGTGCAGCCTCTATGGCCACAGCGCACGGCTTCCCTTACCTTTCCTCACTGGTGGCTCCTACCCCTCCCAGTGCAGCAGAAGTAGTACCTAATCCTCCATGGCGGCCACGCTGTGACTCTGGGAACAGTGATAAGAGAAGGTAGTGATACAGTACGAGGCTGAGGGTGCTTACATAGTCTTTGCATTGTGTAGACGTGTTGATGTGCCACTGAACTTGCAGCCTGTACAGAACGCAGCTGTGATTTCATACAGATGTTCTGGTACATTAAAAATGTGATGTACCTGGTGATTGGCAAGAGACTGCAGGAACACAGGTATATGTGATATACAGGGCACTGTACATGGCTACACAGGGGGTCACATTATTGCTAGAGTGTTATGGATGCATGTATACTATCAATTGCAGAGAATTCTTCCATTGTTAGTTCAGCTCTTGCTCTGCAATGAGGACTGTCTGCCTTACACAGCAGTGCACTGCTGAACGCAGATTCCCGATGTTCGGGAATCTGCGTAGGCGCCGGACCCGTTCTGTGCATGTGCAGTACAGGTCCTGCATGTTTGCACGCAGTCCGGGTGCAGACTGTCAGTGATTGACAGTCTGCTACTGTTTGTGGGCAAGAGGGGGCGGCGACGGCCTCCGTTTCCCAAAATGGAGACGTGACGCCGCCATTGGGTGGAAGGGAAGAGTCCAGGATCTTCATCGGCTGATAGAGATTTCCTGGCCTCTTTGTTGTATCTGCGGCGGCCAGCTTGTGTGACCCCATGGGTCACTCAGCCGGCCGTTGTGATCGCAGATTATCCGATGCTGCGTCCTAGGACGCAGCTCGGATAAGTAATGCATGCCGCCTCCTGCTGCATTAAGATAGTTGCAAGGACGGAATTGTCCACTACAGAATCACCACCTGTCTCTGTGTAACAGTGCAGACTCAGCACCTGGGAGAGCATTTTTACTGGGGGACTGTCCATTCCCACACTGCAGAAACATGCACAGGTCAGCCAGGTACCCACAATCTGCCATCTAATGTAAATGTCATCTCCCTGATTTACCCATGATTACTGGGCATGTGCCTGTAAATGGGGAGATTAGTGTTAGCTCCCTGGGGGCTGCTGAGTGCTGCTTAATGGGGGAGGGTCCCTTTTACACCTGTACAATATCTGACTGCCCTGCACTTAACACTCACCTGTGTTCCAGTAGGTCTAAGCACATTTAGGGGAATATTTACTAAAAGTAAATATTAATCGATTTTCTTATATTTAAAACATCTATGTTGTTTTTCTGGGGCTAAACCACACATTTACTGTACTAGTACTTAATAAACCAAATCAAAAATTGTCTTTTAGTAATTGTGTTTTATCCCCAGAAATATAACATCGATGTTCATTGATTTAAAATCAATCGTTAGTAAATATACCCCCTAGTGTAGGGGTAGGAAACCTTTTTGCTGCTGAGGGACATTTTGATATATATATATAACATTATTTGCGGGCCCCCTCCATGTGACTTCACACGGGACAGGGCTACAGTCGCCGGTGATTACAGCAATGCCCGGAGCATCCTGAGGATGCTCCGGGGAGCTGTAAGGGCAGCGTTGTGACCGTCTGAAGCGTCCTAAGGACACTCCAGTTGGCACTTCTGCATAGATTCTGGCTGCAGGGTGCCAGTCTGATGAGGCCAGATGAGACTAGCAGAAAAAAGCTTAGAGGGCCAGACCAAATGATTCTGCAGGTCTTATACGGCCCCCGGGCCTGAGGTTCCCCATCCCTGACCTATTGTGACAACAAGCTTTTTCCTGCTTGTGAAATGCTCTTGATTATTTAGGCCGCATTACCTTCCTGAGTGATAGCCCTTCACTGACTGTTCCAGCTCTCCTTTGTGCATGCCTTGCTATTAGCAATGTTCACAACATTCTCCCACTAAAGCCTCCTGTCCCCACTAGTAAACTGGCCCATCATTAATTCCTCTGAATGTCAGCAGCACTGTATGTAGATGGAGGAAAATCTGGACTATTGTGGTGTATTAGTGGGAGGAATGTTGTGTGTACTGCGCTGAGAGCTGTGTGGCATTAATACCTCGGCAGGGGTGGGTGGGTGTTGTTCCAGCTTGGGACCTTCTCTCTTCCGGAGATAAGTGATGGATTTGGCATAAAGTGGATTGTGGGGACTACTCTTTGGTATAATGTGAATTGTGGGGACTACTCTTTGGTATAATGTGAATTGTGGTGACTATGTGGCATAATGTGAATTGTGGGGACTACTCTTTGGCATAATGTGAATTGTGAGGACTATGGTTCGGCATTTTATGAACTGTGAGCATTACTATTTGGCACAACGTGAATTATGGGGACTAACCCCCTGGACCCAACCCTCCTACCCTCCTCAGCACACACTACCGCTATACAGCCACTCTGCTCAAAATCTTCATAGTATCCTTGAGTGTCTACACCACTGTGCTTTGTAATGCCATCTTTATAGCAACAAGATTTGCAAGATGTATTGGTGGCCCTCAGGGCTGAAACAGGGACCACCCATTACTAAATGTCTTCCCTCATGTACTCTTTCTTTGCTGACCTGCGCCATCATCTCCTTCACCTTAGTATTATTTTGCAATCAATGGCTTTAAACCAGGAGTTAAAGCTATGCTGCTGTCACCAGGGGCAAGTCTCAGCTTGGCACCTCCTCCCCTGCCTCCCTTTTTAGCACATTCATAAATGTTATCAGACCATCCGGATGCCCCTTATATGCCATTAGACTCTGTCACGCTTGGCGTCATGGAGTCACCTACTGAGGGGCTGAAAGTTGTGGTCCTGGGTTAAGGAAGGAATCATGGGTGAGGGGCCTGGATGTTCGTTCTCCCCGTCCACAAGCATCGGATGTTGACGAGACCTGACTAAGGGTGCGGAGTCTAACCTGCTGGGAGGTGTTCACCAGTGACCTCTCCAAGAGGGATATGGGTTTCAGCTGCACCCGGCAGGCAGGTCGCGGTCCCTTGGTCAGGGATCCGATGTGAGTGGGAATGGAGAAAGACACACCGCTATGGCCCACTAGTAGTATAATCTCTGTACCAATTGTAGGATCCCTCTTCGCGACCCGGGACTTCTTCCCATAGGGTATCAGGAAATATTATATTTTCTGAGCTTGATGAATTCTGTCCCCATACCAGTGTATGGGGACAGCGGGCCATTCCGTCTGAGGAAGGTAAACAGGACATATCTGTGATATCTCCTGCTTCACCTTCGTGATGAATGGCCCGAATACTTAATATTTACAATTGCAGTAAAAATGTTCATTTTCTCCTGCTTTTGTAAAAATTAAGTGATTATGAATAGGCCCCAGAGTCTCCTTTCTGTTTTCCTGACCTATATACCCATGCGGGCAAAGTAGATGTATATCTACATTTATTCACCATACTGTAGAGGGGATTTTGCTGGAAAAAATTGGAGGTGCCCTGTAGTTGAGAGAGTATATAGAGCCTTTTTAGAGAATGAACTGACTGGATTTTGTTGTTGTTTTTTGAGAGGTGGTGTAAAAATCAATTTTGAACAATTTTTTTTTACAATATTAGGTACACACCAAGCACTCCATGTAATATGGAAGAATTGTGCATACTAGAAAACCAAGTAATTAAATATTAATACTGACATAACAAACAAATGAATGAGACAGAGCTTATTTATAATGTTGCCATAAAACAAATCTATTTGCTTATATTCAATCATGTTTCATTTTGTTACAAATTAAAGTATGTCTAAAATTATTAAATTTACATAGACCCGTATTCAATTTGAGCCGAGCCACATTAACTTAACAAGGCCCGGACTTAACGCCGACTTCGCCTGTTTTCCAGGCGTTAAAGTATTGCGCCCGTGCCCGCGTATCCCCGTATTCAATTTGAAAGTAGGCGAAAACGGGACCCGGCGATACTTGGAACGGCGGTAAAAAAAATGGAATTTTCGGTAAATATTCCTAGGACCCCCCTAAAGATGTCCAGACATGGGGGATCACTATGGGTACCCCCGTTTTTGGCTGCAAAAGAAAGTCAGGTTTTTAAATAGCTGCAGCAGGTGATTTTTTTCCCGACTTTGAAGAAGTGATGCAGAAGAGCATTTAGCTTATTTTTTTCGTTTTTAAAAATGGTCCCATCAAATTTGGGGTACATGAAAATGGGTACTAGCATATTTTTAAGTCCCAAAACTTTTTTTTTTTACATTCTGCAAAAATGCACCTGCCACAGCTATTTGAAACCCCAACTTCCTTCAGTAGTGATCCCCTATGTCTACACATCTTTAGGGGGGTCCCTAGAATATTTTCCGAAAATTCCCGTTTTATTTAAACTGTAAAAAAAAGTAGTAAAAATTTACAAAAAAAATGACATAAGGTCCCCCCCCCAAAAGCCAAACCAACCCCAGGCTTGCCAGCCAGTGGTGGTTTCTAAAAATATGGGGAACAAAAAGTGTAGGGTTCCACCGTATTTTAGAAACCAACCCAAGGCTGCAGGGACCAGTTCTGGTTTTAAATATAGGGGTAAAGAAAAACGTGGGGATCCTCCTAGATTTAAGACCAGCACCAGACCCAACCGAACGGGTGTAATGCCACAGGCTGGAGACCCAATCACCGGGGCTCCAGATCCAAAGCATTAGCACCCCAAATCGGTCAGCGCAGGACGGTGATCTCGGGGGAGTCAGGGACTCCCCAAAGAAGGGTCCCCCCCCTCCCGAGCTGAAGCCCAGGGCTCTTCCCCATACCCCTGGCTTGGTGGGTATGGAGGTAATGGGGGGGCCAATTAATGTAAAACTATTGTGTTTTACAGTGGAACTACAAGTGCCAGCATGCCTGCCATTTTGCACTTGTGGAACAAGTGCCAGCAGACATGCGGCACCTGTAACTTCACTGTAAAATAAATAGTTAAAAAAAGACAAAACACACACACCGTGACAGTTAACTTTATTACACACACCTATCCATTCACACATACTTACCTATACCAGATGTATCTGTCCCCTTGTCCAGTAGAATATCCGAAAACATGGCACTGCAAAGAAGAATTCATACTCACCTATATCCTGGCGCTGGTCTCCGCAGCATCCCCGGGACTTGGCAAAACAAAAAAACGAGTTTACCCGATCCAAGCACTAGCTATCAGTATGTGTGTTGCCACACATACTCATAGCTCCTGAATACCAGCTGCCGGAACATGCATGGAGCTGGCAGTCCCGAGAGCCAATCAGCGGCCGCACTGACTGTAGATCGGCCGCTGATTGGCTCCGTGGGAACTGTCAGTTGCCGGAGCCAATCAGCAGCCTCTCTACAGTCAGTGACAGTTTTTAAAACCACCATTTTGCAAATAAACCCTCTTGATTAGTGCTATGAGATATTTAAATGAGTAACAGTAAGTACAAAGTGCATTTTTATATGGCATTCATTAGTCACCTGAATAATGTGGCATTATGTGGCCTGCTTTCCCCATACACTGGTATGGGGACATAATTCATCAAACTCAGAAAATAACATATGTGGCATTCATTCATCAATGCATAATGGAAATTATGACAAGCACTCATCTCATAAAAAAAAGAGGTAACACTGGGCCTGATTCAGCAAGGATCGCAACTGCGATTACGCATGCAATCGGCTGATTGTTGCATTCTGCGTATGCATCACAGTGTGCGTGTGTGAAGACTCCGCTGCGATCGGGACAGCGATTGCAGTGACTACACAGACCCATCACAGAGTGATTGACAGGAAGTACGGTTTGGGGGTGGTGATGGGGAGTGGTCAGCTAAAAGCAGGCGTGCCAATGTGTTTGAATGCCGATGCATGGGGTGCATACATTTTCCACTGCGATGCCATGCGCAGCTTGAGTACTCACAGTGTGCGACGAGGTTAGCTATTTCTGAGTAAGGTCAGAGCTTGTACAAGTGTGCATGGGCTGCGATGGTACTCGATGTCACCGATGGTTTTGCAGCCTTGCTAAACATTACGAATGTGTGTAAAGTAAGGTTGGTGTCCTTATGTTGTGCTGCGACGGCATAGCAATCGCAATGGATTAGCATATCATCGCAGTGAGACTGCGTGCGTAATCACTATTGCATTCACAGTTGAGATCCGTAATGAATCAGGCCCACTGTTTGTACGTACATAAGCACAGTAATGGTGCATACACCTGGAGCGATCAGACAGCGATACGATATCGCTGGCTGATCGTCCCGCACCCTCCCTGGTGTGCTGGATGATCGATATCGATCATCCTGCAAACCACCAACTCTCCAACGACTATGACGATATGCGATCAATTATTGCAGGTCCCTATAGTAACCTGCTGGATATCGAGCAGGTTGGCCAGCATGCACGGCCGATGGACGATATTGCTATCGTCCATACGTGCCTTCGCATCGCTGGTTGTTGGTAGGGACCAAATAATGAACGATTTCAATGGTAACGATATGAACAATATCGTTATCGTTCAAATTGCTCATTTATATCGCTACGTGTGTACGCACCATAAGACCAACACTTTTGTCACACGTTATATTGGTGACCGGTAATTGATTCTGTACTTTACAGACTCCAACCTAAAATACTTCTACTAACATACAAAACAATTATATCTCCCAGCTTGCCCCCTCAATAGGACTTTTGAAATGCACCCTCTCAGTTGAATTCCTTCCCCTTCACAGCAAAACTTTCATCTAGTCCCCAATCCTTCAAATGTTAACATTTCCAAACCCCCTTCTTAACCAACCATGTCTAATCTATCAGATTACTACCCCACTACACAGTTCACACAAAATTTACATTTATTCTCTCCAAACAATCTACTGACCAATGATACAATCTGCCAGGTTCAATATGTAATCTGTGGCATTTAACCTCATGTATCAAATTACTATTTCCCTTTAGTTTTTAAATTTTCATGCAAGGCCCTCTTACCTCATGGTCTATTTGTTAATACCGCATCATCATTTATTACCGTGTGTAATTACATTAAAAAGCACTGTGGAGTATGCTGGCACTATATAAATAAAGATTAATAAGCAAAAAATAATGCTTAACACTGATATTTCACTGCTCTACCGGTCATAGCGCAAAAAAGTGTTCCTTCTAGGTTTCAGCAGGGCGCCGGCAAGGTGGCACAAGTATGCACATCTAGTTTTATTTGAAAGTACAAAGAAACAAAATATATCCTGGTCTGTCTGGCTCTAGCTAACGTACACTTCCCTCTCTCAAGTTAGAAGGACCTAGTATCCAACCCACCAAAAATAGCATTTAGCACAGCACTTACAATCACAAGCAATGGTCTCTATTTCTCTGCAGGCCTCAACCTGTTCCCCAGGCAGTGAGAGACAGACTATGGATGATGCTACACCCTTT
Organism: Taudactylus pleione; assembly: GCA_031769625.1. NCBI lineage: Eukaryota > Metazoa > Chordata > Amphibia > Anura > Myobatrachidae > Taudactylus > Taudactylus pleione. Next base: position 2,928,052 of record JAUIMM010000129.1, read on the forward strand.
ATCAGCCTTTCACAGGTAGCCTGGCAATCGAGGCTGCTAATCATCTTCTGTCTACCAGAAAAAAGCTAAAATTCTGGGACATATATATCTCCCTTTGACAATATTCCCAATGTTTTTTTGTCCCACCTTGTAACCTTCAGCTAGATATCTCAGGTTCAGTGACATTTAATGAAAATAATAACTTGATTATAAGTAAGCATAATTAAACTGTATCTTTTGGACTACATTTAAAAAAAAAAAAAAAACAGCTTACGCACATTACACATTTCTACATGGTTGTGATTTTATTTTCTGCTGTCAACTGTCTTAATATGTATGAACTGTGGGCCTGATTCAGTGGCGGACGCTCTGACAGAGCGCTCGCTCTGAATCAGGGTCGGGCATTTTTTTTTTTCAGAACGGCCTCCTGGCCGCTCGCATAGCTGTGGGTACCACCCACAGCTATAGCGAGCGGCCATGATGATGGTCGCGATGGTCAAGACCATCGCGACCATCGGGCTTGCAACGAGACCCTAGAGGTAGGGTCTCGTTGCCGCAAGCCCCAGAGAGCTTTCGGCTCTAACAGAGCCGAAAGCTCTCCCACTGACTTCACTTGTGATGTCAGTGGGGCCGGCCCCAGACGGTAGGCGTTCTCATGGGAACGCCTCCGTCTGGGCAGCCACTCCCCCGGCCCGCCCACCAAAGGGGGCGTGCTGTCACTCAACATCGACAGCATGCCCCCTTTGGTACGAGACCCGGAACGCATGCGCACTGAGACGACGTGCGCATGCGCACTGGTCTACCATCGACCCGGTTGCGAGCGCACAGTGCTTGCGACGGGGTCAGAATCAGGCCCTGTGTATGGACAAGTCACTTTACAACTCCTAATAGAGGCAATGATTAGCATGTGAAGCAGTTATGTTTGAAATTAGGGCCTGATTCAGAGCCGACGCTCTTTCAGAGCGCTCGCTCTGAATCAATGCCCTCCCTCTCTTTTTTTAGAGCGGCCTCCTGGCCACTCGCATAGCTGTGGGTGACCACCCACAGCTATAGTGAGCAGCCAAAAAGATGGTCGCGATGGTAGGGTCTCGTCTGCCGCAAGCCCTGGAGTGCTTTTGGCTCTATCAGAGCCACTCCCACTGAAATCACTCTCACTGACATCACTTGTGATGTCAGTGGGGCCGGCCCCAGACGGTACCTCCGTCTGGGCAGCCATGCCCCCGGCACGCCCACCAAAGGGGGCAGGCTGTCACTCACCATCGACAGCACGCCCCCTTTGTAGCGAGACCCATAGTGACGGCTTGCCCGTCGCTATCCGGGTCTCGCGCATGCGCACGATGGAGCCGGGTCCGTCGTGCGCATGTGCACTGGCCCAACATCGACCCGCTTGCGAGCGCTCGCGAGCGGGTCTGAATCAGGCCCTTAGTGCAATCAATTTGTATAAGCAATATATTAATTTGCACATTTTACAAACCGTGTTAATAGAAATATTGAAACACAGTCACGGTATGGAAAAAAAATCGCTACATTGAAAAACTGTGTTCATACAATAAAGTACATAAGAGGTTATAAGACTTATTGATATGTGGCCTGATTGCGAATCCAATGGATCTCTCTGCACAGGTGCAAGTGGTGAGTTTTTGCATGCAGTTCATATACGCAAATTGACACATCTTAGTATATGTCCCTCTGAGTGGGACTGAACTTGGTCGGATTTTTCTCTGTAAAATTGGGCGTTTCTGGCAAGCAACTGGTAGCAACAATGCAAGGCTTGGTACCACCCTGACTCAGTGACATGGGAGTGTAGTGGGCGTGTATCCAAAGCTCAGTACGATTTTGAGTTGTGTGTACGGGAAAAGGGAAGCCCCTGCTCCACTGGATACTGCATTGGTTTGTCAAAACAAAGGGCCTGATTCAGAGCCACTCGTAAGCGGCAGCTCGTTCGCTCTGAGCGATGTTTGCCCAACTGCGCATGCGTACGGATCGTTATACGCATGCGCGAACCAGTCAGTGCGGCCGAAATTCATGTGCTCGCAAAATAGCGAATGCCTGCTAATTTGAGTGACAGAAAGAGGCGTATGTGGGTGGTAACAGGGGAAGGTGCTTGAAAACGGGGAGTGGAGATCCGATCGCAGGCGTGCTTAAAGGTCAAAACGGGCGTTTTATGGGTGTGCATATTTAAAACAGCAGCGTCATTGACCACGTCACTGGGTTATTTTATAGCCAGAACTGCTCGCAAAATTGTGGTAGCAAAAACCAACCACAAGAATAGCGAGCAGTTCATACGCTGGTCGATGTACTCGATTAATCTAATAAATAGCGGACATGACGTAGGATGCGAGCGGCCAGGGGGCGTAGTTTCCCAAAAAACGACCGCAAGTTTGGTTTGCTCGTTCAGACCTAGAGGCGTGAACAGACCGCAAACAGCGAACGGTTCATTTGAATAGCCACCCCTATTTTCTGGACGAGCGAGCGCTAATTGCGTCCGGCTCTGAATCAGGCCCAAAGTCCCAACTATATTGTCTAAGAGGAGGCAGGAGGAGTCAGGCAGCCGCAGAAGTGCAGACTTTGAGTTGGAGAAAACATCTGCATAGGGGGGTTTTCGTCGGGGACCCAATAGGAAACCCGGTATGATAAATAAGGCCATTATGTATTGTTGCGGTACTCTCTTACTACACAATTAATGAGAAATAGAACCCTAAATGACGACCAGTATGTTTTTTTTTTATTAAATGTCTGGCAGTCCTATAGTTCCTTTTACGCTTTTTGTTTTTTTCTTTTATGTAACACTTGCTTTCTTAACTCTTTCTTTCCCAGTTATAGGTATAATGTAATAGAACTGGTTTCCCCAGTTCTATTACCTTACTTATGTAGTTACTTACTTTTAGGATATTAAATGCAAATATTTAAAAGTAAAAGCCCTTGGCCTAGAATCAACCCCTGAGGCACTCCATTCACTGTATTTTTACTTAATAAGATTATAATGTAACCAAAATATCATCTAATCTAATGTATGAACCTTGCTTAAGCTGTGGCTTGCTCCAATATTAAAAGGAAGTATGATTGACTAGCTCAGGCATGCTTATTATATTAATGGTATGTTATCTTTTTTTTCATACACATTATGTATATATTTCCTCTAGTTAACCCTTCAAAAACTCCAAATGTTCAGGTTAGACACAATCTTATGCATGTGTCAAGATAATTCATAAACCAATTTATTTAGATTCTTGGTTCAATGCCATGTGGCCCCAGCCCTTATTAACTTTATCCAGATGTTTGTAGTGAAATATCCAGAAAATGCAACTTACCATTCCCACTTTTTCTTCTAATAAGAACATTACATCTGTATATACTTACTGAATATAATTAGAGGGGCTTTTAAATTTAATTTCTAGCAGTAACTATGGGCTTGATTCTGAGTTGGGAATAAAGCAAGAAAAGTAAAGGCCCCCATACATTGTCAAACAGATTGCCAGGTCCTGCGATGGGATCGGAAATGTCAGTCGGAAATGCCGACCAGCGTCCATGTTCCGCGATCCATTGGAGGATCTGTGAAACTCTCCATGTAGAATATCACAGACTTGTAAATCGCGATCATATTTTGATCGTAATCGGCAAATCAGTGAAATCCAACATGTTTGCCGGCTTGCAGGAATGCAAAACGGCTGATCTTTACCATACACTAGCAACCTTCAGCCACAATTTGTTGGTGAAATCCAACATGTTGGACAACCTGATTTACTGATTCCAATCACTATTTGGTTGGAATCAGCGATTGGTGTACACCATACATTGCCAATTTCCACCCCCCAATCATCTGCAAAACTGGGAATTGCCCCAATCCATCACAGATGCACAGATGTATGGGGGTCTTTCGATTTGGCATGTCCAAACTGAAATCTAAATTGCAGTGTAAACATAAAGCTGTCAAACATTTGTGGGCCACATGCAAAAGCAGACAGTATTTACCATTCATGCAAACAAATGTGTGTATTTGCACCCCTTGCATTGCTACATAGGTTGTCCAAGTACACAGTTACTGTACTTGGTCTTTCTTACTTTATTCCCAACTCAGAATCAGGTCCTATATGCAAATAATCATCCTCATTGCATAAGTTATCTCTTCAAAGAATACTGATTGAATAGTATACTAGTAAAAGCAAGCACCTTTCACTAACTTCTAAAATAGTATACCCCTAACCTAACATGTTTTGTAATAAAGAAGATTCAGAAGATTCCACTTAACATTTTATTTGTCAATATTCAGTAATAAATGTCTGTATCTGATTAAGTGCCTGATTTAGCATCGGACGCAAATGCAATCGCAACTGCAATCGCTTACGGATCGCAGTTGCTAAAATATGATAATGTTTCTCAAAGCACAGCCAACATAGACACCCAGTGCACAATGGTAAATAATCATTTAAACTGCGTAAAGAGTATACACGATCTGTATCCGCGAAAACAAGGTGGTGGAAGGCTGTTTTTCAAGAACCTGTGATGTGACTGCTATTCAATTAAAAATTTGTGAGTATGACATATAGGGGGTAACCTCGAATTATTATCAACTAATGGGGTGATCTTTATCAAGAAAAAGATACCTATATATACTCAGTTACAAACTTACAGTTGTGAGTTGAATGTGTGTGGGGCATCCCCAATGAACAGTTCCACTATATACCTTGTGGAAATTTGATTACAATATTGGAGTAGTTGGGGATAAAGCTGAAGTTGATGGACTAAAGAAGGCAGACAAATGAGGGACAAAGCAGAAGCCGATGAACAGGCAAACAAAACAAGACTTGATGTACTATAGTAAGGTACTGTAGAAATGAAATTGCAAACTATACTTTTGCAAAGCTTTGTAGGAATAATGAGTTTATAAAGGCTGTATATCAGTGAGGTCTGTTAGTTCTGGTTGACTTAACCTTTAGCAGAAATATTGACTGCAGTGAGTTCAGTTAAAAAGAATAGTTGTCAGTGGTGATAGATCACAGCCATTTGTCATCTATAACTGGAATTGCGGCTAATCCTCACACAGTGGCAATGTTTATGGTGCACTGCCATCTGTCATCTCTAGGTGGTATTGTAGAAGATCCTCAGTGCACTCCCCAAGAAGAGCACTATGATTGCGACCCTATAGGCTTTGGCTGGCTTATAGCCTGAAAAAATGGCTAGCGGATCAGCTGGTACACAACTTTACATTAAGCCAAGAGCAGTCCTCTGGACTAAAGCTCTTCCAATGTCCCATTTACTGCATTCTTCTCCCAGGGTCACCACCACTTGTCTTTAAAAATTAGTCCTTCACCTCCGGTTTCAGATGTGAACCATTAAATGCTGGGTTGATCTGGAAGAAAGGTCATCTCCTGAATGATCCCAGGCTTACAGTATGCTTTTGCTGATATGGTAGGGACCAATGTCTTGAACAAGGGCATCTTCAGGGCAATTTTTCATATGGAGAACAATATGTAATTCCATCTCCTTTGTTCCACAATTCATTTACTTTAGCATCATTTTCAGTAATTTCTTCATCCTCTTCCAAAGTGCCTGTAGATCCTGCTCATGATGAACCATGGGAACATGGAATGACCACTGGAAACCTTGATTAAGAAGGGTGATACCCATTGAAGTCCCAAACCACATTTTTCTGTGAGAACTCACATGCAAGCAAAGGGACCAGTCATCCTTGACAAAAAAGCAGTGTACAGTAGAAACTTCTTTAGGATTTGGTTAGCAGTACACACTCCATCTGTCCATTTGACTGAGGTTTGTATTTGGACAAGAAGTAAGTGAAATTCCCTGGCTCCACAACTTGGCCACAACCTGGCCACCTTAATTGGCGACAACCTACTTTGCAGCCTGAAATCCAATTTGGTGAAGATCTGAGAATGTTGGAGTGCCTAGTTCAGTTTATTCATGGACCTGAAGTGGACTGGCTTGGCTCTACCATGGGTCCTGGGGTGATCAGTCATGAAATACATGGAGACATAAATCCATGCTCTATGTAGGAACAGGGTCCTTGGCATCCCATAGTATGCATGCCAGTGCAGGATTGGACAAGGACATCTTGGACATCTTTTCTTACAGTTTGCCAATGTCCAAATTGTAGGTCTTGCAGCTGGAGCTAGAAAAACAAACTTCTTGATTTTAGGTGCCTTATGCACCTTGGAAAGTGCTACCATTTCAACCTGGATCCTGTCCAGTAACTTTGAAGAGATGGTCACTCCCACAATCAAACTTTGTGTTGTATTAAGTTTTTCCTCCATGAGGACAGGAGAGTTCTGTCAGGAGAGTACGTCTTAATATTGCTGGCACCAACCTGCTATATAATGAAATTAACCCTGGTTAGGGATAGTGTACACCAAGACTTCTCATGTTATAGTTAACCTTGAGATGAACTTGAAAGAAAGTGCAAGATATACAGAGGTCCTTGTAGACAGTGTGGGAGAGCATGGTTCCTCCTCCAATCTCAGATATATCAACTTTAACTGTTGAGGCTTAGCTGGAGGAAGGGTGCTGATATATGTCTCAAAAGTCTGTTGTGGTAGGGGATTGCATGTGTCTTTGGGATTTCCAACTTTGTTTAAGAGGTCTACAACTATTGATATATGCCAAATGAAACTCTGTAGAAGTAGCCAAATTAGCACAGCGGAGAGAAATTTCCAAATCCTTTTCTGTGGCCAGTGCTGAAATGATGTGTCCCAGGAAGCTCACACTGGACTGGTTGAAGGGATACTGTATAATACCAATCTTATGTGGTTATGATGTTCTTCAAGCATGCTGCAACATTGTATAGGCCAAATGATAGGACTCAGTATTCGTAGTGGCTAGCATTTGTGTTTAAGGCCATCTACCATTCATCCTGCTCACATGTATGTGTCAGGTTGTAGGCCACTCAAATGTCTAGTTTATTGAAGACTGTGACCTGACAGAACCTCTGTAAGTTCTTTGATATCATTTGGAGTACTGATTCTTGATTGTGATTTCATTGAGCCCCAGATAGTATTAGGATATCCTTCTTGGCCACAAAAAGAACCCTGCACAGGCCAGGGATGTGGACTTCATTATGAAATCTCACTCTGTTCTCCTGTAATGTAGGTTGTCATGACCCTTCTCTTGGGCTCATACAGTTAGCAGTTTCTGTCCTTTAGTGGTATGGAGCCATGCAGCAGGTCGATTGGTGGGAGTGCCTCTCTCTGCCTGCATTTTATAGAGTACCCTGTTGAAACTTTAATACTCCTCAGGCAGCATCTCTGGTACAGATTTAATCTCCACTCTTTGGGTATTAGCACATATCATTGCCTACTTTGTTGGTTGTAGGTACGTTGTATGGCATGACTCATCTTAGAAAGAAAAGTGGATGAAGATTGGCACATACTGTATATTGAGGACTTACCGCCTGTTCTAGAGAGCAAAGCCATTTCTTGATGGACGGGATACAATTTTGTGCACCCTTGTTTCTGTTGCCCACAATAAAGACATGTGCCCGTCTCTCTGCTGTGAGTTTTCTCATCTGGCAAAAAATAATTTCCCTAACTTGTGATTTGTGCAGAATAGTTTGCAGTTGTCAGTATTAAAGGTACATTGCCACCTGTTGTCTGTAGCTGGTATTGTGGTGGATCCTCCCATTGTGCAAGTATTGACATTGCACTGCCACCTGGATTCCATAGCTGCTATTGCCGCAGATCCTCACAGTAATGCTTGTGTACTGGACCATTATAGGAATGCTTCCTAAAATTGTCAAAATGTCCAGAAATAGACATCTACAATGGTAGTCTGAATTCCCCAACACAAGTAAGATTCACTGTGGGCTTGATAGACTGAGACTCGCCCCCCTTCTCCACAAACCAATAGTTAACATTGATAATGCTTGATTTGATAATGACAGGGTGACTCTAACTAGCTACACACTATACAATTATTGGGCCAATTTGCCAATAATTGGGTGATCTACCTCATTCACTGTATAGTGTTTATGAATGATCATTTCAGCATTTCACCAATAAAACTGTTAGAATACATCCACAAACGCATTCCTTTTTATCCGATCTGTCGGTCAAGAACAAAAATCTCAGCCTCAATTTCTCGATATCGATCAGTGTGTGTGTATTCTCAATAATCTGCCCATATTCCCTACTAGCAGTTGCCCGCGGCTTCGCCCACGATTAAATCGCTTCTGCCAACATTTTTTTTTAATTTGAAGTATTCCAGTTGCATTGCTTTGTGCCCTGTTATGGAAGTGGCTCACGTGACCATCTGCGATATACAGACTGGTGGCAGCAGCGCCTTCACCCATCACTCACACCAATGTCATTGTGTGCCCTGTGCACAGACTGCTATGTAGCATATCCTATTCAAGTGAACGCAGGCACAAAGCACCTCTCCCCCCCACCCTTTACTGGCTGCGCGCATTGTGCTGCACCTATCTCTTGCATTTAGGTCAATATATTTTGTTTTTGTTATTGCTAAGCTTTAACTTGACAGATCAATATGATACAAAGTGTAGGTTTTCTCTAGGAGTTTCCACTACACAATGATACAATTTTTATGATAATTGCTTCTTTGGTTTTTGCGCCAACTTGGAACAAACAGACACAACGTTCTAATAATATTAGTATAGATAGCATTTGCCAGCAACTTTGCACACATGGATGTCTGTTATTGCTCAGCAGATGTCATTTTACAAAGACAGTAGTCTTGTAAATATTGTGACATATATTTTATATTGTAGATATTACAAAAATATGAGAGTTATGGAAAAACTTACCTTTGTTAACTCTTTCTTCGAAGTCCATCGGATCCACAGGGATACCATGGGGTGTAGGTGGTGGATAGGGACATGACACCAAACAGTTAAGCTTTCAACTGCCAGGATGCAACGGTCCCTCCCCCCTAAATCCATCCCCTGAGCCTGAGGCAAATCAGTTTGTTATCAAGCCCAAGGCAGGAGGAGGAGAGGAGAAGAAGACTGGTACACAGAAGAATCGCACTCTCGCATCAAAGAGACGGAAAACCAGTGACCAGGAAACCTAACCCAGAGAAGCCAGGGTTGTCAGGGCGGGCGCTTTGTGGAGCCTTTGGACTTCAAAGAAAGAGAGTTAACAAAGGTAAGTTTTATCATAACTCTCATTTTCTTCTTCAGAGTCCATAGGGATGCACAGGGATACCATGGGGATGTCCCATAGCAGTATTCAAGGGTGGGGACGCTTGTGAGCTGAGAGGAGTATCCTGCATCCAAATTAAGCATCCTGAGAAGCAAAGTTATTGAAGACATAAAACCTAAGAAAGGTGTGGACAGAAGACCACGTGGTCGCCTTACAAAGCTGTTCAGCTGAGGCGCCACAGCGAGCTGCCCATGAAGGTCCCACAGAGTGAGTGGAATGAGCAGAGACGGTAGCTGACACAGGAAGGCCCGTCTGTGTGTAAGCCTATGAGATAGTCATGTGAAGCCATCTGGCCAGAGTCCGTTTGTTATCTGGCCACCCCTTATTGTGGAATCCATAGAGGCGAAATAGGGAATCTGTTTTCCGAAGAGAACTTGTACAGTCTACGTAGATCCTGAGAGCACGGACCACATCCAAGGAGGCCTCACCTGCGGAGAGGTCTGGTGATTGGAAGGCCGAGACTACGATTTCCTCGATAATATGGAAATGAGAGACGATCTTGGGAAGGAAGTCAGGATGAGTTTGAAGAACAGCCCTGCCCTGATGATAGATCAGAAATGGGGAACGACAGGAAAGCACCCCTAAATCTGACACCCAGAGGATGGATGCAAGAGCCAGAAGAAAGAGATTCTATGCTGTGAGCCACTTGAGTTTAACAGATTCCAGGAGTTCAAACAGAGGGCCTTGAAGGGCCTGGTGAACCACTGACAAATCCCATGGCACCACAGGAGGGACAAAGGGAGGTTGAATATGGAGGACACCCTAAAGAAAGGTGTGAACATCCCGCATTGGAGCAATTCTGCACTGGAACCAGATAGACAGAGCAGAGACATTCACTTTCAGTGAGGCCAGGCGAGTCCAAGGTCCAATCCTGCTTGAAGGAAGGCCAGAACTCTAGAGACCCTAAAAACTTGAGGGTCAAAACTTCTGGTAGCACACCACTGTGATAGATCCGGGCAGAGGTCAGCTTACGGAGCATAGTCTGGACCACCGAGCTAGAAAATCCTTTGGACTTTAGGAGGGATGTCTCAAGAGCCATGTCAAAGACAGACGGGCCAGGTCCGGATGTAGACATGAACCTTGAGACAACAGGTCCGTACGTTGAGGAAGTAGGAGAGGAGCATCTATGGAGAGGCTGTAAAAATCGGTGTACCAATGTCGTCTGGGCCAGGCCAGAGCCACCAGCAGGACATTGCCTTCGTGTTGCTTGAACATCCAAAGGACTCGAGGAAGAAGAGAGACTGGAAGGAATAGGTATGCCAGATGGAAGGTCCACTACACCGACAAGGCGTCTATGAAGGTTGCTTTGGCGTCCCTTGTTCTGGACCCGTACACTGGCAGCTTGCGATTGTGTCAGGAGGCCATGAGGTCCACTTCTGGCAAGCCCCACTTGTCCATTAGGAGTTGAAAGACCTCTGGGTGGAGAGACCATTCCCAGGCATGCACGTTGTGACGGCTGAGGAAGTCTGCTTCCCAGTTGAGAACTCCTGGAATGAACACTGGGAGATGGCTGGGAGGTGATCTTCGGCTCATGCGAGAATGCGTGAAACTTCTGCCATTGCTGACCGACTACGAGCACCTCCTTGGTGATTGATGTAGGCCACTGCTGTGGCGTTGTCAGACTGCCCTTGTACAGGCTTGCCCTGAAGAATGTCCTTAGCCAGAGTGAGGACTCTGTAGATGGCTTGGAGTTCCAATACATTGATTGTTAGGGTCGACTCGACCGATGTTCAATGGCCCTGGAAAGAGTGTTGACCAGTCACTGCGCACCAGCCCCGGGGGCTTGCGACCTGTGTAAGGAGTACGTACTCTGGGATCCAAATGGGGCGACCCATGGTTAGGTTGGACGTCTGTAACCACCAGGAGAGGGACAAACGAACCTCTGAAGAGAGAATCATTGTCTGGGATCTGATCCGATGAGGCAACCCGTTCCATCTGGAGAGGATGGAACTGAGCGTACTTCACCATGTCAAAGGTGGATACCATGGAACCCAGAATCTGCATTACTGAGTGAACTGAGACTGAGCAAAAGTGGTCTGGAGGGCAGGGACAAGATGCGAATTGTCCCCTCCCGTCCTAATGCCATTGCATGGATTTCCTGGTTTAACCAATGATAATGTCTCGCCATTTGCTGTTCAATAGGATTTAGTATGATTCAAATCCCGGCAGCAGTGGAAATCCCGATCGTCCAAGGTAAGTATTCTCTAACCTAATTCTACCCCCTAACCCTCCCATAGGGGTGCCTAACCCTAACCTCCCCCCCAAGTGCCTAACCCTAATCCCCCATCTAAGTGCCTAAACCTAACGCCCCTTGCCCGCAGCCTAAACCTAAGTTCCCCGGGGGGGTGCCTAACACTAACCCCCCCTTCCCCTAGCCTAACCCTAAACTCCCGGGGGGGATGCCTAACCCTAAGAACCCCCCGGGAACCCTAAACCTAACCCTCCCCCCCGCGCGGCTGTCCGCGCCTGGCTTATCTTCGATCAGTAAGCAATGTGTCAGGCTCCCGGCGTAGGTAAAATGACAGGCGCCGGGCTCCGGGCGTAGGTAAAATGACAGGCGTTGGGATTTCGACGCCTGTCATTTAACCCCTTGCAGGGATTAGACAGTCGGGAAGCTGACGGTCGGGATTCCGTCCCGACTACTTCTCGTTCAATATTCTTGATATCACCACTGAGACTATTCATCTGTTTGAAACGTGTTTAGCTCCCTTTTGAATTGAACTATATTGGTATGGTCCTAAATTCAATAGGTGTCGTTCAGTTGTTACATTTGCTGGTATTGATTTTATATCATTTATCGTATTAATTGTTTAGCATGTTGCAACAGTTACATTTGCTGGTATTGATTTTATATCATTTATCATATACATTTTTTAGCATGTTGCAAAAAGAATAAATTATATATCATTTAACCAAGCCGTATTATTATTTATATTTGGTACGTTTACAATTTTCTATTGTACATATCTGTATCTGTTTGAATTGTTTGATGATCCACTAGAACACTCCTATATTGATTTACTACTAGCACTGTTCACTTTTTTCTCTTACTATATAATATTTGTATTGGAGATTGACATCCTCATATTGAACTAGGTGCTTTTGATTGACAGCACCTATCTGGTCAAAATTTGTCTATTTTTATCTGTGACCTCAATGAAACCTAGAACCGTTGAATTCCTAGGAAAATCTCCCCATCCTGCCCATTTGGAAGTGGGTGGGATGTGGGAGATCTGCCTACATTTTCGGTGGTGCGGGGGGCTACCCGAAAAATCAGGAGCCTCCCGCGACTTCCGGCTGTGTAGGCAATTATGATATGTACTTTATTTTTTTCCAAGTATAGAAAAGCTACATAGTCGGGGTAAGGTGCAATCAGGGAGATTGCTAGACTCGTCAAGGAGATTGCTACTATTTCAGGGAGTCTCCCTGACATTCCGGGAGGGTTGGTAAATGTGCATTGGACGTTCCTGAGCGGTGACTGGGAATATTTAGACACAAGTAGATGCTCCTTCATGTAGGTGTGTTATGGAAAGTTTGAGGGCATGTAACTGAAGTGTTTGCGCACACAGGCGCTTAATAGCACACATAGGGAGGCCATACTCAGACGGAGAAACTGTACCTGCCATAGGGCTGGTGCAGGACTGGATTAAGGCTTGCTGGCAGGGGCGTAACCAGAGGTGTGGGGGCTCCATCCATAGCAAAATTTCCTCGCCCCTCCAGGCCCATAATACATACACCCCCCCAACCCTGTAATACTTACACCCCCCCCCAGCCCCGTAATACTTACCTCCTCCTGAGCCCGGCGCTCCGCTCCATCTCTCCTCACTGAAGCTGGGAGGAGGCGTGGCCGTGGTCCAGGGATGTCATTGTAGCCACGCCTCCTCCCAGCTTCTAGGAGAGCCGATGTAATTTTTAATTAGGTGCCGGTCACGAGCCAATTGGAACTCGCAAACCAGCAACCGCTGCTGATTGGCTGCTGGTCTACGTATTCCTATTAGCTCGCGACCGGCTCCTGATTAAAAAAAAACATCGGCACTGTACTTGGCTATAGAGGATGCAGGAGGTTCCTTGATGGGCCGGCGGGCCCTCTAAGCCGCCGAGCCCCATAGCAAGCGCACCACTTTGTACCCTCTATAGTTACGCCAGTGCTTGCTGGGGACCAGGGCAACTAAGTTGTGAGGCTTCCTTCAATAAAATTGACACCCTAGAGTGCCCCCCTACCTGTCTGCCCCACAGTACCTCTGTTTGCTGCACAGTATTACCATACACCCACATCCTTTCCCTGCGTGCCCCCAAGTACGCACCTCCCCTGGCATGTCAGGCTACACTTGAAACCTTCCAGCTCCTTTGTGTTCTGCATGCACAATCACAATGCATACAGTGCAGAGCGACTCCTGAGTGAGTCCCCTCATCAGCGTCGGATGTGATGTGATGTTGCTGATGAGGGGACTCGGGAACCGCTCTGCGCTGTATGCACTGTGAGTGTGCATACAGAACCGCAGTTCTGGACTGGACTGTCACCGCAGTCCCCGTCCCCCCGCTTTCACAGTGCCCATATTACCGGCATTGTAATGCGGGGATGGGGCTATGATACCACGATTCATCGTGAAACGCGTCATCGCCCCCCGGACCAACCACTTTCGCGTGCAGGTGCGGGGAGGCGTAAGCCAATCCGGGAGACTTGCCTACTTTTGCTTGGGGCTGGGAGTGGCACCTGATTATCAGGAGGCTACCAGCAGTGCCGGGAGAGTAGGTAAGTATGTAACAGGTGCTATTGAGTACCTATTTTCAGCTATTGCAGGGTCAGACCGACGTTGTGTGCGGGCTCCGCTGTGTGGGGGATATCCTGTTCCCCCCTCTTAAGCCGGCCTTGGGCTGGTGCATGTTTCGATGGTGCAACCAATCAGTATGTCCTTGCAAGCACAGCTTGGTAGCAGCATTTACATAAAGTCGCAGAAGTGCAACTGGCAAAAGACGTAGACACTATAATTTTTCTTCTGTAGAAAATTCGAACCCCACCGCTGAGCACTAGGATATGACTGGCACTAATACTACAGGTATATTTTAGGTACAGCCCTGCTGTCATCACAATTATTGCTTTATTGTGTATTGGCACTGCTGTTATGTATTATGCACTGCCAGCATAATATATGCGCCATTGCCACTGCTTGTTAAATCTGTAATGGCTACTATCTGGTAGTAGGCATTATGACAGATGGCACAATGGTTAATTGCACTTTATAAGAGCACTGCTTATGTTTTGGGCACTGCTGGGAAAAATGCTATATCACTGACACTGCTGGTTTCACAGTTAAGTTGGCCATACACTGTGCGATGCGACGGGGGATCCGACGTCCGACTGCCCGATATGACCGCTCCCCCCACCCGCATAACGCTGCATGGGATCGCACATTGCATCCCCAGATCGACTGAACCTGCAGTAAGCTCTGGGGGTGCGATGTATGACCCCACAGGTGCTCGCTCTGTCCGATATCATGCCCATACACAGTACTATAGAGTAGCCAAATCGTACTAATCCGTCAGATCGGCTGCTTTATCGCACCGTGTATGGGCACCTTTAGAACTGCTTGTTCAGTAGAGGGTTTTTTTGGGTTCTACTGTGTATTGTACTTGAAGTTATGTCCACTAGGTGGCACTTTTTGTATTCCATGTTTTCACAGCAATCGTACAGCAAGGTTCCTGATCGCAGTTTCTGAAATACAGGCTGATCAACTGTCATTTAAACAATACATTGAAATAATGACCTATGTTGCCCACATGAATTGAGTAATTTATTGGTATGTCATGTTATATTTTCCTTCTATGCATTGTACTATCACATCGGGCCCAAATTCATTACGGATCACAATTGCGATCGCAGCTGCGTATTTGCACACAATGCAGCTGCGAAAATATGCTAATGTCTGCCACCGCTCAGCCAGCATAGAGACACCCACTGCTTCTTTCTCACATCCGTAATACCTCACAGTCTTCGTATACATCGGTAACATTGAAGCACATCGGCTCGTCATGCACATTTACAGCAGCTCTGACTTGTCGCAGAAATTGCAAGTCTCGTCGCACGCAGCGAGTACTCAAGCTGCATAGGCAAACTCAGTGGCTAATTTATGCACGCCCATGCAACGGCGTTCAAACGGACAGGCACACCTGCGTTTCTGCAACCACTCCCCTGTCACCACCCCCAAACGTCATGGCCTTTCACTTACTCTGGATTCTTGTTTGCATGCGTAATCGCAGTGAGATTGCCATGCAGTACGCAACATTCAGCCGACCTGGGTACGCATTTGCAATTGCGATCCATGCTGAATCAGGCCCTCAGTTTGAAATATACTGGAACACCTATGAATTATCAGCAAACAAGGCAGTTTGTGAATCCATTTGAATTATCTGTAATTCTGCTTAACCAAAGTGTGACATGGCCAGTGCTAAAATTGGATCATATAAGTATGAGTAAACAAATAAAACAAAGAATTGTACTTGTTTGTCTCTTTAAAGATCACATTGAACATTCACAAAGGATAATTTTTTGTGAAAGCTCAAAACTATGGGTACTGCAAATATCATTTGTGACTTTATATGTAGAATTTTATTCAAAGCCCATGCAATTAGATTGTAAAACTAACTACACCTGTAGGTGTGCAATATTTTATGTTCTAGACAAATCTGCAGATTCTCATTAAAAGCATGCAACAAGTTTTTTTTTTCCTGCACAATACTTTGTTTTTCCACATATACAGAGTTGGAAAAGATTAGTTCGACCTGTAGTGCACAAATAAAAAAGAATATTAATTCTATTTTTCCATATATTCATAATTTCCATACCAGCTGCTCAAGGGGAGTGGGGAATATACCTAGTACTTTTCTTCTACAGACACCACTTCACTAGGGGTACCAGTCCTGTGCTGGCCGGTCTTGGGCTGACTGGCCATTCCTGGCTGGTAATGCCTAGTGCTGGTAAAGGAAATTGTTGGAGGACCCCACACTCTTCATCCCTCTGATTAGGCAGAATGCTAGTGCTTGTGTACTGTGGGCCTGATTCAGACCCGGACGCTATTTGTGGACGGTCGTTCCAAAAAAAGTGGCCGGCTATTTAAATTGAGCGCTCGCTCTTTGCGGTTTGTTAACTCCTCTATGTCTGAGCGAGCAAACGAAAAATGTGCTCGCTATTTTACAAAGACGCCCCTTTGCCGTTCGCAACACACTTCATCTCCGGTATTTATCAGATTAATCTGGAACATCAAAAGGCATCAGAACTGCTCGCAGTGGTTGTGGTAGGCTTTTCTGACCGCAATCACTGCGAGCAGTTCAGGCTAAAAGACAACCAAGTGACGTGGTCGATGACGCTCCTTTACTAATTATGCACTTCCATTAAACGCCCTTTTTACCGTTAGGCACGCCCGCGTTCGGTTCTCCACTCCCCCGTTTTCAAACACCTTCCCCTGTTACCACCCACAAACGGTACATTCTGTCAATCAAATTAGCAGCCCCTCGCTGTTTTGTGAGTGCACGATTTCCGACCACAATGACTGGTTGACGCATGCGCAGTTGTGCGAACATCGCTCAGAGTGAACGAGCGGCCGCTTATGAGCGGCTCTGAATCAGGCCCTGTGTGTGTGTGGGGGGGTAATACATTTTTCTTTCTTTTTTTTATAAAGTCATTGATAACATGCCTTATAACTTGCCACACCACAATCTTGTTATTTTCCATGACTTAAAAGTTGCCAATAATTTACAGGCTAATATATTTCCCCATAATGTCCCATTTAAAAATAGCTAAATGGCTAAGGTGCAGTACAAAATCTCATTTGGTGGTGCTTTATTTGCACAATGATCTTGGATCCGAGTGTAAGATGTCTATATTAAGGGGCCTATTCATCATCACTTATTTTTCACAAAAGCATGTGAAAATTAACATGTCAGGGCCATTTATCAAGTTCCGATAAAGCTTTTTTTTTCCGTAACTTGATGGTGTTACTGAACGCCATCCTGAGATGGCGTTCAGCCTCCGACAATCTTTACAGGCTGCTGTTTACACAGCAGGCTGTGAAGAAATACCTGCCAGCCACAGAAGAGGGATCTATTAAGATCCCTCCCTGCTGGGTCTGCACTGCTCAGCTCCGGGGAGCAGGGAAAGCGAAGAAACCGGGGACAGGCTGTGGGCAGGGGAGCTCAGAGAGAGGAGACACCGGGGGAGAGAAGGAAAGCAGAGGCTGCGGGTTGGGAGAGGGGAGACACGGGGCAGAGGCAGCCGTCTGGGAGCGGAGACAGCACAGATAAATAGGAAAAGTATAACTTTTCCGAAAAGCTGACTCCACAAAAAGAGCAGCTTTTCAGAAGTGATACATTTGTTAGGGAGGCATGATGAATGCCTCCAAAACATTTTTTAAACTTGCAGCGAGTTTAAAACATAATTATCGCTAGTGATAATTATGTAATGATGAATAGGCCCCTTAAAGAGAAGCCTAAGGCTTTCACTGGCCAATAGGAGAAGTTGGGAATATCAAAGCTGTTACTTGTTAAGTACAGAATATTATTATATATTAGTTTTAAAGCGCCATAATTGTTCCGTAACACCACACATAGGAGTAAAACATAAATCAATATGCATAAGTACAAAACAGTATAGAAAAGAACATAATTTACATTTATAAATAAATACACTGTTGAAAGTACATAATTCTTTAGAGAATACAGAGGAAAGAGGGCCCTACAATTTTGGAAATATGTGTACACAGAGAGGGGAGTATAGACGGGAAAAGCAGAGGATGGGCAGTTAAGATTAAGGTTGGCCAGCTTGGGTGAATAAATGAGTCTTAAGGGCATTGTCACAGCGCAACGGACACAGGCACACACTTACCAGGTCCGGCAGCGCTGGTCATCAGCGGGTGGGGAGTCCCCGGCTCCTGCTGTTCTGTCATGCGGCTTCCTCCTCCGACATCCAGCATCAGAGTGCACATGCCAACATGTGAGAATTTGAAGGGCCAAACACACCATCCGGCAGCGTCACAGGAGGCGCCAAATTCAAGTCCTATTTAAGGAAGTTCTTGGGAGCACTCCTGTGTTAGAGTATAGGCTCCCCAACCTTACCCCAGCATTACTGGTCGTGATTCTACTGCTCGTTCCTGACCTTAGCTTTGTTCGTGACCCGACTTCGTCTGCTCCCTGGTACTGCGCTTGGTATTCTAGTTTGACCCTTGGCTATCCTCCGTGACCTGCATACGTCTGCTCCCTGGTACCATCTTGACCGTTTGGTTTTGCATCGGCTTGTCCACTACGCTGTACATCTTCATTGTACTCCACTCCTGTTCAGTGAACACCAGCACCTGTATTAGGGAATCTAGTCTGTCACGCGACCTGCGTGACAGACACAGCTAAGTCCAAACCTCCTTGCAGGAGTCCCTGGTGAATACCGCCGGCACGTTTGACTCCTTGCCTTAATACTAGGTCTCGTCAATCCTGAAATACGGGTCAGCATCCACTCTCTATCCATGAGTTGTGACAGGCATATTTAAAGGGTAGGAGCTTGGAGGCAAATTTGATTGGTATGCGGTCTTTAGGTCTACATTGTCTAGATAGACATTGTTTAGGTAGACAATGGAAGATAGACAGGGGCTGAAGGTCGACAGGGTCTGAAGGTTGACACACTAAAGGTCGACTGGTGACAAGGTCGACAGGCAATAGGTCGACAGGCAATATGTCGACAAGGTCTGAAGGTTGACAGGGTCAGAAGGCCGACACACTGAAGGTCGACTGGCAACAAGGTCGACAGGTATGACGGTCGACAGGGTCATTAGGTCGACATGCAAATGGCCGACACAGGTCAACACTGATATTGTCGACATGCAAATGGCCAGCACAAGTCGACACTCATATAGTCGACATTCAAATGGTCGACACGGGTTGACACTCAAATGGTCGACATGAAAATGGTAGACACGTGTCGACACTCAAATGGTCAACACATGTCAACACTCAAAATAGTCGCCATGAAAATGGTCGACACTCAAATGGACGGCACATGTTGACACTCAAATAGTCTACATGAAAATGTTTGACACTTAGTCGACATGAAAATGGTCGTCGCATGTCGCCACTTAGTCAACATGAAAATGGTCGCCACATGTTGCCACTTAGTCGACATGAAAATGGTCGTCACAGGTCGACACTCATATAGTCGACATGCAAATGGTCGACACATGTTTTTGTTTGTTTTTTTGCCCTAATCTTTATTCCTAACCCTCCTCTTGGTGCCTAACTCGAAGTGCCTAACCCTAACCACCGGGGTAAGTGCCTAACCCTAACCTTCAGGGTAAGTGCCTAACCCTAACCGTTGGAGTAAGTGCCTAACCCTAACCGTCAGGGTAAGTGCCTAACCCTAACCGTCGGAGTAAGTGTCTAACCCTAACCGTCGGGGTTAGTGCCTAACCGTAACAGTCGGGGTAAGTGCCTAACCCTAACTGTCGGAGTAAGTGCCTAACCCTAACAGTCGGGGTAAGTGCCTAACCATCGGGGTAAGTGCCTAACCCTAACACTGACCCTAACCCTAAAAAAAAAAAAGTGTCTACCATTTGACTATATGAGTGTAGACATACTGCCTGTCGACCTTCATACCTGTCGACCTTGTTACCAGTCGACCTTTAGTGTGTCGACCTTTAGAGTGTCGACCTTCTGACCCGGTCGACCTTCAGTCCCTGTCGACCTTCAGTACCTGTCGACCTTGTTACCAGTCGACCTTTAGTGTGTCGACATTCAGACCCTGTCGACCTTCAGTCCCTGTCTATCTATTGCCTGTCTATCTTCCATTGTCTACCTAAACACTGTCTATGTAGACAATGTAGACCCATTGAACCATACCCAGTTTGATTGGCTACAGTAAGATGTAATGAGTGGTTGAGAAATGTTAATTTAATTATATGTAAACAATGGAGTCACTGGTAGAGGGGTACAGCAAAGGTAGAGTGACAAGGGAAGAAAATTAGGTGTCAGTAGTGTGAAGGATAGACTGAAGAGGTGGGAGATTGGGAGTGTGTTAGTGTGCAATACTATATGCAGAGATGATGAGGCCATGAAAAAGGATTTTAGTGGCCTTCAGGGCGAAAAAGAGCTTGATACTGCAAAGGTGGAAGCAGCAGTATTGGTAGAGGGTATGAATGGTCTGGAAGAAAGAGAACAGATTCCAGGATGGTACCCAGGCAACGAAGTTGGGGAACAGAGGAGAAGGAGAAGTTTTCAAAGGACAGGGAGAGGGGGGCAGATAAATAAGGACCCTACATAGGGGAAAGACAGTGACCAATTTTAGCAATGTTAAGTTCAATGAAGTGCTTGAATATACAGGAGGAGATGGCCAACAGACAGTGGATGACAGAAGGGTGGAGGTAAGGAGAACAAAAGTACATTTTGGTGCCGTTGGTATATAAGTCGTATTGGAGGCCAAAGGAGCTGGTAATCTCACTAGAGGTGGTGTAGTGGGAGTAAAGAAGTGGGCCAAGGAAGTCAAGGTTGATAATCTTGGTGGAAAGGGGAGATGAGTCTCAAGGGAAGAGATGTCATGACAGACTTACTCAATTTTCGGAAGTGAAGTAGGTGAAAATGTCAAGTGCGGTGAGGCAGAGGGAGTGAAAGAGAAGAGAATTGAGGGTGGCATAAAGGAGGATGGGGAGGGAGGACAGATAGTAACTTGTTGTCGGAATGTTTAGTAAGTGAATTTGCAGAGCTGTGAGATCAGAAGTACTCAACAGAGTGAGAGCATTTTTGTAGAAAGTGCTTCAAGTTCAAAGTGAAGTGTTAATGAGTGGAGTAGGGGCAACAATATACCTAGTTTTACAGAGCAGTATAAAAACAAGATTTTATTATGAAGAGAGAGATTATCGAATTGAGAGAGATGAGTGGAGAGGGCTCAGTTTCAGAGTGTCTTTCTCGCAGTACGCAATATTTGCACCAGCAACTAAATGTAAAGCCATTCGCAATTTCTTTTTTAAAAAATAGGACACTTAACTAATAGTCAACTCCCCTCCTCCAATCTATATACACTAGCATTGGTGAGAGGCAGTCGTTTAGCAAAAATAATCGTCACACATTTGGATTTACCCTGGCGATTATTACAGAAATAGGCTGTGGGAAAATAAGTGCTGCAAAGACGCTGGGCAGGGCCGACTGGGATCAACGTAATATCAGCTTTTGAAAGCCTTCAGGAAGCTGAGGGCCCTAGTCCTTTTCTCAGGGGTTTTTAACCCTCTAGCATTAAGAGAAGCAACACGTAACAAGCTCATAAGGAGTCAGATAAATGACCAGTTCTAGAGGAGGTTAACGGGAGGAGATAGTACAGGACCGGGATGATACCGACAAAGCAACAGGACTGGGATACCAGAGAAAAGAGAGGGCAGGGAGAAGAGGAGAAGGAAAAGGAAAATGTACTAACTAGAGAAAACAAAATATAAAAACTGGAAGGAAAATTGAGAAATCCGCACTAGGACAGCAGTGGAGCCAACAGCACCTATGTAGGAACCTCCATTCTAGGTAAAAGAAACGCGGTAGAGGGCAGACTGTGGGCAAGCAACTCCACCAACCTAAGAAAGTAATGACGTGCTAAAAACTAGGCTATGTGCTATGAATAGAAACAATTTAAAGAACACAGAATTGGTAAACTTAATAATAGTTAACTATATATCTGACAGAGGAAGGAGAACAACATAGTAACAATAGACTAAGCCATTCTAAAAAAAACAATAATGGAAGGACAATCAACGGGTGCAACTGCCCTTTACACCTGAAGCCCCAATCAAGGGCAGAAGTATGCAACAAACCGTCTGTATTAAGAAAAGCTCCAAATGATGTTGAGAGCACCCACCCCCCCGCAATAGTATGAAGAAAACAAACAAAACCATAACATTTCTCTGTCATAACCCTGGGAGGCATAACCAGAAACCTGTGAAAGAGAACATTTACCACCTTACAAATAAAAAAACATAAACCGCAAACAATCAAAATAGGTGAAAGTCAGGTGATGTCAGTAGGCAGGGGGGACCCCGTGGAAGTCAGAGACTTCCTGGAGCATTGGAGCTTTTGCCAGTGCTCTCGCAGTGGGATGTCAGACTGGGACTCATCGGGAGTTGATGGCCGTAACAATCAGGAATGACAAGTGGTTCAAGGCCCAGAACCGAGCAGAAGTACCCACGGTCAGAGAAATCTCATAGTGTTAGCAGCTTGCCCTCATGGATGACCTGCAGGGACAAGGGGAAGCCCCATTTGTAACATAGAAACATAGAATGTGACGGCAGATAAGAACCACTTGGCCCATCTAGTCTGCCCTTTACCTTTTGGTAACCTCAACCCTGTGTGATCCTCAGTTCTTGGTGAGGATATTCTTATGCTTATCCCAAGCATGTTTAAATTGCTATAGAAAGTTCTATTGTACTTAATGTCCTGTTTGTGGAGATTCAGAAGTTAAAGGTTTCAACAGTCTGCATTGCTGGAGAGTCTACCAAGAGCGGTCTGGATCTGTAATTTGTGGCCATTAAATGCCACCCCATCAAGGTTCCGTATGTTACAGAGAATATCTTCCTTTTGGGAGAAGTAGTGGATTGGACGAATCACGTCTCGGGATCGAATTCAAGGCTATCATTTGGATCAAGGTCTCATAGTTCTCTAAATGCCTTGTTTTGGGCATCGATTAGGCTGGGGCAGGGTGTGTCCTCAGGAAGGCCCCATATCCGGAGCTTATTGCGACTGCCCCGGTTATCCAGATCGTCCAATTTTGATTGCATGGCCCTCATGGTGGAACTTTGTTGCATAATACTATCATGTAGTTGCGTTAGGAGATTTTCAAACGTGTCCTGATTTTCCTCCAAGGTAGATGCAACTTCTTTAAAAATTTTGGTAGAGATTAGCATGTTTTTTTAAACCAGGTTTGTTTTATTGATGTTCCAAAAAGGAACACAGGGCCTAATTCAGAGATGTACGTATCGTAAACCCAATATGTATGTTATTCTCCAATGTAAGTATTGGTTTTCACAAAGTTTGCTGCTTCAGTGTTTTTAGACCTTTTTGTCAGATGTAACTATGGTATACTGAAAACAAATGACAAGCATTTCATAAGTGTCAAAGGCTTAAAGAATGGTACCAAAACATCCTCCAAAAGCAACTTCTCCCAACCATCCAAGAACAGTTTGGTGAAAACAGTGCCTTTTCCAGTATGATGGAGCACCTTACCATAAGGCAAAAGTGATAACTAAGTGGCACGGGGAACAAAACATCAAACTTTTGGGTCCATGGCCAGAACTCCCCAGACCTTAATCCTATTGAGAACCTGTGGTCAATCCTCAAGAGGTGGATGGACAAACAAAAACCCACAAATTCTGACAAACTCCAAGCATTGATTAGGCAAGAATGGGCGGCCGTCAGTCAGTATGTGGCCCAGAAGTTGATTGACTGCATGCCAGGGCGAATTGCAGAGGTCTTGAAAAAGAAGGTCAACACTGCAAATATCTACTCTTTGCATAAACTTAATGTAATTTTCAATAAAAGCCTTTGACACTTATGAAATGCTTGTAATTTTACTTCAGTATACCATAGTAACATCTGACAAAAAGGTCTAAAAACACTGAAGCTGCAAACTTTGTGAAAACCAATACTTGTGTCATTCTCAAAACTTTTTACCATGGATGTATAATATATACAGGAGAAAATATTCAATATCTGACCCATCAGGCGCTACCCCCACAAGAGAAGAAGCATCACCCCCAGTACCAAAACTATAAATCGAAGCATTCCAGAGGTCCCATATTTAACACTAGCTGGGATACCTAGTTTTGCCAGGGTTGAAGACTGGACCCTGAAGTAGCCTTTATTTGATTACATTGTCCTCGTCTGTAACCCCAATCCATTGATCCTGAAAAGGGCCCAACTGTTTGATAACATGCATGCAAACAGTGTCATAACTACCATGGGTGCAAGGTTTGTGGCTGTTAGGTGCCCGAGCTGCCTCAGTGCCCCACTGCTCCACCTGCACACAGTCACGCACACAAGGTGGACCGGTCCAATCAGGGCCATCGAGGGGGCCCAGGTGATTAAAGCGTGCGCACACTGGCAGGCAGTCATGGAGAGACAGTGCCGCCGGTCGCGAGGCAGTCAGAGTTCAGGGACCGGCAGCCAATCAGCTGTGGCAGCTCCTGATTGGCTGCCGGTCCGTGAGCTCCGATTGGCTCACGACCGTCCCCAGATTCAAATTGCGTCGACGCTGTCTGTCCATGTCTGCCGCTGCTTGCTGGTGTGCCAGCTGTAATTAGCTGGCGGCCTGGCCCCAAATCCACACCTACTGGCTGCTGATGACACACAGAGTGAGGTGAGAGGCTGCTGGAGGAACATGGGGATGTGAGTTGCTGGGGGGGGCATAATGTGTAAGGGGCACTGCTATTGTGTGGAATAATGTGTTATATGGGACACTACTACTATGTGGCACAATCTGTAAAGGGTATAATGTGGTATAATGTGTAAGGGGCATTACTGTGTGGCATAATGTTTGGCATAATGTGTATAAGCGGTACTACTGTGTAGCATAATCTGAATGGGTTTTGTGTGGCATAACCTTAATCTTGTGGCATAACATGAATGAGCTCTGTGTGGGGGCAAATGTATGTTTTACCTCTGGGGGGCACTTTTGAGATCTTGTTATGTGGCCCACAAATTCTAGTTATGCCCTTGCGTACATAGATTGAGGCTCTGGACTTAATAGGAACTTGCATGAGTCATCAAGTTTGCTCAGACAGGTTAAAAGGATACTATTGTAGCTTTTTCACAGGTTTTTGGCAGACTGCCAATTTCCACTGGAGCCAGCCCTGGAACCTGTGTAATTTAAGAGTGTCCCCATTTTTAGTGACTGTGTGACAGTGTGTGGCCCTGACAAAGGGGGTCATTGAGACCCACTCGCGAGCGGCAGGATGCTCGCAAGCGGGTCGATGTTCCCCACTGCGCATGCGCACGATGGAGGGAGCTCCGTCATGCGCATGCGCGAGACCCGGCGAGCGACGGGCTCTCCACCGCTCCGGGTCTCGCACCAAAGGGGGCGTGCTGTCGATGTTAATTGACAGCACGCCCCCTTTGGTGGGCATGCCGGGGGCGTGCCTGCCAGACGGAGGCATTCCCACGGGAACGCCTACCGTCTCAAGCCGGCCCCACTGACATCACTAGTGATGTCAGTGGGAGTGATTTTGGCTCTGATAGAGCCAAAATCACTCCAGGGCTTGCGGCAGCGAGACCCTACCGCAGGGTCTCCGTCGCAAGCCCGATGGTCGCGATGGTCAAGACCATCGCGACCATCATCATGTACGCTTGCTATAGCTGTGGGTGGTAACCCACAGCTATGCGAGCGTCCATGAGGACGCTCCAAAAAAAGGTAGGAGGGCCCTTATTCAGAGCGAGCGCTCTGGTCAGAGCGTTCAGCTCTGAATCAGGCCCAAAGTTCAAACCTAGGCAAAAACCTAATCCTGTTCAAACTACACCACCATGCCAAATTTGGTGGAGATAGGTCCAAAACTTTGACTGTGCATAAAGGACAAAAAGATGAACAGACAGACACTCTTTCTCACTTATTATATAGATTTCAACATACATGTTTGGTAGGAATACAGAATTCAGGTCCCACCATTTTATTCATTAGCCAATACCACTCAGACAAGGTGGAACCTCTGGAGGTCATCCAAGTATGGGATATACAAACTTTCAGCAGAGCAAGGGCATTAGGGATATACTGGCCATTGAACAGCTAATTATATCCTTGAGGACTAATTCAAAAATTCACATTTTAGGGGACAAAAGAGAGACTGAATTATCTGCTCCCAAATGGGATCCACTATTGGACATTCCCACAAAAGATGCCAAAAGGAGCCCTTTAGGGCAAGTAGCCATAGTTCCAGTCCCAAAATTACTTAAGGGGTGAGAGATTATGAAGGATGTAAACTGTATCTGCTGGAATCGCACTGTAGATGTAGCTGACCAGAGACTATTCAACATTAGAGTCCACTTCTCATCTTCTAAAGAACCAAGGTCCACCTCCCACTTAGCCTTAAGTGCCTCAAGTGCAGTTTCAGAACCCTCTGCAAGTAGGTTTGTAAACCACAGTGATCAATGCAACATCACCCTCCCCAATATTACAATTTAAGATTCAGAAGATTCAGGGATCTTGGCCTACACAGAGTCTTAAGTGTGATACAAGGCCTCTTATCTGCCCAGACTAAGGAAGAGAGATAATTATCAATGAGGCAAAATAGGCGTGAAGATAAACCGGAGCTTGCTGAAGAACATTTAGAGAGGATTGCAATTTTAATCAAATTAACACAACCAGTGACAGTTAACAAGATCTTATTCCATATATGCAATTTAGATTTGAGATATTCAATCTGTGTTTGAACACTCATGCTGGGTACAGACTAAACAGATATATCTGCAGATCGAGTGATCTACAGATGATGGTTGTTCATACACACTGAACAACCATCATCTGTGTTCTGTGTGTTGGAGGGGGTGGGTCCTGCTGTCCGGGGTGGTGTCGCACCCCCCTCCCTGCGGCTGCCGCTGCAAGTGTATGGGTGATCGGCAGACCGCCCTTACACATAGCACGATGCCCCAATATATCTGCAGATATATTGGGCATCGGCTGTGCAGAACAGCCGACGCGATATGTCTGTGAACTACATCATTCACAGACATATGGCTGGTACACTTTGGCTGACAGGTGTCAAGTTTGGTGGATGCAGGAGAGAAAGCTGGAACGGGTTTGCAGTATTGAAATGCAGCAGGTTTAATAGAAGTATTATGATACATGAAACGGTGATAAATATATAAACTGGCAGAAAATAAACAAATCCAAGTGATGTGTGGCTGAATTACAAGTGACTGGCAGGGAAACAAAGTCCAATTAATGAAGCTGAAAACATGTGTTTAGGCAGGGAAAACATAGTCAAATTAATGAAGCTGGAAACAAGTGTTTAGGCAGAGAAAACAAAGTCCAATGGAGATGTGACTGAAGAACAGAGGTCTGAAGTACTGAAGTGGGCTCTGAGTCCGGAGAGCTGAAGGGATCTCAAACTGTGGATGAGTAATGGGTTATAGCAGGGTAGATGCGGGTATCTGGGGTCAGCCTGAGGTGGAAACGGAGCACTGTTGGAACTGCAATAATCACACTGAGCTAAGGAGCACAGAGAACTCTCATTCAGCTTGCGCTGTGTACACGTTGCACTGGCAACTAGAGGGTGTGCTGAACACCCTTAAGTACCATGGGAAAGGGCATGATATGCTGCTGAGAGTCACATGCCAGAAGCTCCATCCTGATTGGCCTATTCAGGTCACATGCCCAAAACCAAGATGTTGGCGCCCAGCAGTCCCCACCGCGGCAGCGCTGTCAGTCTCGCCTGTCACCAGATGTACCTGTCATCCCAATGCCGGAACCCTGAGAGGACGCCGGACCGATCGTCCTCAGCCGGAATAAGTATACACTTAGCCGGGGATGGGGGGGTTAGGTTTAGGGACCCCCGGGGGGTACTTAGGATTAGGCACCCCCATTGGGAAGGTTCGGGTTAGGCTAGGTGATGGGGGTTTAGGTTTAGGCACTAGGGGGGGAGGTTAGGGTTAGGCACCCCACCTGGAGGGTTAGGGTGCGGGGAGGGGGGGTTAGGTTTAGGCACTAATGAAGGGAGATTAGGGTTAGGCACTAGGGGTGAAGGTTAGGGTTAGGCACCCCTAAAGGAGGGCTAGGGGGGAGAGGGATAGGGATAGTGGACTTACCTTCACTGTTGGAATTTCAAACTATCGGGCTGCGGCAGTCGAGATTTGAACCGCTGGGCTGGAGTCCGGCGGTCATTCATACTGATTCCGTTTCTGTTAATGTGCAACCCACAAAAATTCTCAAAGAAAGCCACTACCGAAAGAAGGAC
Organism: Taudactylus pleione; assembly: GCA_031769625.1. Taxonomy (NCBI): domain Eukaryota; kingdom Metazoa; phylum Chordata; class Amphibia; order Anura; family Myobatrachidae; genus Taudactylus; species Taudactylus pleione. Next base: position 2,956,145 of record JAUIMM010000129.1, read on the forward strand.
AGCAAGTGACTGACACATCAAACAAAAATAAAAACATATAATCTGCAAGGACAGCCACCTTGTCGACCCTTTGTTGGAGTTTCAAGTACTACACATCAGGATGATTACAAATAATACAGGCCAGCTGCTCAATAGCAAGGTTGAATAAACTCAGGGACAGGGAGCAACCTTGTCTTGTGTCCCCACAAAGTCTAAATGGAGGGGAAACATAAACATTAATGCATACACAACTCAAAGGACTAGAACATAGACGCCTAACCCAAGCCATGAACTTGTGACTCGTCCCGAATTTTGTACGGCCCTCCCAGAGGTAGTGCCATTCTACAGAATCAAAGGCCCTAGCAGCACTCAAGGCCACCGCCAAGGCCTTCTCATCCACACAGTCAGACAGTTGCAAAATTGCGTATAATCATTTGAGGTTTTGAGAGTTTGATTTACCCATTAGAAAACCAGTTTGATCTGGGAGAACCACCTCACCAATAACCCTATTAATTCAGAGTGCTAAGATTTTTGCTAGGATTTTAATATCAGTATAGAGAAGAGAAACTGGACAATAGAAGCCAGGATCTAGAGGGTCCTTCCCTGGTTTAGGAGTCATAGCATAATCCAGGGGGATGTCAAAGAATTTAGACCTGCCAAATGCCATGACTTACTGCCTGGCAGGAAATAACATGGCGTAACGTCACAAAACCGTTTCCTTACTTAGGAATTGAAACCTGTATTTCTGGACGTCCACAGATATACTGTATCTCTTTGACTATGATATTCCAGAGGTTCCATCATCTGAGCCAAACTCAGTATAGCATCTATGTCCTTAAAATTTAACATTTTGGCAAAGGGGAACCAGGAGGTTGCACCTGCATAGAAATATGATGTGCTCTCTCAACCCGCTAATTGAGCATATACAGGAGTCAAGAGCCGCCTGCTCGCTCACCACCAGAAGACCAAGATGGTGCAGGAGACAAGAAAAGAGCATGAATGCAAAACTGCCCCTACATTGACAAGTACCGGACTATCGAACACGGATCAAGGGTCACCCAGGAGTGAGGGAGGTAAACCAAGAAGGTTTGAGATTTGTCAGGACAGAGAAGTAGAGCCGGAATGTGTATCAAGATCTTTGAGCATTAGAGTTGCAGCTTCTGCTTCCTATGCATTGCCCATCCAGGCCACACCCGCAGAGCAGTGATGTGCGATGAGGTCAATGGCTGGGGAGGCACACATATATAAAAAGCAGTTTTTATATCTATAACTTCGGAGCACGACAGGGAGTATGATAGAGGAGGGAGTATGACAGGAGAGGCTCTGCTCATTATAAAAGAAAAGCTACAAACCCTCAAAACTGCTACTTATAATAAAAACAATCCTGATGTCCTGTTATGTAGAGTGAATGTGAGTGTATGTACTGTATGTGTAATAAAAATATAAAACATACGGTGTGTGAGTCTTGTCTTTTTTTATATTTCTTTTGCAGGTGAACTAGAGGTACCAGTGGGCCCTTAATGCTCCGCATGCTGGTACTTGTGGTTCTCCAAGTACCAGCATGCAGGGGTGGCTTACTGGGACCTCTAGTTCTCCTGTAAAGGACAATATTATTTAAACTATTTTTTACACTATCAACTCAGCACCCACAGCCCAGGGGTGCCGGGAATAGCCCCAGGTTTCAGCCTGGGCCTTGGGTGCCCTAGAGAAGGGGGACCCCTTTATTGGGGGTCCCCACTTTCCCAGGAATCTCCGGCCTATGCTGACTAGTTTGAGGGTGTGAATTTTACGGCCGGGGGTATCCTGTCAAGTGTATCCCCTGGCTGTAACATTACCCCCTTGCTAGTGGAGCCCAGTGCTGGTTCATATAACACATGGGAACCCCTGTATTTTTTTAACCTGGGTCAGCTCAAAGAGTCCTGGCCTGGTTATTCTTTTGGCGGGGACCCCACACTGGTTTTTTTTCCAGATTTTTAACCTTTTTTTTTTTTCAACTTCTACACACAGAAGCATGCATGGTTCCCGTTGATCTGTGCATGTTTCTGTCAAATTCGCACCTTGTAATGTAACTCGCATTACTAGGTTCGAGTTTACTCGCAGTGTAACTCGCATGCCAGTTAAACTCGCACCCGCAAATTCACACCCTATTACATTTGCGAGTTATGGGAGAAACTCACACCTACAAACTGTGCGAGTAGGTGTGAGTTTGTACTCGCGCATCAATGAGCACCATATTACATTCTGCCCCAAATGTTTTATTTGGAGGTATATTATTGTTGGGGTTTAGGTAATTGTTTATTTGTTAAGCACCATGTTGATGCACACAACTGGAAAGTGGAGGAACTGCATACGTAAAAATAGTGACATTTAAATTAACAACAAGATTAGTGTGGACATTTAATAAGGGTAGGTAAGGTTATGCTCATGAGAGCTTACAGTTTAGCAAGGGTGAGGGTACAGTTTAAGAGCACATGAAATATGACTGGTTAGAGTTTGAGACAGCAGGGGAGGGAGGAATCAGGTGGCTGTTGAGTATACTTCAAACTTCAAAGGGTTTCTGCGAGAGTCTAATAAGGCAAGTTGAGATTTCCATGAATTGATAGAAAAATGGAGGAAGTCCTGTAGAAAGTTGTGGGTGGCGATTATGAAGCAGGGGAAGAGAGGGAGTAGAAAAGTATTTCGAAATAAAGGTTGAGATATATAGTGTTGAGAGCCCTTGTAGGTAAGGGTGATTTTTTTAAATTAGATTTAAGAAGGTATGGGGACTCAATTTAGGGAATTTCATAATTGAGCAGCAGATGTTAAGTGGCAACAGAGGAAGATCAGTTTTACAGAAAGATTTAAGTGGAATAAAGTGTGGACAGATACATGAGCAGAATACCAATTAGATGGAAGTTATAGTAGTTGATACAGGGGATGACAAAGCAGTGGATTAGTGTTTTTGTTGCATCTTGAGTAAGATTGGGGAATATGATGGTGATCTTTTGTATGTGGGTAGGATTAGAAGAGAAACTGTACGTGATGAGTGAAGCAGAGGGCAGAGTCAAGATGATACCTAAGTAATGGTCTTTGAAGAATTGGAAGTAAAGATGAAAAAATCTGTTTTGGACATGTTGAGCAAGTGGTCACATGATCTAGGGTGGAGGGAAAGAAGTCAAGGGAGAAGAGAAACATTTGGGTGTCATCTGCATAGAGATGATATAGGAGACAAGGGACCTGATTCTGATTTGGATGTCTCAAGCAAACTGAATCTGAATGGGAAGTTAATATTATAACACTGTATTGTGAGTTGAACGCATCTATGTGATTCGCTCTTCCCCACTCCATTCAGGCTGTCATCACTGTCAATGACCAACTATGATTGCAAACACACAACTCAGAATCCTGTGTAACTCTGGTTACACACCCATGATGTATCCATGCTGTGGTTCGATTAATTGCTCAGTTGCAAAAGTAACATTAATTCAGCCATCACAGAGAAAAGGCTGCGATGCCTATGACTCTGATTCTCTTGTAAGTAGTTTGCTAAAAAATCGCTACACCCAAATCCTTTTGAACTTTCGTGTGACTCTTGGCACTAAATGAGTAGATTAGTTTGCAGAGGGAACAGTTGTATAGTGAAAAGACCAAAGGGTCAAAATCCAGAACATTCTGGCATCCCAACAGATGGTGGCAACAGAGAGGTAGATATGAGCAAGGACAGAGATACAGTATGACACAAGTCCAATGCTGTGTAAAAAGAGTAGAAGAGAATTACTGTATGAATTATGGTGCTAAAGGCAGCTGAGAGGGCCAGGCAGATAAGTAAGGAGAAGTGGTGCTCAGACTTTGTGTCAGCAGTCCGGCCACAACCCAGGAAAATAAATATTTGGCCATGCCTGTGCAACTGCATCTAAGGTCCATTGAATTGGTTGCCTTGACACCTTCATTCAATTCCTGTTGAGAGGTGAGCTGATTGACATATTTAGATTTGTTCCCAATGCGGTTATAAAGCTGTAGACATCACACACTCATCTGGATAGTCTATAGTTTCCTGATATCCTTGCTTGTTGCTGATCCTGCTCATGAGTTACTTTTCTGCCTATTTTCTGCCTTGACTTTATTGGTATTTTTGCATGCCACCTGCAACAACCTCATTCCATTTATATTTATGATTGTATACAGCCTGACCTGTCTCCAGCATGGTGACTTACCATATTATTGCCAGCTGTCCTGAACTCAGATTTGTACCTGATTTTTACTTATCCACTTAACTGGCTGATATTTTTTCCAAAAAACGCTCAGAAATTGTCAGGTTTTTTTTTATGATTGAATTAGATCAAGAAGATCTATTTCAAACGTATCCAACATGTTTTACTATTATTATTTTTTAAACACGTATACGATAAAAATAGCAATTTTTATGGTATACTGTAATGATGGCCATCGATGGCCACTGTGCCCAGCAGTGATCAGCAGACCGTAGGGGGAAGATCAGAAGGTGCAGAGGGGCCAGGAGGTCCCTTTGAGACTAACGGCTGCAGGAAGATTCTCTTCCAACAGCCGCATCAGATGTGAAAGCCCATCCTGGTATGGTCGCATCTGACTTTAACTGTCATTACTTATAAGTTATGCCTTCAATATCCTACTGTTTGATCATGTTTTGTCACAAAACCAGGACTTAGTCACTCTTACCCTGTCCGGCGGTACTTTACCAGGGTGGGTCATTCTGTCCTAGCGCACTGTCAGTCCATTACCTTTGCTTCATTGGCACAGCCATGTTGTCTCTGATCAGGTGACCACCAGTATCCAGTCTTTACATGTCTCCTGTGCTCACATGACCACCTCATCCTATCCCTGACAAGAGTGAGCTATTTAAGCCTGCACCTGACACTAGCACCTTGTCGGAACAATGTGGTTCCTTACCTTCCAGCAATCTCACTCACTAATGAGCAAGTGCTACCTCTTATCCACTGCCTGAACCTGCACTGTTGGTTTCCAGCAAGCTGCTGCCTCTGTCTGCTCTATCCACTCTGCAGCACTGCGCTGTATGCCACTTCCAATCTGCACCTACAAGCCTGTGTTCAAGCACCAGTCCCAGTCCAGCTCAGTTACTGTTAATCTCACCAGTCCCACTCCAGGATCAATCCTGCGGTCCCACTTTGGCTGTCTGATGCTATCTCCGGTCCCACTCCTGTTCAATCCTGTAGTCCCACTTAGACTGGCTGCTATCACTGGTCCCATTCCATTCTAAGTCTGCGGTTCCACTCTGGCTGGCTACTACTCTCACCGGTTCAACTCCGGTCCAAGCCTGTGGTCCCACTCCGGCTGGCTGTTGCTCTCAGTGGTCCCCCTACACATTTTGGCCTCTGTATTTTTAAAACCAGCACAGGCTGCACGGAGCCCGGGGCTGGTTATGCTACTGGGGAGGGGGTGCACGTCTTTTTTTTTAACACACAGACAGAAGCCTTCACTGATCTCACTTATCTGTGAAGGCTTCTGTATAACTTGCACCTTTTAATGCTAGTCGCATTAAAAGGTGTTAGTTTACATAGGGAAATACTTGCATAGATTCGTATAGTGTAGTAGCCTCGAACTGAAAAGTTTGCAGGCTATTACATTTGTGAGTCCCAGGACCAACTCGCACCTTCAAAAATTGTGAGAAGGTGTTAATTGGATATTTGCTTAAAATCGCAATCTATTACATTTACCCCCATGTGTCTCAATTGCAACTTGTAACTCTGGGCCTGATTCAGACCCGCTCGCAAGCGCTTGAGCGCATGCGAGTGGGTCGATGGTGTTCTCTGCGCACGTGCAGCGGCCGCACTGCGCGTGCGCAAGCCCCGGAGCGAGAGAGAAATTCTCTTGCTCCGTGGCTCACTACAAAAGGGGCGGCTGTCAATGTTGATCGACAGCTCGCTCCCATTTGTAGGCGTGGCGGGGGGTGGCTTCACAAACGGAGGCATTCCCATGCGAACGCCTGCTGTTTGTGGGCGGCCCCACTGACATGACCAGTGATGTCAGTGGGAGAGCTTCTGGCTCTATTAGAGCCAGAAGCTCTCTGGGGCTTGCGGCAACAAGACCCTACCACAAGGGTCTAGTCGCAAGCCCCGATAGTCGCGATGGTCAAGACCATCGCGACCATCATCCTGGTCGCTCGCAATAGCTGTGGGTGGTCACCCACAGCTAGGCGAGCGGCCAGGAGGTCGCACAAAAAAAAAAACGCCCTGATTCAGAGCAAACGCTCTTTCAGTGTGTCATCAGCATAGAGATGATATTGGAGGCCAAAAGAGCTGATGAGCTCACCTAGAGAGAACATATAGAGGGAGAATAGGAGAGGTCCCAGAACAGAACCTTGGGGGACACTTACTGTTAGTAGAAGTGGGGGTGAAGTGGAGTCATGAGTGAGACGGAGAAAGAGTGGTAAGAGAAGTAGGAGAACAGCCAAGAGAGGGCAGTATCCCGCAGAATGAGGGAGAGAAGAATTTGCAGGAGGAGAGGGTGGTCAGCAGTGTCAAAAACAGTACAGAGGTCAAGAAAAATGAGTAGCGAGTAGTGGCCTTTGGATTTGACAGCGATTAGATCAATGCTAACTTTTATGAGGGCAGTTTCAGTGGAGTGGAGAGGACGGAAGTCATGTAATTTGTCAAACACCTTTTGTCATACTCTGGGCCTGATTCAGAGCCGCTTGTAAGCAGCCGCTCGTTCGCTCCGAGCGATGTTCGCACATCTGTGCATGCATATGGGTCGTAATGCGCATGCGCCAACCAGTCATTGCGGTCGGAAATTGTGTGCTCGCAAAACAGCGAGGGCCTGCTAATTTGAGTGATAGAATGAGGCGTTTGTGGGTGGTAACAGGGGAAGGTGCTTGAAAATGGGGAGTGGAGATCCGAACGCAGGCGTGCCAAACGGTCAAAACGGGCGTTTAATGGGAGTGCATAATTAGTAAGGGAGTGTCATCAATTACGTCACTTGGTTGTCTTTTAGCCTGAACTGCTCGCATGATTGCGGGAAGTAAAACCTACCACAAGCACTGCGAGCAGTTCAGACGCCTTTCAATGTACTCGATTAATCTAATAAATAGCGGAGATGACGTATGATGCGAACGGCCAGGGGGCGTCTTTACAAAATAGCGAGCGCATGTTTCGTTCACTCGCTCAGACATAGAGGCATCAACAGACCGCAAAGAGCGAGCGCTCAATTTAAATAGCCGGCCCCTTTTTCTGAACGACCGTTCGCAAATAGCGTCCGGCTCTGAATCAGGCCCTCTGTATTATAATGTCAGTTATATTTCTTCTCAACTATGTATGCACTCTATTTACTGTTTATGTAATTTGTATGGATGCACATGCTTCAAAAATAAGATGTTAAAAATAGAAAAGAAAGTTGGTAAGGCTGTTGTAGACAATCCGCTCAAGGAGTTTGGAGGCAAATAGGAGGAGAGAGGTGGGTCGGTAGTTGGAGAGAATGCTAGAAACAAGGGTGGGTTTTTTAAGGATGGGGAAGACAAGGCCATGCTTCTATCTATCTATCTATCTATCTATCTATCTATCTATCTATCTATCTAGTTTCTGGTCCAAGGGCCATACTGGAAGATAGCACTAATTTGAAGGGGCCTCAATAAAAAGTAACTTGCTTAATCATGTAAAATGTATCGCGTGCACAAGCCCCGGAGCGAGAGAGAAATTCTCTCGCTCCGTGGCTCACTACAAAAGGGGCGATGGGGTGGCTTCACAAATGGAGGCGTTCTTGACCATCGCGACCATCTTCCTGGCCGCTCGCAATAGCTGTGGGTGGTCACCCACAGCTATGCGAGCGGCTAGGAGGCCGCACAAAAAAAAAATGCCCAGATTCAGAGCAAACGCTCTTTCAGAGCATCTGGCTCTGAATCAGGGCCTCTGTGTGCACAGACTGTGGACGCATGCGCAGTGTAACTTAGACGCCTGCGCAGTAGAAAAAAATGCTCAACTGCGTCCACCATCAGGCCCTTAGTGGTTGCAGAAAATCCACTACTATCTTGGAGGCAAAAGGGCCTGATTCAGCAGCGATCGCAACTGTGATTACGCATGCAATCAGACGACTGTTGAGTTCTGCGCATAACTATGCATCGCAGTCTGTGACCAGTCCACTGCGATCAGGATTGCGATCGCAGTGACTATGCACACCCATCGCAGAGTGATTTACAGGAAGTACCTTGTGCAAGTGTGCGTGAGGCTGTGATGGTACAGTACTCGATGTTACCGATGGTTTTGCAGTCTTGCTAAGTATTACGGATATGTGTAAGATAAAGTGGATGTCGTTATGTTAGGCTGCATATGGCATTGCATTAGCATATCTTTGCAGTGAGACTGCATGCATAATCGCTATTGCGATCGCAGTTGTGATCTGTACTGAATCAGGCCCAAAGATGCGAAGAGAGGTAGGGTAGTAGTTGGAGAGACAGGTTGGCTAATGGTGATGGTTTCTGTAAGTAAAATTTGTTTGTTTTTGAAGGAGTAAGCTGCCTTAAATTAGTTTGTATCTTGTGTGTGTCTTATTTCAGAATATTGGATTTTCATAGTTTTGTCTGTGCTGATGAAAAGTTTATTTTGTATTCAATTATCAGCATCAGAAGAGGCTAAAAAGACAGCTTCAGGTTGAGTTAGGTTTGCATTTTTTGTGTGTACTGAGGATACACATAATTTAGCAATTTTGCAACTTTTTGGTAGGTCATTCTAATAACAGAATAAGACGATTGTCAGTAAAAGCTCAGAGAGGCTCAAGTGGTTAGAGCAACAAGCCTCTATCACATACTAAGATCTGTCTGGTAAGTACTAAAATGCATATGCAGGTGCAGATTGGCCCTAGACCTCAGCGGGAGTTTTCATTAAACTTATTTTTTTTTTTTAAATATGTGATCCGACCCATCCAATGGGAGTCGGTCCAGGCATATTAATGGAAGAACATGATTTGTTCATGGTGATTGACCCCTCCCCAGGGACAAGCCATCTATGGCTGTGCTTCACAGATCAGCCCACCCCTTCTTGATCCGGGATGTAGTTATGAGACCGGTGGCCGTGATCTTGAGGTAAGTGGGTAGCTTCAATTTATAGGCCACTGGGTTGATTGTCTCTGTAATGGCAAAAGGCCCGATGAAGCGAGGGGCAAACCTCATCGAGGGTACCCGAAGTTGTAAGTTACGAGTAGAGAGCCAAACTTGATCCCCTATTTTCATGCTGGGAACAGACCTTCTTTTCTTGTCTGCCCCTAATTTGTAGCGACTGGATGTCTTCATTAAAGAGGAGTGGACTTGGGACCAGATTCGGGAGAATTGTTGTAGCAAGGAATCGACTGCTGGGACATCGAAGGCTGGAAAACTTTGGAACCCAGGGACTCTGGGATGACGGCCGTAGATAACGAGAAATGGGGTTTGTCTGGTGGAGGAATGATATGAATTGTTATGTGCGAATTCTGCCCAGTATGCAGTATGCTTCGGGTCATTGTCCATCTGCACTGTGAAGCGCCATCCAATGAGTTCTGAAGCATTTGACTGAATATGAGCATATAATATTGCCCAAAACACTTCAGAATTCATTCTGCTGCTTTTGTCAGCAGTCACATCATCAATAAATACAAGGAAACCAGTTCCATTGGCAGCCATACATGCCCACGCCATGACACTACCACCACCATGCTTCACTTATGAGGTGGTATGTTTTGGATCATGAGCAGTTCCTTTCCTTCTCCATACTCTTCTCTTCCCATCACTCTGGTACAAGTTGATCTTTGTCTCATCTGTCCATAGGATGTTGTTCCAGAACTGTAATGGCTTTTTTAGATGTTGTTTGGCAAACTCTAATCTGGTCTTCCTGTTTTTGTGGCTTACCAATGGTTTACATCTTGTGGTGAACCCTCTATATTCACTCTTGTGAAGTCTCCTCTTGATTGTTGACTTTGACACATATACACCTACCTCCTGGAGAGTGTTCTTGATTTGGCCAACTGTTGTGAAGGGGTTTTTCTTCACCAGGAAAATAATTATTCTGTCATCCACCACAGTTGTTTTCCGTGGTCTTCCGGGTCTTTTGGTGTTGCTGAGCTCTCCAGTGCGTTCTTTCTTTTTAAGAATGTTCCAAACAGTTGATTTGGCCACACCTAATGTTTTTGCTATCTCTCTGATGGGTTTGTTTTGATTTTTCATCCTAATGATGGCTTGCTTCACTGATAGTGACAGCTCTTTGGATCTCATATTGAGAGTCGACAGCAACTGATTCCAAATGCAAAGGTCACACCTAGAATCAACTCCAGACCTTTTACCTGCTTAATTGATAATGAAATAACGAGGGAATAGCCCACACCTGTCCATGAAATAGCTTTTGAGTTGATAGTCCCATTACTTTTGGCCCCTTAAAAAGTGGGAGGCACATATAGAAACCGTTGTAATTCCTACACCATTCACTTGATTTGGATATAATTACCCTCAAATTAATTCTGAAAGTCTGCAGTTAAAGCACATCTTGTTTGTTTCATTTCAAAGCCATTGTGGTGGTGAATAGAGGCCAAAATATGAAAATTCTGTCAATGTCCCAATATTTACGCACCTGACTGTAAATTCTTAGGAATGTCTCTAGGTCCAGATTCACTCTCTCCGTGCACCCATTGGTTTGGGGGTGATATGCTGTGGAGAACTTTAGCTTGACCTTTAGCGCTGAACATAAGGCTCTCCAGAATCAGGCCACGAACTGGACTCCTCGGTCCGAAACTATTTCGGTCGGTAACCAATGCAGGCGAAATATGTGAGAGATGAAGAGTTGAGCCAAATCAGGAGCAGAAGGTAGTTTTTTGAGTGGTATATAGTGCACCATCTTGGAAAAATGGTCGATCACTACCGAGATGGTAGTGTACCAGTTAGAGACAAGGAGGTCGGTTTACGAAATCCATGGGTAGATGAGTCCAGGGATGGGTCGGTATGGGTAGCGGTTGAAGTTCTCCAGCGTATGTCTTGTGCTGAGCACATTGGGTGAAGAGGAAATAAATTCAGATATCTCGGCCTTCATGGCAGGCCACCAATAGGACCTTTGGAGAAATTCTAAGGTTTTGCGAACCCCCGTGTGGCTGGAGAAGCGAGATTTGTGGGCCCACGTTAACAGCTGCTTCCTGAGTTCGGGAACCATGAATACTTTCCCCGGGGGAGGTTGAACGTTGATGGCAGCAAAAACTTTAGGTTCCAGAACTGGAGACACTGCTGTTTCCTTTAGTGTGTTCTTGGAGGAGAGAGAACGTGATAGAGCATCGGCCTTCAGGTTTTGTGATCCCGGACAGAATGTTACAGAGAAATCAAACTGGGAGAAAAAGATTGCCCACCGGGCCAAACGAGGACTGATGCAGTGGATGTTCTTTAAGAAGAGTAGGTTTCGATGGTCTGTGAACACTGAGATGGGAAGTTTAGCCCCTTCGAGTAAATACAGTCACTCCTCAAAAGCGAATTTGACTGCTAGCAGTTATTGTTCTCCTATGGGGTAATTTCTTTCTGCCGGTAGGAACTTTTTGGAGAAGTATCCACAAGGATGGATTCGGTTGTCCTCAAACCTCTAGGACAGTACTGTTCCAACCGCCTCGAAAAAAGCGTCCACCTCAAAGAAGAAAGGTCTCTCAACATCAGGTTGTCTCAGGATGGGAGCAGAGATAAATGCTTGTTTCAGCAACTGGAACGCTGATTCAGCTTCGGGAGGCCATCGAGCAGAAACCGCTCCTTTCCGAGTCACAGCAGATTTGGGTGCCACTAGGGTAGAGAATCCCTTAATGAAACGTCTGTAATAATTGGCGAATCCTAAGAACCTCTGGACTGCTTTCAAGGAAGTAAGACGGGACCAGTCCAGAACGGCTTGCACCTTCTTAGGATCCATTTTGAACCCAGATCCGGATATAATATATCCCACAAAAGAAATGGAAGGAACCTCAAAAACACATATCTCAATTTTGCTAAACAAATGGTTTCTTCTGAGACAGGACAGGTCTCCTTTCATGTGTTTGCAATGCTCATCGAATGAGGAAGAGAAAACCAGGATGTCATCGAGGTACGCTACCACTGAGGAATCGAGCAAGTCTCTGAAAATCTCATTAATGAAGCTTTTGAAAAACCGCTGGAGCATTGCATAACTAAATACTCGAAATGTCCATCGCGAGTATTAAAAGCGGTTTTCCACTCGTCACCAGGTCGTATTTGAATGAGGTTGTATGCTCCTCGTAAGTCCAATTTTGAAAAAACTGTAGATCCCTTGACCCTATCAAATAACTCAGTGATGAGAGGTAAAGGGTAACAATTTTTCACTGTAATATCGTTCAATCCCCGATAGTCGATACAAGGACGGAGGCCCCTGTCTTTTTTGGTTACAAAGAAAAAACCTGCACCGGCTGGGGAGGTAGAAGGTCTGATGAAGCCTTTTTGCAGGTTCTCCTGAATATACTGAGACATTGCCTTGGTCTCTGGCAGGGACAAAGGGTAGGTGCGGCCACGTGATGGGGTTTTCCCTGGTATCAACTCAATGGGGCAATCCCAGTCTCGGTGCGGCCGTAAGGAATCTGCCCCAGCTTTACTAAATACATCACAGAAAGAATGATACGGACAATGAAGTCGTGAATATTCTGACAATTCAATCTTTTTGTCAGGTCTGATACATGGTACACAAGACTCATGACACTCCTCCCCCCAGGACAGAATTTGCATAGTATTCCATTCAATCTTGGGGTTGGGTTTACTCTACCAAGGATAGCCTAGGATAATCCCGTGAGAGGCCTTGGGAATAACCAGAAATCGAATGAACTCAGTATGGAGCGGCCCTACCCGGACTCGTACTGGTTGAGTCAATGAGGTCACAGTCCCGGTAAAGATACGGCCGCCATCCACTGCAGATAAGGTGATATTGTGTTCAAGTGTAGTGACGGGAATTGAGAGCTCCTGGACAAGTTCAGTGGTGATAAAGCTCTCTGCTGCTCGTGAATCAAGGAAAGAAAGCGCTAGTTTAGAATTTTGCTCAAGTTCTAGAGAGAGAGGCAAGGTAGACTCTTTTTTAGACACATAACTCCTAACCTGATGTCCCCAATGCCAGTTAGGAGCAGGAGTTTCCCGGACGAACAGGGCAGGATGCCACCAGGTGGCCAGTCCCTCAGCAATAAAGACAAAGATTGTCTCGGCGACGTCTTTGTCGTTCTACAGTGGATAAGCGAGCTCTATTGATCTGCATCGGCTCCTCATTGCATGGCTCAGGAACTTGAGTATTAGGTAGGGTGGCCGGGCGGAACCAATAGCGATCTCCCTTAGTCTTCTCCACTTGCCAGTCCCGGTGTCTAAGGTCCACTTTGTTGCAAAGTGAGATGACCTCATTCAGTGAGGAAGGAAGATCCCTAGTGGTGAGATCGTCCTTTACTCGGTCAGAAAGACCACTCCAGAATGCAGCGATCAAGGCCTCCTCATTCCACCACAGCTCTGAAGCCTGCGTCTGGAACTTGGCTACATACTGACTCACGGGCCGGTTGCCTTGGCATAGTCGTAGAATCTTAGCGGCAGCTGACGTCGTTTTTCCTGGCTCATCAAAGATTCTCCTAAAGGAGGCCAGAAATTCAGGATAATTGTCCAGCAGAGGATCAGATCTTTCCCACAGTGGCGAAACACAGTCCAGGTGCATCCAGAAAGAAGGGACACTATGTAAGCTACTTTAGTCTTGGAGGAGGGAAAGTTTGCTGGCAGAAGTGTGAAATGTATGTCACACTGGTTGAGGAAACTTGACTTGGGGTTCCCGTCGAACTTATTAGGTTTCGGCAGATGCAGATGGGATGGAGCATTAGGAGCGGCGACTACTGGTATGGACTGTGGATTTGGAACATTTGGTAAATTCACCGTGACCAGAGAAGCCTGAAGGTTATCCTGGCGACGAGACATCTCCTGTAAAAACTGGGCCAGTTGTTGCCGCGTCGCTTCCAATCCCTCCAGGTGGTTGGCAATGCCTTGGAGGAGGTCTGCCCTAGGGTCCTGACCACCGGCCGAATCCATGGGGCCAGTGCAAACTGTCACAAGAGGATTAAGTACTTGTGGAGATGAGCCCAGGGTGGCTTCAGGGGAGTTTATAGGAGAAGACGTCTGATATTGAAAGGATGCTGGTCTGAGATGTGTGTTGCTCATGAATAGCCCACTGTTGAAGAATAAATGCTGGAGACGAGATTCACCCGGAACGGACTGCGTATACACCCAACAGGTAACTGGGACGTCCGGGAGGATCACAGACTGTCAAGATAGCTTTTGCAGGGCTCCCTCTGGGGGGTGGTAGTAGAGAGTAGCACCGCTGGTATGCAGAGTGTCTGGGAGGCTGGAACCTGGAGCAGTATACTTATTTGTGAGACTCAGCAGGAACAAGGAGTGACAGGGAGCTCACAGAACTAACACCCAGCTAGGCTGGGAACAACATTGCACTGGCAATGAAAGGACTGCAGATCATCCCCTAGGGACTCCCAGGAATGCTCTGACTGGATTGGCCGAAAAGGAGTTACCTGACCACATCCAAGATGGCGGCGCCCATGTCGTGCTGCAGCACTGCCAAGGTGTGCAATGCTCACACTAGCAGCCAGGACACCAACGCCTCCAGACACCTGTAGCATGCGTCCGGACAGGTAAGTGCCACTAACCCCGACCCCTCACAGCCCTGGTCGTGACACACAGTCTACACTTACTGTGTACTGTGTAAATGTCACGGCCCCCTCTGGGCACCCAAGCTGAACTTCCGCCACTTGCCCAACCTCCTTTGAAGAATAAGCTGCCATAATAGCCTTGCTCCTCCTAATGATGGCTGACAGACAGGGCTGCATTAAGGGCCACATGGGCCTGGGGCTGTAAATATTCAATGGCCTATATTGAGAAGGGGAGAATCTGTGACCAGTGCTGTGTGGGTGTAACCAGTGCCGTGTGCTTGTTGCCACCCCCTACACTCTCAGCCCCACTGTCTCCCTAAATACATAAAAATAGAAAGTTGCAGAATTTTGTGAAAAAAATAGAAATACCATTTTCATAGTTAAGAATTATGGCCGACTATTTGATGCAGTTGGTCATCACCATGCTGCCATGATGATGGACCTATTTTTATGTGAAGGCCTGGAGCTTTAGCTTTATCTCCTTCCACCCCAATTTTAATCTGGCCCTGCTGACAGGAGGAGAACAACCGCCCCAAGTCAAGCAGGTGGGAAACTCCCTCGCTGAGAGGAAAGCCATTTTTACTCGGTTACCAACAAGCTAGAGGATTCACCACTGGCGATTAACAGAGTGGGTCCCAGCCAACAAGACCTCCCCTCCTCATCATTTAATTGACTCATCCTTTCTCATAAATGCGTTGAGGGATATATTATATAAACATCCAAACATACAGTGCACATATGAAGATCCCTGTATGAAACTATATTTAGATTGCCAGCAATCAAAATACAATTGTGCTTAAACCAACTCAGGGATAATTTGGCATTCTCGTACTCTAGTCAGAATACTAACTTTAACTAATGGCAAGTTATGAAAGAAAAACATACCTTTATATAATAACCAGTGGCGAAGCTGCAGCCCCTCCAGTAAAATCCGCCACCTCAGTAGAGTCAGTACAGTTCGTGACTGTACTGGCTACACTATGACTGACAGTGGCTTTCTATTGGAAGCACCACCTGCCAGTCACATATACAACAGGCAGTCTCAGGGGGAGGTATCTCCTCCCTCTGGTACTGCCAGTCCGGGCTGCTATTAGCAGAGAGTGGCTTCCAGTAGGAAGCCGCTCCTCTGCCTTTTCGCCAGTCCTTCCCGGCTCCTTGGGGATGCAGACGATGTAGCCCGTTGGAAGCCGGTGATATGCGCATGCGCGGAGCCGCGCCCCATTGCTACTGTGCATGTGCAGGTCCCGGTGCTTGTCAAATCCATTACGCAGCAGGCGCTGGGACCAGGCCAGGAGTTATTCTCGGCGGCGGCAGCCCCCCTCATCTTAGAGGGTAGAAGCCGCCACTGATAATAACTTAAACCTAAATACTGGCTAGTTTTACTAAACTACAGAAAACAATTACTTAAATACAGCCAGTTGGATTGGTCGTAGGCTTCACTGGTAGATGTATGTAATTTTTTTAGTCCAACAGACAACAGACACTCAAGCATGGTGATCTCCCATGCTGGTCTCCACACATTCTGTTGGGCACGGGCTTTGGCCAGAGTGCTGTTCTATGAGCTTGTCATTCAGAAGTGATTAAGCTACACTATGTAGACAAAAGTGATTGGACACTGACAGGAAATAGATCAACAAGATTTAATTGACATCAATACTTTGTAGGTCCACCACGTGCAGTTATTACTGAGGACACCTTTCTTGGCAAACTGTCCACAAGTTCCTGGAAACAGCAGGTGGTATTTTTTTCCATTCCGCCTTTAGTATAGTGACCAACTGTGACACTGAAGAAGGGCGAGTAGGCCTAGAATGCAGCCATCGCTCCATTTCGTCCCAGAGGTTCTCAATGGGGTTAAGATCTTGACTCTGAGTTACCGAATTTTCTGTATACCAGTTCAGCATCGCCCTGGAAACATGCCTGGTGGCATTGTCGTTCTGATAAAAATATTTGTCGTTTTCATGGACCTCCCTACAAAGTGTTCTTGTCGAAACCGCCACATTAGTGACCATTTGTAACTTGTGTGCAATATTATGCATGCTATGTATTTTGCTTGCGCAAGGGTGTCCAATCACTTTTGTCTACATAGTGTACAAGTCTAGGGTGCTATGTACATTATAATGTACTGTATGGCATCACCTTGATGCTCACTGTACTGTATGACAATGTAATGCTGTCTGTACATTATGGCAGTCACTGGGATGCTGCCAGTGCTGTATGGTGATCATGGGATACAGGGCCTGATTCAGAGCCGCTCGTTAGCGGCCACTCGTTCGCTTCGAGCGATGTTCGCACATCTGCGCATGCGTATGGGTCGTAATGCGCATGCTCCAACCAGTCAGTGCGATCGGAAATCGAGCGCTCGCCAAATAGCGAGTGCCTGCTAATTTGAGTGACAGATTGAGGCGTTTGTGGGTGGTAACAGGGGAAGGTGCTTGAAAACGGGGAGTGGAGATCCGAACGCAGGCGTGCCAAACGGTCAAAATGGGCGTTTTAAGGGTGTGCATAATTAACAAAGCAGCGTCATCGACCATGTCACTTGGTTGTCTCTTAGCCTGAACTGTTCGCATGATTGCGGTAGGAAAATCCTACCACAAGCACTGCGAGCAGTTCAGACGCCTTTCGATGTACTTGATTAATCAAATAAATAGCGGAGATGACGTAGGATGCGAGCGGCCAGGGGGCGTCTTTACAAAATAGTGAGCGCATGTTTCGTTCGCTCGCTCAGACATAGAGGCGTCAACAGACCGCAAAGAGCGAGCGCTCAATTTAAATAGCCGGCCCCTTTTTCTGAACGAGCGAGCGCAAATAGCGTCCGGCTCTGAATCAGGCCCACAGTCTTTGCTGTATAGCTGTATAGTGGTAACTAAGATACTGTTAGTGCTGTATTGTCACTAGGATGCTCAATATTATGTGTGGCAGTCCCTGGAAAGTACTTTATGGTGGTAACCAAGCTGGTCTCTAAACTTGTGGCGGTAACTGAGATGCTTTCTGTACTGTATGATGATCACATGTTGCTATGGGGGCCCCATAGCAACATCTCCAAAAGTCCCCCCTGTGCAAACTATTTAGCAGTTTATCCATTTTGATAGTGCAAATATTAGATCATTTACAATCTGCCTATTCAAAAAAAGTTTTTTTTTAAATATATATATATATCCATAATTCTAAATGTTTATGATATAACATGGTATATAAGAACTTAGGCTATGATTCACTAATAAATCATTTAGTGAGGAGAGATGGTGACAGAGACGGATGCGCCAGTGACAGCATATGCCTTGCAGCAACACTCAGAGGCGGCCTGGGCCCCATAGCAGCCCCATTCTCTGCACCTGCTGTCTGAGATCTGCTGCAAGATATAGTCAGGTGCGTAGGCATATACTGGGTGTTGAATCTGCGTCCAGGTCTTCAGTAGGATTGTGTCAAGCAGTCTGGTCTGGAGTTGGATCCTCAGAGGATTGGACAAGTGTGTATCCATCTTAAGTCATGCAGTATCATATCAGATGAATAATTAGCTTTATCCATTGTTTCTAAATTAAAAACTGCAGATAAAATGGAGGGAGGTGTCTGAAGGGGTAAGGGTGACTGGCCAAAATTTGTTATAAAGTCCTTACCTGAAGATGTTATTCAGATTCTTTTTCTGAATATGTTGCTGTTCAGGACCTTATTGGAAGATATAATCCAAATTTCATATAAGTAGTCGTTATCCAAAGTCACCTAAATAAAGCAGGAACTTCCCAGAGAGTATCAATGTAGGACACGTCACCACAAAATGGCTGCCAGTAGCTGGGCATCCTTTATATAGAGCTGTGACCTGCATTGTGACATCACAATGCATGCAGGAAGCAGCTAGAGATGGCTGTAGCTTGTATCAGCTCTGGTCTTAGATGCCCTGCAGCAGCACTCTGGTGAGAATAGAAAAGCCGGGGCTCAGGAGATGACAGTGTAACTCAGTGCAGGGAGTGGGTCGGGCCCCACTTGACCCAGGGGCCCCAGAGGCGGCCTGGGCCCCTTAGCAGCCGCACTCTCCGCACCTACTATAGCTACGCCCATGACTGGGATGCTGTTTGTGCTGTATGGCAGATCCAAAGATGCTCTCTGTATTGTATGGCTGTCAAGTTGGCTGTTTGCTAGCACCACTTATGTTTGTATTGAGGCGCCTACAGTTTAAATTTGAATGAGGCCACCCTCAGAATTTTTTCCAGGGTCACTTTAAGTTCCCAATCCTCCTCTGTGCATATGGGAGAAGTTCTTAAGCAGCAGTGTTTTTCATATACTGTATTTCTTTTTTTGTATGTTATGTTCTGTATTGTACTTAGTGCCAACAAAAACAACTAAAACTGTATTTTTCAAATCCGAATAAAAGAAGTGGCACAATTTGTAAAAAAAAAATTTAAGAAAATGCTTAATCGAACAAAGAGGAAAGGCATCAAACCCGGGATGTAGTTATCTCAATACTGACATCCGAATCCTGACAAGGGACTTAAGATAGGCATAGAAATACCAACGCCTATCTTAATCCCGACGCCGGCACGCCGAAGGACGCCAGCCCGAACCAGCTAAATCTGGGGCGCCCTTAGCATTAGCTACGGTGGGGAAGGGTTAGGTTTAGGGAGCATAGCGGGGTTAAGGTTAGGTTTGGGGGGGGTTAGGGTGAGGCACCCTTAGCGGGGAGGGTTAGGGTTAGGAACCCCTGGGGGGAGGTTAGGGTTAGGCATCCCCTCAGGAGGTTTAGGTTTAGGGTGCACAAGGTGGGGTTGGAGTTAGGCACCCCCAGGAGGAGGTTAGAGGTAGGCACTAGGGGGGAGGTTAGGGTTAGGCATCAATAAGGGAGGGTAAGGGGGGGGAGAGGGGTAGGGTTAAGGTACTTATCTGCCCTGTCAGGATCTTCTCCCTTCGGGCTCCCTATTCAGCCGCCGGGACTTCATACCCATTCCGTCAAACTCTCCTACCAATGTTTCTTACAGTTTTCAACTTGATGGGCCAAATGTAATAGGGTGAGAGTTTACAGAATGTGAGAGTTTAGCAGTAAACTCTCACATTGGTCGATTTTTATCTTCAAAATGGGAAAACATCTGGATTAGTTTAAATCGTGAGAGTTTCTTGAGTCTAAAAACATGCGAGTTTGCATGTTCTCCTACTCTATAACATTAGCCGAGTGTAAAAAGTTTGAGAGTTTACTACTAACCATTTTCTATTACATTTGGCCCATTATGTGAGAACTGATCATAATACACCATTTACATAAATAAAACTGCCTCTTATTTTAAAAGTTTCTCCTAAAGCATATCTTAAACCTTATTGTAGAGTTGTTGCATAAAAACTTTTTTCATATTATGTAGCATGTAGGGGATATGCCTGGTGGAAATTATTCATGTTTCTGCAGGTCTGCATGAGCCACTTTTGCCTTATTATACAGATAAATCCACATACACCTATCTTAAAATCTCTCGTATATATACACACGGCAGTATTTATTTGTAACAAATTAACTGGACAGAGCACAGAGTACAGAGACTGCGACATGCAGTATAGCACAGCACTACTGCACACTGTCGTTTTTAACTGCTGAGTTGCAAATTACACATACAGTGGGGCATTATAAACATTTACCAAGTTCTAATCATTATTACTTCCTGTTGAACTTGTACCTTGTGCTAAGGAAGGCAGCATGCATGACTTTTTCAGCAGCCGCCAGTGGCACACGGTATTATCTAATACAACTGTGTCCCCAATGGACGGATTGTGGCCGTTCGCATGTACACAAATTACAATTTATTTTTTTAACACTGTTACATGTGTGGCTTAGCAGTCAGGATGTTGAGTTGCAAGCAAAACTGCAGACGGATGCAGCAATGTTATTATTCCCCAGCCCTATTACTGCTGGATTGGGCACATCTGATAAGCCACACAAGTAGCACACCAAGTACCCACAGTTCACTGCTCGGTATACTGTAATAGACGCATAACAGTGTAATGATTACAGGTGTATCGATGACAACATGGTAGAGATCTGCAAAGCTCATTACCATAATTTATTGACCAAGTATAACAAATACAAGGAATTCATTTTGCCAGCTACTACTTCCATAAAAAACATAAAAAACATCCATAACACACAGATATAAAGCAACAATCATGCAATTATAATAAAATTCATCACAGTCGCCAAGGACTTACTGTTCCCCTAATCCAACACTATTTATTCAGCAAGGTAACTGCCTGTGGGAAAAAACTAGTTAAGTGCCTAGCAGTTTTAACCTGGCACGATCTATAACGCCTGCCTGACGGAATGTGTTGAAATAAATCATAACAAGGATGCATTTTATCCGGCTCACTATTACTTGCCCTATCCTAGTCAGATATAATTCTTGAATAGGAGGGAGATCGACACCAATAATTCTCTCTGCAGCCCTGATTACTCTCTCCAGTCTGATCTTCTCTTGTTTTGTTGTCGATCCAAACCACACAGGGATCGGCGTACGAAGGACAGACTGAATTATTGCCAAATAGAAGAGAATTAACAATTCCTTCGGCAAATTACACTTTTTGAGCTGTCTCAAAAAATACAGCCTTTGCTGTTCCTTCTTCACAATGGCGTCTGTGTTGGACACCCTCTTCAAGTCCATTGATATCACAGAACCCAGAAACCTAAAGGTTTCCAACACAGACACCTCACTGTCCACAATAGTGATCGGGAACATCACAGAAGAAGGCCTCCTAAAATCCACTAACATTTCCACTGTTTTTAGTGGATTTAACTCAACCGCAAATTTCAATAAGAAGAATAGCAAGGGGGCTAGAACACATCCTTGGGGAGCCCCCATACTGATTGTCTGAACACTCGATGTAAACCTCCCCAACCTAACCTGCTGCTTCCTATCCTCCAAAAAGTTGACAATCTAGCAGCAAGTAGCCACTGGAACCCCCAAACTAACAAGTTTGGGATACAGTAAACGTCGAACGATTGTTGTATACAGATGCACAACAATATAATAAGAAGAATGAGTTGTGTACATGCGGTAGGCCACAATCTGTGAATAAAGGTCTCAGTCAAGGTGTGTTGTGTGTTGTTGGCGCTGTGCAACCTTGTGCAAAGTTTGTCACATAATCATGGACATGGATGCTGACTGTACTGCAGGGCCTCTCTATACTGTACCTTTACCACTGTGTCCCTGTTTGATTGCAAGTGCTGTCACCTTTGCAAGCGTTGTCAGATGGTTGCAAGTCTGTACCATGACTTTTTTTTTGTAGGCAGACTTACTGTATATGTAGGTTACTTGACAATAGTTTCTCAATCATGCACATCACATTTTCAGAACAACACCATCTGCTGTTTGAGAAGTGGTATTGCACACATGCAAATTGGTACATTAGCACGCGTCCTAATGTGCCTTGGCATGCCATGGCACGTGTATAAGACACTCCATGTATACCCAACTACGTGGCGGAAAAATAATAGGTATATGTGAATGCAGCTGTATTTGGTTCATTCTTGTTCTTCCTCTCTAGTTTTAAGGCTGTGCATGACTCATATGCTCAAGTGTGCATTCTCTTGGTTAGCCTGTGCAGTGCAAAGTTACGCATTTTATGACATACAGAATGGTATAAGTTCAACTCAGTGCTATGCCCGATATGTGTTTGAGACTTGTAATTTTTTTCCAGCTGGAAAACAACGCGGAATTAATGTGATATCTAGTATTTGGCAGTTCTTTCGTCCGAGATGCAACTATTGTAGGAATATTCAAGCATAGGGCTGAAAGGTTTGGGACAGATGTGCCTGGGCAAGCTCTCTGATGTGGACCATTCTAGGGAATTAGGAGTACATTATCTACATTAGGAGTAGCTCTGGAGACCACCTACCTTCCATTCCCAGAGGCTCTCAATGAGTCCAATCCAGTCTGTTCCCAAGTCCGGCTCGCCGCTGCTAATTAAGGTTGAGGTCTGGTCACCTGCCCAACCTTGTTAGATCTTCTTCACCTTCAGTGTTTGCTAGGGCCCTGCTTCAACAGCTGCCCTATATACTGTATACAATTATACAGCCAGTCTTTTTGAGTGGATACAGTGTGTAGAAGCATTTAAGGACTGTTCAGGAACAAACATGGTTATCCATTGTAAATCTATTGGTCATCTTTAGTAAATGAAAGAAAGACAGTTTCACAGTTTCACTATCATCATAGAATTTCTGAACTGTAGGAGCGGTTAAACTGTGAAATTTATTAACACATGAAGTGGTGATAGCAAATCCATTATCAAACTTTAGGATGCCTATTTTGTTGTTTTTTTACAAGAAAAGTTATATGTAGCTATAATTACTAGATGACATTATGGAAGTAATTGCTCTGATTGCCACTTTTAGGAATCAGGAGTAATTGTATTTTCTATCTGTGAGTTTAATTGGCAGTTGACACACCTGAGTTTTGCATTTCTATAAATCAACACAATTACAATTCATGTACCGTATATACTCGAGTATAAGTCGACCCGAATATAAGCCGAGGAACCTACTTTTACCACTAAACACTGGGAAAACTTATTGACTCGAGTATAAGCCTAGGGTGGGAAATGCAGCAGCTGGTAGTGCCCCCAGTAGTAATTCCCCCTGGTTGTGCCCCCAGTAGTAATCCCCCCTGGTAGTGCCCCCAGTGGTAATCCCCCCTTTTAGTGCCCCCAGTAGTAATCCCCCCCTGGTAGTGCCCCCAGTGGTAATCCCCCCCTTTTAGTGTCCCCAGTAGTAATCCCCCCCTGGTAGTTCCCCCAGTGGTAATCCCCCCTTTTAGTGCCCCAGTAGTAATCCCCTCCTGGTAGTACACCCAGTGGTAATCCCCCCTTTTAGTACCCCCTGTAGTAATTCCCCCCTGGTAGTGCCCCCTGTAGTAATCCCCCCTGGTAGTGCCCCCAGTAGCCCCTCCCCCCAGTAGAGAGAGACGTAATAAAAAAAAAAAAAAAAAATCACTTACCTGAAACTCCCGCTCCTGGTCCCGCCGCTAACAGCTCCTCCGGCCGCTTTGCATGGGAGAGACGTCATTACTCATGACGTCTCTCCCATTACCCACTGCGGGAGCCAGAAGATGGCTCCCGCATTGGGAGTAGCAGCAGCCGATGAGAGTCTGACAGACTCTCAGTGGCTGCTGATTACAACAAACACACAGCTGCCGGCTTCGGCGGCTGTGTGTTTGTGCTGTGTAGCGCTGACCGAACTCCGTCCGGTCACCGCTACACACTTCACTCGAGTATAAGCCGAGGGGGTGCTTTTTCAGCACAAAAAATGTGCTGAAAAACTCGGCTTATACGGTAAGTTTAACTTTATTACTTGAAATCGATAAAATGACTATTAGTGCCTTGGCAGAATACAGCACTACATATATGATATAAAAAAATCACAACAATAATAATAATTTCTTTGAACAACTTCTACTCTGACAAAAGATACCTGATTAGTGGTGACAATTAACAATGATACTAATTTATTGAGTGGTTGTGAAAAATTATAATACAATATTATAACTAGATTATCCAGGGCCGGCCCTAGCCAATTTGGTGCCCTAGGCAAGATTTTGGCTGGTGCCCCCTATAAAATAATCCACCACGAATCTTAAACAGCTGACGGTTATATCTGCAGATTATGGTTGTTCAACTTCATACACACTGAACAACCATCATCTGCGGCCCCGCTAGCCAGGCAACACATAGCGAATCCCTCCCTGCCAGCCACTGTAGCAAGTGTAAGGGCGATATATACACACACATACACACATTATATATATATATATATTATATATATACACACTGCATATATATATATATATATATATATATATATATATTATCAACAGTGACTAATAAATACCATATTTATGTTTGAAAAATAATAGAAAGTCGAGTCCATATATATCAAGATCAAAAAATATATTTCACAGCTGATTGGAAACATATAAAAATGTGAAATTATTATATATTCCAAAGTGAGACTGTATAGATCTCTCTATAAATAAAGGCAATGAACTTAAAGCTACAGGAATAGAGGCAATCATTTTAGAATCAGAGATGAATTTCCAACACTTTAAAAAAAATCCTCAGTTTATTCATCTCTTACAAACTCCTGGAGACAAAACTAATTAAGACCTTCTAAGGATTGTCAGACACTAATGGTACACAAGTAGCGATTTAAAAGAACGATTTGAACGATAATGATATCGTTATCATTACCGTTATCATTCAAATCACTCATTTAAACGGTCTTGTCCATCGCGACCATCATCGTGGCCGCTCGCTATAGCTGTGGGTGGTCACCCACATCTATGCGAGCGGCCAGGTGGCCACTCCAAAAAACAAACTAACCGCCCTGCTTCAGAGCGAGCGCTCTTTCAGAGCGTCCGGCTCTGAATCAGGCCCTCAGTGCAGAACCTCTGGCACATCACTCCCATTGAATAATCATGCACTCAAAAACATTTAAATAGCATAATTTAGAATTTTTTTTGTCATTTTTCAAGTGATTTTCTGTAAAAAACTCAAAAATAGGTTTCCTTTTGTGGGACATGTATTTTGGGATGATGTATTGAGATTACGACCTCTCCGAAAGGCTGCTATAGGTCTCGTGTTCTTAATAAAAGGCATATCGGGGTCTGGGGTTACAGTAGGCCAAAGTGCCTATATATAATCACAAAGAGTATTTTCAGTGTTTACATTTACTTACTGTACATCAATGTGTTGCTGAAGTTATATTTAAAGTATTTTTAATAGAGAAATTAATGTTAAGTATGGCTTTTTAGGGTTTTTTTTTATTGGTTTGGGCTTGTTTTTAACTCATCAGTTGCTTGTTTATATTTCAGAGTTGGCAACACTGCCTAGGTTCTATAGCAGTCAGGAGCAGTTACAGTGCAATACAAACCCTCATACCAAATTCCTAATTCATCACTTTATTTAAAAATGTGTCATTATCATCAAGGTCTAAATGAAACATTAATGTTTGTTTCTTCTTCATTGACCTGTCATAATCGAGAATAGGAAAAAAGGATTAATTAACCACAACTCCAACTTGCATAGAAAAAACTATTACTGCATGGACTACCAATGGCAAATGACTAGGAGCTCTTCTGTATTCATCTTGCAGTGGTTCCTTAACATATTCTAAATCTCATTTAGGGCTCTATTTACTACAATCCGCATTGGTAATGCAGATTGTAGTGTGATATTGCCGAGTGAATTCGCATTACGAATTCAGGCAATATCACAGGGATTTACTACAAATCCCTTGCAGGGACCGAGCTTGCGAGAAAGCTCTGTCCCTGCGAATCCCCTCCGCATACTAGTCTCGGTATTTTTGGAAAAAAATACAGTGACCAGGGCCCTGCACATGCGCCGACCGACCGTCGCTGCTACCCCCCCAGGCGCTAAGCCCC
Source organism: Taudactylus pleione (assembly GCA_031769625.1). Lineage (NCBI taxonomy): Eukaryota > Metazoa > Chordata > Amphibia > Anura > Myobatrachidae > Taudactylus > Taudactylus pleione. Next base: position 2,982,166 of record JAUIMM010000129.1, read on the forward strand.
GCCCCCATCATTAAGTCCTGCCCCCGCGTTCGTGGACCCCCCACGACCCCCCCTCGCGACCCCCCCTCTCTCTTAATTACACTTACCTGCATGATCCGGGCTCCGGTGATGTCTTCCATGTCCTCCGGTCAGGTGATATCCCATACTGCACTGGGATCCGATCACCTGATGCCCCGGCCGCAGTACAGCATGGGAGACCAGCTGACCGGAGGGAGGACATCATCCAGAGCCCCGACCACCGGTCCCTGGAGTCAGGTAAGTAAATTTTTTTATTACTTTTTTTTTTCTTTTTTTTACATTGTATCAGCGGATGGTCTGTTTAGACCACACAGCTGATTACTGGGGATGGCTCCCGGCTCTGCTCTCCGCGTTAGAGCAGGGCAGGAGTCCGGTAACCGGGGAGACCCTGGATAACGCCACCTCCAGGTGGCGTTATTATCACAGGGCTTTCCCCGGTATTTTTTTACAATTTATTTTTAGTAACTCTGGTCGGATCACATTTCCCACTACAATTATGGGAAATGCGATCTGCTTACTAAAAATAAGTGATACTTAGGTGTTGGAGTAGAGTTTTACGAATTCTAGGGTGTGAAAACACCCCTTTTCACTTTATTTTAGTAAAAATAATGTTAAGAAATAGAGCCCTTAATGAGTAATACTATGTTTGCATGACATGCATTTGTTCCCTTTTTATGCATTTTGGGGATGTGCACCCACTTAATTTTTTGTTAAGTTGGGTACAGGATGCCGGCGCTCGGGATCCCGATGATCAGAATCCAGATGCCGGCTTCACCGACAGGGTTAGGATACCAACACCCTTGCTCCCCAGACGCATTTTAAAGGAGTGGCAGCCGCGAACTGTCAGCTGTGCAGCTTTATGGTAATAGGTTTGCCCAGCCCATGTACCGCATGGAGGAGAAGGTGTAATGTGCGGTCTTTAAGTTAAAACACCGCACATTACACTTCCTCCTCCATGCGGTGAAGAGGCTGTGCAGTCTATTTCTATAAAGCACAGCCCCTGACAGTCCGCGGCCACCGCTTAGGTAAGATGGACTCCACGCCGCTTAGGTAACCCTGCCTCCACGCTGCCTAAACTTAACCTCCCCCTAGTACTTAAACCTAACCAACCCCCACACCCTAAACCTAACCCTCATCCCTTTGTGCCTAACTCTAACACCCCACTAGTGCCTAACCCTAACTCACCCCCTAACTCCAGTACTTACTGTCGGGATTCTGACAGGTATTATGACTGCATTCCTTTTTTGTCAGCTAGTATCTCTATATACCTTACCATATGGACACACCTACACACTAGGGTTCATTTCTTTGTTAGAAGCCAATTAACCTACTGTACTAGTATGTTTTTGGACTATGGGGTCTATTCATCATCCTATAATTATGGATTTCACCCCCCATTTTCCTTAGTTTAGTATATTTTGCTATTCATGTACTTTTGTAACGCAGGAGATATCACTGATATCTCCTGGTTACTTTCCTGCCGTTATTATTTCCACACTCCCCATATTTTAGTATGGGGTTGTGGAAACTAGGCAATTCATCAAATTCCTAAAAATTATGTATTTTCTGAATTTGATGGGGTTACTGTACGCCATCCTCAAATGGCGTACAACCCCCGAATGGCTTCACAAGCTGCCATGTAAATGGTGGGACTACAGCGGGACTCCTCTCCTCCTCCCTCCCCTGTCTGCGGTCCGTCCTGGCCGGCTCCCTCCCCCACTGCTTTATGCTGCTGCACTGTGAAGAAGTCTCTCCCCTCTGTCCGTTCCCGGCCGAGTGGCATTTGTAAGTGCTTATTTTACTAGTACCACTGGGGAACTGACAGAGGGGTGTCTCCTCACGCTGCAGCAGCATGCAGCGACAGGGAGAAAATTCCCTGAAAAAAAATTAGAATTAAATATTAGTAGCACTTACCGCAGCAGTAATCAGTGCTGCGCATGTGCCGGAAGCGTCGCATGCGCAGCATTGATTACATCTGAGGTAAGGTAGGAGCGGCAAGAGAAAAGTATATATTTTCAGAAAAGCTGTCATCGCAACAATGACAGCTTTTCGGGAATAGATACTTATGAAGAGGAGGAATGATGAATTCCTTCGGTAATTAGGTAGAACTCCATGCGAGTTCTAAACCTAATTATCACCAAATAATTTTATGTGATAATGAATACAGTAGACTCCTATGGGAGGAAACTGGAGCAGCCAGTGGAAACACATGCAAACACAGGGAAAACATGTGTCCTCATACACCAAGCCCAAATACACCATGCGGCACTAGACACCCGGCTCGAGTGAACCGTATCGACTTTTTCTCTAAATTTGCTTCTTATTAGTATTGCATCCGCAGCAAAACACCAATCTGTATCAGAGACACTGAGCTGCAACTTTAACCTTACCTGTCTGTGGTCCCGCGGCGGGTGTCAGCGCTGCTCAGAACACTGGAAAATGGCCGCCGTGAACAGAGTTTACTGTGCATGCACAGAACACCGGAAAATGGCCGCCATGGCCATTTTCCCGGAGTTCTGCGCATGCGCAGTAGACTCCGGGCACACTCTAGTGCCTGGAGTCTACTAATGCTCCGGTGGCTGGCCAGCCACGTCAGTCGGCTGCCGGCCACTGGAGAGAGAGGAGGGGGCCCCGAACGGGGAGTGCACATGGGCCCCCTCCTCTCTTAAGACGCCCCTGCGTGCTACCCATTCACTGCTGATCGGTCAGCACGGCAGGATCCCTCACCCGACAGCTGCAGAGAGGAGCAGTTGCCAGGGATATGTAAATTCACTACACCTTCGTGTGCACCTGGCAACTGCTCAGAGGAGCAGCCGATGGGGAAATGAAAGTCAAGATAGTCGCGATGTTCCGAACATCAATAGTCCAATATATCGATGACCAATTTACTAAAACTTTATGTTAATGTTATGTGTTTAAAAAAAAAAATCCAATTTTTTTATTTTTATAAAATCTTGTTGGATAAGTTTTAAATAAATATTCTTGACCCAATTCAATAAGAAAAAATAAATTGCCAGTTAAGTGGTTAAGTACGTACAAAGGGCCTGATTCAGACCCACTCGCGAGCGGCTGTCCGCTCGCAAGTGGGTCGATGGTGTGCACTGCGCATGCACACGACGGAGGGAGCTCCGTCGTGCGCATGCACGAGACGCGACGAGCGAAGGACTTTCCTTCGCTCGTTGTGTCTTATCAAAGGGGGCGTGCTGTCGAAGTTGATTGACAGCACGCCCCCTTTGGTGGGCGTGCCTGCCAGACGGAGGCGTTCCCAAGGGAACGCCTACCGTCAGAAGCCGGCCCCACTGACATCACTAGTGATGTCAGTGGGAGTGATTTTGGCTCTGATAGAGCCAAAATCACTCCTGGCCTTGCGGTTGAAAAACTCAACCGCAGGCTTCTGTTCGCACTGGCGATGGTCAAGACCATCGCGACCATCATCCTGCACGCTCGTATAGGCTGTGGGTGGTGACCCACAGCTATACGAGCGTCCAGGAGGACGCTCCATAGTTATGGAGGTGGGCCCTGATTCAGAGCGAGCGCTCTGGTCAGAGCGTCCGGCTCTGAATCAGGGCCAAAGTCGTAAGATGAAGCACAACAATACTTGGAATGAAAAAAGAGCTGCGGCTGCTACATGTCATAACACTTTGTATACAGATTCATTCATTCGCACGCAGATGTAAAACTGTTGCTTATCAAATAAAGCAAAATTATCCTCTGTGCTAGCAGAGTTGTACGGGACCTGGCTCACCGAGAGGGGCTGTTTGGCACGACAGCAGCAATAATATACAGTATGAGGACACATCTGTACAGACTTCCCACAGATAGGGCCCTGGTTTTAATGAAACCCATGACCTTACTGTAACGAGGTAGTAATGATAACCATTGTGCCATCATGCTGCCAGTGTGTTGTTGTTTCCTGATATTCCCATGACCAGAAATCAATGTCTCGGGAAAGGTTAAACTCCACTTTCTACTTACATTGCCTTGTTATGGTTTCTAAAAAAATTAATAGATAAGTTTTAACATCATAATTTATTTATGTGGTGCGACAGACTCCACAGCAATGGATAATTTTACAGATTACATAAATTAATTAATTAAACATACATACATACATAACATAAATGCAATAAACCTGATAGAATATATATGAATAAAGTTAAGCATATTAACATAAACATGGATTGTCATGAGCTAGCAAACACAGCTGATACAGGTATGAATTATATGTATGTGGTGAGCAAACAGCAGAAGGCTCATAGATCTATACCGTACTTGCCTTCCCTTCCGGAATGGGTGGGAGGCTCTCGAAAATTGGGTGGCGCTCCTGGGCACCCAGAAAGGTGGAGAAGTCTTCTGGGAGCTGAGGCCACCCAGCCGCGGCCTCAGTGAAGTGGGCGGCACAGACGACCGATGATGCAATTCACGTTGAATTGCATCATTGTGGCTCTCCCCCCACCACCACCCCCGCTCCACAATGCTGGTAATCTTGGCATTGCGGGGGGCAGGGCTACGATTACATGATCGTGTCACCAGTGGCGTAACTAGGGTATTTGGAGCCCAGGGCAAATTTGAAAAGGGAGCCCCCCCTCATCTCCCCGATATGTGAAAAAAAAATGGGGCGTGTCAACATGACACACCCCTTTATTTTCACGCTGAACATTCCTATCCATATGCACCTTAACCCCAGTAGTACCCCTTATACAGTACCCCCAGTATGCAGTTGTGGTCCCTCTTATGCAGGCCCATAGTAGTGCCCCTTATACAGTATCCCCAGTAGTGGTCCCCCTTATACAGCCCCCAATTAGTTACCCTTACTCAGTGCCCCCAGTAGTGGTCCCCCCAAATGCAGTGCCCTATGTAGTGTTCTCCCTTATGCAGTGCCCCCAGTAGCAGTACCCACAATGCAGTGCACCCAGTAGTGGTATCCCCTTATGCAGTGCCCTTTATATAGTGCCCCCAGTAGTAGCCCCCCCCTATGCAGTGCCCTTTATATAGTGCTCCCAGCAGTATTCCCCCCCATGCAGTTTTCCCAGTAGTGGTCCCTCTTATGCAGGCACCCAGTAGTGATCCCCCCTATCTAGTGCCCCCTGTAGTGGTCCCCCCAGTGCAGTGCCCCAGTATGTGGGGCACTGCATCAGTGCCTGATGCAGGCCCCCAGTAGTGACCCCCCCTATCCAGTGGTCCCTGTAGTGGTCCTTCCTGTTATTGCCCCCAGTAGTGGTCCCCCCAGTGCAGTGCCCCTAGTAGTAGGCCCCTTTTATAATGCCCCCAGTAGTAGTTCCCCCCCTCCCATGCAGTGCCCACAGTAGCGGTCCCCCTGATGCAGGCCACCAGTAGTGATCCCCCCTATCCAGTGTCCCCTGTAGTGGTCCTTCCTATTATTGCCCCCAGTTGTGGTCCCCCCAGTGCAGTGCCCCTAGTAGTAGGCCCCTTTTATAATGCCCCCAGTAGTAGTCCCCCCCCCAAGTAGTGGTCCCCAGTTGAGGTTCCCCGTCCCGATTAAGTGCCCCCAGTAATAGCCCCCCCCAATAGAGGTATTCCCATTAAGGGTGCCCCCAGTAATAGCCCCCCCCAGTAGAGGTCCTCCCAATAATAGTGCCCCCAGTAATAGCCCCCCCCAGTAGAGGTCCTCCCAATAATGGTGCCCCCAGTAATAGCCCCCCCCAGTAGAGGTCCTCCCAATAATGGTGCCCCCAGTAGTAGCCCCCCCCAGTAGAGGTCCTCCCAATAATGGTGCCCCCAGTAGTAGCCACCCCCCCGTTGTGCCCCCACCCCCAGTAGAGGTCCCCTCAGTAGTAGCCACCCCCCTCCCCCATTGTGCCCCCAGTAGTGCAGGCAGGTTTAAAAAAAATATATATAAAAATATACTTACCTGAATCCACGCTGCTGCTGCTCCGGTCCGCGACACCGCTCCCGTCGCCGCCCGCCAGTCCTCCCGGGCTGGTACGCTCAGCATTATGGGAGAGACGTCATGATGTCATGACGTCTGTCCCATTACCCACTGCAGGAGCCGGACGGAAGTCCGGCTCTTGCAGTGGGTGCTGCAGCAGTCAATGAGAGTCTATCTGACTCTCATTGGCTGCTGTTTAACACACGCATCGCCGCCAGCGCTGGCGGCGATGCGTGTGTTATGCACAGCCTGAGCCCGCCTCCTGGCGCTATTGGGCAAGTGCTCAGGGGGAGGGAACGGGCTCAGGTGTGCAGCACAGGACCGGCGCTGGAAGCCTATAGCGCCGGTCCTGTGTAAATGTGTAGTGCTGACCGCACTCACTGCGGTCGGCGCTACACTGGTGGCTAACTAGGGCGGGGCGGACCGTGGCCGGCGGTGCCCCCCCGCGCCCCGCCGGTCCCACGGCGCCCAGGGCACGCACCCTGCCCGACCCCCCCTAGTTACACCACTGTGTGTCACACCTCCAGACCCGCCCTCCTCAGCAGAGCCCCACCTCCCTCCACCCCCAGACCCACCGAGCTCCGCCCCATGAATTACCAACCTGGAGGAGGCAACCAAGAGGTTGGCAAGAATGATATAGACAGACATGAGACTTAGGATGGGTACACACTAGAACGATATAGCTACAATTTGCCTTATTGGAATGACAATTGTCTACATTGTCTAGTGTGTATGCAAAAAGTTATACTTGGACATATCTGTATAAGATACTGTAGAGTGTCCTCAGAGGTAGCGTCCTTGAAATCTGCATAACTTTTTTTCTTGCCTTTTACTTGGATCAGTGAAGTTTCTGACTTACTTAATTTATAAACTCTTTGAGAATATGTCTCTCAGTGTGATGCTAGTTGCTCCTCATTTTGAGGTTATGGGTAGAACTTTAGTATAATAACATTTTTGCATTTAAAATAGTGACCACTTTAACCATAAATGTTTCTTTTCGTACTGATGAAAAAGCGGGAATACATCTTTGCTTTAAATGACATGGGGGGGGGGGTTATGTAATAAATTCCAAGTGGTCAATCCAATTAGGTGTGAGTTGGCAAAAGCAAATTTATTTCATGAAACTCGCAAACATCAGATAAATGCGCACTCCCGAGAAATGTGAGATCCAATTATAAATGCCTATTTGAGGTAATCACCGCGAGTGTGTGCAATTTTTCTACAAACTGCAACCTGGGAGAAGTGCATGAAAAAAGTGGGGAAGCCATCCTGGACCTCAAAAAAGTGACAAATTTGTTAGCAGAATCATATAGAAGCTGTTAGTGGGCATAAGGAGAGTACTGGAAGTTTTTTAACAGCGTCAAATGGCTGATTTGTGCATTTTTTTTTTTAAAGAAAAAAAATATAATAAAAAGCAAAGTTTTTTGTTTAATCACAAACAAATTAAACAATAAATGCAAAAAAGGCCACTTTAAATAAAAAATAATGAAATGATAAAAAGCAACTAGTTTTCATTTTAAAAAATACTTTCATTATATTTGGGGTGCCTAAACTAGTTAAAAAAACTTCCAAATGCCTAATTAGTAATTGGGAAGGGGGCGGGGGGGGGGGGGGCAAGGGGTTCTGCACTGTGCCTCAAAATCTTTACCTTATAATATAGATTTTCACTACCTCTTCACACCCTCAGGGGTGCAATGCTGTTCAGTAAATCAAATGTCAGCCATACAGAAGTCAACATATCAGTGCATTCCTTGCACCTTTTTCAAGACATCCGGAAGCCACTGAAATGCATCTTGGTAAACAAGTGTGTGTTTACCATGTGTGCTGTGCGGGTTGGATTTACCTTGCTCCAGAATGCGAAGTATACGCGCCAATGCCGAATCCATAATTAAAGTGATAGCGGTAGTTTGTAGTGTGTGGTAGTTTGTGGCTCTCAGCATGTCTGTGTGTGACTCTGGTCTTGATTGTGTATGACAGTGGTCAGGGAGCAGGGGTAAATCACCCCACATGGGGTAAAAATGAAATTCCTGGCGGTAATGGACGGACAGCCGGGCATGCATATGAATCATTCTAGAATATAAAATGATTCAAATGCATGCCCAGCTGTGCCGCAGGGAGGCTCTAAGCCGGATGCCCGCTGAGATGTTATTACCAGTGGGCGCCCGGCTCCTTCCCTCTTCTGAACTCCAGCTTCCGCCTCTCTCCATGCGCACCATGGGAGAGACGTCATGAGAGACTTAAGGTAAGTGTTTTTGTACAAGCGGCACTACAGGAGCATGACTATGGGGACACTACTACAGGGGCATTATATGGGGGCACTACTACAAGGGCATTATATGTGGGCACTACTACAGGGGCATTATATGGGGGCACTACTACATATATATATTTTGGGGTAAAAGGTGAAAAAGTTCCCTAACCCCTGGTGTTTGACCAGGAGCGTTTTAAGAGAGGAGGGGGCCCGTGTGAACTCCTCGTGCGGGGCCCCCTCCTTTCTCCCCGGTGGCCGGCAGCCGACTGACACGGCTAGCCAGCCACCGGAGCTTTAGTAGAATCTGGGCACTAGAGTGTGCCCGGAGTCTACTGCGCATGCGCAGAATGCCGGAAAAGGGCCACGGCGGCCATTTTTCAGGCGTTCTCCGCATGCGCAGTAGACTCCGGGCATACTCTAGTGCCCGGAGTCTACTGCGCATGCGCTGAAAACCGGAATAATGGCCGCGGCGGCCATTTTCCAGTGATCTGAGCAGCGCAGACACCCGACGTGGGACCACGGACAGGTAAGTCTAAAATAATATGGGTGCAGTGTGTGCGGTGCGGGGCCCCCCTGAACCCGGGGGCCCGTGTGCCCCGCACACACTGTACCCATTATAGATACGCCACTGTGTATGACCCTGTGTGTGACTGTGTGTGTCTTTAAGACTTTGAGCGTCTGTGCATGGCTCTGCCTGTCTGTATTTCTCTGTGCATGTCTATTTGTGACTCTGTACATTAATGTGTGACTGTGACTCTGGGTGTGATATATTATTATTATTATTATTATTATTTTTATCCTTTATTTATACGGCGCCAAAAGTGTTCCGCAGCGCCTTACATAGTACATAGAACTAATAGGTGAACAAGAAACAAGTAACTTACAGTACATTACAGTGCAGGACAAGGACACAACTTATATACATTGCTGAAATAGTGATTAAAGCACTCACAATAAGCTGCCGGGAGTTGGCAGTCCCGTGTTAGGTGCCCTAATGGGGAGTAGAGAGTAGAAGAAAATGTAAAGAGAAGCACATGAGGGAAGAGGTCCCTGCTCGTGAGAGCTTACATTCTAAGGGGAGGGGCAGACAGACAGACGTGACACAGAAGGGGAAGATAGGAAGGAAGGAGCATGAGGTGGGTTAGGATGAGTGCTGAAAGGCCTTGATGAAGTAGTTGGTCTTGAGAGCCCGTTTGAAGATTTATAGAGAGGTGGAGAGTCTGATGGGGAGAGGGAGAGCATTCCAAAGGTAGGGAGCAGCACGGGCAAAATCTTGGATGCAGGAGTGGGAGGAAGTAATCAGTTGACAAGACATAAAGTAAAAGACAAACCCTAACGAGGTAAGAGGCACTGCAAGTGAAAGGCACCTGGACAGTAATCACAGGGATAACCAGAACAGCAATGCTGACTAATAATAGCACAAATGCTCAAACGCAAGACACATTGCAATAGCCAAGTAACACAATTCTAATAACAAATATGAAACACAGACTATACAGCTAAAAGGTTTGGGTTCGGCATCCCGATGGTCAAAAAATCCTGATGGTGAAAATGCCGGTGATTTTCGATAAATATTCTGAAGCGAATCCTAACCCAGCCCTCCCGCAGCCTAACCCTATCCAACCCCCTTTCCTCCAATAACCTAACCCTAACCCTTTCCACAGCCTTATCCTAACTCTAATACTTACCGTTTGAAGTTGTCTGCATTTTGACCCGTCAGGATCCCGGAGCCGGTATAGTGCACGTCAGGATATTGCCTGTAGGAATGCCGATTACTGTCCAGCTTAACATCCAGGAATGCAGTAATGTCCAATAGTCTGGGGAAACTACAGGCAGAGTAATATACAGAGCAAAAAGTTAGATAACAGAACAGAGAAGAGATCTCTATGCAGTGGCGTAACTAGGGTATTTGGAGCCCAGGGCAAATTGAAAAATGGAGACCCCCCTATGTGCGCGTGCTGCAAAATGGGCGTGGTCACTGAAAAATGGAGCGTGTCAACATGACACACACCCCTTTCTCGTCACTCTGGGAACAGTCCTTTCCATTCCATATGCACCTTAATGCAGTCCCCCCTATGCAGTGCCCCTAGTAGTGGTCCCTCTTATGCAGGCCCCCAGTAGTGACCCCCCTATTCAGTGCCCCTTATACAGTGGCCCCTGTAGTGGTCCTCCTTATTCAGTGCCCCCAGTAGTGGTCCCCCTTATACAGTGCCCCCAGTAGTGGTCGCCCTTATGCAGGCCTCCAGTAGTGATCCCCCCTATGCATTCACCCTTATACAGTGCCCCCAGTAGTGGTCCCCTCTGTGCAGTGCCCCTTGTGCCCCCAGTAGTAAGCCCCTTATATAGTGCCCTCAGTAGTAGTTCCCCCTATGCTGTGCCCCCAGTAGTGGTCCCCCCCATGCAGTGTCCCTTATATAGTGCCCCCAGTAGTAGCCCCCCCTATGCAGTGCACTCCCTTTGTAGTGCCCTTTATATAGTGCCCCCAGTAGTACCCCCATATGCAGTGCCACCAGTAGTGTTTCCCCGATGCAGTGCCCCCAGTAGTGGTCCCCAGATGCAGTTCCCCCTGTAGTAGTCCCCTCCCCAATATTGCCCCCAGTAGCCCCCCCCTGATGCAGTGCCCCCAGTAGAAGTCCCCCCCAAGTAGTGCCCCCGGTAGTGGTCACCCCGATGCAGTGCACCCAGCAATAGTCCCCCCCCCCCCTCCTACAGCAGTGCAGACACACACACATATAAAAAAAAAAGAAAAAAAACCCACTTACCTGAATCCCCGCTCCGGCTCCTGCTCCCGCCGCATCTCCTTCCTCCCGGGCCGGCCCACTCTGCATCAGGGGAGAGACGTCATGATGTCTCTCCCATTATACACTGCAGGAGCCGGAAGATGGAGCTCATGAGTGAGCTCCTGCCTGGCTTCGGTAATGGGCGAAGCAGTCAATGAGAGTCTATCTGACTCTCATTGGCTGCTAATTAAAACAAACACACAGCTGCCGGCACGCGGCTGTGTGTTTGTTACTTAATGTGTAGTGCTGACCGAACTCCGTCTGGTCAGCAATACACTGGCCACGTTGTCCTGGACCACGACCAGCGGCGCCCCCCGCACTGCCTGTCCGATGGCGCCCAGGGCACACAGCTTGCTTGACCCCCCCTTAGTTATGCCACTGTCTCTGTGCCACAAGAATGCTGGCAGAAACAGGACAGAGTAAGCTGTCTGCGAACATTGGGAGGTCGAGGTCACAGGCTGCGTTGGTGATCACCAGAGGCAACCGGGCAGAGTCAGAAAATGGAGTGTATAGGAAAGATTCCTGGACTGCACACTCTCAATATATATAATGGGAGGTGCTACCTGTTGAGACTTCTTGCAGGCACACGAACAAACAAATCACAGGTGCACAACTCCAAATTACTGATTATATATAAATGCATTATGCAATAAAATTTTGCAATCAATAGAGGTTTTTAGCATAATTATGGCCAAGGTTATGGGCCTACCCACCATATCTAGGTAACCTCTTTAGGGTAGGTCCCTAACATACTAGGGTTCAAATCCAGAGCGCAGGACACCCCTAAATCGGCACAGTCGAGCCACCCCAGGGCATCGCCATATTGAGAAAAGTGAAATGTGAAGTAAGAAAGGTAAAAGCAGCTATGGCTGCATAGGAAGGTGAAAATACAAATATAATAAAAACAAACAGTAAAGTGTTAAAATAGTGCAAAAAAGAAAGAATTTGTTATAATACGAAAATACAACATGATGGATTTCACCGATGCCCTGACTCCGGCATCTGGGGATCGGGGAATTGTAACAATCTGTCGCTGATATATGGGGCCTTATAACTTCATGCACAGTGGCGTAACTATAGAGGGTGTAAGGGGTTCGCTTGCTATGGGGCCTGGCGACTTAGGGGGCCCGTCGGCCCAGCAAGTAACCCCCTGCACCCTCTATAGTCATCAGCGAGTGGTTGGGGGGAGCGACAGAGGACATGTGGTCCGACCCCTTACTGATGTCAGACATTCAGGCTCCGCCCCTCCTCACCTCAGGCGGCCCGTGACGAGCAGCAGGCAGGCCGAGGAGCACTGCCGCATCCTTTGCATCTTCTTTGTCCTGGACTGGTGATGGGAGTGGCCACATGTGGGAGGGCTGTCAGGCATCGGTCCCGATCTCCTCTTTGCAGCGGTCCCAGTCAGAGGTAAGTTGGCGGATGCTGCTGCCTGTGTCTGCAGGCACAGCGGTTATCGGACCCATCCCTCGCCGCGCCACCACAGCGGCCTGCACCATCACCAAGCCCGCTCCACGCTCCTGCCCTGTTCCCATAGGCAAACTGAAGGGGTTCTATACCTTTCCTTTCCTTAGGAGTGACTGTGCAGTCACTGTGTCCTGGGCATTGGCTGATCTCCTACCACACTCCAGCCCCCCTGACTAAGGTGATGATTATTATGTGATGGGGCAGGGCCAGGTTACCCTATGGGAGGGAAAGGAGATGGGGGAGATTACCCCATGTAAGGGAAGGGAGATGGGGCAAGTTACCCTATGGGAAAGAAGAAAGATGGTAAACACTTGTCCAGAGGTTACGGGAGCGGAGCCGAAGCATCTGACGTCAGTAAGGGCCAGCCATGCACCGCGTGGTTGTGGGTAGGGGTGGCTGCCTCTCCCAGCAGCAGAGCCTGTTTGATACCTGAGTTGGGGGGGCCTTTACTAATTTTGCTATGAGGCCCACAAAATTCTAGTTACGCCCCTGTTCATGCAATTAGAGTGATTGGGATTAGCAGAACATCTGAAGCTTATACCGGACTCAGGGACACAAGTACAAAGTGTGACAACTACAAAGCGTCAATTAGTACAAATCATACTTGCCTACTTTTATAGTTTCTTCTACAGGAGGTGGGGCCAGACTATCCACATCATTAGGACCTGCCCCTTTGCTGGAAAATGACATAAATCTTGCATATTTGAATAGGGGATGGGGCAAATGACAAGCTTATCATAGAATTGCGTCACTAGGCCTCAGAAATATATGTTCACATATAAAATTCAGGCGCACATGAAATGTTAACAATTAAAATGCAACGATGTCTTAGAAAAGAGCTGCTCCTAAACGTAATAAATCTGTAATATACACCTTGAACTCTCTAAATGAAAAAAAAAACAAAACCTGGATCTATAGTCAATATGTAGAATAAATATGTCCTAACTGACCAACATGTTATTGTAACACTAACTTAACCAGACAAGGAGCGCTTAGCTTAAAAAATAACAATTTATTTCATAATAATGTATAACATAAAATACTGAAAAGGTAATATTAATAGAAAAATCTAGAAAAAAATCACACACATGTATAATACAATACAGGCTGGTTCTCAATAGTATAGATATCGCTTATATGAGCATAGGAGATACACCTCTGCTGAAGGTATCTCCTATATCAATGCATGATATACACCATCAATTATTGGGTTCCACAATATAGTCTCTGTCATCTGGGTAAATAATGAAATTAAATCACTGATGGTACTGCGGCTTGTGATCACACACTTCAAGGTGTATTTATATGATGTTTTAGGGTTGACACTTAGGGCTCTATTTACTACAATCCGCATTTGTAATGCAGATTGTAGCGTGATATTAACAACTGAATTCGCATTGCGAATTCAGGCAATATCACAGGGATTTACTACAAATCCCTTGCAGGGACAGAGCTTGCGAGAAAGTTCTGTCCCTGCGAATCCCATCCGCACACTAGTTACGGTATTTTCGCAAAAAAATACCGTGACTATTGCCCGCGCATGTGCCGACCGGCCGCCACTGCTACTCCCCCGGTGCTAAGCCCTGTCCCCGTTGTTAAGCCCCGCTCCCCGCGATCGCGGGCCCCCCCGCGACACCTCCTCTCCCTTAATTACACTTACCTGCATGATCCGTGCTCCGGTGATCTTCCATGTCCTCCAGTCAGGTGATATCCCATACTGCACTGGGACCCGATCACCTGATGACCGGGCCGCAGTGCAGCATGGGAGACCAGCTGACCGGAGGGGAGACATTACCGGAGCCCCGACCACCGGTCCCTGGAGTCAGGTAAGTTAATTTTTTTCTTTCTTTTTTTTTTTACTTTTTTTGACACTGTATCAGCGTTTGGCCATTTTAGACCACACAGCTGATTACTGAGGCCGGCTCCGGGCTCTGCTCTCCCCGTTAGAGCAGGGCAGGAGTCCGGTAACCGGGGAGACCCTGGATAACGCCACCTCCGGGTGGTGTTATTATCACAGGGCTTTCTCCGGTATTTTTTTTTTCAATTTATTTTTAGTAACTTTGGTCGGATCACATTTCCCATTACAATTATGGGAAATGTGATCTGCTTACTAAAAATAAGTGATACTTAGGGGTTGGAGTAGAATTTTGCGAATTCTACTCCAATTGCCCTGTAGTAACTTTAGGTTAAACACCCTTTTTCGCTTTATTTTAGTAAAAATAATGTTAATAAATAGAGCCCTTAGTCAGCGCCGTAGCTAGACGGCAGTGCGCCCAGTGCAGCACTGCCGCCCCTCTCACTCCCTCTCCGCCCCCCTCTGAGCGCTTACCCTACCTTCCGGCAGCAGGAGGGCGGGCGGGATCTTCCGGCGATTTTTCAATGTCCGGCGCGCACCAGCCGGAGGTCTCTATCTGCAGACCTCCGGCACAGAAAAGTGTGTGGCCGGTGCCGCTGCAGGATGGCGCCCGGTGCACATGACCCCTCAGCCCCCCCCCTAGTTGCGGCCCTGCCTTAGTATCCAAACATCGATTAGTATCAATTAATTGTAGCAAGTAATCAATATAACCTGTTCTGATGTTCCTTGACACAGGTTCAAAAGTATAGACTTTTAGCCCCGATGATATGTATCACTGTCCATGCACATGAATTTGAGACTGGTTCTCAGAAATTGGTAATACCTTACCGCCGGCCGGCTGTTAGAGAAAGTGTTTTGATCCGTCAGCTGGAATCAGACGGAGCTCCACGGTCATCACTCGCGAAGCTGCTCTGTCTTTACAGGCTAGTTGTTATGATCTCATGCATGGACCCCCGGTGCTTGACTACAACACTTGTTGTTTAGCAGGATATAGAGACCAGCTTGTAGTATCTAAGGGAAACCCTTACACGTTTCTCCGCTGCAAGTAATGGCGGTTTCGTCAGAGGGTAAGTTTCCTATTGATGTTATGGGTACATTTAAACTTGAATCATCCAATCGACATCTAATGGTGATCAAGTCAAATCAGGATCACTAGGCCTCGCCACCTCCTCAAGAACCGCAGATTCCCAATATTATTATCCCCATTCTGCCCACTTTAATAGGAAGTGGCCAGGATGCGGAAGGAGTAACTTACTCTGGGGGTGCCGAGGACTACCCGGGATCTCAGGCGCCTCCCGCAGGTTCCAGGACAGTAGGCAAGTATGGTACAAATGCAGCACTCATAGCATTCCTGTATGTATTTATATTTTTCTGTATGTAGTTAGCCCTGCGCCGCACTTATAGACTCTGGGCACTAGAGTGTGCCCAGAGTCTAAAGCGCATGCACAGGTCACCGGGAAAATGGCCACGACGGCCATTTTCCCTGTACTGCACATGCGCAAATGACTGAAAAATGGAAGTGGCAGCCATTTTCCAGCCATTTGTACAGACGCAGACACTGGAGCCGACGTGGGACTCTGGAGAGGTAAGTATTATTGGTGCGTGGTGTGGGCCCCCCCTGGACCCAGGAGCCCATGTGTCCTGCACACCCTGCACCCATTATAAATACGCCCCTGGGCATTACTATGGGGGAATTCCCCAGGGGCGTCCAATTACTGTCTTGCCCCGGGTGACAAAAATCCTAGTTTCGGCCCTGCAATAGTACTATCGTATGGGGACCTAAATTCGCAGGAGCATTTGCTGTGTTCAGATGGTGCTTGCTCCCGCACCCCCACTCCTTCTCTATCGGAAGGAGTCCTGGGCTGCAAAGAGGGATCCTTTTGGATCCCTCCGCCCCTGTCCAGGCCCAGTTCAAGCAGGCGCACTTGGCAGTGCTAACTTTCACTGCTACAAAAGTAGGAGTGAACGAGATCGCGGAGACAGCTGATTTTCAGATCAGCTGTCTCCGCACCGGAGCAATGTTGAATTGCTCCAGTGAACTTGTATCCACCACTGGTACTAGCAGCGAGCTGGAACTAGGCGCCCCCTGGTTATTAACATTTTGAATGGACCACCTTAGTGTATTTTCCTGGAACTTAAACACACTGAGGACTGCTTCTTGTCCTTTTTGCATCTTTCAACATATGTATCTTAGCATCTTTTTCTTTTACACTCAACTTAAGTCTTTAAGTGAAGGATTTTTTCCTTTTCTCCATTGCATTCTAATACCCCTTTAATATCTCTTTTATATATAAACCTAAACCCTGGGCTTGTACATCGACCCAGGTCTGGCGTATGTCTGAAAGGTCTGATCTGGGTTGACAGTCCAGTGTCTGCAACCCTGTCGATGACCCGGCTCAAGTCTGAAAGGTGTGACCCAGATCTTGGTGACCCAGGTCACGCCTAAAAGGAATTGATTGGCCAGTAGCACTTCTTGATGACATGATCTCCAAATGCTCACTGAATGCCAGAAGACCTGATTTATTGGAAGACCTGGGTTTGGTGTGAAGGGTGAAGACCCGGCAATAACCCGGATTCATAACCCATGTGTGAAAGGATTAACCCAGGCTTCAACCTGTGCTCAGTGTCCTGGGTCCTAGCCGGGTTGAAGCCAGGATTTTATGTCTGAAATGGGTTTTAGTGAGTCTCAAATTTACAAATTTGTGTTCTAATTTTCTATACTTTACAGCAAAAATGACCTTCCTCTAATTCACACTTCACAAGTTTTGCTTATAAATATTCAGTGTTTCTTTATTATAACTTGAAAATTGATTTGCCACTTTATCCCATGTGAGCTTTGTTTTGCTGTTATGTAACTTTTTCTTAATGTTTGCATTTCTTGCTAACCGACCACACATTGTTGGCTCAAAATAACAACATTTTTCCTGCTGTTATGAGACTTCTCTGCTTTCATTCCAGACTTTCAATATTTCACTTTCCTCAAGGTACTTAGGGGCCTATTCATCAACACTAAAATAAAGTTTTTAAGGACATTTTCCTTAAATTCCGTTATTTTAGTATTCATGAAGATACTTAACGCAGGAGACATCACTGATATCTCCTGGTTACGTCCCCCTGTGTTAATTTCTATACTCCCCATACATTAGTATGGGGATATGGAAATTATGGTATTCATCAAATTCCGAAAAATATGTATTTTCTGAATTTGATGGAGTTACTATCCGCCACTGTGAGGTGGCGAATTGCAGGTGAAACTTACCTGCTTCCAGTTGGTGAGGTCCCCCGTCGTCTTCCTCCGGTGCTCTTGTCCGTCCTCTGGCTCCGGTGGCTGCTCCTAGACGTGGCGGCGTGACATCCGCCAACCAGCCATCCCGCTCTCTCTCTACCACCCGCCTGCATGCTTGCCTGGACAGGCATGCTGCTCACGGCTCTGCAGTATGTGAGGGACAAGTTTTTTTCGTTATTGATCTGTTTTTTTGTTTCTGTGGGGGCCAGCCAAGATTTTTTTTTCTGTGGGGAGCAATGTGGCATAGTTTACTTTTTAGTGGGACCAATGTGTTGTTGTTTTTTTCCTGTGGAGAGCAATGTGATGTTTTTTGTTTATTCCTTCGAGGCCACTGTAGTGTGTTTTATTCCTGTGGGGTCCAAGGGGTGTGGGAGCCAGTATGTATGTTTTTTCATAGGACGCACACGACATATCACCGGATGGTGTGCCTTGGCAATTTTAAAATCTTGCGTAGTGTGACTCGAGTTGAAAAAGGTTGAAAATCACGGAAATAAACACATTGAGACTTGTATTTGCCAATAAAATTTTTGTCACAATTTATTTAAAATTAATTGGAAACATGGAGCTGAAGGAAAAAAACAAAAGCATTTATCGATCAGCTGCACTATCCAGTGATCAGAAGATACATGCTGCAGCAAGAGTTGTGCAAGTATATATCCCACTCTCTAGGTCCCCCCTCTTGTATTGTGATGCTAACCTAACCCTCGCCAATACTCCACAACCACCTCATGCGCCACATGTACCCGCTGATAATGATGCTTTTCTGCCACAGCAAGGAAACCAGCAGGTAACCATGCCCACCAACAACAACCGTCTAGGCATCATTTTCAGATTCACAATCACTGTCTGATACCAACAACTCCACAAAATATACCCTGATCTGCAAAACCAAACTTACAATGTACCTATGGCCTAAATCATTGCCTCTAAGATGCACCATAATTAATTTCCTAAAACCCAAATGCTCAGCAGCTGCACACGGAGGGAAACCATCTCAGTACATACCATGCTTCCTGTGCCAACATACCGACTTGTAGCTGCCCCATTGACCCCAGAATGCAGTGAAGCCCTGTATACAAAGTAATGGCCCACAAATCATACTACCTGAGACTGTTGAAGTACACCTGTAACAAAAAGTCAACAAACCTAACAAAATCATATAAACAGATAACCCACAATCAGACCAAAAACATAAATACACAAAACACATTGTGATCAAATTTGGACTCAAAGTGCTTTACATTTGCATTTATAAAACACAAGATAAAAAAATTAGCTTAGCAGAAAAGAGAACTAAGAATTTGGGTTGTATTTTTTTTTAGGAACTAAGGAGACATTAAAGAAATGCTTCAGTAAGCAGCTAGGTCTTGCGTCTGTTTTTAAATGATTCTAGAGGGGAGGCTTCTCGAACTGTGCCATCGAGCTGCAGTGGAACTACTCATGCCAGCATGCACTGCCACAGTTTTGCTATTAGGGCATGCTAAAACTGTGGCAGGGCATGCTGGGATATGTATTCCCATAGCAGTTGGATGGCCACAAGTTTGACACCCCTGCTTTAGTGGATCAGGAAACATGGCACTCATTTGATGGCATGGTTGGGATTCCAGCTCAGATGGCAGATACATTATCTGCAAAGAAGTTTGCAAGCTCATTGTATCTTGACTGGGAGAGGGTCTCATTAGACTGCAAGCATGCTAGTTTGCAAAGCATCTCCACTGTATGGAAAAGCTAAGCTGCCCTATTATTTGCTGCCATGATCTCACTTGATAGGAACTCTATTTTCTTATGGGTAATTGTGGATTGGTTATTCATTAATATACTTTATTAGTTTTATTAGTTTTGGCTTATCCTCTACCAGATTAGCCTTCCTCTATCGTTTTTAAATTCTGCGACCCCTTTTCTTGAGCTCTAACACTGTTGTCAAACGAAGGAGATTGATAGTGTGGTATGTGGGTATGTAAATGCAGTGGTGTCACTGGGAATCGGGATTGGTGATAACCAGTGCACTGTACTCACATATAACCCCTCCTGTGGTCTTCTGCGTGCACCCTCGGGGCACTTCAAAAGCAGCGTGGCCTTGAGCCGCCAAAGCCACACACACTGACATTTTGGGGGCGTGTCATGCCCTCATTATTGTCATGCTGGGGGCTTGCCCAGCACTCTGGGAGCCGTCTGACAGCCCTCTGCCTCCCTCCCAGCACAATGGATGATGCACCTGTCATCTATCTATGCTGCTCGGTGACACCATCTGAGTGGTTGACACCAAAATAGCAGATAAGCTCTGCTATTTTGGTGTCACCCCCACGGACAGTGTTACCCTTGATGCCACTGCATATATGCACAGGAGCTATCATTTCTATTGAAGACGTCACATCCCTATTATAGTAACCCACAAGGGAACAATGATCGTCACATGCACCCGATATCACAAAGAGTTCCAATTTGCTGCAAGACCCTCCTGGGGAGCCATATTTATCCTTGTCCTTTGCCAATACCAAGTCAACTCTATGGGCAAAGTAATTTTTTGAGGGGTTGCAACTGAGAACCAAAGTTAGTGGTGGTCTGAACACATAAGTCAGGGGTGGGCAATAAGCGGTCCTCCAACTGCTGTAGAACTACACATCCCAGCATGCCCTACAAAAGTTTGTCCATGCCAAAACTGTTGTAGTTCAACTGCAGCTGGAGGGCCACTTATTGCCCACCCTTGATGTAACTGGTGAGAGACTTCTTATCCAATCTAGAATACAAGATCAAAAGTGTCACTACTTTTTTGTGTAACAGAATTAATAATGGAGCGTACACACGGTCAGATTTGTCAGATGAACGACTGAACGATTAAACGATTTGAACGATTTGAACGATTGAACGATTTTTGACTGCATTAAAATGAATGGAATTGTCCAAGTCTGACTGCAAACCCATCAGATGTCAGATATCGTTATCTGACAAACGGGAACGCGCATCGTTGATCGTCCATCGTTCAGGCATGTCAGATATGAACGATTTTCCATCAGATATGAACGACTGAACGATTTTTAAATCGTTATCGTCCATATCTGAAGAAAAAATCTGATCGTGTGTATGCACCATAACTTGTGTGAAGCCCAGAGCATTCATTGTGCACAGGAGGTCTTGGCAAATGCGTGAGAGCTTATAATCAACTTATACATTGAAATCCCCATGGGTTAGCCATTTTTGATACTCCAGAATTAGGCGAACAACTAGGCGAGCAACAGTTTATAAAAGGAAAAAAAGATCAATACGGCGCTGTCACTAAGTAGCTGGTTCAAATGGAAGGTGTCAGCCTCCTGGTATAAATTGTACACACAAAGAAAAATGAAGGTGAACAGCGCTGAAAATCGAATGATTATAATCACAATGATAGATAAATTAAATTAAACTCACAAATAATAAAACCCATCTCCTAGTACATGGTATAAGATGGGTGTAAAACACATAGGAATGGCTCTGAGCAGCTTGGCTGAATGAAAATGAAATGTTTATTACTGCAATTTCATATAAATAATAACATGCAATAAAACACAAATAAAAAAGCATAAATTAGATGATGAATCCGTGTAGAAACAGATTAAATAAATGCAAATAAAAAAGCTAAAATTAGCTTTAACTGTTAATAAATCTCAGTTTCAAATGTGCAATCGGCAGGGAGTAAAAGTTCAGTTATTATTAGGCTCAATAGAACAATCCGGAGTATTATCCAGCTTATGATTATTTACCAGACTTGTGTAGGTAGTTCACATCCCGATAAACATGCAGATGTCGCTGCAATGGCGTGCTTGTATAAGTGTACCAAAAGGCTGGAGTGAGGTACAGTAGATGGCGTTGGTTCGGAAAGTGTTCAAGTATCCAAATGAGATCTCAATCGAGACACTGCCGATGCCAGAAGGGCGAGTAACTGGTTCTGCAGTTTCTTTTAGAAATAGTTTTCCATCTCCACGGAGGCACAGTAGAAAAGGAAGGTGGAAGGAAGCAGCTGAAAAAAAACACTCTGGAAACCAAAAAACAGTCAGGAGCTCTGTATAAAACTCCTTTAAACTCCCTCCAAAGTGGCAAATAGCACTTGCCATAGGTTACTCATGTGCATTGAGATTATGTTCAAACTTAGGGCCTGATTCAGACCCGCTCGCAAGCGCTATGCGCTTGCAAGCGGGTCGATGGCCAGGCAGTGCACAAGTGCGCCGTGTGCACAGCGCGTGCGCGAGCCCCGGAGCGAGTGAGAAATCACTCGCTCCGGGGCTCACTACAAATGGGGCGGCTGTCGATGTTAATCGACAGCTTGCTCCGTTTTGTAGGTGGGGTGTGGGGGGGTGGCTGGACAAACGGAGGCGTTCCTGAAGGAACGCCTGCCGTTTGTGGGTGGACCTACTGACATCACCAGTGATGTCAGTAGTGAGCTTCCGGCTCTTTTAAAACCAGAAGTTCACTGGGGCTTGCGGCAGACGAGACTCTACCACAAGGGTCTCGTCGCAAGCCCGATGGTCGCGACCATCACGATCATCACCTGGCCGCCCGCAAAAGCTGTGGGTGGTCACCCACAGCTTAGCTAGCGGCCAGGGGGCCGTTTTTTTATAAAAAAGCGACCGCCCTGATTCAGAGCGAGCACTCGCTTTTTGCAAGCGGCTCTGAATCAGGGCCTTAGTGCAAACTGCCAACATAGCTGAAGAAGATCCAACAGAAGCTGCACAGTAAACCATACTAAGGTGAAATTAGTTATAGTACACACCTTGCAATCCC
This sequence comes from Taudactylus pleione, assembly GCA_031769625.1. Lineage (NCBI taxonomy): Eukaryota > Metazoa > Chordata > Amphibia > Anura > Myobatrachidae > Taudactylus > Taudactylus pleione. The sequence goes on from JAUIMM010000129.1 coordinate 3,004,465, forward strand.
TGTGCAGCCAAATAGCATTTAAATACACCCACAAACTGAAACTGGGAAAATGGTGAGCTATCCGGTTGTGCCAGACACAGGGAAAATGAGCAGATTGTGATGGGACAAAAATAGTCAGTTACGGGGACTGATTCTGAGGTGGGAATAAATAAAAAAAGAGCAAGTAACTGTGCATCTAGGCAGAACAATGTTTCATGGTAGGTGGATCAGATTTAAAATGTGCAAAGAGACTTGGACAACAGGGGGAGGCGGAATAATCTGCGGATCAGAGGGGTGTCGGAAGATATCTTACTACAGGGTCTTGTCGGCTTCCTCACCAAGGTCTTCAATGACATCTTGGGCCGGGATCCCAACTCTCGGGTAGAGTTTGATAGAGCCAATCGCGCCTTGCGCCCCAGAGGAGCCCCGTCAGACCGCCCGAGAGATGTTATCTGTCGGCTCCATTATTATACCCAGAAGGAAGATATCTTACGCAAGGTCCGTCGCTTGGATGTCATAAACATCGACGATCAACAGATTCAGATCTTTCAGGATTTGTCTTGGTCGACACTCCAAAAACGTAGAGCTTTACATCCTCTTACTGCTGAACTGCGGAGGCTCGATATTAAATACAGATTGGGATTCCCTTTTAGCCTTCAAGTTTATCATAACGGCAAGTTGTCTACCTTCAAAGATCCAGCTGACCTCCCCTCTTTCTGTTCCACCCTGAGCATTCCTTTGGTGTCCCTTCCGGATTGGCAAGAGTCACTTTTGAGTTCTTTCCTGCCAGAACTCTCTCATCCCAACAATGACTGGCACCTGGTTTGTCAAAACCCGAAACCTCCTACTAACCACCGCAAGTCTGTGCCCTTGGCTCCCGAGGGATGATCTCCATATATTCTGAGCCATCTTCCATACTACAAGGGGACTCAATGTTGTTTGGATGATGCCCTGTATGGAAACTGGCGAGACGAATCCCTCCCTTTGCTCCTCCTCTGATTGCATATCCTTTTCAATATATTATCGTATTATTAGTGTTATATTATTCATGTATGTTCCAGTTAGGTATTACCAATAAGCATTCCCCAACGGACACTCTTGGTTCGATCTATCTAGATATGTTTTCTCAATGTTCTTTCTTTGTACTACAAGACACCAATTTGATTGTATCTGCAATGTTTTCTCTGCAATGTATTTAAAAAGTTTTGTATGCATCGTTTTTTTATTATTTGTCACTAACCCCCGATGACCCCCTTACCGCCCGGTTTCTCTTGGTCTCGGTTATGCTTCTCATGCCCGAGCTCCCAGGTGGCAGTAGTGTTTACAAGCTATTGTTCTGTTTGGGCCTGATTCAGAGCCGGACGCTATTTGCGCTCGCTCGTTCAGAAAAAGGGGCCGGATATTTAAATAGAGCGCTCGCTCTTTGCGGTCTGTTGACGCCTCTATGTCTGAACGAGCGAACGAAACATGCGCTTGCTATTTTTTTAAAAACGCCCCCTGGCCGCTCGCATCCTACGTCATCTACGCTATTTATTAGATTGATCGAGTACATCGAAAGGCGTATGAACTGCTCGCCGTGCTTGTGGTAGGATTTTCCTACCGCAATCATGCCAGCAGTTCAGGCTAAAAGACAACCAAGTGACGTGGTCGATGACACTGCTTTGTTAATTATGCACACCCTTAAAACGCCCGTTTTGACCGTTTGGCACGCCTCCGTTCGGATCTCCACTCACCGTTTTCAAGCACCTTCCCCTGTTACCACCCACAAACGCCTCATTCTGTCACTCAAATTAGCAGGCATTCTCTATTTTGCGAGCACACAATTTCCGACCACAATGACTGGTTCGCGCATCCATATTACAACCCATACGAATGCACAGTTGTGCGAACATTGCTCGGAGCGAACGAGCGGCAGCTTACGAGCGGCTCTGAATCAGGCCCAATGTTCCTTATTATGTGTTCTTTGTTTTTTGGTTTCTTTCTTCTTCTTTCTCTTCCTTTTTTTTTAATTTTGATTACCCCAATGTATTTTCCTTCCCTGGGAGAGTTGGTGTGCTCCATCATGATTTATGCTCATTGTCACAGACGATAGATGATGGCGGTTGATACATGAGCTACAACCATTAAAGTGGTTTCGCTCAATGCAAAGATCCTAAATTTGCCAGAGAAAAGATCTAGGGTGGTATGTGACCTGTTTGTAGCTAAGGCGGATGTAGCATTTCTCCAGGAAACGCACTTTAGGTCTGCTGATGCCACTATCCTTAAAGATCGCAATTTCCCAGTCTCTTTTTATAATAACAACACTAAAGGCAAATCCCTAGGAGTAGCCATTCTGATATCTAAGCGCCTCCTGTTTCAAGATGTGACCTCAGTGGCTTTGGAGGAGGGCAGAACACTTTTGGTTAAGTTCACGTTATTTGGCCAACTGTATACATTTATTAATCTTTATGTCCCCAACCAGTATCAGCCATCTTTTCTCTCAACCGTCCTGGATCGGATTGCCCCGCTGGTCGTAGGTATTCCGGTTCTTGGGGGTGATCTGAGTTGGTCTCTCCAACCGGAAGTGGATGTTTCAGGAACTCCTGCTAGACTCTCACTGACTGAAAGTTCACATCTGAGATTTTTAGAACCTATAATACTGTATATGAAAAGAATATCTCATTAAGCGTCTGCAGTCCACACTCTCTTATAAAATGATAGCGGTCTCTACATATATATATCCATAAGATTTATCATTTTGTGGGAAAGGTGTTTGTGACCTATTTTTTCAAATATTAAGTGATAACCATATGAGGCACTTTGACATCCTATCCACACTGCGAGTTTTTTCTGTAATCTCTATTAACTGTGGGCTATCTCATTAAAGTAATTCTCTCATTGTGTGTCCGATGCTTTATGTATGACACTCAACAGCAGAAACGAAATGTGAGCAATGTCCCTGTTAGTCTGTTGTATCCACAGGCAATTTGTCCTCCGGTAATCTCTCACTCCTCATAGATCGCCTATAGCATAGGTGAGGAGCAGTAGAATGAGGAGAGGCAACTCTATGCCTGGACTTTACTGAACTTTCTTATACCCACTACTCATTTCAAATAATAACATTTACGGGTACAACTGCTTCTAAACCATACGTATGTTTATTGGAATTTAATCCCATTATACTATATCATTTCTATATTTCGCCAGTCCCAGGGTGCTTACTATTTTCTAATTTTGATTGTATGTATTGTTTCTTTGTATAATGTATGTATTTATTCTCCTTTCATTTTTGGACATTTAGTGGACATTTCTATGGTTCCTTTTAGATATATGTAATAAAGGTTAATTTTTAGGACATACTTGTCCAATTTCCAATAATCTAGTATAAGAGTGCTCGCACAACAGAGTTTCTTTTTCTGTTTCTTTGTTTATCTCGATCCCATACCTGATTTTAAAATAAACTTTTCTAAATCCATGGCAGTGAATATGTCGGCACCCTCACACTCTATTGCAGGGCTCAAACATGCTTTCCCCTTTACATGGCATGCCACTAGTACCTTGGAGTTACACTACATACTGATTCTTCTCGTCTATTTGATGTCAATTTTAAACTGTTGCTCCTTACACTCCGCTCAGATCTTAGGGACTGGCATACCAAGCGGCTATCATGGTTTGGTAGAATTAGTGTAATGAAAATTAACGTTCTCCGTAGAGTTTTGTTTTTCCTCCAAACCCTGCCCATACATATCCCCAAGTCATGGTTAAAGAGCTACATAATGTCATCAGAGACTTTGTATGGGGAAACAACAGACCTAGGTTTCAACACGTAGTTCTCTTCAGACGCAGACATATGGGAGGCCTTCAGTTGCCTCATTTCTCAGTATACTATGACGCCATAGTGTTGGGTAGGATAATGGAGTGGTCCCGGACAACTGACGCCAAACAGTGGGTTCACCTTGAGAATCATTCCCTTCCCATTCCCATTGTGCACTACCCCTGGTGATCCAGGGTTCCAGTTATCTCTCACCCCACTATTGGCCCCACCTTAGCCCGATGGAATAGATTATGCAAACTAACGTGCATGTCCTCTACTCTCTCTCCCTTGACTCCCCTTTTCAGTAACCCTGATTTCCCTCCGGGTGTTGCCGGCAGCGCATTTATTTGGAAACGTCAGGGAGTGCAGCGAGTTGGCCAGCTGATCGAGGGGGGAGTTGTGCTCTCCTTCTCTGCTCTACAGGCTACATGGGGGCTTCCTCTGAGCATGGGGGCTGAGATTTGGAGATATCTCCAATTGAAGCACTTTCTACAAAGGAGCAATGTTAGCACGGCGGGATCTAGATCTTTGACTCCCTTTGAGGATTTGTGCCTGACACCTTTGCACCCGGTGCATTTCCTCTCACAGAGTTATGCACTTTTGATTGAACATTTGTACCCTACTCTTCCCAAATACGCCAAGGATTGGGAGCGAGACCTACACCTTGATTTAGAGGAGACTGATTGGAACAAAATTCTTCAAAAAACGTTTGCTAGCTCGGTTAGCTACTCTGTGATTGAGACACAATTTAAGGTTTTGTCCCGATGGTACAGATGCCCTCTTACGCTAGCAAAAATGTTTCTGGGGCTGTCGGGCAAATGTTGGAGGTGTGATATGGAGACAGGCTCCCCACTACACATCTGCAGTCTCTTAAGTCCCTTTTGGAACCAGGTGATTTCTATTACTAAGACTACAGTGGGTGCACATACCCCCCCTGACTCCTCCTTCTGGCTTCTCAATTTATTCCCTGGCCCTATTTCAAACTATAAAAAGTCCCTGTTAAAGTTTCTTAATAGCACCGCCAAAGCTGTGATCCTGGTGCGTTGGCAACTTCTCCTCCCACGCTTAACCCTGCATCAGGCGCACCTGTGGGACTCCCAGGTTCAGGCGCCTGTTATAAAATCGTCAGTACACCTAATTAACTCAATTCTAACTTTCTTAAAGTGATCAGTGACCTTCATTAGGATGTACAAAGAATATATGGAAAGCTGATTCAGAAAACCACATTTATTAACCTTAAAGCAAGTAAAACAAAAAATACAAAATTTTGAGAGGCGCAGTGTGCCTCAGAGGCCACCCTGGACAAACCTACATATTTCTGCGAAATACCCACAACCTTTGTAATTTTCATTCATAAAATGAGCAAAATACACAAAATTGTGAGAAAATAAAAAGAAATATGTACCTTCAAAAGTTGGACGAGTTCGGGCGCAATGAGCCTGAGAGGCCAGGAAGGTCACTACTCCACTCCACGCAGGCAGCGGGAAAACTGACTAGGGGGGTTTCAAACAACACCTAGAGATATGAAGGAGCTAGGAGGGGCAGGCCCCTGCACCCCCTTGCGGCGGAGAGGTGAGCGAGAACAGGGTTTGGGCGCCTATCAGGCCAGCTGCGCCTGACGCAGAGTTAAGGAGTGGTTCACCCGTATTATAGACTTATATACAGTCAGGTCCATAAATATTGGGATATTGACAGAATTTTCATATTTTGGCCTCTATTCACCACCACAATGGCTTTGAAATTAAACAAACAAGATGTGCTTTAACTGCAGACTTTCAGATTTAATTTGAGGGTAATTACATCCAAATCAGGTGAACGGTGTAGGAATTACAACGGTTTCTATATGTGCCTCCCACTTTTTAAGGGGCCAAAAGTAATGGGACAAACTAAACAATCCTAAATCTAACTTTTACTTTTTAATACTTTGTTGCCAATCCTTTGCAGGCAATTACAGCCTGAAGTCTGGAACGCATAGACATCACCAGACACTGGGTTGCATCCCTGGTGATGCCTTGCCAGGCCTCTACTGCAAATGTCTTCAGTTCCTGCTTGTTCCTGCTTGTTCCTGCTTGTGGTGGTGACTAGAGGCCAAAATATGAAAATTCTGTCAATGTCCCAATATTCATGGACCTGACTGTATGTCCATGGAAGATCTTCGAATGGGCCCAGAGAAATATCAGGAATTTATTTCTACCTGGCACCCATGGTTGGAATTTAAGTCTTCTAGTACATATTTAAGATCCGCGGATTGAGCTCTGACATTATTTTCCTGTCATCTCTAATCTAATTTATGTTATTTTTTTTTTTTTCTGCTAAAAGGCTGTTCCTTATGGAACATTTACATATTTCTAATTAAGAGCCACCAGCTCCCCCCCCCATCCACCCCCCTCTTTCTTCCTTTCTTTTTTCCCCTCTTTTCTGTGTTAGATCGTTATTCATTTATGTATTCATTTATTTATCTATTTTTTATTTTTTTTTATTACTTTTATTTAACTGTGTTTTCTTTTTTGTTTTTGATTACTGCAGTTAAGGTGTGGATCTATTTCTATATCTAGTACTTGTTATGTGTGATGTATATTTCAAGCTATGTTACCGAATGTATGTTGTTTTTCTCACAAACTTTTTTGGAAGCAAAAAAAGCATAAAAAAATCTACCAATAAACATATATTGATAAAAGAAAAATGTGCAAAGATATTTAGATTTGGGAGGGGCATGTACAAACTAAGAATCTAAAATGCTGTGTAAAAATAAAGCTGCCCAGCAGGGCCATAAGGAGGGCAGTGCAGCAAGTGCCTTCACACATGGTGGAGCACCCTTGGGGCGGCACAGTCTTAGCCTCTCATCCCTTGCATCTGGCTAGCAGGATGCCTGGAACTGTACCCTGCAGACAGTATCAATGCTGCAGTGCCACTGCCGGAACATCCTTCAGACACTCCGGCCACGCAACCTGTACATCTGCTCGGAGTGTCCAGTGTGCGGTTCTCTATTCATGGCACTCCCGCCATACCCACCCACAAACCCTGGAGAGCAGCTTTATGATGGCATGCATTCAGGGGGAGGGAGTAATAGCGCCACTGGGCTCACTGAAGCCCTATTAAGGAGCTGCAGTCCAGCACCTGTGGGCTTCATGAAAAAGCAGGCAGTATTTACCCTGCTTGCAAAAATATAAATGTATTTGCACCCCTTACATTGCAACATGCTATGTCCAGGTATACAGTTACTTGCTCTTTTTTGCTTTACACCAACAACTTCAGAATCATGCCCTTGGAATAGTGGATAGTATATAAATTCTTTCACTCCTTTATCAAAACATTACACAGAAAAATCCCAGATGTTGTGAAGACCTTAGCAGACACTACCAGTTTGCCAACACAGAATGCGAAAGCAAGCCCTCAAAAAAAGAAACCCTTAACAAAGCCAACTCAAATTCATCAGCTACCACTGAGCCAACAGTGATGATCAAAGACTTCAGTATACCTGTGCTGAACTCAGATGTTCTGTAGCAATCAGGAAACTCTTGGTAGGGTCTTCTATACTGCCCAGTTTAGCAAAGTAGGTAATGCTTCCTAGACTAGTTAGAACCTTGCAAGCCAATCGCTCCAGTATTGGCCAGATAACCTGCCAGACATGAGAAGTTCAGACCTCACCCACTGGACAGGCATCAAGCACCATAACTTAACCAAATCATCACATGTGTCAGCCAGCTGATCATCTACCCCCACCATGTGCTTAGCCTGGAAGCAAATCTCCACTTCCAAGCACATCTGTTTGCAGCTGAAAAGAATGGATATACATGGGATATCAGCCATATGATCTCTCCATTGAAATCCCACAAGAAATGTAATCAGATCAGAAGTTTGAGTGCAACAGAATTCAAACTCAATGAAATTTGATCCAAGACCTTAGATTACTTATTTGGTGGCAGGCTACATGAGCCTGACTGAGTGTCAATCTAACTGCCCAGAAAAAACAAACAAGTGGAAGCATCCTCTTTTTTATCCAGCACAATGGGAACACCCAGAGAGCTGAAGACAGCTTGGACAGAAAAGAAACCTAAGATACAAAAGAGTAAAGAAAGGAGACTCTTGTGTGGGGGCACTCTACATGGATCAGAAACAACTAACAAACACAAATTTAGAAGAGAGAGAATGTTAGAATAAAAACTTATTAAATAATGTGTCTAGGATAATGGTGATGAGAAGACTGTGTGATATGACAGTGTCCTTCTATTCACCATGCCTAACTCCACCAAACTAGAAATGTATAAGCAATAATGGGAACTGAGAAAATAAAATAAACAAGAACCAAATAGTAAGATGACTCTTCTACTAAGTTAGTATCAGTTGAGGTAGATTGATCACTTGAGTGTATACTGACCACTATCTGAGTTCACTGGTAATCTCATCAAGTAGATGCATTTTGTAATGCATTTCTGTTGTGAATAGATATACAGCTAGTACCGAAAAGCGTTTGTATTGGCCTGTTGTAGTGATCTGCTTCTGGCCACTTGTCCGTCGGCAGAGGTGGCTAGTGAGAGTCACCCACCTCAATACAACCGATCACTCCTTTAGTTGCAAAAAGTATAAATCACACATATCCTAGTTTTTTTGTGTCATCACTTTTTAAATTTTTGTATACATGCCTGTACAGTGTATACATGTCACAATTGTAGTATATAGCGTGAAAATATTTTTATTATATATAATGTTACAAAACGTATCTATTACATATGTAGTATTTCTATGGCAACAAATTTATTACTAGTATACAATTCAAATACTGATCTAGTTCTCCCTCGCATCAATACATGCATCAATACAATGTTTTTGTAACATTATATATAATAAATATTTTCACCCTATATACTACAATTGTGACATGTATATACATGCATGTATACAAAATTGTAAAAAGTGATGACACAAAAAACTAGGATATGTGTGATTTATACTTTTTGCAACTAAAGGAGTGATCCTCCTGCCTTTTCTCCACCTTTACTATCTGTACTCTCATCAGCTCCATCTCTGGGAGTTGACGGCAGATGCAGGAACCCTTTCTGATCGGTTGTATTGAGGTGGGCGACTCTCACTAGCCACCTCTGCCGACGGACAAGTGGCCAGAAGCAGATCACTACATCAGGCCAATACAAACGCTTTTTGGTACTATCTTCTGTATATCGATTCACAACAGAAATGCATTACAAAATGTATCTACTTGATGAGATTACCAGTGAACTCAGATAGTGGTCAGTATACACTCAAGTGATCAATCTACCTCAACTGATACTAACTTAGTAGAAGAGTCATCTTACTATTTGGTTCTTGTTTATTGTATTTTCTCAGTTCCCATTATTGCTTATACATTTCTAGTTTGGTGGAGTTAGGCATGGTGAATAGAAGGACACTGTCATATCACACAGTCTTCTCATCACCATTATCCTCGACACATTATTTAATAAGTTTTTATACTAACATTCTCTCTCTTCTAAATTTGTGTTTGTTAGTTGTTTCTGATCCATGTAGAGATCAAATAAAAGATAAGTTTTATAATATAAGAGTGCCCCCACACAAGAGTCTCTTTTCTCTACTCTGTTGTATCTTGTGCTTTTTGACTCTATGGGAGCACCACCGACAGTATTTATAGTATAACAATCATTTCTAGAAATTTGTATCAATGACTCATTATCGGTCTACGCAGACTTAGTGTATTGACATCTGTGCCTAGACCACCCCCCAAAAACAGAAAAGAAACCTACCTGCACAGAACTGACTCATTTGGTTCAATCACAAGGAAGTCATCCAAATAATGGGCCAGAGCCTCATGCCCCATTCGACCCTGAATGTATCATTACAGTAAGGTGGAAAAATACTCAAAATAAGCAAAGATCAAGTTGTAGCCCATAGTCAAGCACCTGTCCAGAAAATAACCCTCAAACAATTGGAAACCCATCAATCAGAATGATTCCAGGTGCAAAGGTAGGAGACAGAACTCCATCTCTACATCCAGTTTAGCCAGAAGAGTCCCAGGTCCATCCAAATGAACAAGTCCGGAGAATCATCAAAGGTTTGATAAATAATCAGCAATGAGGGCCACCGCCTGGAGAGATGCAGAATAAGGGCAACCCCCATGGGAGAAATACAGTGGTGGGACAGGAAAGTATGCTGCTATATGCCACAAACTCACTTATACTATGACTTAAGGGAAATGCAAAAGCCGATTTCATAGTCTTACAGGTAATAATCAGAGTAAATCTTTCAGTCAGCAACTGAAAATCTTTGGATGCAACCAAAAGTTTGGCATCCTCTAACACATTATCGCCCCTAATTCCTCAACACACGCTTTCAATTTATTTACATAAAACCACACTTACGTGTTTACCAAAGTCTATAACAACTAATTTTTCATATGAACATCCTGTCTTTAAATGTACTGTATTGCACTTTGTTGCAGAACTAAAGCACCCGGTATACCTATTCACCTTCACACCCATAAACCCCATTTACCAAACCCCCCCCCCACTTAGCACTCATTAACCCGCTCCTCTCTAAAAATCCATTTATCAATCCATTTATCAATTCACCCTCACAGCACCCATTAACACATATGTTTTTGTGTCAGCACCTATTAACCACCCAGCACCCATTAACCCAGTGGTTTCCAAACTGTGCACTGTGGCACCCTGGGGTGCCTCGGGACACTTGCAGGGGTGCCTCAGGTTGGTGGTCCAGCACCAAATCAAATTATTTCTGGTCAATGTAATGTAAATATGTCGACAAACAGAAGCGCAAACCTGTCCACCACCACATAACTGACCCTGAGGATGACAGGTAACACAATTTAATTCACTTTACTACATTTTTTTCTGAATTTCTCAATAACAAACTATTGGCCTAGGGGTGCCGTGAAAACAATACTGATACACTAGGGCGCCGTGATTCACAAAAGTTTGGGAACCACTGTATTAACCATTTCACACACTCAGCACTCATTAATCTATTCCTCTTGACTCCATTAATCAATCTACACTCACAGCACCCATTAACACATTCACCCACACTGTCAGCACCTATCACCCATCATCCTTTCTCACCACCCATTAATCTCTCCCCCACCAGGCACCTATTAATACAGTGACTCTCAGCAGCCATTAACCCCCCTCTGCATCAATTAACCCCCCTTCCCAGCACCAATTAATACATTCCTCCTCAGCACCCATTAAACAGTCCAACCCTCCCTACAACACCCATTAATCTCAATCACACACTATTATCAAGTTCCCTTACCTGCCTGGCTCCTGCAGCTCCTCGTTCTTCCTCCTGTGCAGCATGGGAGGCAGAGCTTGCACACTTGGCTGTGTGAGAGGAGAGGAGAGGGGATGGGTGTCCGGGCTGCTGCCTGCCTACTGCAGCCAGCTGAATACACGAACGGCCAGAGGAGCAGGCTTCAGCAGGTATAAATAAATAATAGCTGGTACAGCTGTGACAGTGGCTGTCACCAGCAGTATGCATTATGAAGGATGTCAGTGGCAGCCTTCATTTTTCCAACAGGCAGCCTCAGTGGGCCACCCCCTTCAAGTCCTGACGTCCTTAGGCAGCTGCCTAAAGCTGCCTAATGGTAGCACCGGCACCCTACTTCTGCTTGTTAAAATTATCACAGGCTAAATACAAACTCCCAAAACTCCTATACCAATGCCAACATTTCACACCCTGTCGTTTGCAGTCTTTAGGCCCATTATGCACAAAGTATTTTTTTCTTCAGTTGTTATTACAGTATTATAAACGTCTACCTCCTCTCTTATGTATGTATCGACTTGTGCCTAATCTCTTTAAATCCTATTTTCCAAAATTACATAATCTACATCAGTGGTGTCAAACTCGGGCCCTTCAGCTTTTGTGGGACTACATCATATCCCAGAATGCCCTGCCACAGTTTTAATATGCCCTAATAGCAAAACTGTGGCACTGCATGCTGGGATGTGTAGTTCCACTGCAGCTGGAGGGCCCGAGTTTGACACCACTGATCTATATGCTGCACTGCATATAATATTTGTTATGTTATGATGGCTGGGCAACAGCCATCATCCCATTTTATAATTGAGAGACGTTGGTTGTGCACTCTGCTATCAGCTACAGAAATGCTGGACATACTGTAAGAGACCGAGGGGCCTATTCATCATACCTTAAAACTCTCTGGAGGTAATTAGGTGTAGAACTTGCATGTAGTTCTACCTAATTACCGGAGGAATTCATCTTTCCTCCTTCCCATAACTATCTATTTCGAAAAGCTGTCATTTTTGCGATGACAGCTATTCCGGAAATAGATAGTTATCTCTATCTACACTAATTTACCACAGCTGGAATCTGTGCTGTGCATGCGCTGTTACTTTTGTAAAGCCAGCGCATGCGCAGCACTGCCTACAGTGGTGGTAAGTTTGTGTCCCCCCCAACCCTCCCCCCCCACTCACCTCCCTCCTGTCACCGCACTTACCTGCCCGCTGCAGCGCCTCTGGCTCCGGTGGCTGTGCTGTCACATGTTCTGCCAGCAGCCCACAGTACAGTTTAGAAAAAAAAAAAAATTTCTCTAAACTTTATTATGTTCTGCTGGGAGAACATGTATCTGCACAGCCCCAGGAGCCAGAGGATGGACCAGAGTGCCGGAGGAAGACGTTGGGGGACCTCACCAGCTTGAAGCAGGTAAGTTTCACCTGCTATTTGGCGAATAGTAACTCCATCAAATTCCGAAAATACATAATTTTCGGAATTTGATGAATACCATAATTTCCATATCCCCATACTAATGTATGGGGAGTGTGGAAATTAACGCAGGGGACTTAGCAAGGAGATATCAGTGATATGTCCTGTGCTAAGTGTGTTCATGAATACTAAAATAACGTTAATTAAGGAAAATGTCCTTAAAAATTTTATTTTAGTGTTGATGAATAGGCCCCCAAGTCAGTATATTCACATACTAACTATATACTGCAAAAGTTGGACATATAAAAAGTTTTGAAATTTTAACTCCTTTACTTAAATCTTGTAGAAGAGAAAATTAAGAAAAATATTTTTTTATGGATTAAAAACACATAAATAAAGAATGGGCAGAAGGATTATAAAAGGGCTTGAGAATCTGTTTCTGGGATGTTTGGAATTCTAAATCCCAGCCTTTAGTTTATGTTTTGCTTAGTTATGCAAAAACAAACAAGAAATAAACATAGAAAAGAATGTAACCCTATTCACAGGATGCTTGTTTTCTTGCATAGGGCTAGAATAAAACAGGGGGCATGAAGAAAATGTGGTCTTAGTGTAAGGCATTTGTCTCTCCTTCCGTTACATGTAAATTACTTGCTGTTCAAAACCTTACATTTCACGGAGATTATCAGCAAGAAAAGCCCATGCTTTTCAGGCCGGCATTGAGTGTTGACATATAAAGGAAGACAGGATGACACACGGAGAAGAAGAATTAGATATACTATAGCAATCATTTATCAAAATCTCCCTGCTGAAAAAAAACAATAAAAAATAATACATGATATTAGTTAACCAAAGCAAATCAATTAGCTTCATTGTGATTTATTTGTTTGTTAATTTTTTCCCCAAAAAAAATATTTAATTAAACAAAAGTGACAGAAAATCATACTTGACATAGATGTGTAGGTGACCAAAGGGGTTCAGTATGTTATGTCGACATTGATAATGTCAGTAGACACCATGTCAACAACTAGCATGCCGACATGCAGCATGTAGACACTGATGAAATATTGAAATGGTCATAATGTCAACAATCCATTTAATTTTAACCATGTCAATATCATTACTGTTGACATTCTGGTGTCAACATTATGAATGTCGTAATAGTAAGCGTCGACATACTGACAGCATACCACCAAAGTGGACAAGGTCCAGTAATTTGACTCGGGATGGCTTTGGCGTCACTGGAGACTGTTATTACAGCTGCAGGTTAACTGGGACCAGTTGCAAGGTATGCTTTTTGTATAGCAGAAAATTAGGACTTTAAAAAAATTTCATATTGCAGGAAGAGATTCATTGTTTTCATTTACATATTTTGCAAAAACAGGCAATGCAATCATTATTTATAATTATACCATTTTCTTTGATCTCACTATACAATATATAACACCACCCACTTTAAAAGATCATCATTGCAAACTCTGTTTGATGAGGATACGTTTGTAGAAATGAATTAAACCAGTATAGACACTCCTATGTACTGCATGGGGTAAATTTACTAAAGTGAGAGTTTTTAAAAGTGGAGATGTTGCCCATAGCAACCAATCAGATTCTAGCTATTATCTTCTAGAAGGTGCTAGTTAAATGTTAAGTAGGATCTAATTGGTTGCCATGGGCAACATCTCCACTTCTGAAAACTCTCACTTTAGTAGATTTTCCCCTATGACTTTTAAGTGTATAAATAGATACCTCATGTATTATGTTTTAAAAGGGTATAGTTCCACTTCATGTTTTCCATTAAAAGAACAGTTATTTTGGATACAATTATTTTCATTATTGTATTACGTAAAATTTTATTCAGAAATGTGTATTTTGTCCAGTCACCAAATTTAAATTGGAATAACCAGTTACTCATTAAAAACAAAGCAAGGCTGTAACAAGATAAATTTAATTATATGAACTATTTTCCTGTTTACACAGAACTTTATACAGCAATATGCCTTGTCTTTGTTTTGTTTACAAATACAGTTTTGTAACTATGCAATAAAAATTATAATTCTGTCAAAATATGCATATTATTTATACAAAGTTTACTTTGAAACTGCTTTGGATACCACACTTGCAAAACTTACACAAAAGTTTGATATTAAAAGAAAAACAAAAAAATAATGATGGTAATCAATGTTATTGAAATATAAATTACATATAAATGATCACCTTTAACTCCATATTTTGATATATGTAGAATGGACCAGTAAACAGTTATTGCATTTCAGGCAAGTTAAGAAGGAGGTACAGGGGACTCGTGGAGTGATCAATGTGTGAGACAGGAGACACATATGTATCAAAGAGAGACAAGCATGAAATAACACACATGCTAGAACAAGAGAGGAGACAGGCGATGTAGAGACGCTGGTGGAATTTGAAGCCGGGTACACACTGAGACAATGTCGGCCCGTGTTGCAAACTCCTACACTGCCTCCTCATATCATTCAAACTTCAAATTACTCAATATTACCCACAAAGCTCTCACCACCCGTTTGTGCTTCTTAAAACTCACCTCAAATACTCTCCCTCACACTTACATCTACCCCTGATCTGTGTATCACCTCCCTTCTGCTAACTGTCCTTCAGATCTTTCTTCAAGACTTTTCTTGAGCATCTACCATGCCTTTAATTCTTAAATGCTACCTATAGATTACCATACTCCCACATACTGTACTATTCATACTGGTACCCCATTAGTACTCTTTCTGGGTCCTATATACATCTTGTTTCACCTATGCTCCTTCCCAATAGATTGAAAACTTTATCATGAGCACAGTCCTCCCTACCTTGTGTGTTTTAGGTATGCTCTTTTTTTACCTCCTGTCAAACACTGCAGAGCATTCTGGTACCTTACAAATTAAAGATAGCAGTAATAATATAGATTTACAGAGCAAAAAGCATAAAAGAAGACACAATGGCAAGATACATGTAGAGATGGCAGAACTTCCATCCTGCTCATAAGCAGGTAGCATGAAAGCATTATTTACGTATTTCATGTATTACCATTTATTTATGGCATCATATTTTGTAACATTTATAATTGGGAACAACCATAATACTAAAATGAGACTTGTTATTAAGAGACAGACAAAAAGGTATGAGGCCCCTACTTGCAAGCTTGGGTTTGAAATCAACTTGGTGTCTGTGAAGAGTGTGTAAATTATCTGCGTGGTGCTATAAGAAGTGTGAGCTTGCGTTTGTGCCCATGGGGAAACAGAGATTGTCCTCTAATATTTTGTATCAAGTTATATATTATTTCACTAGTCCACTGCCAAAATAGAACACTAGAAATAGAGCATATTACCATTCTTCCTCTGAAAGCGGTAATGTATTCTCCTCACATATTTCACCCCTAATAGCTGAACTGCAATTTCGTGACAGAGATGTGCAATCAAAATGTATACATTATACAATTCTAGAAGCTGAAGACACAAATTAAAACAGAAGTAGATTTTGACATTAGCAATAAAATTGTTATTTAAGACTTTCAATATATGTACTTTTACAACCCAAAGTCAACTCAGTCAAGTGCTTACATTTTCTTAATTGTCTCACTACAATCTACCTACTGCTGAAGACTTTTTTAGAACTTCTGGTGTTGGGGTGATATTTTTTTAAGTACAATAAGATATGATGATTACCATTAATTTTAAAACATTTGCATATAATTTACAGTTGGTATATGAATAATATGAGTAATATCTAGATTTTCTTTCTTTCTTTCTTTCTTTCTTTCTTTCTTTCTTTCTTTCTTTCTTTCCTCTGTTCTATTTAACCCCCTTTACTTAATTTTTAATACTTTAGCCTGCTTAGTCCATTCTCTATTTTTATTCTACCCCTCCCTCTCTTGCCTTCTCTTGTCTTTGGTTCTCCAGGCTTTGCTGAGTTGATTGTTTGGCTTGGCTCCATACTGGAGGAATTCTGGCTCTGTTCCCCAATGTTCATTACTCCTCGGGGAGCTATGAAACGGCCTGGTGCACCAGAAACTTTATTAGAAACAGATGTCCCTCCGTCTGTCCCTCGGGGCTCTGTCTCTCTGGAAGGACTGGTGCCACTAAGATCTCTGCAATGGAAAAAAAGGAGGGAGAGGTGGAGAAACAAATTTGGAAGGGGGGAAGAGTCATCACAATAGCTTGAAGGAATAAGAATAAGTCAGGGTTTTTTTATAAAGGTGAAATAGAGCAGTTTCAATTACATAATGTAAGTATTTTAAGAAGTAGAAGTTAGTAAGTAACATTAGACTTGTTATAAAGACAAGACTAGCTATGTTCCTTCATAAGAGTTGCCATACTTTTAATTATATGGACAAGAGTATAGAATGAGTTCTCTCATCCTCATTTAACAGTTTGACCAGTGCTGTCATGCTCTGTTTAACCTTTATAGTGACAAACTGTTCAAAATCATTGTCATGGCTTCGGGATGCAGAAACCTTGTCAGAGAATAGGGCTTGAGGCCAAGTTACAGCAACCCAATCCAACTTTCTCTGTCACTTATAAAGTTTAAGAAGACTATACTGTTGCGTATACAATGCAAAGTTATAATAATTACTCCCTGTCAATAAATATGTTAAAGGAAAAGTCCCCCTTTGCGGCATTTGTAGGGGTTTTATATATATATATATATATATATATATATATATACATATATAAAAATCACAAACTATGAGGGTATACAAGTGGACCCAAGTGGACCTCCAGATTTTTTCTGATGGTGTCAGTGAAGTTTGAAGTTGCACCCCTAATTATGTCAAAAAGGTAACTGCAATATACAGTGTGCTACAGGGCCTTTAACCCTTCTGCTGCCATTGGGTTGCATACTTTTTACACGTCAGAAAGCCAGGTCAGTTTTTACATTATTATATGCATCAATAAACATATATTACAGACCCCAAATTCATTGCAACACCTCCTAATCCATATTTTTTTGTGGGTCAGAATGATATATATACGAGCATTTCTCTTATTTGCATTTTTTTATTTTGTCTTTTTTTATCCTTTTTTTTTTTCATTTCCCCTATCATGGGAATCTTTCTCTTCTGGATAGTTCACACTAACCAATAATAATGCCTGTGATCATTATATCAGGGATATGCCAGGCATAATAGGTTGCTACATGGGATTGGTTGTGTGAAGAGTTACATCTATGACAGCAAAAGGTTTCAATAGCCTTAAAAATATAATACATAAAGTAAATGTTCCTATTTCATTATGTTTGTCACTAATGGTGGATCTGGATGGTTGGAATACAGTTATATGAATTAATAATGGGACAAACTCATAATTTTAATCATGTTTCTGCAGTGTTTTTCACGTAAGAGTAGAAGGATCTATGTTTTTCTATAATATCTTAATGCCCCATAATACATATTTTTAGGATACCTTCCTGAATGTGAGGTCAAATTGTAACACAAATAGGACCAGTAAGAATGAACAAGACTGATCTATTTATATATTTAGGCTTGGAAAACATCTGATAATTGTTGGAAATGACGTGTGTACAGGTGTTGCAGAGTCATGTAGGCACACACCAGCAGATGACTCAAATAATGAACAGCCCAGTTACTTAACCAGTGGTGTTGGTTTATTTTGATATAGCAGGTAGAGCTGTACTCACTGCGGTATACACACTGGCAATGGAGCAGAGCAGGATTTTATGTAGCTCACCAGCGGTGAGTGTATGATGCATGTAGGTAGGTAGTGGTGCAGGATGCTGGAACAGCATACTAGAAGCTAATAATCAGGTCTCTTGCTAGGAGCTAAGTAGGAAGCGTCCGTCTCCGAAGATGCCGCTCTCCACAGTAGCAAGATGGCTCAGCGCATGCGCAAAGTTAAGTCCGACGGCCATGTTACAGGGAATGAATTCTTCCTGGAGGACAATAAGATGGAGATGGAGTCTGTGCAGTAGCACGCTTTCAATACCCTCATCCCCCTCGCTACAACTTCTCCATGTTACACAAACAATCAATTTCAGCTTTGCTGCAGCAACTGGTAAAATAATTGGGTTAAATACATGACAAGGCATCAACACATCACGTGACTTTAGTGTGGCTTTCTTGGAAGATATATTAACAAAAGTTCCTTCATTGATAGCATGGACCATAACAACAGTCTCTTGGAACTGCTGCCACTATCACAAGTGATATTTTTACACTTGTTGACTACTTGATCTTGCAAAGTCTTTTTTCCTATCTTGGATTTCCATTCACACCAATCAGACTTTAACTTTGGCTCCTGGATGTCTTAAGGCTCGCTTAGTGCCATGCCTGCAAACTCCTCATCATACCTCATACCTCTTAGGTGGCTTGCAGAAGATATTTTCGGTGATTGAACTTCCACGCTGCTAGTCTCTGTTTCAGATACATCTTCAGTTGCTGGCATGTCCAGTGACACATACTTGTTCTGCATATCAGCTTCCAGCTTTTCTTCAACTTGTGTTGTCTCTTTAAAGCTAAAATCTTGTGACTTAACAAGCCTTTTGGTATTTGGATTCCACAATCTGTAATATTTGCTCTTATGGCACTTGGTTTTCTCATTAACCATGCTTCAATAAATATTTAGTCTTTAGGGCAACTGCAGGAGAATGGCTCTTAAAATAAACTGCTGTGGCCATGGCTTCCGTCCAAAACGGTTTGTCTAGGACTGCATCGTTTAGCATACAATCACTGAAACCATTTTGCTCAGTACTATAGGCAATGGTCAATTGATGCTCTATTCTATATTTTCTTAAAAATTGCTACACCTCTCTGTTGAGAAATTCTCCACCATAATCAGATCTCAGGATTTTGAGTGTATGGGGCCTATTCATCATGTTAATTAACATTCTAACTCACCAAGGTTTGCGGAGCAATTCATCATTGCTCCGGTGCGGTGATAGCTGATGCGAAATCAGCTGCCTCCGCGAGCGGCTTCACTGCTCCTTTTCGGAGCAGTGAATCCTTTCACTGCTCCTGTCAGAGCAATGACGGGAGTGTGCATGCACGACCTACAGCAACGCATGCGCACAAGAGCCCCGACGTCAGGTGGAAGGAGCCGGACATGGGCGGAGGGATCCAAAAGGATCCCTCTTCGCAACCCGGACCTTCTTCCCATAGGGAAGGAGCAGGTTGCGATGCCGCAGCAGGAGCATTCGCCATCTGAAGATGGCAAATGCTCCCACAGTCAAGCTCTGAAAATATATTTTTGGAGCTTGATGAATACTGTCCCCATACTAGTGTATGGGGACAGCGGGCCATTCCACAAAAGGAAGGTAAGTAGGAGATATCTGTGATATCTCCTGCTTTACCATCTTGATGAATGGCCGATAACTTAATTTTCACAATTGCAGGTGAAAATGTGCATTTTCACCTGCTTTTGTGAAAATTAAGTGATGATGAATAGGCCCCTATAACCTGTTTGATACTCTACAAGTCTTTTGTACTCTGCAATCTTCTTCACCACTTCACGCTTTTCTCTAATGAAGTACATGTGTCATTCTTGTGAAGTAATCTATAAATGTTACAAAGTATCTGTATCCACTCAGATTTTACTTCCATCAGACCACATACATCTGATTGTACTAGATGGGCAGACTAGATGGGCCAAGTTGTTCTTATCTGCCATCAAATTCTATGTTTTGTAGCTCTGCTTGTTGATTTTGGATATGGTTGACAGCTTTATTTCCCTGCAGTACAGCTTTCACATACAGGTTTCTCTGTGTTAGTCACTGACACTCCTCTAACCATCCCTTTTTGTAGGTTCTGTTCACTATCATATCCAAGGTGACCAAATCTTCAATGACAGAGTTCTAATGACTGCAAGTTGTCATCATTGCGTAACAGTGCTGTGTGTCAAGGTCAAGGACATACAATTGCTGACATCTTGTGCCTGTAGCTATGACAGTCCCACTTCTGTGTCTCACAATGCACTTTCATTTAGCTAAGTGAACTCTGTGGCTCTAGGATACTAATGGCGATAAGAATTGTTCCCATTCTGACACATTTTGATTCTGTGACTTTTGTTCTTGTTCCAATTTTTAAGCAAGCTTTGATTGTTCCAATTTTATTAGCTGTACGCACTTGATTGCCAATTCTTTTTATAGTGATAGGATCACATATGGTTAATTTTTTGAACCATTCCTCATTGCAGTTGAAATATTTTGTTGCACCCAAAGACTCAGGACTGACTCATCCTTGCCATTGCATTTCTTGCTTTGCATAGGATTTATATTCTTCTGTTTGCACTCAATTGCTTTGTGACCTTTCATGTGATAATTGTTAAACACTTGAACTTAAATTTTCAGAATTGTTCACGTTTTGTATGTAATGCAGTGGTATCAGCACTTGAATCACAGGACACACATTTTTGAAACTAATAGCTTTGTTATGACTATGGGCCTGAGTCACTACCGATCGCAACTGCGATTACGCACACAATCAGCCAATTGTTGCGTACTGCGCATGCATATGCATCGCAGTGCGCGAGCCGGCCACTGCTATCAGGACTGTGATTGCAGTGAGTACGCAGACCCATTGCAGAGTGATTGACAGGAAGTACCGTTTGTGGGAGGTGACGGGGAGGGGGTGGTTAGAGAAACGCAGGCGTGCCAGTGCATTTGAACGCCGCTGCATGAGCATGCATAAATTATCCACTGCGATGCCATACGCAGCTTGAGGACTCATAGCATGTGATGAGGTTAGCAATTTCTGAGCAAGGTCAGGGCTTGTGCAAGTGTGCGTGAGGCTACGATGGTGCTCAATTGTACCGATGGTTTTGCAGTCTTGCTAAACATTACGGATGTGTGTAAGGTAAAGTGAGCGTCCTTATGTTGTGCTGTGGCAGGACAGTGATCGCAATGGGTTAGCATACTATCGCAGTTGAACTGCGTGCATAATCGCTATTGCAATCGCAGTTACAATTGGTAGTGAATCAGGTCCCATGTCTGTTGTTAGCTTTGCTGCCACAACCAGGATGTCAAGCTCTGGCGTCAAGTTCTCCAGCATTGCCATAGCAATCGCTTCATCATCCACCTGCACTCCAACAGACATTAATTAGAGAGACAGACATCATTCTGTCTATGTAATCACTCATACTGCTACATTAATTAAATTTGGTGTTATACAATATGTCTTAAATTTATCCTCCTTATGAGACCTCCATCTACACCATATACACACACACACACATATATATATATACATGATCTGTTTGTTGGGGACCTGTACCTGGTATCCGTTATATCTAAGGCATGACTGCTTGAGAAAGGTCCGTGTGGTGGACCGAAACGTTGCTCTGTATGTAAGCCCTCTCTCTTGAATATTAAATACTGCAAATTACTGGTGAGTGCCATCCTTTACAACATATATATATATATACACACATATATCTATTACGTATATATAAACATATATTTATTATATAATATGCTAGAGCCGTGTGTCTAGACTTGTCTGGAGCAAATCCAGTAGAGAGCTGAAGAGAAGCCATAACCCTCCCTCACTGCTCTCACTGGCTATCTGCTAGATATAGCCCATCCTGAATCAGATCATTCACTCTGCCGGACGGGGGCAGGGCTTTGCTGGTCACGACGGGGGTGGAGCTAGGCTCTGTGTCCTAGTGCCAAGTAGAAAGAAAAAAATCATCAGGGTCTCTGTGCCATCGATGATGGAGAACCATTGGATCTCCACCAGTAATGGCAAAACCATCTGCCATCGATGGTTGTTAACCATCAACAGTCGATGGCTATACCTAAGGAAGTGTTAGACTCCTGACTTCTTGTGGACACCTAAGATATATTACTTCTCAACCTACTTCTGTTAAAGGTCCTCTCCAAATCCCTGATCAGCACCCAGCTCTTGGCAGCTACCCTCCAGGTACATGCGGGAGATGGGAGAGGGATCAGACGCGAATGGGGGAGGGGGGCGGGAGACAAGATTCGGGGAAGATGGGAATGGGGGAGATGGAGAAGATGGGAAAATGAGAAAGGGAGAAGATGGGAATAGGGAGAGATGGGAAAGGAAGTAGAGAATATAGGCTCCCTATTTATCACAATAGAAGCCACTGTGTAAAAGGACACATCTATATATATGAGGGTGATTCAATAAGTCAGGTAACAAGGCCTCTCACGTGTGTTATGTTCTCCATTTCATTCAGTTAGACCACTGCTTCCCCTCACGGCCAGTAGACTGCACCTCATATCAGTCAAACTGTCCCAACATCAGTTGTAAGATGGCAGGGCTGGCAGAAACATGGTCAAACATTGAGGTGTGCAGTGTGATCAGAATTCTGAGTCTAAAGTGCACATCAGCAGCTGAAATTCATCGCCAGCTTGTCGAGGTGTACGGTGATACCGTCAAATCACAAAAACAGGTTTGGGTTTGGTGCACTGCCTTTGATAACAGTAGGACAGACGTTCAAGATGAGCAATAATCCGGAGGCAAGCATGTCCACCACAGATGAGGTTTTGCGCCGCATTGAAGGTCTGATTCAGAAGGACAGACGCAATCGAGTTAGTGATATTGCTGACAAGCTGAACATCTCAGTGGATACTGTGCACAACATCACAACTGGGATACAGGAGAAAGTGTTCACACTGGGTACCGAAGCAACTCACAGAGGTTCACAAAAGCAATAAGATGGTAATGTCCCGTGCACTTGACGCAGCACCATGAGGAGGGAGTGCAGTACCTGCATTTTTACATGCAATGGAGCGTGGGTGCATCTTGTGACACTGGAGGCAAGCAAGCATCCATGACATGGAAACACGCATTCTCCCACCTTCAAAGATAATTCAAAACAACTCCATCAGCAAAGAAGGTCATGGCAACTGTTGTATTTTTTGTTGATTTCCTCCACAAGGGAGATACTGTGAATGCTGTTGTTAAATTCGTAAATAAACCTTTTAATATATTCCTTCCTATAAACCTCTAAGATTCACCTGCCTAGAACCTCTAAGACAAAACCCTGCCTAAAAACCTCTAAGACAAAACCCTGCCTATACCTTCTAAAACCACAAGATGTCGCTATTTTGATTATACCATTAATGAAATACCGAGACAGTTGAATAGCGGTCCGAAGCGCTAAAGATTATTATTCAGGTAAAAGTACAGATGTTACAACGCTATGATCTAATAATGAGCGCAAATAAATTGTACAAACATTAGGTCATAAGGTACAGTTAAAATACATGAAACGGTTATTAAAGATCAAAATACAATGAGCAATATGAGAAAGAGAGAGAGAGAGAGAGAGAAAGAGACATATTAAAATACAATGAGAGATATATCAATGTCTGCTGAGAGCACATGTTCAAGATGGCTGGTGATGGAGTGTGTGTGTGTTTGTGTGTGAGGGGGGGTTTGGGCCGAAGCACATGTTTTTTCCTTTGTTTGCAAGCCTCATGATCCCTAGGCAAACTCCATCCTGCACCAAGCTGCAACTCCGCAAATCATCCATCAATGACCACAACCACAACAAAGACAATATACCTATCTGACCCACACAACACCACAACTGGGCAGAATCACAATTTCCCTTGTTCACCCCACATGGAGGCAAGCCATCTCCAACAAACCACAGACAACATACCCATCTGACTCACACAACACCACACGGCAACCACCCACGATCATTCAAAGCTGCCATCAATTCAACCTCCACGATACAACACTGACACCACCCTATGATCACATTCATGAGTATACAGCACACACAAAGCTCATCTCTCCAACCAGCATCAATCATTCACAAATGGGAAGGCAAACACAGAACACATGGCGAGGCCCCAACACAGAACACATGGCAGGGCCCCAACACAGAACACATGGCAGGGCCCCAACACAGAACACATGGCAGGGCCCCAACACAGAACACATGGCAGGCCCCAACACAGAACACATGGCAGGCCCCAACACAGAACACATCAGAGGATCTCAATCAACCAGCATCAATCATCCACAAATATCACGACAACTCCACAATCAATCCCTTTCCTGCATGCTGACAACAGACCACTGTACCCTACAGTGCAGATGAAAAGCACAGACCAGACAACACATCATCCACTGCATGCCAACACAGACCCATGAATATCCTTAGAAAACTACAAACCACACACCATGCTAAGCTAATAACAGATTAACACCTAACATAGCTACAGACACCCAAATAGGCTAAATATTGCACATTTTATACTCAGCTATAACAACCCAGAGGAACTGAGACCCATTCTTCCGTTGTCTGGTCAGGGAGTGTACCTCTCTCTTCCTTCTAAAATCTGCAAGTGTGTCTGCTAAACTGTGTTTTCTCAGGATGTGCATGCTATGTTCCCGCCCCCTTTTACCTGTGAGGTCATCAGAAAGGGAGTATCCTTTTTGGTTACCTGAGACTACTGTTTCTACTCTCAGCTAGCTAGCTCTATTGATTAGACTGGAATAACCAGTCCTTTGGAGAAATCTGTTACAGGATATTTATTGGACAATTCCAAATGGATACAAAAGGTCTCCAACCTCCTTTTGTATCCCCCAACATGCAAATCTAAGCTGCTATGGAAAACAACATTTCAAATAGATATTCTCTCTAACATTCATATTTCATAGCCGCATGTTCTGATCTTCATATTGATGTCACCGGAATGCTGCGGAAACAGAGTAGGTCAGTACGGTTCCACACACAGTTCAATTATCATTTACTAAGCCATAGTTACAGAAACATTCATTTCTTAATTATCCTTTTTGCGTTACGGGACCATTGCTTTTAAATGTATGTATGCGGGGAAAACACCACTGAATTGCGTTGTGCGTCTGAGGGTCGGTGGGGCACTCAGCGAGCAGCACTAAGCTGGAAGGGCATCTATGTGTGTGTGTGGCCATGCCAGTATGATTTTGGGAAGGATCACTATAAAACTGACTGTATTCTGTTTAACATTGTGTGTATGAGTTGCAGGGAATTTTGCTACTTTTCAAATATAAGTCTGTGTGATATTATAAATGGGCCACATATACACACACATATATATATATATACAAGCACACATGTATTTTTCTGATGTTTTTAAACTGCAATTGCAAAATGTGTTTATACAGTGAATTTAATTCTCATACAGGAAGGAGGCTTCCAGCTGTGCTGTCGGAGCCTCCCTGTTTAGTCTGCCTGTGTTTGAGGAAGGCTGACTATGTACCTTTTGTTTACAAAATAGTGCTGTGAGATTTTATTTCTAAGATGGAGTCTTGGCCCTTTACAAGACAGCATTGCGCAGATTCCAATTGCAAACAGATTCTGTCTTCGCCAATTATCCGGTTTTGACACTGTCCATTGTTGTGACACATTGAGCTGGTTGCAGAGGGCATTTCATCGAAAACTACCTAGGTTTTTGCGAATAGGCATCATATTGCTGCACGATAACGCCAGGCCACACTCAGCCAACCGCACGCGTGAGTTGTTACGGTGCTACCATTGTGAGGTACTGGACCAATCTCCATATAGTCCTGATCTGGCACCAAGTGATTTCCATCTCTTTGGACCATTGAAGAAGCACCTGGGTGGATAGTGATTCGCAACTGACGGTGAAGTTCAGCAAGCTGTCATGTCCTGGCTTCAGGCGCTTGACACTGATTTCTTCTATGCCGGATTAGATGCCTTGGTGCTTAGACAAGTATGGGGGCTATGTGGAAAAATAATCTGTACCAAGATCATACTTTTGATTGTAAATATATGTACAAGTTGAATACACTTTTGCAATGAGAGGTCTTGTTACCTTATTTACTGAACCATCCGTGATCACAATTCCAGCCTACCTACAGTTTATTCTTTGTTACTTCAGACTGTTTGTGTGCTTCTCTTTTGGAAAGTACTGGAAATAGCCTGTCAAAGTAAATGAGACTGGCATAACTGGTATATGTCCCTGTGAGTATTGGCGCAAGATCAGGATATGGGTGCCATCTCCTGGGGATAAATTCCAGAACTTCTCATGCAACAGCCAATCAATAGCACACCAGCCTAGTGCCACTGTATAAGTAACCGCAGCTAGTTTTTGGTTTTTTTTTAGCAGCATTGAAAAAAATTAAAACATAAATATAAATTCTGGTCTGTCTGGCTCTAAATTAGACATAGAACTCCCTCTCTAAGGTGGAAGAACCTATTGTCCCACTCACACAAATAACAACAACTTACAGATAGCAATAGCAGTCTCTCAGCAGGCCTGCCAGCCTGCTTCCCCCAGGTAGTGAGAGACACACTAGAGAAACTGACACTTTTATCAGTACCTCACAGGTGGTCTGGCAGTCAAGGTTCCTAACTAGCTGACTGGCTACCAGTCAGAAGATAGGAACCTGGGGCACACATATTTCCCCGTAACAACTTCCCCAACGCTTCTGTCACAGTATATATCTAAAAGTTAGCTTTTTGATGCATGACAGCTAGATAGAAATTAGAAGAGGACTATGGTGATAATGGCCTATTAAACTCGGGAGGAAAATAATGGGCACATTAACTCAGTATTAGAATCAGGGCAGCTTACATAGAGGTAAGATGAGGACTTTATTGTGTTCCAATACAAAATATGCCTGTTACTCGCTATCCACTGCTCTTTATCAGGGCCAGCAACAGATCTCGGGGCCCGGTACACTGATGTCTCTGAGGGCCCCACTTTATCAATACCAGCTCCGACCATGCACCCACACATACCTCCCCTGCACATGTGCTATGTGAAGCATGATAAATAAAGTAAAAATACACGATAAATACAGTAAAAATACACTATGACTTTCCTTTCCACACTGTCACTCTGTCACTGATGATGCAGGCTGTATTTCTTGTCTGCCATCTCTTCCAAGGTCTTCTTGATGACAGTGCTGTAGATGCCTCAGGGGTAAGAGCGATGGTGTCTGTAGAAAGCCATCCTCAGTCCTCAACCCCTCATCACCTTCTTCAAATTCTTCCTTTCATCACTATCTTAAGCCCAAAAGACCCCCATCACCTTCCTAAGCCTCAGACCCTCATCACCGTCCTCAGACCTCCATCAACTTCCTCAGCCTCAGGCCCTCATCACCATCCTCAGATCTCCATCACCTTCCTTAGCCCACAACCCCCTTCACCTTCCTCAGCCCTTAGTCCCATAACCTTCCCCAGCCCTCAGCCCTCTTCACCTTCCACAGCCCCCATCCTCCATCTTCCTCAGCCTCTTGCCTCTCGGGGCCCGGTACGAGTATACTCTTTGTCCCCCTCTGTCACCGGGCTTGCTCTTTATCAGTGAACTTCAAAATCAGACTCCTGGGAAGGGTGGTTTATCACCCAGTTGTTCAGCTGTGGTCTTTTCGTAAAGTTATCTATGGACCCAGATATTCAACCCTATGCCATTGACTAGTGCAAAGTTACCCAAACTCCGCCATTACAGTCCATGTTTTAAGGACATACATTCCTGAGTCCAGCAATAACCTACGCCATCTCACCACTGTCACCTGCATCTCACAACAGCCTCCTGCTTCTCACTCCTGCCTCCGGTATCTCACCACAGCATCCTATATTTCACCACAGCCCCTTGCATCTCACCACAGGCCCCTTCTTTTCACCCCTGCTTCTTACCGCAGCCTCCTGCATCACACCACAGCCCTCTGCATCTCACCACAACCTCCTGCTTCTCACTCCTGCCCCCTTCATATCACCAATGTCCCCACAACCCCCACAGCTGCTGCCCTGTAGCTGGCTGGGGCCCGGCCACCTGGAGGTGCTGGGGGCAGGAGGATCATGTATGAGAGATTTGTATTACAGCAGCATGTTCCCGGGGCTGGGACACCTGTGATATTTCCAATTCTCAATTCGCAGCCCTCACTGGCTGCCGAACATGGCAATGTCTTCATTGCACAATGTACACTGTATTTCCTGGGCTTCCTGTTGAGCTTCCTCGCCATGGTGCCCCTGTCTGATGACAGCGCTGACTTCCATGGGAGGTGTCTCTGTTCACTAAGGGCATGTGTCTGAGCAGGAACATCATGCTGGAGAACGTGCACGTTAAGGTGGAGGAGTGGTGGCCGGAGTCCGTCTGCAGGTTGAGCATAGGAATGGACATCGGCATCCGATGATGACTAACCATTAATGTTTTTGTTTTGATGGTAGTGTTTTTACCATTATATCGACGCAGCCTGTTGTTTGCTACCATCAAATGGAAATCATTTGATGGTGTTCCAATGGTTGGGTTTTTTTTGTTTTATTTTTTCATTCCTGATAGCTATGCCTCCCCTGGCTCCTTCCTGGCTACTGTGTGTACATCAGGGCATCTTCATGGGTTAGTTGGAGGCTGTCTCTCACTCTCTGTCTGCCTCAGATGTGACCCTGCTCTGTCCATGACTCCCTCCCCTCTCTAGGCTGCTGCTAAGTAACAAGGCATATTGATATCTCTGATTGGCTCAGTTTCAGATGCTGTCTTGCTTTTTCAGCACCATGGGCAGCTCCTCTGGTGCAATATTTTTTTCTGTGACTGCTTCATTAAAATCGTCACTGCTTGGCTCCCTTTTGTCACAGATGAATAGTTCATACACCTAAACCTTCCTCAGACCAATGCTGTATAAAATAGTGAAAACCCCATCAAAACCCATCAAAATCTGTCCAGTGGTTCAAAAGATTAGCCCGAACGAACATACAGACTCCTAAACCAGGTACTTTATTTTATAATGTACTGTATATATATATACACATATATATCTACATAGAGAGAGAGAAGAGATGTGCCCTTAATCCTGTTGGTTGTAGATCTTATGTTCAATCTTGATTCACTGATGGAATCAGGGGTGAAGCTAGGCCTTCTGTCACCCAGGGTAAAAACTCAACTTGTCACCCCTTCCAAGAAGATAGAAGTCACTCTTGACTTATTTGAATACAGACATCAACACTGTAAAGACTGAAATGTTTGTAGGATGTGGGAAAAACCCATTACATTAAGGTATCAGTGTCTGCTGCATTTATTCTGTGGTTTTCGGGTGTCTTCACTTTTAAATGTAACATGCAGGCTCCACTGTCTCTAAGTATTGCTGCCTCACCTACCACAGAACATTACAGTGACCACCATATTATATAGAGAACATCACAGTGATCACCATATAATACAGAGAGCATCAGTGACCCACATATAATGCAGAGAGTATTTTTGATTGCCATATAATAGAGGGCATTGCAGTGACCACCTATAATACAGGGAACATCAGAGACAGTCTATAAGCCCATAAGAATTATAGGCCCAATTACTTATTTTGATCTTGTACTCATCTCCTTGAGAGGGACCACTTTATTATACAGTACTTTTGGCCACTGGTCAAAGATATTCAATACAAAACAATACAATACTGTAAATATTTTTTACAATTTTATACTGAACTGTTAACATGTTCCAGACACTTGCTTCTTAAATATATGCATAAATAAGTAGCACTGTGTACATAATCAATAAATAGGTTGGGTATGGGAGACCGGCAGTCGGGATGCTGGCTGTCAAAAGACCGACAGTGGCATCCCGATGCTCAGAATCCGGATAGGGGCTAGGTAAGTATCCTAACCCTCCCCCCTTCACCCCCTAAACCTCACTATCGGCATCCTAACACTAACCATCCCTACCCCACTGACTACATTCCCGGGACGCCGCGGCTGCACACTGTTATCAGACTATAACTATTAACAACAGTGGGGGATACATATGACATTTTGTACATATAGAAAGGGACCCTGTCTATCACAAGGTTTCCTGATATCCCTTTCATACACAGCAGCAAGGTGTGAATACACACCAACCTTTATTTCACACAGGGTGACGGAATTACCTATGGAGAGTAGCCCCCTAAAAGGGAATACTCACCACCCAGACATAATTATTTTTAAATACCACTCCTGAATGAGTGACTCCACAGAGTCAAGTTGTTACACCATAGGTGCATAGAGGGAGACGTAGTGCCTAGCTAGCACTACGGATAGAGGCACACTGAAGGAGCCATCTAACATCCCTAGCAAACATTCCCACTCCTTGGGATTTTACACAGTGGGAGTGTCCACACTGGAGCATTGTGTCTGCCAGTGAAATAAATATTAATCTTCATATCCATTATCCATTCGTTATTATTAATGATACTATTAGATAATACTGTATATAACATTTACCTGTCCACATACTCAAGGTGAGCGCTTAGTGCATATACATGTATTTTTGGAGACAGGACATCTCCAGTACTAAGCTGCTCCCACATTTGGGATACCCCTTGTTGAGCGCTGATCACAATCGCCATTTTCTAGTGCCATCATTAGCAGAAAGATAACATTAGACACCCATTATAGTAAAAATAGTCCATTCATGTAAGTATTTTTCCAGACTAATTAATTAATTAATTGATTAACAAGTGTTTAGGGTAACAGTTACATGGAACTTTTTTAAAACATATATCAATTTATATGCCCTTTATTAAAGTGGGAATAGTAAAAACGGGACAAACATGAATCAATACAGGATGCAGCGTGTCCCTTTCAATTACAAGATGATCCTATATAATACAGGACAAGTGGCAACACTAGCTCCGGCTCACTTGTTGACCTACTGTAACCTAATCAACATTGTTCTGCCTAGCCAACACAACATATGAGTGCACTAATACTTCTACCTTAATTATCCTCCAGGGATGCAAAATTGTTCTTTCTTTAGCCACAATTTAACCACTTGCCTGGTGTGAAGTTGACAATGATACAGAAATGATCAGAAAAACGATGGTCTCTTTGAAGATTTAATGTGTAGCATCCACCGGGGTGGCAAAATAATTTATTGCCAACTGCACATACATTGATTGTACAAGAATTATATACCAAATATGATTTTACACATAAACCAATCAAATAATTAAACAATAATTGTTATCATACTCCCCTAAATGCATATGACCAATCAAATACTTATTTTACTCCCTTAATGGGAGAAATCCAATCTTATCATTATAGTCATGTAGCAATAAATCATGGGTTTATGAGCTAGACATTAAAAAGACCATTTAACCCTTGTATAGACTTCATTGTTCCTCATATTTCTGGTAATTGGCTCACCACATCTTAGTTTCTGAGCCAGATATGGCTAGATATAGCCTGCAGCTGGATATACTTCCTTAAATCTTGCAAAGTAGCATCAAAATAAAATTTTAGAACATATAAGCAAATTCATTATATTAAAGGCATAGTTATAAAATACAATTAGCAATGGTTTAATTCAGCAACCATGTTGTTTATAACCAGCCATATCATTCCCCTCTCTAAAACATATCAGTTTCACTATCTGAACATACTACTTACACAAATCAGGAAGGTTTGCCTCAAATGATCACTAAGGAGGAATAGGTAGACATACACCAAAGGAAAAGGGTAAATTGGAAAAAGACAGGATCGTATGTGAATATTCACCGTACCAGACAGGGGAGTCCCTATGTTTTATATGAACCTTCTGGTGTGGCTAAGAAAGGAATAATACAACTAGTTGAAGCTAGCAATTAATTCATGTGTAACATACAGTACTCGTCATTTCTTTCTTCACCTCCCTCATCACCTAGCTCATATATGAAGTTCTCATGTATGACAACTTCTTCTTCGCTCAGAATATGATAGGTATCAGCAGGCCGTGGTGGTGGAAGACTTTCATAGGCTGGTTTCATTTCACTATGCAGAATCTGACATCTCTCCTGGGCCAGTGGATCCTGGCCCAACAGAGTCTCCTTGTCTACAACCACAATGGTCATCTCATGTTGTGCCTCTATCTTATTGATCCTTTTGCAATACCGTACACATATTATGGGCCCACATTTGATACTAAGGTATATTATCCCTATCACCACGGCCCCACACACAATATACTGTATAATTCCAGAAAGGAGTTTGGTAATACCTATACCTAGCCATCCACAAGGGTCCCAACCTTCTCCACCACCTCCTAACTTTCGTAATGCCTTCTGCATTTCTCCCACCTTTTTCAAATGTCCAACAATTTCTGCCCTATTATCATCAATATAGATGCAACATTCTTGTCCTACCACTACACAGGTACCACCTTATGCCAACAACTGATCTAGTGCCATTCTATTCTGCAAAGCCACTTTCCTTCACTGAGCAACTTCCTCCACTGTCTGATTGATGGAAACTATCAATTCACCCAGCATTTGGTCCATCACAGTAAGAATTTCTGAAATAACATTTTCTACCAGAAAAATAGTTGATAGGGGAAAGAGTACTCCTGCTGTGCGTTCTCCATCCATGTATTTGAAAGAGATACTCCCTTTCTTTATTTCCCTCGTATTACGTTGCCTTAAGTACGTCAATCCATCCGGCACTAAATCATGTTCTACCGGTATGTTTCTGGGATACTGATCCAGATGATCAGTGACTCTCACAAAAGGGACTACAGTACATATGAAAGTGCACACTGTCCATTGCCCCAAAATTAATCCATGAATAAGCCCATTTTCCACACTCCCAATACATTCCTTCAGCTAGAGGCAAGCCTGCACTGGTATAAAAGTATCCCATATATGCCATAAAGTAGGCAGTGTTATTACCTGCAGCATCTATACACGTTTCATTGTCAAAAGTACACGTTTCTTTTTAACTGTAACAAAGTCTGGTTCTCCGCTAAAAAGTCCTTTGTCATTAATGTGATACCAAATAGAACTAGCTT
Organism: Taudactylus pleione; assembly: GCA_031769625.1. Classification (NCBI taxonomy): domain Eukaryota; kingdom Metazoa; phylum Chordata; class Amphibia; order Anura; family Myobatrachidae; genus Taudactylus; species Taudactylus pleione. The sequence goes on from JAUIMM010000129.1 coordinate 3,037,628, forward strand.
GAGACCGAGTATCAGGCATCTTAGTCACGAAGGTTGCTCCCCTACAGTCAGTGTAACCCAAATCTTGTCCTTTAACTATAACCCTTACAGTTGGGCTGGACCCACCAGTAATGTACATATTCCGTCCTCTAGGTCCGACATCATCTATATTCATGGAAAATTCAGATTTTCCCATTGAATCAGTTACTCGTAAAGCAGGAGCATGGACTGAAGTAGTTACTGACACATTCTGGAATGGAAAGTGAACTATAGCTTGCACATTCGGGTTTTGATTAGCACAGGTATATTCCCCACTGGGATGCTTATGACAAGACCATTCTCTATTTAACATGTCAGCCATGCTAATGAATTGTGCTAGCATATGTATGCCCAGTAGCGTCACAAGGAGGGTGCGGGCCGCACCCGAGTGTCACTCGCCGAGGGGTGACACCAAGGTGCAGACTCCCCCTCAGTTAAAGGAGCCGGGTGCTGCACTGTATAATTAAGTGCAGCACTCGACTCCTCACACCGCGAGGGAGCCAACCGGCACTGCACGCACCCCAGGCACGCCCCCCTGCCTCCAGGCTCCCAGTGAAAATGGGACCACGGGCGTTTGGCCACGAGGCCATGCCCCCTTCCCGCAAGGCCACACCCCCTTTTGGCACCCAATGCATTTCTATTGTATACGTTCGGGAAGCTGGCAGACACAATGCCGACCGCCGGCTTCCCGACTGCTTAATCCCGGCGAGGGTGAAATGACAGGTGTCTAAATCTAGACCCCTGTCATTTTACCGATGCAGGGAGACTGGCGCCCGGCATCCCGATCGTAGGGATTCCGGGCGCTGGGCACGGACAGTCGCGCAGGGGGGGGTTAGGTTTAGGGCTCACGGGGGGACTTAGGGTTAGACACCCCCCCCCAGAGGTTAGGGTCAGGCTAGGGGAAGGGGGTTTTTTAGAGTTAGGCACTTAGAGGGGAGGTTAGGGTTAGGCACCCTAAAGGAGGGTTAGAGGGTAGAATTAGGTTAGTTTATACATACCTTTAGGACGATCAGGATTTCCTCCACTGTCGGGCTGGCGGTAAATCATACCGAATGCATTTCTATAATTGAATTCCCTGTGGTAGGGTCTCAGCTCTCGCAAGCCCGAGTGGACTTCCTGCTCTAATAGAACAGGAAGTCCACTACTGATATCACGAGTGATATCAGTAGGGCCGCCCACAAACGCCAGGAGTTCCTAAGGGAATGCCTGCGTTTGTGCAACCACCCCCCCTCCCCACCTACAAAATGGGGTAAGCTGTCAATCAACATTGACAGCCACCCCGTCTTGTAGCGAGACCCGTTGCGACGGAGCTGCCATTGCAGTACGGGTCTCAAGCATGCGCTAGCCGGAGGCAGCGCATGCGCAGTAGGGGACCATCGACCCGCTTGCGAGCACTGTGCGCTCGTGAGCGGGCCTGAATCAGGCCCTGAGTTCATATGCGGGTGCAAAAATAATATTGAGTTGTTTCCAAATAGTATTTCATAAGGGGAAATGTTCAGCTCTCATCTAGGGGTTACTCTGATTGAATGTAGTAATACCAAAGCTTCCAGCCACTGCAAACCAGTCTCTTTGCATATCTTAGAAAGATGTTTTTTATTAGTCTCATTAAAACCTCGGAATTCTTCTTTTTAATTGAGGTATATAACTGTTGTTCTATTCCGAGAATTTGACACAAAAATTAGTCTAGTATAATGTGTGTCTTGGTCAGACAATATTACATAAAGTGTACTATACCTATAGACAAATTTACCTATAGACAAAATTTTTGCAAATTCTTTGGCATTAATTTATGCTATCAAAACACGTCAAAACATGACTACATATAACAAAACATTCTGAAACATAATGCCCTTTTGGAAGCTGAATGAAACATGAAATGAGTCTATAATTTTGAAAAGACCTGATGTTTTTGGAAGATGTCAAGGTATTGTCTTAACTGATTACCCTGCATTTTTTTGTAAACAGATAATACAAGAGTTGCAATATCTGGCTGCTTCTGGTGCAGAACCTGGAGCATACCAGTAAGTCTGAATCAAACTTATCATGACCATCTTACCTGCATGGGTCAGTTGAAAGGACATCTGTGCCAATGCTTGCAAGAGATTTTGGGGCGACAGGCTTACCTTCAGAGCTTCGCCACAAGCCTTCATTCTGTGTATACTTGGTCCCTTTCCATAAATCACAATGTTTCATTTTGATTAATATTTTTTTACTTGGTATACATATACTGTATCAATAGATGAGCAACATGTTCTTTTATAATTATTTTTATACTGCTGCAATGCTACCATTAACATATTTAACTATTATACTTTTCTTGTCCCCACTCCCCTCTCTGAAATTTCATCAGTTTCATCAACCTGTAACGAGATAGTGGGTTTAAAATTTCACATTTGACCAAAGTAATATCTACATTGCAATCCATAAAATACAAAAATAAAATAAGATAATGCAAATTCCTTAGAACTTTTAAACAATACCTGCAACACCTCCCCTACAGCAGGTAAGCATCAACTTCACTGCCTACTTGCAGCAAGACAGGAATTTCCCGATCATGCCAAGACATCTGTTATTCAATACACAAAACACACGTAATGTAACAGGAAGCGCTACAAAATGGACAATTTACTTGTATATTTATTTGAATGGTTAAAAAATGTTCCAATAAAAAATGGCCACAGAATTATCCAATAATACAATACATTTGGGATACACCCCTAAAAAAGTACAAATACATCAGCATAAATATATTGTTGGCTCAATCAGGTTGGCATATACTGTATATATCTGAACCACTAATTGTTCTTATAACCGAACCATCAATACCATACTAACAATTTTTATAAAAAAAGCTCCACGGTTCCTTGCAAATATAATAAAAAGACAAACATGCAACTCTAATTACCAGTAATATGTTTCCTTATTCAACTGGAAATAAACATACAGTCACATCTCCACCAATCTGGTGGTTATTTGTTGTAGATTAATTCTCCTTATATAAGTACAACTTGTTCAGTGCTGCAAGTTGGAGAGACCTATATCTATAGTGCTTTTCTGCTGCTATCTATATAGGAGGTTTCAATACTCCTTCTCCCCTATATAATAGTATATCTATTGGACAGGGAGTCACAGGTGGATTGATTAGTCAGTATTTTCAATGGCAGTTTTTATGCCTAAATCTCTCTCCTTTTATGAGGGTAGTTTGCAGTATTCTCCTTCCAACTTGGAGCTGTATTCAATATGAGCCGAGCCGCGATACTTTTTCGCGTCCCGGACTTTCCGCCTACTTCGCCTGTTTTGTAGGCAGAAAAGTATCGCGGCCGTCCCTGCTTTACCCCGTATTCAATATGGAAGTACGCGAAAATGGGACCCAGCGAAACTTGAACAGGCTGAAAGTACTGTCAGTTTTGGGGAAATCAGCCTGACACCCCCCAAAATATGCTCTGACATGGGGGTTAGCTATGGTACTACCCGATTTGGCTTGCTGAAGGTATTTGGTATTTTTAAACGGGCTCAATAGCTGCTAAATAGCGGATTTCTATACATGATGCAGAATACTGTTTGGTAGCTTTTTTTCAAGAAAATAAGTTATCCCAGCAAATTTGGGGTACTTGAAAATGGGGGTCAGCATATTTAAAAGTTATTAAAGTTAAGTTGAAAAAATTGTGAAAAATCCACCTGTTGCAAGCACCTGCAATCAAAAAAACACTTGGGGCATACTTGAGGACCCCCCCAGAGTCAAGTTCGCTAGTTTTTCAGTTTGTACCCCCAAATTTTTTTTCTTCACCCCCTTTTTCAAAATCATTTTTTGGGGTGTCCTTAAGTGTTTTTTTGTTTTTTTTGCCACAGATTACCTTTGGGGGATTGTCTGAAGGCTGCACGGGGGTTCCCGCAACGTTGCACCCAAAAACCCCAATTCTGCACTTTTTTCTGCCTCCCATTCATAGGCAAAACTTTTCCGCCTATTACATTGTATTGACTTTCCGCCTAGGCAGAAAGTCTTTCAAATTGAATACAGGGTAAAAGTCAAACAGGCGAAAATGACATCATTGGCGAAAAGTTTCCGCCAAAAACACGCGGAAACTGACTTTTCGCCTCAAATTGAACACGGCCCTTGGTGTGTTAGATGGTAATCACACCAATGTTTTATTGAAGATATACTGATCCATCAGCACATACTTTGGCAAATATATTAGTTTAGTCCTCCAGTGACCTTTGTCACTCAGTGTTATAATACTAACTGCAAGCCTTGTAGAGTAGGTTTAGATACTCCTTTTCATTCCCAGCAGCAGCTGCGCAATTTCAGCTGAATAGTCTTTCACTGCATGCAGCATGGAGCAACACTTGTGGGAGTTTTGTCATTCAACAGTGAAATTTTCCCTACCCAGAAAGGTTGTAAATAAAATTATTTATTTGCGGTAACATTTCTCTAACAGAATATTCTTCTACATTTGAGGTATATGGTAATTTGCTTTAGTGCTAAAAAAAAATGAAAGCGAAAGGGTTTTCTGTGTGAGACACTCCAATTCAACAATTGCCGAATCACAGGGATCAATCTGAAAATAATAACAGGTTAGGCATAATAACATATTAAAACCTTGATCATGATCATTTAAGTAATAATTTGTAAATATAAAATTGGATAAGGTTGTTAAATGCATTAATTACGAGAGGTACCTCTTACTTGATGAATTAATCATATTATTATTCTTTGGAATTGTACTTTTGGCTAAATATACCAAAAACAACAAACCTTATTTGTAAACATATACGTAGCATATAGAAAAAACAAAACCTTAAAAATTTTAAAAAATAAATAAATCTAAATATTTCTCAAAAATTAAGTAATTACAGGTCTCCCATATCCAAATAATCCAAAATACGGAATATTCCGAAATACAGATTTTTTTTTAGCATGACTGAGCTAATGAAACCTTTGATTTTTGATGGTTCAATGTACACAAACTTTGTCTAAGGCACAAATTATTAAATATAAAGTATAAAATTACCTACAGGCTGAGTGTATAAGGTGTATATGAATCATAAATGAATTTAATTTCTGTACACAAACTTTGTTTGAGCCACAAAATTATTGAAAATATTGTAAAAAATTACCTGCAGTGTGTATAAGGTCTATATAATACATAAATGCATTATGTGTTTATATTTGGGCCCTATTCCCAAGATATCTCATTATTAAATGCAAATATTCCAAAATACAGAATATTCCGTTATCCAAAATACCCCTGGTCCCAAGCATTTTGGATATGGGAGACTCAACCTGTATAACAAAGTTGGACACTGTGAACTGTGGCTGCTGTTCATAGTCGATGCAGACCTTTTGAAATAATTTCTTACCAAATTTCAATTTGCTTGTCTAGCCCTAAACCATTTCTGGGAGTCACTTTTCTGTGGAAATAGAATAATTAATTGAGAAACAATGTTATTGATATTCATGATGTTACATACTATAGTAGAGTGATCTGTGTTAATGCCTATTGCTGCCCAGGTGGCAGCTCGATCAATGTCACCTGGCAGTACCGCTCCTAGAAAAGATCTCCACTCATGGTTAGTTGGTTCATAAATGTTTCATATTGTCTCAATGTATTTACAGCAAGCTACAACATCCTCTCTAGGATTCCAACATTGGAAGAAGCTCTGTGTCTTCAAATATATTTTCAACCCCTCCAAAATTCTGTAATTTAGTTTTAAACCTCACCCAGTATTCTCCTACACAATCTGTGGGTTCTTGTTTGATCATGATCTTTCCCCAACGAGGGTGGCATGGGAATTGAACCGTAAAGGCTCTCATCAATTCCTTCCATTCCTGATCTAAGCCATTCCTATCTATATCTAATGCTAGCTTAAAAGTATCTTTCCCCCATCCTGCTTCCTGAGTGAGTTTCTCATATTCCTCAGTAGTAAGCAAACCAGCAAATTATTGTATCATGTCACTATGCAGGGCCGCCATCAGGAGGGGACCGCTGGGCCTCGAGTCCCGGGCCCGGAGAGAGTGGAGAGAGAGAGGGGGGCCCGGTGGCAGCGGCAGCCAGGGATGGTAAAGAGAATAGCTATACATCGCCGGCAGTATTTCAACTATTAGGCGCCGCGGCCGATTGCAAGCCAGCCAGAGCTTGCGGAACGGCATCCAATCAGGAGCGGAACAGTATCCAATCAGGAGCGTCCGCTCCTGATTGGCTACCGGTTCACGAATCTGTGATTGGCTCGCGGCCAGAGCCATAGTTGAAATGCAGTCAGCGATGTACAGCTAGTCTCTCTGCCATTCCTGGCTGCCGCTGCCACCTGGGCCCCCATGTCTTCTACCTGCGCCAGCTGAAGAAAGAAAGGTACTCCTTGACTTTGCCATGTGCTCCCCCCTAGTCCAGCCTCTCCTTCCCTGCCCTATGCCTCCCCCCCATAGTCCAGCCAGCCTTCCAAGTCTCTCCATAGTACAGCCAGCCTTCCCTGCCTAGTCCCCCCCCAGTCCAGCCAGCTTTCTCCCCCTAGTACAGCCAGCCTCCACCCCCCCCCCAAGTCCAGCCAGTGTTCCCTGTCCCCCCCCCTCCCCAAGTCCAGCCAGCGTTCCCTGTCCCCCCCAGTCAAGCAGGCATTCCCTGTCCCCCCCAATCCAGCCTGCCTTTCCTGTCCCCCCAGTCCATCTAGCCTTCCATGCCCTGTCCCCCCTCCCCCCTGGTCCAGCCAGTCTTCTCTGCCTTGTGCCTCCCCCCACCCCCCCAGTCCAGCCAGACAACCTTTTTCTGCCCTGTGTCCTGCACTTCCCCTTCCTTTTTGCTTTTTATGTGTAGGGAAACATTGATTTCCCTTTATTTTAGATTTTATTGAGAATTTTTAAACTGGTTTATAAACCAATTGATGTCCCACCCCCGGTGTAGCTCCGCCCACCTCTGCCCCATCCCTCCTGGGGGGCCCTGCCTATTTTGACAGTACTGGGCCCCACAATTTCTGATGGCTGCCCTGTCACTATGTGTTGGTAAATGTGTTTTATATAGCCGTTGAAGTTTACTTTTAACTTCTGCTGGCTTCTTTTTGTAGTCTGCACATTTAATGCATATCTGATTTAACTCAGTCTGGATCCAAGGGACATGAATGGACCATTGAGCACCCTTACTAGTAGTTAGTTACCATTCTAAGAGGGGCTTGTACAATGGGGCTTTTCTGAGTTTTTACACTATGTGTCTCAAAAGTAGTAATATTGTCTGGATGCAAGTTAGTATAATGCGGTCCTATCTTTGCATCAGATCTTTCTTTACAAAGGGCAAGTTCACCCATTTTATCTTTACACAGGCTGTGTTTAAGTATATGTGGTGTCGTATGTATTGGTATCTGTGTTATAGATGTATACACCTTCCCCGTATGTGTCCTCTCCTGATCTGTAATGCAACCTCCAGATGCCATCATCCCCTTTAACATAGTAACCACACACATGTTTTACGGTTCAATAGACCCTTTGAAAATGCTCTATCATATTCCAGAGCAGGTGCACCTGGGGAACATTGTTTAGCTAGTGCCATTACTGCAGGGAGTGCATGTTGTAATGGGTCTGGACTTTCTGACACTAACGTTTTTAATGGCAAGGTCTGTGTTATCTGAGAAGGAACATGCTTGGGCTTTATTTGCATAGTTCCCCTGTTATCTACTTCATATAACATTTGTGCTACATAGGCTTGTGAAGGGGTATAACTACATGCTTTCAACCATAATGTATAGGATTTCTACTCATCTCCACTTTTCCCCAAGTTATCTCTTAATCCTTTCCAATACTCTAAATCAAAGGTTCCTATCAACAGTATGTCGGGGTATTCTGAATGCCATCTCCTAAGACATTTCACAGTCACACTTCCATGTCTCTGATACATCACACTCGCTGAACTGCCATCTGGGATCTCCATTAGAGAATCTTTACCCGCTAAGGATTTTCCTTATTCCATTGTAAAGGCTTATCTTTAATTTAAAGCCCAGCCTCCGCATCCAATACAATGGCAACAGGGTCGCTCCCCTATTTAAGGGAAATGACTCCACTTATGGGAAACCTTATCACCTTGTCAGGTGAAACGGCCCTGGACAGACACAAGTGTTCCACACTCTACTAAGCTCAGCCTTATAGTGTATAAGGTGCTTTTCACAGTGAGGTGTATCTCTGATACTATCCAGTATAGGAGAGTTTCACCTGAGTCTCTCCCCTACCTGGCACCTGTCCAGACAAAAGCAGATAGCTAGAGAGTGAGTACATGGAGCAGAAGAAAAACCAGTTTCTCACCTGTGGCCACAAGTTGATCCACGTACCCCGCTCTCTACACCTTCCTTCTTCGTGTGTCGATGATGGGTTGATCTCGGTGACAGACCTCTATATGATGCAGAAATGATCAGAAAAATTATTAAGTCTCTTTGAAGATTTAATGTGTAGCATACACCGAACTGGCAAAATAATTTATTGCCAACTGCACATACATTGATTGTACAAGAATTATATACCAAATATGATTTTACACATAAACCAATCAAATAATTAAACAATAGTTGTTATCATACTCCCCTAAAGGCATATGACCAATCAAATACTTATTTTACTCCCTTATTGGGAGAAATCTTATCATTATAGTCATGTAGCAATAAATCATGGGTTTATGAGCTAGACATTAAAAAGACCATTTAACCCTTGTATAGACTTCATTGTTCCTCATATTTCTGGTAATTGGCTCACCACATCTTAGTTTCTGAGCCAGACATGGCTAGATATAGCCTGCAGCTGGATATACTTCCTTAAATCTTGCAAAGTAGCATCAAAATAAAATTTAGCACATATAAGCAAATTCATTATATTAAAGGCATAGTTATAAACTACAATTAGCAATGTTTTCATTCAGCAACCATGTTGTTTATAACCAGCCATATCAGATGGTTGTTCAGTATTTGGAGGCCTGTGGCAAAGCATGATCCACCTTCAGTATTTAGGTGTAAAAGTCAAGTGCCTTAATTAGGACTTTAAACATCTATTACATTATTATTATAAGTCTATTTTATTATTCTATCAGTCTGGCTCTTTCTATGGGTATTACATACGCAGCAACCAGTATAAATTCGAGTCTACTTTTGTATGGCTAGACCTGTGATATGAGTTCCTTTGATATTTTTAGGCTGGCCATAGATACTTATGATCTTAGGCTACATAGCCAATGTTGGAGTTTGATGTGACCTCTTAGAGGAGTTTCCTTAGCCTACACCATCCAAGAACAGCAAAAAAAACGGGTTGGTTACGAGACGCCGGCGTTCGGGATCCCAGCGGTCAGATTCCCAATGCCAGCATCTTCGACTAGGTTAGCATCCCAACGGCTACAGGTAAGTATACCTAACCTAACCCCTAACCCTCCCTGGTGCCTAAACCTAACCTCCCCTCCTAGTGCCTAAACCTAACCCTCCCCGGTGCCTAAACCTAACCCTCCCCCTTAGTGCCTAACCCCTAGGGCCTAACCCCTAACCCTCCCCTCAACCCCACTACTGATCTTCAGGCTTCCGGTGGTTGGGATGCCGGTGCCGGTATTCCGATAAGTGTAGCAATAAATCATGGGTTTATGAGCTAGACATTAAAAAGACCATTTAACCTTTGTACAGACTTCATTGTTCCTCATATTTCTGGTAAATGGCTCACCACATCTTGGTTTCTGAGCCAGACATGGCCAGATACAGCCTGTAGCTGGATATACTTTCTTAAATCTTGCAAAGTATCATCAAAAGTGTTGGGGTTTCGGTGTCAGCATTGTGACTGCCGGAATCCCTGCTGTTGGGATATTAAACGTATCCCCTAAAAACAGCTCTACAGCAGAAAGTGAGAGACTTTTCTCCTGCTCCTCCGGTCTTCCTTTAGTTTTCAAAGCCTGTCTTCAAGATGCGCAAGACCGGAGGAGCAGGAGAAAAGTGAGAGGGACTAGCCGAACGCTGACACCCACTGCTGGCATGATGACTAGAGAACACAAGAGGGAGGGATCTGAAAAGATTGCTCTGCTGCATAAGCTGCCGTGTAAACGTCAGCTTGTGAATTCTATCGGGGGCTGCACGCCACTATAAAATATTATTTTATGTAAATTACATTAAAATACGTTTATTTAATATATGACTTTCATGTGTGGTTTGATATACTGTATCTTTTTAGAACTTAACTGTCAATGGGAGAGCTGGACAACATTTATCAAACCAGTGACTTTTCCACTGTTTATAAACTTAAACTTAAATTGACTTTGAAAATTGTACACTCAGTTATGGACCTATACATTGTACTGGGACCACTAGATGACCCTCCAATGGTCACAATCATCTTAATTACACCAGCATCCAGGTCCAAGGGGCTCAGGAGGAGCCCCAGTGCTCCTTTTTTTTTGTAAACTTGTGGAGGCAGCAGCTATAGCATTATAGCAAAGTGACCCATACTTTTTTTATTTACTAATAATGGGCATACACTAGCAGATAAAATATTTGTAAGTCGGGAAGACATTTTATGTGATAGGAGCAGCCGTAGTGGCTCACAGATCCGGCGGTCCCCAGTTGTTGCTAAGCGACACCACATCACAGCAGCTGCAATGGCAGATGGTCCTGACGGTTGCTAGGCAACCAGGACTCTCTGCGCCTGCACTGCCTTTTGGTTCTGGCTGTTACAAACAGCCGTGACACTTTCTCTGTTTGTGCAGCTAGCTGCAGCATACTTACCAACATTTGTTATCTGCTCCCTGGGGGACGCCCGGGGAGCAGACACAGCAGAGCACTTTGGGGGGTGGGGCCTAGTTACTACGCATTTAGACCCCGCCCCTGTCACCATTCAATAGGAAGTGACCGGGATGCAGAAAGATCCGGATACTCTTTCGGGCGTGGAGGGGCTCCCTGAAAATTTGGGAGCTTCCTGCAACTTCCGGGAGAGCAGGTAAGTATGAGTCGCAGTGTAATTAATTGGAAGAATTAATTGGCAGTTGCCTTTCTCTGTATATGCAAATACTCAGCTGCAGTGTAATGAATTGCAAGGGGCCTGCCTCTGTTCTGGGGTTCTGATTGGCTCCCTGAATAGTTAACGCTTCTGTCCTGCCCAATGTCACCTGCCCTGCTGCAGTATTCTAGTAGTTTTCTGCTAGTTCTTGCCAGCCATTCTTGCATTTCTACTTGTCCCTGCTTGTAGCAATCCCTGTCTGCAGTCTGTCTTTGCCAGTCCTTCATCTGTTTGGTTATCTACTTTTTTCTGGACCTGGATTCTCTCCTGAACTTTTTCTGTTCTCACCTCAGCCCATTCATTGTGCTGCCTAGTTTTCACATTGTCTCTTTTACAAGTGTTAAGTCCTGGCAGCATCCTAGTACAGGATGAGCTTACTTCACTCGGGAAAGGCGACTGTTATAGGAGAAAACCATTATTAGTCTTCAGGAGTCTTTTCGTGATCTAGACATGCATACCTATGTCACAGACTGTAACCCAGCAGATATCATGCCATACACTGTGAGATATCTCCCAGTGTATGGCCACACTATCTGGCTTCCTCCCTTGGGGAGGGGACAATTCCCTATTCCTGTCCTGTGAAGGATCAGAGGAAATGTCAGTCGGTCGGCTGTATGGGCATGCAAATAGATGCACTGATATACAGGGCTGACCTGTTATGCCATGGTCAGTGCAGGCTGAAGACAAAAAGCGTCACAAACTGTGGTCAAAGCAGCCAGTTATCATTACTTTAAATTTGTGCAAGAAATAATAATGCCTAACATACCTCTTGAGCTGTTTTTTTTAAAAAGCCTTACCATATTCTAAGATCTTGTGATCCATATACATGATAAATAGCACTGAAGATCCTCCCAACAGATAAACTACTGTGAAATGGTCAGTAAATATTTAATCACACCAGAGTAGCAGGGGTATTGCAAAGGCCAAAGTTTCCGCACAATGCTTCTTACCATTCCTCCACCAATCAAACTCCATTTTTTATTGTGCACGGCCTTCACCCTCGAATCCCTGAATTTAGGAGTCTGCCTGTCTTTGACGTACCAGCTGTGGATGACACTGTACAGAGGTTCGCCTCAATGTGGGCTCAAGTATGCACAAATTTGGAGAAGACTTCCTCACATTACAAAATTCAGGCAGACAAGAAGCGAAGGAAAGTGCCTCAAATGCAAATCGGTGATCAAATTTGGCATTCCACCCGTAATTTCTGCCTCAGAGTTCCATCAATGAAGTTCGCCTAACGATTCATTGGACCCTTTTCCATTACTGAAGTAATTTATCCAGTTTCCTACTGTCTCCAACTTCCTTCCTACCTAAGAATCCTTAATTCCTTCCACATATCCCTACTCAAGCCGTCGATTCTCAACATGTTCCTCAAAGTCCTTCCAGTTTCTCCCCGTGTGCAAACTGAGAGAGGTGTGGCGTTTGAAGTGTCCCAAGTCTTGGATTCCCATGTCCGAAGAGGTCAGTTACAGTATCTTCTGGATTGGAGATGCTATGGCCCGGAAGAACACTGCTGGACTAATGCCCAAGACATTTGCGCTCCTACTGCCCATCCAGAGAAGCTTGGTTAGTGTCCTGAAACCACCTGTAAGAAGGTGGTTACTGTCACGACCAGGGTTCCTTGGCATAAGGGACGACAGGTATTACCTGTGAGAGCGCTGTTGTGTGGTCCTTCTGGCGGAGGGGTTGGTGTCTGGCGGCAGGCGTTGGCTGTGCGAGGTGTTCCGCAGGCACCATGTAATTTTTGCTGGGGTAGGCCTGGTGGTGTTTCCATTCCACTCTGGTATGAGCGGCGCCATCTTGCTTCTGGTCATGTGACTTAGTTGCTCCAGTCCTGGCGTGTCACATGCTCTCTCTGACCTATCACGATTCTGCACTGGGTACTTAAGGGAGTTCAGAGCTTCCCATAGTTGCCAGTGCAACGTGTTTCACAGCGTAGCTGTGAGAGAGTTCCTGTGCTTCTGAATAACCTGTCTATTTGAGTGCTTGCCTGTGCTCCTGCTGGATCCCAGATTCCAAGTAGCCTGCACAGCTCTGCCTGCTCCCAGTCTCCTGCTGGACTCACCCTGCACCTTCCATTAACCCTCTCCCTGCCTAAGACCTGAGTGTGCAGTTAACCCTGACCCTACACTGTCTCCAGTTACCTAGCTCTCTGCAGCTATCTTGTTTTTACACTGAGCCATCTCGGTGCTACTCATCAGTTATTCAACTACTCCATAACCTCTCTGGATTTCATCACACCAGTATCAATTTGTAACCTGATACCCTGTCTGCAGCCTCGCAGTGACCATTTGGATTACAAATACTTTTTATTATTTCTGTAACTACCTGGACATTACCCACTCTTGCTTCACTTCAGTTTTAAGTTATCACCTCCCAATCTATATTCTGGACTTTATATTATCAGTGTACATGTCTTCAAGTTCACCCATTAAAAAAAACAGATCCTAACATAAGCATAAACAGAACATTAGAAAGGTTAATCCCATTATTACTCTGTATATATTGGTTAGCAGTCACGTGATATCCGGGACCTATCATAGCTTAAGAAGGATGATCTCCTAACTACGACCATCATTATTATGCATGTATTTTTCTGAATTTTGTTTTTTCTTTTTTTTTTTAACTCAAATAGTTTTTATTTAAGAGAGAAAATTTTTACATTACAGATCATACACATCAATACACAAAAATGTATAGCAATAATAGTATGGTCTCATAATCTGTAATACAATTAGTAATACATTATATAACATGGAACAAAATTTTAATTGAAATGAGATGAGAAGAAAAGAAAAATTGGGGAAGACATAAATAAAATGAATTACAGACAAAAGAATTTATAAAAATGGAGAATAAACTAAAATACATTTGAGGTAACACAGAAATATTACTGGAATTACTTATATGTAACACTAGCTGAAGTCATCGTCAAGACATGAGTGTCATAGAAGTCAGACTAGGGAAGCCATTTAATCAGTGGGGATGAGATAGAAGTGGAGTATTTAAAACCAAACGTTTCCATTTCAAAGCTTCTTTGGACATTAGACACTAGTTTCGATATTAGAGGGGTATCAGGTCTTTTCCAATATTGTGCTAAGGCCACTCTTGTAGCTATAAAAATATATCCAATAACATATTTGTTATGGGCTTGTACCTATAAGGGAAAATAATGTAAAAGAGCAATTTCTGGAAGTTGGTATGACCTCCGAAGTGACCTAAGCAATTAGCTGAAAGACTTCTGTCCAGAGAGAATTAATTATAGGACAAGACCAAAAAGTGTGTACAAGTGTGTACTCGGATCCACAATTTCTCCAACAAAATTTAGAGGTCTCAGGCCATATTCTGTGCAATTTATCTGGAGTGCAGTATAGACCGTGTATTCACTTAAACATAATTTCAGAGTGGTTCAGACATTTGGACATTTTAAAGGTATTCGAAAATATTGTAATCCAATCCTCATCTGTCAGGAAATTTTAAGTTCTAACTCCCTTTTGGATTGTATAGAAAGTTTTTTGTCTTCTAAAGGGACAAAAGCATTCCATACCACATAGATATACTGCCTTTATGACCATTAGTGGAAAATGTAGACATTATGTATGGAGGTATAGAAGGGAGGGGTTGTGCTAGAGAGGAGTTGGATAACACCCAATGCCTTATTTGTAAAAATTTGTTAAAATCATTCTTAGAAATAGAATACTGGTCTTGGAGTTGTTGGAATGACTTAAGATGTTGGTTGATGTACAAATCTTTAACTGTTATAATACCAAGCTCATACCAATTGAGTAGGGATAGGTCGGGAATCAATTTTGAGAGTGCCAATAAGAAAATGTTAAAAGATGGAAGAGAAAAATCACCATATGAACCAATCAGTTTATCCCAAACTATGAGAGTATCAGACACACTCCTTAGTGTAATAGAATAAGAAGGTCTATCTGCAGCTTTAACCCATAACAAATCTCGTAGAGGGATAGCCTTACACATAGAATATTCTATATTCACCCATGGTATAGTGGATGGAGGAGTAAGCCAATCTTTTACTTGATCTAGAAGGCAGGCATGTTGATACAACTCAAAGTTAGGTGCAGCCAAACTGCCTCTAGTCTTAGATCTAAATAGATGGACTCTAGCCATACGAGGTCGTTTACCCTGCCAAATAAATGTGGAAATAACGGAATAGAATTTATTTAGAAAGCGTATCGAGACCAAGTATGGAATAGCTCAAAATAAATAAAGGATTTTAGGTAGTAACATCATTTTAATGGAGGAAAGACAACCCATCCAGGAGATGTCATAGTTTACCCACATCCTAATAATTGCAGAAAATTGGTCTAGAAGTGGCTGATAATTATACACTATAATATCTTGCAAATGTATTGGTATTCTAATTCCTAAGTATCGAAGATCAGAAGTCTGCACATAATAAGAATATTGAGTCTCAAGTAGCTGTAGGCAGGTTTGAACAATATTACAGTATTTGCCAATGCTTCAGTTTTTGAAGTATTTAATTTATAGTACGACGCTGCAGAATACTCTTGAAGAATAGTATGAAGAATGGATAAAGAAATTTCAGGATTGGTGACAAAAAGTAGTACTTCATCAGCAAAGAGACATATCTTATGCTGAGTAGAACCAATAAAGAAACCTTCAAAAGAGGGGGAGGATCTAATTTTTTTAGCAAGGGGTTCCATAGCTAAGGCAAATATTAAAGGCGATAGAGGGCACCCCTGTCTTGTCTAGTAATATTAAAAACTATTTGAGAGAAAACCATTACTAAAGATACGGGCCAAAGGGATAGTGTATAGGTTTAAAATAGCTTTCAGGAATAATACAGAAAAACCAAACCTAGCAAGAATCCGGGTCATATATAGCCAATGTAACCTATCAAAGGCTTTTTCCACATCGAAAGAAAGTAGGACCATAGGAACAGGATGAGCAGCATGAGCTTCCAGAAGGGAAAAAACTCTTCTAGTATTATCAAGGGCTTGTCTTCCCAAGGTAAAGCCAACTTGATCGTGAGGCACCAAATCAGGAAGGTTAGGATTTAATCTATTGGCTATTAGCTTTGCATAGATTTTAACATCGGAATTCTATAAAGCTATTGGTCTGTAGTTTTGGCACAATGTTGGATCCTAGCCAGGCTTAGGTATAGTAAAGATTTGGGCCTCCAACATTTCTTTAGGAAATTAGTTGTTAGATACATCATCATAAATATTAACTAGTACAGGGGTTAGGGTAGACTGGGAATGGAGATAAAACTGTTAATAAACCCATCTGGGCCAGGCTTTATCTTTTTTTAAGAGATTTGATAGCTAGTTGGACTTCATAATATACCACGTCTACTGCACTCAACCCCTATCTGTGACATGTGTGAGTGTAATCAAAAATCTGATGAGAACTGGAATAGCTGAACAGTATCTTTATCGGGTAATGTTATACAACGTATATATATGTGTTCACTTATAAGCAGTGTATGCAATGTTGTGACCCTCTTTTATAGCAACATAACAGGGTGTGAAGAACATTGGGGGTAAAAAAGATTCCACAGTGGATACAGAACTGAACAATGGTGACCTCTGGTCTGAGGTTTAAACAGTTCCTGTAGTATAGGAGAAAGTCACTGAATCTTCACAGAGATGCTGGGCATCTGTGTGCCTTAAAGTTCCTGTGTATGTGTCGTGGTAAGTATAGTCTCCAGGTGGACGAATGGTGGTCGCTACCCGGAGGGTAGAGTAAAGTTTAAACAGTACCTTAATGGTGTGCAGTAAGGGGCATCCCGCTTATCTGCTGTGTGTTCTACCTGGTCCTGTGGTGCTGCTTGGCCTGCAAGACATGCGCCACAGGACCAGGTAGAACGGACAGTGTCGCCAATCTGGTGCGTAGGTGCCGTCTGGTGCAGAGTTTCAGTGGGTTCACTTCTCAGGCGGAGATGCTGCCGGTAGTTCTCTTTGTGGAGATCACCCTCAGGGCTTCGATCCGATGGGAGTGTCCACTTTTTGGGGGGTGCTCGCCATGGCTGTCTCTAGAGCAGGACTCTGCTGTGGGGCACACACCTCTTGCTTGAGCTCTGATAGGCTTGTTACACATGTTGTCTGGTGTTTTCCGGGTCTTGGTCACATGACGCAAATGCCAGTCATGTGTCCCCACAATTTGGATGTTCAGAATGCAGGCAGCTGTAGCGGCACTTTTAGAGGTGTGCGTGCGGTTTGGCGATTGTGCTTCCCAAGACGTTTCGGCCGTGGATGGCATTCTTCTGGGGGTATAAGTCAAGCAGACATCTAAAAGGCCTTGTGGGCCCCTGCCTCTTTTCTGATTGGTTGGTGCAGTGCTCTGATTGGTTCAGTCTTATGTCCATCTTCTGTCCATCTTGGTGTATACTGTAGATTATTGGTTCTTATAGAGGGTAATGATGGTGGTGAGTGGGATTGGCATACAAGAGGTTAAGCGGCCATCTTGGTAGTGGTGTATGTTTGTAACTTGTGTATCTAACAAATGTGGCGGACATCGTGGTGTAGACACTTCAAGGATGATATGATAGGCTCCTTGTGATGGGTGGTAGTAGAACTGCTAGTTAGTGGGTTGATTGGAGTTAAATAGCCATTATGGTGGGTGAAAACAGCATATATGGGGTTAAATGGCCATCTAGGTGGGGTCATGTGTTTTATTGAATATGTCTGTCGGGTGTGGCGGACATCTTGGTGTGGGCACTTATGATGATGATGTGGCACAGCTCACTTTCATGGGTAACGATAGAGCCACTGAATGATGGGATATATGAGGTTAAGCAGCCATCTTCGTGGTGGTATAGGCATCCAGTTGGCCATCTTAGTGGGGGTATATGTCTGTATCAATGAACATACAATATATATGGTGAAAATTTTTTTAAAATTAGGATAAATTAAAAATAAATAAATAATAATAATAATATTTTTTTTTTATAAAAATAAAATAAATAATAAAGCATCCTTATGTGTGTGTGTGTATATTAGTAGAGGATGCTAATTGCAGATGGTATAAGGTGTGTGTAACCAATTATGTGTCTGTGGGTCTGTATTGATCAACCAGTGTGCATCTTTGTGTGTGGGGCTTTCTTAGTAAGGGATTTAATTGCAGATGATGGATCTAATTTCATAGTCTATATTTAGGCAATTTGGGTGGAGGGTGTCTAGCATGATCATGTGTCTTAAGTCCTTCCCTATTGCTCTGTAGCATGTAATCCCCCTTCTCCAATTTCTTTTTATTTCCTTGATCCCTGTGAATTTTAGCTTTGATGGGTCACATTCATGTTTGTTTTTAAATGGGTAGATAAGGGTTGTTCTTCACATCCTTTGCTGATATTCCTTATATTCCTTCATCATTACTCCAAGGAGAGCATAAAGCAACAGCATCTACAGAAGAAATGCACGGCAGATTAACAGAATCTAAAAAAAGCATTAATCGAGACTTCGGAAGGCTGAGGAATAGAAGAATCCTGAATTAGGTTATATAGTTTCTCATAATAAGAAGCAAAGTGATGTGCTATATCCCGGGGATTTTGAATTAAAGTTCCATCAGATTTAGAAAGGCATTTGATCCTATTAATAGCATGTTTTCCCCTCAGTTTATGGTCAAACAATCTACTTGCTCTGTTTCCAAGAGTGTAGAATTTTTGGTTCAGCTTGGTAATAGCACGTTGAACCCAAGAGAGGTGCAAGTAATTTATGAATTTTGACTTTTAGTAATACTTTTATTACTGTTTTTTGTTCGATTAATGTGTCTGCCCCCATGTATTTCTTATTTTGACTTTTTCATTATATAAGTACATGAATCTGCTCAGCAGACAATTAGCTATGCACAGATGTAAGTGATTTGTAATTAGAGCAAGGTGGATATAAGTTGGATTCAGCCACTCCACATTTACCTTTGAAAAATCCGTCCATGGTGCAGTGAAACGCGTTAGTTTACTTTTTAACCATCCACTGATTACTTTCTGGAATCACCGCGGATCACCCTGACAAAACCTCCATCTCACCATCACATTGTGCAGTTCCTGTACACCCTGGACATACCGGCACTTGAACTATACCAATCACTGTATCATCTGAGGACTATATACTGGACAATCATTTTTCCAGGAGGATCTTCCTCTATCGATGCACTGGTAAGTATACACCCACCGGACTGCCCTGTATATAAGAAATTTGCCATCTCTAAGTGGAACTTTTACTAGCGGGGGTTAACATAGGAATGGGAGTGAGGTGACTCATTGCGACAAACAGTGGATTTTTTTATTTACTTGCTTTAATATCTTAATACATTTTGCAACATTGTTAATTGCACTCAGGTAATTTTCAATCTGCTGTATTTTATCTATGCTACATAGTATTGTATTGCTTGTTTTTTATGTGCATTAAATAATATCTATTAGTGATTCACACTGTTGAATGTTATAATTTTTCATGAGCGCTACCTTTTCTCTTTGCTTCTGTTACCAACCTGGCCTGTTCTTTGGACCTCTCTGTTTGATTACCTGTGCACTTACTTGGCTTATCCTGGACTTGGCTTATCCTTGGACCTCTCAGGCTTTTCAAATTCTGTTCTGATGTACTGTTCTGAATTTTAACTTGAAGAGACAAGGAGATGTAACACATCAGGCTCATTATTGCTCTCTTAAGGAGTCATAGCCCATATCAATCTGCATGAATTCCTCCTCCATAAAAACAGGCCCACTTTGGTGGGAGCTATGGAGAGACAATACAATATTTATTTATTTATTTTTGCTTTTGTTGTTATGAAACACTTTACTCAATAGTGATGCAATAAGTTCCTCAAATTCTGCTGATTACATGCATGCAGGTCATCCTTGATCTTATCATTGAGATTCAAACAGAATTGATGTCTGGCCACAGTATTCAGGTGGGTGTCATCTACTCAGATCCAAAATTATCACAGATCAAAGACCATTCCATAGTCAGATTAAGATGACTTCAGCGGGTGCACAGCAGTGAGGATCATCAAAGCTCTGCAGTTGCATGAAGCAAACAATGTAATGGAATCCTCTTTTATCAAAATTGGGCTGGGCATCCTCCTTTAAACAGTGAGTACCATCCACATTTTCAGTGGTCTGTGTAGTTAGCATGTACAGGGCCGGATTATAGGAGGGGTGGACGTGGTGGGCATCCAGGGCCCCCCACACTGCTGCAGATATTGACCGGAAGCTGGCTCACCTCCTCAACTCTCCGGGCTCCGCAAGATGTCTGTCAACATGAGGTGTCCCTCATCTTAACTGACGCGTTTTGACCCCTATATTCTGGGATCTTTATCAAGGTATGTTCCAGTGATAAAGATCCCAGAATATAGTCGGAGTTGAGGAGGTGAGCGGTGCCCAGCAGTATGCCCGGGAATTATGCTGATGAAATTACATCTCACGCTCACTGAGGACTGTCCGTTGACAGTACTCTCTGCTATCCGGTAATTGCAACTGCATGTCACTGTGGATTATCCCGTCCAGGGAATGAATGTTATTTTAAAAGGATTTTCATTTATGTCATTGTTTGTTATGTAATAAATTGTGCTTCACTATATGCACTTTTTTCATTTTGTTTTCTATCACCTCATACCATCTATGAGCGCTACACTGAGTGGTTGAAAACGACTAAGGAGACAGTACCCTTTTTGAAATTAGATACTAAGCGCAGGTTATGTGATTTCTGCCCTTTATTTATCTATTTCACATGTGTTGGTGGAGGTTGGAATTCCTGCCATAGAAATCACATTTGACCCGCTGCGATACATGCGCAGAATGCAAACATCGGCTGGCTGCGTGCGAATGCAGCCTTGCGAACCAACCTGAATCAGGCCTTCAGTTCACATGGTGGGCTTTGGCTTAAGTACAAGACCCACCAACTACTTGAGAGCTGTGGGAAAAGTGAATGTAACTATATGCACAGGTGAACACAGGAGCCTGCTTACCTGTTTGATGTTCTTGAATGTTCACAGCCAGGAAGCTTCTTGCTTATTGAGTCTTTTCACACAGGGAGATAATGCACGTGGCTAAGCTTACTGAACCAGCCTTGCCTGGGCAGCTCCTTGGGTTACAATATCCGGCTCTATTTCTATGTGAGCTGTGTGCAGAGGAGACGGCGTTGTGCCACCCAAACCTCCAGACACATTAGCAACTGCAACCCCAGCACCTACTATAGCTACGCTTATATGACCCATACGAGATGTTTTGAGGAGTGTAGAATAGATTGCCAATAGATTGCCAAGCCTAATCAGTTCTGAGCTGTGAGACAGTGATCGGTCTTGGAATAATGACAGCGGTTTCTATTCAGCAGAGAAGGGGTTATCATTATTATTATTATTCTTTATTTATATGGCACCACAAGGGTTCCGCAGCGCCTTACAAAGAACATAAACAAATGAGCACACAAGAAAAACAGTTATTAGCAGTACAAACAATGCAGGACAAATACAGGATTTATAAAAATTGCTGCATAACAGTGCTTCATGCAGGGTGTCAGTAACCAAGTGTTAGGTGCTGTTGTAAATTAAAATATAAGTAAAAGAAGAAGAAGCACGTGACGGAAGAGCAGGGCCGGCTCCATCTCTACTATCACCCTGTGCGAGAAATGTTGGCGTGGCCCCCACCCCGACCACATAACAGACACACTAATACCCCTAACTCACATCATGCCCTGACCACATAAGACACACAAATACCCCTCACTCACATCATGCCCTGACCACATAAGACACAAAAATACCCCTCACTCACATCATACCCTGACCACATAACAGATACACACATACCCCTCACTCACATCATGCCCTGACCACATAATAGACACACAAATACCCCTCACTCATATCATGCCCTGACCACATAATAGACACACAAATACTCCTCACTCACATCATGCCCTGACCACATAACAGATACACACATACCCCTCACTCACATCATGCCCCGGCCACATAACAGACACACTAATACCCCTCACTCACAACATACCCCGACCACATAACAGACACACTAATACCCCTCACTCACATCATACCCCGACCACATACCAGACACACTAATACCCCTCACTCACATCATGCCCTGACCACATAAGACACACAAATACCCCTCACTCACATCATGCCCTGACCACATAACAGATACACACATACCCCTCACTCACATCATGCCCTGACCACATAACAGATACACACATACCCCTCACTCACATCATGCCCTGACCACATAATACACACACAAATACCCCTCACTCATATCATGCCCTGACCACATAATAGACACACAAATACCCCTCACTCACATCATACCCTGACCACATAACAGATACACACATACCCCTCACTCACATCATGCCCCGGCCACATAACAGACACACTAATACCCCTCACTCACAACATACCCCAACCACATAACAGACACACTAATACCCATCACTCACATCATAACCCGACCACATACCAGACACACTAATACACCTCACACACATCATGCCCTGACCACATAAGACACACAAATACCCCTCACTCACATCATGCCCTGACCACATAACAGATACACACATACCCCTCACTCACATCATGCCCTGACCACATAACAGACACACAAATACCCCTCACTCACATCATGTCCTCACCACATAACAGACACACACATACCCCTCACTCACATCATGCCCTGACCACATAATAGACACACAAATACCCCTCACTCACATTATGCCCTGATCACATAACAAATACCCCTCACTCACATCATGTCCTCACCACATAACAGACACACTAATACCCCTCACATCATACCCTGACCATATAACAGACACACATACCCCTCACTCACATCATGCCTTGATCACATAACAGACATACAAATACCCCTCACTCACATCATGTCCTCACCACATAACAGACACACAAATACCCCTCACTCACATCATACCCTGACCACATAACAGACACAAATACCCCTCACTCACATCATACCGTGACCACATAATAGACACACAAATACCCCTCACTCACATCATGCCCTGATCACATAGCAGACACACTAATACCCCTCACTCACATCATGCCCTGACCACATAAGACACCCAAATACCCCTCACTCACATCATACCCTGACCACATAACAGATACACATTCCCCTCACTCACATCATGCCCTGATCACATAACAGACACACAAATACCCCTCACTCACATCATGCCCTGACCACATAACAGACACACAATTACCCCTCACTCACATCATGCCCTGACCACATAACAGACACACAAATACCCTTCACTCACATCATGCCCTGACCACATAACAGACACACAAATACCCCTCACTCACATCATGCCCTGACCACATAATAGACACACACATACCCCTCACTCAAATCATGCCCTGACCACATAACAGATACACATACCCCTCACTCACATCATGCCCTGACCACATAACAGATACACATACCCCTCACTCACATCATGCCCTGATCAAATAACAGACACACAAATACCCCTCACTCACATCATGCCCTAAATCACATAGCAGACACACTAATACCCCTCACTCACATCATGCCCTGACCACATAAGACACCCAAATACCCCTCACTCACATCATACCCTGACCACATAACAGATACACATACCCCTCACTCACATCATGCCCTGATCACATAACAGACACACAAATACCCCTCACTCACATCATGCCCTGTCCACATAACAGACACACAATTACCCCTCACTCACATCATGCCCTGACCACATAACAGATACACAAATACCCTTCACTCACATCATGCCCTGACCACATAACAGACACACAAATACCCCTCACTCACATCATGCCCTGACCACATAATAGACACACACATACCCCTCACTCACATCATGCCCTGACCACATAACAGATACACAAATACCCCTCACTCACATCATGCCCTGACCACATAACAGACACACATACCGCTCACTCACATCATGCCATGACCAAATAACAGATACACATACCCCTCACTCACATCATGCCCTGACCACATAACAGACACACAAATACCCCTCACTCACATCATGCCCTGACCACATAACAGACACACAAATACCCTTCACTCACATCATGCCCTGACCACATAACAGACACACAAATGCCCCTCACTCACATCATTCCCTGACCACATAATAGACACACATACCCCTCACTCACATCATACTCCGACCACATAACAGACACACATACCTCTCACTCACATCATGCCCTGACCACATAACAGATACACATACCCCTCACTCACATCATGCCCTGATAAAATAACAGACACACAAATACCCCTCGCTCACATCATGCCCTGACCACATAACAGACACACAAATACCCCTCACTCACATCATGCCCTGACCACATAACAGACACACAAATACCCTTCACTCACATCATGCCCTGACCACATAACAGACACACAAATACCCCTCACTCACATCATGCCCTGACCACATAATAGACACACATACCCCTCACTCACATCATACCCCGACCACATAACAGACACACATACCTCTCACTCACATCATGCCCTGACCACATAACAGATACACATACCCTTCACTCACATCATGCCCTGACCACATAACAGGTACACATACCCCTCATTCACATCATGCCCTGACTACATAACAGAGACACATACCCCTCACTCACATCATGCCCTGACCACATCACAGATACACACATACCCCTCACTCACATCATGCCCTGACCACATAACAGACACACAAATACCCCTCACTCACATCATGCCTTGATCACATAACAGACACACAAATACCCCGCACTCACATCATGCCCTGACCACATAATAGACACACAAATACCCCTCACTCACATCATGCCCTGACCACATTATAGACACACAAATACCCCTCACTCACATCATACCCTGACCACATAACAGATACACAAATACCCCTCACTCACATCATGCCCTGACCACATATGAGGCACACACATACCCCTCACTCACATAATAAGCTGACCACATAACAGACACACACATACCCCTCACTCACATCATGCCCTGACCACATAACAGACACACATACCCCTCACTCACATCATGCCCTGACCACATAACAGACACACATACCCCTCACTCACATCATACCCTGACCACATAACAGACACACATACCCCCACTCACATCATGCCCTGACCACATAACAGACACACAAATACCCCTCACTCACATCATGTCCGCACCACATAACAGACACACACATACCCCTCACTCACATCATGCCCTGACCACATAATAGACACACAAATACCCCTCACTCACATTATGCCCTGATCACATAACAAATACCCCTCACTCACATCATGTCCTCACCACATAACAGACACACTAATACCCCTCACATCATACCCTGACCATATAACAGACACACATACCCCTCACTCACATCATGCCTTGATCACATAACAGACATACAAATACCCCTCACTCACATCATGTCCTCACCACATAACAGACACACAAATACCCCTCACTCACATCATACCCTGACCACATAACAGACACAAATACCCCTCACTCACATCATACCGTGACCACATAATAGACACACAAATACCCCTCACTCACATCATGCCCTGATCACATAGCAGACACACTAATACCCCTCACTCACATCATGCCCTGACCACATAAGACACCCAAATACCCCTCACTCACATCATACCCTGACCACATAACAGATACACATTCCCCTCACTCACATCATGCCCTGATCACATAACAGACACACAAATACCCCTCACTCACATCATGCCCTGACCACATAACAGACACACAATTACCCCTCACTCACATCATGCCCTGACCACATAACAGACACACAAATACCCTTCACTCACATCATGCCCTGACCACATAACAGACACACAAATACCCCTCACTCACATCATGCCCTGACCACATAATAGACACACACATACCCCTCACTCAAATCATGCCCTGACCACATAACAGATACACATACCCCTCACTCACATCATGCCCTGACCACATAACAGATACACATACCCCTCACTCACATCATGCCCTGATCAAATAACAGACACACAAATACCCCTCACTCACATCATGCCCTAAATCACATAGCAGACACACTAATACCCCTCACTCACATCATGCCCTGACCACATAAGACACCCAAATACCCCTCACTCACATCATACCCTGACCACATAACAGATACACATACCCCTCACTCACATCATGCCCTGATCACATAACAGACACACAAATACCCCTCACTCACATCATGCCCTGTCCACATAACAGACACACAATTACCCCTCACTCACATCATGCCCTGACCACATAACAGATACACAAATACCCTTCACTCACATCATGCCCTGACCACATAACAGACACACAAATACCCCTCACTCACATCATGCCCTGACCACATAATAGACACACACATACCCCTCACTCACATCATGCCCTGACCACATAACAGATACACAAATACCCCTCACTCACATCATGCCCTGACCACATAACAGACACACATACCGCTCACTCACATCATGCCATGACCAAATAACAGATACACATACCCCTCACTCACATCATGCCCTGACCACATAACAGACACACAAATACCCCTCACTCACATCATGCCCTGACCACATAACAGACACACAAATACCCTTCACTCACATCATGCCCTGACCACATAACAGACACACAAATGCCCCTCACTCACATCATTCCCTGACCACATAATAGACACACATACCCCTCACTCACATCATACTCCGACCACATAACAGACACACATACCTCTCACTCACATCATGCCCTGACCACATAACAGATACACATACCCCTCACTCACATCATGCCCTGATCAAATAACAGACACACAAATACCCCTCGCTCACATCATGCCCTGACCACATAACAGACACACAAATACCCCTCACTCACATCATGCCCTGACCACATAACAGACACACAAATACCCTTCACTCACATCATGCCCTGACCACATAACAGACACACAAATACCCCTCACTCACATCATGCCCTGACCACATAATAGACACACATACCCCTCACTCACATCATACCCCGACCACATAACAGACACACATACCTCTCACTCACATCATGCCCTGACCACATAACAGATACACATACCCTTCACTCACATCATGCCCTGACCACATAACAGGTACACATACCCCTCATTCACATCATGCCCTGACTACATAACAGAGACACATACCCCTCACTCACATCATGCCCTGACCACATCACAGATACACACATACCCCTCACTCACATCATGCCCTGACCACATAACAGATACACATACCCCTCACTCACATCATGCCCTGATCAAATAACAGACACACAAATACCCCTCACTCACATCATGCCCTAAATCACATAGCAGACACACTAATACCCCTCACTCACATCATGCCCTGACCACATAAGACACCCAAATACCCCTCACTCACATCATACCCTGACCACATAACAGATACACATACCCCTCACTCACATCATGCCCTGATCACATAACAGACACACAAATACCCCTCACTCACATCATGCCCTGTCCACATAACAGACACACAATTACCCCTCACTCACATCATGCCCTGACCACATAACAGATACACAAATACCCTTCACTCACATCATGCCCTGACCACATAACAGACACACAAATACCCCTCACTCACATCATGCCCTGACCACATAATAGACACACACATACCCCTCACTCACATCATGCCCTGACCACATAACAGATACACAAATACCCCTCACTCACATCATGCCCTGACCACATAACAGACACACATACCGCTCACTCACATCATGCCATGACCAAATAACAGATACACATACCCCTCACTCACATCATGCCCTGACCACATAACAGACACACAAATACCCCTCACTCACATCATGCCCTGACCACATAACAGACACACAAATACCCTTCACTCACATCATGCCCTGACCACATAACAGACACACAAATGCCCCTCACTCACATCATTCCCTGACCACATAATAGACACACATACCCCTCACTCACATCATACTCCGACCACATAACAGACACACATACCTCTCACTCACATCATGCCCTGACCACATAACAGATACACATACCCCTCACTCACATCATGCCCTGATCAAATAACAGACACACAAATACCCCTCGCTCACATCATGCCCTGACCACATAACAGACACACAAATACCCCTCACTCACATCATGCCCTGACCACATAACAGACACACAAATACCCTTCACTCACATCATGCCCTGACCACATAACAGACACACAAATACCCCTCACTCACATCATGCCCTGACCACATAATAGACACACATACCCCTCACTCACATCATACCCCGACCACATAACAGACACACATACCTCTCACTCACATCATGCCCTGACCACATAACAGATACACATACCCTTCACTCACATCATGCCCTGACCACATAACAGGTACACATACCCCTCATTCACATCATGCCCTGACTACATAACAGAGACACATACCCCTCACTCACATCATGCCCTGACCACATCACAGATACACACATACCCCTCACTCACATCATGCCCTGACCACATAACAGACACACAAATACCCCTCACTCACATCATGCCTTGATCACATAACAGACACACAAATACCCCGCACTCACATCATGCCCTGACCACATAATAGACACACAAATACCCCTCACTCACATCATGCCCTGACCACATTATAGACACACAAATACCCCTCACTCACATCATACCCTGACCACATAACAGATACACAAATACCCCTCACTCACATCATGCCCTGACCACATATGAGGCACACACATACCCCTCACTCACATAATAAGCTGACCACATAACAGACACACACATACCCCTCACTCACATCATGCCCTGACCACATAACAGACACACATACCCCTCACTCACATCATGCCCTGACCACATAACAGACACACATACCCCTCACTCACATCATACCCTGACCACATAACAGACACACATACCCCCACTCACATCATGCCCTGACCACATAACAGACACACAAATACCCCTCACTCACATCATGTCCTCACCACATAACAGACACACACATACCCCTCACTCACATCATGCCCTGACCACATAATAGACACACAAATACCCCTCACTCACATTATGCCCTGATCACATAACAAATACCCCTCACTCACATCATGTCCTCACCACATAACAGACACACTAATACCCCTCACATCATACCCTGACCATATAACAGACACACATACCCCTCACTCACATCATGCCTTGATCACATAACAGACATACAAATACCCCTCACTCACATCATGTCCTCACCACATAACAGACACACAAATACCCCTCACTCACATCATACCCTGACCACATAACAGACACAAATACCCCTCACTCACATCATACCGTGACCACATAATAGACACACAAATACCCCTCACTCACATCATGCCCTGATCACATAGCAGACACACTAATACCCCTCACTCACATCATTCCCTGACCACATAACAGATACACATACCCTTCACTCACATCATGCCCTGACCACATAACAGACACACAAATACCCCTCACTCACATCATGCCCTGACCACATAATAGACACACACATACCCCTCACTCACATCATGCCCTGACCACATAACAGATACACAAATACCCCTCACTCACATCATGCCCTGACCACATAACAGACACACATACCGCTCACTCACATCATGCCATGACCAAATAACAGATACACATACCCCTCACTCACATCATGCCCTGATCACATAACAGACACACAAATACCCCTCACTCACATCATGCCCTGACCACATAACAGACACACATACCTCTCACTCACATCATGCCCTGACCAAATAACAGATACACATACCCCTCACTCACATCATGCCCTGATCACATAACAGACACACAAATACCCCTCACTCACATCATGCCCTGACCACATAACAGACACACAAATACCCCTCACTCACATCATGCCCTGACCACATAACAGACACACAAATACCCTTCATTCACATCATGCCCTGACCACATAACAGACACACAAATACCCCTCACTCACATCATGCCCTGACCACATAATAGACACACATACCCCTCACTCACATCATACTCCGACCACATAACAGACACACATACCTCTCACTCACATCATGCCCTGACCACATAACAGATACACATACCTCTCACTCACATCATGCCCTGATCGCATAACAGACACACAAATACCCCTCACTCACATCATGCCCTGACCACATAACAGACACACAAATACCCCTCACTCACATCATGCCCTGACCACATAACAGACACACAAATACCCTTCACTCACATCATGCCCTGACCACATAACAGACACACAAATACCCCTCACTCACATCATGCCCTGACCACATAATAGACACACATACCCCTCACTCACATCATACCCCGACCACATAACAGACACAAATACCCCTCACTCACATCATGCCCTGACCACATAACAGACACACAAATACCCTTCACTCACATCATGCCCTGACCACATAACAGACACACAAATACCCCTCACTCACATCATGCCCTGACCACATAATAGACACACATACCCCTCACTCACATCATACCCCGACCACATAACAGACACACATACCTCTCACTCACATCATGCCCTGACCACATAACAGATACACATACCCTTCACTCACATCATGCCCTGACCACATAACAGGTACACATACCCCTCACTCACATCATGCCCTGACTACATAACAGAGACACATACCCCTCACTCACATCATGCCCTGACCACATAACAGATACACACATACCCCTCACTCACATCATGCCCTGACCACATAACAGACACACAAATACCCCTCACTCACATCATGCCTTGATCACATAACAGACACACAAATACCCCGCACTCACATCATGCCCTGACCACATAATAGACACACAAATACCCCTCACTCACATCATGCCCTGACCACATAATAGACACACAAATACCCCTCACTCACATCATACCCTGACCACATAACAGATACACAAATACCCCTCACTCACATCATGCCCTGACCACATATGAGGCACACACATACCCCTCACTCACATAATAAGCTGACCACATAAAAGACACACACATACCCCTCACTCACATCATGCCCTGACCACATAACAGACACACAAATACCCCTCACTCACATCATGCCCTGACCACATAATAGACACACACCTACCCCTCACTCACATCATGCCCTGACCACATAACAGATACACAAATACCCCTCACTCACATCATGCCCTGACCACATAACAGACACACATACCGCTCACTCACATCATGCCATGACCAAATAACAGATACACATACCCCTCACTCACATCATGCCCTGATCACATAACAGACACACAAATACCCCTCACTCACATCATGCCCTGACCACATAACAGACACACATACCTCTCACTCACATCATGCCCTGACCAAATAACAGATACACATACCCCTCACTCACATCATGCCCTGATCACATAACAGACACACAAATACCCCTCACTCACATCATGCCCTGACCACATAACAGACACACAAATACCCCTCACTCACATCATGCCCTGACCACATAACAGACACACAAATACCCTTCATTCACATCATGCCCTGACCACATAACAGACACACAAATACCCCTCACTCACATCATGCCCTGACCACATAATAGACACACATACCCCTCACTCACATCATACTCCGACCACATAACAGACACACATACCTCTCACTCACATCATGCCCTGACCACATAACAGATACACATACCTCTCACTCACATCATGCCCTGATCACATAACAGACACACAAATACCCCTCACTCACATCATGCCCTGACCACATAACAGACACACAAATACCCCTCACTCACATCATGCCCTGACCACATAACAGACACACAAATACCCTTCACTCACATCATGCCCTGACCACATAACAGACACACAAATACCCCTCACTCACATCATGCCCTGACCACATAATAGACACACATACCCCTCACTCACATCATACCCCGACCACATAACAGACACACATACCTCTCACTCACATCATGCCCTGACCACATAACAGATACACATACCCTTCACTCACATCATGCCCTGACCACATAACAGGTACACATACCCCTCACTCACATCATGCCCTGACTACATAACAGAGACACATACCCCTCACTCACATCATGCCCTGACCACATAACAGATACACACATACCCCTCACTCACATCATGCCCTGACCACATAACAGACACACAAATACCCCTCACTCACATCATGCCTTGATCACATAACAGACACACAAATACCCCGCACTCACATCATGCCCTGACCACATAATAGACACACAAATACCCCTCACTCACATCATGCCCTGACCACATTATAGACACACAAATACCCCTCACTCACATCATACCCTGACCACATAACAGATACACAAATACCCCTCACTCACATCATGCCCTGACCACATATGAGGCACACACATACCCCTCACTCACATAATAAGCTGACCACATAACAGACACACACATACCCCTCACTCACATCATGCCCTGACCACATAACAGACACACATACCCCTCACTCACATCATGCCCTGACCACATAACAGACACACATACCCCTCACTCACATCATGCCCTGATCACATAACTGATTCACACATACCCCTCACTCACATCATGCCCTGACCACATAAAAGATACACATACCCCTCACTCACATCATGCCCTGACCACATAACAGACACACATACCCCTCACTCACATCATGCCCTGACTACATAACAGAGACACATACCCCTCACTCACATCATGCCCTGACCACATAACAGACACACAAATAACCCTCACTCACATCATGCCTTGATCACATAACAGACATACAAATACCCCTCACTCACATCATGTCCTCACCACATAACAGACACACAAATACCCCTCACTCACATCATATCCTCACCATATAACAGACACACAAATACCCCTCACTCACATCATACCCTGACCACATAACAGACACACAAATACCCCTCATTCACATCATACCGTGACCACATAATAGACACACAAATACCCCTCACTCACATCATGCCCTGACCACATAACAGACAGACATACCCCTCACTCACATCATGCCCTGACCACATAATAGACACACGTACCCCTCACTCACATCATACCCCGACCATGTAACAGACACACAAATACCCCTCACTCACATCATGCCCTGACCACATAATAGACACACAAATACCCCTCACTCACATCATGCCCTGACCACATAATAGACACACAAATACCCCTCACTCACATCATACCCTGACCTCATAACAGATACAGAAATATCCCTCACTCACATCATGCCCTGACCACATAACAGACACACACATACCCCTCACTCACATAATACCCTGACCACATAACAGACACACACATACCCCTCACTCACATCATGCCCTGACCACATAACAGACACACATATCCCTCACTCACATCATGCCCTGACCACATAACAGACACACATACCCCTCACTCACATCATGCCCTGATCACATAACAGACACACATACCCCTCACTCACATCATACCCTGATCACATAACAGAGACACATACCCCTCACTCATATCATGCCCTGACAACATAACAGACACAGAAATACCCCTCACTCACATCATGCCTTGATCACATAACAGGCATACAAATACCCCTCACTCACATCATGTCCTCACCACATAACAGACACACAAATAGCTATCACTCACATCATGTCCTCACCACATAACAGACACACAAATACCCCTCACTCACATCATACCCTGACCACATAACAGACACAGAAATACCCCTCACTCACATCATGCCCTGATCACATAACAGACACACTAATACCCCTCACTCACATCATGCCCTGACCACATAAGACACACAAATACCCCTCACTCACATCATTCCCTGACCATATAACAGACACACACATACCCCCACTCACATGATACCTCGACCACATAACAGACAGACTTATACCCCTCACTCACATCATGCCATGACCACATAACAGACACACAAATACCCCTCACTCACATCATACCCTGACCACATAACAGATACACACATACCCCTCACTCACATCATGCCCTGACCACATAACATACACACAAATACCCCTCACTCACATCATGCACTGACCACATAACAGACACACAAATACCCCTCACTCACATCATGCCGTGACCACATAACAGACATCCATACCCCTCACTCTCATCATGCCCTGACCACATAACAGACACACATACCCCTCACTCACATCATGCCCCGACCACATAACAGACACACATACCTCTCACTCACATCATGCCCTGATCACATAACAGACACACAAATACCCCTCACTCACATCATGCCCTGACCATATAACAGACACAAATACCCCTCACTCACATCATGCCGTGACCACATAACAGACACCCATACCCCTCACTCTCATCATGCCCTGACCACATAACAGACACACATACCCCTCACTCACATCATGCCCTGACCAATTAAAAGAGACACAAACCATTTTCAAAATCTGACATAAAAAGAAAATTACCAAATGAAATGTATAACATTTTAATTTCTTAAATGAAGCTGTCCTACCTCTCAGTGGGCCCATTGTTATTCACTCCTCCTCCTGCTAGCTGCATTACACAGAAGCTTCTCTGTTGCTGAATTTCTATCACTGGCATGGGACACAGGAGTAGCCCGTTTTAAAAGGGGGTTCACAGAATACAAAAGAAAAAATGGCACAAATACAGTATATAAATAAATACACAGGTAAATAGAATATATATTATGCTTGTAATAATCATGTTAGTGCAGAGCCGTAACTAGACTTTTTAGTGCCCTGTGCCAGAGAGAGCATTGGCGCCCCCCCTCTCCCCCACCATATTTTAAATAGGGACATAAGATAGTGCACCTGAAAAAGGGCCATGGCCTCATGGGGAAGGTCCAGGGAAGAGATAGGGGAGGCCAGGAGATGCTGGGGATAAAAGAAGAGGAAGCTACAAGTGAGAATAATAATAAACAGGTAAAGTGACAGGCCCAAACATCGCCCCCTGCCCTGCGGTGCCCTGTGCCATGACACTGGTCGCACTACCCTAGTTACGGCCCTGTGTTAGTGTAAATGCTATCTAAATATATTAACCTCAAAAATTCTCATAGAGAAGGTAAATAGGGTAAAGTAATAATAATTAACTAACAATTATCTATTCTGACGAAGCTCATTTACCTTCTCAATGTTTATATATTCAGATAGACAGCCTTTATTCTAATATTACTATTGTAGTCATAATATCCATTTTATTCAGATTATTCTTTCCATCTTACATTTTTTTCTTTGTGTTGTCCTCCGTCCTTTGATATGTCTGATTGTACCCCTCTTGGTCTGTATGTCCTGTATTGTTTACCCCCTCCACCCACAACTATATGTGTTGCACTAAGCTTTCAACCTTATCTGTATGTTCTGTGTCCTGATACCCCTTCATCTGCATGTTCTGTATTGTGCTACCCCTTCATCTGTATGTTCTGTATTGTGCTACCCCTTCATCTGTATGTTCTGTTTTGTGCTACCCCCTCATCTGTATGTTCTGTTTTGTGCTACCCCCTCATCTGTATGTTCTGTGTTGTGTCCCCCTTCCTCCTCCTCTGTGTCCATCATTATTTTCACTCCCCCTCCTCTGTGTCCATTAGTATGTTCCCCGTGTCCATTAGATTGTCCCCCCTGTATCCATTATTATGTCCTCCCCTCTGTTTCTAATATTTTGTCTCCCCTTTTTGTCCATTATTATGCGTGTGTGTCCCGCATCCTTTATTATGTCCTCCCACCGTTTGTCCATTATTATGTCCTGCCCCGTCTCCATTATTATGTCCCCTCCCTCTGTGTACATTATTATGTCCCCCTCCCTCTGTGTCCATTATTATGTCCTACTCACTGTGTCATTATTATGTCCCCTCCCTCTGTGTACATTATTATTTCCCCTTCCCTCTGTGTCCATTATTATGTCCCCATGTCAATTATTATGGAACCCCCTCTGGGTCCATTATGTCCCCTCTGTGTCCATTATTCTGTTCCCCACCCTGTGTCCATTATTATGTCCCCCTCTGTGTCCATTATTATGTTCCCCTGTGTCCATTATTGTGAACCCCCTCT
Source organism: Taudactylus pleione (assembly GCA_031769625.1). Lineage (NCBI taxonomy): Eukaryota > Metazoa > Chordata > Amphibia > Anura > Myobatrachidae > Taudactylus > Taudactylus pleione. The sequence continues at coordinate 3,074,015 of JAUIMM010000129.1, forward strand.
GTGTCCATTATGCCCCCCCTGTGTCCATTATTATGTTCCCCACCCTGTGTTCATTATTATGCCCCCCTCTGTGTCCATTATTATATTCCCCTGTGTCCATTATTATGCCCTCCCTCTGTGTCCATTATTATCCCCCCTCTATGTCCAATATTATGTCCCCCCCTTGTGTTCTTTATTATGCTGCCTCTCTATGTCCATTATTATGTTCTCCTGTGTCCATTATTGTGTACCCCCCTCTGTGTCCATTATGTCCCCGTGTCCATTATTATGTTCCCCACCCTGTGTCCATTATTATGCCCCCCCTCCTCTGTGTCCATTATTATATTCCCCTGTGTCCATTATTATGCCCTCCCTTTGTGTCCATTATTATCCCCCCCTCTATGTCCATTATTATGTCCCCCCTTGTGTTCTTTATTATGCCGTCTCTCTGTGTCCATTAGTATGTGCCATCCCCTTCTGTATCCATTTTTAAATCCTCCTGTGTGCCTTATTATGCCCCTCTTCCTCTGTGTCTATTATCATGTTCCATCTGTGTGCATCATTATGTCCTCACCCCTCTGTGTCCATTAGTATATGCCATCCCCCCTCTGTGTCCATTACTATGCCCCCCTCTCAGTGTCCATTATGGTGTTCCTCCCCTTCCCACTCTCTGCACATGCTCCCACCTTCAATTTTTACTCCATTCTAAATAGAGATCCAACCAGTTCATATTTAGTTGAATTGAAACATCTATTGGAACCAGTGGTTATCTCTGTGGTCTTATCCAAAACTGAATTTCAGTTTCTATTTCCACGCTATCCAGGCACTCCAACTTTTTACTTTTTACCTAAAGTTCACAAATCCCTCACTTCACCCCCTGGTCGTCCTATAATTTTGGGGGTTAATTCTCTCATTTCTAATCTTTCTTTCAATCTGGATTCATTTTTACAACCACGTGTTAATTCCCTTAGATCACACCTCAGAGATACCATGCATTTTCTTAATTTAATACATACGATTGTATGGAAATCATCTTTTTCATTTCTTACTTTGGATGTCACTGCACTGTATACGCATATCCCACACTCTAAGGGTGTGGAAGCTACAGACAGAAGACTATCTGATGATGGTGATCTTGGGAAAGAACACAGAATGTTTTTTTTAGATTGCATGAATTTTATTCTTAATCACAATTATTTTATTTTTCTTGTCACTTATTATCTACAGGTTATGGGAACGGCCATGGGGACCAGGTTTGCGCCCAGTTACGCTAACCTATACATGGGGGACTTTGAGGTGTGCGGGAGCGAATGGGCTGCGAACCTGGTCTTCTATGGCCATTATATAGATGATCTTTTTATAATTTGGGATGGGGATTTCACTTCTGACACTTCTTTTATCACTCATTTAAATACTAATTCACTACATTACATTTCACTTCCACTTTTCAACCTGATAAAATAGACTTTTTGGATGTGACCCTACGAGTTCAGGATAATAGAATTATTACATCCAATTTTACAAAACCAGTGAATACCAATGCCTATTTACACTGCAATAGTGCTCATTACGCTCCGTGGAAGAGAAATATTCCGAAGGGTCAACTTTTGCGTCTCCGTCGCAATTGCACTATGGCAGATCTGTTCTGTACACAAGCTACTGATATGTTAGAGGCCTTTAAACAAAGGCGGTATCCAAAGAACATACTAGACAAAGCATATTGGGAGGTTCTTCAGATGGATCGGTCCAAATTACTTTGCCCTAAAAAGGTTTCTAAGAATAGTACAGAATCAGACATCAATAGAGATCTGGCTTTTGTGTGCAAATTCAATAACAGTTCTTGTGAAGTGAGGAATATTATATCACAAAACTATAGAATTTTGAGACAGGACAATGTACTGAGTGATATTTTACCATCAAGACCGATAGTTACTTTTAGAAAAAACAAATCTTTAAAAACCATATTAGCTCCCAGTCACTTGAAGACAAATAAAGCAAGTAATCCGAACCAGATTAATTCTTGTTGGTTACCCTGTAGACCCTCGGGGTTCTACAAATGTGGGAAATCTAAATGTACTATGTGTTCCCACATGGCTAGACGAACGTTAGAAATAGATTTACCTGGGCAGGAAGATAAACATCTAATAAATGCATTTTTTAACTGTGATTCTAAGTATGTAGTATATTTGTTGACTTGTAGCTGTGGTTTGTTTTACGTGGGTCGCACCATCAGAACACTCAGAACCCGGTTCATGGAACACCGGAGAAACATTTTAAATAAGAGTGTTCTTCATAGTGTCCCACGCCATTTTAATACAAAACATAACGGTGATCCCGGTAGTCTTCGGATTATTGGCCTTGAAATCATTTCCCCTACTCCGAGAGGTGGGAACAGGTTCAATATGCTCTGTAGTAGAGAGGTTTTCTGGATGTTTAAATTCAACTCTTATAGTTATATGTTAAGGATTTTATAGATTCCTTATACCTAATCTGACCTTCAGACTCTGTCCAGGTTATTTCTCTATACTGGGTTTTCTTCCGAACACATTGATGTAACAGTGTCACTATAGTGTATTTTTATTACTCTTGAAAAATAGGTAACACTAGGTTGACACTTTTTATAAACACAAAGGTTTATAAGTGTTAGAAAGTGACTTCACCATAATTGATCTTTATTGGTTAAAGATGGTGTTTGTAATATTGTAACTGTCTCACTTGATAGTTACTTAGACTGTGCTGCTCTTGGTGAATGATGGTGAGAATTGCTTTTTCTGACCGCTGCTAGATTGGTGGCATACGACGGAGAGATATCTATATCTGACATTGGATGGTCAGGACTCTTAGACATGGTGCTGAAACAAGTGAGGAATTCCTTAGACATGGGGGGTTTACTCACTATTAAGATGTATGAATTGATACTAATTTTATTATATATATTTTTATTTTTTTGTTTCATTACTCGTATGTTTTATTATTTACTGACACTTGGTCTTCTATTATTATCATTTTTATCTGAATATATCTATCTATATTATGAGAATGACAATGGTTGCTAGGGTTACCATTGTTTACGTTATAACTCAGACACGCACCATGAATGGGATTTGTTTGTACACACCCCTGTTTTCATTGGTACCGATCATAATATTTGACCTGTGTAGTCATGTGAATCTAACTGCTTAATATGGGTCAGACTTAACCAGATGACCTGGTGGATTTGTATCGGTGTGTGACGGTGAAGCCACATTGATACGGAGCAGCTGTTGGTGTAAACCTCTGTGTGGGGATGATTACTGCTCATGCTGTGGCTTTGCCTGCACCGCATGATTGAGACATTCAGCACACACCTCTAATTTCATTGGTACATGTTATGTCACGTGATCTGAATAGTCATGTGAACATGATGGAGTGTGACTGGTCGGATTCACACACATGACCGGACAGACCCACAACAGTGTGATTTTGAAACTGCAATATAACCGATGAGACTTGTTCGTAAGTGTATGCTCTAAACATATTTTTAATACAGAAAGCAGGAATTACCAATGATTAAGATTAAGTAAGATTGCCTATGATTTAATTCTGTGACTTTGATGGATGGTTACTCTCTTAATTATGTTTACAATCACATGTATTTTTATTTGCAATTAATGAATGGGTATTTAAACCCCAACAGCAACACACATATTTATTCGCCTACACTCCCGAGGAAGCTGGGGGATATTACACCAGCGAAACGCATTGAGAAGGCTATCTCATTTATTCCTGTGTTGTTGGATACACTTTGGACTGCTTCATACCTCCCTTGCAAGGATTGCGGCGTCACCAGGAACTTTTATGGTTCAACTTCATCACATCCCATGAATGGCTACTAGGATGCCATAAGGAACTTTTACAACCATTCTACAAGACTGGTAAATCTCATACACTGCTTAATATTATCCTTCGGATACCAAGGAGGGAGTCCTACTTTACATTATACGACTTGGGAATAATTAACAATTGCAAGTCTGCACTTTCACTGAATTTTATCCTCATGCCAACTGCATGCTGAATTCATTTATGCATTGTGTGTAATTTAGTGTTTTTAGGGTATTGTATACCCACATTATTTTATTATCTGATTAAATATACCTGTATTTTAATTGTTTAACCGTTCATCTCAGTCCATTCAGTACCGATACTTTTTCTGTGGTCTTTAGCGCTGGTTTCTTCATTTTAGTTTATTTTTACCATTTCTGTGGGGTTTGACTATCCCCTTTAACAGCTGCTTGATTGACAGCGCATCATCACCATTTTATTCTTGACCCTTTGATGAAAAAATGTAGCTACTCTAAGAAGTTGGAAGAATCGAATGTCATGAGCATTGCATGGAGAGAATGAAATGGAGAGTTTAGTATGTAAGAGTTGGTGGGGGTGACCAGACGATAGAAGTACCCCAACACTGGCAACCTCCAGGCCAGGGAGTGTGAGAGACTGTGAGGCCCACAAAGGAGATAGCTGCAGGAGAAGTGGTGTCAGATGGGTAAATCCAGGATATGGTGAAGGCTAGAAGATTCAAGGAGTTGGAGATGAAGCTGTCATAGAATGGGGACCAGTTGATTATAGACAGAACTGGGTTTCCAGAGCACACAGGAGAGAGGGACAGAGTTAGGAGGAGAGAGAAGAGGCAGATTGTTGGGGTTACTATAGTGTGGGGTTAAAATTGATTTAGAGCAGGGGGATAAGGATAGTGTGCGTATATGGTTGGCTTTAAAATGAGGAAGGGTGACAGCAGGTGGTGGGCAAGGTGGAGGTTTAGGCCCTGATTCAGAGCCGGACGCTCTGACCAGAGCGCTCGCTCTGAATCAGGGCCCACCTCCATAACTATGGAGCGACCTCCTGGACGCTCGTATAGCTGTGGGTCACCACCCACAGCCTATACGAGCATGCAGGATGATGGTCGCGATGGTCTTGACCATCGCGACCATCGCCAGTGCGAACAGAAGCCTGTGGTTGAGTTTTTCAACCGCAAGGCCAGGAGTGATTTTGGCTCTATCAGAGCCAAAGTCACTCCCACTGACATCACTAGTGATGTCAGTGGGGCCGGCTTCTGACGGTAGGCGTTCCCTTGGGGACGCCTCCATCTGGCAGGCACGCCCCCGGCACGCCCACCAAAGGGGGCGTGCTGTCAATCAACATCGACAGCACGCCCCCTTTGATCAGACACAACGAGCGAAGGAAAGTCCTTCGCTCGTCGCGTCTCGCGCATGCGCACGACGGAGCTCCCTCAGTCATGCGCATGCGCAGGGCACACCATCGACCCACTTGCGAGTGGACAGCCGCTCGCGAGTGGGTCTGAATCAGGCCCCTAGTGTGGTGTGGGTAGAGAAGAGAGGTAACTTGGGTTCAGAATGTTGCTGAAAGGCAGTTCCCTGAAAAGCTTACCCTAGAGGCCTTTGTGTCTCTTATGAAAAAGGGTGGAAAGGAGATACAAAGAATACATTTTGCAAGCTTCCAATAGTGTAAAGTTTAGCAACGTATCAACTACATAATGGACAAGGATATAGGGGGAGATGTATCAAACCTTGGAGAGAGATAAAGTGGTTAGAGACAAAGTACCAACTAATCAGCTCTTAACTGTCTTTTTACAGGTTGCGCTAGAAGAATGACAGGAGCTGATTGGTTGGTCCCGAAAGTCTGCTGGAAATAACAATGACATCTAATATTTATATTAAGGTTTGCAAGAAGGGAGAGGCAGTCTGGTCCACACATACTGGCACCCTTGATAGGTGAATACAAGTAGGAACTGGTTGTCAAGGCATATTCGTCTACTCTCCCTGGGGTCGCGGGAGGCTCCTGATTTTTTGAGCAACCCCCCGCACCCCCGGAAGAGTAGGCAGATCTATTGCATCCCGCCCACTTCCTAGTGAATTGGGCAGGATGGAGAGATTTCCCGAAAAATTTGCGGGTCTGTAGGGAGGGGACTGGGGCTAAATGACACGAATCACATCATTTAGCCCTGCCCTCTCCTCACAGATCCTTGAATCGCGGGGTTTTCCTGTAAAGGGGATGGGGCCTAACGATGGCAATAGTTTGACCCCACCCCCTGAACTTGAGAGAAGCGGCTGCTCCCGGAAAGTAGTCCTTAAATATCTGTAAGTTTGTGTCAAGGTGAATTACAAGAAAATTATTTGGAACAGAAGTCAATCACTATGAATAAGTAGACTTATACTGGACATACCGTACACTGTCCAATTATTGGCCTAATCAGCTGAAAATCATCTGATCAGACCAATAGATTATGATAACAAATAAAATATGTTTGCTCCTCTCTGCTTCCCAAGCATTACTGATTCATGGAAGAAAATTATTTAATTTGTTACCTGGAAATAAAATAAAATTAAATATATACTGTATGATTATGCAATAAACATCTTACTATTTGAAAATACTAATTTTATTTTTAATGTATTTGTCAACAAGGAGTCTATTCATCATTACATCTTTTTCAGAACTTGATGAATTACATAATTTCTGCAGTGGAAATAATCGGGGGAGAATTGTAACCGTGATATATCAGTGATATCTCCTGGTTGCACTGTTATTAAGTGGCCCTAAAGCTTCATTTTTACAAAAGTAGGGTAAATGTTAATTTTCACCAACTTTTGTAGAAATTAAGGGATGATGAATAAATCCCCAGGTGTGTTTACTGTCTTAGGGCCTGATTCAGACCCACTCGCGAGCGGCTGTCCGCTCGCAAGTGGGTCGATGGTCTGCACTGAGCATGCGCACGACGGAGGGAGCTCCGTCGTGCGCATGCGCCAGACACGACGAGCGAAGGACTTTCCTTCGCTCGTTGTGTCCGATCAAAGGGGGCGTGCTGTCAATGTTGATTGACAGCACGCCCCCTTTGGTGGGCGTGCCGGGGGCGTGCCTCCCTGACGGGGGCGTTCCCACGGGAACGCCTCCCTTCAGAAGCCGGCCCACTGACATCACTAGTGATGTCAGTGGGAGTGATTTTGGCTCTGATAGAGCCAAAATCACTCCGGAGCTTGCGGTTGAAAACCTCAACCGCAGGCTCCGGCTCGCAATTTCGATGGTCGCGATGGTCACGACCATCGCGGCCATCAAAATGCACGCTCGTATAGCCTGTGGGTCGGTGACCCACAGCTATACGAGCGTCCAGGAGGACGCTCCATGAAAATGGAGCCCGGCCCTCATGCAGAGCGTGCGCTCTGCTCAGAGCGTACGGCTCTGAATGAGGGCCTTAATCCCTCCTGTTGTGTGTTTTTTGTGTAGCACAGCAATTAATTATATACTACAACCATGAGTTTAATAGTTTTGCTTTCCTGTAAGTCTTTTTTCCTGTACATAGGGTGGTATTCAATATGTGAGCGAAAAGTCTGTGCTGGACTTTTTGCTCCATATCGGAGGTTTGACGGGCGCGCGCCCGCTTTATCCCCGTATTCAATTTGAAAGCTGCGAAAACGGGACCCAGCGGAAAGGTAAGTATCGTAAACAAATCGGGAATTTTCGGGAAAGCATCCAGGGACCCCCTTAATGATGTCCTGACATGGGGGATTGTTATGGGTACCCCCATTTTGGCCTGCAGAAGGTAAGTATGTTTTTTAAATAGCCACGGCAGGTGTTTTCTCCCCACAGGGAAGAAGGGGTGAAGAAGAGCACAGGTTTTTTTTTACAAAAAAAAAACTAGTTGCATCAAATTTGGGGTACATGAAAATGGGTGCAAGTCTATTTTTAAGTCCCTAAGGTGCATTTTTAAAATTCTTCAAAAATGCACCTGCCGCTACCACCTACATTCTTTAAAACACCTGCAGCATAATTGGGACCCCCCCCTGAACTTATTTTGTTAGTTTCAAATTTGTTCCCCGTATTTTTTTTTTGTAACCCCAAAATTGATCTAATTTTTTTGGGGTGTCCCTATTTTTTTAAAAAAAAAAAAAATTTTGACACATATCGATTTAAGGGGGCATTCTCAAGGGTGCAGGCTTAAAAAAAAATAGCCTGCACCCTTGAGAATGTCCAAACCCCAATTCTGCACTTTTTTTCGCCAGCAAAAGGCTGGCGAAAAATTATCCCCGTTTTTTAACATTGACTTTTCGCACCGGCGAAAAGTCATTGTAATTGAATACGGGTATATTGGAAATAGGCAAAAATGACATCATCGGCGATAAATTATCACCGATAGCGGACCTTTCGCCCCATATTGAATATGGCCCATAGTCAGGTAAACAAAGAAATAGAGAAATAGACTTTGCGCTTATTGCCTAATGATAATCTGAAATGGCAGAATGAATTCAACACAACTCGATCTTATATGTATAAATGTACAATTTTATTCGTAAAACATTTTTAGCATCTGTTGCATAAAATTAACCAAATTACTAATTATCCTTCATATAACATTAAATACAATTGACATATCTCGAATATAAAACCTTAATAATACATATATGACTAAAATAGGATATTTAGCACCACACATATAGACATGTACTATAAGACCACTCTAATTGACTTGTATGGTCTAAATTCACCCATACGGAGATTCCTCCACGATTGGCTTGTCGCGTCTGCCTCCTATTGGCTGCTGGCCAGCGAGCCTTGTTTGGCTCGCGGCCAGAGCCAAACAACCTCCGGACCCGACGCTGCATTCTTCTGCCGCTGGCCCGTCCTGGCCAGCGGCGCCACCTCTTTACCGCCGCCCCTGGTGGAAGGGACCAGGCGGTCCCTTCACCAGGTGCCCGCGGCATCTGGACCAACGCTGGGGACAACATCACTGTCCCAGCGCTGGCAATGGATGCCGGCACCCCGCTGGGTCCTGTCACTGTCGAGGTCAGTACACACTAGACATCGTCTAATGCAGTGGTTCTCAAACTCGGTCCTCAGGACCCCAGACAGTTCACATTTTCCAGGTCACCCAGCAACTGCACAGGCGTTTTCATTACTCACTGACACATTGTAATAGATCCATAAGTGGAGTTAATTATTTCACTTGCGATTTTGTGAAGAGACCTGGAAAACATGCAATGTTTGGGATCCTGAGGACCGAGTTTGAGAACCTGTGGTCTAGTGTGTAGCGGTTATTAGGGTTACACAGTACTGGCACCATTTTTCTTCGGACTATTTGTAATTCTTATAACTAACTCCAGAAACAGGGAGAAATCAGTGAAATGGGGTCAGAAATAAACTATCTGCACACTAATACTTTTCCACCTAAGTCCAGGGTCTGACCAGAGATTTGGAACACAGTTCCAAAACGGGTCAGACCCTAGACATACCCCTTTTCCACTACGGCGCCAATCCGGGTTATTCCCAGATCGGCGCCGTTCACACTGCACATGGGTGCAGAGGAACACTTCTCCTGGTGCTTGGAGATGACATCATGTCTAAGCGCTAAGAATCCAGGAAATCCCCATGCTGTAAACGGGACCCGGGTCGGCCGACCAGGGTTACCCGTTTACGCTGCAGGGTTTCACAGGTCGTTCCTGTGTTAAATCATGCAAGTTACCTGGGTTGGCTTGCTGGGTCATTTGACCTGGGAATCCAACCCTGGCCCCTTTTACACCTAGAGGCATACTTGCCCACATTCAGCTCCCTCCTTCCGGGAGGGAGCTGAATGCCTGCATTGCGTGGGGGGTGTGGCCGGGCTATGATGCCGTTTTGGGGGCGGGGGCGGGGGCGTGACCGCACGATCGCGTCATCGTGGCCCCGCCCCCTCTTCACAATGCCGGAAAAAAGGCATTGTGAAGCAGGGGGCGGAGCCACGATGACGCGATTCAGCGCGAATCGCGTCATCGGGCCCCCCGCCAGCGGGGGTTTTTACTATTAGTCTGGGGGGGTAGGCGGCAGCTGGGAGGCTTGCCTGCCTTTCCGGGGGGTCGGGAGCGGCACCCGATATTCGGGAGGCTCCCGACCAAATCGGGAGGGTAGGCAAGCCTGCCTAGAGGCAACCCGGATTAACCCTGCAATAACCAGGGTTTTAGCTCTGGTGTAAAAGTGGTATTAGGGGTATATTTACTAACGTGTGAGTTTTTAGAAGTTGAGATGTTCCCCATAGCAACCAATTAGACTCTTGCTATTATATTCTATAAGGTGCTAGATAAATGTTAAGTAGAATCTGATTGGTTTAGTAAATGTATCCCTTAGAGGCTGATTTTCATGCAATGCCGATATTCACGTAAATTAACGTTCTTTAAGACTGCGCATGCATCCAAAGCTCTAAACGTCATACATCAAATGCGTCCCATGGTGTTTGCTTATCAGAGGACTGATTGAGCCACACTTAGGGGTATATTTACTAAAGTGCGGGTTTTTAGAAGTACAGATGTTGCCCATAGCAACCAGTCAGATTCTAGCTATTATTTTCTAGAAGGTGCTACATAAATGTTAAGTAGAATCTGATTGGTTGCTACATCTCCACTTCTAAAAAAACCGCGAAATATACCCCTTACTCTGGAATGTATTGGGCGTTTTTGGCCGGAAGTTAAAGAGGCGCAATAAAATATTGTGTGATAGGAGTGTAACGGACATGTCGCAAGAGTGGTTGCGAACTCATCGTGTACATTGGAGGCCATACTCTGCCGGAGATTCTGCATGGGGCTGTTGCAGCTTCCGATAGTAGCGACTGCAGATGCACAAATTGGGCGTTCCAGCTCTTGCGCATTCAAATGCACACTTGTACACCAAAGGAAGGGCTGATACCAATGCGACTTCAGCAAAAGATGCTAAAGTTATTTTCAAAGTTATTTTCATTATACAGACATTCCTCACTTAACAACCTACTCGTTTTACAACCGCTCGGACTTACGACCAACGCTCCGACCAGCTGGAACCCATAGTGCAATGACTAAAATGTTACTCTGAATGTCTTCTTTTTATAACTTTAATTGATTTGTACAGTATGTAAGAGTTATGCAAAGTAAAACACAGCTACAGTATCAAGTTTGAGTTTCTTTAGACTTTTTCTTAATTCAGAATATATAAAAATGATTAGCTGTATTAAGTATATATGGCTTCTCGTTTAGTGACCAATTCGTTTAACGACCTAGTCGTAAGAACGGAACTCGGTCATTAAGTGAGGAATGTCTGTATGTCACGCCATTTCCCTGATGACCTGCACATGCACAGTAGACTAGTGCCCAGGCTCTACTGGTGTTGCGGTTGGCGGTCAGATGCTTCAGTTTGCTGCCGTCCGCTGGAGAGAGAGGAGGGGGCCCTGGACAGGGAATGCCCACAGGCTCCCTCCTCTCTTAATACGCCCCTGATTCCGATAATTACCGATGGGAGACGCACGAATTTAGGGCCTGATTCAGAGATTGACAGTAATGCACCGTCCAATGCAAATGCAGCAAGAGGTGCTTCTATGACACCTCCTTGCTGCATCTGTGATCCGAGTGCAGCGCCCGTAGCCTCGGATCACCATCACAGCCATAGGTTGTTTATAGGTTGTTTTTTGGCCAGGCTGCATAAAATGAGACTCACTCAGCCTGGCCGAATCCTGGCAGTTTGCGAGGCCTCGTCAATCCCGGAAAATGGGAGCGAAACACTCCCGTTAACAGGAATGCTGGCCAGGAATGCCCCGCTCCCCGCCCCCCCCAAATTCTGCAGCCTGTCAATCAGTGGGCACTCCAGGAAGGTGACAGGCGTCACTGGGACTAGTGACACCTGGTGCACACTCTGGATACCCCCTGCGTGCCGGAGGCGAGCCCGGCCAATAAGGTTTGTGGCCTAAATAAAGGGACGCTGCCTCACGTTGGATCCCGAAAACATCACTCCGCTGGAAGCCCAGCATCACCGGAGATGCTGCGCTGCCCCTTGAGACTGGGCAGTCTACACTGTCGGCACCTCTTCTATGACAGGAGCCGGGTGCTGCAGGAGAATGTCTCACTGCAGCACCCAGCTCCTGTCACTGCAGAGGAGCCGGCATTTTGGTGTCACCCCCTCCTAGGGTGACACCCCAATGTAGCCTGCACTTCCCTGACGACGCCACTGGTAACGTGGGTGGTTAGGCAGATGTGGGCATGTAGCTGACAGTGTTTGCCTCTAAAGATAGAGTAGAGTGGATACAGGACACTATATTCAGATGGAGAAATTGCTCCTGTATAGGGCTGATGCCAGTTTGGATGGTGCAACCGATGATGCTTCTAAAGTTGCACCGAGATGTATTAGTATCACTGCAAGTGGGCGTCTCAGTATGAACAGAATCGGAAGCGGCATTAAAGACAGTAGCGACCGTGTCTGCGTCATCCCTGAATCAGCCCCTTAATGTGTAAAACCAGAGCAATCCAAAGAGATAAAGGAAGCTATGGGGACTACGGGACAAGCGCCAGCATACACATGGGCACTAGTGCATATATTGTCCCCTGTTAAGATAGTTGTGTCTCATTATAAAGTTAATAAAATAATTGTGCATACCTGCACTCTAGTAAAATAATTGTGTAACAGGGATCTGTATTAATGTAATAAAGTAGTTGTGTAACAGGTACTCCTCGGGAGCAGTCCGTGCATTCTATTTTTGTTTTGTCTTCTAGGATTACAAGATCCACATTGAATAACAGCGAAACAAGAACAAAAATATGATTTTAGGTAAATATCGATTATGTAGGAAACTTTTTGTGTTTTATCAATATGGGACAATACATTTGTTTTCTAAAAAAAAAAAAGCACAACTGTTTGATAATAATGGAACACCGCTATTGAATTATTTTTGACAAAGAGTGACAATTATTATATTAAACAATAAGGCACAACTATTTTATTTGGCTTAAGAAGGAAGCACAACTTATTTTGTTTATTACAGGGCAATACTTGTAGTGTACACTTGTGGCACTACAGTTGCTTGTATGCACTTTCACTTCTAATAGTGCCAGCATGCAATAACATTTAGTTTAAATTCTTTATTTAGAAAGCTCACAGAAAAGAACATAAATGTAATAAACAGTACAAATGAGCCATTTCTTTATAGTGATGTGTATATTACGGTGTTGTGGGGGTCAGTAAAAGGGGTGGAAGGGCATTGGGGACGTGGGAACAGGACTACCAAAGGAAGCAGGAGATGCAATAACAATTAGTGACAGTGGGCAGGGCCGGATTTATAATGGGATGGGTGGAGCTGCAGATCCAGGCCTCCCATGAAAATAGGCCCACAGGAGACTGGCAGCGTTGACAGGAAAAACTTTTCCTGTTCCTGTTACAGGCTGCCAGCGGCCATCCTCCTAGGCCTACATAACACCTTCTGGGCCTACCACCCCCTCCCTTCCCTCTCTGCCCGCCTCGTCCAGGCCCTTGGTATTAAAAATGATGGCGCAGTGAAGGGCTTCACAAGTCCTCCCTGCGCTGTGTGACATCACATACATTCCGCAAATATTCTTTGATGAATAGGCCCCTGAGTGGGTTCAGCGTACGAATGGTTGGATCATATCAGATTTGTGTAAAAATGTCATACTGGTTAGATATTCCTGCCCATATTTCTAATTTATAGTATTTCACTTTACTGTGACGGTATGCTGTCTGATTTCATTGGTGACACATTATATATATATATATATATATATATATATGTATACACAAAATTTTTACTGCTGGGGCGCTTCAATAGAGCTCTAAAAAAACTAAACATATATTCCTTATGCTATGTATTACATAAACCCAGATTTATGTGAAAGGTGGACATTACACTTAAAACATTCCCTCGTTTGGAATGTGTAGAGAAATCAATTTTTATCTTTAAAGCGGATGCTGATATACTACCAAATCTGTGTAAGATTTTGTGTCCATCTGATACTTTGGAATATTTGAATAAAAGCATATTTTAATGTTTATGGAATTTTATTAGTATTGGCCTCGGGCCTGTTTCTTGCGTGTTTTCTGGTACGAGGGTATCTTTTGTAAAGCCTCGAGGAGGATTTAAAACAAGCTCAATCATATGGACTAATTGATCAATATTGGGAACAAGCACGAATACCGTCGAAATTGCATCTTTAAAAGAAAAGATTTGGAACCTTTAAGCCTCGGACGGACTGTAATACATAGCATAAGGAATATATGTTTAATTTTTTTTTAGAGTTCTATTGAAGCGCCCCAGCAGTAATCATTTTGTACATTTTCTAGAGCAGTCCTACTAACAGAGGACTTACTGAAGGGTGCAGCTGTGTCCTATTATAGCGCAGGTTAGTTTTTTCTGTGTGATATATATATATATATATATATGTATACTATGTTGGAAGACATAGGCAATGTGAATCAGAGCTGCCTCGGAGGATTTCTGCAATGCCATTTTACAGAGCTGTGAAGTGTCATACAAGGGAGCCCTCTGTTCCTCAATACTGTTTTGCTTGCTGTGATTTAGTTAGCAATTTGTGTACAGAACCAAAAAATATGTGGAACCAGGGGCATCACCTTCACATAGCAATGACGCGTGTGTGTGTCTTTCTTTGTATTTTTGTAATAATTTTTATAGTCAAAACTACGGAGTCAAAACGCTCCAAATTTCCAGCACTATATACTGCTGTACCTTTTTATAATGCCCACATGAACCCTCGGATTCATATATGTATCTGTAAATCTGTCTCTGATACTAACCAGTGCCCTCACCATGAGGACTAGATCTAATATCATCTTTGTATAGCAATTAATTAGGTTAGGTTACTCTTTTTTTTCTATACAGAGAGATATCACATTCATGACATCCCAAAGTGACCTATATGCTCTTTAGTAGAGAAGTTTCACATTTACATGATCACTAAGTGCCCTTTATCTTTTTTTGTTAAGTTAACAAGGGGTGTTTCCTTTTGTCCACTTTATAGACTTTCGCATTACATTGTTGATATAAATGAATGGTGGAGGGCAATTCAGGTGATTGAAGGAAGGTGCTAACCACAGTCCATGATCAGTGGCGTAACTATAAATTTTGCTTCCCCCTGCCAAAAAAGTTTCTGGCGCCCATTATGCAGGGCCCCTTGTCGTTGTTCCCATGTGCAGTGCCCCTGTCGTTGTGCTCATATCATACTTGCCTACCCTCCCGATTCGGCCGGGAGTCTCCCGAAATTCGGGTGCCACGCCCAGCCCCCCGGAAATGCAGGCAAGCCACCCCTCGCCGCCCCCCATGGTAACAAGAGAAACCCCCGTAGCCGAGGAGCCAGTGATACAATTCACGCTGAATCGCGTCATTTTGGCCCCGCTCCCTGCTTCACCAAGACAGTAATATCGGCATTGTGTAGCAGGGCCAAAATGATGAAAGCCACGCCCTGGTTCCGCCCCTTATGCCAACCACGCCCCCTGCTATGCCAATCTGGCTGCTCCCTCCCAGAAGGGCAGCCAGAATGTTGGCAACCCTGGCCCATATGCAGTACCCCTGTAGTTGTTTCCTTATGCAGTGCCCCAGTCGTTGTGCCCATTTGCAGTGCCTCTGTCGTTGTGCCCATATGCAGTGCCTCTGTCGTTGTGCCCATATGCAGTGCCCCCACAGTACTTACCTGACCCCAGTACTTACCTGACCACACTGGGCATCGATGACTCCACGCATCTGCCGTCCGTGCATTCGCTGCCACGCTGACTGGATCTAACTTGATCTAGCAGGCATGGCTGCGCAGGCTTCTCACAAAGCGTGTGACGTCATGGCATCACCCGCATACTGCATCACTAGAAACACTGGCCTCTAAAGCGATCAGAGGCTTCTTTAGCTTCTGATTACTTCAGAGGCCAGCGTTCACAGTTGCAGTGGCGTAGCAACGGCACCGGGGCCCCCTAAGTGCCGGCATCCTACTTGCTGCGATATTGACCGGATCCCCAAACAACAATCATTTACAATTAACAAATAATTAATATTTCCTAATAGTATCTATTAAAATCATTTAATAAAAGAGGTATTCAAATCCATTTTCAAACCGTTTAATAAATCCACCTTCTATTGTAGCAGTGTCCCATTCTATGGCATTAATGAAAGCACCTTTGTTCTCATCACAATGGATGGATCCTAGTCACTTGCACTGTTTTGGGTTCAATATTTTATTGTGAACCAGATGTTAAGCGCGTCTTCTCTTTTCACCATCACAAACAAATCTACATTTTTTTGCCTCCATTTTCTTGAGTATTAAGGATGTTTATTTCTGTCCTCTGTAGGTTATTTGTTAATTTAGGCCCACCCCCTCCTTACTGAGCCGGGATTCACAGCAAATATGCCGCGATTCCAGGTAATTATCTCCTGCCCACTCTCCTGCCTACTTCACTAGGAAGTGGACGGGATGCGGGTGATCTGGATAATCTTCTGGGGGTGCGGGGGAGCCTCCCGAAAATTCAGGAGCCTCCCGCAACTTACGGGACAGTGGGTAAGTATGGCAATACACCAGAGGACTCTTGGGCATCCTTAGCAACCCTCTTTGTCCAGGCGAGATGTAGTCAGCATCCCTGCGGTCGGGATGCAGGTGCTGGAATCCCCGGCTCCAGAATTAGAAGATAAGTATTATTAGGGTTAGATTTAGGGTTAGACACTAGGGGGACAGTTAGGGTTACACTGCAGGGGAGGGGGTTAGGCTGCTGGTGGGGGGGGGGGTGGGGGGGTCAAGGTTAGAACACTCATGAAATTCTGTTAGGATTCTGACTGTCAGAATGCCGCTGTCAGTATTGTGACCGCCGATATCCTGGCCTCTGGGATCCCGTACCCAACCCGTCCAGGTAACCCCAGACATATGCAAACGCAGGGGGAACCCCCTTTCCCATCCCACACCATGACCACAATAGAATTTTACTAATGCTGGTGTTTTTCTCAGTATCACAAATAAAATAATTAGCCCTACCTATGGAACATGTGTCAGCCTGTAATTAATACACCTGTGCACCAACTAGGAGATCTGGAACACATGCACTGTTAGGGGTGCACTGCTATAGACCATCAATAGTGGTAATTATTAATACCATATAATAATACACTATCCAGTGCATAAGGAGACCAATATGTACATATACTGTATGTCCATGGCAGTGCAAGGTTCTTATGCTGCTCCCCCAGACTCCCGGACTTGCACCCATACTTTGAAATGGAGCCCACATCTGAAACAAAAAAACATTCAGCTCAGACAGGATGGTCCTACTGCCACATCTAATGGCTTACTGTGATCACTGGTCCTGCATATGCTAAATTATAACACTCAAAAGTTCAAAACACTTTATATGATGCACTTTAAAGCTGGATAATTGCGGAGTATGCCCTCTTCATGGACTGGCCACACTCGTAAAATCAAGCATTTGGAAACTCCCCTCTAGAAATCCTGCGTTTGCCACTGCAGAGACCCCAGGCCAATCACTATAAATATGGCCATTTGATTGTGACACAAATCTCCTTTGATTAGATTTTACTTTTAGGAGAGGGGCAGTGAAATGTTAATGCATTTCAAAGATACTTTAACCAGAATGTGGCATAATTGGTAAATAGTTTAAATTAAATCTTTTTTTTTTTCATATCTCTGTTAAGCACTGGCATTAAAAATCAGATGTTTTTTTTCATGAAATACTTTCAACGACAACTTGATTTAATATGTGTGAGGAAGTAGTAATAATAATAACATATTTTGGCACATTAATCAAGTGTTACACTTATATTACATTTGTACACATTTCTTTTGAAAAATAGCAATTAGTTAATCATTCAGTGTTCAGTTGAAATATTAGATCATAGGCATGGCCATCTGTTTCACTTATTGGAAATTCTAGCCCTCCAATGTGAATATACTGTGGGCATGCAACGCAAAAAATAACACTTCACTTATGCTTCAGTCATTGCTGGATTAGGGGCCTTATATGATGGTCCTATTCTGTACATACTGTACTTTTCCCTACAAACTATAAATCTCTTTTTATGATCCCTTACACAGTGTTTTCAGTTTCCAAACCAAACATACATTTTCTATGAAGTGGGTCTGGATTAGCTTCAGCCCATCAGTTTATGCGGTTGGCATTTGGGGTGCTTTTCTATATTAACCTGAGGCACAATTGTGAACAGTCCAGTTTGGGATAATTTGGGCAATGTCTTCTATCACCCTATATATATATGGTGACGATCCAGGGATTGACTGTGATTGGATAATCCTTGGCAAGTCCGGTGGGCGTGGCTACCGACGCCGAGGATGCTGGTAGTTGTTTGCTGTAGATTGATATGTTATGTGATGCGCCGGCGGAAGTGACATGTGCGCTTCACCTGGTGGAAATTGCGTCGCTCCGTCCACGTTGTCCTCCTCATGCGGCTCACACACAGGAAGTACTGGTGTGATGGTGCCGCGTTACACTCGTGTATCACAGGTGGTAAGTGCCGGTTGTTAGATTGATTTGTGTCTGGTGTTTGAGACATGTTTTGGCGCCACTTGGCTGATTGATGGGGGTATTTAGGGACCCAGTGGGAGATATACAGTTCAACTTGGGATCCATAAGGAGCTGTTGGATATTGCTGTGGGGGCTGCATTGATGTATCTCTTGATAATGGTCCGGACGGGACCGAACCGTTGAGAATTATTCACTTATGGATTATGTGAGGAATGAAGTTTGATTTTTTCTATATGTGCAATACTGGTGAGTGCCCCTCAATTTTTTCTATGTTTTTGGACTCCCCATGTGGATGCCATGGGTGACACCCGAGGACATTTTAAGTGACTGCTGATGTGAGTGCGGCCGTACTCTACAATAGATTTTGGGAACATTTCCTGTGTGGAATACTGCTCTCTGGCCTGACACCCATACTATGATGCTTTATGGTGCAATATATCCTATAGTGATCTCTTTTTTTCTGTGTTTTTTCCAGTAGGGTTTCTTTTGGGAGTGTATTGATCTGTCTCCTCGGTGCCCTCTCCATTCATATGTATTTGTTTATGATATATGTATTGTTTGGTCATTTAATTTTTTAAGTATATTTGGGTTACGTTCCATAGTGTTCTAAATGTCTCAGACACCGCAGATTGCCTTTGATGAAGGCCAATTACAAACCGCTGAGTATGGTCTAGTATAACTCACCGATGATGAAGCAGAAAAGATATACTTTGACCATTTAGAAGTTGGCAATTTACCAGCTGAGAAACCCATTGATGTCTATCATAGATTGTTCAGGTTGAGACGGAGAGAAATAGAATTAACATTACATGGTCAATTTTTATCAGACTATCATAGGTCTAAACGGATACCGCAAGGTTTCCGGATCTCCAATGTTCCAACTATCGGCCGTACTAGTGAATCTTTTTGTGGCAAATGGTGTGGTGTGCTTAATAAGTGCTCGCTCGATCTGATCTTATTAGTAATCGAGGAGGTCGGATTGGAACTGGTCAATATAAGAAAAGAGATCAGTGACCTGGAGAAAATTAGTCTCCCTACTCTAAGAGCATATCGAGCGGAGAACTGGTGTGACAATCTGCAAACACAAATAGAATCCTTTAAAGATGAATTAATTTCATTTAAAAGGAAAAAATTGCAGACTGTCAATAATGATTATCTTACACACCAGGTATATCGTTGGTTGATGGGTGAACCGTCCAAGGGACGATGCCAGAGATTTTTTAGACCCAGAGTAATCGTACTGGGCATTTGGAATCAGCATCATCACATTCTGCGTCTGACTCTGATGCCTCTACCTCCCTCCCACCTAGTGGTTTTTTAGCCACGACTCCAAGGGTGCAGTCTGGCACCAGTCAAGGAGGTCATATAGGCCTCACCTGAGGCGAGGGGGTCATAAGGAGAAGGGGCAGGCGCAGAAGGAGTTGAATTTAATTTTTAATTTGTCGAACCATCAATTATCTTTGGGTATGTCCTTCGTGCCGACTTTCAGACATGATGCTTTTAATTTAGCTGTAGATCAATTCAAATTTGGAAGGAAGTTGAGACTGAGGGAACATTTTGGTACAATGGGCCATGATCAGACATCGAATGAGGTCACCACTTTGAAATTACGGAAGCCCAGTTTGTTTGATCCTCAGTCCTTTAATCCCAGTATACGTACCTTTTTAAGAATGACATCTCAAGATACTAATTCATTTATATCAAGTAAGACAGCTGGTAATCTGTCACCAGAATTGAGACAAGCTTTGAAGTCACTGCAGAACAACCGCTCAGGAGCTTGTCCCATTGATACCAAGTTACATAAGAGATACAGGTGATTTTTTGGATAAAATTGTATCACTAGCTAATCTACAGGATGATGATCTGCTAGTTACACTCAATGTATCCCCTTTATATACTGTCATCCCCCATGTGGAGGGGCTTCTGGCAGTAAGAGCCCTATTATCAGAAAAAGGCACGATTGGGTTGCCTATTGAGTTCATTTTGGAGTTGCTTGAGTTAATCCTGGTACATAATCATTTTATGTACGAGGAAGCGTATTACATACAACTGGCGGGAACTGCTATGGGTTCCAATGTGGCCCCGATGTATGCGACCGCCTTTATGCATGCATATGAGACCAAATATATTTTGCCTAGATTTGGTGACAGGATTATTCATTTTTATAGATTTATTGATGATATTTTTTTGATTTGGAGGGGCACCGAGGTTGACTTTTACTCTATGCTAGAAGAGCTAAACCACCTAGACAGTGCGATACGCTTGACTGGTCAATGCAATCGTGAGACCATTAGCTTTCTGTATGTCACTATCAACCGTAAAGGAACTGGTTTGAGCACTAAACTCTTTAAAAAGGAAACCGATCGGAATACGATCTTGCATGCAACAAGCAATCACCCACCTAGTTTGAAGAACAGTCTCCCTATTTCTCAATTCATGAGGGTCATAAGAAACAACACAGACCCTGCGATGGCTGATATACAGTTGGGTGAGATGTTTGACCGCCTTATTGCCAGAGGCTATAAGCGGAGTACTATTGAGGGATGCCTTACCAGAGCACATCAGAAAGTAGCTATTGAAGCTAAGAAAGCCAAGGATCGCATGATTTTGTTACCCAATATGATGGGGTCTCCTCACAAGTAGCCCACTCAATCAAGAAACATTGGCCTATCATAGCCAGTAACGAAACTGGATCAGAACCTTTATATACCCTGCCTATACCTTCTAAAATCCTTCCTATAAACCTCTAAGAATAACGCTAATTTGCGTACGCAGTCTGACCGCAAATAAAGACAGGAGTGGAATCTGTGGTTCCAACGCACAAGTATTATTCAGGTAAAGTACAGTCAGTTACACGCAATTGATACTTACACAATTTAGGCATAAAAGGAAATATTACAGACCCAAGTACAGTATACATACGCTGCGCCTCCGGACCCAGAGATAGACCTCAGAATAGAGACCCTCAGTTCATACAGCATTCAGCATGAACTAAAAAACCAGTATACGGGCACACATATTTATCCCCCTCAGACTAAAACAGGACAAAGTGGAAGTTTCTTGCTGATGTCATTGGTTCCCAGAGGAGAAGCATATGTTACAGCACATTTAACAGGCTGGTTCAAATAGACTCTCCCTGCCTCTAACAGCAGGGGAATCTTTCTAGTAACGCCTTCTGTACATTCCAACAGTTAAACATGTTGTTGCTTGTAGGTTCTGCGATCCATAACTTGAGTTTGCATGATGCGATCTCTCCACCGATAATACCGGAATACTGTAAAAAGCGTACGCATCAGAACAAGACCAAACACAATTTGCTTATCATGTATAATACCTTAGTTATCAAAAACCTTTATTTCTCAGCATAGAAACTAACTTAACCGACTTAAATCATACATTTTGATGCTTATGGAACCTTATGTGTGAATATGGAATGTGTGGGTATTCAGGGTTTGATATAAGGATGCTAGTTAACTTGGGGCAGATGCCTGCGCATAAAGCTACTTTTACAGCGGTTTCATTCAAAGTCTTATGCATTTGCTAATATGCGACTAGTTAATAGCGCTCTTGTGGGAATGATTGTGTGTATGAGAAATTATGAAAGAAGCGATCGCATAGTGCTAACATAAATATTGCCACATGTACTATACTGTGAGTTTACCTAAAATGGCGCTTAGGCGGCCATTCGCAAAATGGCGTCTTGCGATCTCATTTCTAAAATGGAGTCTTGCGGCCATTCGCAAGATGGCGTCGCTGCGATTCAATTTTAAACCGAACTTGTCTCAGCCAATTATTCAGCTTCGACAGTCCACCCTTTGATAGCAAACAACATGCTATCACAATCTGCTATTTAAATTTATTTTAGGCTTACATTTACATATTATTTAGTGTTATTATGGGATGGCACAAGGTGGTTCTTAGTCCATCAATAATGTGTCTCTGGGTGGGGACATAAAACTACTATTATACACACACCGCGAATCTTGGAAGATCATGTGACAGGTGTGGGAATGCACCAGTCTTATAACAGCAGTCTTGAAGGGGAATTTGAGACTTTACATTGTCTGAGGTGTTCTATAAATAACATTTCAATAATATCTTCTATGCATGTCTAAATATTATACATTTAAATGATGGTACTTCCTAGCTCAGGGTTGTAATGCAGTTCTGTATCTACCTCGGTATACATATTATCATTTCTGACCACCATCATAGTTTCATTCTTTCGTTTTACTCTGTTTTTACATTTTCCACACTTCAACACAATAGAAACACACCGGATGCCTATGCCAATTACTATGATGACAATTAGTATAAGGATCAAGAATTTGCCTATGCTGGCGATCACTTCCTGGACCCATTCCCCTAGACCTGAGAACCATTTCACTGGGTTCAGCCATGACACCCATCCTTCTATCTTTTGCCCTGCTTCAGCCACTGATACCTTATGGTTCTTACGAAATTCCCACTTTAGCTGCAGAATCTCATCCATCTTCTGGTCTATCACCTCCTTAGGGTCGCTGGTATCATTGGTGACATAAGTGCAACATTTTACTCCAAATTGGGTGGCTAACGTTACGCAATACCCTCCAGTAACAGCAGTTAAATAATTCAACACTAGCCTGTGTTGCACTAGTTCTTTCTTGTATGCTTGCAATTCTCTCCCTGTGTACCTGAATGTGTCATCATACATCTCAGTGATATTATCTATTAATTTAGCAAGTTCCTGGATATATCTAAAATTTAATGTACCCCTAGCAATCCTAGTGGGATCCAGGGTGACTAAAACTTGGAAGCCAGTTGTCTCACTGATTAACTGAGCGGCTTTATGCATATCACCAGGTATCATATTTCTCTTGCCTCTGTGTTCATATTGTGTGTGAAGATATGGTGACGGTGTGTTTTTATGTATTCCCAGCATTTCAACATGTGTGAGGGTCATAACTTCTGGGACTACTATTCCCAGGTAACACAAACCTTCGGAACTCGGGGAGAGCCATTTGTACGCTTTTCTTCCACATATAAAATATACATTATCGGGGAGAACATAAGGAATGGCATGCATCATTATCATTACACACATTTCCCTTACAAACAATCCTATCTCAGGCTCTTCCATCTGGTATATGCACATTTCTGGTTGTATTATTTTAGCACAATAACCATCTGGTACTTTACCAATAATTTCTTTGCTGGAACTCAATGTATACCTGTACCTAAAATGATTCCCACTTGATTTAATTGAGCGTAACAGATCATAGTTTATGGACTCATTATCAGCTTTTTGTGAGAAGGTCATCGTCTGATTATTCCCCGTCACTTTCCAACCTCCGGGTTTATTGGGGTTGGTTATGTTTAAACACAAAAGTGATCTATCTACTTGGAATTGATAGAGTTTGAAATGAGGCGGTTTGGATGAGAGGAATTTTCCATCCAATGTTTTCCCTTTTTGCAGTTCTAAAATTTCCGTGACATTCAGCGGAAATGGCACCAACCCTACATTATGCTGTCCCTGTGGCACATGTGAACACACCCAGCAATCAGTTTGATTTAACACTTTGCCTACCATGCTGTGATAATCCTCTAAAGGATACCCTCCCCAGTACGGGTTATATTTGGGTTGGCACCGTTGGATGCAGTTCTCATCAACTAGGGACCCACAAAACTCACAAATACAGGAATCTTCAGACGATAAACCTCCACACCTTCCCCGAGTATCCGGAATGACAGCTTTCTTAACAATAACAGTATAAGATTGGTCATACACTCCCCTGATTGGCATTGCACTCCTCCTGATTCCACTCCATCAGCACTGCCATCAGCTCCCGTTTCCTCAATCGGTCCCCCATCAGACACTGGATATTCCCGAACTGACCAGGATGGTGAACACTCTAAAATAGAATATGAGAATGAAAACAGCAGGCCCGTCCATTTTAACAACAAGTCCTGCAAAATTTCTCTCGGTTCAGGTATCTCACTAAGACCTTTTCAATCCTCCCGGAACAAGCTCGCGAGCGACAGGTCCACACTATCAGCCTTGTCTCCGCCTTGTTTCTCCACCAGTTGATTGACCTTTTAGCGGTGAGTGGAATGGACCCAGGTATCTCTCTCGGCCACCTTCAAAGATGTAGTACTCGTCAGCAGCACCTGGTATGGACCTTCCCACCGATCAGTCAAACAACCTGAACGCAAGAAATTTCTGATCATTACATATTCTCCTAGTTCAACATCATGACAGTTAGTTTCAGGCATATCATTAGACAACAATTTCAGTTTCTGATGCTGTTGCTTTAACTGCCTACTCATTGATATAAGATACTTTACAGTTACCTCATAGTTACCCTTCAAGTCTTCCTGGGGACTTATAATCAAATGAGGTTGTCTGCCGAATAGTATTTCAAATGGGGACAGATTCAGAGGAAGTCTAGGAGTGGTCCTTATGCTATGTAGGACCAAAGGTAATGCTTCTGGCCATCCTAGTCCAGTTTCTGCCATAATTTTACTTAATTTATTTTTAATAATCCCGTTCATTCTCTCCACCTTGGCACTGGCTTGCGGTCGGTAGGGGGTATGAAGTCGGCTAGTAATACCCATCAGCTTACACATATTTTGGAACACATCACCTGTGAAATGATTACCCTTGTCACTCTCGATGATCTTAGGGATACCGTACCTGCATACAAATTCCTGGACTATTTTCTTGGCAGTAAACGCAGCAGTATTAGTGGCCGCTGGGTAGGCCTCAACCCAGTTGGAAAATACGTCTGTGCACACTAGTACATACTTAAGGTTCCTGCAGGGTGGTAATTGGATGAAATCAATTTGTATCACCTGGAAAGGTCCATCAGTAGGTGGAATGTGGGACGGTTCAGTAGGGATCGCTTTCCCTGTGTTCTTTCTCAAGCAGGTCAGACAGGACATTGCCATCTTCTCTGCTTGTTAAGAAAAACCTGGTGCGCACCAGTATGCCCTCACCAACTTGCACATACCCTGTTTACCTAGGTGAGTCAGACCGTGTGCTGGCTCAGCCAGGCTGGGGTAATATGCCTTGAATTGAACACAAACTTTGCATCTCAATTAATTTCAGCATATCAATGGTTTGGAATGACATAATTGTTTCAATTGGGGAAGACATTTTTAACCCTGCTGCCCATTTTGCAGCTTCATCAGCTCTGTTGTTGCCCAGTGACACCGGGTCATCCTCACATGTGTGGGCTTTGCATTTAATTACTGCCACTGCTTTGGGCAGTTGGATTGCTTCTAAAAGATGTTTTATATGTCGGGAATGTGCAACTGGTGTGCCTGGTGCTGTCAGAAAATTTCTCAGACGCCATAGAGCCCCAAAATCGTGCACCACCCCGAACGCGTGCCTCGAGTCAGTGTAAATGTTAGCAGATTTGCCTGCTGCCAGTTCACATGCTCTAGTCAGTGCTACTAACTCTGCCACCTGGGCTGAGTGAGGAGGACCGAGAGGTTTAGCTTCCATGATGTCTGTATCATTTACAACAGCATAACCTGTACATAATTCACCTGTGTCTGTTTGTCCATGACAACTCCCATCCATTTAGAAAGTTACATCCACATTCTCTAAAGGTGTGTCATGTATGTCAGGTCTAGCAGTAAAGGTCTGATTCAGATATGTCATACAATCGTGAGTATCATCATGTCTGCTGAGCTCACCTCCCACCAGCAACTCTTCTCCTTCCACCCTTTGTACATCATGTTGTACATATGGTAGGTATGTTGCTGGATTCAGCGTACTGCAACGTTTGACAGTAATATTTGTAGGAGCGATTAGAGCTAGTTCCCATTTGGTGAACCTAGCCGAGGAGACGTGTCTGGTTTGAGCTGAGTTCAACAGAGCAGATACAGCATGGGGAGTGTAGACAATCATATCATGGCCCAATACTACGTCCTCACTTTTACTCACCAATAAAGTGGTAGCTGCTACACTTCTGAAACAGGTGGGGAGTGATCTTGCTACCATGTCCAATTGGGCACTGTAGTATGCTACGGCCTACTGGCATCACCATGTTTTTGTGTAAGGACACCTGCAGCACAACCATCGGCTTCCGTACAATATAAATCAAAAGGTTTTTCATAATCGGGTATTCCCAATGCAGGAGCTTTTGTCAGACTATCCTTAAGATTAAGAAAAGCCTGTTCTGATTCCTCAGTGTGTATGACGCGATCAGGCTTTGAGGAAGAGACTAGTTCCTGTAAAGGCAAGGCCAGAATAGAAAAACCTGGGATCCACATTCGGCAGTATCCACACATTCCCAAGAAGGTACAAATTTGCAGTTGATTCTGCGGCAGTGTCATGTTTTGTATGGCCTGGATTCTATCATTTGTAAGATGTCGTAACCCCTGGGTTAGGCAGTGTCCCAAATATTTTACTCTGGATTGGCACGGTTGTAACTTGTCCTTAGCCACTTTGTGTCCTGTATGCGAGAGATGAAGTAACAAAAGTTTAGTATCATTCAAACATGACATAAACGAGTCAGAACATAGCAATAAATCGTCCACATATTGAATTAGAACTGATCCATTGGCAGGTTGAAAAGCTTGTAAACAGTCATGCAATGCCTGGGAGAAAATACTGAGGCTGTCTATGAAACCTTGGGGCAATCGTGTCCATGTATATTGCACACCTCTGTATGTGAATGCGAATAGGTACTGACAGTCAGGGTGGAAAGGCACAGAGAAGAAAGCAGAACAGAGGTCAATGACAGTGAAATGGGTTGCATTTGGTGGGATCTGCATCAGGATGACAGCTGGATTTGGCACTACAGGGAATTGGCTCTCTACTACCTTATTAACACCTCTAAGGTCTTGCACCAGCCTATAACCCCTCCCACCACTCTTCTTTACTGGAAAGATGGGACTGTTGGCTACACTAGCTGTACGAACTAAAATTCCCTGTTGCAATAATCGTTCAATTATTGGAAACACCCCTAGTTCTACTTCCTGTTTTAGTTGGTACTGGGGAATTTTTGGAGCTTGCCTACCGCCTTTTAAGTTTACCATTACTGGGCTTACGTTTGCCATTATTCGGAGAATACCACTCTGCGCTCACTTAAAGTATAAGATTTACTTATCTTAAATATGATGTCCTGATCTTGGGACCTCAAATCCTTTTGTAATAGACACTTTGTATAATAGGTATGGGATATATGTTCCGATGTTGATGAATATGTGGGAACATAAAACATAAAACACAATCTAGTGCAGACGTATAAGAATTTGCTTAAGTGCACGATAATTCACATATAAGGGTATATATGATCCAACCCAAATTAAAACACATATAACCCATTCAGGTATGTATTCTCCATGTGTCCATAATGAAATGGAGAAAAGTCACGTTTAAAACAGAAGAGACAAATTTCCAAAAAAATAAAAGATGTTTTAATTGGATATGTCCAGATGATGGAATTCCAAAATGACTTTAAAAATACAACAATGCTTCACAGCTGATATATCCACAAAAGGTTAAGGTGGCTTCCTACCAGAATCCAGTGTTTTTTTGTGCGTATAAGAGTGATCTCACTGCCCTCAGTAATACACCCAAATCTTCAATGGAAATGGCACCGTCCTCCTCTGGTCTGGTCAGGATAGCTGTTCAACACCAATACCGCCAACGCGTTATCAATCAGTACTCTGATCTTCCTCAAGGCTTAGATGTTTACCACTCTTCCCATGGGTATTTATACCCAGTGGGATAAGATACACCTAATTGCTGGGAGGAGCCACCCTCACTTACAAAATACACATGCTTACAAATATTACATAAATGACTATCTAACATAAAAAATATCTTCCTAAACAAATAGCCATGCCATCGTTTCATTTATAACATAAAAAACATAGATTTCATGATCTTTATTTATAAATAAAATAATTCATATGGATTTCCGGCTATTACTTCCGGTTCGGCCAATAAATATGTCTCCGCAGAGCTTATCCATAAAGGTTCCTCCTCCATTAATCTAAAACTATACCTCCATCTAGCCTGCGCTACCCCAGGGGCATCACCATCCGGTCCCGCATCTACATCCGGTCGGGACACCAAAGGCGTCCTCGCGATGCTCCCATACCAGGGTTCCCCTTTGGTAATACCTCAACGGGGAACCTCGGCTGTACATCCGTCTAATCCACGTGACATGACGGACTTCGTTTTCCGGTCCCGCATCCGCATCCGATCGGGCCGAAAAAGATGTCCCCGCGGTGTTTCCACACCAAGGTTCCCCTTTAGGAATTTCTTAATAGGGGACCAAAATAATGTTATACATTAGTCTTTAACCCGGATGTTATTTCCGGTATTATTCTAAAAACATCCCCGTTATATGCTCTTCAAAATTACCTCCCCAATCATTTTAAGAACCTTAGAGAGGCAATACAACAATTGTTGCTTTTTGAAAAAGCCAAATATCTCTCTCTTTTAAAAGTTAAGCAAAACAATATATTAACATTTGGCCTATATAGAAGAATCTTCAGTGGCCATTTTGGATCCTGGCATATCTGTTTTTTTCCAACAAATACTCAACTTCACAGCCTATATGTTGAGTGATTAGTTGTCCTTCACAGAATTAACAGTATTTTACATACTCAGTAATTTATAATCAACGAAATAAAAAACATCATTTTAAAAAACATCGTTTTAGAAAAAATTATTTTGAA
This sequence comes from Taudactylus pleione, assembly GCA_031769625.1. Lineage (NCBI taxonomy): Eukaryota > Metazoa > Chordata > Amphibia > Anura > Myobatrachidae > Taudactylus > Taudactylus pleione. The sequence goes on from JAUIMM010000129.1 coordinate 3,102,992, forward strand.
ACATTCCGGTAATCCATTATCTTCCAAAATTATCCTTGATGTTCCCCATGTGTTAACCCTTTGAAATAAAGGAAAATGTCATATAAGAATTACATATTTAAAACCCAAAACATCATTACTCCAAAAACCATTTAACTTCGAAATCCTTATTTAACCCATACGGCATCAAAGTTTTAAATGAATATATGTGTTCCATCTCAGTTTTAGCTAAAACTTTCGCAACATCATTGCATCTCCAACTCCCTTTTACTAATTTGCATGCCCCAAAGGCTGTAATTTCTTTCCGATTTCCCTGATGGTGTTCCTTAAAATGTAAGGAGAGTGCATGGGTTTCTAACCCATTCTTTATATTACATAAGTGCTCCCCGAACCTTATTTTGAGGTTCCTGGAGGTTCTCCCCACATAATATTTTTCACAACTGCATTTTATAAAGTAAATAACATTTTTTGAGGCACAAGTTATAAATTCCCTTATTTTTTTAGTGTGGCCATTTATTGTTATTTCTTCACATTTATTCATTCCCATAGTGTTTTTACACATGCAGCACGTACCACACCTAAAAAAGCTTTCGACAAAATAGTGGTGCCCGTTTTCTGTGGAGACAATGCACTCTTAACTAAATTATCTTTTATGTTTTTAGCCTTTCTGTATACAAATTTGGGTTTATCAGAGATGACATTTTTTAGAAGAGGGTCCTCTACTAAAATGGGCCAGTGTGTTCTAAAGATTTTTTCTACCTGTTTAAACTGGGTGGTGTAACCCGAAATAAATGCTGTGGACAAGTCTCTCTTTATTGTATCACCTTTGTCTCTCTTATCCTCTATACTTTCCTTTGGGACTAATAGGAAATTTCTATCTATATCCCCACATTTTTTTCTTGCTTTCTCCAAATTTTCGGGTTTATAACCACTGTTTTTAAATTTATTGATCAATTCTTCCGCCTGATTTTTATAAACTTTATCATCCGTGCAATTTCTTTTTAATCTTTGTAGTTGGCTTTCTGGGATAGAGTCTAACCAATTGCTATGGTGACAACTTGAAGTGTGGATGTATGATCCTGAGTCTGTAGGTTTGACAAAATTACGAGTTTTTAATATACCATCCTCAACATAAATGTTGAGATCCAGAAAATTCACACCAATCTTACTACTATCAAAGGTCAACACTATATTCTAACTATTATTATTAAGATAACTGCAAAAAGAGGCTAAGGATTCCGCATCACCCTTCCATATGAAAAGAATGTCATCTATGTATCGCGACCAGGATACCAGGTTCGCCCCAAAATTATGGTTCTGCCAAACACATTCAGACTCCCACATTCCCATGAACATATTGGCATAGCTTGGGGTGAACCTGGTACCCATTGCAGTCCCCATTTTTTGCAAATAGAATTGATCCTTAAAGTGGAAATAATTATTTTGGAGGATAAAATAGATCCCCTTAATCCAAAGGTCACAGAGTTCTGTTTCATAGCCACTATCTTCCAAAAAAGTGGTGACAGCTTCCACTCCTACATCATGATTAATTATTGTGTACAGGGAATTGACGTCCGCTGTCACGATATAATAGTCATCCTCCCACTGTATCTCTTTCAAAACATTTAGGGCATCACGAGTATCCTTAAGATGGGACTTATTCTTCACTACAAGAGGTTGTAAGTAGTAGTCTATAAACTCAGAAAGGTTTGCAGTTATAGAATTACAACCCGAAACTATTGGACGACCCGGAGGATTTTGGGAGTCTTTGTGGACCTTTGGCAGAATGTAGATCACAGGTATATTTATTTAAAAAAGATCTATTTTCTATATAATTATGAGATTTCCAATGATGACGAGGTGTATATTCCTTTTCTATCCTTATAGGAGATTCCCTTCTTTTTCTTGTCCCATTCCAGGGTTTCTCCCACCTATCATGGGAAACATGGTTTGTTATTGTGGATCTTGAATTATATTTACTATTTCTCACTGATGTAACATCCAATGCTTCCTGTAATATACTAGATTCATTTTTGTCCCTATTAAATTTCTTTAATTTTTTTGTCATTAGTTCCTTTTCATTCTTTTTTAATCTAAACACAATGCTTTTTTCTAAATCTTTGTAATCAGAATGTTTCGAAAATGGAGCAATAAGAGTTTTTGACACTTTTTCCTCCTCCACCATTTTTAATTGTTTACGTCTTTCCTGAATAATTAGTTCCATAAGTCTAAATGAACAATTTTCAATTATTTTGTCCCAATCTTTTTTAAATGCTTCGGTTGAATCTTCAAAAGAAGCAACTTTATCAATTTTAAGTCCCCTGGGGATCAATTTATTAGTGATATAATTTTCTAATGTATGCACTTCCCACCACAATTTGCCCTCCTTTAATAGCAATTTTTCCATTTTTTTCATTATACTACCTACATCATCATCTTCCAAAATAGTATCTTCACAATTTTCATCAAAAAGTTTACTAGATAAAACTTGTCTGTTTTCTCTTAATGAGAACATAGTTTAAAGCAGCAAAAAGGCAGATATCGTTTGGATAATAGATATAGAAGAGTATAGAAAATGATGTCTTCCAACAATTGCGCTAAGAAAAGCTGCTAAAGAGTAAATCTCCTTGGTGTTATCCTCACCAAAAATACATTAATACAAACAAATATTTGGAGAATACCACTCTGCGCTCACTTAAAGTATAAGATTTACTTATCTTAAATATGATGTCCTGATCTTGGGACCTCAAATCCTTTTGTAATAGACACTTTGTATAATAGGTATGGGATATATGTTCCGATGTTGATGAATATGTGGGAACATAAAACATAAAACACAATCTAGTGCAGACGTATAAGAATTTGCTTAAGTGCACGATAATTCACATATAAGGGTATATATGATCCAACCCAAATTAAAACACATATAACCCATTCAGGTATGTATTCTCCATGTGTCCATAATGAAATGGAGAAAAGTCACGTTTAAAACAGAAGAGACAAATTTCCAAAAAAATAAAAGATGTTTTAATTGGATATGTCCAGATGATGGAATTCCAAAATGACTTTAAAAATACAACAATGCTTCACAGCTGATATATCCACAAAAGGTGAAGGTGGCTTCCTACCAGAATCCAGTGGTTTTTTGTGCGTATAAGAGTGATCTCACTGCCTGCAGTAATACACCCAAATCTTCGATGGAAATGGCATCATCCTCCTCTGGTCTGGTCAGGATAGCTGTTCAACACCAATACCGCCAACGCGTTTCAATCAGTACTCTGATCTTCCTCAAGGCTTAGATGTTTACCACTCTTCCCATGGGTATTTATACCCAGTGGGATAAGATACACCTAATTGCTGGGAGGAGCCACCCTCACTTACAAAATACACATGCTTACAAATATTACATAAATGACTATCTAACATAAAAAATATCTTCCTAAACAAATAGCCATGCCATCGTTTCATTAATAACATAAAAAACATAGATTTCATGATCTTTATTTATAAATAAAATAATTCATATGGATTTCCGGCTATTACTTCCGGTTCAGCCAATAAATATGTCTCCGCAGAGCTTATCCATAAAGGTTCCTCCTCCATTAATCTAAAACTATACCTCCATCTAGCCTGCGCTACCCCAGGGGCATCACCATCCGGTCCCGCATCTACATCAGGTCGGGACACCAAAGGCGTCCCCGCGATGCTCCCATACCAGGGTTCCCCTTTGGTAATACCTCAACGGGGAACCTCGGATTAGACGGATGTACAGCCGAGGTTCCCCGTTGAGGTATTACCAAAGGGGAACCCTGGTATGGGAGCATCGCGGGGACGCCTTTGGTGTCCCGACCGGATGTAGATGCGGGACCGGATGGTGATGCCCCTGGGGTAGCGCAGGCTAGATGGAGGTATAGTTTTAGATTAATGGAGGAGGAACCTTTATGGATAAGCTCTGCGGAGACATATTTATTGGCCGAACCGGAAGTAATAGCCGGAAATCCATATGAATTATTTTATTTATAAATAAAGATCATGAAATCTATGTTTTTTATGTCATTAATGAAACGATGGCATGGCTATTTGTTTAGGAAGATATTTTTTATGTTAGATAGTCATTTATGTAATATTTGTAAGCATGTGTATTTTGTGAGTGAGGGTGGCTCCTCCCAGCAATTAGGTGTATCTTATCCCACTGGGTATAAATACCCATGGGAAGAGTGGTAAACATCTAAGCCTTGAGGAAGATCTGAGTACTGATTGAAACGCGTTGGCGGTATTGGTGTTGAACAGCTATCCTGACCAGACCAGAGGAGGACGGTGCCATTTCCATCGAAGATTTGGGTGTATTACTGCGGGCAGTGAGATCACTCTTATACGCACAAAAAACCACTGGATTCTGGTAGGAAGCCACCATCACCTTTTGTGGATATATCAGCTGTGAAGCATTGTTGTATTTTTAAAGTCATTTTGGAATTCCATCATCTGGACATATCCAATTAAAACATCTTTTATTTTTTTGGAAATTTGTCTCTTCTGTTTTAAACGTGACTTTTCTCCATTTCATTATGGACACATGGAGAATACATACCTGAATGGGTTATATGTGTTTTAATTTGGGTTGGATCATATATACCCTTATATGTGAATTATCGTGCACTTAAGCAAATTCTTATACGTCTGCACTAGATTGTGTTTTATGTTTTATGTTCCCACATATTCATCAACATCGGAACATATATCCCATACCTATTATACAAAGTGTCTATTACAAAAGGATTTGAGGTCCCAAGATCAGGACATCATATTTAAGATAAGTAAATCTTATACTTTAAGTGAGCGCAGAGTGGTATTCTCCGAATATTTGTTTGTATTAATGTATTTTTGGTGAGGATAACACCAAGGAGATTTACTCTTTAGCAGCTTTTCTTAGCGCAATTGTTGGCAGACATCATTTTCTATACTCTTACGTTTGCCATTAATCCAGTGTCCTGTCCATCTTTTGTCCAAAGGGAATCTGGAATTTGGGACAACATTTCATCTACTTGTGATGGATTTTCTTTTAAAACGGTAGAGTGATACATTATCCTTTGAGGAGTGTCTAACATATCCTGCACCTCGTATACCATTCTCTCTGGGATATCTAAATATACACCATCAGGGGTGCAATATATAACACATCCCATTTTACATAACAAGTCTCTTCCCAGCAGGTTAGTAGGAGCCGCGGCAGCCAGTAGAAAAAAATGTCTGGGATGCAACGGCCCAATACTAACCTTGCGGACTTTGTTAAAGGATAACGTTAGACTTTACCTGTCACACCCATTGTTGGTATTGTCTCGTTGGTCACCTGTAAATTAACGGGAGATTTCATCACTGACTTGTTCGCCCCTGTGTCTACAAGAAAAGGATATTCAGTACCAGCTACATCAACCATCAAGACCGGTTCTTCCCTAGTACTTCCCGTTAACCTGACTATCTGTAGACCACAGGTATGACCTGACCCCTAGCGTTGGCTACCATTCTCCAATAAAGCATTTACGGCTACAATTGGAGCTGGTGTTTGCTGAACATTTGCTGGTCTCTGTGCATATCCCTTATGGGGGTATCCAGGTTTCCCTTGATGTGGGGCCTATACTCTTTTTACTGTACAGTTTCTACTTAAGTGTCCTGTTTGTTTACAATTAAAACATGTCCGTGATTCAGGTGAAAGCATGTGTTGTTGTGAAGTTTGAGCAGAGGGTAAAGGTGGTGGATATGGGTAAGGATAGGTAGGGTAAGGGTATTGTGGGGGGTAAGAAGTAGGTGGATATCCTGGGATCTGTGGTTGCATTGGGTTAGTGGGATAGATTTGTGTTTGTTGTTGAGTGGGGTTAGTGAGAGCAACTTGTTCTGACATGAGTGTGTGTGCAAGTGCAAGCGTGTCTGTTGGCTGTGATGTTACAGTCATTCCCTCCAGAGCTTGTATACTGACAGCCATTAATTTTTCGCTCTGGGTCTCCCTTTTTTTTTAAATGTTTTTGTCATGTTCTATGGCAGACTCTATGAGGTTATCTATTGTAAGTCCTCTCCAGTCAGGCTGTGAGGTCTGAACCCGTGTTTTTAAATTCTCTTTTAAACCGTCCATCAATATTGTGACTATCATCCCCCTGTGGTGAATGCTATCTTTAATATCTTCTATCCCAGTGTACTGGGTGATAGCCTGCAGAGCCCGGTCGCAATAGTCTTCTGCAGTTTCACTCTCCTTTTGTTTGATTGTGAAGATTTTGTTCCAGTTAACTACTACTGGAAAATATACACCCAATTGAGTCACAATGCGGGAAATGTTACCTTGGTTTACTTGGTCTGTTAAGGGAACGTCGCCATCCAATACACAATCCGTGATAAATTTTGTCACGTCGGTATTGCGTGGTAGACAGGCCCTTAACACCACACGCCAATCTTTATTAGTGGGCTCATGAGAACTACCCAAATTTCTCAAAAATCTTTGACATTGGCTAATTCCTTTTTTGGATCAGGGAAATCATTTATGATGGAATTTAGTTCTGCTCTTGTCCATGGACAATGCATTACTACTTCCCTCGTGGGCACTACACCGTTTGCATCCGCATTTCCATTCGGAACAGTTATTGTCCGAAAGGGATGCAGACCGGCAGCGTTGCTACCTCTGACCTGGTTACCTGGCTGGGGGTTTAATCTGCTGCTGCTACGTATGGTATTAACAATTTCCTCAATGAGTGCAGAGTGTGTTAACACTTCCCTTGCTGTTACCGATGGAGATGGCGGCACCACCCGTGATTGTGGTGATGCAGCATCTAGCATCTGCGCAGCATGGGAAATGGTAAACATTACAGTAGGCTCATCATCTACATCATAAACATTTTCTTTATGGTTACTTAAGAGGGGGTACAAATTACTTGTTACATTTTTATGGGTATTTTTGGCAACTGTACTTGCACCTCCATCCACATAAGGTGGGGGAGGTGAGCGTGAACTGCTGGCAATACTCTCCACGACGCTACCTTGCCGCACGTGCACGCCAATTTGCGGCTCGCCCATATTGCAACTCAGCGTCGCGGACATATTTTCTGGCAATGCGCTCGCAACGCTAGTTTGTGTCGTTTGCACATTTTTAAGTCAAGCATCCCCTTCATGCTGCCATAGTTTTAAACATTCAAAATACTTAATATTTTTCTCTCGGGATCGTACCATACTGATGTGATCCTGGACATTGTCTAACACATTTTTGTCAAAACTACCAATTCTGGGAAACGGTCTAACACTCTTCCTCATCATATTAAACCATAAATCACAATACCTTATTGCATAAGTACCATACTTAGTATGCATAATACGACGGGCTGATCCAATCGGAGCCTCCATTAACAGCACATCATTGCCTAACATCTCTACTGTTTGCGTGGCACCCATTCTGAGACAACTCCTACGCTTTTCAATAAAAATTTAAACTGGTGAAAGGCAATCAAGATACTTTCACTTACCTGTGGACGATTTAAGTCGACGGTGCCCACACACCTGGATAAGACTTAGTAAGGCAACTTCCACACCTAGATAAGATTTGAAACAGGCAACTTCCACACCCGGATAAGTTTTAGTAAGGCAACTTCCAAACCTATGAGAGTTTATATGTCGGCTACTCTCACCCACCTCTATACAACAAAGACAACATGTACACCTGCTACTGTGTATAGAATGGTAAAGCTGCTTACCGAGCGACTAGGCTACCCCTTGCACCTAGCCCTTAAGGATCATACGATACACTTAACTTTGTTCAACAAGTATTCGCTGTTACACACTTTTTTCCTGCGCAGAAAAATACACGTTTAACCCAGATATTGGTAATAGAATAAAAAATGTAAACCTCAATGGCTTTGTTCAAACACGTGGCAGCAGAATCGGAAGTGCGTATACGCTATTGTGAGACCATCCGCATACACATTAATGCGACTACCACACAACCGTATAATGACTTTTTAACTGCGTATGCAAAAATGCGTTTTAGCTGCATACGCAATACTGCGGCACCCCTCTAAACGCAAGGTTCTATCAACAGAGGAAAACAAACTTTTTCCTCTTTTGTCCCTGGATTCTAGTCAGCTTCCTTAATTCACACGGAGATGGATAGCGATCTTTCAGCACAAAGCGGTTGCAGGCAAACCCTGCATGTGGCCACTCCACCCTTTGCTGAAATATCGATGACCGTATATACCGTGTGAGCAGGTAAGTGACTTCTTTACGAGCCCCCAACTAACAAAACTGGATCAGAACCTTTATATACCCCTGCCTATACCTTCTAAAATCCTTCCTATAAACCTCTAAGAATAACGCTAATTTGCGTATGCAGTCTGACCGCAAATAAAGACAGGAGTGGAATCTGTGGTTCCACCGCACAAGTATTATTCAGGTAAAAGTACAGTCAGTTACACGCAATTGATACATACACAATTTAGGCGTAAAAGGAAATATTACAGATCCAAGTACAGTATACATACGCTGCGCCTCCGGACCCAGAGATAGACCTCAGAATAGAGACCCTCAGTTCATACAGCATTCAGCATGGACTAAAAAACCAGTATACGGGCACACATATTTATCCCCCTCAGACTAAAACAGGACAAAGGGGAAGTTTCTTGCTGATGTCATTGGTTCCCAGAAGAGAAGCATATGTTACAGCACATTTAACAGGCTGGTTCAAATAGACTCTCCCTGCCTCTAACAGCAGGAGAATCTTTCTAGTAACGCCTTCTGTACATTCCAACAGTTAAACATTTTGTTGCTTGTAAGTTCTGCGATCCATAACTTGAGTTTGCGTGATGCAATCTCTCCACCGATAATACCGGAATGCTGTAAAAAGCGTACGCATCAGAACAAGACCAAACACAATTTGCTTATCATGTATAATACCTTAGTTATCAAAAACCTTTATTTCTCAGCATAGAAACTAACTTAACCGACTTAAATCATACATTTTGATAGTTATGGAACCTTATGTGTGAATATGGAATGTGTGGGTATTCAGGGTTTAAGGACGCTAGTTAACTTGGGGCAGATGCGTGCGCATAAAGTTACTTTTACAGCGGTTTCATTCAAAGTTTTATGCATTCGCTAATATGCGACTAGTTAATAGCGCTCTTGTGGGTATGATTGTGTGTATGAGAAATGATGAAAGAAGCGATCGCATAGTGCTAACATAAATATTGCCACATGTACTATACTGTGAGTTTACCTAAAAAGGTGCTTAGGCGGCCATTCGCAAAATGGCGTCTTGCGATCTCATTTCTAAAATGGAGTCTTGCGGCCATTCACAAGATGGCGTCGCTGCGATTAAATTTTAAACCGAACTTGTCTCAGCCAATTATTCAGCTTCGACACCAGTGATCAAAGTTTGAGCCTTGGGTGTAGAGATCTACCGATGATGGCATATAGACGCGGCAGGAATTTAAAACAACTATTAATGCACCCCAAGAGATCTCCAACTTTAGGGGACCACACTTGGCTTATGACACAGAAACCAGGGTGCATAAAGTGTACGGGTTGTACCACCTGCTGCTCAATGATTCCAGGTTGCAGCTTTCCACATCCACAAAATGGGAGTCCCATTCGGATACGATATAAGCTTCATTGCCAGTTGGACTATGTGATTTATTTATTAACATGTCCCTGTGGACTGTCCTACGTGGGTATGACAACTTGCACATTTCGAGAAAGAATGGCCAACCATCGGACATCAATACAACAGGCCCTGTCAAGTGGTACAACAGACAAGCCAGTGGCCCACCACTTCTTATTGTTAGGGCACCAGCTTACTTCTCTAAGATGTCGCATCATTGATTGGGTACCACCGCCAAAACGGGGTGTGATCGTGCCCTTATATTAAAAAAGCTTGAAGCAAGATGGATTTTTCGCCTTCGCTCCGTATCGCCTAATGGTTTGAATGAGGGTAATCCATTCAACATTTTTTTGCGCTAATATTCTTTATGCGAATCTGTCATTGGAATACTCATAGTGGTAGTTGACTCTTGTTTTAATTATTTAATTTTTGATCAATACACTCCCACATAATTGTCAGTATGTTGTTATTATGTTCCTTATTTTAGTTATTTTTCATTTTTTGGTTTTGATTCAGGGTTATATATGTATTTATATGCAATTATATACTGTAACTTTTGCACTTGTGAGTGTTTGGATTATGCATGTCCCTATGGTAGAGGTCTCTGGATGCCCCCATTGATGAGTACAGTGTCGCCCCACATGTGTGTGTACTGCACATGTGTACATTTGTGTATGCACATGTGTATGTAATATGTACATATGCGCATGTAATATTTCTTCATTGCCTGCTACATTTATGAGTCATCTTGCGTTGGATCGCCCTTCAGGATGTATATAGTATATGCCAACAGGTAAATTCCTGTATGGTATTTGTTTTTTTTGCCTATGTTATTATCCCATTGCAAGGGGTTACTATGGTGACGATCCAGGGATTGACTGTGATTGGATAATCCTTGGCACGTCCGGTGGGCGTGGCTACCGACGCCAGAGGATGCTGGTAGTTGTTTGCTGTAGATTGATATGTTATGTGATGCGCCGGCGGAAGTGACATGTGCGCTTCACCTGGTGGAAGTTGCGTCGCTCCGTCCACGTTGTCGTCCTCATGCGGCTCACACACAGGAAGTACTGGTGTGATGGTGCCGCGTTACACTCGTGTATCACAGGTGGTAAGTGCCGCTTGTTAGATTGATTTGTGTCTGGTGTTTGAGACATGTTTGGGCGCCACTTGGCTGATTGATGGGGGTATTTAGGGACCCAGTGGGAGATATACAGTTCAACTTGGGATCCATAAGGAGCTGTTGGATATTGCTGTGGGGGCTGCATTGATGTATCTCTTGATAATGGTCCGGACGGGACCGAAACGTTGAGAATTATTCACTTATGGATTATGTGAGGAATAAAGTTTGATTTTTTTTCTATATGTGCAATACTGGTGAGTGCCCCTCAATTTTTTCTACATATATATATATAGATTTATATATAGAGATATATATAAATATATATATATATTGGGACTATTTGTGAGTTGCGTGCAGCTGTGACTGCATATGTAGCCAAAGCCACATATGCATCTTATGCTAATGCTGCGGCCATTTTCATTAATACTGAGATACTGAGACGCCCGGCCGTATAGTCTTGCAGGGGTGCGTCTTGGTGAGTCTTTAGACGCAGCCTCTTACAGCGACATGACTGCGACACACCTAAAGCCCGATTCTGTTCTGTGTCTCTGAGCGCTAACAGTTGGGAAGCTTGCACTGTGCGACTGGGATGTATGCAAAGAATTAAAACAAAGGCCAACAGCGTGCGGTATGGACACTGCATGCGACTGAGAACCAGACCCATGATGTCATGAGAAAAGTCTGCTATGTTATTTGCTTCTGTGATTGAATATGTTTCCAGCCACACTATAGGCCTGAGTCGCACGCAAATGCACACGCAGCAGCATCTATTGGTGATCTCCTGTCTGTGAGTTTATGCAAATGTCGCTACAAACTCCTTCCCTTCTGTACATCTGTTCAGCCAAATGTACAAGATCTGGGATGCTCACAGTTCGCTGTAATACCGATTGGTGTGTACTTATACGCATAGCTGTAACAGGGCATAATTGTGTGCTGTGACGGCTACACCCCCAAGTGTGTGACATAATGACCTTGTGCACATGACATCATTACGTCACGCAGAGGGGACATGACCGTCAGCTCCGGTAAATGCAGCGCTGACCGGGCGTCCTGGCTGCATATTCTCTGTGGGGTGCTGCAGGGTTCCATTCCAGGCATCCTGCTAGTCAGGAGCAAGGGCTGTCGGGCGGCAACGGTGCCACACACAGAGCCTCTGCGCTGTGTGGCGGCAACGGTCACCCATAGCTAGGTACGACCCTATTTATACGCCCAGGCCCGGCAACAGGGGGGTACAAGGGGCACACCCGTGTCGGGCCCCGAGCATCTGAGGGGCCCCGAGGGCTCAGGGGCATAAATAGCGTCTGACAGGGTACAGCGGCTAATAGTAAGTCAGTTTATCACCACCCCGCCGGCCGCCCATCTGGCCCTGGCACATGCTATTAAGGAAGAATAAAAACGTATTACCCATCCAATCCTGCCCCCGTCCGTACCCCCAGTGGCCACGTGACCCATTCTGAGTGTGGCCGCAAGCCCGCAACGCAGCACATAGAGCGTCATGACGTCTCTGCACCTGTCGGCACTCCCTGTATTCCTGGCCTGCCGCTGAAAATATTATAGAATTTCTTTTTCATCTATAACATTTTAAAAAAGTGAGCATATTTTGACTTTTTATTGATCTTGCAATACATTTATTCCTGTATATATATATATATATATATATATATATATTCATAAACACACATAGATGAATGTAAACTGCATGCATCCAAATCTATCTATATACACATCTATATCTATATATGCACACACATATATATATATATATATAGATAGATATAGATGTGTATATCGATAGATTTAGATGCATGCAGCCTACATCCATCTATACATCTGTGTATATATATATATATATATATATATATATATACATATACAAAGACGTAGGGGAAGACTGCGGCAGACTCTCTCCAAGGGCACCAGACCTTCTCTACTGCTGTACAGATATAGATAAAAATAATAATAAAAAAATATAGATATGTAGATGCATGTAGCTTATATCAATCTGTATATATGTGTTCTTTTCTTAGAACGAGATAGATAACACAATTAAAGTGTCTTATATTAGGTGATATATGTATTTTAGAGAGATGTGTGGGTTCTGTTGAGGGGGAGGAAAGGGGGCCTCATAGATATCCGTGTAATGGGCCCCAAGATTTCTGTTGCCAGCCCTGTATATGTCACCATCGAAACTTGCTGCAGGGAAATTCAAAACTAAAATCTGAATAACTGAAATTTCAGAACATTTTTACATTAATTTCTAGACCACATTCACAATGCAGATCATCTTGTGTCTCACTTCTCTTCTCTAGTTGCCCAAAGCGGCACTCTGCACTGCTCAACCTCCCACATCCAAACATAAAATAGGTTTGGGACACTGGTCATTAACTGCTGTAGTACAATGATTAACACTGTGAAGTAGGAGGAGAAAAGGGAGCAAACTTCATCTTCCTTTCTTGTTTATACTCTTCTCTAATGGTTGTCACCAGGATTCAGTTAGTGATGGAAGGAGCACAAGAGACTTATGTGACAAAACACTGAGACTATTTCATATTGATTTAACTCTTATTCACAGTTTCCATGCTTTGTTTTTTTTAATTTGAAACTTTATTTGACCAATGATCACATCTGTAATTGCATGTGATGTCCAGAATGTTTACTATGGGCTTGATTCAGAGATGGACGCAGTAAGCACAGCAATTACTTCTTTGGACACAGCGTCTGTTGGAAAATATGCTAATGCAGCAGGAGGCGTCTCCTGCATGCTTGTGTGATCTGCTGCTGTGACCAAAGATGCAGCATCAGATCACTCTGCGTGAACATCGCCCATCTGAGTAACCATCAGGTTACTCAGAGTGGCCGGGGAATTTACACTGCAGAGGCCAGTAAATCTGAGTCGGAAGGCGCAGACACTGGCCTTGGCACTCCCACAAAACTCCCACACCTCCATTTTGGCAAACGCTTCCCGTCGCCACCCCCCTCCTCTCCCCCAGGCTGCTTGACAGGCTGCGGCTTAGGGGGCACTGCGTCCAACAACACAGGACCCGTTCTGCACATGTGCAGAACGGGTCCTGTACATACGTAGAACGGGTCCTGTACATACGCAGAACGGGTCCTGCTCAAGCAAGGTACAGAAAACATTGGAGATGTACGTGAACCATCGGTCTGCGTACATCTCTGAATCAGGCCTAATATATGTATACACATGGTAATTGTTTTGGAACCCCTGTGAAAAATATCAAACCCAACTTATGCTGATGATGTCTACTTTATATAATGCCATTTCTAGAAGCATACATTGTAATTGATTTCTTGTGAATTTAAATAATCTACTCAATCTGCCCTGTTGGTAAAATGTTTTTAAATCTACAATGAAAAGAATGACAGGTTGCATAAATTGGTTGCACACTGTGAAAGGTTATTGTGGCAGAAAACTATCTTAAACTTGCTGGTTTACTGGGGGATAATGTAGTACAAAGCGATGTTTTTATAGGTATATATAACACAATAACTTCTGAAGTTGTAACTGGTAACTCTTTCTCTTCCATCTACAGCAGACCCAGTAGTGAGACTGGATGGGAATCCTCACTGCTGCTATTTTAACTTCAGCCCAAAAATAATGTTCACCAAGGTAGTAAAAGCCCAGCTCTGGGTGTACCTGCGACCCGTGCAGCACACCTCCACTGTCTACCTGCAAATTCTGCGCCTCAAGCCTGTAACAGAGGAGGGTAGCAAACACATCCGTATTCGGTCTCTGAAGATTGACCTGCACTCACGTACAGGCCACTGGCAAAGCATTGATTTCAAGCATGTGCTACAAAACTGGTTCAAGCAGCCACACAACAACTGGGGCATTGAGATCAATGCCTTTGACCCCAGTGGTAATGATCTTGCTGTCACCTCGCTTGGACCCGGAGCAGAAGGGCTGGTGGGTACTTTCACCTTTTAAATAATTCAATAGGAGTAGTTTAAGGACTACTGTATAAAAATCATCTACAATATAAATTACATTATTGTAAACACGATCTACCAGCTGATCTAATAATTATAATAAAAAACAGTAGAGATATGTAAACTGTCTTACAATAAATTACAATGGGTGCTGAGAATAAATCATTAAAGGAACCATAACTGATTTAATGAGCCATTTGCAGTTGCACTGTGCCAGCTGTGTGTTCAAATGCGTGGCTTAAAACGTATCATTTAGAGAAACAAAGATTAAAGGATTCTGCTTACCAGAGAGCGTTCACAATGCTGATGAGGCAAATGCTGATGTTAGATTTTTAGAAAGCTGTGACTCCAAAACACCTGCCAAGTTAGAATTACAAAGTCAAGTGTGATACAATAGATTGTCAGTAAAAAGGTCGACAACTGTTTTGGTCGACATCAAAAGGTCAACATGGAAATATTTCGATATGAAAAAAGATAGACAGTACAGAAGGTCGACATGTACAAAAGATCGACAGGTTCAAAGATCACCGTGGCAATGGTCGACACATTTCTTTTGTTTTTCTAACCCTAATCTTCACCCTAAGCCTTCACTTGGTGCCGAACCCAAACCATCCCTCCTAGTGCCTAACCCTCAGGGCCGGTGCAAGGCTTCTAGGTACCCTAGGGAAAACTTCTGCATGCGCCCCCCCAACTAAACGCAACATTTGCGGGTATACTGTAGCATTAGCATAAATTCATGCTACTGCATAACTATCCACCTCATAGATAGATATAGTTAGAACACACACTACATTATATATATATATATATATATATATATTTGGTATCAGAACAGAATGAGACTGGGTAACACCAGACAGACCTAGAGGTATGAGGACCTGGCCTGCAGGCTTACGTTCTATAGGGTGATGACCCCTGCACTGGCTGACACTGGACGATCGCAGAGGCCAGCAGAATTCAATTTGCAGACCACGCAGAGCCAGTCTGTTACCCAGGCTAATTCCAGCCAGTGCCCAACCAGGCACGCCCCACCACGACGCCCAGAGTTCGCACTTGCCTGCACATCTCCAGGGAAGTAGACCACGTGGTGCAGCTGCTGCCCTCTCCCTCGCGGCGGGCACAGCAACACGTTGTTATACCTGCTGGGCTCCGCCCCGGCTACCGTCTGGAGCAGCGGGACGGGCTCCGGGGCAGCACTCAGCCCCGTGCACACTCTCATCACCCCGGCCACGGCCTAGAGCAGCAGACGGTGGGCAGTGCGTAAGGTGCACATTCAGCTGTGGTATGTGAGTAACCAGAAGGATAGGACAGGTGGAGTTCAGTCAGCATATGACGTAATCACACCGGAACGACAGTCACTCACCATGGTAACGGGCAACTCTCCGGATGGCTTTGAAACTCGGACGCATTGATGGATGACATCACGCGTAGGGCGGAGAGAGCAAAGCGCCGACACTCAGCTATTGGCTCCACACACTGATGTTCCTCCCCCTCTTCTCTGCTCTTAGCCCAGTATCCGGTGTTGTGTAGTCATGGGGGGGTGAAAGCGGGTGTAGAGAGGCAGGTTTTCCCAGGTCTTTCAGGCGGCAGGAGTGGCTTCCAGGAGAGATGCAAGACCTTGTCCCCTCTTCAAGGAAGCCTCAGCGGGCTGCCCATTCCGGCGTCTTTAGGCAGCTGCCTAAAGCTGCCTAATGGAAGCGCCGGCCCTGCTAACCCTAACTGTCAAGGCAAATGCCTTACCCTAACCATCCCTCCTAGTGCGTAACCATTGAATAAGTGCCTAACCCTAAACCCAACCTTTAAAAAAAAAAAATCATGTGTTAACCACTTCTGCGTCGGCTATTTCCATTTTGAACTTTTGTACCTGTCAACCTTCTGTATTGTCGACCTTTTGTCATGTTGATCGTCTTCCAGGTCGACCTTTTCATTGTCCACCTTTTGTATGGAACCTGTATGTTGAAAATTCTAATTTATATATATTTTTGATAGTGAATATCTGTAATGTATTGTGTCAATAAAAGCCAAAAAAGAATTGTGCGGGGCTCAAAAGGATCTGAGTGTATTTTTATAATACAGAAATTACAGAATACTGCCTGTGAGCTTCCAGCCAAAAACCACTCTAATGGCAACCACAGTGAAAGGCCACATGTAACGGTAATAGGTGACGTGTAAATAATACATCTGTATTTTGCACGGTAGAAACTCTGCATAGATTTTATTATATACCTGCCTCCATCTCCATTACTGGTGGTCTTGTTGGTGTAATGTCTTTTGACAGTCTTGCCCTAATTGCTCTTTCTCAAAAAATCCCAACAGTAAAAATAACAGCCTTTGAGCAAAATCTTCATTATTGTTCTAAAAACCTACAGGAGGTATTTACATTATCACATTGCCTGAGATCCAGCAATGAATAAATGATAATTTATTGCTAATTTTTTCTGTCTACCTAACTATCTTTAGAGTAGAGAGGCATTCAGAGCCCTAAATCAACTGCTGTTTTAGGCCAGTCTCATGCAAGGGAAATCCAAAGGTTGGTCAATGCAGGGATTAGGATTTTTTCAAAAGTAAAAAGTGTTAGTTTTTAAAGGGTTTTTCCATTTTAATATTGAGTGTAACCAATCTTACTTGTAAGAATACTTTGGTTGAATCGGTATGATATGCTGGCTGTCGGGATGCCTCCTGTCAGAATATCGACAGCGGCATCCCGATGGTTAGTATCCTGACAGGGCCTAAACCTAACCCCCCCGGGACAGGCGCCCCGGATTTACCTTGTTCGGGCATCCGTCTGTCTGTGTTCTGGCAACGGGATTAAGATAGGTGTCGGTTTTTCAACTCCTATCTTAACTCCCTTGTCGGGATATCAGCGTCAGCATTTAGACTGGACTACATCCCACTTTGGTGGAGATGCCTCCCTGTTAATTGTGACCAGCAGAGGTCCAGGCTTTATTATTATTATTACTAGTTATTTATATAGCGCACACATATTCCGCAGCGCTTTACAGAGAAGATCTGGACATTCACATCAGTCCCTGCCCCAGCGGAGCTTACAATCTATATTCCCTACCAAATGTACAGGCACACACATACACACTAGGGGTAATTTGTGTTGGGAGCCAATTAACCTAGCAGTATATTTTTGGAGTGTGGGAGGAAACCGGAGCACCCGGAGGAAATCCACGCAAGCACATGGAGAATATACAAACTCCACACAGGTAGGGCCATGGTGGGAATCGAACCCATGACCTCAGTGCTGTGAGGCAGTAACGCTAACCATTACACCGTTTGTGCTTTATGTAAGTTATGTACGTGCCTGGATATAGCAAATGGTAGGGGAGGTAATCTCCTTTAATTGTTCCATTATATGACTTTCCCGTATGCACTTGCATAATGTAAGCCTTCATTTTGTGAACATAGGTATGCATAAGGTTCACTTGAAGTTGATATGTACAATCTAGCCTGTTTCCTCTACAGATATTGTTGAGTGAAGGCCACATGTCCATGGTCACAAATCTAGTACACAGCCAGATGCCACAAACACACTTGGTTTTCTTGGTGCAAAGTTGGTCTATAACTTTTGCGCATGCTTTATTGCAAATAATCACTCAACTACATGAACACAACCTGTATTGTGTTCGAATTTCATGCACCTTTGAATCAGGCCTTGATTTCGGCATATTTGGGCTAATTTACTATGTTTGGCAAGATGTTCAGCTGTGTATAGAGTAATAGAATGGATGGGGATGCTATACTGTATAACACGGAAAATGAAATAGGGAAGAATAAAACACACACAACAAAACAACTCCACAGCAGGGCTGCTTACTTACCCGAACTAACAGGCCATATGGAGGAAATGAGAAATGAGATCTGGAGATCCTGACAGTTTTAATTGCAAATATAGAGAATATGATAAAATGATTAAAATCTCAGAACATTAGTCTATTAGAGGCAACTTTATATAGATCACCTGGCAGCACTGCTTTATCCAAAGAAGAAACGTTGGTCCCAACACTAGAACACCAATTGTATATGGAATAGTTTTTACCCCAAACACTAGTGGGTTTGGATTTTTTGGAAAGGTGCTCACAGAAGCAAAACATGGATTCAAAATGGAAAAAAGCAAAAAGTACTTCCCTATGGGGGACACTAAATTCAGAAGCTATAAAAGGATCTTACCTACATATAATTTATGGCTGGACTTACTTATACCCCTTTTACACCAGAGCAAATACCTGGGTTTTTGCTGGGTCTACCCGCGTCGCAGCTCAGTGTAAAAGGGTTCCTGTCAAATGACCCGGCAATCCTATCCAGGTAGCTACCAGGGTTGGACCCAGGATGGACCTGGGTAATGGTGCAGTGTAAACGGCGCATACCTGGGTTATCCGACCTGGGTCATACCTAAAATAAGCTGATTGGTGGTTGTGAAGCAGTCACCTCCCACTGTTTATGACCTCACAAGTTTAGCAGGGCAGACCCAGGTTCAGTGTGAACAGGGCTGACCTGAGAGTAACCCAGATCGAAGGTGCAGTGTAAATGGGGTCTGACCTGTGTTGGAACCATGTCCAAAAACCCAGGTCGGACCCGGGTTTTTGGTGGAAAAGAGGTATTACACAAAACATACACAAAACATACAAAACACACACAGGGCATGTAAACCTAATTGGTTGTCTATAATGGGATATCTGAACTGGAAGAAATTCTGCTATCGATCAATTAGGGTCCATAATCCCACTAACAGGTCATTTAAAAACATAAACACTAGACTAATAAGAAAAGGGCGAAATATGTGATATACATAAATAATATGAAAAAAGACAACGCATAAAGATAATAATAAAATTATTCCACACCTTCTGAATAAATATATATTGGTCTATTGCTCAAATGACATGTGTAGTATTCCTGTGTTTCCGTATAATCCATCCACAATAAGAATACTGCTGGGTATAATAAGTAAGGAATAAAATATTTCTATATATAGCCTTTCCTCTTGATCCTAAAGGTCTGTTGGTCACTTAAGTGTGTTTAGCAAAAATATCCTGTCGTCTAGCAGCTTTAAATTGATGTCTATTATTCAGCAATTAAGGATCAGCTATATATAGAAATATTTTATTCCTTACTTATTATACCCAGCAGTATTCTTATTGTGGAGGGATTATACAGAACAACAGGAATACTACACATGCAATTTGACCAATAGAAAAATATTATTCAGGAGGTGTGGTATCATTTTATTATTGTCTTTATATGTTGTCTTTTTTCATATTCTTTATGTATATCACATATTTTTTCCCGGCTCCGTCGTGCGCATGCGCGAGACCCGGATAGCGAAGGGCACTCCGTCGCTCCGGGTCTCGCAACAAAGGGGGCGAGCTGTCAATGTTGAGTGACAGCTCGCCCCCTTTGGTGGGCGGGCCGGGGTGGTGGCTGCCCAAACGGAGGCTTTCCCATAAGAACGCCTGTCACAAGTGATGTCAGTGGAGAGCTTCCGGCTCTGTTAGAGCCGAAAGCTCTCTGGGGCTTGCAGCCACGAGACCCTACCACAAGGGTCTCGTCGCAAGCCCGATGGTCGTGATGGTCTGGACTATCACGTCCATCATCATGGCCGCTCGGTGTAGCTGTGGGTGGTCACCCACAGCTATGCGAGCGGCCAGGAGGCCGTTCTATAAAGAAAAAAGCCCGGCCCTGATTCAGAGCGAGCGCTCTGTCAGAGCGACGGTCGGAATCAGGGCCATAATCTTCTCTGGATACAAAACAGTCCATTCTGGTGGAACTATACGAAACGGAGCCAGTTCTGTTGGCCAGTATACAAAGCGCACCACAATTTCATAACTACACTATGTAGACAAAAGTGATTGGACACCCCCTGTTTAATTTGGTTTGGCATGGGTCCACTAGATGTAATGCATGGTCATGTTAACTCTGAGAAGTACGGTATAGAGATGTTCTCGATAACTCTGTGCTCCTTACATTGTGGCAGTTCTATGGAAATGTTTTTATCAGATGACAATGCCACCTGTCATATTTCCAGGGTGACGCTGGACTGGTATATAGAAAATTCAGAAACCCGGATGGACTGGCCAGCACAGAGTCCAGATCTTAACCCAGGGATGAAACTAAAGGTTTGATATAGCAGCCAATCCGACGGATTGGTATGATTTTGCTGCTCTATCATAACATGTATGGGCATGATATCGGCCAGTACGCACATCCGGTGGGTTGTACATCGCACCTTCAGATCTTACTGCAGGTTCAGTTGATCTGGGGATGTGATGTGCGATCCCATGCAGCGTTATGTGGGGGGGGGGGGGGGGCGCTGGCATATTGGGCGGTCAGCCAACCGATCACACCGTGTGTGGGGACCGCCTGATATGTCGGCCATCAGAACCCCCGTTGCGTCGTAAGGTGCATATCGCACCGTGTATGTGCAGCTTAAGATTTTTGTCACCTGGGGCAAGGCAGTAATTTTGCACACCCCCCCCACAGTAATGCCCCTTATAACACATTATGCCACACAGTAATGCCCCTAACAACACATTATGCCACACAAGTAATGCCCCTTACAACACATTATGCCACACAGTAATGCCTCTTACAACACATTATGCCACAGTAAAGCATATGGCATCATGCGGGCATGGGGCTCCAACACATCGATCAGCAGCACCATCATTCTAATGTGGTGCCGGTTGCAAACCAAATCAGAGCTTGCGGACTGGCAGCCACTGCTGATTGGCTGCCGGTCCTCGAATTCTGATTAGCTTGCTATAGGCACATCATTAGAATGACGGTGGTGCTGTGTGTCTGGTTAGCTGTGGGCTGCTGTCTGCTGTTCCCGGCATGCTACTCCAGGATCCCCCCTTGCAGCTACCTGGGGCACCCCTTCTAGGTGCCGAGAGCACATGCCCTCCTAGCCCCTTCCCCCCCGTCCTAGTTGCAGCCTGTTTAACCCCATTAAGAACCTCTGGGATGAATTGGAGTGACAGGTGCGTTCTAGGCCGACTCAAACTGCTTCAGTGTCACAGTTGGTCACTGTACTTAAGGCGAAATGGCAAAACATACCGCCTGCTGTTGTCCAGGAACTTCTGGACAGGTTGCCAAGAAGAGTGTCTGCAGTAATCACTGCACGTGGTGGGCCTACAAAGTATTGACATCAATAAAATCTTGTTGATCTATTTGCTGTCAGTGTCCAATCACTTTTATCTACATAGTGTATTATAAAAAACAACAAGGTAAAAACAACCGCACCAGTTATTGACCTTCTCTTCAGTTATAAATTATATTAGTGTTTTATTATTTATTGCATACTGAAGAGGTGCTACCCACTATAGTTATCACTATCTCTGCTTTTCAATGGCTATTATAAAATGCAAGCCTCCAATCTGAAGTCTAGTATATACAGTAGAAGAAGAAGTTGGTGGTTGGTGTTTTGAACAGACCTCTACACTATTGGCCTGTACATCAAACAGTAGGCCTACAATCATGTGTCTAGTATAAATATTCCTCCAATCTAGTGGCTAATGTCTATAGTGATGTACTGTATATAGCATTCCTGCAATCTGGTGTGCAGTGTATAGCAGACTGACTACATCCAGTCCCCTGGTGATGTTTGTACAGTTTTCTGTCTGACACTATTAGCAAATGAAAGTATTATTATGCAAAAGACAGCTCCTCTAGAAGTAATTGGGAGAGTGGAGTCTTTCATTATAAAATTTGAAAGTCCCAGGTCCTCTTCTCACTTATGCAGCTGATCTCTGGTGGTACCCTTGGCACTAAATGCCAGCTGTATCTTTTAGCAAGCTATACAACATATATAACAATATGTTCAGACTTCTATTTTATGCTAAACATATAGCAATATATGTATTATGCATAGTGTTGTATAAAGCCATTCATTTTGCTTCTGTTTTTTTCACACAGTTAAATGAATCCATGTATTATTCCCTCCATATTTTGCCATTGTGTTTAAGCCCATATTTTTTCTCCCTACAGCATCCATTTATTGAGTTACGTGTGATGGAGAACAACAAACGATCAAGACGGAACCTGGGACTTGACTGTGATGAACACTCCACCGAGTCACGGTGCTGTCGTTACCCACTCACTGTGGACTTTGAGGCCTTTGGCTGGGACTGGATTATCGCTCCCAAACGATACAAAGCCAACTATTGTTCTGGCCAGTGCGAATATATGTTCATGCAAAAGTACCCCCACACCCATCTCGTTCAACAAGCAAATCCGCGGGGATCTGCCGGCCCTTGCTGTACACCTACAAAGATGTCGCCTATTAACATGCTGTATTTTAATGACAAGCAACAAATTATCTATGGCAAGATCCCTGGAATGGTTGTAGACCGTTGTGGCTGCTCCTAAGACTTTGGTTCTCTGTCTTCTATCTACTCATGTCCAACTTCTTTCTTTCTCTCAAGGGTACAAAGCAGACCAAAACATGGTAATGGGTATAGTGCACTATTTATGCTACCACTCCCTTTATCCAACGCTAGTTAAGACGCTAGAGGTTTGACATTCACAATGTCTGATTTCTGCATTTAGTTAAGCTCTTGTAATGACTGCTATTGTCTTTACACCTGGTCAGTATGGCAGCTCAGTTTGGGTCCATACCTATATAATCTCATAAAAATAGTGGCAGTTCAAATCATATGTCATGTTGCACTAGATTAAAGAGACCTGCTATCAGTTAGGTAGTTTACAGTGAAAGACAAACCTCTTTCATTGTCAGAAGCTGCAACTTAAAGGGGAATGATGGGGGTATATTCATTTATAAAAAAAATTGCTTCATTAAAACGCTTGCAAGTTGTTGCAAATTAGGGCCAAAAAGATCTGTTTTGCACTTGGCAACTGCTTGATACATTGTGTTTTCTCAACAGGTCTTATATGAAGTGCATTGCATGGATTGCTTTGTGCTTTACATTCCATTCACTAATCCATAACTGCCCCATACATACCTAATCACTGGAAATTCTCTCTTACCTTTAATCTTTTGCAACTCTTCCCTTACAGGGGAGACTCCAGAAAAATAACATCTGGGGGTTGTTGCCTGTATCTTCTGCTCTGTGCAATACCAAATGCAAAGCATAAACTAAATAAAATGGCCCTGTAAGTCTCTCTGTTGGCTAATTATATAATGTTTTGTCCTTTCCATTGCACCTCAGTCATATGCCTTATGTAGCATATGTGCAGGGAATTCAGTTGGAATATCAGCGACAAAAGTTAGGATCCACAATCACATAGGGTTAACTAAACTTAACACTTGAAAATATTTTACAGTAAGATTCTTTCCCTGAAAAGAAAACATTTAGTGCTTACCCTGGATTTTCTTCTACAGCAGTTCAGTGAGTATGAAATCACAAAGTATGCTACAGTATCAGAGTCTTAATGCTTCTCAGGGATTGGGCTAACATCAGATTTGAGTGAAGTTCCTTGTTATTTATCCTGTATTTAATTGTTTTTTTTTGCCACAAAGAATATGTGAAATACAGACCACAAACATCAACTCATTTCCATATTTCAGCAAAGTAAACATACCAGCTCGATAGTTTCAATTCATTTGGACTGTTGATCGTCAAATATCATAATTATATGTTCACTTTATTAAATATCTTACTCTGTTTACTGTTATCTAGGGCTTCCATGATAGTAAAATGATAAAACAGGTCTTCTAAATCCTCACCATAAACTTCCTTTTAGGTCCCAAATAAAGGTAAAGCACTCCTAGGAACCCATTCTTACTCAGTTGGGTGCTTCTGGAGACTGATATAAGGGAAAACAAGTATTGGAGTTAGACTGTGCATGGACAAAATCAGGGCACATGGAATCCTCTTACCAAACATTGTTTGCAACTACAGTAAGAGATTATTGATATAACCTTTAAATCCTTTCTGCTCTTTGTCCAAATTCCATTATATACAAACACAATATCAGTGCCTCAAAGTAATTCCAGGTCTGGAAATATAGTATCAATACTTAATGGTTATATTTCTCATGAAACATTTATTGGAAAGGTTGAATCAACGTTGGATAGGGTCTGAAGAATTTCACAGCTAGGTCAATCAAATTGTAAGTCAGTTTTAAGGTTTTGGTATAGCAAACATCTTTTTTTTCTTAATGTTATAACGACAGCCTACTACCAACGCAAGTATACAATTGATTGACGAGATGGAAAGTATAGCAAACATATGCTCTTTAGCACATCTATCTGTATGGGGGTTTTCTGACATACGTCTTCATTATGCAGAAAGGTCTTTTTTTTTTTTTTTCTAAATCTGAAAAGTTATCAGTAGTTAGAACAACCCAGGCCCTGAGGAACAACTCACTACAAATCTAGTACCAGCAATAACATTTGAAATAATAGTAGTTATTTGGAATGATAGCTTGAGCATAAGAGACACTACTCATTGTGTTTCATACTTAAGAAATGTAGTAAAGAAAATCACAGACATTTGCTTATTATTAAATATTAGACATTAGAATTATTGCTACTTGAGATGTCTTTTATGAATATATCTTCAGCAACAGATGTTCAAAGGATCTCTCTTTTTATTTTTATTTTTGGGGGGGATCAATGGCACCATTTGCACTATAGAAGGTCTTTGGACCAGTGGAAGAAGAGATGCCATTTTTTTGTTCCTGTTTAGTCTCCAACAGGCTCCAGACTTGAAGGGACAGGTTGTCCAGGTGCTGTACATTCTCTCTAGGAGGCACTGCACTGTAAGCATCCACATGCATCAGAGTTGTACATCCAGGACTACTTGAGGTAGTTCCTTCCAAGCTGGGACTGTGCATCTTTTATAAATGTATGTTTACCTGTGTGAGTGGGAAGAATTTGTAGCAGGTATAGGGAGAACAGTGTTGTTTTGCGCTGGAAGGTGATTACCTGCCATTAGAACAGCATGAAAAAAACCTAATGCCTACATTAGGGGTGACAATATCCTTATGCCAAATGTCAATTAAGCCCTGCGTTGCTCTCCAAGCCTCTACAAACTTTAGTGGAGTATATCTGTCACAAACTTGACTTGACTGTGTAATCACTGAACAGCTTTTTGCAGCTTCAAGCTTTGAGCTACAACATAATCATTATTGCTATCATTACATGATGCTCCCATAACTACTACTACATGCGAAAGTATAAACCATTTACTGCACTTGCATTGGGCCGCCGGATTCTCTAACAGATGGATTATCTACCAGCTCTTTGAAAAAAAACAAAAACATACAAGAAGGAATTTTCTTCTGTATTGACTTTCCGTAATACCACTGCCCAGTGTGACTGTAACCGTCAATGACAGAGACTCTGATCAAGGAACTGGTGGTTATTAGTGGAACATTAGTCCTTTTGCCTTATCAATGTGTGCAAATGTATGTGCATTTTTATTACAAGTATTTCTCCCATACAAAATTGTTTATAAGAGCCGAAGTGACATGTTCTTATAAAAGGCTTTTGTTTTGTCTCAATGGGGAGGATTGTTTTTGTGACTCATTATTTTTGCCGCTCATCCGTAAAATGGAGGAAAACTGGCGCTGTGAATTATATTCCTGTAAACATGCATCCTTCACACCTAAATCATTGCCTTTGTGTGTATAATTTAATACCTTATTTAACTAAACATAAGTTATGGAGAACACTGTTAGTCCAGGTGTAATGTAGCAGTCAATTAGAATTTAGACTTTTTTGATTGAATATTACAAGTGATAATTAATACTGAATCACTTTTGTTTTATGATCAGCATTAGAGGTTCTATTTTTTGTGTTATTTTCACTACTTTGCTGCCAATTTACATGATTTTAAATGAAATTATTTATTTCATGTCACTAGTGCCCAAATGAGATTTAATTTAGTGCTTTTGGAGATGTATCCTTGTGGGAATCCTATTTATATACAGTAGCTTTCCTTACCATATTCCAGAGTACTAGAGACAGCGACTATCGCTGCTGTTTCTAGAGGAGATATATCTGGGCATTTGCCAGAAGGGCTGGTGTGACTGACAGTGTATGGCCTTGACTCCTAAACCTTTGCCTCCATAACTCAGTCCTGTTTGGAATAAAATAGTCTTGCCTCACAGTCACTTTGCCCCCACCATTGTACCAGGTCAAAAGTAGCAGCAGTAGGTAGACACAGTTGTGAAATACCAAGTGAATGATAGAGGCCTCTCAAATATCTTTTTGGGGGATTTTGAGGTGGGCTGGTTTGCTTTGAAATCTAGGGCTCCTTTCCAACCATGATTAATTTAGGGATGTTTGTATTCCAATTCATATGTGTCCAATTTTAGTGTGTTGTATTTTTTATCTTGAAGGATACTGTTTAAATTTTCAATACTTCGACCACTTTAATCCATTTTTATTGCAGCACATTAAAGTTTTTGAGTGGCTGGATTTCTGTTAGTTGGGAAGAACAACATCGTTTTCAAGCGCCTCATGCATGTGTAAATGGTGTTTCTATGTAATATGTTTTAGTACCTGTTATTGTAAATTTCATACACCCTAGCACCAACTCCTCCATTATTATAGACTTTGTTTTGTACAATAAAGCGCATTAATATAGCTTAAATGCCTTTGTTTTGGCTTATCTTATTTTATTTCATTTGCTAAGTTTAGTTGCTGGTGAAACTATATAAAACCTAATATTTACTGTAACAAACAAAAATGGATCCTAAAGTTATTTTATAATAAAAAGTATAAAACTTATCAAACATAATATTTTTGGTTTGCAAAATATATGGTAGCCCTTAATTGTATATCATACAAGAAGTTCAAACATACCATACATACATAAATACAATTAAAATCATATATGTCTGCCAGGTAAGTTTGTAAGTAACTAACAAGAATTAACATAATAATCAAATTATTTCAAATAGTAACATATATAAAGACGAAACGAACAATAGATGATTCTTGCAGTGGACTGCAGTGATTCAGAGACTGGAGAGAAGACTCCAGTAGTCAATGCTGAAAAATAATGACAGCATACATTAGTCATTTACAGAACTGTGCCCCAGGGGGTGCAGCACCATGAATCAGACAGCGAGTGTGTATGTATATTGGTATAATGTATGTGTCTGTATATATGATCGGGGTAGGGGTCCCTCTCCTGGGGTAGATGGACACCTCCTTACACACAGCACCCAGGAAGCAGCACTCCAGTCGTGGGTTTTCGTGCAAGCTGGTCGGCGCCAGTTTTTATTGTGCAACGCCAATAATCAAATAAACAAAACAAAATAAATCCTAACCCGACTGGGCTCTAACTAGACATTAAATTCCCTCACTAACCGAACACTAAATAAGCTCATGTCCACAGTACCTTCTGGATTGTAGCAAACAGTGTCTCAGAGCAAGCTCATCTGCGGGTCTGCTCTACCAGGTATGAGACACTGCATCAAAACTCTTACACAGCTATATTGAGCCACTTCCAGGTGTAATCGCTAATTAGCCTGCTCACAGGCTGAAAGGCCTAACACCTGAATAGGCCCTGTCGATGGAACCCTCATTTCTCTCTCACATCCACACCCCCAGGACCCATTCTCCGGCTTTTACCAAAAGCCAACACTCAGATCTGTTTGTAAAACAGACTCTTCCTGGGGGTTAAAACACATATTACAGGAATCTGGGACACAAATACACACCATCCCTAACTTCTCCAGTGCTTCTATCACATATCCCCCCCCCCGTTTGTTTTGACCTGTGGACAGAACAACTGCAGCCCCCACACAATGGACACCTGACAAAGCTTCTGCATTGGCCAGCTGGCTTCCTGGCCTGTGTTCTACTGTGAACTTGATATTTTGTACTGCCAGAACCACCTTGTCATTAAGCTGTGGCTTTATTAAACCTCTGGCAATGGTGTAACCAAAAAACTTTACTTCTTCCATCCCAAGGCAACATTTCAGATTCCAACCTGCTTGTACTCTGGGCAAATGAGACTGCCAATCAGGACTATGAATGACTACATCATCTAGACAAGCAGCAGCATACCGTCTATGGGGTCTTAGAATTCTGTACATCATCCTTTGGAAGGTAGCTGGTGCCACACGTAACCCAAAGGGCAACAACATCTTGTATTGGAACAACCCTTCTGGTGTCGAAAAAGCTGTCTTTTCTTTGGCACTCTCAGTTAACGGCACTTGCCAATACACTTTGGTTAAGTCTAGAGTGGTTAAATACCTGGCTGTTCCTAGCCTTTCAATTAGTTCATCCACCCTTGGCATTGGGTAGGCAATGAACTTTAACACACTGTTCAATTTTCGGAAATCGTTGCCGAAACGTACACTCCCATCAGGCTTTGGAATAAGCACAATGGGACTTGACCACTCACTATGCACTTTTTCAATTACACCCAGTTCCAACATTTTTTAAATTTCTTTAGACACTGATTCTCTTTGGGCTTCTGGTAACCTATAGGGCTTTAGGTTAATCTTAACCCTTGGGTCAGTGATTATGTCATGTTTAATGACTGTGGTTTTGCCAGGTACATCTAAGAACAAACCCTATTTCTGATAAGAAACTCCTTAACCTCCTGCTGTTGAATGGTCGAGGGGGTTTTATCTATTGTCACTTCAGGAACCAAAGGCCCTAGGTTTACTAGAGGGGCCAGGATGGCTGATAGAGCTGCTCTATCCTTCCAAGGTTTAATAAGATTTACATGGTATAACTGTTCTAGCTTTCTTTTCCTAGGCTCAATGACAGTTTTACAGGGACTGGACTGCCCCTTCCCTGTCTCCTTGGCAATGTCAGGTAATCCCCTTGGATGTCTCCCGTACCATAAAAACCTTGCTTACTGCCACGTGAGGACATGACAACGGACTATCAGGGTCTATGGATTTACCACCAATCACTTTTCCCTGGCTTTTACCAGAGTAGGGTCATTTAACTGCTCCGCTGCAAAGATCTCTTTTCTGACCTCAAGATCAGACAGATGATCAACTGGCTTAACAACACTTCCCACCTCAGTATTCTCTGGTTCACCAATTATGCTAGGAAAGGGGAACTTCTTAAACTCGGAAGAAACTTCCCCTGCTACTGCTTCAGCAACCTTCTCAAATGGGTGGGGGTTATTTACTTCGGCAACAAATCAACTTTCCCACAACTTCCAGAACTGAGCGAAGTCTCTCCCCAACATTATATCATACCTCAAGCCACGCACCAAACCCTCAGAAACTATAGCAGCACCACACTGTGTTTCTATGTTCACTTCCGCAGTAACATAATACAGAGTATCCTCATGTATGCAGGTCACACCAACAGCTTTTCCCTTGCACTTCAAGGGGTTCACCAGTTCAGCTCTCATAAGTGTAACCAGGCTGCCAGAATCTAACAGAGCCGCTACTTGATTGCCTTCTACAGTAAGCTTACACATTTGCTTATCTGTCTCAGCCTGTCGGTCAGCAGTACAGGCAGGCTGTGCAAAGAAAGACATTCTGCAACGGACATAAGCAGTATCACATTGCATAGGTTCAGAGGTAAGTGGACAATTAGCAGCAATATGGCCCAATTCACTACATCGAATACATTGTATCATATTATTATCAAGTCTCTTATGGGGTAAGAACCTTCCTGGCCTGGCTGGCCTATCCCGAGGTTCCAACCCACAGTCTTAAGTTAATTCCACCGCCCAGCACCCTTCTCCCCTGGAACAGTCTTACCAGTAGTCACAGAAGGTTGCCGTTGCGGAATCAGGGCCCGGTGGGACACACTCAACAGTTCCTCAGCCACCACATACCTCCCCACCAGTTCGACTAACTGGTCTGCGGACTTAGGGTCTGCATGATGGCTCACCCACTTGCGCAGAGATGCAACAGGGTGCGACGCCAACTGACGCGGCGTTTCGCTTAAAGGCTTTATAGCGAAACGCCGCATCGGTTGGCGGCGCACCCTGTTGCTGCTTACTATGATATAAAAATATTTCTGTTGATCCTTAAATGTAAACCCGAGAGGGTCTGTTGTTAATAATCTCCTAAATAAGTACGGGGATTAGAATGTACGGGGGTGTAATGGTTCTGTAATTACACACTGAAAGCTATTTCTCCCTCGCTTCCCAATAAACACCCGGGAGGGTTGGCTAATGAATGTATAAGAAGCAGGGAGATTAGAACCAATACTGTGCACAGAATTTGCATATATATTTCCCAGGAGCACCTTTATGAGACTTAAGAACTGGTCCATATAAAATCAGTGCTATGTTAAACGTGACAATCCCAATATATGTATGTTTATAATCTGGGACAAATAAAAGTGACACAGAGGAGACACATTAACCATTTTAATAAACATATATCAACTTTGATTGCTATAATCATATAAGCAATCATTAAATAATACTCATTAATTTTTGATTGTGTTTATCTGTTTAAAAACAGACTTTAATGGTTCAATAGTAATTACAGCACCTATTCAGGATTGGCATTCACAACTGCTAACCGTACATAAACAATATACATTTATTATATAATGCTGGATTAACAGCAAACAACAGAAATTCAAGATCAATACATCAGGCATACCGTATATAGGATAAGTGCCATATATAACAATTTTGATATAATATAAGCCTATGTGGAAATACAGGGGCGTTGCATATATTTTATTTCACTGAGTTCATTACTTTTCACTCTTTCATTGTTTTAAATTTTCGCTGCTCATTTGTCTTGCTAGACAATATTAATTGAATTAATAAAAGTTATAATTTAGTTATTCCT
Organism: Taudactylus pleione; assembly: GCA_031769625.1. Lineage (NCBI taxonomy): Eukaryota > Metazoa > Chordata > Amphibia > Anura > Myobatrachidae > Taudactylus > Taudactylus pleione. The sequence continues at coordinate 3,134,377 of JAUIMM010000129.1, forward strand.
GTGCACTACTTCAGGCATTTCTTTCTTCTTTTTTCTCTTTCTATATTATTTTGGCTTAATATCCATTGTCTGTGGTAGCACCCCCCAATAATTAAAAAGACTACAAACAATACTGGGGGTCACCATTGTCCCTTATTGAGAGGCACAATGTTTCTCTGGTGCGACTAGTTAACCCATACTTTTGTTAGATTGGAGCAAGGCCTTAACAATGTCCTCCATGTTGTCTTTAGGTGTAGGTTTGTAGAAAAACCTGGCTTCTCTAAGCATCTGTCGACGCCACCTTCATGGACTTCACAGTACACGAGTTGATATCCAACACAACAAATTAGTGTCTGTCACTTTAAATTTTAAATGTAGAACTTTTCCTCTTGCTGCAATCTCCAGTGTGCATTGCCAGCATTCTCCACCAATTGTGATATGATCGGGGTAGGGGTCCCTCTCCTGGGGTAGATGGACACCTCCTTACACACAGCAGCCAGGAAATAGCACTCCAGTCAAGCTGGTCGGCGCCAGTTTTTATTGTGCAACACCAATAATCAAATAAACAAAACACAAAATAAATCCTAACCTGACTGGGCTCTAACTAGACATTAAATTCACTCACTAACCGAACACTAAATAAACCCCGGTCCACAGTACCTTCAGGATTGTAGCAAACTGTCTCAGAGCAAGCTAACCTGCGGGCCTGCTCTCCCAGGTATGAGACACTGCATCAAACTCTTACACAGCTATATTGAGCCACTTCCAGGTGTAATCCCTAATTAGCCTGCTCACAGGCTGAAAGGCCTAACACCTGAAATGGCCCTGTAGATGGAGCCCTCCCTTCTCTCTCACATCCACACCCCAGGACCCATTCTCCGGCTTTTACCAAAAGCCGACACTCAGATCTGTTTGTAAAACAGACTCTTCCTGGGGGTTAAAACACATATTACAGGAATCTGGGATACAAATACACGCCATCCCTAACTTCTCCAGTGCTTCTATCACTATATATATATATTTACATATATATAGACTGTGTATATATATATATATACACACACACATATATATTTTCCATCTGAGAATACAGTTGCCATTAAGTGATATATTTGGTCTGCAACAATGTTCAGGTAGGTGGTACATGTCAAAGTAACAGCCAGGACCCAAGGTTTCTCAGCAGAATATTACCCAGAGCATCACAGTGCCTCCGATGGCTTGCCTTCTTCCCATAGTTCATCCTGATGCCACCTCTTCCCCAGGCAAACAACACACATGCATCTGGCCACTCCCGTGCCTTTTGTAGGTGCTTTTGGTGGTGGGCAGGGGTCAGCATGGGTACTCTGACTGGTCTGCAGCTATATAGCAAGCTGTGCCACAGTAGCTCTTCTGTGGGATTGGACCAGATGGGCTTTGAGCTCCCATGATCCTGTCGCTAGTCCACTGGTTGTCCTTCCTTAGACCACTTTTGGTAGGTATTAACCACTGCATACCAGGAACATCCCACAAGACCTGCTGTTTTAGAGATGCTCTGACCTTGTGGTCTAGCCATTATAGAGAGAGAAAGAGTGAGGGAGAGATTCTAAACCAAAGTACCTTTTATCGATACCCCTAACTCTATATGCCCAAAATGTTGCTGTTTAGCGCTACAAGTCGCATAAGAAATAATTGCTTTCCAGACTTATATTGTGGTTCCAAAGCACAAAAGTTCTTATTGCAATAAAAAGAAAGTTAAACACTTTGATTTAACACAATTAGAGCAAAAGACAATTAAATACAAAGGTACAGCCAATACATACACTGGCTCTCTGGATCCAGATTTCCCGGCATCAAACGTGAAGCCTCCGTCAAGAAAAAAAAGATGACTGACTATGGGACCGAGAGCGCTAGTAAACATATCATTCAGACAGTAGCCAATACAATAAAAATGAGCTGGCATAAGTCCATTGGTTCTTGTTCTTGGTTCTTCTGGTACGATGCAGGTCAAAGGTCAGTCTGTACAGTGATAGTTCATCCCTCCAGCAGCTCTTTGTGTATCTTTCCCACCGAAGAACTGGTTTAAACTAGTATAGGACACTACATACAGAATGTACCTTCTAACCACTAATTTTATACAATTCATAACTTGCAGACGTATGATGCGATCTCCTTGCTGATAGAACCGGAGAGCTGCAAATAAACAGTGATTCAGAATGGTACCAAACATGACTTGTCTACCATGTACTAAACCTTAGATATCCAATACATTCATTTCACAACATAATTGATTAAGAATAAAACCTCTTAATATTAAGCTTAATGCTTGGGGACCTTTTTATGAGAGGTTGCATGTGTGAGTGAGATTTTTGTGTAAAGTTGCTACTATGCGTTGTGCGTCTATGTGTTTTATATATCTGTGCTTCAATGTACAGCACAACTGTGCGTATAGTTTATGGTAGGACTTTTAACAATATGTGGGAGCAAAGCAGTCGCACGACACTAATAGCATCGTACTCAATGGTTTCGTGCTGATGATACAAGATGGTGTCATCAGGGGTGACACAAGATGGCGTCGTCAGGGGCGACACAAGATGGCGTCACCCGATATTAATTTAAGATTTGGTCTCAGTCAATCATCCGGCTTCGTCAGTCCACCCTTTGATAGCAAACAATACGCTATCACCTACTGTCTTTCATCTATTTTAGTCATACACCACAAAATATTATTCAATGTTATACTTTGGGATGGCACAATTCGGTCTTTAAACCATCAATAATGCACCCCTGGGAGGGACATAAAACTACCCTTATACGCACACTGCGGATCTTGGAAGATCATGGGAAAGATGTGGGGATTGTCGAAGCTGGATAATTGGCTGAGACAAGATCAGTTTAAAATTTTATAGCAGCGACGCCATCTTGCAACTGGCCGCAAGACGCCATCTTGGAAATGAGATCGCAATACGCCATTTTGCGAATGGCTGCCCAAGCGCCATTTTAGATAAACTCACACTTTAGTACATGTGGCGATATTACTATTAGCATCATGCGATTGCATCTTACACCATTTCTCATACACACATTAATACGCACAATTGCGCAGTTAACTAGTCGCATATTAGCGAATACATAAGATCCTGTATGAAAACGCCAAATATAAGCTTCATGCACACGTATCTGCCCCAAGTTAACTAGCGTCTTTACATCAAACCCCATATACTCACGCATTACATATTCACATTCAAGGTTCCATAAGCTTTAAGGTTTAAGATTCAAGTATGCACATTTATTATAATTGCTAGGAAATAAAGATTATTTCGTAACTAAGGTTTTATATGTGATAAGTAAGCCATGTTTGGTATTGTACTGATGCGTACTCCCTCAACAGTATTCCGGTAATATCGATGGAGAGATCGCAACATGCATTCTCAACTTATGGACTGCAGAGACTTCAAGCAACAAAATGTACATTATATGACCAACTGTTAGGAGTTGCATGAGGCGGGAAACCAGAGACCACCAGTTGTTAGAGGCTGGACTGTGTCCATTTGAGCCAACCTGTTAAATGCCTTGTAACATATGCCCTCTCCTTTAGGACCAATGGTATTAGCAACAAAGTTCTCTATTGTGTTGTTTTTTGTTCTGGGGGGTATAAATATGTGTGCTCTGACCCTGGGTGCCTGGTCTTTGTGCTGAATGTTGATTGACGAGGGGTTTCTTGATGATGCCTACATCTGGTCCAGAGCGCTGCGAATGTATAACTGTACTTGGGTCTGTATAATTCCTTTGCGCCAAATTGTACTTATAACTAGCGTGTAACTGACTGTACTTTTACTTGAATAATACTTTGTGCTTTGGAACCACAGGTTCTAGGTCTGGAGTCTTTATTTACTGTATAACTGCATTCGCAAAACAGCGTCATCCTTAGAGGTTTATAGGCAGGATATCAGAAGGTATAGGCAGGGGTGTATAGAGGTTCAAAGGCAGTATTGTTAGTTGGGGGCTCGTAGTGAAGTCACTTACCCACTCACATGGCACATACTGTTATCGATATCTCACCAAAGGGTGGAGTGGCCACATGCAGGGTTTACCTGCAACCGCTCGGTGCTGAGAGATCGCTACCCGTTTTCGTGTGAGCCAGGGACACTGACTAGAATCCAGGGACAAGAGAGGAAAAAGTTTGTTTTCCTTGTTGATAGAACCTAACATTTAAAGGGGTGCCGCAGTATTGAACACGTGGCTGAGTCGTAGTTTTGCGCACAGTAAAGACGCACTTTTGTGTACGCAGCTAAAGATTGTCATACAGTTGTGTGGTAGTCGCATTATTGTGTATGCGACTGGTCACACAATAGCGTATACGTACTTTCTTTTGTGCTGCCACATGTTTAAACAAAGCCATTGAGTTTACATTATCAATTGTTGCCAATAATTGGTTTAAAGTGTAGTTTCCTGCGCAGGAAAAGAGTGTGTGATTGTGAGTATTTGTTTAGGGTGTAACACGGGACCTAAAGGTTAAGGGTATTGTATGACCCTTAAGTATTAGGCACAGGAGTTAGCCTAATAGCTTGGTAAGTAGCTTACTGTTCTATACACATCAGCAGGTGTACATGTTGTCTTTGTTGTAGGGACCGGCTCTCAGTGTGATTGCAGTGTTCAATAATTAGGTTGGGTTATTTGAGCATTGTAGTTGAGCCACACTAGGAAACTTGTGATTGTGAGCTGAGAGATAATAGGTGAGCGGGGGCATCCAGAAATTTCTTCCATAGGTGAGCGAGGGCATCTAGAAATTTCTTCCGTAGGTGAGCGGGGGCATCTAGAAATTTCTTCCGTAGGTGAGCAGGGGCATCTAGAAATTTCTTCCGTAGGTGAGCGGGGGCATCTGGAAATTTCATCCGTAGGTAAGTGAGAGTATCTAGTGAGAGTATCTAGACTGTCTTTCACCAATTTAAATCTTTATTGAAAAACTTAGGTTTCTCCCAGGATGAGGGCCAAGCAAACAGTAGAGATGTTAAATGATTTGCTGCTGTTGGAAGCGCCACTTGGGTCGGCACGGCATATTATGCATATTAGGTACGGTGCCAATGCAACCAGGTATTGTGATTTATGGTTTAATATGATGAGGAAGAGTGTTAAACCGTTTCCTAGAATTGGTAGTTTTGATAAAGATGTATTGAATAATGTCCGAGACCACATCAGTCTGATGTGCTCTCGAGGTAAAAAGGTAAAATACTATGAATGTTTAAAGTAATGGCAGCATGAAGGGGATGCGTGGCTTAAAAAATGCGCAAGCGACACAAACTAGCGTTGTGAGCGCATTGCCAGAGAATGCATCCGCGACGCTAAATTGCAATACGAGCGAGCCGCAAAATGGCGCGCACGTGCGGCAAGGTAGCATCGTAGAAGGTGGATGTGGATGGAGGTGCAAGTACAGTTATCAAAAATACCCATAAAATGTGGATGTGGATGGAGGTCCAAGTACAGTTATCAAAAATACCCATAAAAGTGTAACAAGCAATTTGTACCCTCTCTTAAGCAACCATAAAGAAAATGTTCATGATGTGGATGATGAGCCTATTGTAATGTCTGCCATTTCCCATGCTGTACAGATGATAGATGCTGCACCACAACAATCACGAGGGTGCCGTCATCTCCATCAGTAACAGTAAGGGAAGTGCTAGCCCCCTCTGCACAACCGTAGAGGAAGTTGTTAATATCATACGTAGCAGCAGCAGACTAAACCCCCAGCCAGGTAGCAAGGTCAAAGGTAGCAGTGCTGCCGGTCTGCATCCCATTCGGACTATAACTGTTCAAAATGGAAATGCAGTTGCGAACGGTGTAGTGCCCACGAGTGGTAATGCATTGTCCTTGGACAAGAGTAGAACTAAATTCCATCATAAAAGATTTCCCTGATCCCAAAAAGGAACTAGCCAAATGTCAAAGATTTTTGAGGAATTTGGGTAGTTCTCATGAGCGAACAAATAAAGATTGGCGTGTGGTGTTAATGGCCTGTCTACCACACAATACCGACGTGACAAAATTTATCACGGATTGTGTATTGGATGGTGACATTCCCTTAACAGACCAAGTAAACCAAGATAATATTTCCCGCATCATAACTCAATTGGGTATATATTTTCCAGTAGTAGTTAACTGGAACAAAACTTTCACCATAAAGCAAAAGGAGAGTGAATCTGCAGAAGATTATTGCGACCGGGCTCTGCAGACTATCACCCAGTACACTGGGTTAGAAGATATTAAAGATAGCACTCACCACAGGGGAATGATTGTCACTATGCTCACGGATGGCCTTAAAGAAGACTTAAAGACCCAGGTTCAGACCTCGCAGCCTGGCTGGAGGGGAGTCACAATAGATACCCTCATAGAATCTGCCACAGAACATGATAAAAACATCTCAAAGAAGAGAGAGACCCATAGCAAAAAACTAATGGCTGTCAGTATCCAAGCTCTGGAAGGAATGACTGTAACATCACAGCCAGTAGACACACCTACACCTATACACACACTTGCACCTGAACAGTTACACGTCCTCACCAATCCCACACCACAGCAAACACATCCTTACTCCACATATCATATACAACCACAGGTCCCATGCTACCCACAAACTTCATACCTCCCACCATACCCTTATCCTCCATATTCCTACCCATACCCACCATCTTTCCCTCTTGCTCAACTCCCACAACAATCCTTTCATCCACACTGTTCAAAAAGATATTTTAACTGTCACCAAGTGGGACACATAAGTAAGTACTGCAAAGTGAAGAACACCACACATGAACACGGGTTTCCCATGGGTTCATAGGCAATCCCAGTATCTTCTCCCAGGCCTTAAATGACTGTTTACAATCTTTTCAACCTGCCAATGGATATGTTCTAATGTAAACGATTTATTGTTGTATTTACGTCATGTTTAAATGATATTAAACTGTTGTGCTTTATCTCTCACACACAGGACACAAGGTTGCTAAGGATAAACGGCAGCCATGCCAGGCTAAGGTCAAATACTCGGAATACTATCCAACCCAGGGGCCCAGGCATTATTTAGAGCAGTAGCTATTAATAACAAGATTTAATTGCAGGAACCTGTATGCAGATACTATATTCCTAGAATTATTCAAAGTGATAGTGGGACTCATGTTACAGGTGACATTTCCCAGAACATGTGTAAGGTGATGGATAATAAAACCAAGATCATTCCAGACTGTCATTTCTTTTATCTGTCCCCCCCTTTGAGATACGAAGATGAATAAGAATAACAGAAATTGAAAGTGTTATTAACTAACATCACAATAAAGAAAATTGGTTACACTCTGGCGCTGCCAGATGTTACATAAAGAGAATATGGCATAAAGGAACGGCTTACTCTAAGAAAGAATCCATATAGAACCATTGATGTGATCCAAGAAGAGGGAATTTTTTCTACTTCCTTCTTTTCTTTCTTTTCCTGATGCCAAACAAATCCAGGGTATTCTCAAAAAAACAAAGGGTATATAATAGTGCAATACCGTTTGTATATTAAAAGGAATTTATTGATACATATCAAACTCACATGTAGAAGTAAATATAAAAACATATAGCACCATCAGTGGGCGCAACAATAAATCAGGAAAGGGCTGGTACATCAGGTAACCTGTAGTTGGAATCACCAGAAAGGGGTAAGTAGGTTCCGGATACCGACTGCCTCCTTCTGCGGTCCCTGATGTTTCCAGTCCACTCCACCAAGAAATGCCAAATAACACCTGCTTAACGCGTTTCGGACCAGTTTGTCCTTCTTCAGAAGCATGGTGTGTAACCCTCCCTACCTCGGTTTAAATAGTACTCACAATAAAAAGGTCCTCCTTCAATTAGCACTCGTTAGCGTTCGTTTTGGTGCATTTTTGTTTTTTAGAAGCCCCTCTTCCGGCAACATCCACCGCGTCATCACGACGCGACCAACAACCTGTATCATCCAGGCTGCATCATCACGCTGCGCACGCTGTTTACGTTCCCCTGCGTCATCACGCAGCGTCTGCTGTTTTTTATACTTCGCCGCGTCATTCCAACGTGATCGGCAACTTCTTCCACTTAAGCTGCGTCATCACGCAACATTTGTAATCCATTTCTTTATCGAGGATTGTCACATTCTCAACCGGAAGTGAGATAATTACCTTTGAGTCTAATTTTGCATTCCACATAGTGAAAAAATATATATCCGGCAATGATATAACAGAATTGTCCATTCAAAGTCCCAATATCAACATATATAAAACACCATATTGAAAAAAGGAGAAAAGGAAAAAGGAAACAAGAAAAAATATGTTTTAATTTTAAGACAATAAATACATAATACCTCAATTTCATAAAAAATAAATAAATAAGATGGGTCATTAAAATTGGTCATAATTAATTAAAAAATAGACAAAGGAACATTTATAAACTTTATAAAGGCTTTATAATATATATTAAATAAACCATTTGAGTTCGAAGTCGCTATTTAGACCCCTAGGTACCAATGTATTCAATTTATATATCCATCTCATTTCGGATTTTGATAACCTCAACTCTAAATCCTTAAATCTCCAGGTGGGGTAAATCTGTTGGACTCACCAAAAAGCTTTTATTTGACAAACATTAGATCCATGTATATTTTTAAAATGGGATGACAACATATGTGTTTGTAATCCTTTCTGAATATTATATATGTGCTCTGCTAGCCTTACTCTTAAATTACGGCTAGTTTTTAACTAACATGTCTAATGCAAACTGTCATGATGTCAAATCTGGGGCATTTGTTATGATCCAATTTTTTTTAGCTCAGGTTGTTTGACTGATCGGTGGAAAGGTTCGTATCTGATGATTGTTGACAAAGTACCACATCCTCAAAGGGTGGCCGGGGAAGATATGTGGGTTCATTCCACTCACTATAGGGAGGTTAACCAACCGGTGGAGATACAAGGCAGAGACGAAGCCGATAACGTGGACCTGTCAATTGCAAGCTTGTGCCGGAAGGACTAAAAAGGTGACGGTGAGATACCTGAGCTAAAGAAATGTGTAGATCAGTGCTTCCAGCAATGGAGTGGTTTGCTGTGGTCATCCTAGTTCTTTCTTCCAGAGTTTCTGTCGTGATGATCTGTTTGGGGATACCCAGTTTCTGTGATGGAGGACCGATAGAGGAGATGTGAGCTGATGACAGCACTGATGGAGTGGAGTCAGGAGGAGTGCTATGCCAATCAGGGGAGTGTCTGACCAATCTTAGAACTGTTATTGTTAAGAGAGCTGTTATTCCGGATACTCGGGAATGGTGTGAAAGTTTGTCGTCTGAAGATTCCTGTATTTGCGAGCTTTCTGGGTCCCTAGTTGATGAGAACTGTATCCAACGGTGCCAACCTAAATATAACCCGTACTGGGGTGGGTATCCTTTAGAGGATTATCATAGCATGGTAGGTAAAGTGTTAAATCAAACTGATTGCTGGGTGTGTTCACATGTGCCACAGGGACAGCATAATGTAGGGTTGGTGCCATTTCTGCTGAATATCACAGAACTTTTAGAATTACAGAAAGGGAAGACATTGGATGGAAAATTCCTCTCATCCAAACCACCTCATTTCAAACTCTATCAATTCCAAGTAGATAGATCACTTTTGTGTTTAAACATAACCAACCCTGATAAACCCGGGAGTTGGGAAGTGACAGGGAATAATCAGACGATGACCTCACAAAGAGCTGATAATGAATCCATAAACCATGATCTGTTACGCTCAATTAAATCTAGTGGGAGACATTTTAGGTACCGGTATACATTGAGTTCCACCAAAGAAATTATTGGTAAGGTGCCAGTTGGTTATTGTGCTAAAATAATACAGCCAGAGACTTGCATGTACCAGATGGAAGACCCAGAAATAGGATTGTTTGCAAGGTAAATGTGCTTAATGATAATGATGCATACCATTCTTATGTTCTCCCTGATAACGTATATTTTATATGTGGAAGAAAAGCGTATGTGGCTCTCCCCGAGTTTGTGTTACCTGGGAAGAGTAGTCCCAGAAGTTATGACCCTCACACATGTTGAAATGCTTGGTATACATAAAAACACACCATCACCATATCTTCACACGCAATATGAACACAGAGGCAAACTAAATATGATACCTGGTGACGTGCATAAAGCCACTCAGTTAATTAGTGAGACAACTGGCTTTCAAGTTTTAGTCGCATTGGATCCCACCAGGATCGCTCGGGGTACATTAAACTTTACATATATTCAGGAACTTGCTAAATTAATAGATAATATCACCGAGATGTACGATGACACATTCAGGTATACAGGGAGAGAATTGCAAGCGTACAAGAAAGAACTGGTGCAACACAGGCTAGTGTTAAATTATTTAACTGCTGTTACTGGAGGGTATTGCGTAATATTGGCCACCCAATTTGGAGTAAAATGTTGCACTTATGTCACCAATGATACCAGCGACCCTAAGGAAGTGATAGACCAGAAGATGGATGAAATTCTGCAGCTTAAATGGGAATTTCTTAAGAACCATAATGCTTCAGTGGCTGAAGTAGGGGAGAAGATAGAAGGATGGGTTTCATGGCTGAACCCAGTGAAATGGTTCTCAGGTCTAGGGGAATGGGTCCAGGAAGTGATCGCCAGCATCGGAAAATTCTTAATCCTTATACTGATTGTCATCATAATAATTGGCATATGTGTCTGGTGTCTTCCTATTGTGTTGAAGTGTGCAAAATGTAAAAATAGAGTAAAATAAAAGAACGAAATCATAATGATGGTCAGTATGAATACCGAGGTAAATACAGACCTGCATTACAACCCTGAACTAGGAAATACTATCATTTAATGTATTATATTTAGACCTGCATAGAATGTATTATTTAAATGTTATTTTTAAAACACCTCAGATAATGTAAAGTCTCAAATTCCCCTTCAAAACTGCCTTTATAGGACTGGTGTATCCCCACACCTTTCACATGATCTTCCAAGATCCGCGGTGTGCGTATAATAGTAGTTTTATGTCCCCACTCAGAGACACATTATTGATGGATTAAGCACCACCTTGTGCCATCGCATAATAACACTAAAATAGTATATAAATGTAAGCCTAAATTATATTTTAAAATCAGATTGTGATAGCATGTTGTTTGCTATCAAAGGGTGGACTGTGGAAGCTGGATAATTGGCTGAGACAAGATCAGTTTAAAATGGGATCACAGCGACGCCATGTTGCGACTGGCCGCAAGACGCCATCTTGGAAATGAGATTGCAAGATGCCATTTTGCGAATGGCCGCCCAAGCGCCATTTTAGATAAACTCACACTTTAGTACATGTGGTGATATTACTATTAGCATCATGCGATTGCATCTTACACCATTTCTCATACACACATTAATACGCACAATTGCGCAGTTAACTAGTCGCATATTAGCGAATACATAAGATCCTGTATGAATATGCAGAATATTAGCTTCATGCACACGCATCTGCCCCAAGTTAACTAGCGTCTTTACATCAAACCCCATATACTCACACATTACATATTCACATACAAGGTTCCATAAGCTTTAAGATTCAAGTATGCACATTTATTATAATTGCTAGGAAATAAAGATTATTTTGTAACTAAGGTTTTATACATGATAAGTAAGCCATGTTTGGTATTGTACTGATGCGTACTCCCTCAACAGTATTCCGGTAATATTGATGGAGAGATCGCAACATGCATTCTCAACTTATGGACCGCAGAGACTTCAAGCAACAAAATGTACATTATATGACCAACTGTTAGGATTTGCATGAGGCGGGAAACCAGAGACCACCAGTTGTTAGAGGCTGGTCTGTGTCTTTTTGAACCAACCTGTTAAATGCCTTGTAACATATGCCCTCTCCTTTAGGACCAATGGTATTAGCAACAAACTTCTCTATTGTGTTGTTTATTTCTGGGGGGTATAAATATGTGTGCTCTGACCCTGGGTGCCTGGTCTTCGTGGTGAATGCTGATTGACGAGGGGTTTCTTGCTGATACCTACATCTGGTCCAGAGCGCTGCGTATGTATAACTGTACTTGGGTCTGTATAATTCCTTTGCGCCAAATTGTACTTATAACTAGCATGTAACTGACTGTACTTTTACTTGAATAATACTTTGTGCTTTGGAACCACAAGTTCTAGGTCTGGAGTCTTTATTTACTGTATAACTGCGTACGCAAAACAGCGTCATTCTTAGAGGTTTATAGGCAGGATATCAGAAGGTATAGGCAGGGGTGTATAGAGGTTCAAAGGCAATATCGTTAGGATGCACCTAACCTATAAAGGAAGTCTTGAAGGGGATAGGGACTTACATTATTTAAGATGTTTTAAATATAACATTTAATGACACATTTCATGCATGTCTAAATCTATTTATACATCATCTGATGGTACATTCTAGTTCAGGATTATAATGCAGTTCTTCATTTACCTTGGTATTCATACTATTACTACTAACCACCATCATAATTTCATTCTCCCGGGTAACCATAGCATTACTTTTTCCACACTTCAACACAGTAGGAACACATCTGACACATATGCCAATTACTAAGATGACAAACATTATGAGGATCAAGAGCTTACCTACGTTAGCAATCATTTTCAGGACCCACTCTCCTAGACCGGAGAACCATTTTACAGGGTTCAACCACATGAACCACTCTTCTACCGTTTCCTCTACCTCAGTTAATGAGGCATTATGGTTTTTTCAAAATTCCCATTTCAGCTGCAGAATCTCACCCATTTTCCGGTCTATCACCTCTTTTGGCTCACTAGTAGTATTTGTGAAGTAAGTGCAACACTTGACACCAATTTGGGTGGCTAGAGTCACACAGTATCCACCAGTGACAGCTGTTAAATAATTTAACACTAGTCTATGTTGCACAAGTTCTTTCTTATAGACTTGTAGCTCTTGACCTGTGTACCTGAATGTGGGCTCTAATGATACCAAAATTTGGAAGCCAGTTGTTTGCTAATCAACTGAGTGGCTGTATGTACATCACCAGGTATCATGTTCCTTTTTTCTGTGTGTTCATACTGTGTGTGAAGATATGGTGATGGTGTGTTTTTATGAATACCAAGCATTTCATCATGTGTAAGGGTCATAACCTCTGGGAGTACCCTTCCCAGATACCATAAACCTTCAGAACTCGGAGTGAGCCACTTGTACGCTTTCCTTCCACATATATAATACACAGCGTCTGGGAGTACATAAGGGATAGACTGCATCATTATCCTTAAACACATTTCTCTAACATCCCAGGTTCTCCCATTTCGCTAATAAATGTCTCTGGTTGTATAATATCTGCACAATACCCTACTGGTACTCTGCCAACCATCTCCTTGATGGGATTACGAGTATACCTATACCAGAAATATCTCCCACTGTTAGTAATGTCATGTACAAGTTTATCATCAAGTGGTCCATTATCAGCTCTGAGGATCTCATTCAGAGGCAGTCACGGAGCGATTGGTCATAGTGAGCGATGTTTTTTTCAACTGCGCATGCGTGTACATGGCTGTGTGCGTGCACAAGCCTGTCTTTCCAACAGCAATCCTCTTGCTCGTTAGTCATGAGGTCGTAGCTGAGATTGACATTTCGTGCCGTTTGTGGGTGGTTACAGGGGAAAGTGCTTGTGAACGGGGGTGTGGTGGTGCGGACGCAGGCGTGGTTGACCTTAAAAAGGGCGTTTTAAGAGTGTGCATATATTACTGAGCGAGTCATCACACACATCATCTCGTTGCAATAATGATGCTACTGCTCGTAGTGCTAAAGGTAGCTCAGGGTCTACCTTTAGCATTGCGAGTGCAGGTGATGGTTTCTGCCTCAACCGATGTTTGTAGGCAATTAACACTATAACAGGTGTTAATCGTGCTAACGTAGGTTGCCGCCTGCGACCGACTCTGAATTAGGGCGTAGAGATAGGAGGTGTGCTTTCATTGTTGTGGGTGTTTCTGCGCTTACAATGTGCGTTGCGACTGAGCGCTCGTTTTGCATATTCTCGATCACTTTGGGTGCTACCGATCGCTCCCGAGCGACCGCCTCTGAATGAGGTCCTGAGTGAGAAGGTCATTGTCTGATTGTTCCCGATCACCTCCCAGTTTCCTGGTTTATTGGAATTGGTGACATTTAAACATAAGAGGGTTCTATCTACTTGGTAAAGGTGAAGCTTAAAATTTGGAGGTTTGGACTTAACAAATTTCCCGTCCAGCATTTTCCCCTTATGTAATCCAAGAACCTCAGAGACATTTAACGGGAATGGTACTAAACCTACATTATGTTGTCTCTGAGGCACATGAGTGCAAACCCAACACTCAGTCTGGTTTAAGACCTTACCCACTAAGGAATGGTAATCCTCTAAAGGATGCTCACCAAAATACAGGTTACTCTTGGACTGGCATCGCTGGATGCACTTTTCATCAATTAGGAATCCACAGTTTACACACATACAGTATTCCTCAGACAATAGCGCTTCACACTGACTCTGAATTTCTAGGATGACAGATCTCTTAGCAATTACTGTACTGAGTTTGGTCAGATACCACCCTGGTGAATGTATTGCTCCATCTCCAGACTCCACTCCATTGGGTATCACCATCGACCTCTCACTCCATCATCTGTCCACCGTTACAGAAACAAGACATCCCGAACCAAACAAGGATGATGAGAACTCTAGAAGAAAATAGGAACGCAACCCAAGCCCGCCACTCCCTTGCTGGAATAGTGGGCTGCAAATTTCCCTAGCTCAGGTATCTCACTGCAGTCTTTAACTCTCCTGGAACAAGCTCGCAATTGACAGGTCTGCGTTATCTGCCTCGACTCCGCCTTGTATCTCCACTGGTTAGTTGACCTTTGTGCAGCGAGTGGAATGGAACCAGGTATCTCTCTCTGCCACTTTCAAGGATGTCATACTTGTCAGCAACACTTGATACGGACCTTCCCACCGATCTGTCAGACAACCTGAACATAAGAAATTTCTGATCATAACAAATTCTCCAGGTTCAACATCATGACAGTTTGTTTTTAGCATATCAGGTGACAACAATTTCAGTTGCTGCTGCTGTTGTTTCAACTATTTACTCATTGTTATAAGATACTTCACAGTAACCTTGTTGTTACTCTTCAAATCTTCCTGTGGACATACAATCAGATGAGGTTGTCTCCCAAACAGTATCTCGAAAGGGGCCAAATTAAGAGGGGGTCTAGGAGTTGTCCTGATGCTATGAAGGACTAGTGGTAGGGCTTCTGGCCATCCTACTCCAGTTTCCGCCATGATCTTACTCAGTTTATTCTTAATAGTACCGTTCACTCTCTCCACCTTCGCACTGGCCTGTGGTCGATAGGGGGTGTGAAGTCTACTATTAATACCCATTAACTTACACATGTTCTGGAAGACGTCACCAGTGAAATGAGTACCCCTATCACTTTCTATGATTCTAGGGATACCGTACCTGCATACAATCTTTTTAGCAGTAAACACAACAGTATTAGTGGCAGCTGGATATGCCTCAACCCAATTAGAAAACACATCTGTACAAACTAATACATACTTGAGATTCCTGCAGGGTGGTAATTGGATGAAATCAATTTGTATTACCTGAAAAGGTCCGACTGTCAGAGGGATGTGGGATGGCTCAGTCGGTACTGTCTTCCCGACATTCTTCCTCAATCAGAAGAAAAGCCTGGTGCACACCAATATGCTCTGACCAACTTGCACATACCTTGTTTACCTAGGTGAGTCAGACCATGCGCTGCCTCAGCCAAGCTTGGGTAGTATGCCTTGGGTGCCACTGGCTTACCTTGTCCATCTCTCCAGAGTCCAGAGGACTCTTGCCCACATCCCTTTGATCTCCAGATTGCCTTTTCCTGAATGGAACACAAATTTTGCATCTCAATTCATTTCTGCTTATCAATTGTCTGAAAAACCATCATTTGATTAACTGGTATGTTAACTCTTAACCCTGCTGCACATTTGGTAGCTTCATCTGCCCTGCAATTGCCTAGTGACACATGGTCTTCTTCACATGTGTGGGCTTTACATTTGATGACGGCTACTTCTTTTGGTAGCTGAATTGCTGTCAACTTTCCTTTTATGTGGTGTGAGTCTGTAACTGGTGTGCCTGCTGCTGTCATAAAATTTCTAAGACACCATAGAGCCCCAAAATCATTAGCCCAATAGCATACCTGGAGTCAGTGTAGATGTTAGCTGACCTACCTTCCGCCTGTTCACACGCTCTCTTTAGTGCCACCAGTTCAGCCACTTGTGCTGAGTGAGGTGGACCAAGTGGTTCAGCTTCTACAACATCCTCATCATCTACAACAGCATAACCTGTGCATAATTCTCCTGTGTCAGTTTGTCTATGACAACTCCCATCCGTGTAAAATGTCACATCCACATTTTCTAATGGTGTATCATGTATGTCAGGTCTTGCAGTAAAGGTCTGATTCAAATATACCATACAATCATGTGCATCAGTATACCTGCAAAACTCACCTTCAACCAGTGACTCACCTCTCTCCACCCTTTGTGCATCCTGAGGCACATATGGTAAATACATTGCTGGGTTTAATGTACTGCACCGTTTAATGGTGATATTTGCAGGTGCCATTAGAACTAGTTCCCATTTTGTGAACCTAGCTGAGGAAACATGTCTGGTTTGGGCAGAATTCAGCAAAGCAGATACAGCATGGGGTGTATAAACAATCATATCATGGCCTAATACTACATCCTCACTCTTACTGACCAAAAGAGCAGTTGCTGCTACACTTCTTAAACACGTTGGGAGTGATCTTGCCACAGTGTCCAATTGTGCACTGTAGTATGCTACAGGTCTACTAGCATCACCATGTTTTTGTGTGAGGACACCTGCTGCACAGCCATCAGCCTCCGTACAATATAAATCAAAAGGTTTTTCATAATCTGGTATTCCCAATGCAGGTGCTCTTGTCAGACTGTCCTTAAGATTAAGGAAAGTCTGCTCTGTTTCCTGAGTGTGTGTGACACGGTTGGGTTTTGAGGATGACACCAATTCCTGCAAAGGTAAGGCCAAAATAAAAAAACCTGGGATCCACGTTCTGCAGTATCCACACATGCCCAAGAAGGTATGGATTTGCAGTTGGTTCTGCGGCAGTGTCATGGTCTGTATGGCCTGTATTCTGTCGGTTGTTAAATGTCGTAGCCCCTGGGTTAGACAGTGTCCCAAGTATTTAACCTTAATCTGGCATGGCTGTAATTTGTCTTTAGCAACCTTGTGTCCTGTCTGTGAGAGATGAAGTAGCAACAGTTTAGTATCATTTAAACATGACATAAATGAATCAGAACACAACAACAAATCGTCTACATATTGAATTAGAACAGATCCATTGCCTCATTGAAAAGATTGTAAAGAGTCGTGTAAGGCTTGAGAGAAAATACTGGGCTATCTATGAAGCCCTGGGGAAATCGTGTCCATGTGTATTGTACTCCTCTGTATGTAAATAGATACTGACAGTCAGGGTGAAGAAGGACAGAGAAGAAAGCAGAACATAGGTAAATGACAGTAAAATGGGTTGCAGATAGTGGAATTTGCATGAGGATAACAGCTGGATTGGGCACTACAGGGAATTGGCTATCAACAACTTTGTTTACAACCCTAAGGTACTGCACTAACCTGTAGCCCCTCCCACCAGCCTTCTTTACTGTAAAAATGGGACTATTGGCTGGGCTAACTGTATGGACTAAAATCCCCTGTTGTAACAACCTCTCAATTATGGGATATACCCCTAACGCTACCTCTGGCTTTAACGGGTACTGAGGGATTTTTGGAGCTTGCCTACCACTTTTTAAATTTACCATTACAGGAGATACATTTGCCATCAAACCAGTGTCCTGTCCATCCTTGGTCCAAAGTGAACCCGGTATTTGAGATAACATCTCTTTTACTTGGGATGGGCTTTGTTCTAAACCTGTAGAGTGAAGCATTAACCTCTGTGGAGTGTCCAATATATCCCTTACCTCGTGTGCAACCTTTTCTGGGATATCTAGGAATATACCATCAGGGGTACAATAAGTGACACATACCATTTTACATAACAAATCCCTTCCCAGTAGTTTAGTAGGAGCCGCTGCCGCCAGAAGAAAGGAATGCCTAGTTTGCAGCGGCCCGATAGTAACCTCTGCAGATTTTTTTAAAGGATAATGCTGCACTTTACCCGTTACTCCCATTGCTGGTACTGTCTTGTTGGTCACCTGTAAATTTGATGGAGAATTTAACACGGATCTGGTTGCCCCTGTGCCTACAAGAAAAGAATGTTTAGTACCAGCTATACCTACTGTCATTGTAGGTTCTTCACTAGTACTCTCAGTTAACCTGACTGGCTATAGACTACAGGTATGACCTGACTATCATTCTCCAGTAAAGCATTCACAGCCACTATGTGAGCTGCCGACTGCTGGGGATTTCCTACATTCTGCTGATACAGTTTTGGTGTGAACTTATGTATTTTCTTATAATTTGTCCCCAATTTCTCTCTTGACAGTGTCTACTTATGTGTCCTCTCTCAGTACATGTGTAACATCTTATGTTGGAAAGTTGGCGCTGTGTGGGTTGGGTGTGGTATGAGGTTTGTGGCTGGGTATGTTGATATGTGTTTTGTAGTTGGGGTACAATCCTTCTAAAGCTTGAATGCTAACAGTCATTTGCTTCTCACTTTGCGTTTCCTTCTTCCTGAGGATGTTTTTATCGTGTTCTATAGCTGATTCCCTGAGGGCATCTACAGTCATTCCTCTCCAGTTAGGCTGAGAGGTTTGAACCCTGGTCTTTAGAGTGTCTATAAGACCATCCATAAGTACCGTGACAGCTACTTCCCTATGGTGTGTATTGTCTTTTATATTTTCTATGCCTGTATATTGGGTGATTGTCAGCAGTGCTCGGGTGAAGTAATCTGCTGCAGACTCACTATGCTTTTGCCTGATGGTGAAAATTTTACTCCAGTTCACTACTACGAAAAATTATATGGCCAATTGGGTGACTATAAGTGCGATGTTACCTTGGTTATTCTCATCAGTTAAGGGCCTATCTCCATCCAATACACAATCTGTGATAAACTTTTTCACATCAGTATTGGATGGAAGACATGCCCGTAATACCACTCGCCAATCTTTGTTAGTTGGCTCGTGAGCATTACCTAAATCTTTTACAAATTTTTGGCACTTAGTTAATTCTTTTCTAGGGTCGGGAAATTCTGTAATTATTGAATGTAGCTCTGCTCTTGTCCATGGACAATGCATTGCTACATCCCTTGTGGGCACTACACAATTTGCATCTGAATTCCCATTGGGAACAATTATTGTGCGGACAGGATGGACACCTACCACTTTGTTATTTTTAGGGTTACTTATGGGAACTTTTACCTTAGCACCTTGGGGGTTCAATCTATTACTACTACGCACTGTATTACCTTCATCAATTTCTACTGTTTGTATAACTGATGGGATCCCTTCTGCTGATACAGCAGGTTGGATCGCTTCCCTTTCTAAGTTCAGTGCTGTGTCTAACAGATTTACTGCATATGCAATGGCTGACATTTCAACAGGTTCATCATCTACACAAACATTTTCCTTATGATCACTCAGGATAGGATACAAATTACTTGTTACATTTTTATATTTTTTGGTATCGGCTGTACCATCACTCTCAGCTGCGTAAGGCGGCAGGGGTGTGCATGCACTAATTCCTATAACCTTGGCACCGCTACTTTGTGGCACGGGTATGCTAACAAGCACCGCGTGTGCACTGCCTTGAGGTGCGCGCGCAATGCTGTTTTGCATCGCGTGCACACTCTTTTGCGTAGTGCTCACAATGCTACTTAGCGGTGCGAGCACGCCACTCAACCACGAGTTCCCCTCATGCTGTCATAACTTCAAGCAATCATTATACTTTACAAGTTTATTTAGAGATTTCACCACACAGATGCCATCTCTAACATTATTCAACACCTCCGCATCAAAACTGCCAATTTTAGGAAAAGGTTTCACACATCTCTCGGTCATCTTAACCCACACATCACAGTACGCAGTTACGCACCATATTTTGTATACATTATATGCCTTGCCGAACCTGTCAGCCCTTCCAAAAGCAGCGCATCATTGACCATTCCTAGCGTCTGCTTAGCACCCATCTGGAAAAACACTAAACAGCTGACTAGCGAATGTGGACCGGTGAACGATTCCAATAGAGCTACGCTCACGCACTCCTATGCCGTTGTGCACAACCGGCCCACTAACCGTTATGGACAGCGCGCACAACGAGGAACAGAATAACGTCTTATACAATTATACTGTCTTTCCGGACACCTTTCAGCCCTTACCGGGTAGCTTACCCTTTTTAAGTAATCTCCCCTGTTACAGTTGGGGTCCGAATTTCGAAAACCCCCTGTTTTCTTCAAGGTACAAAATCCCTGTCCTTGCTGCAATACACCTGCTATGTGTACATACTCAGTATCTTTCTGCCTCGTCAAACACCTACTGAGTCTTTCAGGCCCAACACACGGTACCTCGTCTAAAGGTCTGACACACAGTCCCTATCTTTCATTTACAAGCACGAGTCTGTTCACACACACTTTCTGCGCAGAAACTAGACTTTTCGCTAATATGGCAGTATGACTTAGAAGTTTTTAAACAACAATGTAATCACACTATCAATACAACAATACTATCAGAACGATTGTTTGAACACATGGCAGCAATACAGGAAATACGTATACGCTATTGTGCGACTCGCACTCTAGCACCCATACAGACAAAGAAAGAAACAAACTTTTCTCTCCTGCCCCAGGTTCTAGTCAGCACTCCTTGAAATCACGTAACAACGGATATCGGTTTCACAGCACCAGATTGTGCAGGTTTCGAACACAGTGCGTTCTTTCCTGCTTATGGCACCTTCCACCCTTTGTTGCGGAACTGAGATCCATACGCTATTTTGCGATCTCTCAGTAGCGTGACCTCCAAACAACGAGCCCCCAACTATCGATACCGCTAAATCTATATACCCAAAATGTTGCTGTTTAGCGCTACAAGTCGCATAAGAAATAATTGCTTTCCAGACTTATATTGTGGTTCCAAAGCACAAAAGTTCTTATTGCAATAAAAAGAAAGTTACACGCTTTGATCTAACACAAATAGCGCAAAAGACAATTAAATACAAAGGTACAGCCGATACATACGCTGGCGCTCTGGATCCAGATTTCCCGGCATCAAACGTGAAGCCTCCGTCAAGGTAAAAAAAAAGATGACTGACTATGGGATCGAGAGCGCTAGTATATATATCATTCAGAGAGTAGACAATACAATAGAAATGAGCTGGCATAATTCCATTGGTTCTTGTTCTTGGTTCTTCTGGTACGATGCAGGTCATAGGTCAGTTTATACAGTGATAGTTCAGCCCTCCAATGGCTCTTTGTGTATCTTTCCCGCCGAAGAACTGGTTTAAACTAGTATAGGGCACTACATACAGATTTTACATTCTAACCACTAATTTCATACAATTCATAACTTGCAGACGTATGATGCGATCTCCTTGCTGATAGAACCGGAGATCTGCAAATAAACAGTGATTCAGAATGGTACCAAACATGACTTGTCTACCATGTACTAAACCTTATATATCCAATATATTAATTTCACAACATAATTGATTACGAATAAAACCTCTTAATATTAAGCTTAATGCTTGGGGACCTTTTTATGAGAGATTGCATGTGTGAGTGAGATTATTGTGTAAAGTCGCTGGTATGCGTTGTGCGTCTATGTGTTTTATATATCTGTGCTTCAATGTACAGCGCAACTGTGCATATAGTTTATGGTAGGACTTTTAACATTATTATCCAGAACAAGATTTATAGGATCCGACTTGAAGTTGTCTGCTCTTCCTCAGCCAGAACCTTGCTCAGTTACTTCCCTGAACCCTATGTCATTTTCTCTTCATGTTATCCCACAAACATCTACTGTCTTCTTATCTTCATACTGTAATGCCTCTCCCATTAATCATACACCCCCACAAGTCAGTTCAGCCCTGACTCCTGTGCACATCCCAACCTTTAACTTCCTAATGGTATCTTTCCATCATTATTTAAGCATGCAGTAACTACTAATATTCTGACATTTTTTTATCCTACTTATCAAATAGTTCTTTCAGTGTTTGCTTCTATGGATCTACCTCCTCTCCAATTCCTCTATTAATTGGAGTATTATACAGCACAGCCCCAGGTGCTCTGATTTTCTCTATATCACCTCTCTTGGAAAACTAATCAGCTCTTCAGATTTCAGTATCATCTGTATGCAGATGACACCAAAATTTACCTATCCTCCTTTTAAGATCTCTCACCATCTGTGTTGACTCGGGTTGGGGATGGGATCCCGGTACACGTAAGTACCCTAACCTTCCCTCCTTCACCCCCTAACCCTCCTGTTCGGCTCCCTAACCCTTCTTACCCCGCACATTAACCCTCCCCCGTTAGTGCCTAAACCTAACCCTCCCCCCTTGGTGCCTAAACCTAACCCTCCCCCCTTAGTGCCTAACCTCCCGCAGTGGTGCCTAACCTTAAGCCCCCCTGTCTGTAGGTAGCCTAACCCTAATCCGGAACCGGTGTCCTCTCCGCAGTTCAGGATTCCGGCGCTGGGATTTCGTCAGCTGGCATCCCGATGGTCTTTCCGTAAGCAGACTTTCAACCCCTACAATCTGATTTGAATGCAGTGGCAAGACTGAACTTCCTAGCAAAACTTTCTTCTGCTGGTCTTCTCTGTCAGCTCTTACATTGGTTGTCTGCATTTTATCGAATTCAGTACATAAAATACACTAACATACTGTACATCCCTTACCTTATCTCAGAATATCTCCCAGTTTGACCCCTCCGCTCTGTATAAAACCTGCGTCTGTCATCCACACTTAGTACCTCCTCCCGTGGAATGTCCTCCCTCACACAAGCCTTTCTTTTAACCTCCAAACTTTGAAGCATTACCTGAAAACACATTTCTTCTGGCAAGCTTATAAAATTCCAGAACCACTCCAATAATTTCCATAAGCTAACCAATTGCCTCCCCTCTGCATAGTCCACACATAACATTACATATGTTCTTTTTCCACACTCACACAATGAACTAGACACTGGCCAACATTGCTGTGGGCTAAATCAGTGCTCGAAGTTAGCCGGTATGAAACGTTATGCCATACCGACACTTAACTTCGGCGGCGTCCCCTAATTGGTTGCCAGTCTGCATGGCCGAGGTCAAATTCAAAATGCTGCTCCAGCTGCCAGGGACCCTAAACTGAAGTGAAGAGGAGGGGTGTGGTTTCCAGGGAGGTGTGAGGTCTGCAGGGAGGTGTGAGATCTGCAGGGAGGTGAGGTCTGTAGGGAAGTGTGAGGAAAGGTGAGGTCTGCAGGAGGTGAAGTCTGCAGGTGGGTGTGAGGAGAGGCGAGGTCTGCAGGGAGGTGTAAGGAGAGGTGAGGTCTGTAGGGAGGTGTGAGGAGAGGTGAGGTCAGCAGGGAGGTGTGAGGAGAGGTCTGCAGAGAGGTGTGAGGAGAGGTAAGTTCTGCAGGGAGGTGTGAATAGAGGTGAGGTCTGCAGGGAGGTGTGAGGAGAGGTGAGATGTGCAGTGAGGTGTGAGGAGAGGTCAGGTCTACAGGGAGGTGAGGTCTGCAGGGAGGTAAGGGTACTGACTTTAAACCTCTATACGCTCCTGCCTATACCTTCTAAAAACCTGCCTATACCTTCTAAAATTGACGCTATTTGCGTACGCATTCATACAGTAAAATAAAGACTTTAGACCTTGAACATGTGTTTCCAAAGTACAAAGTATTATTTCAAGCAAAGTACAGTTAGTTACACGCTGTGATCTAAGTACAATTTAGCGCAAAGAAATTATACAGACCAAAGATACAGTTATACATACGCATGCGCTCTGGGACCAGATTCCAGCATCAGCAAGAAACCTCCATCAACAGCATCAGCATGAAGACTGAAGACTGGGGTCAGAACACACATATTTATACCCCCACAGAAATAGACTACACAATAGAGAGGTTCGTTGCAATCCCATTGGTTCCCCATCACAGTGCTTCTGTTACAGGGCATTTAACAGGTTGATTCAAATGGACACAGACCAGCCTCCGACAGCTGGTTATCTCCGTTTTCCCACCTCATGCAAATCTAGGCTGTTGATACCGGGAAGCTGTTGAGAAAGTGCAGATCAGTATAACACCAAACACGGCTTATTTATCATGTATTAAATCTTCGATACTAAATAGCCTTTATTTCACAGCATTTGTAATAAATGAACAAAACTTGAATCTTACACTTTAAAGCTAAGGAACCTTTTATGTGAGTGAGCATTGTGTAAGTATTAGGGGTTTGGGAAAAGACACTAGTTAACTTGGGGCAGATGCGTACGCACAATGCTAATAAACAGCGGTCGCATGCGGGGTATTATGCATCCGCTAATGTGCGACATGTTAACAGTGCAATTGTGTGTATTAATGTGTGTATGGGGTATGAAAAAATATGCGATTGCCTGATGCTAATAATAGCATCGCCATATGTACTTAAGTGTGGGTTTATCTAAAAATGGCGCTGGGCGTCTTGCAGATCTCATTTTCAAGATGGTGTCTTGCAGCCATTCGCAAGATGGCGTCGTTTCGATCTAATTTCAAGCTGATCTTGTCTCAGCCAATTATCCAGCTTCGACAGTCCACCCTTTGATAGCGAACAACATGTTATTACACAGATTTTAAAATTGAATTTAGGCTTACATTTATATATATTATTTAATGTTATTATGGGATGGCACAAGGTGATTCTTAATCCATCAATAATGTGTCTCTAGGAGGGGACATAAAACTAACATTATACGCACACCGCGGATCTTGGAAGATCATGGGAAAGATGTGGGGATGCATCAATCCTATAAAGGAAGTCTTGAGGGGGAATAGGGACTTACATTATCTGAGGTGTTTTTTTGTTTTTTTTTAATAACATTTTGATAATACATTTTGTGCATGTCCAAATATAATACATTATATGATGGTATTACCTAGTTCAGGGTTGTAATGCAGTTCTATATTTACCCCAGTATTCATATTGTAATTGCTGACCACCAGCATAATTTTGTTCTTTCGTTTTACCTTATCTTTACATTTTCCACACTTCACCACAGGAGGAACACACCGGACACATATGCCAATTACTATGATGACAACTAGTATGAGGATCAGGAGTTTACCAATGCTTGCGATCATTTCCTGGACCCTCTCCCCTAGACCTGAGAACCACTTTGCTGGGTTCAACCATGAAACCCATTTCTCTACCTTCTCCTCTACTTCAGCCACTGAAGCATTGTGGTTCTACCAAAATTTCCATTTTAGTTGCAGAATTTCATCCATCTTTCGGACTATCACCTCCTTGGGGTCGCTGGTATCATTGGTGACATAGGTGCAACACTTCACTCCAAATTGGGAGGCCACAGTTAAGCAATACCCTCCAGTAACAGCGGTTAAATAATTTAACACTAGCCTGTGTTGCACCAGTTCTTTCTTGTACGCTTGCAATTCCCTACCTGTATACCTGAAGGTGTCATCATACATCTCGGTGATATTATCTATAAATTTAGCAAGGTCCTGAATATATCTAAAATTTAATGTAATGTAATGATCCTGGTGGGATCCAGTGCTACTAAAACTTGAAAGCCAGTTGTCTCACTAATTAACTGAGTGGCTTTATGCACATCACCAGGTATCATATTTCTTTTGCCTCTGTGTTCATACTGCGTGTGAAGATATGGTTATGGTGTGTTTTTATGAATACCAAGCATTTCAACATGTGTGAGGGTCATAACCTCTGGGACTACTCTTCCCAGGTAACACAAACCTTCGGAACTCGGGAAGAGCCACTTATACGCTTTTCTTCCATATATAAAATACACATTATCGGGGAGAACATAATGAATAGTATGCATCATTATCATTAAACACATTTCCCTTGCAAACAATCCTATCTCAGGCTCTTCCATCTGGTACATGCAAGTTCTGGTTGTATTATCTTAGCACAATATCCATCTGGTACCTTATCAATAATATCTTTGGTGGAACTCAATGTATACCGATACCTAAAATGTCTCCCATTAGATCTAATTGAGCGTAACAGATCATGATTCATAGACTCATTATCAGCTCTCAGTGAGAAGGTCATCATCTGATTATTCCCCGTCACTTCCCAACTCCCTAGTTTATTGGGGTTGGTTATGTTTAAGCACAAAAGTGATCTATCTACTTGGAATTGATATAGTTTGAAATGAGGTGGTTTGGATGAGAGGAATTTTCCATCCAGTGTTTTCCCTTTTGCAATTCTAAAATTTCCGTAATATTCAGCAGAAATGGCACCAACCCTACATTATGCTGACCCTGTGGCACGTGTGAGCACACCCAACAATCAGTCTGGTTTAAAACTTTGCCTACCATGCTATGATAATCCTCTAAAGGATACCCACCCCAGTACGGGTTATATTTAGGCTGGCACCGTTGGATACAGTTTTCATCAACTAGGGACCCACAAAGCTCACAAATACAGGAATCTTCAGACGATAAACCTCCACACCGTCCCCGAGTATCCGAAATAGCAGCTCTCTTAACAATTACAGTACTAAGATTGGTCAGACACTCCCCTGATTGGTATAGTACTCCTCCTTCTGACTCCACATCATCTGCACTGCCATCAGCTACCATCTACTCTATCGGTCTCCCGTCACACAATCCGGACATTCCCGAACCAACCAGAATGGTGAAAACTCTGGAAGAGAATATGAAAATGAACACAGCAGGCCAGTCCATTGCCACAACAAAGACCTGCAAATTTCTTTAAGTTCAGGTATCTCACTACAACCTTTCAATCCTCCCGGAACAAGCTCGCGATCGACAGATCCACGTTATCAGCCTTGTCTCCGCCTTGTTTCTCCACCGGTTGATTGACCTTTTTGCAGTGAGTGGAATGGACCCAGGTATCTCTCTCAGCCACCTTCAAGGATGTGGTACTTGTCAGTAACACCTGGTACGGGCCTTCCCACCGATCCGTCAAACAACCTGAACGCAAGAAATTTCTGATCATAACACATTCTCCAGGTTCAACATCATGAGTTAGTTTCAGGCATATCATGGGGCAACAATTTCAGTTTCTGCTGTTGCTGTTTTAACTGTTTACTCATTGATATAAGATACCTTACAGTTACCTCGTTGTTACCCTTCAAGTCTTCCTGTAGACTTATAATCAAACAGTGTTTCAAAGGGGGACAGATTTAGAAGGGGTCTAGGAGTGGTCCTTATACTATGTAGGACCAACGGTAATGCTTCCGGCCATCCTAGTCCAGTCTCTGCCATGATTTTACTTAACTTATTTTTAATAGTCCCGTTCATCCTCTCTACCTTGTCGCTGGCCTGCGGTTGGTAGGGGGTGTGAAGTCGATTACTAATACCCATCAGTTTACACATATTTTGAAAAACATCACCTGTGAAATGAGTACCCCTGTCACTCTCAATAATTTTAGGGATACCGTATCTGCATACAAACTCCTGTATTATTTTCTTGGCAGTAAATGTAGCAGTATTAGTGGCCACTGGGTAGGCCTCAACCCAATTGGAAAACACATCAGTGCACACTAATACATACTTGAGATTCCTGCAGAGTGGTAATTGGATTAAATCAATTTGGATCACCTGGAAAGGTCTGTCAGTCGGTGGAATGTGGGATGGTTCGGTAGGGATCGCTTTCCCTATGTTCTTCCTCAAGCAAGTCAGACAGGAAGGACATTGCTCTCTTTTCTGCTTGTGAAGAAAAACCCGGTGCACACCAGTATGCTCTCACCAATTTGCACATACCTTGCTTTCCCAGATGAGTCAGACAGTGTGCTGCCTCAGCCAGGCTGGGGTAATATGCCTTGGGGGCTACTGGCTTACCTTGTCTGTCCCTCCAGAGCCCGGTGGACTCTTGCCCACATCCCTTGGACTTCCAAACTGACTTTTTCTGGATTGAACACAAATTTTGCATCTCAATTAATTTCAACATATCAATTGTTTGAAAAGACATAATTTGTTCTGTTGTTATGTTCATTTTTAACCCTGCTGCCCATTTCGCAGCTTCATCTGCTCTGTTGTTACCCAGTGACACCGGATCATCCTCACATGTATGGGCTTTACACTTAATTACTGCCACCACTTTGGGCAGTTGGATTGCTTCTAAAAGATGTTTTATGTGTCAGGAATGTGCAACTGGTGTGCCTGCTGCTGTCATAAAATTTCTCAGTTGCCATAGAGCTCCGAAATCGTGCACCACTCCGAATGCATACCTAGAGTCAGAGTAAATGTTAGCAGATTTGCCTGCTGCCAGTTCACACGCTCTTCTTAGTGCTACTAACTCTGCCACCTGGGGTGAGTGAGAAGAACCAAGGGGTTCAGCTTCTATGATGTCTGTGTCATTTACAACAGCATAACCTGTACATAATTCACCTGTGTCTGTTTGTCTATGACAACTCCCGTCCGTGTAAAATGTCACATCCACATTCTCTAAAGGTGTGTCATGTATGTCAGGTCTAGCAGTAAAGGTCTGATTCAGATATTCCATAAAATCGTGTGTATCATTATGTCCGCTGAACTCACTTCCCGCCAGCAACGCGTCTCCTTCCACCCTTTGTACATCATGTTGTACATATGGTAAATACGTTGCTGAATTCAGCGTATTACATTGTTTAACAGTGATGTTTGCAGGTGCAATTAGAGCTAGTTCCCATTTGGTAAACCAAGCTAAAGAAACATGTCTGGTTTGGGCAGAGTTGAGCAGAGCAGATACAGCATGGGGAGTATAGACAAAATACTATGTCCTCACTTTTACTCACCAATAGAGCCATTGCTGCCACACTTCTCAAACACGTTGGGAGTGATCTTGCCACAGTGTCCAGTTGGGCACTGTAGTATGCTATGGGCCTACTGGCATCACCATGTTTTTGTGTGAGGACACCTGCAGCACAACCAATCGGCTTCCGTACAATACAAATCAAAAGGTTTTTCATAATCAGGTATTCCCAATGCAGGTGCTTTTGTCAGACTATCCTTAAGATTAAGGAAAGCCTGCTCTGATTCCTCTGTGTGTATGACACAATCGGGCTTTGAGGAAGAGACTAATTCCTGTAATAGCAAGGTCAAAATAGAAAAACCTGGGATCCACATTCTACAGTATCCACACATTCCCAAGAAGGCACGAATTTGCTGTTGGTTCTGCGGCAGTGTCATGTTCTGTATGGCCTGGATTCTGTCATTTGTGAGATGTCGTAACCCCTGAGTTAGGCAGTGTCCCAAATATTTTACTCTGGATTGGCACGGCTGTAGTTTGTCCTTAGCAACCTTGTGTCCTGTGTGCGAGTGGTGAAGCAACAAAAGTTTAGTATCATTTAAACATGACATAAATGAATCAGAACATAGCAATAAATCATCCACATATTGAATTAGAAGAGACCCATTGGCAGGTTGAAAAGATTGTAAACAGTCGTGCAGGGAGGGGGTGTGGCCATGGCTGCAATGGAGTAGGGAGCTTCTTATCTGAGCTCTCCTGCCATTTATCCGTGCTATATAAATCCTGCTCACTATGACTGACCTGGTGGAACCAGTCGACTTGACAGCCTTCCATGCCCCTAATGACCTACCTGTGAAGAGTGTTGGTGTTGCCGTCTGCCCGGGAGCTGTCCCCTTGTCTGCGGCCTCCTTCACAGCCAGCTCGCAGTGTTGTGCCGCCCATGTGCATCCTGGACCAGGGGGAGGCTGTCTCTCCTCTCTGCTGCGGCGGCTGACGTCCCCTCGGGAGCAGCTCTGCTGTCCTGTGGCCGCATCCGGCGGGCGGTGTGGCCCGCGATCTCCTGCAGCGGCTGCTGTCTCCCACGTGTCTCCGGACCTCCTTCGCGGCCGACTCGCGGTGTTTTGCCGCCCGCGCACATCCGGGACCGGGGGGAGTCTGTCTCTCCTCACTGCTGCAGCGGCTGGCTTCCCCTCGGAGGCGGCTCTGCTGTCCTGTGGCCGCGTCCGGCGGGCGGCGTGGCCCGCGATCTCCTGCAGCGGCGGCTGTCTCCCATGTGTCTCCGGACCTTGAAGGGGAACGTATTCCCTCATTGTTGCTGCGGATGGAGCTCCCCTGCTGTGGCCTCCTACACTCCTGCTTATATTGACCTCAGCGGCCTGCTGAGGTAGCTGCCGCCCACGTGACTCCAGACTCTGGGGAAGACATTCTCTCCCACCACTGCTGAGCCTGCTGTCTTCTCCCCGGGTGAATCCCTCCTGTTTATACAGCTGGCAACTAGCTGGTGCTGCATAGAAGAACTGCCTCTCCCCACATCACAGGCTACAGGTACATCTCTCTATTACACCCTGTAGAGGCCCACACTGCTTGGCAGCCATATTTAATACTGTGTGCCTATCCTTAATACTAGCTTCAGTACTGACAGTGCAATCCAGTTTTTTCCCATATTATGGGTAAAACTGGTCAGGCAGCCGCGGCTGCTAAATTGGAGTGGTTTGCACGCTCCACTACGCCGCAACCTCCATCTGCATCCAAAGATGCACCATCTCAAGGTTCTACAGATGCGACACTTCCTGAAGTTACCTTACAACAAGTTTTGGATGCCGTTTTGGATGCCGTTACAGTAAATGGCAAACATTTATCAGATAAAATTGAAAAGGTGCAATGGGACGTCTCTTCGCTTCGTCAAGATATGCAATGCATCCGTGAGCGTATGGAGGAAGCTGAAACTCGTATCTCTTCACTGGAAGACTCGCATGGTCCTTTACAGGAACGTGTCTCTAATATGTGTCAACAGATGTCCGTTATGCAAAGCAAGCTGTCTGACATGGAAGGAAGACTTCGTCGCAACAATATACGATTCGTTGGGTTACCCGAAAAAGAGGAGGGTTCCTCGCCTGAATCCTTCCTTGAGACGTGGCTTTCAACTACTTATGGCAGGGAGTCCTTTTCTTCTCAATTTGCAGTTGAGGGGGCGCACCGAATTCCATCTAGACCTCTGCCTCCTGGTACTCCGCCTCGCACGTTCATCGCTAAATTCCTGCATTATAAGGATTGGGACACTGTATTACGGCTGGCCCGTACTAAAGGTCCGCTAGAACGAAACGGAGTGCGCATTTCAGTGTTTCCGGATTTTGCGGTAGAGGTCCGGAAAGATAGGGCTAAATTTCTTCCCATTAAACGCAGACTGCGGGACTTGAACCTCTCATACACCATGCTATTTCCTTCAAAGTTGCGTGTGGTTGCTGACGGGGAAACCCGCTTCTTTACTTCTCCACGTGAGGCGGCTGTCTGGCTGGATCGCTATGCCCCAGGCAATGGACAGCTAGCTCCTGATTGAAATACCTCTGATATAATATCCACTTCGTGTCATTATCTGTAATTTCTTTTCAGATTATAACTATCTGTTTTATTCCAGAGGCGACAACTCTGCAAGTATTTTGTCTATTATTGTATGTTTATCTTGGAGGTCCCCGATTGCCTTGGGGTAGGAGGGTAGTCTATGTAATTTCTTCTATATACAAAAAGTTGAATGCTTTCATTGTCACAGTATCTAATGGAGAGCTCCCATGTATTGGTGGCTATTTTTCTTCATTGCCCCTGTTACTTGTAGGGAATTTAATTGGTTTATGTTATTTTAGTTTTAGGCAGTTGCAATTTTGGGATCCAAGTATGCCTAGGTTCGGAGGGGTATACAGGGAGGGGGGTTGGCTAGGTTTGTTTAGAATGTTAAGTTTTTTTTTTGTTTTTGTTTGTTTTATTTTTTTTGCTTTTCTCTGTCTATTATGTATATGCTGGCTGTCAGGTCACACATTTTTTATTTTTCGCTTGGAAATTTGCTATATCTCTATTCCCATTTCCTTAGATATTTTCTATTTTTATTATGGTACGACTACTTACGTGGAATGTGAGGGGACTCAATGACAGAATAAAAAGATCCTTAGTGTTGAAAATGCTTAAACAATATGATCCTGACATCTCCTGTGTTACTGAGACTCATTTGATTGGAAGCAGGATTTTACCTCTTAAACGTCCCTGGGTGGGGTGGGCATATCACGCCTCACACACTTCGTCCTCAAGGGGGGTCTCTGTCCTTATCAAAAAATCGGTACCGTTTGTATGTAACGCCGTTAGGATTGACCCTTACGGGCGCTATGTCTTTCTTGATTGTAAGGTTCACACTGTCCCTATTTTTTTACTTGCAGCAGAATTTATTGCTTTGTCTCCTGCCACCCCCGTGATCTGTTTAGGTGATTTTAACAACTATCTGAATCCCCTTTTAGATAAATGGCGTGAGGTCCATATGACTGGTCTAGTGGGGGGTGAGAGTGGATTTGCTAAATTTGTGGCTGGTTTGGGATGGGTAGATGCCTGGAGGATGAAGCATCCGGGGACGCAACAATATTCCTGTTTTTCCTCCTCTTATTGCTCGTTCTCCAGAATTGATTTGGCTCTAGTCTCCCCTAGTTTGATTCCCAAAAGATCTGGTGCGGAGTATAAGACAAGGGGTTTATGAGATCATTCTCCCCTTATATTGAATGTGGACCTGAATGGTCCAAGAGGGCAGATATTATGGAAGTTACATCCCTCCTGGCTTCTGCAGATGGGGGCAGGTTCGGAACTTGAAGCGGCTTGGAGTTTTTTTACTGATAATGCTGGTTCTGCTGCAATTGAAGTAATTTGGGATGCATTTAAGGCCTTTATGCGAGGGACTTTGCTTAAACGGGTTGCTGACCTTAAAAAGTATTATAGAGAGAAGGAGGTTGAACTTGAGAATACTTGCCATTTACTGGAGTCTGAATATTTACAAAATAGGCTTGAAGAGACTCGAATCCGATGGTTGGCGGCTCAGTCTGCTTGGACTACCCATCTTACTGATAGGAATACCCGCCGGCTGTTGTTCCAGTCTCACTCTCACTATATGTCTGCAGATAAAACGGGCAGTTTTTTAGCTCACTTAGTCCATGCTGACCGTCCCTCCACAGCTGTCCATGAAATATTTACTGCAGATGGGTTACTGGATTCCAACACCTCTGACATTGCTGACACCTTTCTTAACTTTTATAAAAATATTTATAGCTCTAGACTGTCTTGCACTCCAGCTGATCTGATGTCCTATGTAGCAGCAATTGGTCTCCCACATTTGGCTCATGAGGAAAGGTCCTTTTTAGATGCCCCGCTTACACTAGAAGAGGTCGAGATTGCTATCAACTCCTTCCCAGGTGGTAAGTCTCCTGGTTCTGATGGTATCCCCTTGGAGGTTTACAAGAAACATGCTGGTCTATTTATACCGCAACTTTTAGAACTCTTTAATAATCTATATGATAAAGGTGTGTTTCCAGCTTCCATGTCTGAAGCCATCATTATTGTGATACCAAAATCTGGGAAGGACCCTAAATTTCCCGATGCATACCGTCCTATTTCATTAATATCCACGGATGCAAAAATACTCGCTAAAATTCTATCAATCCGTCTTAATCAGGTTATTGCTCAGATTGTACATCCGGATCAAACTGGCTTTATGCCGAGACAGTCGACATCTATTAATATCAGGCGTCTTTAGTCTCATCTCCAGGCTTCTCATGGTGGAGGGTCCTCCTCTGTAGTAGTCTCTCTAGATGCAGCAAAAGCATTTGATTCAGTGGAGTGGCTCTTCCTATGGGAGGTCATGAGATGTATGGGTGTGGGTCCAGTATTTCTGAGATGGGTTCAGTTGCTGTATTACAGGCCAACTGCTCGTATCTCTGTGAATGGTTTCATTTCGCCCTCATTTGCATTGTCCAGAGGTACTAGGCAGGGATGTCCCTTGTCTCCGAGCCTATTTGCTTTAGCTATTGAGCCACTGGCGTGTCTTCTGCGTACACATCCTGATATCGCTGGCCTTACTCTGGGCAACAGGATGGATACAATAGCTTTATATGCAGATGACATGCTATTATTCCTCCGGAAGTACGTGACTGCTATGCCCCTGGTTCTGCAGGTGATAGACAGGTTCAGTAATTATTCTGGCTTTGCCATTAATTGGGACAAATCCTCCATTCTCCCCCTTAGAGGACGCCTTCCTGTTAACCCATTAATTTCCCTACCTCTACGTTGGGTTGACTCCTTTAAATATTTGGGTATTTGGGTGTCTAATATTATGGAGGATTATTCTCGTCTGAATATTTTGCCTCTGTTTTCATATTTGAAAGATAGGATTAAAATCTGGCGCAAACTTCCCCTGACAGTAACAGGACGGGTCAATTTAATTAAAATGATAGTGCAACCTAAGTTTTTATATATTTTTCAACAAGCCCCAATTTATCTTCCTAAAATCATTGTTTCGGAAGCTGAACAGTACAATTTCTTCCCTGATTCGGTTAGATAAACGGTCTCGAATAAAGTTGGATGTACTTACTAGGTCAAGGACTTCAGGAGGATTAGCACTTCCCCATTTTCAATACTATTATTATGCAGCGCAACTGGCTCATCTGCGGCTGTGGGTGCAGGACGGTTCAGTTGACTCCCTTCCGGCTCTGTTAGTTTCTCAGGTGTCAGCGGGACATACACACCTACAAGCTCTCCTCAGTGCTTCGCTCACTCGTAATGGTCCCCCTTTAGTTTTGCAGGCTTTGAGAATTTGGCGTGCTGCTCATGCACTAATACAATTTAGCGAGATTGACCCAGATACATCTCTTTGGGGCTCCCGACAGCTGTCAGAACTTTCTTCTCTTAATGCCAGAGAGATTTGGGGTAGTAAAGGTATTATTACGATTAATCAGCTGTATCAAGATGGGATTCTTAAATCTTTTATTCAGCTGGTGGACGAATTTAAACTCCCATCTACTTATTTTTTTAGGTATTTACCGCTTCGCCATGCACTGAAAACTCAATTTGCTAGTAAGACTCTCTCATTGCAACACTCCCCCTTAAAATCTTTTCTTGTACATTTAGGCCCTAAACGGACACTTTCCTGTTTATATTCATTTTTGATATCATATCATCATGCTTCTAATTTGTCTCATTTGAAACAGTGTTGGGAATTGGAGTTGGGTGGTCTCACTGATGACGAGTGGAGTGGAGCACTTGCTTGTCCTCGTGTATCTACTGCCTCTATTTGATTCCAGCAGATTCAGCTATTTCTACTTCATAGAACCTAATTCACACCAGCCCGGTTGGTGAAGTTTGGAGGGAGGGCTTCGGATGTTTGCCCAAAGTGTGGTACAGCCTCTGGAACCTTTTGGCATATGCTATGGGAATGTCCTAAGGTGCAATTATTTTGGAGTCGGGTCCTCAGTGCGGTATCTGATACCTTTATTCCTCATTCTATTCTTACTCCAGGATTCTGTTGCCTTGGGATTATAGACGATGATATTTTAGATAAATATAAATTGCAATGTGCGATAAATTTATGTGTATTAGCTAAAGTTTGTATAGCAAGACTTTGGATGGCCCCTATTGGCCCTGACTTCCAGGCATGGGTGTCCTTGGTTGCACTAACTGTGCAACATGAACGTTATATGTATATAACACGAAATGCAGAATCTAAATATGAAAAGATTTGGGCCGGTTGGCTAGATTCAAGATATGCTTCCCCAAGTTAATCTGTCTGAGTTCTATATAACAGGTCTGGGATGTGACAATGTTTCTGGTATATTAATGATATGCAAATTTCCACTTGTTCCATATATTTGATATTATTCCACATATTTTATGTGATTGTATAGCAATTTGTTTCTTTATGTCATTAATAATTGTATATGTTGCTGGTAAATTTTTTTTTTTTTTTTTAATGTTCTTGTTTTTGTATATGCAAAATTTCTTAATAAAAAAAAATGACTCAACAAAAAAAAAAAAAAAAACAGTCATGCAGGGCCTGAGAGAAGATATTGGGGCTGTCTATGAAACCTTGGGACAATCGTATTCATGTGTATTGAACACCCCTGTATGTGAAAGCGAATAGGTACTGACAGTCAGGATAAAGAGGCACATAGAAGAAAGCAGAACATAGGTCAATGACAGTGAAATGGGTTGCATTGGGTGGGATTTGCATAAGAATGACAGCTGGATTTGGCACTACGGGAAATTGGCTCTCTACTACTTTATTAACACCTCTAAGGTCTTGTACCAGCCTATAACCCCTCCCACCACTCTTCTTCACCGGAAAGATGGGACTGTTGGCTACACTAGCTGTACGAACTAAAATTCAGTGTTGTAATAATCGCTCAATTATTGGATAAACCCCTAATTCCACCTACTGTTTTAGTGGGTACTGGGGAATTTTTGGAGCTTGCCTACCGCCTTTTAAATTTACCATTATGGGGCTTACGTTTGCCATTAATCCAGTGTCCTGTCCATCCTTGGTCCAAAGTGAATCTGGAATTTGGGATAGCATTTGATCTACCTGAGATGGATTTTCATTTAAACTGGTAGAGTGATACATTATCCTTTGGGGAGTGTCCAACATATCCCTCACCTCGTGCGCAACTCTCTCTGGGATATCTAAAAATACAACATCAGGGGTACAATATATGACACATCCCATCTTACATAACAAATCCCTTCCCAGGAGGTTAGTAGGAGCTGCTGCTGCCAGGAGGAAAGAATGCCTGGTGTGCAACGGCCCAATAGTAACCTCTGTGGATTTTGTTAAAGGAAAATGTTGCACTTTACCTGTTACGCCCATTGCTGGTACTGTCTCGTTGGTTACCTGTAAATTAACGGGAGATTTTTTTATCACTGACCTGGTCGCCCCTGTGTCTACAAGAAAAGGGTATTTAGTACCAGCTACATCAACCATCATGACTGGCTATTCCCTAGTACCCCCCATTAACCTGACTATCTGTAGACCACAGGTATGACCTGACTCCTAGCACTGGCTCCCACTCTCCA
The DNA here is from genome assembly GCA_031769625.1 of Taudactylus pleione. Taxonomy (NCBI): domain Eukaryota; kingdom Metazoa; phylum Chordata; class Amphibia; order Anura; family Myobatrachidae; genus Taudactylus; species Taudactylus pleione. The sequence continues at coordinate 3,171,337 of JAUIMM010000129.1, forward strand.
ATAAAGCATTAACGGCCACAATTGGAGCTGGTGCCTGTTGGATATTTGCTGGTTTCTGCACATATCCTTTATGGGGATATCCAGGTACTCCCTGGATAGGGGGTCCTACCCTCTTTGCCGTGCAGCTCTTACTTAGATGTCCTGGCTGATTGCAATTAAAACACTTTTGTGGAAAGGATTGTTGTGTGGGTTGAGCAGGATAGAAAGGTGGTGGGTATGGGTAAGGATATTGAGGAAAAGGATATTGTGGGAGCTATGGAGTTTGTGGGTAGTATGGGTCTTATGGCTGTGTGATAAGTGGGATAGGGCTGTGTTTGCAGTGGTGTGGAATTGGTGAGGATGTGTAGCTGTTCAAGTGCAGGTGTGTGTGTGGGTGTGTCTGCTGGCTGTGATGTTCCCGTCATTCCTTCTAGAGCTTGAATACTGACAGCCATTAGTTTCTCGCTCTGGGTCTCATGTTCTATGGCGGATTCTATGAGGGTATCTATTGTGACTCCCCTCCAGCCAGGCTGTGAGGTCTGAACCCGGGTTTTTAGGTTCTTTTTAAGGCCATCCATGAGTATAGTGACAATCATTCCCCTGTGGTGAGTGCTATCTTAAATATCTTCTAACCCAGTGTACTGGGTGATAGCCTGCAGAGCCCGGTCGCAATAATCTTCTGCAGATTCACTCTCTTTTTGTTTTATAGTGAATATTTTGTTCCAGTTAACTACTACTGGAAAATATATAACAAATTGACAATGCGGGAAATGTTACCTTGGGAAATGTTACCTTGGTTTACTTGGTCTGTTAAGGGAACGTCACCATCCAATACACAATCCGTGATAAATTTTGTCACGTCGATATTGCGTGGTAGACAGGCCCTTAACACCACTCGCCAATCTTTATTGGTTGGCTCATGAGAACTACCCAAATTTCTCAAAAATCTTTGACATTTGGCTAATTCCTTTTTGGGATCGGGGAAATCATTCATGATGGAATTTAGCTCTGCTCTTGTCCAAGGACAATGCATTACCACATCCCTTGTTGGCACTACTCCATTCGCATCCGCATTTCCATTCGGAACAGTGATTGTCCGGATGGGATGCAGACCGGCTGCACTGCTACCTTTGACCTTATTACCTGGCTGGGGGTTTAGTCTGTTGCTGCAACATATAGTATTAACAACTTCCTCTATGGGTGCAGAGGATGATAACACTTCCCGTACTATCACTGATGGAGATCTTGTGCTTGTCGTGGTGCAGCATCTAACATGTGTACAGCATGGGAAATGGCAGACATAACAATAGGCTCATTATCCACATCATAAACATTTTCTTTATGGTTACTTAAGAGAGGGTGCAAATTGCTTGTTACATTTTTATGGGTTTTTTCAATAACTGTACCTGCATCCCCATCCACATAAGGTGGTGTGCGTGAACTACTGACAATACCTTCTGCAACGCTACCTTGCCGCACGTGCACGCCGTTTTGCGGCTTGCACGTATTGCAATTTAGCACCGCTGGTGTATTTTCTGGCAATGCGTTCCCAACACTAGTTTGCGTTGCTTGCACAGTTTTAAGCCACGCATCCCCTTCATTCTGCCACAATTTTAAACATTCATTATGTTTTACCTTTTTCACTCGAGAACGCATCAGACTGATGTGATCCCGGACATTACTCAATACATCTTTATCAAAACTACCAATTCTGGGAAACGGCCTAACACTCTTCATCGTTATCTTAAACCATACATCACAATACCTTATTGCATAAGCACCGTACTTAGTATGCATAATACGACAGGCCGATCCAAGCGGTGCTTCCATTAGCAGCACATCATTGTCTAACATCTCTATTGTTTGCGTGGCTCCCATCTTGGGACAACTCCAACATTTTTCAATAAAAATTTAAACTGGTGAAAAGACAGTCAAGATACTTTCACTTACCTGCGGACGCCTTTGAAATAGGGTGTATCCGCGAACCCTATGGAGGACTTCTAGACGCCTCCACTCACCTACGGAAGTAAAGGCTGATTCCACTTAGCAATCCCTTTTTGACTACGTTTCAACTGCTAGGGGGCAGGAAAGTACCCTTTGTGTTCCAGTTGATTTCGTCCACCCTCTCACCAGCTCACAATCATAGTCTAACCAAAACTATGCGGTTCAATTATAGTGTTCAAATAAGCCTAACAGATCACACACATTGATTACTGAACACTATAATCACGCTGGGAGCTGAACCCTAACAAAAATAACAACCCATACACCTGCCTTGTGTAAAGTAAACGGTAAGCTGCCGAGTCACTAGGCCGTTCGTTATGCCTAGCACTTAAGGGACCTTAACATTTAGGTCACCCTAAACAAGGACTCACAGTTACACACTTTTTTCTTGCGCAGAAAAATACACGTTAACCCAGTTATTGGCAACAATTGATAATGTAACCTCAACGGCTTTGTTTAAACACGTGGCAGCACAACCGGAAGTACGTATACGCTATTGTGCGACTAGTCACATACACAATAATGTGACTACTACACAACCGTATGACTTAACTTTAGCTGTGTACGCAAAAGTGCGTCTCTACTGTGTGCGCAAAAATGTGACTCAGCCGTGTACACAATACTGCGGCACCCCTTTTTAGCGTGAAATTCTATCAACAAAGGAAAACAAACTTTTTCCTTTCTTGTCCCTGGATTCTAGTCAGCGTACCCTGACTCACACGATAACGGGTAGCGATCTCTCAGAACCGAGTGGTTGCAGGTAAACTTAGGGATATATTTTTGAAACAGAAATTTTCAGAGGCACCGATTATTGGTGACGTTTCTCGGCTCTAAAGACTGGCCGTTTCTTCAGAGGTACCTCTGAAGAAACGGCCAGTCTTTAGAGCCGAGAAATGCGTTAGGTGTTCCCATTCATATTTCTAAGAACAAGACTCATTTGAGCTTCACTATTTCACTGTACTCAGCTGACTGAGAGGCCGTCTCCGGAGGCGGCTCTCACACGCAGCATCCAGGTACGGCAACGCTGACCAAATACGGTCGCCTACAATCAAGCCCCCTGCCAGATTATCTCCGGCGGACACTGCTTCTGAGAGAGACACTGCATATTCAGAAGTAGTGGGCGAGTTCCACAGCCGCATCACCGTCAGAACCACACTGACACCAATATTGACAGCCGACCTGTCAGTGCACCTTCAATACTTTTTCCCGGCCGGGATTTATAAGTGGATATACCCCTTACAACCATTCCACTATCAGGCACTGAAGCTACATCGTGGATTCAGCGGGTAAGCCAGCATTATCCATTATATTGCTGTATACAAAAGTGTGACATTCATACTTTTCCTACTAACTGTGAAGATGCTTTGAGGATTCATCCTATATCCTTTTTTCACTTTCTAATCTCATGGACTATTTTTCATTTTTGTTATAAGATTTTATAAAATTCTATATAACATCTTTTTCCAAGACTCAGATCTATTTTTTAACTACTTTTATTTTCATTTGTTCGTTTTAATCATTGTACTTACCTATTTTTTATGCTTCTGGGTTATTAAATGTGTATTTATTCATATTGATGTCTATATAATTTATGTGCTGCAGTTACAAATCATTTAGCGCTCCCACACTTTGTAAATTCCCTATGTTAGCTTTTCTGGGGTTTGCCTACCCCACAGTGGTGAGCTGCATTCAGATTTGTATTTTCTAGTCACCTCTGGTAGCGCCTAATTTCATTACAAATGCTAATAAACAGTGGTCGCATGTGGGGTATTATGCATTCGCTAATGTGCGACATGTTAACAGCACAACTGTGTGTATTACTGTGTGTATGGGGTATGATAAAATATGCGATCGCCTGATGTTAATAATAGCATCGCCATATGTACTTAAGTGTGGGTTTATCTAAAAATGGCGCCGGGTGACCATTCACAAAATGGCGTCTTGCAGATCTCATTTTCAAGATGGTGTCTTGCGGCCATTCGCAAGATGGCGTTGTTTCGGTCTAATTTCAAGCTGATCTTGTCTCAGCCAATTATCCAGCTTCGACAGAGGTGTGAGGAAAGGTGAGGTTTGCAGGTAGATCTGAGGAGAGGTGAGGTCTGCGGGGAGCTGTGAGGAGAGGTGAGGTCTGTGGGGAGCTGTGAGGAGAGGCGAGGTCTGCAGGGAAGTCTGAGGAGAGGTGAGGTTTGCAAGGAGGTCTGAGGAGAGGTGAGGTTTGCAGGGAGGTCTGAGGAGAGGTGAGGTCTGCAGGGAGCTGTGAGAAGAGGTGAGGTCTGCGGGGAGCTGTGAGAAGAGGTGAGGTCTGCAGGGAGTTGTGAGGAGAGGTGAGGTTTGCAGTTAGTTCGAAGGAGAGGTGAGGTCTGCAGGGAGCTGTGAGGAGAGGTGAGGTCTGCGGGGAGCTGTGAGAAGAGGTGAGGTCTGCAGGGAGGTCTGAGGTTAGGTGAGGTTTGCAGTGAGGTCTGAGGAGAGGTGAGGTCTGCAGGGAACTGTGAGGAGAGGTGAGGCCTGTGGTGAGCTGAGGAGAGGTGGGGTCTGCAGGGAGGTGTGAAGAGAGGTGTGCTGCTGTGAGGGGAGAGGAGCAGAGAGGAGGAAATAAGACCACTTGAAGTAAAGAAGAAGGAAGAGCCAGCCACCGAAGAAGAGAAGAAGCCACTGGCCAGGACAGGCCAGCAGCCAAAGCAAGAAGCTGAGGACCGGAGAGTGCTGCAGTGTTGGAAAGGAAAAGAGCTGCACAAAGCTGCCCACTGCAGCCTCTCCCAGCGCCATGGTAGGTGGCTTTGGCCACCTTCACTTACTTAACCCTTCCTAGACCACCAGTGTTGTAGAGCAATAGATCCATGGGCGCAGTCACGCCTCAGGCTCTGGTGCTTGTTAGGTGGGCAGAGAGCCCGTATCTCTGATAAGTGTTACTATCATTATTTTGAAGCAGGAATATGGAAATATCAGGGCTAGTCAGGATTTGGGCCTGCCTAAGTAAAGCCCCCCTGATATTTCCATACCCCCACTTCAAAATTTCGACTTCGAACACTGGGCTGAATGATATAGTCTACCAAGAACCTTTGCAATCTGAATGGACCATTTTGCAATATTGAGCACCTATCCATGTATATACAAATTGGAGGGCACAGAAGTGAAAGGTATCTATTATATGTTTAATATTTCATGGTACACTTTACTAAACAGTGAACTGAACTCACTTTCTCCTGATCACTGCTTTTCCTGATCCAAGCCTCCTTTCTGGTATCATCCACTGCTCACGTGCCGCTTGGACGATACCAGTAGATGTGGATGATACAAAAGTTAACTTTATACAGAAATGTTTTTTTTTTTTCTCATAAAATGTGTATTAGGCCCTGCACCTGGTCGCACCCACTTATCGAGCGAAAGTGGGCGACGCGATTTGCATTGAATTGCGTCATCGTAACCCTGTCCCCTGGGACAGCCAGAAAGTCGGTAAGTATACAGTGGGGTTTCAAAGCCACCAATTATTGGCAGTTTTGACAGCTGAATTAAAAATAGCGACAGTAATAAATGCTAAATCAGGTTTGCTTTGCACTTATTGCTGTTTTAAATCCAGAGACCAAAGTCACCAATAATCGGTGCCTCTGAAAATTTCTGTTTCAAAAATATATCCCTAAGTGTTGTGTATGTATTTAAACAGAAAGAAAAACATAACTTCACACTTATGTTTCCTTTACAGTAGGTAAGGTTAGGAAACATTTTTTCACACCCTTACTTGCCTACTCACTCTGTATGTCTGGGAAACTTCTTCTGCTGTGTAAAATACTGTCTGTACTCTATGGTTTATATTTTGATAAAGGCATTTGGTCAGGACATAGTAAGTCTTACTTATGACACAAGAGGAAATCCGCAGTGCAAACGCTCTTTTCTGACAACACATTCCTGTTATGGCTCAAGTGCCGCTGATTTTGCTAAAAACCATAATTTTGCTTGGCAGTGGAAAGAAGATTTCTATATGACAAAAGATTATATAAGCTGGTGGTGGTGGAGACAGGCCCGGAGACTAGTGGCACAGCTGTACCGGGCTCAAGGTTCCAGGGGCTCATAGATAAAACTAGTTTTACCCTCTGCCTGCGCTGCTGCAGTGATCAGCAGGGTGCAGCCATGTCTGAGGAGCCACTGCGGCTTCAGCTTCCAGCACCAGCAGTGGCCAGTGCAATAAAGTTTCTTTGTTTATTGCGGCGCAGAGAGTGTGATGTCATGACATCAAGCAGCGCCATACCGTTGACAGGCATATACATGACTTTCCTTCTTCTATGTCTTCATAGACAAGTGTCTGTGGGCTGCAGCCGGATGGATGCGGTGTCTGGAGCTGGGCAGACCCTGGTGCCTGGAGAAACAGAAGGGAGCTGGAGAGAAGAAAGGGGGCTGGAGAGACACAGTGGGGGTTGGGGAGACACTGTGAGGTTGAAGAGACAGTGTGAAGCTGGAGAGACAGAAGAAAACTGGAGAGACACTGAGGTGGCTGGGGAGAAACTGGAGCTGGAAAAACAGAAGGGAGCTGGAGAGAAGAAAGGGGGCTGGAGAGACACAGTGGGGGTTGGGGAGACACTGTGAGGTTGAAGAGACAGTGTGAAGCTGGAGAGACAGAAGAAAACTGGAGAGACACTGAGGTGGCTGGGGAGAAACTGGAGCTGGAAAAACAGAAGGGAGCTGGACAGACACTGTGGGACTGGAACTGCAGAGACACTGACATTGTTTACATTCAGGGCCATTAAGACTCGTCCTGGGCCCGGGTGAAGGGGGCATGGCCTAATCACGGGTGGTGTGTACCCTCTCAGAAAAAAAAAAAGAAAAGACGGCTCTGCTCTCTGGGAAGGAGGGCACTGTGAGCCCCTCAGCCCAGCGCAAATTTGGGGGAGCGTGATCAGTATGATCGCTCCCCCCACAGGTTGAGGAGACTGCTGCTGCTGCTCAGCAACAGTGAGTAGTCTCCCACTGCAGCCCAGCACTGCTGTAGACAGGAAAGAGGGTGGGAGGGCTGCATTTGACCCGGGCCCCTTCAGCAAGCCTCGGCCCGGGTAATTAGTACCCGCTCCCCCCACCTCTCGGTGCCCCTGGTTATATTCCTACGCAAACAGGCATCATCAGGCCCATGTGATCTCCTAAGTGAATAGTAAATACAGACTGAAATCACCATCTGCTCAGGGGGGATCAATATCTTCAGAGGTCCCCCGTTGCAGAGGTAAGGGGTTTTGACAGGGGTGGGTGGTCGGGTAAACGCAGTTTCAGTGTGTTTGAACGTCATTACAGCGTACATAAATTAGCCACTGGGACGGCATACACAGCCTTAGCTTTCACTGTGTGCAATGAGGTTAGCAAATTCTGAGTAAGGTCAGACCTGTTGTAATTGAGCATGAGGCTCCGATGGTACTCGATGTTACCAATGGTTTTGCAGATTTGCGAGGTATTACGGATGTGAGTAAGGGGAAGTGGGTGTCCTTATGTTAGGCTGTGACGGCATTGCGGTTGCAAACATTAGCATATTTTTGCAGTGTGATCGCTATAGCGTTCTGTAATAAACCGGGCCCTGTGTCCATGCACTGAGGACACCAGAAGAGACAGAAGCGCAGCTTAACCGCACATGGTCAGTAGCGCATTTTGGAGGTGAGATCTCCGGAATTAGCCGCGGTGGATCCTAGTGCATACCGGCTTCAGGACAATTTTTTTATTTTAGGGTGTAGTGTGGAATGAAGAATTAAAGACTGTATGTTTCACCCCAGGATTAATGTTGATATGTGTATACTATTTGTAGTGGAACACAGGTTATAAATAGTAGACACCAGTGGAATCCAGATACAGCAGACAGCTCAGGAAAGAACTTGCAGAACTTACAGTGCAGCATCATCTGAGTTCCTCCGCCAAGACGGTCCAGTCATCTGTGTAAGGAGAAAAGAACAAGCAACGTTGTACAGTTATGGTATTATATTTCGTTAAATATCTGCAAGGGACAGTCTTTCTTAAAACTACTTGCCTTTTTTAATTCAATAATTTTTATTAATACTTTTTTAGCATACTAACAAAGAAATATAAAAAAACTGACAATATAAACATGTCAGGCAATACAAATAATATACTTCATACTAATGGTTTTGCTTCAGTATAAAGAACGAATAAGCCTAATTTACATGTACAGGATATACTCATAACCAACTAACACAATAAGGGATTATACACAAACCCGAAGGCGCCATTCAGGCCCGTAAATCTTGAAAAAAAAAACACTTAGATAGTGCAAAACAAAATATTGAAATACACTGCCAGTATAATCTTAATCATACCAATCGCATTGCACACAGACAAATATCTACCAAAATATCAAAACAAATAAATTAAATACTCCCAAAACAAACCTCCCTATAACCCTCCACCCTGTATAACCTGACCCCCAAACCTAGGCATACTTGGATCCGCTAACCCCCAGCGCACCACTAACTATTCTAAGTTACCTAAAAACCGTAACCCTCCCATACCCAAATAGAGGATATAATAAACACAAAATAAATTACAAGGGCAAAACTAAATGACCCTAGGCTTTGAGAATCCAACCCCTGCCCTCCCGCAGCATTGGAAATAGAGCATAATCCGTAATAATATTGTTAAAGTAATACAAACTCACATACAAAACAGAATATACAAATTCACAGCAACTAGACACAGTTAAGCTGGGTACACACTTTTTCGATTGCAGGCTGATCGGGTAAAACTGTCCCCAGTGTGGGATCGGGAGGTCAAACCGACAATTATTAAACTGTACATAAAATGCAACCTCCCAATCCCGACCGCAGCAGGAGCATTAAAAGACGTTTATCGGCTAACGCTCCTGCATCGGGACAGGGTACACACTAGGGGTGTGCACAGCCCACTTTTCGTGTTTTGTGATTTGGTTTTTTATCTGGATCTTTCTTCGTGTTTTGGATCTGGATTGGTTTTGCCAAAACCACCCTTCCATGTTTTGGGTTCTTGGTTTTGTTTTGGATCTGTATTTTTTTGAAAAAAAAGCATAAAATCAGCTAAAATCACAGAATTTGTGGGTTTTTCTGCTCCTATGCTATTATTAACCTCAATAACCTTAATTTCCACTCATTTCCAGTCTATTCTGAACAACTCACACCTCACAATAGTGTTTTTATGTCCAAAAGGTTGCACCGAGGTAGCTGGATGACTATGCTAAGCGACACGAGTGGGCAGCACAAACACGTGGCCCATCTAGGAGTGACACTGCAGTGGCAGACAGGATGGAAGTTTGAAAAACTAGGCCCCAAACAGTACATAATGCAAAGAAAAAAAAGAGGTGCAAGATGGAATTGTCCTTGGGCCCTCCCACCCACCCTTATGTTGTATAATCAGGACATGCACACTTTAGCAAACCAATCATTTCAGCGCCAGGGTCTGCCACACGACTGTGGCTGAAATGATTGGTTCATTTGGTCCCCCACAAAACAAGCTGACAGTTAATCTGTCCCTGCACAAACTGGCTCTACGGAGGCAAGATGTCGTCCTCATCCACCGATTCCTCACCCTCTTCAGTGTTGTGTACATCCTCACAGAGTATTAATTCGTCCCCGCAGGAATCCACCACCACAGGTCCCTCTGTATGTTCTGGAGGCTGGTCTCCCTGGAAGAGTTGATAATTCATTTTTATGAACATCATCTTCTCCACATTTTGTGGAAGCAACCTCCTACGCCTTTCGCTGACAAGCTTCCCGGCTGCACTAAACACTCTTTCGGAGTACACACTGGAGGGGGAGCAACTCAGGTAAAATAGAGCCAGTTTGTACAGGGGCCTCCAAATTGTCTCTTTTTCCTGCCAGTACAGGTACGGACTGTCTGACATGCCTACTTGGATGCTGTCACCGATGTAATCCTTTAACAGACAGACGCACGCTTATCGCTGCTGCTTTGAGAATGCACTTTGGGGGTTACAGCACTCTTTAACGGACAAGCCAGCCGGCTCTTTACTTATGACACAGGCGCACGCTTGGCACTGCTCCTTTGTTGATGCATGTGCAGCCACAGTGCACACAATTCACAAACACAGAAAATAATTCCTCCACCATTCTGTCAGTGGTGACAGTATCATATTTATGACACAGGCGCACGCTTTGCGCTACTTTGTTGATGCACGTGCGGCTACTGCACACACAATTCACAAACACAGAAAAAATATATATTATTTGGAGAGCACTTTGTGGGTTACAGCACCCTTTAATGGATGAGCCAGCCGGCCCTTTATTTATGACACAGGCGCACGCTTGGCGCTACTTTGTTGATGCACGTGCGGCTACTGCACACACAATTCACAAACACAGAAAAAATATATTTTTTTTTGCACTTGGGGGGATCACCCCTGATGGACAGAGCACCCCCTGGACAACACTACAGCATCCCTTTAGGACTGGGACACTGCACAGGACTTTGGAGTGGACACAGCCCCTATGGACAACTGACTGCACAACACAGCCCAGCCAGCCCCTATGGACTTTGGAGGAGTGGACACAGCCCCTATGGACAACTGACTGCACAACACAGCCCAGCCAGCCCCTATGGACTTTGGAGGAGTGGACACAGCCCCTATGGACAACAGCGGCACAGCACAACACAGCCAGCCCCTATCGACTTTGGAGGAGTGGACACAGACCCTATGGACAACAGCAGCACAGCGCAGCACAGCACAGCACTACACTGCACTACACTACACAGCCCAGCCAGCCCTAACGCCCACCCTCCCTCTTCACTGTCCACAGCCGAGTGAGAAAATGGCACCGACGCGGGTACTCTATATAGAATCCAAAACCCGCGAGACATGGAAGGCGGGATGATGACGTTTTGCCTCGATTTCAGATCCGAGTCAGGCTGGAAAAGTCGAGCCGGACTCGGATCGGCCTCGGATCGGGGGGGTTCGGATTTCAGAAATCCGAACCCGCTCACCCCTAGTACACACCTATACAATCCAACGCCCGTTCTCTCAATATTGGATGAACAGCCCAATAATTGTATAGGTGTGTACCCAGCTTAATTCGCTGCAAGACATTAGTCCGGCCAGGTCACGAACCCTAGAAACAAAGGACTTGAAGTGATTATCCCATCCTGACTAAATTGAGGATAAACAGTTGAACAACCAACATACTTAAATAACAAATCCCAAAATCTCGGCACACATAATAAGGATAAAAAATTAATCTGCAGGAGTACAGCAGCAACATCGGAACACCCAGAAATAAAATAACAAATAAGCTCAGGTTCAAACACATCTAATGAAGAGGAGAAATCAAGGACGAAATCAGTCCCAGAAGCAGTGAGGACTATAGATTCAGGATTCGGCTGTATAACTTGCTAAGGTTCAAGCATATCTAATGGAGAGGAGAAATCTAGGACGGAATCAGTCCCATAAGCTGTGAGAACTATAGATTCAGGATTCGGCTGTTTAACTTGCTTAACCTCTTCACAGCACTTCCCAGGATCACAAACCAAAAAAAGAGGTATTTGCTTGTTATCAAACACTTTAAGGAGCCTTTGAGTAGAGGCATTAACAGCTTGGACCAGGGCCGGCTCCAGGGGTCGGAGCACCTCTAGTGCGCCCATACATCGTGCGCGGCACATCCACACGTAACTGAAAATGGGGGCGTGTCCTACTTTCCATAGGCTACGCCTCCTTTGTGACGTTATTTGAAGGCTAGCCCGCATGGTATGCCTCCAAACAACATCAGGCTGGGGGTGTGAGCCTCACTAGCTGGGCTTCCCCCAGCCATCTCCCGTCACTGAATGGATGCTGCACGCATGCGCATTCAGACTTTGGCCCACGGGTGGAACACCGGAACACTACTGCTGAATTCGAGATGTTGGGGAGGGGTGCGCCATCTGTGGGTGGTGCCACTGTTCGACCGCACTGGTGGACACAGCCCCAGCAGCTCAGTCCCTTAGATATGGACACAGGGTCTCATTCAGACCCGCTCGCGAGCGCAGGACACTCGCAAGCGGGTCGATGGTACCCAAATGCGCATGCGCACGACGGAGGGAGCTCCGTCGTGCACATGCGCGAGACCCGGATAGCGACAGCCAAGCTGTAGCTCCGGGTCTCGCACCAAAGGGGGAGTGCTGTCGATGGTGAGTGACAGCACGCCCCCTTTGGTGGGCGTGCCTGGGGCGTGGCTGCCAGACGGAGACGTTCCCATGGGAACGCCTACCGTCTGGGTCCGGCCCCACTGACATCACTAGTGATGTCAGTGGGAGTGATTTTGGCTCTGATAGAGCCAAAATCACTCCAGGGCTTGCGGCAGCGAGACCCTACCGCAGGGTCTCGTCGCAAGCCCGATGGTCGCGATGGTCTTGACCATCGTGACCATCATCATGGACGCTCGCATAAGCTGTGGGTGGTATGCGAGTGTCCAAAAGGCCGCTCCAAATTTAAATAGGACGGCCCTGATTCAGAGCGAGCGCTCTGGTCAGAGCGTCCGGCTCTGAATCAGGGCCACAGTCCCAGCAGCACAGCCCCTTAGAGATGGACACACAGCAGCTCAGTCCCTTAGATATGGACACAGTCCCAGCAGCACAGTCCCTTAGAGAAGGACACACAGCAGCACACTCCCTTAGAGATGGACACACAGCAGCACAGTCCCTTAGAGATGGACACACAGCAGCACAGCCCCTAAGATATGGACACAGTCCCAGCAGCACAGCCCCTTAGAGATGACACACAGCAGCACAGTCCCTTAGAGATGGACACACAGCAGCACAGCCCCTAAGATATGGACACAGTCCCAGCAGCACAGCCCCTTAGAGATGGACACACAGCAGCACAGCCCCTTAGAGATGGACACAGCCCCACTTGGGCACCGAAGAGCAGAGCGCAGCATGCAGAAGCATAACTGGACTGGAGTGAATGGTGCCGAGTCCCGGCCACGGCTCCTTATATGAAATCCAAACCCCGCAAGAATCCGACACCAGGAGGATGACATTCGGCCTCTATCTGACAGCCTAGCTTTGCGGGAAACCCCGAACCAGGACTCGGATGCGGCTCAGATTAAGAAGTTTGGAGCAGTCCGGATTCAAGGTAATTGGGACCGCTCATCTCTAACATATATATATATATATATATATATATTGTTACACAGTTAGGTTAGGGGGTCCCTCTCCTGGGTAGAGGACTCCTTCCTTACACACACACACAGCAGCAGGGAAGCAGCACACCAGTCTGGATGCAAGTACAAGCTGGTCGGTGCCAGTCTTTATTGTACAATGTCAGAAATAACACAAAGAACACATAAAAGTAAATCCTAGCCCTGTCGGGGCACTAACTTCACAGGTAGTTCCCTCACTACCAGAACCTGGCAGGGCCTAATGCCCTCGCCAGCAACAAAGCACAGCACAGTACTCACAGATAGGTTTTCCAAGTGTCTCTGAGCAAACTCCCTGTCTGCTCTCCCAGGTGAGATAATCAGCCCTCAACACACTAGGCTTATATTGGCCACTCTCAGGTGGAAACCTTAACAAGCCTGTTACCAGCCTGCAAGATCCAAAACCTGGATTGGCCGTGGGTGGAGCTCTCCCTCTCCTCTCACCCACAACCCCCAGGTCCCAAACCGGCTTTTCAAAAGCCGAAACTCAAGCCTGCTACACTGCAGACATTCTCCTGGGGGTTTAGAACACATAAGACAGGAATCTGGGACAAATGTACCTGCCACAGACCACTTTACCAGTGATCCTATCACATATCCCCCCCCTTTGTTTCGACCTATGGGCGGAACAACTGAAGCCCCCAAACAATGAACGCGTTACAACGCGTCCGCTTTAGACAACAGGCCCCCTGGCCTGTGTTCCACCGAAAATTTAAAAGTTTGTAACGCCCACTTTATGGCCAACGCCTCCTTCTCCACTGTGGCACCGGGTAGGCATCGAATTTTGAAACACTGTTCAGCTTTCGGAAGTCATTGCAGGAACGCACACTCCCGTCGGGCTTTGGGATCAACACAATGGGACTTAACCATTCACTATGTGATACTTCAATAACCCCTAACTCTAGCATATTTTTAATTTCTTTCGACACCGATGCTCTTGGTGCTTCTGGTAACCTATAGGGCTTTAGATTAACTTTAACCCCTGGGTCAGTAATGATGTCATGTTTAACGACCAAGGTTTTCCCAGGTATGTCAGAGAACAGCACCCTATTTCTAACCAGAAACTCCTTGACCTCTCGTTGTTGAATTGCCGACAGGGTTTTTGCCACTGTCACTTCGGGAACTAAGGGCCCTGGTTTTACTAGAGGGGCTCGGACGGCCGACAGTACCGTTCTATCTTTCCAGGGCTTTAACCGATTTATATGGTATATCTGTTCCGGCTTTCTTTTCCCCGGCTGGTAAACTTTGTAATTGACCTGTCCCACTCTTTCTAAGATTTCAAAGGGCCCTTGCCATTTAGCCAAAAGTTTATTTTCCACAGTGGGAACCAACACTAACACTCTGTCCCCAGGAGCAAAGCTGCGTAACCGAGCATTGCGGTTGTATACCCTCTGCCGTGCCTGTTGAGCCGGTTCCAGGTGCTCTCTTACTACCGGCACCTCTATAATAGGCAATGGAACTAGTGGACCCTTAGAACGTGGCCTGGGACCATGATACTGACACTCAGGGCAGGATGCGCAAAAGTCAGATACCTCTTTATGAAGCCCGGGCCAGAAAAACCTCTGCATTATTCGCTCAGTGGCTTTCTCTACCCCTAGATGGCCTGCCGTTATATGACCATGGGCCAGATCCAACACTGTTCTTCTGTAGGCTTTGGGAACTATTAGTTGTTCCACAATATCTTCCCCCTTCTTAGTCACCTGATATAACAAATCCTGACACATTACCATGTGGGGATAGGACAAAGGACTATCAGGGTCTACGGGTTTACCATCAACTACTTTTACATTCTCCCTGGCTTTTACCAAAGTAGGGTCATTCAACTGCTCCACGGCAAAGACCTCTCTTCTGACCTCTAAATCAGGCAGACGATCAACTGGCCCAACAACACTTCCCACCTCAATGGGAGGCACATCAGTTGGCTGGCCACCGTCACGCTCCGCATTCTCTAGTTCGCCAACCATAGTAGAAAAAGGGAATAACTCTGACTCAGAAGAAACTCCCTCCTCCACTGCATCGACGACCCTCTCAAATGGACCGGGGTTGTTCACTTCTGGAACAAAACGGCTTTCCCACAACTTCCAGAAGTGAGCAAAGTCTCTCCCCAATATTGCATCGCACATCAGTCCATGCACCAAACCCACAGAAACTATAGCCGAACCACAAGGTGTCTCGATGTTCACCTCGGCAGTAACATAATATCGAGTATCCCCATGTATGCAGGTCACACCAACAGTTTTCCCCTTATGCCTCAAGGGGTTCACCAGCTCAGCTTTTATAAGTGTCACCAAGCTACCAGAGTCTAACAGTGCCTCTACTCGGTTGCCATCTACAGTGAGTACACACATGTGCTTATCAGTCTCAGCCTGCCGGTCAGCCGTACAGGCTGTCTGTGCAAAGAAAGACCCCCTGCGGTAGACATGAGCAGTATCACATTGCATAGGTTCAGTTGTAAGTGAACAATTAGTGGAAATATGGCCGAAGTCACCACACCGGAAACACTGAATCATATTAATGTCTAGTCGTTTACGGGGCAAGAACCTTCCTGGCCTGGCAGGCCTGTCTCCAGGTTCTACACCTTCAGTCTTAGGTACATCCCACCGCCCAGCACCCTTCTCCACTGGAACGGTCTTACCAGTGTCTGTGGGAGTTCGACCGGTTCGCCATCGGGGCTTGGTGGGGCATACTCCTCAGCTCCTCAGCCGCCACGTACCTCTCCACTAGCTCGACCAACTGGTCCGCGGTCTTAGGGTCTGCATGGCTCACCCACTTGCGCAGAGTCGCGGGTAATGATCGCAGGTACCGGTCCATCACGACCCTTTCCACGATCTGTGGTCCCGTCAGCGTCTCGGGCTGTAGCCATTTTGAGGACAGATGGACGAGGTCATGCATCTGTGAACGTGGAGGCTTGTCCATATGGAACTCCCAGCGGTGGACCCGTTGGGCACGAACAAAGGTGGTGACTCCCAAGCGAGTTAGGATCTCCTGTTTTAGTTTTTTATAGTCCTTGGCATCAGCCAGGCATAAGTCGAAATATGCTTTTTGTGGCTCCCCAGTCAAAAAAGGTGCCACCAGACTTGCCCACTGCTCCTGGGGCCAACTCTCCCTTTCGGCCGTTCTTTCAAATGCGGCGAGATAGGCCTCCACATCATCGCCCGAAGTCATCTTTTGGAGGAAGTGACTGGCTCGTACGGAGTGAGTGGTGGTGGGAGGACCAGTATTAACATCTCTGGGCCGGGCGACCAGGTGCTGTACCACCTCTTTTATGGCCTGGCTGTTTTCCGCTAAGGCCTGGCGGGTTTCCTCGATGGCGACCTGTTGTTGCCTCTGGGCTGTCTTCAAGGCCAACAGTTGCACCCTGGTGGATTCCTGCTGAGCCCTGGTAGATTCCTGCTGAGCTGCTGTAGCTTCCTGCTGAGCCCTGGTAGATTCCTGCTGAGCCGTTGTAGCTTGGAGCAAGGCCTTAATAATGTCCTCCATTTTGTCCTGGGGTGTAGGTTGGAAGCTGAACCTTGCCTCTCTATGGGACTCCAAGGACACAGTGTTATTTCCACACTCACAAATTGGGTGTCTGTCCCTTTAATTTTTAAACAGAAAGTTTTCCTCTCGCTGCAACTTCAGTGTGTGTGGGTTGCCCGCATTCTCCACCATATTGTGACACAGTTAGGTTAGGGGGTCCCTCTCCTGGGTAGAGGACTCCTTCCTTACACACACACACAGCAGCAGGGAAGCAGCACACCAGTCTGGATGCAAGTACAAGCTGGTCGGCGCCAGTCTTTATTGTACAATGTCAGAAATAACACAAAGAAAACATAAACGTAAATCCTAGCCCTGTCGGGGCACTAACTTCACAGGTAGTTCCCTCACTACCAGAACCTGGCAGGGCCTAATGCCCTCGCCAGCAACAAAGCACAGTACAGTACTCACAGATAGGTTTTCCAAGTGTCTCTGAGCAAACTCCCTGTCTGCTCTCCCAGGTGAGACAATCAGCCCTCAACACACTAGGCTTATATTGGCTACTCTCAGGTGGAAACCTTAACAAGCCTGTTACCAGCCTGCAAGATCCAAAACCTGGAGTGGCCGTGGGTGGAGCCCTCCCTCTCCTCTCACCCACCACCCCCAGGTCCCAAACCGGCTTTTCAAAAAGCCGAAACTCAAGCCTGCTACACTGCAGACTTTCTCCTGGGGGTTTAGAACACATAAGACAGGAATCTGGGACAAATGTACCTGCCACAGACCACTTTACCAGTGATCCTATCACAATATATATATATATATATGGACAAAAGCATTTGGCCTCACCTGTTAATTATTAAATTGAGGTGTTTCAATCAGACCCATTGCCACAGGTGTATAAAATCAAGCACATCAACCATGCAGTCTCCATTTGCAAACAATTGTGCGTGGTACAGGTTTTGTCTCCCATATCCAAAATGCTTGGGACCAGGGGTATTTTGGATATCAGAATATTCCGTATTTTGGAATATTTCCATACCATAATGAAATATCTTGGGAATAGGACCAAATATACACACAGAATACATTTATGTGTTATATACACCTTATACACACAGCCTGCTGGTAATTTTATACAATATTTTCAATAATTTTGTGGCTCAAACAAAGTTTGTGTACAGAAATGAAATACATTTATGTTACATATATACCTTATTACAAATATTGCATACAATTACCTTCAGGCTGCGTGTATAATTTGTGCCTTAGACAAAGTTTGTGTACATTGTGCCATCAAAAATCAAAGGTTTCATTATCTCGGTCATGACAAAAAAATTCTGCATTTCGGAATATTTGGATATGGGAGACTCAACCTGTACTGTCATTGGATGCCACCTTTGCAATAAGACAGTTCGTGAAATTTCATCCCTGCTGGATATTCCACCGTTTTAAAAATTTAAACCTGCCTTTTCTATTTAAATTATTTATTTTTATCAATGGTATTTTCTCTATGTACTTTGTTGATTATATTTTGGTGCTTAGTTACATTTTATCTTTTTTTTAGTAAATAAACTATATTATATATATTTATAATAATGAAAAACCGTTTGAGGTCCATTTTTTGTTGAATTTCTATGTTATGAATATGTTATGTTACCCTAAAGGAGCCAAAATGGGGACTGTGCAGTAGTGCTCTCCTGACTTCAACAACTATAATATAAATTAATAACCAATTTATATTTAATTTATATCTAGAAATATATTTTTTTTATGCCACTGTAATACAATCTCAGGATGGTGTACGGGACAGGATGCTCGATAAATAGGCTCCCCTAAAAGGCTCCCCTTTTTATATGTATATGGTCTGTTGATGACATGATGTCATGAATATTAAGTCACTCCTGGTTTGTTGTACTTAGAGGAGTACGTCTTTGGTACACATGCATGCTGGTCGTTTGTAAATATCTTTCCATTCTATAATTGGAGCCTGATAGACATGTCATAGGTTTTTTCCTTTCATTCACAGATCATATGTTACCATTATATACTGTTTTGATCTGTTTTCATCTATACCACATGAGGTCTTGATAAAGGTTCATGTTAGAACCGAAACGTCGACCGGATCTTTATTACCATGCCTCCGGGAGATTTGTTAAACCTAGAGTATGATGTTTAATCAAGAATAAAATTGACTTTACATAAATGGAGAGTGCCGCCTTTCTTTAGTGGAAATCCATGGTTTTATATATATATATATATATATATATATATATATACACAACGAATAATGGCGGCACTCCACGACTGGTGTTCAAAGAACCATAAGCAATTTAATTTCTGAATTAAAATGCTCATGGTTCTTTGAACACCAGTCGTGGAGTGCCGCCATTATTCGTTGTGTATATCGGACCTGGTGGTCCATGGAGGGCAACCAAGCGATTTCACGCATTATACTCAGCGAGTGCCGGAATTGAGTTACTATATATATATATATATATATATATACATACATACACACACACATATATATATATATACACACACATATATATATTATATATATATATATATATATATTGTATATATAATGGGTTTTTTTATAGCTTCACCCCCAGTTCCTGAACCTATTTTTCCAGAAAAATAGCCCTGGCTAAATGCATGTGTAAAATCATTTAGCCATTATAGAAATGAGATTAATCCAAGGGTGCTCGGCAGGTACACGTCAGTCGCTTAAGAATCTTTCTTACCTATATGTGGTTTTCCTGCAACAGGGAACCTCTTAAGTTATTGTTGCTCCTTAGGCATATGGCGACTTTAGTCGGTTTTCCTTATTCACATAGAAGATCACATGGTCCAGAAGATGCCTGCGCAGGAATAGAACCAATTTCGTCATCACATCACATAACAGAGGTTCAACCAGATAATACATAGTTAACAGCAGGGCAAGATGTGAAGTTCCCTGATCAAACAATTTTAAATTATTGGTTTCTTAATGAAGATCATGAGCCTTTTCCTTCTAATCCTGCCAGTTGTGGATGATCTCCATCCACTTCCCCTCAGTTCTCTTCTGCCTTATCCCCCATTGTGTCTCTCCAGCCTAATTTCTCTGTGTCTCTCCAGCCACCCAGTGTATCTACAGCTCCAGCCCACTTCTGTCTTTCCAGCCCCCAGTCTTTCCAGCCAGCCTCTTTTTGTCTCTCCAGCCCCCTTCTGTCTTTTCAATCTCTCCATCTGCAGCCCCAGTCTCTCCAGACCCCCAGTATATGTCCAGCTCCCTTCTTTCTCTCCAGCAAAGCCCCCCAGTGTTGCTCCAGCTGCATCCACCCGGTGTCTCGCAAGACCCCCAGCATCTTTCCAGACCCCTTCTGTCTCTCCAGCAAAGCCCTCTATTCTCTCTCCAGCCCTAGTCAGCCCCTTCTGTCTATCCAGTCCCCTTCTGTCTCCCCAGCAAAGTTCACCAGTACCTCTCCATACCCCCAGAATCCAGATCCCTTCTGTCTCTCTAGCAAAGTCCCTCAGTGTCTCTCAAGCCACAGCCAGACTCTTTCTGTCTATCCAACCCCTGCAATCTAACTCCAGCTCCCTGCTGTATCTCCAGATCCCAGAGTCTCTCCA
The DNA here is from genome assembly GCA_031769625.1 of Taudactylus pleione. Taxonomy (NCBI): domain Eukaryota; kingdom Metazoa; phylum Chordata; class Amphibia; order Anura; family Myobatrachidae; genus Taudactylus; species Taudactylus pleione. The sequence goes on from JAUIMM010000129.1 coordinate 3,191,529, forward strand.
GCTCCAGCCCATTCATCCCTTAGGCTCCTTCTGTGTCATGATGTTGCGTTCATTGCACCGCAACAAACAGAAAAAGTTTATTGCACCAGCCATTGTCACCAGTGCAGGAAGATTCATTGATAGCACCTGCCAGCTCCCTGAATCCCATACATGCCTATGCCCTGCTGATCACTATAGTGGCGCAGGCATCAGTACCTGGTAGTGGTGGCTGAAAGTGGTGTTATGTCATACCTCCATTAAAACTGACTCTAATTTGTTTATTGTTTACATAATAAATCTGTTAATTTCTTTATTTGCTAAAAAAACAAAACATAGCATTGAATGTAGTGCCCAGTGACAAACATAGGCCCTGATTCAGAGCCGGACGCTCTGACCAGAGCGCTCGCTCTGAATCAGGGCCCACCTCCATAATTATGGAGCATCCTCCTGGACGCTCGTATAGCTGTGGGGCACCACCCACAGCCTATACGAGCGTGCAGGATGATGGTCGCGATGGTCTTGACCATCGCGACCATTGCCAGTGCAAGCAGAAGCCTGCGGTTGAGTTTCTCAACCGCAAGGCCAGGAGTGATTTTGGCTCTTTCAGAGCCAAAATCACTCCCACTGACATCACTAGTGATGTCAGTGGGGCCGGCTTCTGACGGTAGGCGTTCCCTTGGGAACGCCTACGTCTGGCAGGCACGCCCCCGGCATGCCCACCAAAGGGGGCGTTCTGTCAATCAACATCGACAGCACGCCCCCTTTGATCAGACACTACGAGCGAAGGAAAGTCCTTCGCTCGTCGCATCTCGCGCATGCGCACGACGGAGCTCCCTCCGTCGTGCGCATGCGCAGTGCACACCATCGACCCACTTGCGAGCGGACAGCCGCTCGCGAGTGGGTCTGAATCAGGCCCCTAGCCTTGACCACAATTTCTCTATTTTACACTACAACTGACTTTTTGGCAAATTCATAATCCATTACACTCAGCAACTCATCATGATAATGATTCATTCTTCAACGTGAAAAGACCTGTTTATTTCTCATCAATGTAATTAAGTCTTTAAGGTTGCAAGTAATAACCTTTTTCCACATAATATTTTTAGTAAGGTAAAGATGAAATGTTAGCTGGAGCTGTCAGGGGAAATTAACTTTACTAGGATTTTAAATGACCGTCCTCTGATAATAAATGATCTCCTATATGAAAGTTATACCCCTTTCACATCGCAAACCCAGCTCCAACCCGGGATTTTGAACCCGGGTCCAACCTGGCAGCGACCCGGGTCAGATCCCTTTCACACTTCACCTTTGACCTGTGTTATTGCCGGGTCGGCCCCGTTCACACTGAACCCAGGTCAGCTCTGTAAAACCCTATGGATGTAATTAAAAATTTACTTTTTACAGGCTCATATAGATGAGGTCACAAATGGGAACAAAAGGGAGGGATGGGGACTGCTCACAGCATTGCAGCCATCATGGCAGACGGACTACCTGTGTTTTTTCCAGAGCTCATGAGTGTTTGTTCTTTCCTGCTGTTTCATTCAGCCACTGAGAGCATGATGCAGTTCTGACAATGTACAGCATAATGTACAGTTATTTCAGGAGGAGGAGGAAGGTGCAGTTTGTGGCTGAGGCGGCTACCACTCGGCAACAATATTTGCGCAGGAGATGAGGCCTCATATCCTCTACCATGACAACCATCCTGAAAATGAACATCTCAAGAGACCGAAGATTGTGGGCTCAAGACCACAAGCATGGAGAAGCTTTCAAGGTGACTGTGGAAGCTTTCGAGGATGTGCAGTGGATGGCCCACTTTCGGATGTAGCGTGCAACGTTCTATTACCTGCTGGACCTACTGACCCCAGCACTTTCAAGGTAGTCCACCAACTTCAGGAGACCCATAGACCCAAGCAGGAGGCTAGTCATTGCATTGTGGTGGTATGCTACCCCAGCAGAGTACCATACACTCTCCTGCCTGTTTGGAGTTGGGATATCCACAGTCTGCAACATAGTGTACCAGGTGATGTGGGCATTGCTGGATACTCTCTACCAGCGGTTCATTAACCTGCTGCAAGGAGAGCGCTTAGAGGGCACAATACAAGGTTTTCTAAGGTGTGGGTATCCACAGTGCGCAGGTGCCATAGACGGTACACACATCCCCATCATTGCCCCCCATGACCACCCGGCTATTATAATAGGAAAGGCCGGCATTCCATCGCGTTACAGGCCGTTGTGGACCACAAGTATTTGTAACCATTCTTTTTTTTACCTGTGAGTTGTTTATAATGGGTATATATGTACTAATGTGTTTCCTTTTTTGAAAAGGCATTATTCATTATTATTATACATTTATAGCTTCACAGATGTCTTTATTGGGTGGCCCGGAGGAGCACATGACTCGAGTCTCTTTGCAAATTGAAATCTGTACCGCATAGCGGAGGACGACCGAGGCGGATGGCTTTTCCCAAGAGAGGTAAGAAAATAATATTAATTTTCAGATTGTATCATATTCAACTCATCTGTCATAGCAGGCAATTTGTGAACAGCCACAGTTATATTTATTTTTAATCTGTACTTGTACACTGTGGCAGAATGGTGTATGTGATGGTTAGCTTTACATCCACTGCCCAGCTGAAACTTATCCACCAATTTATCAATTGTACATACTGTGATTTTCTATTACAATGAGGTCATGTGATAAAAACAACCAGTGTGTGTAATTTGAGGACCAAATAGGCACTTAGCAATATTATTTTAAATGTTACAAATATGTAGTGCTACGTGCTCCAGACTATGGGCCTGCGCAGAATGCAATAATCGACTGATTGAGTGCGTATGAGCAACTGCGTTCCTATGTGTGTACTATCAGACTCAATGGACATATTTTGATTCTGCATTGATGTACAGGTAACTCCATGATATTGTGCTTTTTCCACCTTACCACATTTTTTTTTTTCCCATTACAAATCCAAGACTGTCGATGGGGTGGAGATCCCCGTTCACATTATGGGGGATGCAGCCTACCCTTTACGGCGCTGGCTGATGAAGGGCTTCATGTTACATGTACAGTTGAGCCCAGAACAAATTGCTTTTACCCACACCCTGAGTTCAGCCAGGATGGCCATTGAAAATGCCTTTGGCCGCTTAATAGGACGCTGTCACTGACTGATGGAAGTGCTGTGATGTGGACCTTCTGATCATGCCTGACGTCGTGGCTCCGTGTTGTGTACTGTACAACATATGTGAGATTAGGAAAGAGCCATTTCTGCCAGAGTGGACTGTGCAGGAGTCAGAATTTAGATTTCTCTAACTGTGAATCTACAGGCAATGTTGGGGACCAAAGCTGTAGTGGAGAACAGATCCAGGCAGCTCTAGCAGACAACCTTCCTTCACTACTTCGCTAAAGAAAGGCAAATTTTTTTTTTCAGAAATAAAAATGTTTTCATTTTTGGTTCAACCAGTGTACAGTACCTGTTTATAATTTTTAACATCAATACACAATACAAATGTGTGAGGCATATTGTTCAAAAGGGTTTTACATATAATTTTTAACATTGTAAACATATACAAAATGTGATGTACAAAAATAGAACATTCCAAATAACATTTTTAGTAAAAGCATTGCCTACTTGCATGATATGTACATTTAATAACAAGTATAAAATCCACACAGGTAAGATATATAACATTTTAGCACCAGAAGGCCTAAGCCCAGGATACTCTGAATTTTCCTGGCTTTCAGGAGGATGTCTACGGTCATAGTAATGGGCAGGGTCTGTACTGGGGATAAGGTTGATTTGAGTTGTGTGGACCCTGCTGTTGTGGTGGGACTGTGGCCTGGGCTTGACTGCGACTAAACATTGAAGGTGTTATGTGTGTTGTATTTTAATTTAATACTTACTGTTTCTGCGTAAACTGGGGTTTGGGTATTTGTAGGCTTCCCACTGGCACCTGCCTGTGTCTCAGCAACCACCTGAATGCTTGCTGAAACGCTGGATCATGGGCTGCACAAACTTGTGGAATTTCATCGGCTGGGTCATTGGTAGTAACAGTGGCTAGGATGGGCATGCTTGTGAGGCTGACGGGCATGCTTGTGAGGCAGGTACGATGCTGATGGTTTCTGTGGCAGAGGCCCGGCTGCTTTCCCCTGCTGCTAATCTGGATGACAGACTGATAGTTGTACATAATGCAGTGTGTCCAAGTACACTGAAACATGTGTCATATTGCCAGTCTAAGCAGGCAGCTCCACTTCTATTTCTATTGTGGTCATCTACTTTCAGAAATTGTTTCCTAAGTGCCTTAAGTTTATTCACCACCTGCTGCTGAGTCCTATGGAAGCTGTGGGATTCCAGTATTTTTGCTATGTTTTTATAAACAACAGCATCTTTGACTGTGCCTGTGATTTGTCTTTTCATTTCCTCCTCGCCCCTTATGGCCAGCAACTCCATCTCCTCTTCATCACTCCAAATGGACATGGCTGTAGTGCCGATTTTGGAAATAAAGTCTTTAACTGCAAAAATGCTGCCTCTGTTGTCTGCAGTGTGCTGTGCGTGTGTCCAGGGCTCTGGCTGCTGCCATCATCAAGGGAGACACACAAACATCCAATCAGCATTGTTTGCCGAGTCCCGGGTTGGATAACCTGGGTAGGCCCCGTTCACACTGCACTTCAACCCGGCTTGTTACAGAGTTCAAACCCGCTCAAGTGGCGCGTTCACACTGCACCTTCACCCGGGTCGACCCGGCTATATCCCGGGTTATTTTTGCGATGTGAAAGGGGTATAAATCTCACTGTATTTCAGTCATATGGCATAAATGCACAGTATTATTATTATACTTTATTTATATGGCACCACAAGTGTTCCACAGCACCTTACAAAGTACGGTAATGACTAGTTATAACATATCTCACAATTACAACAATCATAGTAGATTGCAATAAAGAGGGGCACTGGAAAAGCATATTAGAATTTTTCTAAGGAGCCTTTCTGTACATATTGGTTTTTACAATTTTGCAAAACAGAACCAAATTAAGTAATATTAAAATAGCAAATTTATTAGGGACAAATACACACATAATACACAACAGTAGAAATTATAAGTTAGAAAAAAAAGAAGTTGATAGGGAGTGATGGAACAAGTTCAAGGAGTAAATGAGGCAAATTGATAGAAATATATGGAGACAAACACGTACAGAGGAACCAATCCCCCAGTTGTAAAGTTTTCAGTTTAATGTGTTTATTTATTTTTCTCCAAGTTAGATGTCAAGAGTTTACCAAGCTCGTTCTATTGTTCTGGTCACGTAGAGGGTCCAGCCAATGAGTCGCCTGATACAGTGAGACAACAGTGACCCAAATTCACAAATGGAAGGGGACAAAAAATAAATTCATCCTAATCACAAGTGTATGTGTGAGAGAGAGTGGAAGGGGAGGAGGTGGTACGAATTAGGGCATAGAAGAAGCTATTTATTCAAAACCTCCCCCACAATCTCCTGCTGGGCCACCCACAGCTGTCCATAAGCAACCTTATGGCTAACGCCAACTATGACATCATATGACCTATCACCCCATCACCAACTCCTAACAAGCAAACTGTCCTCATGTGACGTTCCTGGGAAATAATCAGTGCACACAATTGCTACTCAGGTTCTGTCCTATTCAACCTGTATGGAAACATCTAAAAAGACCACAATCATCACAAAAGCTTAAAAATACTAAAATACCATCTGAAAGGATAACTGGTACTTGTCTATATTCATATATAAGCACATGCATGTTCTCTTTTGCGTGTGTTTTTTTTTTTACTTTTTTTAAATAAGTAGATAAAACTTTTCATTTTGTGCTGGCAAATGATGGTTCTCTAGGAGAGATACAGATAGTTTGCTTAAGCTTTTAAAAAAAAAAAAAAATTCCAATATGTGTTTACGGTGTCATTCATGTATTATCATCTATCAAAGGGCTCTATTCATTATCACTTAATTTATCCAAAAGCAGATGAGAATGTTCATTTTCACCTGCTTTTGGAGAAATTATGTTTTTCGGGCCATTCATCAAAAAGGTAACGCAGGAGATATCACAGATATTACCTTTCTCTCCTGATGTGGTCCGTTGTGCTCCCCATACACTAGTATGGGGACAGGAATTCATCATGCTTCAAAAATACAATATTTTCGGAGCTTGACTGCGGGAGCATTTGCCTCCTTCACACCCTTTTGGATCCCTCCGCCCCTGTCCAGCTCCATCCGCTGGATGTCAGGACTTTTGTGCGCCTGCGTGACCTCTAGGACACGCAGGCGCACTAGTTTCACTGCTCTGAAAGGAGCAGTGAAAAGATCCGGCGAGGCAGCTGATTTTCTGATCAGCTGTCTCCGCACTGGAGCAATGACGAATTGCTCGGGTGCTCGCGGCAAGTTGAAATGTTAATTTCAGGGGTCCGATAATTAACATAATGAATAGAGCCCAAAGACACAACTCAAATCGGAAAACATTTCTTTAAGACACAGGGGTCTATTTACTAAGCTTTGTTAGGAGATAAAGTGAACGGTGATAAGGTACCAGCCAATCAGCTTCTAACTGCCATGTCACAGGCTGTGTTTGAAAAATGGCAGTTAGGAGCTGATTGGTTGGTACCTTATCACCGTTCACTTTATCTCCTAACAAAGTTTAGTAAATAGACCCCTAATGCTGGGTACACAGCTGGGTACAATTGATCAGCCAATATAACTGCTGCACGTCGGCCAGTGTGTACCCGCCATATGTCGGTGAACGTCGTCGTACACCGACATATCGCATTGGCTGTGTTGCACAGCCGATGGACAGATATGTCTGCAGACATATCTGTCCATCAGCAGGTGTGTACGGGTGGTCGGCAAACAGCACACACACACACACAGCGGCAGCCGCGAGTAAGGGGACGGGACATGCCCTCGCCCCGCCCCTGGGACCTGAGGGCACAAGCAGATGATGGCTGTTTAGTGTGTATGAACGACCATCATCTGCAGATATATCTGTCAGGTGTGTACCCACCTTAAGACTTTTTACCCCGAGGTATCTAAGGAACTGGAGCACTGTTATGTGTCAGCATGTGGAGTCTATCTATAATCTATTGTACTTTTGTAGTTGGATAGCAAGACGTTGAATATCGTAAAACTTCCATAACTCAGACAGTGCAAGTCTTCATTGTCAATGCCAGTACTCAAAAAAAGTGCCAATACTCACCTAAAGCTCCAGGCTGATACAAGCTGGCGCAGTCTGGATAAGTGAGCCGATGCTTATTTTATTCTTTTCTTAAATTATTTCACAGATTTTTTTTTTCCTGTTTATGGAACTAGTTATATGAAATAAAAATGAAACCAAAAGGGAGGTGCCGGTACCAGGCTGTAGGGAGGGCGGTTCCAGCGGTGTGTGAGCTCTGGGCGCCAAAAAGGTCAGAGGGTGCTGGTTGGAGTGCGGCAGCTGTTTAATCGCTGACAGACTGCCGGCGCCAGATGCACTGCTTCTGGCAGCTCCGTGCGTGTGAAGCCATGACATCACACGCACGACTATAGGATCCGCAGACACATCCTAGTGAAGAGGCAGGAGTAGAGCCACAGATGCTAGTGATCCATGCAGCCAAAACAGTGAGTGGTGTGCTGCGCAGCGCAGAGAGGGCATCTACTGACGCCAGTGAGTGTGCCCTAGATGGAAACTGGGGAGGGATATGGGCAACATGGCTAGCGGAAATGGGTGGGGTAAAGGTGGCATAGGGTGGAGAAGGGCAGTGTACAATCTGTATATATCCTTTCATTTCTGCTCCTCCTGGCTGTGAATCCGCTACTGCAGTCTCGGCCGTTCATTTTCAGCCTCACAAAGGTGAGTGGGGTGACTCCGAGGTGGTGAATTGACTGCCCGTCAGTCTACACTGTAGAATCTTCATCATAAATTGTTGAGTCTCTATCCTGAGGTAATTAAAATATTATAAAATAGAAAAAGATGATATATACACATAAAGCATATTGAATTTAAAATTATAATGTAATACATGTTGAACACACCCACATTACCAAAATGTTGTATTGGGGGAGGTGCACCATAGCATAGGCATGCTCCAGGCACATGGCTATATTGCTATACCTCTGGTTGATACTACTGCGCACCCAGGGCTGTGACAGCCGCCCTGGGCACAGGTGACAGGGGGCGTGGTCTAATTGCGGGAGACGTTGCCATGCCCCCTTAGAATAAAAGAAAAAAAACAAATGTTTTCCGCAGCGCGGGGGAGGCGCCGCTGTGTGGCCCTCAGCCCGCCGCTCAACGCGATCAGCGTGAGCATAGGAGACTGCTCCGGCTGCTGCTTTAGCAGCCGCGAGCAGTCTCCCAGTGCAGCCCAGTACACATCAGCATGTGCTGGGCTGCTGTGACGTAAGAGGAAGGGGGAGCGGTGCTGGACCCGGGCCCCAGCCGGGCCACTCCAGCAAGCCCGGACCCGGGTAATTAGTACCCGCTTCCTCCCCTCTCGGTGCCCCTGTGTGCACCCCTGAATAGCACAACAGAGCGCAGAACTGATTGTCATATTGGGTAGATGCAGGAATGGCATCCACTATAGAAGCAATTAAATGGATATGGATAAGATTTGTACTTTTTCTTTAGATGAGAGTGCAGTGAATAAATAAATATCGTCAGGTTGTGCAGGTTCGTGGATGAGGGAGGGTGTCGGCATGGAATGATATATCGATCAGTGTGGGCTCAATGTCCACTGCACAATATAATGAACTATTGGACGATAAGGATGTCATTATCATTTGATCTTTCAATCAATTGTGTAGTGGATACGCTGTTCGAATTCTTTCACTCGCTATCTCTTTTAGGGGTATATTTACCAATTATCAGGTCTAGGGCCCGATAATTATAATTTCTTATTGCCGCATATAGCAGCAATAAGAATTGAAGTGTCAGCAGAATTTACCATCAATCACATGTAGGGACGAGGTCTCCCATAGCCCGTCGCTGTAAGTAGTAAAGACATTGCTAATGCAATCACTTTATTTCCGGGTTTGGACCCTGTCGCACTACTGCTCATGCGCTGTCGTCAGACTGAGCTTGTACGAACGGAACACTCTTACGGAAAATATTGCGGAATATAGTCCATAGGCTACAATGTAAAACAAGGGACCAAAGCAGATCTCTCCAATATCTGCTGCGATCACCCTTTCATACACGCTGAGGATGCTTCATTATTGTAGGTATCCCACATTTTTCTTTTTTTTAATAAATATACCCCTCAGTCACATGTGCACAACAAAATATAACCATCACACCACCAACCACATTACAGTATATCACAAATATTTTCCCTTTAAATTTAATCCATCAATTTCTAGAGAGGTTTCAATGTAAGCATATTGCAAACTAGAAACGACCGGGGAGGAATCTCTAAGGCGTATATGGAACATTTAGATAAAATAGCATCACCCAATTTCTGGTGTGCATTATTTATTATCAAAAGGTAAGCTAAGGTGAAAACCTTCCCCCTTTCTCACTGCTGTTTTATAGTGTGCTCACCCAAAGCCCTTTAATAACACCCACAATGCAGGTGCCCACTTCATCACAGAAAGTCATACATTCAAGTAAACAATACCACCTGTAACACAGCTCAAGATGTGACCTTTCACCTCTATTCACCAGAGATCTCAGCACAAAGTGACAAGGCTTGAAAATGTTTAGTTTAGACTGTAGGAAAGGGGTGACAGATGCCTCATTTTCCTCTTTACCTCACGCTTCGTTTGCTTGCAGAGCAAATTGTGGCTCAAATTAATCATGCAGCACAATGTTTATCCGGAATTCACTGTATAAGTTCTATAATGTAGTCTTTGGACCTGATACAGAGTTGCACATAAGTTGTATCTTATTTTACCTTTTTTGTTTATTGTGCATGTCTTTTTGCTATGCGCAAATATTGCCCTGGTGACTCGGCTGCGCCTTTGTACTTACCCTCCAAGAGTGCCAGGATGGGTTTCGGAAGGTCGTGTAGATGCTGCCAAGGTTGTGTCAATGTGCCTAAGATGTCCACCTAAAAGGCGCAAACGCATCTGTTTGGACTTTGGAGTGATATGACTTGCATATACACAAACCCTGGAGTTAGTTGCAAGCACTATTGCCAACTCTGAAATGACAAACAAGCAACTGATGAGTGAAGAACAAGCCCAATCCAATCAAGTCCAACTGAATATAATGGTACGGGGGTGGGGGTAATTTAATGATAACCACACACTTTATTCTATATTGTTAATTTTATTAAAATGCATATAAATATTTATTTGCAACCAAGGTCGCAGTCTGGGATCACCGTTGCAACAGTCAGTCGCGATTGTTGCACTTTCGGTCAGGCCGCGGTAGCTGAAGCTTATCGCAGCCTGGCCGAGTCCTGCCAGCCTGCAAGGCCAGGAAGTCTGAGTCCATGAACACAGATCCTGGCTTTGCCACTCCCAGAAAATGGGGGCAGAATGCAGGACCCGTTCTGCACATGCACAGAATGGGCCCTGCACAGATTCCCAAACAGCGGGAATCTGCGATCAGCAGCGCACTACTGTCAGGCCCTCTGTGCATGGTAAAGTGCAGGACAAAAGGGAAATTTAAGCAAACGCCATAAAATAACTGACATATGGGAAAATGGAACTTGTATTGATCGTTTAAATAAGTCATGTTCTAGTTAGCCAAAACTATATAAATACGGAGAGATAGATAATACGGAGAGATAGATAATACAGAGAGAAATACAGAGAGATAGATAATACAGAGATAGATAATACAGAGAGAAATACAGAGAGATAGATAATACAGAGAGAAATACAGAGAGATAGATAATACAGAGAGAAATACAGAGAGATAGATAATACAGAGAGATAGATAATACAGAGAGAAATACAGAGAGATAGATAATACAGAGAGAAATACAGAGAGATAGATAATACAGAGAGAAATACAGAGAGATAGATAATACAGAGAGAAATACAGAGAGATAGATAATACAGAGAGAAATACAGAGAGATAGATAATACAGAGAGAAATACAGAGAGATAGATAATACAGAGAGAAATACAGAGAGATAGATAATACAGAGAGATAGATAATACAGAGAGATAGATAATACAGAGAGATAGATAATACAGAGAGAAATACAGAGAGATAGATAATACAGAGAGAAATACAGAGAGATAGATAATACAGAGAGAAATACAGAGAGATAGATAATACAGAGAGATAGATAATACAGAGAGATAGATAATACAGAGAGAAATACAGAGAGATAGATAATACAGAGAGAAATACAGAGAGATAGATAATACAGAGAGATAGATAATACAGAGAGAAATACAGAGAGATAGATAATACAGAGAGAAATACAGAGAGATAGATAATACAGAGAGAAATACAGAGAGATAGATAATACAGAGAGATAGATAATACAGAGAGAAATACAGAGAGATAGATAATACAGAGAGAAATACAGAGAGATAGATAATACAGAGAGAAATACAGAGAGATAGATAATACAGAGAGAAATACAGAGAGATAGATAATACAGAGAGAAATACAGAGAGATAGATAATACAGAGAGAAATACAGAGAGATAGATAATACAGAGAGAAGAGAAATACAGAGAGATAGATAATACAGAGAGAAATACAGAGAGATAGATAATACAGAGAGAAATACAGAGAGATAGATAATACAGAGAGAAATACAGAGAGATAGATAATACAGAGAGAAATACAGAGAGATAGATAATACAGAGAGAAATACAGAGAGATAGATAATACAGAGAGAAATACAGAGAGATAGATAATACAGAGAGAAATACAGAGAGATAGATAATACAGAGAGAAATACAGAGAGATAGATTATACAGAGAGATAGATAATACAGAGAGAAATACAGAGAGATAGATAATACAGAGAGATAGATAATACAGAGAGAAATACAGAGAGATAGATAATACAGAGAGAAATACAGAGAGATAGATTATACAGAGAGATAGATAATACAGAGAGAAATACAGAGAGATAGATTATACAGAGATATACAGACAGGCAGCTAAACATAAAAGGATTGGTGAAGCAGCTATGTAACCAGGGGCGCCAAGAGCGACGCTGAGCCCAGGTGAAGGGGGATGTGACCTAATCGCGGGAGGCGTGGCCATGCCCCCCTTCCGGGAAATAAATATTTTTGCAGCGTCGCTGCGCGCTGGGGAGGGGGGCGCTTTGAGCCCCCCAAGTCCGGCGCAAAGCCAGTGGGGGCGCTATCAGTGTGATCGCTTCCCCCATAGGCATAGAAGACTGCTGCTTCTGCTGTCTGTCAGTGCAGCCCAGTTGCTGTAATGAAAGAGGGAGGGGGGGCGGCGCCGAGGCCGGGCCCACAACGGGCCCCTCCAGGAAGCCCGGGCCCGGGCAATTAGTACCCGCTCCCCCCCCCCTAGGCGCCCCTGTATGTAACATGTGCTTACCTTATTAATGGGACCTGGCTACGCAAGCCCAAAAGCAAGCTGCCAAAAATATAAACAAGCCCAAAAACAAGCAACAGTCAAAGAAACAAGCAAGTTGAAGAAAAAAAACAAGCCCAATTCCGCTTTTTTTAAGCGGACTTGGCAACTATGGTTGCGAGCTGCTGCAAGTGATGATAACGGCTGTGGGCCACATCTGATTTGCCAAATGCATTGAATACACACCCAATTATGCAAATGTAGTATAACTGCAATGGCTGTAATATAATAGCAGGAATACAGTGCACTGAACACTCGTCTTTTTTCCTTTTTTTTTTTTTTAATAAAACATCTTCCTTTTCAGCTTAGGAAGATGATGGCTTCTACTACGTTTATTAGTGTAATAAGTTGACTTTAAAAAAAACTTGTATATTCGATTTAAACTTAATATGCTCCAAGAGACTTGGCTTCTTATTATCTACACATTCATGCCATTTACTGTAATGAGTATGAATTGTGTACTAAGTTTTTGTGAGTATGTCGGGCCTGACTCTGTAGTGCACGGTAGTGCGCATATACGGTCGCGGGCACACGCCTTGCGTCTCAATTTGCAGCGTACACAACTATGTAGCAGGACACATCTGTAAGTAGAATTATTTTATATTGAATTCAGTAAGATACAGGCAACCAATGTAAGGACTGACAGAGCTGAGCAGCAGCAGAACGTTGTGTGAGAGAGCGATGCCGAGCACGGATAAAGGGGGGCGTGACTTAATCGCGGGAGGCGTGGCTACGCCCCTCTTCGAGGAAATAAATATTTTTGCAGCATCGTTGCGCGCTGGGGAAGGGGGCGCTGTGAGCCCCCAAGCCAGGCGAATAGCCAGTGGGGCTACGTCTCTTGGAGCATATTAATTTAAATCGAATATACAAGATTTTTAAAGTCAACTTCATATATATATATATACATACACACACACAGACACATATATATATATATATATACACACACACACATATATAGGTTTAGTACACTAATATATATATATATATATATATATATACACATATATATATATATACACACACATAATAATTTATATATATATATATATATATATATATATACATACACACATACATACATTACACCAGAGCCGGATTATAGGGAGGGCGACAGGGGCGGTCGTCCCAGGGCACCCACACATAGGGGGCCCCATCATCCTGTCCCCAGCTGGCCTGCCCCTTCCCCAAGATTAACTTTTTGTTTTTCTTTTATCGGAGCCGCCTGTTGTGGCCCGCGCTTAAGCCCTGCCCCCTTCTGCTGCCTCTGAAGAAATGTTTATGTGCATCTGTGTCTGTCCATATGTATATATATGTGTGTGTCATACTGTGTGTATATATATATATATATGCGTGTGTGTGTGTGTGTGTGTATATATATATATACACACATATATACACACACACCATACAGGCAGCACGATGTATGTGTGTTATATATATATATATATATATATATGTTAATATACATACAAATATATATATATATATATTACATATACACACACACACACACACACACACACACACACGTGTATATATATATTTTTTTTTATTGATAGAGGCCCCCACAGACCTTAATCTGGCCCTGCATTACACACACACACACTTACCATTTAGCAGCTGCAGGTTGGAGATGGTGCCTGGTCCTGTCTCCATGTCAATAAGCCCTGCACCCGATTCGCGGGTCAATGGGGGAGGGGCGGGCCAAATTATGCAATTCTAATTATATTGCATCATATTGGCTCCGCCTCCTCCCCATTTACCCGTGAATCACAGAACTTTACAGCGAGGGGCGGGGCTTAATAACATGGTGGTGCTTGCTCTCCCATCTGTCAGGGGGGGTTTCTGGGTACTCAGACACCCCCCGTGTCTGCTAGTTTTGTGTGGTCTCTGCGATCGCAGTGATGCAATCGCGCATTGTGATGCATATGCATGCGCAGTACGCAACAATCACCCATCTGCATGTGTAATCGCAATTCGTAATTTATCAGGCCCTGAGTGCATAAATTAGAGTTTTTGCAGCACATTATGTGAGAAATGGGCATATTCAGAATGTTTCTTAGATGCATGTAACATGATTTGTAAACAGATTGAATGTGGAGAATAAAGTTCAGAGTTAAGGACGGCACCGAGGCAGTAGGGTAAATTGTCATGGTATCAACAGAAATAGATATGTCAGGTTGGTAACTATTGTTAGCCAGTGAAAATATTATTATGTTTTTGTGATATTAAATTTGAGGTGGCGAGATGACATCCAAGATGAAATGGCAGAGAGGCATTTAGTAACGCAGGTCAATAAGGATTACCAAAAGCAGAGGACCTGGGACCGAGCATCATGGTACCACTCCCACTGATAGAGAAAGCCAAGAGAAGGTGGATCCAGATAAATGAACACAGAAAGCGATTTCATAAGTAGAATGAGAACCAGGATAGGGCTGAGTCCTGAAGACCAAGGTATTGTAGTATTTGTATGAGAATAGAGTGGTCAACTGTATCAAAAGCAGCAGAGAGATCTAGGAAAATAAGAATAATTTGTGTTTTATTTTCTGAATAAGACTAACCAACTAGATAAAATACTACATTTTTATTGGTAGCCTTTTCCCTCTAGTGTGTGAGGATAAAAGCTATTTACTCTTCAAAATGGTTCCTTCACCAACAGTTCCAGAAGGTTGACAGGAAATGCTACATGGATCCTGGAGGCAGGTGATAGCTGTAGGCTGTATGTTAAAAGATAAATCTTTTTGCTATAAACCAATGTATGTAGATCCTAGTTTGAATAAGGGCATCCACAGGGAAATGTTGCATGTGAAGAAGCACACTATCACCCACTAAGGATTCTGTGCTGTCTTCTGCAGTATGGAAACCTCTCTTTGCTTAGATACCACCATCCAGTGTCACTTTTGCAGCCTCTTCCACAGTCCCTGGTGACCCTGCTGAGTATTTGTTTGTAGAGAAATACAGGATGGAAACTAAAATGAAGGGAAAATGGGGATGATCCGATGGAGTCCTGCACCAGAATGTTCTGTCTAATGCCTTCGCATCTAAGATTTTGGGACCAGTCCTAGGAATCTGAAACAAAGCGCCAGGGACTAGTTAGCATGCTTATTGTTTTATCTGTCTTTTCAACTTGAACTACAGAGATGAGATGGAGTGAAATTCCCAGCCTCTTGCAAAAGGCCTTCCAAAAGCGGGCTCTGAATTGGAAAACTCAGTCATAGACAATCTCTTAGGGAAGTTTCTTTTGCTAAAATATCTCTTTGGTGACGATCTTGGGGAGTTGGAGAGCTGACAGCGTTTTTATTTGTAGGATGTGAAGTGAATTTGCTAGAAAAAGTGATCCATTAACACCAAGTTGCTGGTAATACCTAGGGGAGGTAAGTTACAATATCCACAGAGACAACGATCAATGGCCTCTGTGGAATGGGCAGGTGCGCGAATTGTTGTGCTGTTGCTTTTGTTTCTATGCCGTTGCAACTGTAATTCGCCCCCTTCACACGTAATTGGATTGAGCCCATCATGTTAAGTCACCACACCTGCCGAGAGATCAACTTCTTTGCCCACTGAAAATGCTAACAGGTTTTTACGGTTGAGGAGTATAGAGTG
The DNA here is from genome assembly GCA_031769625.1 of Taudactylus pleione. NCBI lineage: Eukaryota > Metazoa > Chordata > Amphibia > Anura > Myobatrachidae > Taudactylus > Taudactylus pleione. The sequence goes on from JAUIMM010000129.1 coordinate 3,207,624, forward strand.
GGGGACTGACTTCCTGCAGGGACCGCCGATACTGACATCTCAACTGGGCAAATTTAAATGCCCACCTAGTTGTGAAGTCAGCCAAGACACATCGAGCAGTCGATTAGTAAGTGTGTATAGCTTACCAATCGGCCGCTCTGATGGCAGATCGGTCTTTTCACTGGTCCAGCGTCTCAGTGTGTACCCAGCATAAGATTTCTATTAACCCCTGTATCTGGCTGGATTCTGAAGATTCCCATGAAAGCTTGTCTGGGCCATCTGGTGAGTAAAGGATGGAAGTTTGCAGAGGTTCTGCTGGCATTTTCATTTAAAAACTTACATATGGAGAAGCTAGTGCATAGATGTCTTGCACGCTCCTCAGCCAGGCCACACCCCCAAAATATATGACATGTATATGGAAGAAAGGTGTTATTTATTTGAATTAATATATTGTATTGTTTCACAACAATGATTCGAGATATCCACCTCCACTGTTCTTTGTTTGCAATCTAGTATTTATCTTAACAGGTCCAAGTCTGGAGGACATACCAACCTAACCTCTGGTGTCCATAGAAAATTATTAATTAATTACTGATAATCTATGTAATCCCTATCACACAGAGGAGTCTGAATGTTGAAAATCTTATTTTTTGCATCCAACCCGCTGCAAGTAACAACTGTGGATTTTAAAACACCGGAGCAATTCAACATTGCAGTGCGGAGACAGCTGATCCGAAGCGGTCTCCGCGATCCCTATCACTGCTACTTCCGTAGCATTGCAATTTAGCACTGCTGAGTCTGACTCAGCAGTGCTAGTGCACATTATGTAAACTTGGGTTCACACATGCCCTGGAAGCCCCGATGTCCAGCGGAGGCAGCCAGAAGGATCTCTCTTCGCAACCGCTGACTCCTTCCCATAGAGAAGGAGCAGGCTCTGGGAATTAGCAGAATCTGAAGAGATAGTGAAGGTTCCCCCTGTCAAGCTCTGAAAATTTTGTATTTTTACAGCTTGATGAAGTTTGGTAGCCATGCCAGATCGGGAGTGAAAGGTAAGCAGGATCTGTGATATCTCCTGCGTTACCTTTATAATGAATGGCCCCGATCCTTAATTTCTACAAAAGTGAAAATGTTAACTTTCACTTACTTTTGCAGAAATAAAGGAATGATAAATAGACCCCAGAATGTATTATAGCCCCTAATTTCATATATGAATTATATATAAACTGACTATGTTCTTATCTGTATGAATTTCCCTTCTCAATATAAATGATGGTTTCTATGATAAACTATGAGGGGCAGATTTAATTACATGCGACGTGCCTTCAGCAGCTCAAGTTGCGCATATATTAGCCATTTACAGTAGTCTGATCTTTGCATGCACCTTCATAGTCTGTGAACTGATATCAGCCTTCCGTGCTGTAATGACCGAAGTTGCAGGAAGCCATTTCAGCTGCTTCTGTGTCTGTTTGACTCTGTCCCTAAGTATTATTTACAAACTGCGATTAATATAGAATCGTTCTGCACCTTTATAAGTACAGCTGCCATCAAAGATACCACACAGTCACTCCCTTGGCTGAGAAATTAGTCTACGTTACGTTTTACATGTTCACCTCCACATGTGCATGATGCAAACAATGAAAGATCACTTCCAAGTCAGACAGATTTTAACACTACTCTCTTCAATCATTTTACATTTCTAAATGACTGTTTGCTATAGCTTCATGTATGTATTTACCGTTTAGTGAACCATGAGCTAGGAGTCAATGGAAATATCTTTATGATATTTGTCACATTGGCATGTTTGAATATTTTATTATGTTACTCAAAATACTCTAAGAAATATGCTTTTCCACAATGGTGCAATAGCAATGTGTAATATGCTTCCCAAAAGTATAGGATGAGACCCAATTGTGTCTATTCAGGTATAGTGGGGTACTAGGTCTTTTGTGAGGAACAGAAGGCGGTGCAATGTCCCCCAAAACCCTATAAATGAGTCTTCGCCATCCATTATTATTATTCAGCAAAACAAAACCTTGCACACTCATGAGTCTCATATGCACTCAGGAAGGGTCTGAACCTCTATTCACACGACCTCCAGACACAGGAGACAGAGCCAACTAGCTATGTGGTTATCCTTGGAAAATTAACGTCTTCAAAAAAGAAAAGTAGATGACGTGCAACGTCACACAAAAGACCACTTATATCATACTTTTCCACAAGCCTAACCATCACAAAGTCAGGGTCTCTGTGGAGAGAGATTGATCTGGTCTTTGAATGTGGTGTTCTTAACTATAATTAATCATTTCATTTAAAGTATAAAATTTTTTGATGCAACATCTACATCGGAAAAGCTTCTTCAAAAACTACACGTAAGGTCCATGTCCACAAGTTTAGTGACAGAGCTCAAGAGGACGAAAACAAAAACATTAATTTACTTGTATATTTGAAAAGATCTTCCTTGGAAGCACGCTGTTGCCATCTTGTCCAGCTATACCCATAATATCCAGCTATGCCATTAGCCAATTAACTGAATGGAATAAGATTATTTTAAATAAGTTTGTGCTGGAGGAAACAATTTTACTATCTGCTTGTAAAACTCCACCTAAGATGTGGAAGAGGTCTCACTCTCCATTGCTTGAACAATCAGTGGAAATTCTTTTCATGTTGATGCCATTCAGTATGAAGGACCCAGACTTGGAAAAGAAAAAAAAATCTCTAAATTTTCTCACCCTGCACAAAATAAAGCAAAAGAATGTTTGAAAGCCATTTATTAGTATGACAATACTAAGATAAGGGCACCCATAGACCGTTTGATTTACTTGTGAATTTAGGGTATTTGATTGAGATTGAAGAAGGCTGGTCGGATTGAGATATTTCATTTTGTCATGTGCCGCAATACCTTGTAATGGACCAGCAAGGGAACTTTTCATAGATTAATGTGGTGTGCAGTCCTTTTGAAATTCCAATGTGTCTTCTTTATGCATATGTATAGAATAGACTATAGAGAATTTGTATTAAAAGCTTGAAGTTATAATATACACAAAAGAGGAAAGGCATTTGAAAGCTATTGACACTCTCTCTTATTTAGTTGTAAGTGACATTTATATTACTCAAACTTTGAAAAGTACAATATACATATTCTTAAAAAATGTGTAACAAGAGAATGCTGATTAGAGAATTTCATATTTTATATATATATATATATATATATATATATATATTAGTTCAATTTATTAAACACTAGAATAAAATCTATATGAAGGTCTAATAGATACATTCAAAACTTTCCTCTATCACAGACCTTTATTATCTTGAGGATGGACATTTGGTATGAGTGATTATAGGTATTTCAATCATTTATTTTTATTATTATAAAATAAAATTAATAATAAAAAATAGAAAGCCATTGATAATTTGAAGTCATTTAATTTTTCAACAATTATTTACACATTTCTGTGACTTTGTAATTATGAACTGCCACAGAAGATTAAATTTGATTTTTAGAATGTCTTACTCATGTCCCTACAGCTAAGAAGAAGCTGTACAATCGTTGTGTATGTGGTATAAGTATCTATTATAACTGGGATTGTTCAGACTATGCTTGCCTTTTTAGATTATTGAATCAGGTAAGAACTGTCAGCCCTAACTGTTGTGCTATCTTAGTGATGACTCCAATGGGAATCACTTCCTACAAATAAATATCTTAAAGAAAACAATCAAATAACATTTCAAAACAATACATAAAAATACAAAAATATTTAAAAGAGGTAAGCATTAGAGACAATGTATGGTATATGATCTTCCTATACCTAAAGTACAATATAGAATGTAATTAACTTATTTATTATGAAAAATATTTAGATGCCCAGAACACAAAAGGATAACAATTGATAGGATACATTGGCTATCATGTATCTAGAGAGCAATTTATATTTATACAAATACAGTGCACATTTTATTACAAACCATTTGTTTGTTTAACCCCCTAATTAAAACCTTGACTACTAACTATACAGTTCTGAAGCAAAATTATACCTGATAAAGTCCTCTTTGGACTGATATTGCAAACATTAAACAATGGTAAATACCGCAATGTAGAACTAGGTCTAAGATTACCTTTTGTTCATGCAGTCTGGAAGTGTTTAAAAAAAAAAGAGACATGTTTCTAAAAGGGCCAAAACATCTGCGCAGCAAATCCCTGATCCCGACATCAATCCGATAATCTGCAATCAAAACATCAACCGGCGGGCATCTGTGATCGGCGATCTATCTGGGAATCAGATAAATTCTGCATGTTAAAAATCCCCGATTTCCCGATCCTGAGCATTTTGTGCCAATGCAGGTAAATCACAGGCTATTACATTTGGGTTTATTTTTAATATCTAGAAGATTCATCAAATTTATTATTAAGATGTAGGTACTTTACTTGCATCCATTTCATTTTCTTTGGAAAAAAAAAAACAGAGCAAACTTATTAGGGCTAGAGATGAGCATTGCAATTCCGAGTCGGATCAAAGTCTGGCTCGGGTTTTCCTGCCTGACTCGGATCCGAAAACGAGGCAAGATATCATCCTCCCACTGTCGGATTCTCATAGGTTTTGGATTCTATAAAGGTCCTGGTGATCGGTGCCATTTTCACTCCGACTGTGGAGAGTATACAGAGCAGACTAGCTCTGTTCTCTGTTGTTCAAAGGTGGAGTGTTGTAGTTGTTCAACGGTGAATTGTCGGGCTGGGGCTGCAGTACATAAAGTGGGGGGTGCTGCTGTGTCACTGTTGTCCTGTCAATCAAGGGGCTAGGGCTGCAGTTCATAAAAGGGTGCTGTGTCGTCCAGGGGTGCTCTTCCCCAGTGTAAAAAAAATAAAAGTTAAAATTAATAAATATCATTCCACAAAAAATAAAAAAAGATCTATTATTTCTGTGTGCTATCTACGCTATTATTGTTTGGTGACACTGCCGATCAGACCACAATTTAACATCCACGTATTTGTGACTCTGCAGGTGGTCCGTCCGCACTCCGCAGGGGTGCTTTGTTGTCCATAAAGGGGTGCTCTTCCCCCAGTGTAGAAAAAAATATATTGTTCGGTGACACTACCGGCCAGACCGCAGTTCATCATCCACGTATTTGTGACACTGCAGGTGGTCCGTCCACTCTCCGCAGGGGTGCTTTGTTGTCCATAAAGGGGTACTGTGTTGTTCATCAAGGGGCTGCATTCTCTTCCCCAGTGTAAAAGTTAAGTAAAATTAGCATTCCACAAAAAAAAAAGATATTTTTTTTCAGTTTTTTTGTGTGTGTGCTAACTACGCTATTATTGTTCGGTGACACTGCCGGCCAGACTGCAGTTTATAATCTACGTATTGTGACACTATAAGTCGTAGCGCAGAGTGTCACAATATTTTCTATGAATAAGAATAACACAAAGTGGTAGCTTAGCTTTCTTCTTACTCATAAAACATATTGTGACACTAAGTGGTAGCGCAGTGTTTTACTCATGAAAAATCTTGTGACACTAAGTGGTAGCACAGTCTGTTATTCTTTTCTTATTCATAAAAAATATTGTGACACTGTAGGTCATTGATACCACAATGTAATATTTAAAATTTGTTCAAATTGACGTGTGTGCTGTACCCCACTTCATTCGTGTTTGTTGAATTGCAGAACGATCTGTTGAGAGAGCAGGAACCACATACTAGTGCTGGAGCTGCTGCCAGTGCCACCAGTCATGATGATACTAGTCAGTCTACATCATGTACTAAAGCCAATGCCCAACGGCATATAGGGCTTAAGTCAGGGCATCTAAAATCATAAAACCAACCTTTTGCAGTGGTAAATAAAAAAAATCAAAGGGAAAGTTAGCTGCAGAAAGACATAAAATTGGCAATATGCCTTTCACCACACAAAGTAACAAGGAAAGGCTAAGGCCTTGGCCTTTATTTATGACTGGTGGTTCTGCCTCTTATGATGATGTAAGCCTTTCTCCCTGTAGACGTTTAAAAAAAAAATGAAAATCGTTAAGGCACAGGAACCAACTGGCTCAGAAATGTCACAAACCCCTGAGGAGAGTATGTGTGTGTTGACGGGTGCCATGTGTGAGCCTGACCTTTCCAATACAGTACTCAAAGAGGAGCTTCCTTCCAGTACTTGTGCATCCTCTGCAAATGTGGGGGTGAGCAGCACAAGTCAACATGCTGATATAGAAATTGAGGATGCTTCTGTGGAAGTGCACCAGGATGAGGAGGATATTTGTGTAGCTGACGCTAATAAGGATGTTTATGATGAGGATGTTGTTTGTGTAAATCAGGCCCCAGTGGAAACAGTTGTTGCACATGATAAGGAAAAGCCCATTGTCATGCCTGGGCATAAAACAAAAAATCCACTTATGTGTGGAATAATTTCTACCCAAATCCAGACAACAATTGTCAAGCCATCTGTACCCGTTGTCATGCCACAGTAAGTAGAGGTAGGGACCCTAACCATCTAGGAACCTCCTGTTACATCATCTACAGCGCATCCATCAAAAGTGCTTGCAAAATTTTGAAACTTTGGCTAAAAAAGGAACAACAAGCAGTTCACTGTCAGCTAGCTCCCTTCACTCTTCTAGATCCAAGCACCTGGCATCTTCACCCCCAACACCTTCATCAACAATATCCTCAATCATGATCGGAAGTAGTCCTGCATCCAATTTGATAAGGCTAACTCAGTCCTCCCCTATCTTGGATTCCTCAGAAGAATTCTTGAGCGCTATGCCTGCTGCTGCTGCTTGGAGTGGATCTTAATCCCAGAAAGGGACCAGGAAGACTACTAGTAGTAGTTCTAAAAAACAATTGACTGTTAAACAATCCTTTGCAAGGGGTAGAAAGTATGACAGCAGTCACACAGTGGATCACTGATGCCATAACATCGATGCTGGTATTAGATGTGTGCATCTAATATTCACCATTAGTGCAGTGGGTTTTAGACCATTATTATTACATTTTATTTATAGGGCGCCAGAAGTGGTCCGCAGCGCCGTACATACTGTAAAGGGTACACAGAACATTACTTTACAATACAGTAACCAAATTATAAACAGCACAAGTAACAATTAGCACACAATTCTCCATACACAATACAGCAGGGAAGGTAAATGCTGTCCTAGAAGTGCTAGAGAAGAGGGCTGTGAGACAGTGAGGAGGAGGACCCTGCTCCTAGGAGCTTACAATCAAGGGGAGACAGACAGATGACATGAGGGATGAGTGTGTAGAGGGGGACCTGAGTGCAGGAAGTAGGCAAGGTAGAGATGGTTGAGGCAGGAGGGACAGAGACAAGGTGACACTGTTATGTGGTGGAAGGGTATGCTTTGATGAAACAGTTGGGTTTTCAGTGCACGTTTGAAGCTCTGCAAGGTCAAGGGGAGCCTGATCGAGCGAGGGAGCTCATTCCAGTGAAGGGGGGCTGCACGGGCAAAATCTTGGATAAGAGGATGAGATGAAGTGACCAGGATGGAGGAGAGGTAACAGTCATTGGCAGACCGGAGTGAGCGGGATGAAGTATGTAAGGAGATGAGGTTGGAGATGTAGGGAGCAGTAGAGTTAGAGAGGGCCTTTTATGTGAAGGCGAGGAGCTTGAAGAGGATTCTGTAGGGGAATGGGAGCCAGTGCAGGTTTTGGCAGAGGGGAGTAGCAGAAGTGGAATAGCAGGAGAGGAAGATAAGTCTAGCTGCAGCATTGAGCAGACTGGAGGGGAGCAAGATAGCAACGTGGGAGGCCAGTGAGGAGAAGGTTGCAGTAGTCGAGCAGAGAAATGATTAGTGAATGAATAATCAGTTTGGTAGCATTCTGGGAGAGGAAAAGTCTAATGCGAGCAATATTGAGGTCCTGTGTCCCCTCTACCAATCCCATCTAGGTTCCACTTCACTAGAAAAGCAATTCCCAGCCTGTACAGGGACGTTAAAAAAACTTAGTGTCCTCCAAAATGCCGTTGTACCCACTGTCCACTTAACCACAGATATGTGGACAAGTGGAACAGGGCAAATGCAATGTTACATGAAACAGCCCACTGGGTGGGTGTATTGCCTTCAGCAGGACCAACAGCAGCAGCACCTAAGAGACAGCAGCTCATTCAGAGGCAGGCTGCTCTATGTATCACCGGTTTCGCTAAGAGGCATAATGCTGAGAACCTCTCAGAAAACCTCAGGGAAGTAATTGCAAAATGGCTTACCCCGCTTGGACTCTCCTCAGGATTTGTGATTTCTGTCAACGCCACCAATATTGTGAGAGCATTACAGCTGGGTGAATTCCAACACGTCCCATGTTTTACTCACACAATCAACTTGGTGGTGCAAAATTTTAAAAAAATTACAGGGCCGTGCAGGAGATGCTCTCTGTGGCCCGCAAAATTTCTAGACATTTTCGCCATTCAGCAGGTGCATGTAGAAGATTGCAGCACCTGCAAGAAATGTTGAATTTGCCCTGCCACCAGCTGAAGCAAAAGGTAGTTACGAGGTCGAACTACACTCTTTATATGCTTGAGTGGATGTAGGAACAGCAAAAAGTCATCCTAAGCTACAAAATGAAGTATGACATAGGAAGAGGAGGGGGACTGTACCTTACTCAAGCTCAGTGGAAAATACTTTTCCACCTTTCGAAGTAGTCACCTGTCAAGTGAGTTCAGACACTGCCAGTTTGAGTCAGGTAATTCCCCTAATTAGACTGTTGGAAAAGCATCTTGAGAATCTGAAGGAGGAGCTGAAACGAAGCGATTCCGCTAAGTATGTCAGACTGGTAGATCAGGAAAAAAATAAACTTTCCCATAAAAAGACCCACTGCTGATGCAGATGTCAACACAACCAGGTTTTGACATCTGGTTGGGTCTAAAAGAATTTACTACAATTAATGAGACCTCTACCGTGACACCATTTGATACCGTCACCATTCAAAAAATGGTTGAGGACTATTTAAATAATAGCGTCCAAATAATCATGTCAGACAGTCCGTTTCACTACTGGCAGGAAAAAAAGGCAATTTGGAGGCCCTTGCACAAACTGGCTTTGCTTTAACTTGAGCTGCCCACCCTCCAGTGTGTACTCAGAAAGAGTTTTCAGCACAGTCGGGAACCGTGTCAGTTATTGGCGTAGGTGGCTACTTCCTCAAAATGTGGAAAAGATGATGTTCATGAAAATGAACTACAAATTTCAAGAGGAAGACCTTTACCACCAATTACATCCAAAAATTAGAGGCACCAGAGGCTGTAATGGTGGATTCCAGTGGGTATGAATTAATATTGTGTGAAGATGATGAACACACCGATGAAGGTGAGAAATCGGATGATGATGGCGACAACATCTTGCCTCTGTAAAGAGAGTTTGTGCATGACCAGCAATGTCAGCTGCCCATTGGTAGCTTGTTTTGTGAGGACCCAAACAAACCAATCGCTTCAGCCACAATTGGCAGTCCCTGTCGCTGAGGTGATTGGTTTGTTAAACTGTGCATGTCCTGTTTACTATATACAACATAAGGGTGGGTGGAAGGGCCCAAGGACAACTCCATCTGGCACCTTTTTTCTTTGCATTATTTGCTGTTTGGGGCATTGCTGCCTTACATTTTAAATTGTATAGTTTATTAAACTGCCATCCTGTCTGCCACTGCAGTGTCACTCTGTGCCATGTTGGAAGCTGAACTGCCACATGTTAGTGCTGCCCACTGCTCTCGCTTAGCTTATTCAGCTAGCTAGCTCGAGGCAACCTTTTGGCCTAAACTGGATTAATTCAATATTGTGAGGTGGTCAACATTGACTGGAAATAAATGTTATTGAGGTTAATATTGTAGGAACAAAAACAGGCCCAAATTATGTGATTTCAGCAGTTATGATATTTTTAGAAAAAATACAGATCCAAAACTAAAACACGCAAGGTAGTTTTTTTAAAACCAAATCCAGATCCACAACCACAACATGGGGGTTGGCGCACATACCTAATTAGGACACAATTTTTCTGTAACAGATATATCTTTGCATATGTCTGTCCTACCCTCAGTTGGACAGAACTTGGCCAGATCTGTATTTCAGTGAAATTAGGCGTTTCCTGGGAGCATCTTGGTCAGAACAATGCAATCATATGACCCATTAACCGGAGATGTTTTACCATAGGCATGTCTATTGAGCATTAAACATATGCTGCACTGTATTAATTTCTAGAATCTTAAGTGACCACATCTAAAGCTGGGTACACACTGAACAGATATATCTGCAGATCAAGTGATCCACACTGAATCTATCTCTGGCCACGGGTCCCGCCCCCTCCCTGCGGCCTCTGCTGCAAGTGTACGGGAGGTCAACAGACCGTCCCCCTACACACTGCCTGATGGAAAGATATCTGCAGATATATCTGCCAACGGCTGTGCAGCAGAGGTGACACGATACGTGACGTTATACGGCATAAAAACTCAGCCATCAAGGTAGAGCCAGCGTCTCCACGACCACCAGCATCCACTCCTCTTGTAGCTGGTAATATCGCACTGCCGCACAGGTAACCATCAGAATCTCCAAACAACGGGACCAGCACGGGACGTCACCACATCCACCATAAGGTAGGCCACGCCCAACGCGTTTTGTCACTATTGGGACTTCGTGATATATATAGAGCTGCATATTTGTGGTATTCAGTATTAGTTTCCTAACCCAGAAGATATCTTTGATATACCCTGCTTAAGGCAATTGTTCTATAGTGTCACCTTAGAGTTGCCTAAACCATGCATAAACAACTGGCTCCTGCGTGGATTGTGGCTTCATAAATAGGCCACTAATGGAGGAAAAACTTTTGACTCTTCTTCAGATTGCTCTCTCGCTATAGCATTTACTACAGTATAAAAGTAAACAATTGTATGTACTTGACCACTGGTTATGACAAAAGCTAAATCATTTCTCTTCAGCAACACTACAGGTAAATTCTTCTTAACTGAAAACAGAGGAGTTTAATTTAAAAACTAGTATAAATGGAAGAAGATCTGCTGTCTGTCCAGACAATAACTATGACTGAGATAGACTTCATATGGGACATGTGTGTAACGTCCCAGTGGCATAAGAGTCTGTGACCTTCAATGAGGCAATGAGTTTGGTTAAGGGAGTGGAACAGGTAAAATGGGTTCTGAACTTAATAAAAGTGTCAAGTTCAGTGGTGTGCTGGGATGGATTTGGATGCATTATACTCCAAGGTAGAGAGAGATTATGGGGGAGATGTATCAAACCTTCTAAAGAGCACAGGTGGAGATGTTACCCATAGGAGCCAATCAGCTGCTAGCTTGCATTCTATAGAACATACTCAATAAATGATAACTTCAAACTAGATTTGTGCAGGCTCGGTTTGGATTTTCCGTCCAAATTTGAATCTTTCCCGCCAAATTTCAGATCTCTGAAAGAAGCAAAACATTTTGAGTCTCTATTTAAATAAAAGATGTTTAACCCCTTGTGTGTCTATTTTTTATTTCAGCTAATGTGGAGAAACGTTCTAAAGTGGCATCAATGGGAACGCTGGAGCTCCAATTTGCAAAAACAGTCAACATCTGGGCTAATTGGGACACGTGCTTCCACAATAGCTGGGACTACTTGGATGGCATATTTGCCACTCGTGTGATCCAAATTTTCTTTCCATCAACAATCCCCTGACACCCACCACCCCAAGGGTTCTGGAAATCTCTTCATGCTATTCAGCATGGAGTTGGTTGTATATAGGAGAGAAACTCACTCATTGTTTCCAGGAGGAGAACAAGCCCACACGCTCATTGGCAATCCACCCCCCCCACAACTTCAGTGGGAACCAGTCCCGAGCTGTAGCACTGGCTATTGATTGGGATTCACATATATTATTCCCAAACACTCTAATCGCCATCAACGATGGCTGTACAATAGATACGCTTACTAACAGCTGCATCTAACAATACATTCCCCTGTAATTGAGACACATCTCTAGTGGGGTTTACTGCACTTGCTTGTGCACACCTTTCTGTATTCTCTAAATTCAGGACGTAAGTTTTGGCATTTTGCAAATGGATGGAAGTGTTACCATACACACAATGCCACCTTCAGAGTCAGGGTGATGGATAACTACGCAGAATAAACCTAATAATATCAGGTGCACAACTCCAAATTATTGATAATATATAAATGCAATCTTTATATGTGGCTGCTCTAAACTATCTTTTTTACACTGCACTTTTCTTACTATGGTGGTGCCCTGGGGCATTTTAGCTGGGTCAGTTTGGGGGAGTCCTGTGCTCTGGATTCGAACAATAGTATGTTAGGGACCTACCCTAAAGAGGTTACCTGGATATGGTGGGTAGGCCCATAACCTTGGCCATGATTATGCTAAAAACCTCTATTGATTGCAAAATTTTATTGCATTTATATATTATCAATAATTTGGAGTTGTGCACCTGAGATTTGTTAGTTTCTGTGCCTGCAATTAGTCTCATCAGGTAGCACCTCCCATTATATATATTCAGGTTGTGCAGTCCAGGAATCGTTTCCATAAACCTAATAATATGTCTGGGCAGTTTATGCCATGTATGTAATGTCCCTGAAAGCTAGAAAAATATATCAGAAAAAAAAAATGTAAATCCTAAAATTCCAACTCACCCAGAGCTGGGTAATAATCACATTACATTGTGCCCATTTATTCTATCACTTTAATATTTAGGTAGGGGACAATAGAACAGGTTTAGATCCTATATAGTAGATTTATTTGTGCAAACAACTTTACGTAATTAAGCTATTTTATAAACTTTTGTATTTCACATTGTTACAATTTTTTTTTTTTTGCATAGTCTAAAACATCATCGCACCAGTCTCAGAGAGTGTCATTATTTTGCTGCAAGATTTCGCACAATAGTAAAGAAATGTTATGGGACATTCAATAAGTTACTTAAAAGAACACTTAAAATAAATGAATAATTAATCGTCGGATGTTTAACTGTATTGACTCTAAATGTCGGTCTTTATTGTGTTGTGTGTCATAAAAAATCTGAAAAAGTGCAAGGTGTGTCCAAGGATCAAAAGACTTGGGAACCACTGATCTAGTAGATTTTACATAATAATGCAGCAGATCCTATTGGCACAGATGGGGTTACTTAGGCTCTTTAGAACCTGAACTATACAGTGCAGCCTCTGCAATCCTCCCTTTGTGCATTCAGGGCTCATGCTTACAGTAAGCAGGACTAGTATTTGCCCTGAAAGACACTGTATGAAATTAAAATTACATTGTGAAACTCGGTGAAAGGAACTAAAGGTTCTCAGCTGCCGCCCTCCATTCCTAGTGGGGAAGAGAGAGAAACAGAGAAGGAAAGAGAGCAAGAGAAATATAAGTAGGATAGAGGGTGGCTGCACTCTTACTGAACATGTGTGGGTATTTCTTTGTCACACAAGGCACACACGCCCCCTTCTCTCACATTGTGTCGCTGGCTATTCTCTGTAATTCTTGTCTTGTTCTCTCTCTCTCCCAGCTCTCTGACCCTATGCCGGCCCTTTGCATTACGTCCCCGAAAAGTCAAGTCATGCCAAATTTGTGCTCTCGGCGGTGGAACCAACTCTCACACACCGCAGGGCACAGCTTGCCTTTTCTCCCTGGCCCTTTCCCACACTTTCCTATGCTCATTGTCAGCCCTTAGATTTTTTTTTCTGCTCCTATTCAGCCCAAATTAGTCACGAATGGCCCCAGCTTGGAGAAAAAAAATAAATTAGGTGGAGTTTTTTCTTTTCTCTAAATCCCGTTTACCCTTGTTACCATTACGTACCCTTTCTTCACCTCCCCCTTTGCCCCCATCATGAAGGATGGCTGTGGTTAACCCCTGATACAGGACTGTACTTCTGGGGAAGGCACTGTGCTGAATGAATTAGGAGGTGACCTCATTTGAACCTGGACAAACTCACTTTCTTCTTATGTCACAGGTATCAAAATAGATTGAAATCATTTCTAGAGCAGTTGACTAGTGTAGATGTAGGATTAGCATATAATAATGGCACAAAAAAGTGTATCTTTAAAACGCTCACATTTTTTCTATACCAGTGAGCTGTTCCATTAGTAGTGGATTATTACAATACATCTTTCACAAGTCATTCATCTCCAATTTATAGGAATGGTATCAACTGGGAGATTTAGCACACCACAGTAATCCATCTGTGACAATACAATGTCCTTAAAAAACTAGACAGATGACAGAGTCTGGTCACTCATCTAGGTGTGCTCTTGTGACTCATACACCTGACCAATATTAATCCTTTGTGTATAAGTTTACTGGGTGTTTCCACCAACCTGTTATACCTACTGTAGGTTTCTATGTATTTATTTGGTGACTTCCCTTTTATTTTGACAATTAATGTTGTATCTTATATTTGCCTCTGTGGTTTACAATTCTTCTGTATTGAACTCCCTAGTTAATCTTGTTATGTAATAGCTCTGTATTTATAATTTTTATGTCTATCTATTTCTACACACATACATATATACATACACACACACACACACATATATATATATATAGTCTCTGTATTAACCTATTAATGAGAATCAGTTGACCAGAATTGGCTTACATATGGAAAAATGGGTTGCAAGAGAAAGTGCGACCACAAAACTAATATAAACAATAGGCTTTATAATCCAAGGCACTCCACCATCTGTGGTGCCTAAAGTATGTCACCACACCATTCAAATACACAAAAAAAAAAAACATACAGGCTCTTGTCAGCTACTTCCCAAGGTGCTTATTAATTGATATGATTGGGTAAGTTTCTGTCTCTTTAAGCCAATGAGCTAGCAGGCCTAAACCCATGAAAAAAAGCCTTGTTTGTATATAAAACCTCCGCAATACCTGGTGTCAAATGATTCAGAGCAATTCTCGTGTTTTTGTCAGCTTGACAAAATTATTGCAATATTTTGGAACCAACATATCCTGAATTTAAATGAAATATACTTTTTAGTAAAACTTGGATGAGTGCAGAGCCTGTATGATTTTTTTATTTTATTTACATGGTGTTGTATATTTTTTTTCTCTCTTTTTCTTTATTACTTATTGAAAAACCTTAATACTCAACTGAAGAAAACAAAAAGCTAGACAGATGCAAGGTCTGATCATCATGCTTCATTTATGAAGTGCCAACATATTACACAGCTCTGTGCAAATTACGCACAATAATATGAAAACGAACAATTTCCAATCTACAATGTATGAAGAATTCTTGATATATAGTTTAAAAAAAACCTGTAGCTCCTGGTGAGGATAACGTACAGTAGGCAGCTATTGTAAAGCACAGTTGTTATACAGACAGTCTCTGGGGACAGTTTAACAATTTGGATGGTTGAAGAGCAAATACAGTGATCAACTCCTTATGCTGAGGTGGTATTTATCACCAACATCCCCCTCTGTTACTCTGGTCCCTGGCTACATAATTCTGAAGTAAGTGTGCTGACTGATAGATGAGTAGGGGAAACATAGAAATAATAAGTTCATTCTTGTCCCTATTCCGCCCAAGCTGTTAGCCACTGAACTACATTAATTTGATTAAAATGCTCAAAAGAATGTTGATACCCTTGTCAATTATAGCAATATGCTGGGGGGATGTGAGGATAGACATGCTAAGGGAAAGAAGGTATGGTGAGAAACCTAGGATTGTGAAATGAGGTTCTCACCTCATCTCACAGGGATGAGCCCATATAGAGTGCTCCAAAAATGAGGGTAGCTTCAAGGGAGAAAACTTACAACAAGACATGGGATGAGGTTATGAGATCGACAGACATTGGAATGTAACTAGAAGAGCACACACAATAACTAGCAGATTATTTATGTGTAAGCTTTGTAATATAAATGGCAACGGCGTTGTAGAGGGATTTGTAGATGGCACAGCACATTTCCTTCCATTTTGAAGTTTATTGGAAGTCACTGAAGAAATTAAGAATAGCAGAAGATGAAGAAAGACAGAATGTAAATGTTAGTTTTGCAGTATCATTTATGATTGATTGCAGCATGGATACGCTTTAATGGCAGGCCAGATACAATAATGTTACAATAATCAAGGTGGGAAATTCTAAGATAAGAAGAAACTTGGTGACTCCTTATATGAATAAATAAGGGTGACATGGAGATTGCCAACTTGGAAAGTGGATAGAATGATGGTAGCTTTGACTTTTAAAAAGATATTATGTAGTGGTTTGCAAGCCGATACTGTTATATATACGAGACAGACTTCCACAGGAGAGTACTGTTACTGAGGGGGGTTGTGAAAGTGATTGCCAGGTTCTAGTAAGCGCCAGGAGGCTGACGAATATGCAGATGAACAACTATGAATAGAGGCGAACCTGGTACACGTATACAGTGACAAGAGATTACAGGTTTGATTTGTGAAACAGAAGCCTGGGAGTTTTATAGTTGGCAGTGTCGGATAAGTAAATGGTGGTGCCTGGAACAGGTGTGGATATGGGTTGGAAGTAACAGAGGAGATGGAGTAAGGATTTATTATCCCTAATCTTTTTAGCACCACAGAATAAAATGTTGCGATAAGAGGGAATAAAATGAGTTCCTAGAGGTAGGCTTGCCATATCATCCCTTTAATTCAGGACACCTGTGAATATCACAGCTTCTGTGGCTGATTAAACCCATATGAAATTGAGACTTGACATCAGCTAGCCCCAGAATCTGTGTAATTCAAATATGTCCTAAATTAAAGGGATGTGACGGTAAGCTAAGCTAGAGGGGGTTGCGGTACAAAGCGATTTATTCAAAACAACAAAGCTGCATCTGTGCAGATTGTTTTGTACAAAGATCACTAGAAAACTAATAACATTTCAGTGACACATATAACACAGAGAGCATTTTAATAATCTCTAGGCAAACACTGCGTCAGGGTGGGAGACAGGCACATGTGAGGAAAGGAGTTAATCAGAGATTCAAAAGTTGCATCTCGTCCTCATTTGGGGTTGAGTTTGGGCCTGTTTAAGGCCACAAGCTCAGTCCCCCTAGTGGCCCAGAGAGCTCTAAAGACAGATGAGGCTGCTAGATCGAATGAAGATATTCCTAACTATGAGAGGAGGGCTCTTATTCAGAGAGACTACTGGTAGAGATGGACAATCATGGTTCTATGGGCTCTACACAACAATCATTGTCTCTGGGGAATGGTAAAAAACACATCTGGAGTCAAATTGGTTCTACTGGCCAGGATTGAAGGATATAGAAGACTACTGTAGGTCTTGTAGGATTTGTATATTCCAGGAGAACCTACCAGAGAAAGCTACCCACTCCTGAAGAACATTTAAAGTTGTGGACCCCTTAAATCACTCTCCATTTATTTATTGCTTGTGAATTGGACAAGAGTAATATAAGCAACATTTTGGTGGTGACGGACCATCGCACTCTATATGTGCAACATACCTTATGAAAGATCAGTGGGTTGTAATTTTGTTCATCATAGGCTACCCACCTCATCATGGAGTTGTATGAAATCTGTGGGATACAGAAATCCAGGCCGAACCGCTTCCACCTTCAGGAAGACCCTCAGCCAGAGAGATTTAATCAGATACTTAACACGACAGGCACTTTGGGTGCCAAGTGTTGTGCATGTTCTGAAGTTGGTACATTAGTCGATTAGTACATGTGTGCAACTGTACAAAGAAGGAGTCAACCAGATACTCTCTCCACTCCTCAGATGGAAGGCCAGGTTATTGATATTTGTTTTAGGGTAGATGCTGGAGAAGCCCAAAGGAGGCCCCACTTGAAGATTATTGAACCGTTGTGGATAGATTTACTAAAACAGACAAGTGGTGGTGTTGCCCATAGCAACCAGATTGTAGCTATCATTTCTCTATAGCATTCTAGAAAATTATAGACAGAATCTGATTGATTTGTTGCTATGTGCAATACGACCACTTATCTGTTTTAGAATCTTTATCAAATCTACCCCTTGGAGAAAAGTTGGCTGGTTTGATGAAAACGGTTACATGTGTGGAGTACACTTCAAGGTCATTTAGTTGGGCAGTTGGATGAAAATTGGTTAGATATGTGGCAAAGCTTAAACTTGAATAAACAGGTGAAAATGTCTGTTAAGTCCATAAGTCACTGATATGAAAAACGTTTACTTAAACAGACTTGTATTTGCATTGGACCAACATACTGCTAATAACTATCGAGGATACCTTGACAAGGGGCAACATTACACAAAATCCATTGTCCATATAATGAACTACAGGTAAAGCAACAGTCCTGATTTTTCTTCAGTTCATAATCTGTAAAATTTCTTTGCTTAGTTAAAGTACTATTTAGTGATCGTGGGAATGGACATTGTGATGTTCCTTATGCTGTCTATCGTACTATCTTCCTAGTTTATACCTTAATAAAATCCTCTGAATCATTCCACCAGTTCAGAGATATAAGAATGAATGTATCCTTTCATCCTTGAGGTAAACCAGGAGATATTTCTCCAGAATATTTCTAAATCATAGTATTTAACATTTCTTCAAAAAGAGAACCCCTTCATAAGGTAGACTGGTCAAGTTGTATTTGGACCTACCAAGAGTATCTACCATCCATTGATATATCCAAAGCACTCTTCTAGTCACTGCAGAGGATGCTAGTCTTAGCACAAAAAGCAATGCTACAGTACCTGAAGGAGTCTCACAGAAATCTACATCCTTGTGCATAGTACATAAATACTATTGTCTACTTATTTTCTCTCATCCATCTGCCATCTCTCTCCCCATAGCCATTTTATGATCCCCATATTCCAGATAAAGTGCAGTAGTATTAGACGAGCTCACCACTACTGCATCTACATTAGGGACCATACACCATTTCAGTAAATTATCATCATCAAATAGATGCATACATTTCATTCTCAATATTAGACCATGGAAATAGATGGGCTTCAGCAATAGAAGTCACAATGGGTCAAAGACAGGAATTTGATGCTATAGATTTCTTCTTTACCATGCAGAATGGCAAGGTCAGCATTTGGTATAAACAAGGTGGTGGTGAGGCTCTCTTTTCCTACATTAGTCCCTTAATACCAATTGAGCATCATTTAAATGTCAAAGCTTACCTGAGTATTGTTGCTGACCGTGTGCCTCACTATATGGCCACAGTCTACGCATCTCCTAATGGCTACCTTCATCAGGAAAACCTGCCATGTCACAATGCACACATCAGCACAAATTGAGATCAGATGACTGAGGGTTATTGTCGACTTCTTGTCATATTCATAGATTCAATTAAAAGATGACTTGTGTGCTGTGGGGAACTGAAATTCTCAGCATGAATATATGCAGCTGACAAATCTGTAGCAAAGCAACTGTATGATGCTGTCAATAAACATGGACCTTACTCTCTAAAGGTTTCCAGCACCTTGTTGAGACCATACCAAAAATAATTCTGGTTGTTCTGGGTGCAAAGGGGACTCTTACAATGTTCTAGAAAATTGTACTTGATAAAGTGGCTACTTAGTGTATAATGAAAATGTACAAACACTGAACATTTAATGAATTGAAAATGGGGAATTTTTACTTTTTGCGATCAACTGCCATCTAGAAGAAGAAGAGGTAGTAAATCACTTATTTTAATACGGTCACAATTTTACACAAGTGAATATACTCTGCCCCTCCCAGTTTTTAAAAGTTGCACAAATGGTCCTTATGACATGGTTGTAAACTGCTTTACAACAGGATGGTGGGGTGGTTCCTTGCCTTGCGGGAAAACTTTATCAATTCTTATCTGCTGCACCACATCAGAAATTAGTACAAGGCAGTGTGGCCTACAACAGAGGAGAAAGAACACTGCTAGGGCTCCAACCATCCACCTCTGATTTTAGAACTTTTTACAGATTAGGAATCTGGTCATTACCCGCAAACGACTGCACTGCGACCCACAACAATTGGTGAAGCCACAGTCTTAAGTGAGAGGTGGAGGCTCCTGAGGTTCAGAATCCAGAGTCCAACAGCTGGCCAGCTTGGGTCACAGGAGGGAGATGACCTGACAGCCTGTAGTGCTGGCAAACCAAGCCACCGAGGTCAAAGTGAGATGCTGTAATGGACCACTGCAGCAGTTACACAGACCATTACGGTACTCTTAACAATACTACCTCATTTGCAATTGATCTTTACTCAGATACTTAGGTCTTATGTTTTCCACTATGTAAACTACTGTATGTGTAAGTGACAGGGAAGAGAGGCAGTGGTTGGTGCCAGTGGTCTAATGTTCATCTTGAATTTCATAAAAGCTAATTCTGAACCAAGCCCACTGCACATTACTCTATTTACGCATTGCTACTTTCCCAATTTACCTTCGGGAAAATCCCACTATTCCTCAACGGAAGGAGACCGTAAAAAGGAAAAAATCCTGCTGCCTCTCAAACATTTACCAGTTTCTGGAGTACACAGATTCTGCATCTGGTCTTCAGAATCTCACCTCTAGAAAGAAACATTCCCTTCACTGTCAATAAGTGGGGGTGTGAGATTTTACAGTATCTTAAAGCCATCCCTAGTAAGGCCGATTACAGATGCTAGCTGAGGAAACCACAGATTTAACAATTTAGACAATAGATGGTGGAATATTTCTGAAGACATTACCCAACAGAATGTCACTGATACCTTGACCCATATTTTCAATACAGATAGATAAATCCTATTCAACAGAGCTCAAAAGGTCTTACCTCCTCAGGGTTTACAATCAGGGGCTCAACAAGATATCATATGTAGACTCCATTATTTTACAGGGAAATAGGAAATCATTTGTAAAGCCAGGTATCTGTAAAGATCGAATTTTAAGGCCATAAACATTTTCCAAGATCTATAATGGTACACCATCCAATAATGAAGACTCATCAAAGCTATTTTGGAATAGTTAAGAAATACTGTTGGGGATTTTTAAAATGTCTCCAAGTCAAGAGCGATGGCATTCGTATCACTAGTTCCTTATTGGATGTGAATGCTTTTTGTGAACCTCTCAAATTTGAAGTCTCATTCCGTCCATAAGGAGAAAGATAGCAGAAGGTACCCAGATCTAGCCATTCAGCAAAAAGCTAGGGCTCAGGCGAACCAGACAGGGTCTGGACACCCTGGCTGATCTACACAGATTTTGAATAAGGGTTTTTACTTTTGTTTTCTTTCTATATGGGTGGAAACTCTTAGATCCATTTCCATTTTTTGAGATTGTTCTTCCTAGTAATTATTGGACAACCACTGTCTAGGTCACCTTTTAAGGCAGGGCAGCTAAACTTATTAGCCTAAAGCATATTGCAGTAATATTAATGAGGCTAAAACAAAAGTAGTTGCTATTTTATTCTGGTAGACTTCCTCTCCCTCTGATGTCTCAAATGTTTTGCCTAGTAAAGGCAGAGGTTTAATGATACATTGTAAAATATTTGATGAGGATTTAACACTGACAGTCCTAACCATCGTAAACACTTTTTTTTAATTCACATTCCAGAACAGGTTAAACTAACGAAAGGAATTCTGATTCTTGGAGATTTTAATTGGTTCAAGGACCCCCTTTTGGATACCTCTCAAGGGTCACTCCAGGACTTCCTTTAGGGTTCATGTTCCTTAACCACTAGTTGATTGACCTGTGATGCCTCCTACATCCAAAAGACTGAGATTACTGATTTTTCTCCCTACCTCACCATCTCTTCAATAGAATAATTTTATAATTTCTAATAAATAGGCACATCCACCCTCTCAGAAATTGTTCAATTGGCCCCACTACTAGGCCAGACCACACTCCTGGATTGTTTACTGTACTGTTGCCCAACTGCCTAAAATTTTGACTCCCTGTACTGATTCACTAAGATCAAGTCACCTTTGCCCAAGGCAGGGAAGCTACTCAGACAACTATACTAAAATAATCAACTTAAATTTACACAATTTCGACCTCTAAGGTTTATTGCCTTGCTCGTATCAAAAGTTGCAGAGAAGGCATTTGATAGACCTGATTGTGGGTTTATGTTGGTCTTAGAGCATTTGGGTTTGGATGAGGTTTGCGGGGCTAGGATTCTTTCCGTTTATCGATTTCCTTCTGCTAAAAATCAAAGTTAATGGGGCACTGTGAGCATCTTTCCAAATTTCTAATGGTGCCATACAAGTGTGCCCAGTATCCCTATGCATCCATTGTAAGGAAGTATTAGCTTGAGCAACAATGTCTAATTCAGACATCAGAGGTGAGTTGAAGGGGGGGGGTTGACCAATTTAAAATGAAAACAATTTTATTATATAAAATTCTTTATTTTGAATAGTCAGGCAATATAGAAATAAACAAAAACAACAAGAGCCCAACACAGACCAGATTTTAAATACAGGGTTAAGCAAAATAAAGATCACACAAGTCGGGTGACTGATGTAAGGGTGAGGAGAGAAGAGAGAAGGAGAGGGGGAAAAGGGGGGGGGGGAAGAGACATGAAACAGTATGATAAAAGTAAATACACAAGAAGCATCCAAAAATAAAAAAGGAAACAGCATTGGAGGGTGGAAACAAAGTGAGGTAAAGAGGACACTTTAATTCAATGCCCATGGGTCCACTCGGGAGTTGAGAAAGGGGATGTGGGTCTACGTTCAGCAAGCAACCAGGAAGCCCAGACTTGCTTAAAAACCATGTCAATCATGAAGGTGAGAAGTTATTTCCTCCATGGCCGCAAAATGCCAAATCTGGGACTTAAGTGCAGAGATTGGTGGGGGAGAGGCCGTTTTCCAATTTAAAGCAATCAAGGATTTCACTGCCAGCAGAATGTGTGCGGCTAATTTTCGGGAAAATTTGCCAAAGTCGGGATTAGAATCGCCACTTGCTTTGGTTAGACTTTGTAAGGGAAGCGAGTGGCAATTCTAACAGAGACGAGTGTGAAAGCCACACATTCGTAGGAAAGGAAGGAGCAGGACCCCCGCAGCAAGCCCTAACCAAGGTAACCCACGGCAATGCTACTCACCACAGATTCCAAACAGTGGTAGGCACCCAGCAGATCACTCCAACAAAGTGCGCTGCCTGCTGCATCCCCTGCAATGAAGACTACCATCTAGAACTCCAAACTCTAACCACTTGCACCGCCTACACAGGATTGGTTCCAGGGTTAAGGTAGACATCAGTGGCATCAAGACTGCTGTTTGTCCACACTTGACTACAACAGGGGGGGGTCATCACAGTGAGGCGGGACGCCGCCATCCACCACAGACCCAGATTGCCACTTGGCACTGACACTGTTGCTTTTTGAGTCACCTTAAATCGACTCTTATGTGCTAAAAGAAACAATGGTATTTAAATCACCAATATTCAGCTAAATTTACTGGAATGTACGATTGCTAGATTTTCAAGCCATAGAATAAGCACAGATCAAATGTATTTTTATCTGAACTAATACCAGATATAATATTGTTGTTTGTTCCAATACCATATAGGCTGCTTGCTTGTGATTATGTACATTTTTGCATGTTTTTTACTTTGAGAATGTAATAAAACATCAATATCTTACACAAGTTTGAATAAAACGCATAATTGCACTAAATACCAAGCTAGGCTACAACCATATAGGAAACACGATCCTCTTATAATACCCACACATCTAGAACTCATGTAGTGGTGAGCGCAGTAACCCGATAAATCTGTACTAAAATTTGATGAGAACCATTCGGAAAAACTATTCCAGTTTACCCATGCTAGTTCACAAAACAGCTCTGGGATTGAGACAGACTATAAGTTTCTGTCACAAGGTACCGCAGTCTTAATGTCTTACATAAAATGTTCCCTGGTATTCAAGACACTGGTTGGTAGTGTGGTATCACTTTCCTTATTTGGTGGGATTGCTACAGGATCACTGTCTTTTGGCAGGAGTAGAAGAACTTCTCAAAGAAGATTTCAAGAAATCCCAGCTGTTTTACAGTTCTTGTTATTTAACTGCTCCACCATGCCTATCTCAAAATACGAAAAGTCACTGCTAAAACACATAAGGCTGTTATTCCAGTGTACTGGAAGTCCAACACCTCCCCCCAATCTGTGATTGTTTCGGCTTTTCAAATCAATATAGATAGAGGATACTACCCTCTTTGCAATGGATATTCAGAATTTATAGCCACTTGGTTTTACTGGATTGGTAAAACACACACACACACAGATTCATTTTCTAGGCTCTATCACCCCCCTTTGTACTGTTCATAACTGCAAATATTCCACAGCAGCAGATTCATTTTTTGTACAGAATCTGTGTTTTTTTTAGGAATCAGTACATCAATACATAACGAGTACATCATACATACATTTACTCCCTGCAGCTCATCCTTCAGTACCTATTGCTGCCTCATTAATCTACTCTCCTCTTACAACCACACAAGCTTTTAACTTATCTATGCACATTGACAATAACACAACCTGTCGCCATAAAAATCTTTCACACAAATCCCACAAATATATTTATATCTCTCTCCTGTTGCTTCTATTAGCTGGTGTCAGATCACCAAATCCAGGCCCGACCCACATGCCACACCCATAGCGAACTATAAATCTAGCTAACCTCAAACATTGCGTGCCTCCCTTCACCGTCCAAGTCACTAAAATGTGCCTTATGGAATGCACGCTCTGTCTGCAATAAGCCAACATCCATCCATGACTTCTTTATTTCAACTAACCTCAACCTTCTGGCAATAACAGAAACATGGCTCACACAATCAGACACCATCTCCCCTGCTGCACTTTCACATGGTGACCTACACTTCTCACACACCTCCAGGCCTGGTAATTGTAAAGGAGGTGGGGTAGGAATATTACTGTCCCAATCTTTCACATACAGTTCTCCCACAGGTACCTTCACTCACATTTACATCATTTGAAGTACATTCTAGAAGGACTTTCACCCCTTTATCTCTGCGAGTTGCTGCGATCTATCACCCACCTGGGCCACCTCAACAATTTCTGGAACATTTTTCTGCCTGGCTCCCTCACTTCCTATCCTCAGACATCATTATGGGTGATTTCAATTTCCCCATTGACAGTCCACATGCCTCCAAACTACTCTCTTTAACCTCCTCTCTTGGCCTCTCCCAATGGACTGACTTGATATTGTACTCACCAGACTATACTCAGTTTCTGATTTCACTATTGCTCCTTTCCCTCTCTCAGATCACAAATTTATCACCTGCACACTCTCCTCCATTACATCAACCTCAATGTCATTGAAATCAACCAAACCTCCTAAAACACATTAACTTTCAAAAACCATCTACCTCTACAACTACTCTCATCAATTTCTACTTTCTCCTGAGACTGCTACATCACACCTAAACCAGATTCTAGAAAAAGCCCTCGATGAAGTAACTCCAGCTACCCATCACACACCACATAGACTATGGCAACCATGGCATTCTAACTTAACAAGGCATCTACAAAAACCTCTCACGTAAAAGTAGAATGTCAGTGGCGAAAGTCTCTTACGCCAAGTGACTTCCTCACATATAAGACTATCCATCTACAACTTTTATAATACTACTCTGGATGCTGCCAAACATATTTCCAAACTCTAATCTCTGCTCAAGCCTCTAACCCCAAGCGACTTTTTAATACATTTAAACTGCTTCTTACCCCTCCCTCACCCAACCCATCTGCTACTATATGTGCACAAGACCTTGCTTCCTATTTCAAGGACAAGATTGATAAGATGCAAAATTAAATGGTATGCTCTTCCTCAGCTAGTGACCTGCTCAATTCCCTACCTGAACCCTCTGGCACATTCTCTTCATTTGACCCCACAAACGAAGATGAAGTATCTACACTCCTCATCCTCCTACTCTATTACCTCTCCTCTAGATCCTATACCCTCACCAATCAGTAAAGCTGTCTCCTGTGCTCATCCCAACCCTAACTAAAATCTGTAATCTCCCCCTCTCTCTCTACTGGCATCTTTCCATCAGTGTTCAAGCTTGCAGTGATTACTCCCATTCTGAAAAAAAGAAATTCTAACCCCAACACTCTCAAATTACCATCCTATCTCCCAGCTCCCATGCCCCTCCAAGCTACTTGAGAGACTCGTCTACACCCGCCTCACACACTTCACTCACACAACTTATTGGACCCACTTCAGTCTGGCTTTCGTTCCCAACACTTCATAGAGACAGCACTTACTAAGGTAGTAAATGATCTGGTCACTGCCAAGGCTAAAAGCGGTTACCCACTCCTAATTCTTCTAGATCTCTCTGCTGCTTTTGACACTGTTGACCGCTCTTCTCATACAAACACTACAATCCCTAGGTCTTAAGAACACAGCTCTTTCTTAGTTCTCTTCCTACCTATCTGATCGCTCTTTTACGGTTCATTTTTCTGATTCTGCCTCCTCTTCGCTACCTCTATCAGTTGGAGTACCGCAAGGCTCTGTCTTAGGTCCTCCGCTATTCTCAATCTATACCACCTTCCCTTTTGGCAAACTAATCTGCTCTTTTGGATTTCAGTACCATCTGTATGCAGATAATACTCAAAACTACCTATCCTCCCCAGATTTATCACCATCTGTATTGGTCCGTGTCACTGAATGTCTTTCTGCCATTTCAGCTTGGATGTCATCTCGCCACCAGAAATTTAATATTTCTAAAACAGAATTAATTATATTTCTACCGGCCAATAACAGTTACCAACCTGATCTCTCTATCACTGTTGATAACTTGACAATCCACCCTGCCCCACAAGCTCGCTGGCTGGGTGTCATACTTGACTCTGAACTGTCCTATGTTTCCCACATTCAATCCGTCTCGAAATCATGTTACATACATCTAAAAAAACATATCCAAAATTCGACCATATTTCACACAAGGACACTGCAAAAACTCTAACCCATGCACTCATTATTTCCCGCATTGACTATTGCAGTAGTCTCCTTACTGGTCTTCCCAAAAACAGGCTATCGACATTACAATCCATTATGAATGCAGCTGTGAGGATCATCTTCCTTGCCAAACGTTCATTGTCTGCTGCCCCGTTCTGTCCACTGGTTGCCGTTTTTCTACCGTATTCAAATACTTTTACTTAAACATCAGGCTATTAACTAAACCACACCAACATACATCTCTTCACTCATCTCAAAATATCTACCAACCCGACCTCTCCGCTCCAGTCAGCACAAGATCTGTGTCTCTCAACCCCACGCATTACTTGCTCCCATTCACGGTTACAGGACTTTCTTCAGGCTGCACCCACTCTATGGAATGCCTTACCACGCACATTAAGACTATCCTCTAGTCTCCAGTCCTACAAGCGTTCCCTGAAAAAAGATTAATCAAACCACGGAAAGAAAGTACACACCAATCAGCTCCTGTCATTTTTCAATCAAATTCTGTAAAATGGCAGCTAGAAGTTAATTGGTTGGTACTTTCTGAGGTTTGATAGATCTCCCCCCAGGTTTGAAAACCTCTGCAATAGAGGTTTAGAAAGGAATAAAACAGCACTGCTAAGTTTTTCAAGGAAAGGGCCTACACACTAGTGTGGGTGGAAGGATAGTGTCTTTGCTAAGCTGTTATTATAACAGTAATGCAGAGCACTTGCTTAAAGATGAGTTGTTTATGGGTTTAAGATTTCAGTGGGAGTTTTGGGGAGGCAAAATAACTTCTGTTCCACGATGAAATATAGTGAGGTCGCTCAAGAGACATTTGAGGAAATGTGCTAATTAAGGGGGGTATGCACTACGTGACATGAAAGTCTGAACGTCCAGCGTTCAGACCTTCATGCCGCCAAGGTGCAGTGCCCGCACTCAACGGCGTTCACTGAACGAGCCCGACCTCCTATCCCTGAACATGCCAAACCTGACGAGTGTCGTCATTTTGACAGGCATGTTCAGTAGACAGTCGGGGATGGCAAGGACCCAGCTTGCACGCGCATCGTTTGTCCTTGCCGGCTATCCATTACACGACTTTGAATAATCCAACCAAAACCAGGAGGTTTTGGTCACGTTGTTCACAAAGTCGGGTAATGGTTAGGCCCCTTTAAAACGAGCATAGTGCATTCTGCATGAATGAATTTTGATTGGAATATTGTGACATCTGGGGCTGCCACAACCCTGATCTTCGTTGAAGTGGTCGCAAGGCGACAGAAGTAACAACTGGCAGTTTCCGGTTCATTTCAGATAAGCCCCTTTTAATTTAGTTTATATGATTGAAATGATCTTGTATTTAATAAATGCTATGCTGCACTGCAGGTTGGGTTGATGTTAAATGAGCATATATATTTAGATTTGGGAGGGGCTGCTATTTAAAGTGCAGTGTAAAAATAAAACTGTCCGGCATTTGTGTGCTACATGCAAAAAAAAAATAATTTATTTGCACATCTTGCATTGCTTCATGGTTTGCTCCGTCAGCATACATCAAGTGAGCCCGAATTGAGGTCGGAACCGTCACATTTGAGGGCAAATATGCCTGCCTAATGGCAGTAGTGACCCATCTAGCGATGAACCCTTTTGAGGTAGGCCAGTCTCTTTTTGCTGCATCAATCAACACCTACAGGGAATCTGTAATCCTCAAAGACGCAGTACGGTCCAAGTAAATGCGTAATGCACGTACCACATCCAACAGTGCGAAGAAGCCTCATTAGTCACTGAATCCTGGCGAAAAGCTGGAAGGACAAAATCTTTGCTAATGTGGAAGCAATTGCTGTCACATTGTCCGATTGGATTCATACTGGTAAATTCTATAGATAGCATTGAGCCTGAATCAATGTATATCGAGTTGCCCTTAGTTCCAGTATATTGATAGGAAGAGCAGTCTCCTGAACAGATGTCTG
The DNA here is from genome assembly GCA_031769625.1 of Taudactylus pleione. Classification (NCBI taxonomy): domain Eukaryota; kingdom Metazoa; phylum Chordata; class Amphibia; order Anura; family Myobatrachidae; genus Taudactylus; species Taudactylus pleione. The sequence continues at coordinate 3,236,342 of JAUIMM010000129.1, forward strand.
TCCAGAACCACCATCCCCCAAGCCTGTTAGGCTGGCATCTGTGGCAACAATGGTCCAGTCTTTTACTGACAATTGGCAACCACAGTTCAGATTTGCATCCTGCAGCCACCGCCGGGTCTGTGGTGATAATCTGAACATCGGATTGTTTAAATCGACGGTCTGGTTTCACCCATCAATGAAGCAATTGGTTCTGTAGAGGTCGGGTGTGAAATCTGGCAAAATGAACAGCTTTGAATGAATCTACCATTTTCCCCATTATCTTCATAGCCCTGTTAGGATCTGCTATAGCGGATCATCTTGGTGGCAGGTCCCGGCTATAGTTACTGGGACACTGCATCTTGCCCTGATCCATGTTCCGGCTGTTGCAGGCAGCTGGATTCTTGTCTGTGTACAGCTCTTGCTGTGTGCTAAATTCAGCTGCACACTAGTTAATCATGTCTTGTCTGTGTGCACAGTTCAGGTGCACAGTAGCAGACATTAGGAAAGGCTATCTGCAGGAAGTGCCTTTGATTGGATCTTGCATCTCATAAGTTACAGCCAGCCCTTCACTCCATGCCAGTGATACTGTCTGACATGCTATGTTTGTTGGTCTGTTCTCAGAAGTCTGAGTTCTGGTGTCCTGTACCTGTCTGTTGGATCTGTACCTGTCAGTGTGTTTTCCAGCCGTGTAACCATCTGTCTATGTCCTCACAGTTTGGACTCTCCAAAGCAGTTACTCTGCAGTTGCAGTTAATCTTTCTGCTGCCAGCAGCATTTCCATACCACAACAGCTTCTGCCGGGTCGGTCTGGTTCCAGCTATTCCTACCTGCAGTGTTCTGTCTCGCTGCCTTCAATCTGTGTTCCCTGTCTGCCGTCTGGTTCCTGCACCTCGGACTGCTAGGCCAAATCACAGCCTGTCTAAATCTCAGCTGTTCTAGCCGCACCTCGGCCTGCTACAAGGCCCAATATAGCAATGCTCTGTACAGCTGCAGGATAGCTTGCCCCTCACCTGTTTATATTTAATACAGAAGCCGCTATCAGAGGGTGCACGCCGCTATAGCCGAGAGTGAGTATCCAGATGCTGTACCAAGAACACTGTTGCTCTGTTACATCTCATTAAGATCACGGACACTGCTCTCATTACCTTGTTGGAGACGCCAGACAGCTGCTGAGCCGCACGGCTTGTCTGGTGCATGCGGATGGTCTGGACATTGCAGCTCACCCACTCATACAGCACCAACTAGTGAGGAGCTGGATTATCTCTTACAATATACTGATCCAGGATTGTAAGTATATGAAATCCACACAGGATATTCTACAAAAGGATTTTAGAATGGTTTCATTAGAACTTTAATACAGAAGTGGAACAACCTCACCACAATATTGTTTGCTACATTACAGATCATTGATACATTAGTGTCGTGTGTTTAGTACCTTGTGGAATCAGGATATATGCTATTTTCTAGGTCTTTGAGACCTTTTATTGTTCAGAAATTTAATATGTACATGTGAATGTCGTTTTAGGATATGTATTTTATCATTGTGATTAAAATAGGATATTAATCCTTATATTGCTCTGTCTGTTAAGCGCCACCTTATACCATTTTTTCTGCACCTGTCTACCGTCTGGTTCCTGCACCTCGGCTTGCTAGGCCAAATTACAGCCTGTCTACATCTCGGCTGTCATAGCCGCTCCTCGGCTTGCTAGGCCAAATCACAGTCTGTCTACATCTCGGCTGTCATAGCCTCTCCTCGGCCTGCTAGGCCGCATCACAGACTGTACATCAATCGGCTCTCTAGCCGCACATCGGCCTGCATCACAGCCTGTACATCAGTTGGCTCTCTAGACACATCTCGGCTGTCATAGCCGCACTTTGGCCCGCATCACAGCTTGTACATCTATTAGCCTTGCAGCAGCAGCACCTCGGCCCTCAAGGTCGCTCAGTGTTGTTTGTCATACCTCGGGCATCAAGGCTGCATCTTGTACCTAGTCCTGTTTTTTGGGTCTGGTTTATGTCTGTTATTGGCCTGTCTTGTTCTCATCAGTTATCTTGCCTGTTTAGTCTGTTTCTTATTTGCCAGTCCTGTCTGGTCTAGTCCTGTCCAAATCCTACAATCTCACAGTTCAGGTCACTCCTGCTGCGCAGCCTGTATGGTCACCTCACTCCTTGTCTAAACAACCCAGCTGCACCTTAGTCCTTAGACATTCCTGAGATCTCATCGGTCACTGCTTGAGTAGAGTCCATATCATCAGTTCTTGTACCATTCACCCACAGTCACACTCCAGTTGGTACCAGTAGTGGAAGGACTGCCACTCCTTATCCCTGACATGTTCTTGGTCAGCGGTCCTGCGGTCTCTCGTCGGTTGTATAAGCCTCTACTGCTGGAGGCGTAAATCCAGGTGGCCACCTAAGGACCGGTGTAAATAAATCATTAAGGGAACAGCTGGTGGCTTATTGGAGGAAGATCCTCTCCCTGGCTCTAGAGGTCTTACACAACCGTGCGAGAACAGTAACAAGCCCTTAGAAAAAAAAGATATGAGAAATCTGTAAAATGGACCTTATTTGGGATTGCAGATCCTGAATCTTTGCCTGTGGCAGAAACACTGACAGTGTATCGAAGAGAAGACCCAAAAATACCATCCTCTTGAGATGGAATTTGATTTGGAGAAATTGATGATCCAGCCAAATCTCTGGAGCATGCCTATTGTAATCTGTAAATGTTGTTGCAATAGAGCTATTGAGGTAACCCTTAGCAACATATTGTCCAGACAAGACAACACATTTATCCCCCCTCTCCTGAGTAGGGATATCATGTGTGCCATAAGCTTTGTAAATACTCTGAAGGCAGTGGCCAAACCGAATGGCAGGGCCTAAAACTGAAAATGCTGATGCCCCACTGCAAACCGCAGAAGATGTTGATATTGAGAAAGGCATCCTTGACATCTATGGAAGCCAGAAAATCCTCTTCCTCCATAGAACAAATGACTGACTTTATTGACTCCATCCTGAATTTCTCCAAGTGAAGATAAGCATTTAACCCCCTGAGGTTGAGAATGGGTCAGAATGACCCAACTGGTTTGTCTAAGAAAAGATTGGAGTAGAACTCCAGGCCTTCCTATAGTACTGGAACCGGAATAATTACTCCAGAGTCGGAAAGCATTGAAATTGCCTGCAAGAGTTCCAGCTTTCTGCAACCATCCACAGGGAGAGTAGTGGAAAAGAATCTTTTTGGAACAGGACCCTCCAAATCCAAAATGTAACCCCAGGTGACCATTAGACTTACCCAAAAATCCAGATTGGAAAGAACCCAATTTTCCCGGAACTTGAGTAAGCGACCTCCCACCAAAGGACGGGTCCTAATCCAGTGAGTGTCATGTGGATCTATCTGCTGGCGTAGCAGCAGGCAGACTGGTATCAGAGCCACCCTGTCCACTAAAAGTCCCTCTTCGGGGGCCCCTATGCGTACCTTGGAAAGACTGAAGGCTTTCTCTGCCTTCATTCTGAAATTAACTAAACCTAGGAGTTTTGTTTTAGGTGTAGTTGCAGGAAGGACTTTTTCCTCCTGTAATCGGATCTATAATTTTGTTTAGCTCTGGACCAAACAAAGACTGAAATATAAGACTGTACCTGAATAATATCTAATAAAGCGTCACCTATATAGGCTAGAGCTTCCGAAATCTGATCAGCTAAGGAGTTCTCTTTAGATTCATCCCATTTGAAAACCAATAATCATCTGATTTATCCTGGGACCGATAGCTTTTATGACCCAGGCGCTGGCCAGAATAGGGTGAAGCGAGACTCCTGACAAGGCGAATAAAGATTTCAGAACAGCCTCATTCTATCCATAGGATCTTTGAGAGTTAGAGACTGAGTAGTGGGAATCGAGGTCGCCATCAGGGGGTGTGGGGGGGGGGGGGGGGGTTGGGGAGGAAACCAAAAAGTTGTTTAATCCTCATCAAGCTGGATATTACCTGGCAATTTGGTTTCTTTGACATCTCCATGGCAGCATGCCCAATGAAATTAATCTAAACCATCAGAGTCAGGACAGGAATAGAGAGAGACACCTGGTGGTTACATACAGTAGGACCTCACTTCTGGCATATTTCATGGTGATGCATTTGCAAACTGCAGATGACTTGCCTCTTGTCAAATTGTTGTTTGTTGATCACCCTAGGCCCTTTCCAACTTTTGTTAGAGGAATCAGATGACAAACTGGAACAAGGATACAGAGGATCAATGCAATTGTAGGCTTCTCATATGCAGTCTGGCCCATGAGATGATATATAAAGCAAACAGCTCTGCTCATTGTTTGAACTTCCATTCTCTTGCTTAATGTTCAACTATATCCATAGAAACTCTAATATTTGAGTTGGACATAAATTACTCTGTTTATGACCCAACCATGTTCTTGCCGAACATGGTCTGTGACCAGACCTGAAGTCTTCTCCGACTTTGCCATTATGAAAATATTTTCTAAAATTAAGCCAAAGAATTGCTTATTTCCCAATTTTGCCATACAACAATCAGAACCTTTGTGAAAGTCCTTGAAGTAAAGTGATTCGTTCATATTGAAAACATTGATTATTGTGAATTTTAAGAGTTTGTTGTTTCCTGGAAACTATTGAGATCCACAGAGGTAAGGAAACTTCCTACTTCCATGCCATTCAGCATGGATCTGACTAAACATTTTGAAATTCCTTTCGCTGATTATGTTGAGCTTTCTTAGAACTAAATATTTGAGAAAGCCTCTGCTTCCAAATATTATTTTGGAATAGAATGCAGTTGTTGACACTTTCCAAATGACCTTCTGCGACAATATTTTCAAGTTTTCTTTCTGGTGCCTTCTCTGATCTGTGGGACTGGAGTTGTTTGAAAACTGCTCCCCAGGGTATATCCAGGAACTCTAGCATACATCCTTTTGTTATTACTGCTACTACTGTCTGTAGTAGTTCAGCTCCACTTCTCAAAATTTTTAAAGTATGCTTCGCTCTTTGTAGATGATACAAAGGATCTTTGAAATTCCTTCCTCTTCTGCTAGCAAAAAAGTTGCTTTGATGCACCGGTTTGGTAAGGTTTGCAATAACATCTGCCAAGTGTGTAGAGGCTGGTCCCCATACAATTTGTGAGGGCTTCCACCACTTATTCCATAATTTTGAGAAGCTGTATCCACTTCTTGTGGTGTACAGTCTCCTTAGAAGAGAAGGGTAACATGAGAATTAGACCATTTATGTGGAAGAGGCTTTGCATGTACTACCTGTGTTCCTCAATAATCCCTTTAAAAAACTATTAAGGGGGAATTGTGTCTTTTTGCTTTATCCGTAAAACAGTGCTTCTTGCAAGCAGTGAGTGTCTCTAGACCAGGGGTGGGCAAAAAGTGGCACTCCAGAGTCTGTGGACTGGACTACACAACCCAGCATGCTCTGCCACAGTTTTGCTATCAGGATCTACTAAAACAGAACATGCTGAGATGTGTAGTTCAAAAGCAGCTGGTGGGCCACTTATTGCCTACCCCTGTTCTAGACCCATCAATGTCCAATACTTTAGAAACAACTTTTGTCTATTAAAGCCACATTAAGATTAGTGTCTTCTGAAGCTGAAACTGACCCACCAGACAATTCAGATGCATCAGAATCAACAGATTCATATTCCTCAGACACCACACTGACTAATGGCTGTGACATTTTTGAATTTCCAATTATTCAAATCTTCCTTAGTAACTAAGGTATCAGCAAATAGTACTCAGTTCAGCCATGTGAGGGAGCGTTTGTGCTGCTCATAAGATCTACAATTCGTGCCATTTTTCAATGAAACTCCCTCTGGCAGCTTCAGCTAAGCTCATGATTTTTAGCTGAAAAGATTGTTTAGCTGTGTTAGGTGAAGTCCTTTTCTTAGCCTCAAACCTACTAACAATCATATCTGTTAATTAGAAACCTAGCTAAAACAGACTGCATGGGGCTTACCCTGTTCTTGATTGGTAATGGTATAGTTCGTGCTGCTGCAGAAGTCAAATTTCAAGCCGAGTACACGATCACTGACCGAATATTGACTCCAACTTGTTAACAACTCCTTCTGGCAGATAAAAATCAATTTCAATAGACAAAGTGCTCCCATTATTCCCTACATTTGTGTGATGTTGTGGTACTATGTACCCATAATACACCAAGTTTTAAAGGTGCAGAGTAAGAATACTGTAGCAGTAATATCGGAGGAAGCAGTTCCAAGAGAAGGGTCTTGCCCTGCAACAAGGCAGATCCCGCCACTTGCTTCTGGTTAGTACCCTCAGAAGGTACATTCGCAGTGGCTTCAGAAAAGAGCCAATCTAGTCTACACTCCTCCTGGCAGCTTACTGCAAGTAGGCCCTAAATACTATAAAACACCACACTTGTCTAGCCCAACTAGGATGAAAGCACAGAAATGACGAAACAGGAAAGAGGGAAGTGCGGCCCTATATATCCTCCGAGAATATATTCTTTTCTGAACTGGAGAAGAAAAACATTTAGGCCACATTTTTTTTTTTCAAGATACTACTCTTCAACATAATGCAGATTGATGTGGAGAAAGAAAAAAAAAAAAAAAGAGTAAGATACATATGGTAGTAGTATACATAATTATAAGAAATGATACTACAAAAATTAATTAGGAAGACAAAATATTTACTTTTTTTTTTTTAAACACAGAATATTCTTTTTAACAAGACATACTGTTTTATATAATAAACTTGATTTTGCAATGCAATACTGATATGCAGAGCTGCCGAAGTTTTGTCATATGATGTGACACATCACGGTCTCAATCCCAAGGATAATTAAAAGGAAGTGTAGGGAAACCAGGACTTGTAAGCCGCTGTGAGACTACAAGCCACATCATCCTCTGCCAGCCCGACAAAGGATTTAAAGATTAACATTGGGACTGCAAGCAAATGTCCATAGGTCTAATTTGTCCATCCAATGCCTTTTTTAAAAGTCCTAAATTATCCAATTTTCAATAGCTACCAAAGTGTAAAAGATCCCACAAATATAAAACATTAAAAATAGTTGGCAAAACCCCACTGGTCTGCTGGTAGAGGTGTTATTGCTGCATATCTTCTGACAATATCCATCTTTTTTTAGCTGCACTATTTAGTGGAGGAGAAAGTCTCAGGGACATTTAAATGAAAGAAACCTGTAATTGTGACAAATGGGAGTTGAAGCAATAAAGCATTCGGCAGTGAGCCTAGGGGTGTGTGGACAAGGGCAAGAATGCAGGGTAAAGCTTGAATGAGGTCAGTGTTGTAAAGTAATGAATTCCCAGATGTATAAAAAGTCCATTTGTAATTAGTGACAGCCTACTTCCAACACTGAAATAGGAAAGCATTGTTAACATCCTCCTCTTGAATTTCATCATGTATTGATAGAAAGACCAGCACACAGTACCATAGAAGATGGATACAAGCCTACATGTCATTTCAGCTGTTTTTGTGCATAGTTCTTTGAAAATGTGACTGCAAGTCCTCATGATAAAGATTGTTCCATTAATTAACCAGCATTGTGCAGATTAATCATAAACATTAAAAGAAAATATTCTACTTCAAAAATACACCAGATAAGGAAGAGTTTTTTTTTGTTTATTAAATTCTCCATGTTTTCCCCATCTTAAAAAGCTTTAAAAAAAAATCAAAAAAAAAATCAAAATGATATAAAGATTCTTTACAATGGGTATGGCATAAAAGATCGACAATGTTAAGGTTGACAGTCAATAGGTTGACACCACATGACCAACATGCAATAGGTCGACAGGCACAAAAGGTTGACAAGTTTAAAAATAGTCGACATAACACTATTATTTAACCCTAATGCTAACCCTCCCCCTAGTGCCTAATGCTAACAGTCCTCTCCTCCCTCCCCCCAGAAGCCTAACCCTTCCCCTAGTGCCTAACCCTAGCCCAACACTAATAGTCTCCTCTGGAAGCCTAACCTGGTGCCTAATCCTAACCCTCCCCCTAGTGTCTAACCATCCCCTCAGGAAGCCTGACCCTACCACTACTGCCGAAGCCTAACCCTCCCCTCAAAAAGCCTAACCCTCCCCTCAGAAAGCCTAACCCTCCCCTCAGAAAGCCTAACCCTCCCCTCAGAAAGCCTAACCCTCCCCTCAGAAAGCCTAACCCTCCCCTCAGAAAGCCTAACCCTCCCCTCAGAAAGCCTAACCCTCCCCCTAGTGTCTAACCATCCCCTCAGGAACCCTAACCCTCCCCCCTAATGTCTAACCCTCCCCTCAGAAAGCCTAAACCCAACCCTCCCCCTAGTGTCTAACCATCCCCTCAGGAACCCTAACCCTCCCCCTAGTGTCTAACCATCCCCTCAGAAAACCTAAGCCTCCGCTGATGCCTAACCCCCAACCCTCCCCCTAGTGTCTAACCATCCCCTAAGGAAGCCTAACCCTTCCCTTAGTGCCTAAACCTAACTCTTCCCCTAGTGCCTAAACCTAACCTAACTCTTCCCCTAGTGCCTAACCACCCCCCCCCCCCAGTAGCCTAACCCACACCCTAAAAATGTTGAGAACACAAAAAAAAGTGTTGACCATTTTTTTGGCATGTTGACCTTGTGTACTTGTCGACCTTCTGCACGGTCGGCTTTTTGTAAAAGTCGACATATTGACTGTCGACCTTTACATTGTCGATCTTCTATCAGGATACCTTTTACAATACTTGGCGAGATGAACAAACAATGAAACAAACAAGTGTATGAGGTGCAGCAGGTGTGCACTGCTAGACAATGCCAAAGCGTTCTGATCTTTTCCTCTTCTTTGCCTGGAATAGAAAATAATAGAAATATGAAGTAAGTAAAAAAAACAAAACAAAAAAAAAAAACTTCACTCCACAGCTCATTGTGAAGACCAGAAACACATAAGAATGGTATAGATTTGGGACAATGTAGATATCACGGAAATGATTACACAGAAGCAGAAGGAAAAACAGTTATTTTCTAAACATTACTTTAAACATCTTGTATAATAAATAGTCGTATTCAGCATGTTCCTCATATAGATGTACAAATTGCACAGACTGTGCTGGTTACGTATCTCTGTGTTCTATAGAAAGGCCAGTGCCTGCTCCTCTCCATTAACATATAGACCTTTTGAATACAGCAGTAAAGAAAATGTACAAGGTAATACACAGCTGGAATACAGCACTTTATGGATACTGCTTCCTGTTCTCACTTCCCCCATTTTAAGCAGCTCCCACTTAGGTGCCCTTTGACCCACAATAGGGGCTAATTGGCCAGCCTTCCCCCACCTGAGGCTGTTAGGAGGCACATGGTCTCTGTGGCATAGAGTTCACACTTCTGGCAGATGCCCTCACATATTTGTGAAAGGTAGCCAGAATCCATCAACAGTGCATATTTGACCCCACATTCCAATGTTTTACAAGCCACTGCATGAGTTACATTGCCAAAACAACCAACTTCCAGCTGTGCTTTGCTGCTCATGCAAAGGAACAAAATAGCATGGAAACCAAATATTGTTCTAAAATGCATGGTCAAGCGCACCAAGTTCTACCAATAATTCCATGTGCTGGCTACGCTTCACCCAAAGCACTTTTTTAATGAATACATAAACCAAACAAATAAAAAAACGAACATAAAAAAAGTGCATAAAATTATAACAATTGCAACTATTCCCTGGAGATGGAACATTTGTTTTATTTTCTACATTTTTGCAATAAGAGCAATGATATTTAGCTGTAACCTGCTTGATTTTATGCCACCGACAGCCAATATTCCTATATCCACCCTGAAAGTCTGAAACACATGCAACCATAGTAATTTACAGTAATGGTTGTGTGTAATAATATATTCATTAGGGTTCAAAGGGGATACGAATGGATTTTATTTCTAAATTATGCATTTAAAATATTCTATAAAACATTTGTTTTGTGAATATTGTAGAAGTAGCAAGAACTATATTTACACCTATGGTATCCCAAGCCATAAATCAGTAATGGGCTATTAATATTCAAATCCATTTTCTGTGATGAAGCAGATTTACCCATGTAGAAACAAGGTACCACCTGTGGATCATTTAAAATGTGTTATGGCCCCCATACACCAGTGACTGACTGCTGTGATGCTGCGGCCCCCAGATGCCGGGTTGGAGGATAGGGAGGAGAGGGAGAGAGAGAAAAGAGAGCGTAGTTCAAAGGAAGGACCCTAAGGACAACAGCCAAATTCCAAGGCGCTAAAGGAGTGACAAAAGATTCTATATCTCAAATAATTTGTCATGGTCCTTAAATTCAGCTTTCTTGGTTAAGAAGGCACATCAACGTTTGCGCTTCCTGCGTCGTTTGAGATCTGCATGTGTGAGTAGGGGGACCCTCTTAAATTTTTATCGTAGCATCGTGGAAAGTGTTCTGGCCTATGGTATTGTTGCTTGGTACGGGAACTGTACTGTGGCTGAACGGAGGGCGTTGAATAGGGTGGTTGGAACAGCTAGAATTATTGGAGTGGTGCTACAGCGCACACAGGAGATATATGAAAAAAAGGATCTGAAAGAAAACTAGCTCTATCTTAGCAGATTTCAGCCATCCTAATCATGTTCTATGAGAATTTGCCATCAAATAGGCGTTTTAGAGCTGTGAGCACTTGCACAAAGCATTTGCATAACAGTTTCATTCCTACAGCTGTGCGTTTGTTAAACGGTTAACTCAAATTGTTATATGGTGTTGCATTATAGTGTAATTTGCTGCCTGTTTTACTATGTGGTAAATTGCTGTATTGCTTTTTTGCTGATATCACTTGTGCTGTCAATGACAAGAATTATTATTATTATTATTAAGGGAAGCTGGATAAGAAGGACCCGCGGCAGAAAAGAGTGGATGTCATGAAGAGGAGCAATGCTTCGCTGGAACTACACTTAGAGGGCAGAGATATGGACCTTCAGTGTAGCAAGGCGGAGACCAAGGTCCAAACCTGCCTGCAGGAAAGCAAACACTCTGGATATCCTAAACACCTGGGGTTCATAACTTTCTGGACGACACCATTCAAAATAGGTATGCCATAGCCTCTGGTAAATTCTAGCAGAAGCAGGTTTACGTGCTGAGCATGGTGTTAACCACAGAGCTGCAAAAACCCTTGGACCTTAAGAGGGATGTCTCAAGAGCCACACCGTCACAGACAGACGACCCAGGTCTGGGTAGAGGCAAGGACCCTGAGACAACAGGTCCGGACGTCGAGTCAACAGCCACAGAGTGTAGGTGGAGAGACTGGAGCCACCAGCAGGACCGTGCCTCCCTCTTGTTTGAACTTCCGAATTACTCAAGGAAGGAGGGAGATTGTTAGTCAAGTAGACCTTCCAGTTTGTGTACCCGTTTATTCCACAGTGTCCACAAAGAGAGTTCTGGGGTCTCTTGTCCTGGACCCGTACTGAGGCAACTTGTGATTTAGTCGAGAGGCCGTGAGGTCCATGTCTGGAAGGCCCCACTTGTCCACTAGGAGCTGAAACGAAACACTTCTTGGTGAAGAGACCATTCCCCGGGATGCACGTCGTGACGGCTGAGGAAGTCCGCTTCTAAATTCAGCACTCCTGGAATGAACATCGCCGATATGGCTGGTAGATGGCCTTCCGGCCATGTCAGAATGCATGAAACCTCTGTCATTGCCGCCTGACTTAAGAGTTTCTCCTTGATGGTTTAGGTAAGCCACTGTTGTGGTGTTGTCTGACTGCACTTGCACGGGCTTTCCATGAAGCAACAGCCAGGCTTGTTGTAGGGCCCTGAAAACTGCCCGAAGTTCCAATATGTTGATGGTAGCGCAGATTCCTCTGCGGTCCACCTTCCCTGAATGGAGGGTGGACCTGTCACTGCACCCCAACCCCGAAGTTTGGCGTCTGTTGTCAGAAGGACCCAGTCCGAGATCCAAAAGGGAGGCTCCCTGGTGAGGTGGATAGTCTGTAGCCACCAAGTCAGAGATAGGCGTACCTCCGGAGAGAGCACCATTGTTTGAGTCTGTATATGATGGGGAAATCCGTCCCACTTGGACAGGATCGTTTACTGCAGAGGCCGTGAATGAAAGTGGGCATACTCCACCATGTCGAACATCGACACCACAGATCCCAGTAACTGCATTGCTGAGTGGACTGACACGGCAATTGTGAAGGCATCTGCATACACGCATCTGCAAAAGTGGAGATCTTTTCTGTCATAGGTAGCATTGTGCTATTTACCAAGCGCGTGACATGGGAATCCACCACCGGTGGAGTCTCCCACTTGGTAAAATAATTCTCAGCAAAAAAGGATAAGCCGAGACTAGATGCTTCTGCGGCGTTTTCCATGCTACCTCCAAGTGATTCACCAGTTGGTCAGACAACGGGAATATAGCCTCAGTCGCCTTTCTTCCATGAAATATGCATGCCTAGACTTAGGTGCAGGAGGCTCATCCTCCACAATGATCAGGGCTGGCTTCACAGCCTGTATCAAACCTGGAATATATATTTTTGACTTGATCCCTGCCTCTTGAGGAGGGGGCTTAGAGTCAGACTCATCCAGGAGCAGTCCATCATCAGATGACACATCATCTTCATCCCACAAGGTAGACAACAGCAAGACCCTTTTAGCCGGTCTGCTGACGTGTGAGTCACTTTGCCGTACCTCAGTCACACCTTGCAATACAGCGGGAACTGTATTAACCCCCTGGTGGGAGGCAACACCTGTGTGGGTGCAGATGGTTGCAGCAAGTTTTGCACTGGCAAAAGGTGCTGCTGTTGAAAACCGAACTGTGGAAACACGAGGGCCTGCCAAACGCCCCGCAATGGTTGTCAGTGCTTTTGCAAAGCACTCCCATGGCGGCTCCTGGTGAGCAGCAGAAGCCGCAGAGGGACCTGGAGAGGTATAACACCGCAAACATAACTTCTCAGAAGCCATGTCCCCCGCCTCTAATACCGCTGTACATTTCTTACAGAGCAGTTTAGTAGAAGCCAAATTAGGCATATCACTCTCACTGCCAGTCATAGTGAAGAGGATACCACTGTGTAGATGTGACTGTATAATAAAGGTCACAGCCTGCGACTTTAGCCACACCCACACAACACCAGTGCTATGGTTCAGAACAGCAGAATAAGTACAGGGATAGCAAAAAAATGGCTGACCGTTACAGAAAGAGAAACTCAGACAGCGCAGCATACAGTCGCAGACAAATGCAGAACAACAATACCTGCACTTAATGGTCAACTATACAGATTTACTGTCTAGTAGAACAAAGTGCTACATACACTGCCCACCATCAGGAGGAGGAGGAGAGATATGTAGGGGGACCCGTACTCCGCGCCGCCCACCGAGATATGCGACATGGAGCCAGGAAGATGGTCTATTGTACAAAAACACCCTATTATGTGAAAGATACAACGGATTTCCTCAATAAATTAAAATCTTTTGGACCACCACATGAACAATGTCTGCTTGTAACACTAGATGTTAACAGGTTATACACAAACATTGATAATGTCGAAGGGATGGAAGCCATTAGAAGAGTAGTGGGTATGAGCCCATACTATAATGGTCCACCCAGTGAATTCCTTTTCTTACTTATGGAGATTATTTTACACAAAAATTATTTTTTGCTTGACAATATGTTTTTTATTCAACGCAGGGGTACTGCCATGGGATCTAATATGGCTCCAGCCTACGCAAATCTCTACATGTATGACTATGAGGTTAAGCACATCAAGTCAAATCAGTATTATTTTCAATACATAGCATTCTATTTCCTTATATAGAGGACTTATTTTTGATCTGGACTGGCAGTGCCCCTGTGTTGACAAGTTTTGTTGATTCTTTAAATTCTCAACCTGGTTCTTTCATGTTCACGTATTCCTGCAGTCAGCTCAGCATTTCATTTTTGGATGTGTCTGTTGCAATTGATGCAGGAGAATTTACTACAACTATTTTCAAGAAATTGACTGATAAAAATACACTTTTGTTGGCCAGTAGCTTCCATCCGCAACCCTTGAAAAAGGGATTGCCTTACTCACAAATGGTGAGAGTTGTAAGAACTACCTCTAATACCGACAAGATCCCAGAGGCCCTACAAAAGATGGGTCAAAATTTCATCAATAGGGACGACGATGCTAAAGAGGTTCAGGCAGCTATTCAAAAATGTCTTAAACTAAAAACAGAGGACCTATTAATACCCAAGACTAAAGTGGATGAATCTGAAAGGATGATAATATCAAGCACATATTCAATTACATCTACCTTGATAATGAAAGTGATCATCAAATACTGGTATATTCTACAAAGGGATCCCATAGTGGGTCCTTTTTGCCAACAAAATCCGCTATTTTGCTATAAACGCAGCCCCAATCTGATAGAACGCATCACCTTCTCAGATATAAGTCCAAGGGTCAATACACGGGGTAATTGGCTCTCATCGAAAATTGGAGCCCTTAAGTGTGGCAGATGCATTAACTGTCGGCATTTACTAGTGGGAGAATCCTTTCGTCATCCTGTTACGGGCAGATGTTACCAGCTCAGACATCGATTAACTTGTGAATCAAAATAAGTGGTATACATAATTGTATGTCCATGTAAAAAAACTTTATGTGGGTAAGACCATACGTATGGTCAAGGAACGCATTGCGCTCCATAGGTCCTCAATTAAAAAAGCAGCCACCATGATGGACACCAGCACACCACTGGTAGCAAAGCATATTATTCAGCATGGCCACAGTATGAAGGATTTTGTATTTAAACCAATTGATCATATACCACCATTAAGAAGAGGTGGTGATAGACACAGACTGTTGCTGCAACGTGAATGTGAGTGGATTTATAAGTTGGACTCAATGGTACCTTTGGGTCTTAATGAGGAATTCACTCTTTCATCATTTTTGTAAGCCCTGAACGAGACTGCAGGAATTAATATGTGAAAGAAGTACAAATAAATATTTTGTGTAAGTTCTAGTGAGATTAGAAATACTAACATGTGCAGAGAAAAACTTTGGTTTGTTTATGCATAGTGTATTCCTTTTTCAATTTGATCCTTTCTGTCAAAATGTGCACGTGATTCATTGAAATTGATGGTCATTTATACACATGTAATTAGATTGGAACTATATATGAAGTATGTTTTTTAGAGTATGCATTTTTATGCAGATTAGAATTGTTCCCCCTCTGGTTTGTCAATAACTTTATATTGTTTCCCAATAGGTTATGCATAATATTGGAACACCAGATATTTATATGGGTGTTTAACAAATGGGGCATAGAATGTATTTATTGTAACATGTTACTGTATGCGTAATTTTACTGTATTGATGGGTATAATTGATCCATTTGTTGGTAAATAGGTAGTGCTGCTGCGTTTGATGAGTAGCGCTGGAGGACAGCTATTTGAGTTGAGTGCCTCCGGTTGCTATGGTGACGAGACGCTAGTAGCTATGTTAATATTGTATTGGGATGTGATGTTAGAGATCTGGCTGCCGCTTCCTGTTAGACAGAACCCTGTGGCTGATGGTTGTTGGTGGGGAAGCCACAGGAGTTCCGCTGTGTCCGGCGCGTCACTTCCGGTTTGACGGAGGACGGCGTCTCACCATGTGGATCATGGTGTGATTGCTGAGATTCCATCTTCCGGGATGGGATGGCCGGTCTGATGGGAGGTGATGCATGTCAGGTGCGTGCACAGGTGAGAGTACTCCCTATGTGGGTGTTAGGTATTTAAGGGCATTCGTTGCTAGAGTTGGCATAGCTGACCCTTGAGGAAGGTGGCAACACCGAAACAGTTGTCGGGCTGGGAGCTATCAATATGCCTATATTTACTACGATATGATAAGTATCAGTATGCTATCTACATGGATGGAATGCAGCTATATGCCTTTTTTGCATTGAAATAAATGGATGTCTTTTTTTGCTACAAAGCTGGTGTGCTGGTTGGTGCTGCCTGTGTCTTTGGATACAGTTTAAGCATAATATTTGAATGATTAATTACCTTGCACCCATTATATGACATGAGGTGTGCGATTTTCTATGGACCATTATATATATATATATATATAACGGGAAGGCACTCAGAAATTGATAAGCAAAACTACATGTATTGTAAAAAATCCTCCAAAGCAGCTTTGGAGGCTTTTTTTTTTACAATACATGTAGTTTTGCTTATCAATCTCTGAGTGCCGTCCCGTTTTTGGTGGATCTATTTGAGATGTTTTGGACAGGCACCGGAGGAGCTTCGTTGTTTGTGTGACAGAGTGTCAGCATAGAGGGGACATATATACACATATATATATATATGTAAACTGTGTGATCATATTCCAAGGCCACCCAAATGTAAGAGTGCTGTGGAGTGTGTGTGAGTATATTTTATATATATATATATATATATATATATATATATATTTATTTATTACACACACACAAATATATATTTATTTTTTTTATATGTACTCTCACACACAGTCCACGGCACTCAACCATTTGGGTGGTCTTGGTAAATGACAACACAGTTTACACACACAATATAAATAGTTTACTATATATATATATATATATATATATATATATATATATATATATATATATTACACACACACACATACACACACGGAGAGGGCATGCGTCCAATAGTGCAAGAAATTATGAATGATGGTGCCCATGCTCAAATAATAATGTGCGTGCCAAATAAAAAACCTTTAAGGCTCATCTGAAACTCTGTCAAGGGAATGCGGATGATATGGACCCGGGTTTCCAGTACCTGGGGGACCTTGATTAAAAGGGCTCGGACCAAAACCAAACGAGAGAAATATAGTGTAGTATTACCTATTCACAAATAAAACCAATATTTATATTTGTGCGTACCATATAGATTCTTGTATGATAGTACGTTGATATATGTACTTATCACTCCACCAAATTCCCTTCCTTACTGCCCCAGAAGCTTCCACATATATCGGTGATGGGCTTTAGACCAAAAAAAGACTCATCATCAGTAGTGGCAATCTCAAAACAAGGGGGCTTTATTACAAATTATTGAGGGTAAAGGGGATACAGTAACATACAGACAAGTTGATATAAATAGTAAAAAATAAAATGCTTATCTGCAGGGTAGTCACAGTGTCCTATTTTAGAGAGGCTGGTATTGGGCAATTTATATCAACTTGTCTATATCTCTCATATATATATATATATATATATATATATATATATTTATATATATTTTTTACAGGTGTCCTGTTCCTAAATCTAGAGCGAATATACATTAGGATATTGAACACCTTTTGGAGAAGACATGAAAGTTAATAGATTAATGCAGTTATTGAATTTAAAATTTGTTAGTAAGGCAAGTGTACATAATGTAGCTGGATTAGTATAGCATACACCATTTGGAGTCACCGAGTCATGTAAATGTCCCAACAAGATCAGTTGTTATGTCCCAGATATACCTTTAATAACGGAGTCCTCAATGGTGTAATTTCTATAGTATCGTTTTATAGGTTTCCAGGGAAGTATACAATGATGGATGCTGTCCCATGAATGCAGCCAAGCTTGCAGTCCGGCCAGACAACATGAAACCAATGCCATTAACAAAGTTCCTCTTGCTGAATTGGAAAAAGCCTTCTGTCTAGCTTCCAAGGTTAATGTATTCAGTCTAAAATATTACCACGCAGCAGAGCATCGTCATATTTTGTCCATGACAAATAGACATTTTCAAGACCAAGGAATATGCTATATTAATCCTGCCACATAATACACATTTAAATTGCTAACAGGACACTTACTGTATTCCAATTGACATGTTATTTTTTATTGTTTGCGTGCAGTTGATAAATAAATGTAATGACGTTAACCAGCTCGTTGTCTCTACAATTCTCTTTAAAAGAACAAAAAAAAAAAAAGTATAGTGGACACACAGATAGATAAGTGTGTACAGTATATTATATATATATACACACACACACATAATGAATATAGCACTGTCTCAAATAGCTTTTTTAGCATATACACAGTGTATAATCTAAAAAACAAACATTGAACCATAGAGCCATACCATTTTATGAAGAAATCCTGTGGCTCCATTAACCTACTGACAGAAAAGTACACCTGCTTCATCTAAGATCATATAGGTCAAAGAATTGTTGGCAATAAAACTGTATTGCTGGATATGAATTTTACCTCAACATCATCCGTTACAGCAGCCGAGCTGGTGACTATACCAAAGCGCTCCTTTCTCTTCTTAAGCTTCTCATCATCCTCACTCTGCCAGGAAACAGAAAAACAAGAATAAAACATCAACTCATGACATGAATGCAATAATGAGTTCTGCAGAATGACTAAAACATGTGCCCTGATGGTGTATAGTTGTGGATTTCTAATCTAAATATAACAGATTAGGACTAAATCACTTTCTGCATATATATCTATCCTCCTTAGCCCAACGGTTCAGATCCCGGCAGCGGCAGCCCGACAGGAGGAAATCCTGATCGCCCTAAAGGTAAGTATAAACTAACCTAATTCTACCCCCTAACCCTAACCCTCCTATTCCCCCTTCCCCTAAGCCTGACCCTAAACTCTCCCTTCGATCGGGATGCCGGGCATTGGTCTCCGGGCGTTGGTAAAATGACAGGAGTCTCATTTAACCCTCGTCCGGATTAAGTAGTCGGGAAGCTGGTGGTCGGCATTGCGTCCGCCGGCTTCCTGAACGTATACCATCTATCCATCTTTCTAACGCTACAAAGCTTTCATAAAACCATGAGTCTAAAGCAGGATCCTGAGAAAGCGACCATAAGGAAATTGTTGTAATAAAATCTAAACCACATGTACAAGCAAATCAAAATTTTATATATAAGAAAAAAAAAATGTAAATGGAATGATAAAATAGACAGGGTGTGGAGAATTACATTTCATCACATATGAAAGGGTTTACATACAAGAACGATCTGAACATGCAGGTAGTGTTTGTGTGATATATTTCATGTGCAGGGCCACAGCTCTCAGCAGCCTTCTCCCCAGCAGCCCTGACTAATGCACTAAATCAACTCTTGAGAAATATCAAGCCCACTTGACCTCTAGGGCAGAGGGGTCACCAAGAGGCACACTTACAATGCTCCTCACTCAATCTTTGGCCTTACACTGACAGATTTTGATTCATGGGCTGCTGCAGCCCATCTGAGCCAAATTACTCCTATCCAAAAGCCAGCAGACCAAGCATTTATCAAACTGCTGCCCATATACTCCTTCTTGTGCTCATTTCTGCCCCAGGCCATTCTCAAGTGCACTCACGGGCACTATGCAGCTGCTGGGGACAGTGACCTCCTCTGCTCAAATGTCAGAAGGATTTCTCTTTTTTAATGTCATTTCTGCCAATTATTTCTTAAGCCTGACGCCTCTATTTTCATGCATGTATAGGTTCCCTTCTCGCTGTAATGTTCCATTGCTCTGGAGGGAGGTAAAACAGCGAGCTCATGTGGTAGAAATGAACAAAAAAAAACAAAATAACTGGATTTGCCATTTCCTACATTTCGAATATTTAGAACACATGTAACTAGATTTTCATGCACAGCTTGGTTTCTAATGGATAAGGTTTTTTTTTTTTTTTTAAGCAAACAAATATAAAACAGAACAAACATTATAAGCCATACAACAAGTGTCTTAAATAATGGATATGTTTAAATGACATAATTAGTACACTGCAAGTGAAGGAGGCACCTAATGGTAATGAAAATAGTGAATAATATAAAAGCGAGAATTATGTATACCTTAGTATAATATGAAAAAACTGAACGCCACAATAGTGCATTACTTTCTGCACACATACATCAACTATCAAGCTTAACTGCATACACAGGTAAGCTTGATATATTATATATATCTACGTATTTATGTAATAAATTTATACCTTCATTCTTCACATATTACACAAACAAGGTATAACGGTATCAAGGAATTCTCTCATTCACTTTTTTGTGGCATGCACAATTACTGAACTACTATTATATATACAGGTTACATGAAATACCTCACTTTTGGGTGCCTCCTTTCTTCATGCAGATGTGTCCTCATACATCTAGCCTCCTAGCACGTTAAACAGCCCTTCTAATTACGCCGTGACTCAGTAGCGCCAAGCATCATTTTACCTTCAAATGAGTCTTATTCACACAGTGATGTGAATAGCTAGCACAAGCAGCTTCTGCTGATTAAAATGATCTGCAGCATACCCATGTTCTGTGCGTCTGCCTGTGTATCTGCATGTGAAATGCTACGTTACAGTGTCAGCGGCTGTAATGTAGCATTTCGTATGCAGACACCCCCAGTCACATACAGAACCCATACTGCATATCATTTTAATCAGCAGAAGCTGCTTGTGCTAGCTATTCGAATCACTGTGAAGGTAAAAAGTCGCACGAAAGACGCTCACCACTACCGAGGCACACAAAGCTCCCACGTTGTGTGGCGCGACTTGTAGCGCATGGATGCTAGATGTATGTGGACACATCTGTATATACATTAGTATATTCTTCCCTTCAAAAGCCTCAAACTTTTCAAAGTAAAACAAAATTATTTAGCTAGCTACATTGAAGGAAAAACACTAGAAAAGTCATGAGAAACAGCCACATAAAAACCAGTAAGCACTTATATTTTAGATTGAGTAGCAGCTGGAATAAGGTGACAATGCAGACCATGCAAAGGCAATATATATCAGTGCAGTGTTATTTAGCCCAGTGGTTCTCAAACTCAGGCCCCAGGACCCCACACAGGTCACGTTTTGCAGGTCACCCAGCAGGTGCACAGGTGTAGTAATTACTCAGCGCAACATTTTAAAAGATCCACAGGGGGAGATAATTATTTCACCTGTGATTCTGGGAGGAGACCTGGAAAACATGCACTGTTTGGGGTCCTGAGGATCAAGTTTGAGAACCTGTGATTTAGCCTAATGCAGGTGATCTCTCTGATCTTGTGTTAGGCTCTTCCTACATTAGTCATTTTAGTCTTTATTTATATGGAGTCACAAGTGATCCGCAGTGCCTTACAAAGCACATAAAAAGAAACCGTATGAACAGAACAAGAAAACAGTGACTTGCAGTACAGAACATGGACAAGGTTTATAAACATTTGCAGCAGCAGTCATAATACCCAAATATGCAGCAGGGTGGCAGAAGCCAAAGGTTTGGTGCTGCTCTTGTCAGTGGGGGAAGAGATTATACCATACTTGCCTACTTTTGAAAAAACATATCAGGGAGATTGTAAAAGCAGCACCTATAAGCGCGCGGTAAAGTTGACGTGTACTGCTACATCTGAGGTGCGTGCCATAAAATTTACTTGATATCCAAATGTAAACGAATGCATGTAGCCAAAAGCAGTTAGTAAGATCTATTTATTGATTAAAACACACTAATCCTTTTTCAGAAAATGCATGTAGCCATAGGAGTCATTGCGCCTTATAACCAATGCAGGTAAATAATAGTAATGATTCCATTTGAAGGTATTTAGCGTTTTTTTTTTTTTTTTTAAATATAACAACTTCATAATGGAGGTAAAAGGTGCGAACTAGGGAAGAGTACGATTAAGACATTGTAATCGTACCATCGTTCCCCATCCCCTGCATGCCTACATCGGTCAGTGTAGGCACCCTCCGTCATCCCTGAACATTGTCAATCTGTCGTTATCGGCAGATTGACCGGCATGTTCAGCCAATGATTGATGTCGGAAACGAACAGCAGAAGCGTGCATCACTGGTAGTTTTCGAAATTGTGCACGATTAATGGACGAATGAACGATAATTATGTCGTTAACGTTCAGTCGTCCATTAATATTGCGTAGTGGATATGCACCTTTAGGTGCAATCAGGGAGATTGGCAGACTGTTCAGTATAGAGAGGATATTAGAGACCCCAAAGGAGCTGATGAGCTCACCTAGATAAGATGTATAAAAGGGAGAATAAAAAAGAGGTAATAAAACAGAACCTTGGGAGACACACTTAGTGGAATCAAGAGAACGAGAGAACGATCAGAGAAGTAGGGAGACAGCCAGGAGAGGGCAAGATCACCCAAAACGAGAAGGTGAAGATTTGCAGGAGGAGAGGTTGGTCCACAATGTCAAAAAACATTTGCGGTCAAGGAGAACGATCAGAGTAGTGGCCCTCTGTTTTGGCAGCAAGAAGGCGATTGTTGACTTTAGTGAGGGCAGTTTCTGTGGAGGGGAGAGGATGAAAGCCAGACTGAAATAGGTCAAGCAGGGAGTGGAAAGAAAGGGGGGTAAGATGGTTATAGACAATACGTTCAAGGAATTTGGAGGCAAAGGGTAGGAGAGAGATTGGTAGTAGTTCGAGTGAGTGTCAGGACCAAGGTTGGGTTTTTTGAAAGAATGAGGTAGACAAGAGCATGCTCGAATGCAGAGGGACAGAGCCTGATGATAGGAAAAGATAAAAGAGATAGGCAAGATGGGATCAGGGAGAGGGAGGATGTGGGAGGTCTAGGTTGAAAGGGGAGAGGACTAGATTAGGGCCATGACTTCATCTCCAGATACTGGGTAGAAGGAAGTCAGAGTTGGAAAATAGATGGGGAAAGGTAGGCTGGGACAGAAAAGGATGGGATGATGAGGGTCTGGTGGGATGCAATTTCCTGATAGATGGATTCAATGTTAGATGGGAAGTGGGTGGCGAAGTAAAGGGCAGAGAGTGAGGAGGGGAGAAGGAGGGGGCAGAGGAAGAAGTTGAAAGTGACCAAGAGACTACAGGGGTTCAAGGATCAGGAGGAGATAAATTTGATATGGAGGAAGTCTGCAATGGAGCAAGATTTCCTCCACTGTCGCTAGGCAGTTCGTGAACATTTTTTTCCGATATCTGGTGCACTTGGAATGCCAAGGTTGAGGCATGGATCTGCAAAGGTGATTAGTGACCGCCGGAGCAACAGAGTCGAGACATTTGTATGGGGAAACAGCTTGGTCAGATGTAATACAAAATTAACAGGACAAATATATAACACCAGTCACCAGAAAATCAGCTCTGTGAGAACCTGTACCCAGCAGACAGGTTGAGCAATACATTAAAAAAAAAATGCATATAGAAAAGGACAGCAGCACAGGAATGATAGACAGAAGCGTAGAAAAAATAAAATCAATCAAGTGCAGCAAGCAAAGTAGTAACGCCTTGCAATATTCAAGCGGGAAGTTCAGTAAGGAGTGTCTAGGACAGTGTTGGCTAACCTTGACACACCAGCTGTTGTGGAACTATATATCCCAGCATGCCCTGCCACAGTTTTAGCATGCCCTAATAGCAAAACTGTAGCAGTGCATGCTGGGTTATGTAGCTCCATAACAGCTGGAGTGTCAAGGTTAGCCAACACTGGTCTAGGATATGGGAGAAAGGTGTTGGAGTTGGAGGATGACCAAACGCACAGCAGTTTGTGAAAGGTAGTCCCCACTGTAGCAGAGATATCTAGTAGAACAGTCTCCTTCTGTTTTCTTCCTGTTTAACTCTGGTATAACGCAGAATTAGGCTATAATAATTCCACTTAGAAGAAAAACACTCCACAGCCTATAATGCACTCATTAAGTATAACAGAACATGTGTGTTCACTAATTACAAACCACCCTCAATAGCCTCCTACTACAAAGGCAGGCAATAAAAGACTAAAACAGGGAGATAGCATTGTACAATCACTCGAAAAATAAAGAGTTATGGTATAACATACCTTCGTTAACCCTTTCTTCAAGGTCCATGGGGTCCACAGCCATTACATTGGGGTATGTGGTTGGAGTGATTCAGGCACCAAACAGTTAAAACAAGCTCTCGGCTCCCAGGATGCCCTGGGTCCTCCCCACATATACCCCACCCCCGGCTGCAGGCAGTCAGTTCTGTTCGGTGCGAGAAGGCACTATACTGACAGTGGCACTGCTGGAGCAGTCCCATTGACAAGTTGTTTTTTTTTCTCCTCTGAGCAGGCGACGCGTGCTGTGAGACGCAGCTAGGTGTCTGATGGGAGACGCATGGGTCACCTGCTCAATCTATACCCGCCGGCGCCGGAAACACTGTTGTAAAGCCAGTGATTTCGATAGAGCCCTGGACTGCAACAGGGATGCAGCTAAGGGTGGTTTCGGCGGCAGCTGACGCTGGAGCCACGGTAGTCTGCCTTCCACACTAGTCCACCGGGACTTGATGGATTCCTGCCAGCCGGGGGTTAGATGACGGCGGCCATGTCAGTGAACCGAGTGGATCCATACAGCATAGGGGAGGTTCGCTCTCCCCGGCGGCCCCTCCCCCGACCCTGCTAGGTTCGTGCGCCTGGGTTGCTCCTCCCAGCCTCCCTCTATACGAGTCAGCCTGAGACCACTTTCAAGTGCTCTTGATGGCTGTGCACTCAGGAGGTTGGGTCAGTCTCCCTGTATTCCTCTCCCACGGTGACTGGTCATACAGAGCTCTACTAGAACTACTAGGCCTAAGGCTGTTCATAGGGAACGAAGAGCTTAGGATGCATATGCTCATATAGGGGGTATATATGCATTGCATGTGACTTTTGAAAGCTGCTGTGTGTGTGTGTGTGAAACTGTCTTTTATGTCTATATAACGGTCAGTCTGCTAACCTATCACTGCTGTTATAACCCTCTACTACAGGTGTGTGGATTAGTTGGGGTGAAACATGGTCACATGTGTGCTCAGAACTTTTGCATAAAAAAATAATTGTCTAAAGAGTTTGAAAGACAGGTGGCGGAGACCCCTGTGCTGGTGTCTTGTATGGCCTGCAAAGCAGGGTTATGCCCACAGGATTTCATACAAAATGGATTATGTGGTCACTGTTTTAAAGAGTCACCACATCAGTCAAACTTACCAGCCTCTGGACAAGAGCCCCCTTGGGCTTCTTTCTTCCAGATCATTGCGCAGGTTGCGGAACGATTGGCAGCCCCAGCGGCCCCGGTGATCAGATATCCTCAGCCGCTGCAACCTGCTATGTTTATGCCCCCTATGTTTCCATCTTGGATGGATATGTATACGCACGCTGGTCAGGGTATGGCTTCATCTTCAGCAGTCGTTACAAGCAGCTAGACCAATGCAGCCAAAGACCAGAAGGCGTTTGGCCTCACATGCAAGCCAAGCCACTGACTCCGGTACGCCCTCTGATGAGGGTGAGGCGGCGCATGATTCCTCTCAGGACTCTCTTTCAGGGAAGGAAGGGGATCATTTTCCAGTGGCAGATGTCCCTTTTTTAAATTAAGGCAGTCAAAGCTGTGTTAAGCATAGATGTTCCATCTTACTAGAAGGGTTGCGGCCTTTTTTCCGTCAGAACAGTGTACTAAACGGGAAATTCCGCCGTCGGTAGACGCACATGTGGCACAGCTGTCAAGGAGGGCCACATTACCCATACCGTCTGCATTTTCTCTTAAAAATTCCACAGATAGGAGGCTGGAAGCCTGTCTTAAGGCAGTCTTCTCACTTTCAGGCGCGGCCACTCGCCCAGCTATGGACTACGGCTTGGGTGTCCAAAGCCATTGAAGAATATTGAAGACTTTGGCATAATCCCTGCCAGTAATGTCTAAGGAGCAGCTTGAGATTATTTCTTATGTCAAGGTAGCTGCATCCTATTTGGGGGAGGCAGCATTGGATGCCGGGATATTATCTGCTAGAGCATCGGCTGTCTCCATTGTGGAGCGTAGAGCCCTGTGGTTAAGGGATTGGGAGGCGGATGCAGGGTCCAAGAAGGCCTTAGAATCCCTTCCGTTTTATGGGAGGTACTCTGTTTGGCACAGAGATGGACAGGATTGTGGCTACAGTGACAGCTTCTAAAACGGCTGGTCTACCCTCAGCATCTGGTACCAGACTTAGCGGGTCGTCCTTTCGGACCTTTCAGTCGCAGGGGAAAGTTAGAGGTCAATTCTCAGCTAGAGCCAGTTCTAGCGGAAAACCACTAAGAAACCCTGGCCGAATAAACGTCCGACTTCCAGGTCCCAGGATAAGCCGGTGGCCTGATTGGGCGAGCCTCCACCCGGGGGATCCCAGGGTAGGAGGCAGACTTCTTCAGTTTTCAGACACCTGGCATCTCACAACAACGGATGCCTGGATTTGGGAAGTAGTCTCCTGGGGATACGCACTGACATTCTAGAGAAGTCCTCCCCAGAGGTTCTTTTGCATAACCCAGTCAGTGGGTTCAGTAAAGGCCTTGGCCCTCCAACAGGCTATAGAATCCCTGCTAACAGCAGGTGTGATGCTCCAGGGAATCAATTACGGAAAGGTTATTATTCCAACCTATTCTTGATTCAGAAACCGAATGGGTCCTACCGGCCTATTTTGAACCTAAAGGAGGGGCTCAACACATTTATTCGGATGCCCAGTTTTCGTATGGAAACACTGCGATCAATTGTGTTGGCAATGGAGCCGGGAGTTTTCATTGTATGCCTGGATATCCAGGATGCTTATCTGCATATAACAATTGCACCATCCCACCAGCAGTTTCTGCGGTGGGGCAGAAACACTTCCAGTTCCAGACACTGCCGTTCGGTTTATCCACAGCCCCTCGGGTGTTTACAAAAGTGATGGGAGCGGTGATGGCATGTCTCAGGCACCAGGGCGTCAGAATTCTGCCATACCTGGATGATCTCCTGTTGTTAGGGCAGTCTCCACAGGAGTTGCAGTATCATCTCGGGCTGACAGTTTCCTGTCTACACAGTCACGGTTGGATCATAAATTGGAAGAAATAGTCACTTCTTCCAGTGCAATAGATTGTACATTTGGGGCACGCCTGGACTTCTTGGCGCACAGAATATATTTGTTGGAGGACAAAATTGCGGCCCTCCAGTTGCATACACGCAAATTGCTTCACAACAGGCTGGTGACTGTACAGTGCGGGTGCTGGGGTCAATGGTGTCCACCTTTATCATGGAGGAATATGCCCAATTTCACTCCAGACCATTGCAGCAGTTGATCCTCTTATTCTGGAACGGGGAATACCGATCAATAAAATCCCAGATGATCCATCTCTCACCAGAGGTTCGGTTGTCCCTGTCTTGGTGGTTGCGGACGGGCAGTCTCAACAAGGGTCGCCCATTTTAGAATCCAGAGTGGGCACTCCTCGCGACCGAAGCGAGTCTTCACGGCTGGTGGGCGGTGACAGGTCAGCGCACTTTTCAAGGAAGATGGACAAGGGCAGATAGTCTTCTGTCCATAAATATCCTAGAAATGAGCAGTATTCAGAGCAATATTGAATATGTGGTCGGAAAAATAAGCCGATTAGGCTGAGTCAATACGGTCTTGGATTCAAACAAATATTGTCTGGTAGGATGAGAGATTCGGTGCTTAAACATTGGCACATCCTTCAATCAGGACCAATTCTTAAGAAACATTGCTGCAATGACCCGATGTTTGCCTATAAACAGAGTAACAACTTAAAAGACCTGGTGACCAAGGCAGATATCAGCCCTAATCCAATGAATACCAATTGGTTGTCACCAAAAAACGGTGCATTCCATTGCAGCGGATGTGTGAATTGTAGATTTTTACTAACAGGTGACAAGTTTATACATCCTACTAGTGGTCTTCAACACCACATACGGCATCGACTGAATTGTATGAGTAAATATGTCATATATGCAATTATTTGTTCATGACAAAAAGTTTATATAGGCAAGACCACTAGGATGCTGACGGAGATGATAGCCATGCACCGATCTTCGATTAAAAAGGCATTATCCATTATAGACGGTAGCACACCATCAGTGGCCAGACATTTTTACAAAACAGGTCACAGTATCAATGACTTTCACTTTATGCCGCTGGATCAAGTTAAGTTATTAAAACGAGGGGGAGACCGTGGTAAAGAGTATTGCAAAAAGAGTGTGAACTCATCTATAAATTTGGGACATTACAGCCTGGAGGATTAAATGAAGAATTGCTTTTTAATGTATTTCTTGGAACTTTGGATATATTTTTCGGACTTTTGTTATATTGTCCTTAATGGCTTTCGAGTGTTTCATCTGAGGGCTGCACTTGGGTACTTTATGTTAGTTTCACACCTGTTCATTATTTATATCACTGTAGATTTCTTGTGTGTATGCACGCTTTATTTTTGCATGACTAATGTGTTTTTTTTATATTCATGTATTTTGTATTTTTTTATTGTTTATTTTCTTTGATGTTATCAGTATGTCTTATTTCTTTGATAGTGGTATTTGTATAGATTTTGTGTGGAACAAATAGGTGCCTGTCAGACAGATCATGGTGTGCTCACTAAGATGTCGCTGTTTTCTTGGGAGACAAGATTTCTCCTGCATTCAAGTCCGTCCATTGTGACTTAGTTTGTTGACATGCAACATGCGTCTTTAAACCATGGCGTGTGATTGGCTGATCACATCGCGTCATTTTTTGCTGGAGCCTGTGAGGTAAACGCTGAACTCAGCATGACCTTAGTCCTCAACGTGCACACAAGTGACGCACTACTTTAGAGGAAGCAGGACGTCCCACCGGCATTATCTGTTGCCCGAAAATATGGGACGGATGCGGAGTGACAGCCTTAACAGGTGAGATACATCTTTTGGTTACTGATTAGGTGCCTATTTGTTTTATTTAATAGCCAGCCGCATAAGTTCTCTTCGTGCTCATGATTAAGGTTGTCTACACACCGAAACGGCTGTCATGCCTAGGGTTCTATCACACGGTCACCAGGCATACGATAAGTTATCCATGTTTATGGCTCCTGTTATGTGATCTGTTTTTGGTCCTCCTTTTGAGCATGGCAATTTTTCTGTATAAGCCTTCAATACAGTTTCTTGCATCTTTATAAAACTTTTGATCCCCCACAGGATTGAAGTGTGTGAGAGAGATGTGTATAATATTATATATAATATATATATATATATATATATATATATACACACACACACACACACACACATATACACACATATATATATTATATTATATATATATACGTATATACACATACACACACAGTCAGGTGCATAAATATTGGAACATTGACAGAATTTTCATTTTTTGGCCTCTATTCACCACCACAATGGCTTTGAAATTAAACAAACAAGATGTGCTTTAACTGCAGACTTTCAGATTTAATTTGAGGGTAATTACATCCAAATCAGGTGAACGGTGTAGGAATTACAACGGTTTCTATATGTGCCTCCCACTTTTTAAGGGGCCAAAAGTAATGGGACTATCAACTCAAAAGCTATTTCATGGACAGATGTGGGCTATTCCCTCGTTATTTCATTATCAGTTAAGCAGGTAAAAGGTCTGGAGTTGATTCTAGGTGTGACATTTGCATTTGGAGACAGTTGGTGTTGACTCTCAATATGAGAACCAAAGAGCTGTCACTATCAGTGAAGCAAGCCATCATTAGGCTGAAAAATCAAAACAAACCCATCAGAGAGATAGCAAAAAACATTAGGTGTGGCCAAATCAACTGTTTAGAACATTCTGTAAAAAAAAAAAAAAGAACGCACCGGAGAGCTCAGCAGCACGAAAAGACCCGGAAGACCACGGAAAACAACTGTGGTCGATGACAGAAGAATTATTTCCCTGGTGAAGAAAAACCCCTTCACAACAGTTGGCCAAATCAAGAACACTCTCCAGGAGGTAGGTGTATGTGTGTCAAAGTCAACAATCAAGAGAAGACTTCACAAGAGTGAATATAGAGTGTTCAATACAAGTTGTAAACCATTGGTGAGCCTCAAAAACAGGAAGACCAGATTAGAGTTTGCCAAACAACATCAAAAAAGCCATTACAGTTCTGGAACAACATCCTATGGACAGATGAGACAAAGATCAACTTGCACCAGAGTGATGGGAAGAGAAGAGTATGGAGAAGGAAAGGAACTGCTCATGATTCAAAACATACCACCTCATCAGTGAAGCATGGTGGTGGTAGTGTCATGCATGTATGGCTGCCAATGGAACTGGTTCCCTTGTATTTATTGATGTGACTGCTGACAAAAGCAGCAGAATGAATTCTTAAGTGTTTCAGGCAATATTATATGCTCATATTCAGTCAAATGCTTCAGAACTCATTGGACAGCACTTCACAGTGCAGATGGACAATGACCTGAAGCATACTGCAAAAGCAACCAAAGAGTTTTTTAAGGCTAAAAAGTGGAATGTTATGCAATGGGCAAGTCAATCCCCTGACCTGAATCCGATTGAGCATGCATTTCACTTGATGAAGACAAAACTGAAGAGAAAATGCCCCAAGAACAAGCAGGAACTGAAGACACTTGCAGTAGAGGTCTGGCAGAGCATCACCAGGGATTAAATCCAGCGTCTGGTAATGTCTATGCGTTCCAGGCTTCAGGCTGTAATTGCCTGCAAAGGATTTGCAACAAAGTATTAAAAAGTGAAAGTTAGATTTAGGATTGTTTAGTTTGTCCCATTACTTTTGGCCCCTTAAAAAGTGGGAAGCACACATTGTAATTCCTACACCGTTCACCTGATTTGGATGTAATTACCCTCAAATTAAATCTGAAAGTCTGCAGTTAAAGCACACCTTGTTTGTTTAATTTCAAAGCCATTGTGGTGGAGAATAGAGGCCAAAAAATTAAAATTTAGTCAATGTCCCAATATTTATGCACCTGACTGTCTGTACACACACTAAAATATTATAAATAAAATATATATATATATATATATATATATATATATATATATATATATATATATATATACACACACACACATACATATTACACACACACATTATATATATATATATATATATATACACACACATATATATATATATATATATATATATATAGTGTTCCTTCCATCTCCGGCGGCAGGCAGGGCGCTGGAGCTAGAGAGGGCAATCTTGTGCGCGTGCCGAAGGTGCGCGTCTGAAAAGGGGGCGTGGTTATGAAAAGGGGGTGTGTCTATAAGACGCGTCCCCTTTTCATCATACTTGGGGGCGTGCCCGGCGCTTACGGACATGCCGGGCAGCCCCCAAGCGCTGCAGAAAGGGAGAATAGATGCCGGGCGCATGCGCCCGGCGTCTATTCTCCGGCGGTGACCGGATCACCGCATGTTTGTCCACCCACGGGACACTGCGTCCCGCGGGTGAGAACGGCTCCCGCAGGCTGTTAGGGCAGGGCGCTTTTTGCCCTCCTCCTAAAACAGCCTAGCGGGAACGCTATATATATATATATATTATATATATATATATACACACACACACACACACACACACATACGTACACACATATTTACATATATTCCACTAACAAAAGATTTCCATTTGATATGGCACTTTTACACTACTCATCTGCCAAAAAGTTTATTTCACTGTGTATGAAGAGCACTACTGTACACGCAGTCTATTCAGGAAGAGGAAATATGGGACTTCTTTTGAAAGCTGAATTCCGTTTTGTGTCCCTTAGTGTGTATTGAGGTATTGCAGAGCAGATCTTCAGCATCACAGTAAGGGCTTCAGACAGCTGAACCATCTTTCTGACTTGCTCAATGGGGAGTGGAGACATAGCCCAAGAAATACGCACAGCATGGCAGAGATTCAGAAACCCGTTGCTTTCCTTCCCCTGCCGAGGTGTATACCGAGTCAGTACTTCTGTACCACCAACCATGAGCCTTGACGAATTACGGAAGTCTCGCTGTGGTCAGATTAGACTCATTTGGATGCTTTGTTTATGCTCATATACTCAGCCCTCCCCATAGCACTGTTAGAAAAACAGTAATTAACCCTCTTGAAATAAAAATAATACAAAAATTTGAAAAAAAAGATCACCATCAATCCCTTTTGAAAGCAAAACACATTTGTCTGGGACTCTTGAAAGAATTGGTCTAATTTCACATGAGGTAAACAACTTGAGCAAGAATCAGGGTTGGAAAAAAAAAAACGGTGTTTGTTTTTTTAAAAACAACTTTTTTGTGTAAACCATTTTTTTTTTTTGCATTGTTTAAATGAAAAAAAAAAAAAAAAAAGTATCTTGGTATGTTACTAGAAACCTTGATCAATCACGTTTAATGCTTTCTAACGTTAACATACCAAAGTTATTAGGGTTTGATATGATTTGACGTCTTTCAATAAAACCAATTTTAGACTAAAAGATAATTAAAACATGCAAAAGCACTTTTCAGAGAAACACATACACAAAAAAAAAAAAAAAAAAAAGAGTTAAGCATTAGAACTGGAAATGTCACTGGCATTAAACATTTTGAATAAAAACACTAGTTTAGAGGCCTTTTCAGTTCCCAGTCTGTTTCTAAGCTTCGAATAAACTAAACCGAAAGAAGAAAAAATTATTTCTACACTAGTTGAAGATGCTTTAGCAGTCAGAAGTTGCTAAATAATGGGAAATACATTGGGGTTAACTTTTTTTGGCTCATCCACCATTCATAAGATGATACTTGTGACACCACAGCACTCATCTCAATAGGAGGTTTTGAATTGAAATACAAAGGTAAACATGGGGATTAAACCATGAGGTGTTTCTTTGTGTATTGCCTGTTTTATGTGTTGGTGTTTACTCTTTAAGATTGAGAATGTTAGCTGTGGGTTTTTTCTCCTGCCCTATGGGATTGATGGGCTAGAATTCATAGCTTGATGCAAGGCAGATTTAGCACCTCTCATATCTGGTTCATACTTCCTAT
Source organism: Taudactylus pleione (assembly GCA_031769625.1). Classification (NCBI taxonomy): domain Eukaryota; kingdom Metazoa; phylum Chordata; class Amphibia; order Anura; family Myobatrachidae; genus Taudactylus; species Taudactylus pleione. Next base: position 3,268,882 of record JAUIMM010000129.1, read on the forward strand.
ATCTTTGTAGTGTGTGTGATTTACTGCATTGATTCAGCTTACTCAGCTAAAGACCACAAGCAATAAGAATGTGGAATTATACCAGTCACGGTGTTGTGCCTGTAGTCACAGCCTAATATAAAAAAAAAACAGAGCGTTTTAAAAAAGTAGTGATATGGTAAGAACTTACCCTTGTTCTATTTTTCTACGAGGTCCATAGGGTCCACAGGGTGACCTTGGGGTATAGGTGATGCAGAGTCATCCGGGCACCTTACGCAGTAAATTCTTATCCAAGGATAAAACGGGTCTTCCTCTATACCCCGCCCCCAAGCCGGAGGCTCCTCAGTTACGTAGCAAGCCAAAGGACCGAGGTGGATAAAAGAAAGAAGAAAGTCTGGAACACACTAGAATCAAATTCTCACACAGGAGACGGAAAACTGGTGACCAGAATGAAGCCCAACTGAAGCACAGGTACTACAGGGCATGTGCCCTGTGGACCTCGTAGAAAGAGATAACAAGGGTAAGTTCTTACCATCTATCTAGTTTTCTACTTCAGGATCCATAGAAGGTCCACAGGGTGACCATGGTGATTCCCAAAGCAGTATCCTGAGTGGCAAAGGTATCAAAAGGTCTGAATAGAAGACCACGTGGCCACCTTACTAAGCTGTACAGCTGAGGTACCACGACGAGCTGCCTACCAAGGGCCCACAGACAAAAGTAGAATTAGTAGTAACAGAGGGTGGGACTGGAAAGCCCTCATGAATGTAAGCCTCAAAGAGTCATTCGAAGTCATCTAGCCAAAGTTTGTTTATAGGCTGGCCATCCTCTCTTGTGGAAACCATAAAGAACAAGGAGTCCGATTTCCTGAGAGAACTGGTAAGATCCACATAAATCCTGAGGGCACGTACCACATTCAATGGAGGCCTCCCCTGCCGATAGGTCTGGGGAATTAAAGGCCGGCACAATAATTTCTTCATTAATGTTAAACTAGAGACCACCTTAGGAAGGAACCCAGGGCGAGTTTGAAGCACTGCCCTGTCCCTGTGAAAAACTAGAAATGGGCAACAAAAAGAGAGCCCTAAATCGGAAACCCTTCTGGCAGAAGCAATGGCCAGAAGAAATACAAACAAACAGTCTTGGCAGTAAGTCATTTGAGATCCACTGAGCCCAGTGGTTCAAATGGAGGGCTCTGGAGAGCCTTAAGGACGACAGCCAAATCCCAAGGCGCTACAGGAGGGACAAAGGGAGGCTGGATATGAAGGACTCCCTGCAGAACAGTGCGGATGTCAGGAAGAGGAGCAATCCTTCGCTGGAAGGACACTGAAAGGGACGAAATATGGACTTTCAGTGTAGCAAGGTGGAGACCAAAGGTCCAAACCTGCCTGCAGGAAAGCAAACACTCTGGATATCCTAAACACCTGGGGGGTCATAACTTCTAGGAAGACACCAAAGTAGGTATGCCACACCCTGTGGTAAATCCTGGCAGAGGCAGGTGTTCTTGATCTGAGGATGGTATTAATCACAGAGCTGGAAAACCCCATGAACATTAGGAGGGATGTCTCAAGAGCCACGCCGTCAAAGACAGACCTAGTTCCGGGTGGAGGCAAGGACCTTGAGACAACAGGTCCGGACGTTGAGGCAACAGTGTCAATGGACAGACTCTGAATATCTGAGTACCAGGGCGCCGGGGCCACCAGCAGGACCATGCCTCCCTCTCGTTTGACCTTTCGAAGAACGCGAGGAAGGAGGGATAACGGAGGAAACCAGTACACAAACCGGAAGGACCACTTGACTGACAGAGCATCCACCAGGAAAGCCTTGGCGTCCCTTGTCCGTGACCCGTACAGTGGTAGTTTGTGATTTTTTTCGAGAGGCCATGAGGTCCACGTCTGGAAGGCCTCCCTTGTCCACTAGGAATTGAAACACTTCTTGGTGAAGAGACCATTCCCCAGGATGCACATCGTGACAGCTGAGGAAGTCCACTTCCCAATTAAGCACTCCTGGAATGAATACCGCCGATATGACTGGTAGATGGCCTTCAGCCCATGTCAATGACGCGTGACATCGTTGTCATAGCCGCCTGACTTAGAGTTCTCCCTTGACGGTTTAGGTAAGCCACTGACTGCACCTGCACGGGATTTCCGTGAAGCAGCAGCCTGGCTTGCTACAGAGCCCTGAAAACTGCCCACAGTTTCAATATATTGATTGGTAGCGCAGATTCCTCTGCGGTCCACCGTCACTGAAAGGAGTGTGGACCTGTCACTGCGCCCCAACCCCGAACACTGGCATCAGTCGTCAGAAGGACCCAGTCTGAGATCCAAGAGGGACGCCCGCTGGTGAGGTGGATCGTCTGTAGCCACCAGGTTAGAGACAGGCGCACCTCCGGAGCGAGCACCATCATTTGAGTCTGTATATGATGGGGAAATCAGTCCCACTTGGAGAGGATTAATTTCTGCAGAGGCCGGGAATGAAACTGGGCATACACCAACATGTCGAACATCAACACCATAGATCCCAGTAACTGCATCAATGATACTCGGCGACTATGAAGGCATCTGCGTACCCACGTCTGCATGTGGAGATCTTTTCTGATGTCAGAAAAATCATTTGCTGTTGAGAATCCAAGAGAGCTCCCAGATGGAACAACCTTTGAGACTGAATCAGTTAGGACTTCTTCCAGTTTACCAACCACCCATGTACCTGGAGCACAAATATCATTCGCTGCAGGTGGTGGTGAAGAACCTCTGGGGACCCTGCTAACAGTAAGAGGTCGTCCAGGTATGGTAACAGGCGGATCACCTGCAGCCGCAGATGGGCTGCCATTACCGCCATGACATTTGTAAACACCCGAGGTGCAGTTGCAAGGCCAAACGGTAGAGCCTGGAACTGGAAAAGTTCTGACACAGCAAATCTGACAAAACATTGGCGAGTTAAGTAATCGGAATATGCAGGTAGGCATCCTGTATATCCAGAGACACCATAAAATCCCCAGGTTCCATAGCCAGTATAACTGAGCGTAAGGTTTCCATCCTGAACTTGAGTACCCTGAGGAATTTGTTCAGGGACCCGAGATTGAGAATAGGACGGTTCCCCTTTGGGACATAGTGACCGGTACAATGACTCCTGTCTGCAGCATGGATTGTACCACCTGTTGAACAGCTAAAGCCTTGTCCGCATTTTTCGGAAGTCCTGTGCAAAAGAATTGTTGGGGAGGCCTTCTGCGGAAGGAGAGGGCATAACCCAGAGAGACCACTTCTCTCACCCAGGAATCCACGGTAGTCTGACACCAGTACTGGGCGAACTGAAGTCGGCCTCCCACCCTGGGGTCCTCCAGGAGGAGGAGGCCCGTCCCATCAAGTGGAGGGCTTGTCATCAGGCTTGGCAGCCGGACGTCTGGTACTCCAGGGCTGCTTCTTAGGCTTGGCATATTTTTTGTTGGTGGATGGCCTGGGAAAGGACTGCGTTCTTGCCTTACCTGGGGCCTGATAGGTCCGAAAAGGACGGAATCCGAGCCCCCAAAGAGGCTGGAGCAGAAGGCAAACAAACAGACTTAGCTGCTGCGAAGGTATTCACAATTTTGTCCAAATCATGGCCAAACAAGACTTTACGGTCATAAGGCAAACACTCCAAACCCTTCTTGGATTCCGCATCGGCCCTCCAAGAACGGAGAGTCGCATTGGACGCCGAAGAAATCCTGGCATTTAGTAAGCCCATACCCAATGCTGCCTCATTTATATAGGTAGCAGAATCTCTGAGGTTTCCCACAAGATTCAGCTGCTCTCTGGTAGCATTCGGGGCTAAGGACATTTCCAGGCCATTAGCCCAGCATTCCATGGCCCGAGCCACCAGCAAATGGCCATAGCTGGTCTGCACGCAACCCCCGAAAGGGAATAAACAGATTTAAGGCAAACCTCTACCTTCCCATCTGCAGAATCCTTCAGGGACGACATGGAAGGCATAGGAAGCGTTGCGCTTCTTACCAAGTGCGTGACATGGGAATCCACCACCGGTGGAGTCTCCCACTTGGATAAATAATTCTCAGCAAAAAGGATAAGCAGAGACTAGACGCTTCTGCGGTTGATAATGCTTTCCAGGCATTTTCCAAGCTACCTCCAAGTGATTCACCAGTTGGTCAGACAATGGGAATGTAGCCTCAGTCACCTTTTCCTCCATGAAATATGCATGCCTAGACTTAGGTGCAAGAGGAGCCCTCAATGATCAGGGCTGCCTTTACAGCCTGTATCAGACATGGAATATATATTTTTGATTTGACCCCTGCCTCTTGAGGAGGGGGCTCAGAGTCAGGGGGCTCAGAGGAGGGGGCTCAGAGTCAGACTCATCCAGAAGCAGTCCATCATCAGATGACACATCTTCATACAGTAGATCACAATGACAGCAAGACCCTTTTAGCTGGTCTGCTGATGGGTGTGTGTCAATCTGCCGTACCTCAGTCGCACCCTGCAATATAGCAGGAACTGTATTACCCATTGGGGGTGCAACACCTGTGTAGGTACAGGTGGTTGCAACAGGTTTTGAGCTGGGCAAAGGCGCTGTTGTTGAAAACCGAACTGTGGAAACACAGGAGGGCCTGCCAGCGCCAGGCAATGGTTGGCAGTGCTTTTGCAAAGCACTCCCATGGCGGCTCCCCGTTGAGCGGCAGAAACCACAGAGGGACCTGGGGGAGTGTAACACCGCAAACATAACTCCTCAGAGGCTAATGTCCCCTGCCCCTACACCGCTGTACATTTTTTACAGGGCAGGTTAGTAGGGGCTAATTAGGCATATCACTCTCACAGCCAGACATTGTAAAGAGGATACTTTATAAATGTGATTGCATCACAGACTGCGACTTTAGACGCACCCGCACAACACCAGTGCTATGGCCAAGAATAGCAGACTAGATACGGGGATACCAAAAAAACTTAATGATAGTTTTAGAAAAGAAACTAGACAGACAGCGCTAACATACAGTCGCAGACAAATGCCGAAAAATAACAATACCTGCACTTACTTAGGTCAACTACAGAGACTTAGCGTCTAGTAGGACAAAAGTGCTACATACACTGAGCACCATCCAGAGGAGAGGTATGTAGGGGGACCCGTACTCAGCACCGCCAGACGAGGGCTGTGACACAAAGCCAGGAGAATGACCGAAGAACTCATGGGAGGGTGGAGCCAGAAGAAGGAAGCTATCACAGCTGCGCCAGAAAGCAGTGGAAAGGAGCGCTGAGCAGCGGGGAGGGGCCGGCTGTTAGACAGGAAAGGCTGCCTCCCCTGGCCAGCGTTTAACCCCTGGGACGCTGGAGTGTTCCAGAACTCAAGTCCCAAGCGTCTTAGTGTGGACGCAGAATTCAGTGCCTGGCCACACTTGCTGTCGTCCCCAGGGTGTCCCCTTGCTCTGGAGGAAAAAGACTGCGACTCGGCACGCACCACCGCGGTACTTGTCGCTTAACCTCCGTCCCCCTAGCGTCCGGCCACAGTCTAGGGATACTCCTGAGTCTCTGCTAGCCAAGACCCCAGAGGAACGGCGAGATTTCCAGATCAGTACCGGCGTCTCAGCACCAGCGGGGTGATAACGCGGCAGTGCGAACTTCCACTGGACTGTTCACGCTGACCACAATTAGAAGAATAAAATTTTCAGGGGCTGTTAGCAACGGCCCCACTGCATGTTCAGTGACCAGACTCCGGCCAGGCACCGAACGAAACTGAGGAGTCTCCGGCCCAGGGGCGGGGTATAGAGGGAGACCAGTTGCATCCTGGGAGAAGAATTTACTGCGTAAGGTGCCCGGATGACTCTGCATCACCTATACCCCAAGGTCACCCTGTGGACCTTCTATGGATCCTGAAGTAGAAAAATAACATTTGGTTTAAAACCATGGCTTAAATCATAGTTTAAACAGAGGTGGTTTAAACCAGCCAACCCTGGCAAGAATTAAACTAAAACTCCTCCCCGCACCCACACAAACTTGATTACATACCTAAAAAGTGTTAACTGATCTATAGCTATACCGGAAGCTAACGTAATAAAATCATTGAGTTTCAATCATCCCCTTTCATCCCCAAATCCTCCCCTCTACCATACAAGCTTAAATAGCGTTCATATTTTTCTTGTTTAAGCAAATAATTAAGAAGTTTCCAAATGCACACTGCCATATATCATCTAACCAGAGTATGTCAAAATCTTCTGGCAAAAGCAGGCAGCAACATATTTCCATGCAACTTGTAAGGGGTTGTGTGAATATAATTTATACAGCCCAAAAATCCGCCACTCCTAGTCAAATGCAGCTACTTGGGTGCCCTTCCAAAAACATACAGATGATGGCAACTCAGACGGCACTCTCAAGACTTGTATAGAATAAATAATTACCTCAATACCAGCCAGCAATAAGCCAACGTTTCAGGGTACCAACCCTGATAAAAGGTCTTGAGGTTATTATTTATTCGATGCATGTCTTGAGAGTGCCGTCTGGCCAGGAAGCAGCACACCAGTCCAGGGTTTTCGTGCAAGCTGGTCGGAAACAGTTTTATTGTGCAATATACACAACAAAATAAACAAAAAACAAAGATAAATCCTAGCCCGTCTGGGCACTAACTAGACAGGGTATTCCCTCTCTACAGTGGCAGGGCCTACTGCCTTACCACAAACACAGTACTTTCAAATATCACAGTGTCTCTGAACAAACCTCAGTGTGTTTCTCCCCAGGGTATGTGAGACACTGAACCAAAACCTAACACAGCTTATCTGAGCCACTTCCATGTGCAACTACTAATCAGCCTGCCCTCAGACTGAAAGGCCCAACACCTGGAATGGCCTGTGGATGGAGCCCTCCCTTCTCTTCTCACATCCACACTCCTAGGACCCATTATCCGGCTTTTACCAAAAGCCGACACTTCTGGTCTGTTTGGTATAACAGACTTTTCCTGGGGTTTTTAAAACACATATGATCGGAATCTGGGACACACATATATGCCATCCCAGACTTCACCAGTGCTTCTACCAGTGTGTGTATGTGTGTGTGTTTATATATATATATATATATACACACACACATACATACATATATACACACACACACAGGCTTGTAAAATATATATATATATATATATATATATATATAGATAGATAGAGAAGTATGTACATACATACAGACGTAACTACATGTATAGCAAGTTCAGGGTAGGAATGTCATCTCCTGGGGTAGACAGGTGTAATTTCATACAGCAGCCAAATAGCACACCTCCCCAGGGGCTTAGTATAAGTTCTGCAGCTAGTTTTATTTGCAGCACAAACATAAATAAATACATAATAGAAGCTTAGCCCGTCCAACTACCTATACAAAAATATTCCCTCTCAAAAATGAAAGACCTATTGTCTCTATGACAAAATAGAAGTTTTAGCACAGTAACTGCAGCCAGTAATCAGGCATGCTGCCTATTCCCCAGGTGGTGAGCGAGTGGGACTAGCAACTCACACAGCTTAAAACAGCCTCTCACAGGTCTCTGGCAATCAATGTTGTCAAATAGATTCTGTCCACCACACAGAAGCCAGGAACCTAGGCACACAGTTCCCATTTAAAACTTTTCCTGTGCTTTTATCACATAGCTCTCCTTCTATTTTTACACATAGGGCGGAACACCTGTAGTCCCTAAACAAAAGCCATGGGACAACGCAGCTACATTGGCCAGTTGACTCCCTGGCCTACGTTCTGACAATTTAAAATTTTGCAACACCATGAAACATTGCATTATTCTCAGACATCCATTTCAAGGGAGAATGATCAGTAATCAACCTGAATTTTCTTCCCAAAAGGTAGTACCTGAGTGTTTCTAATACCCACTTCTCTTTGCACCACAAATTCACACTTAAATTCAGGTGTCATCAAGCTGGTTGGGTGCACAGTTCTACCTTCAACACTTGAGAAGTATTTTCTGCCTCAGGATTCCATTTAACCATAACTGACTGTTTGCCTTTGGTAAGATCAGTCAACAGGACAGCAAAAGTGGCAGACTTGGGTATAAACATTCTATAACACCCTGGGGTTCCTAACAAAACTCTTAACTGCTTATTATGTATGGGTCGTGGAAAATTTTTTATTGCCTCAATTTTATAAACTTGGGGCTTTATCAAACCTCTTACTATGGTGTATCCAAGATATTTCACATCTTCCATCCCTAATCAACACTTTTTGAGGAGGCTGTCAATCATTTCTCACGAATAGAGTCCAAAACTGCCAATCAGGACTACAGATGACCATCATCGAGATGAGCAGCAGTATATTGTCTATGTGGCCTTAGAATTCTGTCCATAATCCTCTCAAGAGTGGCGAGTGGCCCATGTAACTCAAATGGCAACATTTCATATTTGAACAGCTCCTTCGATGCAGAGAAAGCAGTCTTTTGTCTTGTCTGTCAACGGTACTTGCCAGTACCCTTTGGTTAACTCTAGAGTTTTTAAGCACCATGCTGTTCCCTGTTCAAGAAGTTCATCCACACGAGGCATTGGGTAGGCATAAAACGTAAGATGCACTATTCAATTTACAGAAATCATTGCAGAAGTACAAGCTTCCATCGGGTTTCGGGAGGAGTATAATGGCATTTGACCACTCACTATTCGAGTTCTGGTATACTATAAGGTTTTAGGTTAAACTTTACTCCTGGTTTAGTGATATCATGTTTAATGACTGTTTTACCATGTAGTCAGAAAACAAATCTTGGTTTTTAATGAGAAATTCTTTGGCTTCGTGCTACTGAATAGTTGAGTGTTTTGACCATTGTTACTATGGGAACAAAAGGCACTGCGGTTATCGGAGTGGCCGACAGAGCTACTCCATACTTCCAAGGTTATATAAAAGTACATGAAATATTTGTTCTGGCATTTTATTCCAGGGCTGGTATACTTTACAATTAACCTCACACTTTTTCTATGACTTCAAATGGTCCTTGCAACGTGACCAAAAATTAACTTTGTACCGTGGGAACCAAAACAAGCACTTTGTCCTCAGGACCAAAAGGTGCAGACTATTATTAGAGGTTCAAACAAATCCATAGCTATTCTCTCAAAGGGGACCTCAATAAGGGGTAATGGGACAAGCGGACTGCACAGTATTGACACTCAGGGCAGGATGACCGGTATCCAGATACATCTTTATAGACCCCTTGCAAAAAAAAAAAAAAAAAGCTGAAAAATGCACTCAGAAGTATTTTCTATCCCTAAATATCCTGCAGTGATGATAAAACAGGAATGTGTGTTTATATTCATTCAGCAACTCAAATATAAGCATGCTTGTTTTACTTTCTTTTCTGCACTGCAATTTAGGGCATACAGTAAATCATTGAGAAATGATATATTGCTGTGAGTTGCAGAAGGCCACACATGCCTAGAGAGCATAAGGCCTTCCCTTTCTAAACATAGGCAAGTGTGTCTCTGATGCAGCAGCCACTTTGCTTCATAGCTCAGCTAAAACCATGTTAAATGATGCATTAAAAAGTGTGAGATTAGAGTTTTTGTTTCTGCAGGTGTAATTAACTGCGGAGATATGCATAGGTTGAACAGCTATACAAGTTGTTCTAGCAATAGGACTTATAGGTTTAAAATGTATAAGTTTAACACGAACAGGACGGCTGATAGTAGCAGGTCCTAGTATTTACATAAACAAATTAGCTGAGACAGGATTTAACTGCAATAAGCAGAAATGAAGGTCAAAAGGCGACCATGTTGGATTCCGGCATGGTAACAATAAAAGATAACGCGGAAATATGTCAATATTATGTCTAAGGCATAGATAGCTAATGAAGACTTGGGGGCATATTCAATTAGGTGCGAAAAGTCAGTTTCTGCGGAAAAGTATCGCCGGTGGCGTCATTTCGCCTGGCAAAAACGTATCCCTGTATTCAATTCCAAAGACTTTTCGCTGGTGCGGAAAGTCAATGAATTGGAATAGGCGAAAAAAATTTGCCTATGAAACCTGTTGAAAAAAAAGTGCAGAATTGGGGTTTTGGGTGTGCAAACTTGCAGGAGCCACCCAGCACCCTTGGGACAGCCGCCCAAAAGGTAAACTGTGGCAAAAAAAAGTTTAAAAAACCCCATAACACCCCAAAAAATGACTTTGAAAAAGGGGGCAAAAAAGTACAAAGGTGGGGGGTAAACTTAAAAACTAGCGAAAGACACCAGGGGGTCTCCAAGTATGCCCCAGGTGTTTTTAAGATTGCAGGTGTTTGCAGCAGGTGGATTTTTAAAACTTCACTTTAGCAACTACAAAATATGCTAACAACCATTTTCATGTACCCCAAATTTGCTGGGACTGCTTATTTTCAACAAGAAAAAAACCTGCTAAATGCTATACTTCACCAATTCTGCATAGACGCTAATTAGCAGCTATTGAGATCATTCAAGTTCCCTAAGTACCTTCAGCAGGCCTATTCGGGGGTATCTATAGTGATCCCCAATGTCAGTGCATCTTTTGGGGGGTGTCAGGCTGATTTCCCCAAATCTGACAGGACTTTGCCAGGTCCAAATTCGCTGGGTTCAGTTTTCAAATTGAATACGGGGATAAGTGCGATACTTTTCCGCATGCAAAACCAGCAATGACGGCCGAAACTCCGGCATGCGAAAAGTCCTAATTGAATATGCCCCTTAGTACGTACAAATATTAATTGGATTAATGGGATGTAGAAATAAAGGGTATACATATGAGAAGAGAAGGGGGGGGGGGGGGGGGAAGAGTCGGAAAACAGAGGAGAAAACACAGAAAGAGGGTCGGGGTGCCATTACGCATGTATGAAATATTGGCTGACTGCTATCCTGTTATTCTGTGATGGGTGTCAACATTTTTTTTAGAAGTATTCCCTACTGTTGGCAAAATATATGTATGATTAATCTGTAAGTAAAAGCATTGTGATTAACTTTAAAATCTGTTTGTGTGAAATTATTTCAGTGCTCTCCAGAAGAAGTAAGGTTTGTAATTTATTTAGAACTAGCAGCGTTATCATGACCATGAGTGAGTTCTAACAGTTTTTCTATATGCCTTAGAAACTAGAATTGTTTCACAATATATTCTCCTTACTTGGAACAGCAAATCTTGATGTACTGCCATGTGAGGTTATCCTCACCTACTATCCTCACCTACTACTATTAACCTACGATCAGGCTCTACAGAGTTTCTTTCAACCACTTTTACATTCTCTCAAGCCAATACCAGAGTAGGGATGTTTAGCTGCTCTGAGGCAAAAATATATTTTCTCACTTCAAAATCAGGCACACAGTCAACTGGTTCAAAACATTTTCTACTTCAGTAAGGGGTACAGTATTCTGTGCCGCCCTGCTGCTCTCATCATTCACCGACTCCCCAATCATACTGGCAAAAGGGAACAATTCAGACTTTCTGGAACACACCCACTACATCAGTAACACTATCATCATACGGGACTGGGTTATTTACTTCTTTAACAAGTTGGGCTTCCCACAGCTTCCAGAAGTGGGAAAAATCTCTCCCTAATATAGCATCATACTTCAAAATCAGGAACTAATCCCAGTGACTACGATGGGAGCACACTGTGTTCAAGGTTCACTTCAGTAGTAAAAATAATAAATAGTATCTCCCATAGCGTTCCCGCTAGACTGTTTTAGCAGGGTGCCACATCCTGACAGATTTCAAAAGGGCAGAATGCGCTCTGTCATTTTGGCGGTACCCCGCTAAAACATGGTGGGTGCCGTCCCCACCCGCGGGCTGCAATGTTCCATGGGGGGGGGGGGGGGTTTAGGAGAACAATGGTGCAGCAATCACTGCCAGTGAAAACATGCCTGGCGCATGCACCCGGCATCTATTCAGAGACAGGAGAGCTTGGGGGCAGCCCAGCTTGTCCGTAAGTGCCGGGCACGCCCCAAGAGTGCTGAAAAAGGGCACGTCTTAAAAGACATGTCCCCTTTTTGGGGAGTGCCCCTTTCTAGGTCTGGTGCCATGTATGCAGGTCAAAAATAGTAAAGGCACAGGCGCTAAATATAAACAATTAAGCCAGGTAAATTGGTTAGTAGACCAGCTGCAAGGTACACCCTGAATACGAAGCAGCTGGTACTCCCAGGACTAAAGTGGACAGAAGCCTGACGCGATTTGTCATGGACAGGTGTCTTAGCCTCCATTCTATGTAAACTCTAGAGACTGATGTGCATGGAAATTACAAATCAATAGTTTGACAGTCAAACCACTGGCATCAAAGATCAATCCATGGTCAAAGTGACTCAGATAACATTTCTAGAAATCTGATGTTTGCCTGAAAAAGAACCTAACCTCTTGACCATGCCTGCTTTAATTCACTACCAAATGAAGCTGCCTAGTCTACAGAAAAAGAGTATATTGTAGTATGCACATCAAAGATAGTTTTAACTGGCTTGTTTTGACATATGGAGCTGCCTAGGCAGAGGGATGACCAGACTCCTATATAGCACTGGAATTGTGTAAATGAAGAACAAGCTAACGCACTGCACCTTTGTCTAAGTAGGTTACCTGAGAGACTTAATTATGTGCCGAACTAAAACATCTCAGACATTAAGACATCTTGACAAAGGTGTTAAGCTGGGTACACATTAGACATCACCAAGGAGTTCCACGACCATACAGAGGCACAAGTCATTAATCGCATCGACAGATCTGCAGAACTGCACGATAGGTCGTCCATCGCATCGTGGGTCATCTGACGTGTACCCACCATAACGCCTTACCTAATTATTTTTCAATTACTGTTCGACAGAGAAATGCATGTCCAGATTCTACATGTTACAGAGTGCACAAGGCATGCATTTATATATAATTACCAGTTATCTCTATAGCACACATATATTCAGAAGGCTTTCCAGAGAATTCAACCATTCACATTAGTCCCTGACCCAGTGGAGCTTACAATCTATATTCCCTACCACATGTACACACATATACATATATACACACACACACACACACACACACTAGAGTTATGTCAGTAGCTAATTAACCGCCCAGTATATTTGTGGATTGCAGGAGGAAACCCATACAAGCACGAGGAGAACATACAAATCCACACATTCGTGTAATGTTTCCTGGCTCAATAAAATGAAGTAAAGAGTTTAACAAATAACTCCTGAAACATACATTATTTTGAATACAACTATTACAGTAAAACAACACTTCTGTTGTGGGCTAAGCAGCCGTCGTTGGTTAAGCAGAACCTTCTCTGCAATGCAGACTTCTCACCACAAGACCTACAGAAGAGCAGCAGGCTGAACAGGTGGGATTCAACACCTTTAGTAACAATTACTTGTTAATGTAGGGAGATATGTTTTGTTGGGGTAAAAAAAAAAAAGAAAAAGAAGTAAACTTGACATTGGTTTCACATAAAAAAAAAAACCAAGAGATATGGTAAGAACTTACCTTTGTTATCTCTGTTTCTACGAAGTCCATAGGGTCCACAGCGTTGACCTTGGGGTATAGCTGGATCTGCATCCACGGGCACCATTCAGTTAAAGCTTTGCTGCTCCCAGGATGCGCTTGGGTCCGTCCTCCTCTATACCCCGCCCCCGAGCCACAGCACCTCAGTTGGTAAGCAGCCAAGGCTGGAGGAGGAGACTAAACAGAGAGAAGGAAGACTGGAACACACAAGAAACCATACTCACAGAAATGGGAGACGGAAAACCGGTGACCAGCCACACAGCCCATATGAAGCCAGCTGCGTCAGGGCGGGTGCCCTGTGGACCCTATGGACTTCGTAGAAACAGAGATAACAAAGGTAAGAGTTCTTACTATATCTCTTGTTTTCTACTTCAGGGTCCATAGGGGGTCCACAGGGTTGACCTTGGGGATGTCCCAAAGCAGTTCAACTAAGGGTGGGGATGCTCCTGTGCTGAAAGGAGAACCCGGCGCCCAAAGGATGCATCCTGAGAGGCGAAGGTGTCAAACGCATAAAACCTCAAAAACGTCTGAATTGAAGATCAAGTGGCCGCCTTACACAGCTGAACAGCAGAGGCGCCACGTCTAGCAGCCCAAGAGGGACCCACAGAACGAGTGGAATGAGCCTTAACAGAGGCTGGCACAGGTAAACCCTCCTGTGCATAAGCCTCACAAATAACGGAACAAAGCCAACGGGCTAACGTTTGTTTGTTGGCAGGCCAACCCCTCGTGAAAACCGAAGAGGACAAACAACGAATCAGACTTCCTAACAGAAGCAGTCCGGTCCACATAGATTCTAAGCGCCCGGACTACATCCAAGGAAGCCTCACCAGCGGAAAGATCAGGCGACTGAAAAGCTGGCACAAGAAGTTCCTGATTGATGTGGAACTTCGAAATCACTTTAGGTAAAAACTCAGGACGAGTGCAAAGCACCGCTCTGTCCTGGTGAAAAATCAGAAAAGGAGGGCGACAGTAAAGCGCCCCCAATTCTGACACCCTCCTAGCAGAAGCAATTGCCAGGAGAAAAACGGTCTTAAACGTCAACCACTTGAGTTCCACTGACTCAAGAGGCTCAAAAGGAGGACCCATTAAAAGGTAAAGCCTCCAGGCCCTTTTTGGAGTCTGCGTCAGCTCTCCAGGACCGCAGCCACAAGGACCGACATGCCGACACAGCTACAGCCGACACCCTAGAGGTCAGCAGGCTTGCATCCAACGATGTTTCCCCAATGTAGGAAGCCGCATCCCTCATTTGTCCTAAACGCTCTCTGGATATCCGGAGCATCATCCGGGAAGGTATCCTCCAAAGCGTTGGCCCAGCTCTCGAATGCCTTAGCCACCCAGGAGATGGCCATGGACGGACGGGCCACAGCCCCAGAGAGAGAGTAGATAGACTTTAAGCAAGTCCGTGGGATCCTTCAGGGAGGAGATAGACGTAAAGGCAACGTAGCGCTTTTAATTAAGCGGGTGACGTGGGAATCTACCGCAGGCGGAGTTTCCCATTTCCTGCAATGAGCCTCAGGAAAAGGATAGTTGGATGCCAACCGTTTCTGCGGTTGGAATCTGTTGCTGGGCAACTGCCAGGTCCCTGCCATATGATCCGTCAACTGGTCGCACAGGGGAAAAACAGTCGAAGCTACTTTGGCCTTTTTAAAATCAGGGTACTTCGACCTGGGAGCCGGCGCATCCTCCTCTATATGAAGGATGGCCCGCACCGCCCTAACTAATGCCGGCACATTAATGGAGGACTTAGTCTCCACATCCTGGGCCCCGGCATCCGAGTCAGTCCTCATGGATCTCTCAGTCATCCGAAGACACATCCGTGTCCGTGAACTGCGCCGCCAGTGAAGCCAGAACGGGTCGCTTGGACGCCTTTGGGGGCAAATCACTGTGTAACATTGACTGAAAAGCCGATGACGAGGCCGCCAGGCTCTGAACAGAGCTGGAGAGGACATCCACCCAGGGAGGGGGTACCGACTGGGGATACCCCTGAAAGGGTACCATTGACTGCTGCGTCACCGTGGGAGACTGCACGTATACAGGCAATCCCGCATAAGGACCCACAGTCTGAGACCCGGGAGGAGACTGCACCAGATGCGTAACACCCGGGGAACGGGGGATGGTAGGCTGGGGAAACGCCCTAGAAGGGACCGCAGTCGAGACCGCAAGCCTGTCCGCGATCGACGCCAGCACTAGTGTAAACATCGCCCAAAGGAGGATCCTGCGCCACCGGAGGTTTAGAGGGACCAGGTACCAGCTGGCACTGCAGGCACAGACCGTCCTGAGACAAATCCACCCCATCAACCCCTGCCGAACAGCGCCGGCAGGAAAACAACACAGGAGCCATGGAGCGCTCATTCTCCTCATCAGACATGACAATAACTTTTGCAATAAAAGCGTATCACCGAAAAGAGGTAAGGCGTATAACACCCACACACTCCCACGTATGCAACACAAACAGCCCACAATATGGTACTGTGTAGCACACCACTGTATGTGACGGACCTCACAAATACATAGATCTATATAAGTGAGGTACACAGAAAGAACACCCCTCCCCCACGCAACTGCGGGCCGTAGGACAAGGAAAGGGATAGGTATAAGCTGACAGCAAGTAGAAATAAGCACAGACAGCAGCACTAGCAAAAGTAACATACCATGCAGGAAGTTACTCACTGCACCTTTCGCTACAATCAACCTCCCAGATTCAGTGTCTGGGAGGGCTATAGCGCTGCGAACACTGTCCTTTGCAGGGGAGGGGTACGCAGGGGAACCGGTAAACGCACCGCCTAGGAGATCTGCGCTGCCACTGAGAAGATGGCCGCCGGAGAGCTCCGAGGAGTGGCCGCAAGAGGAACTAAACCAGGCAAGGCTGCCTCCCCTGGCTAGTGATTAACCACAGGGACGCTGGTTACCTTCCAGCACTTATTCCCTTGTGGTCCAGCGGTCACGCGGGGTATTCCATTGCAGGGGGAGCCCGCCGCTGCTACTACCGCCAGTCTGTCCCCAGAGACCGGCGGCTGAAGACTGCATTAGTTTCCCCGCGCGAAGCGCTGCACGCGGCTTACCTGGCCCCTTGCGTCTGGCAGCAGTCAGTGGGAGGTCCCGGAGCCACGCTAGTACTGACTCCGGGGTCCCGCTGCGATCCCCAGTTCAGTACTGGCGTCGCAGCGCCAGCGGGGCTGTTGGAGCGGCAGCGTGGATGTCCAGATGAATAGTCTGATGCTGCCGCTCTGAAGATAGTAAAAATAAAAATAAATAAAATCTTCTTTAAAAATAATAAAAAAATAAAAGCTATGGGGCAGCTTATGCAGCCCCACTGCCCAGGGTGACCCGACTCCGGCCGGGCACCAACTAAAACTTCATATGGGCTGTGTGGCTGGTCACCGGTTTTCCGTCTCCCATTTCTGTGAGTATGGTTTCTTGTGTGTTCCAGTCTTCCTTCTCTCTGTTTAGTCTCCTCCTCCAGCCTTGGCTGCTTACCAACTGAGGTGCTGTGGCTCGGGGGAGGGGTATAGAGGAGCAAAGCTTTAACTGCGTGGTGCCCGTGGATCCAGATCCAGCTATACCCCAAGGTCAACCCTGTGGACCCCCTATGGACCCTGAAGTAGAAAAAAAACAAATACCCATGGGGGTTTTATCAGTTAACAGTCAGTCACATTATTAAAAAAATATAAAAAGGTCAATACTGGAGGAGAAAAAATAGCTTAACCTACCCAAAAGTGTCTACATGTAACACTGCATGAAGTGTGCATTGCTCCAATACAGATTATGTTACACTGCACTTTAATATACAAATATTCCATATATTTACGAAGCCATTCTTGGATTGACTAATACATTGCGAAATTCACTACGTCAACCTGTGCCTGGTTTCTACAGAACACAATAATACATTATTGATATGTTGTTATTCTATTGCAGAATACAAATGGAACAAGTAATTATAGGCTGCAACTCTATAACACATTTATAGTGCTCCATGGTATGAGGGAAATTTATATCTGTATGAACAGTTTAGTGACCAAGATTCATCTGTCATATGCTGGCCATACACCTGCACGATTTCGGGCCGATTGCCGATTTTCGACGAGTCCTTAGGATGGATCCTGTGAAAATTGTGTATTTTTGGAGTAAGATACGATCCGATACGCGCTCCCGCAACTTCTAAAACGGATCATATGATCAGGATGTGCAGCACATATGTTCCATCCTATCGTGTGCAGATTATACCATGTATTTTGTGCATGCGATGCATCGTGCGTCCATTCAAGTCATTTCAATGACTTTTCCCCTGATGAGCGCATGAGGCACACGATTGATCGTATGACAGATCGTGTGCTAAGAAAAACAACAAATATGCCGCTGGGACTGCCAGGGAGCTCCGGGGAATTGGATGGCGAATCTGATGCTGGTCGCGCAGGTGTATGGCCAGCTATATACATACTAGTTCTAGGTACTGGACACATTAGGAAAGGTTGGTACAGCTTTCAATTGCAACTTTTTTTTTCAATACATTTTTTATTGATTTTCAACAAGAAAAACACAAATACAGTAGTAGTGAAATAAAATAAAAAAGTAAAAACACATTACTTACAGTTATAATAGTTGCAAATAAATGACATAAAATAAGTAACATAAAAAGAAAATAGAACAAGGGGAGAAAATAAATATAGAACCAAAATGAAAAAGAGAAAAAGAGAAGGTACCACAGTACACGAAAATATACAGTACATATAAATTGTATCATATTCACAATGCCTAAATCCCAGTAAAGACCAATACCCAAAATATTTTCATACAGAAGGCATATCTCTAAGCATAAGGTCTGCACCTTCACCAACAGATACAAATTCCTGCCATTTAAACCATAACCTCAATGGCGAAACAGCAGACGTGGAGTATGCAACGTCTACAGTTTCCATCAAAAATGCGAATTGTACCTTAATGCATAATTTTATGAATAGAAGGAAGAGAAGATGATTTCCATAATTGTGCTATTGCTGTCTTGGCCGCTAGAAGAACATGACCCACTAAATAACAGTCAGTTTTGGGCATACCTACAGGATAGACATGAAGTAATGCCAAAGAAGGGGATGGCTGGATATTCACTTTCAATACCTTGGAAATCAAATCAAATAAATCTTTCCAGAAAGCCTGAATATGAGAGCAACTCCAAAAAATATGAAATATGTCTCCATCACTCATATTACATCTCCAACAATATTTTGATAGCGTTGGCCAAATTACGTGTAATTTGGTTGGAGTGAAATATAGCCTATGGAGTATTTTATACTGTAATGCTAAATGGTTATAACATTTGGACAATTTGTGGGCAGAAGTGAAAATAGATTCCCATTGCTCTTGGGACTTAGGGCCTGATTCAGAGCCGAACGCAGGCATGCTTAAAGGTCAAAACGGGCGTTTTATGGGTGTGCATAATTATAACAGCAGTGTCATTGACCACGTCACTGGGTTATTTTATAGTCAGAACTGCTCGCAAAATTGTGGTAGGAAAAACCAACCCCAAGAATAGCGAGCAGTTCATACCCTGGTCAATGTACTCGATTAATCTAATAAATAGCGGACATGACGTAGGATGCGAGCGGCCAGGGGGCGTATTTTGTAAAAAAACGATCGCAAGTTTGGTTTGCTCGTTCAGACCTAGAGGCGTGAACAGACCGCAAAGAGCGAACGGTTGATTTGAATAGCCACCCCTATTTTCTGGACGAGCGAGCGCTAATTGCGTCCGGCTCTGAATCAGGCCCTTAGATTTAACTGGAGGGCAAGCCTCGAGGCACATGGAGTACCAAAAACCAATAGTACCTTTAGAATTACCTCTTGTTAATTTAGCCAAGATATCAGGCGAAGGTAACTCCAAGGAACCACATACCTTTATAATATTAACCAATCAATGCTGAATTCGAAGATAGGAGAAAAGCTCTCCAGGAGGCAACTGAAATTGGTATTGAATTTGAGAAAACGGGATTAGAGAGGAAGAACTTGAAATGTCAGCGATGGTTTCAATCTCACATGAACGCCAAATCGCCACCGATAGATCCGGAATTAAACATGCTATAGCGGCTAAAGACAAGGATTTAGCCGGCAATTTGATACATTTAGATTGAAGTATCATGTCATCCCAGCTTTTAAGAGTCTATTATGGCCCTAGGGGTATTATTCGATAAAGGACGCATTTGTTTGGGTGTCCAAATTAAATCCACTAAGGGGTACTCTTTCAATAGTGCCCTTTCTAAGTCAACCCAAGGTTTAGTGTTAGGGGGAAGAAACCAGTCACTAATTTGTGAAACTAAACACGCTAACTGATATAACTCTAGGTCTGAGATTTGTAACCCCCCCAGGGTTTTAGGTTTAGTCAAACGCTGATAACCTAGCCGTGGAGTTTTACCTTTCCATATATAAGACACAATTAGTTTACGAGCCTTAATGAGAAAGTGTTTCGGGACCGAAAAGGGAATGGTGCAAAATAGATACATTAACTTTGGCAAAATCATCATTTTAAATGCTGCAAGACGACCCAGCCAGGAAACCTCGAAGCCCAACCAATTATGTAACAGTTCGGCTATATGTTTTATTGTTGGATCAAAATTTATCTTTGCAAAGTTATCTAGTCTGTTCGGAATATTAATACCAAGATAGAGAAGATAATCCGTTTTCCAATTATACCTGTATTGAGCTTGTAGACGTGACTAAACAAGATCAGGTATGTTAAAAGGTAGGGCCTCAGTCTTGGTGGTGTTAAGTTTGTATAGTGAAGCTGCACTAAATATGTCTAGTATTCCATGGAGGGTTGGTAGCGAAGCAACAAGGTTAGTTACAAACAAAAGAATATTGTCTGCAAACAAACATAATTTATGTGAAGTTGAACCAACTGTCACTCCAGGAAATGAAGGGGAATTTCTAATTACTGAAGCTAATGGTTCAATGGCTAAAACGTACATAAGTGGGGATAGGGGACACCCCTGTCTTGTACCGTTTCTAATGTTAAATGGGGATGAAAGAAAGCCATTACTAAACACTCTAGCTGTGGGATTACTGTAAAGTGCCTTGATAGACTTCAAAATAGCACCCCGAAAACCAAAATGGCTTAGTGATTCATAGAGGAACAGCCAATGAAGGCGATCAAACGCCTTCTCGGCATCAAGGGAAAGAAGAATGAACTCCTTACTTCGCCTCAACATCAGCTCTGCTAAATCAAAGACCCTGCGAATGTTATCTGATGCTTGTCTGCCGCTGATGAAGCCCACCTGGTCCGGATGAATCAAAAGGGGAATAAAAGGGGCCATCTGACTGGCTACCATCTTGGCATAAATTTTGATGTCTGAATTGAGTAGGGCTATCGGGCAAAAATTCGGACAGGAGGAAGGAGGTTTACCTGGTTTAGGTAAGGTGATAATTTGAGCTTCCAACATCTCTTGGAAAGCTACCCTGACCGGAAACAAAATTAAATAAGGAAGTATGGGAGAAATCGAATTCGCAAAGTGTTTATAAAATGAATTGGTAAACCCATCCGGACCAGGGGACTTCCCCAAGAGCAATGCTTTGATAACACTCAAAGTTTCTTGTTCGGTCCAAGGGGCATTTAAAACAGCCAAAGCTTCCTCTCCTAACTGAGGAAAAGTAATGTCACTTAAAAAGGAAGAAATAGAAGCGCCAAACGGTTGTGTTATAGTACTATCAGTATGTAGATTATACAGTCCCGCGTAATACTCAGCAAAGGCGTTTGCAATCTCAGCGGGGTTAAGTAGTTTCTTATTATTGGGTGTAAGTAAATAATCAATCCTATTTCTGGCCTGACGTTTGCGCAGTTTATGAGCTAGGAACTTGCCTGCCTTATTCCCTGAATTATAGAACTTTTGCTGGAGTTTAATTAGAGATGATTTCATACGAGCCAAAAATAATTTCTGAAGTTAGTTTCGAATAGACACTAGTTCTCTCTTAAGAATACGAGGACGGGCCCTATTTAGAGATTCAACCTGAGCTAAGCGTAGTTCCAATTCAGATTGATTGAGTAGATATTGTCTCTTAAGTCGAGAACTTGTTTGAATGGCTACTCCTCTAAGGACAGCTTTGAGAGCGCACCAGTGTGTTGTGCTAGAAGTGTCCTGTGGGTCATTAGTTGCCAAATAGGATTCCAGAGCATCTGCTAACGGTTTAACACCTTCAGGGGAAGATAATAAGTGATCTGGTAAACACCATGGTCTAGGGGGAAATCTTGTATTATGACTATCCCAAGTCCACGTTACCGCAGCATGGTCAGACCAAACTATAGGTTTGATACTGGATTGGCGAGTATGTTGGAGTAGATGTTTGTCTAAAAGAATCAGATCAATACGTGAATAAGTATTATGTACATGTGAGAAAAACGTGTAGTCTTTCACATTAGGCGAATGAACCCGCCCCGCCACACGTCGTATAAATCAAATTCCGCCAAGAGCTTCCGCAGCAGAGCTGATGTATCGGTAATGCCATTGTTCACTCCGGAAACATTAGCTGATGATTTATCTATTCACACAAGTGCCTGCTGTGGAGAGACTCATAAGCGTATGGGGCTGCTGCTTCCCATGATCGTGGGTCCCGGTTCTTCTGACCACTACACTGGTAATTACCACTGCCGGCTCGTGGGCCATGCAGTACTTGGTCTAAATGGAAGATACATTTTCAGGGTAGAATACTGAGTGGGACATTTTCTAAAAATACACATGCATGTGGTTTAACTACCTCCCATCTGACAGCCCACGCTGCAACTCCACAGCCTCCAACCAACATTGTTCCCGTTGGATTTATTTATAGCTCTAATTGGGACTGATATATACAAACAAGCTACAATTTACTTATATCCTGTTTCAGGGAAACCTCTGGCTTGGGAATATATACCTTTTTAACAGGAACATTACCACACTCAAAAGTATATACATTTTTTGGTATCCTTTTTTTACCAAGTGGTTCTAGGATTCTGATTTGGATACATTTGTATCTATCATACGGCAATTGCTCTGTGATGTGATATTTCTATGTGGATTTGTGTGCAGCACCACATGATCAGTGGTGCATGCGGATTCATATTTGTATTTGCATATATTGTGTATTCATTATTATTTATATTTTATTTATACATTGTTTATTTTTATTTTTCTTGATTGCATATTTCATTTATTTATTTATTTTTATTTTTGATATATTATATATATTTTTTATTTTTCAGATTAGTCATTGTTTTTACTCGCCATATTTGTCTCTTAATTACTATCTATGTAATTTTATATGCAGTTTATTCCTTGGAGTTTACTCCTATTGCCTTTCATTAAATATCCTTTTATAATTACCTTGATTAGCGCCCACTATTTTCTTTTATATTGTTACTTCTCTGTTGGGGATTTTCCAGTTTCCCCACTGTAGAGGGCTGACTTTTCATTGGGTACTATATATGTAGTTTTTATAACGACATGCAATAGGGATTAGCGCTTGCATTTTTTTGTATATTATGATTTATCTATTCGACTATCAGGGACTAAATTAAAATCACCCATTATAATCGTATGACCCCGTCTAAACTGGTGGACTTCTTCAAGCACTCGTCTGAGAAACGGGATTTGAAGAGTATTAGGGGCGTAGAGGGAAACTAGTGTAACCTCTTTACCGTCCAGCTGACCTACTAATATCAAATAGCGGACGTTCTTATCTTCTACCTTTTTAGATAAAGTAAAAGACACTGAGTTATGGAACAGCACAGCTACACCATTCTTTTTGAGAGGACCGTTCGCATAATATGCAACATTATATCTCGCATCCCTCAAAATCGGTGGGGCCAAAGAAGAAAAATGAGTCTCTTGTAGTGCTACAACTTTAGCTCTATGCCTATGAAAGGTGGACAAAGCAAGCCTGCGTTTGTTAGGGGAGTTCAGACCATGTACATTTAAAGAAAAAAATTGGACCATAATCTATAGACCATAAATAAAAGACGTTAGTTTGACATTAATACCCAAAGTTCTAGCGGTGATAGAATAATATGGACTATGGTACACAAAATATACCAGAAAAAAAACAAAAAAAAAACAACGGAAGAGGAACACATAGGGGAAACTGAGATAACCCAAAAAATTAGGGTTAAAATGTTTGCCGTATAGGAAGAAAAACGGCAAAACCAAGAACATGGAGGAACGTGGCCTGAGACAAAAGCCAAAAGCCACCCATGCAGTATATTGGTAACAAAATACAAAGACAAGTGGACAACATAGATATGGGAATATAGCTAAAATAATACACTCAACAAGGCAAAGTGCGTAAGAACTATTCAAGTCTCTCTAGATGTCAGATATGCACATTAGCTAATTCCAAGAACAAACTAACAAACTTGTCCACTTTACGAACAATATAAACGTGGAGTCGCTAAACCCACAAAACAACAAAAATATTAATACTATGAGAATTTTCGGAATCTGAATTACACACGATAACAAAATCAATATGCATTAAACGTGCTTATTTAACTATAGATGTACCAGAAAAGGGTCTCAAATTAATACTTTTGCAATAGTAGGAAGGAGGAAAACCCTTAAGAGTTCCCTCCTCTAATTTCTTATTGGTAAATAAGGCCCTTAAACTGACAGAAATACAAGTATACAGGTTATTGTTATTCAATTTGGTGCGATCAGACAAGAAAAGACATGGTAGAACATACATAAGAAATTACTCTCTCATGTAACATATGGAATCTAATATCTCTGGTCCTTTCGAGGAAACAGGACTGACCAGAATACAACATAGATAACACATTAGCTGTATATATGTAGTATTCTTACGTAGCTTTAGACCAGTCTTAAGTTACTTGAACGCTGGGGCCAGAAGCATGAGTAGACACTGGGATGTCCCACTCCGCCAGAAGCTTAATTCCAGCTTCCACAGTAGAGATTACGTATGAGGAAGCCTCGTAGCTGACCAGAAGCTTTACGGGAAACCCCCAACGATAAGTGATTTCATTATCTCTTAGAGCTGTAGTAATGGGCTGGAAAAAGCGCTTGACGTGCAGCACGCAAGATTTGCTCTTTGAAATTAAAGAAATGGACACGCAATAAAGTGTCTCGCGGGTAATTTCCGTGTCCTGATCTCGGTTTGGGAAGACGATGTACCCGATCAATTAACAAGTCTTGTTGAGAAGCCGTAGGCACCAATTTAAGGAACAACTTTGAAACGTAATCTGGTAGCTCTGCATTAGTTACAGAATCTGGGATACCGCGAATCTTCAGATTGTTTCTTCGTGAGTGGTCTTCCATATCCGCCATTTTATCTCTCATAGATGCAACCTCCGATTGGAGTTCTGCATGGGCTGAGAGGAGCTCGTTATGAGATGAGACCAATTCCTGCATCTTCACCTCTAGATGATCTGTGCGATCTCCCAGCCCCAGAATATCAGCTCGGATAGATTGTATTGAAGTATCCACACCCTTTAACACGTCTGACCGAAACGGTGCAAAAACCTGGAACATTGCCTGTGTAGTTAGCGGTGCATTAACATCCAGGTCTAGTCCCAGGTCAGCTGGTGAAATCGAATCACGTGAAGTGGACATAGATGACGCTCCAGATGTTGGGGAAGGCATCTGTCCGACTTTAGATATAGGGGCAATAGGAAAACGGATTGGTGCTGGAAGTTTTTGTTGTCTTGTTTTCTTTGACGGCATAGTCAGAGGAATGTGTAGGAATCCCAATTTGAAAAGGACCAGAAGGATGTTTTGGGGAAAGCGACTCAGGAACTTACTGCATGGGTAGGTAAGGCATTACCCGTGGAGGGGCATCATTCTTTAGATAGGTATCTTCACATCGTCGACACAGTTGACTCTGGTAAGTATCTATTAGAATATTATCCGCTTGCAAGAACGGAACAACACACAGGTACTGAGCTCCGTCTTCCGCTGAGCAGCCTCTATAGAGGAGGTGGTGACCAGGCAAGTGAGGGGGGTCCCCTATGTACCACCAGACTCCGGATGAACAAGCTGGCTGGGTTGTTGGTTCAACCACTGTCCGGGGCAGGCAAAGTGCATATCAGGCTAGACCAATGGGCACAGGGGCTCACCAACCCAGCCGCCCAGGCTCCAGAGATGGGATTTGTCAACAGGGGCTCTGGTATCTCAAATGGAGCAAACCGCTAAAGATGTGGTTTCTGTTCCAGTCACTCACCCACAGCCGCGAGCTTCAGGCGCCAGACCGGCCCCACATGCAAAGGCGCCCCAGCGAGGTCCGTCTGTTTCCCCCCAGGTACCCCTCAGTGCAGGAGCCGCTGTATCAGCATGCGAGTGCGGCAGCAGAGGGAGAGAATCCACACCGCAGCAGCTGTCGCGCCCTCCGGTGCCACCGTTCCCCGACAGTCAGCCACGCATGCCAGCAGGTACACAGGGTCTCAGGGGGCCGAGGTGTTAGCGGAGACTGCGGGGCTAATGAAAAAGGTTCACCTCCAATTGCAACTTTTAAAAAATTATAGCAGGAAAATCTGATATATGATGTGAAAGTGGTTCCTTTTTTTTTTGCCACATCAATGAGTGAAGACAAAAAGAAATGTAAATTCTTCTTCATATGCATGTTTAAACACAGAAAAACAAATAAAAGCCAAAACACATACATTATATACAAAATAAATAATATATAAATATATATATATATATATATATATATATATTATATACAAAAACAAGAAATGAATGAAGGTGGCACTCAGAGACTTCAAAATAAGGTAAACCAAGCACCCACTACAGAGTAGCTTTAATGTGACTTCATATCAGCGTTTCGGGGAGCGAGTCCCCTTTCTCAAGACAACTCGATCACCGAAACGTTGACGCTGATATAGTCTCACATGGGTGCTTGGTGTACCTTATATTGAAGTCTCTGAGTGCCACCTTCATTCATTTCTTGTTTGCATATGGGGAAACCATACCCCTTTGGAAGGCACCGGAGCCATTTATAGGGAGGGGGGGGGGGAGGGAGAGAGGGAGAGAGAGAGAGACACACACACACACACACAGGTCTCCCATATCCAAAATGCTTGGGACCAGGGGTATTTTGGATAACAGAATATTCCATATTTTCGAATGTTTGTATATCATAATGACATATCTTGGGAATGGGAACCCAATATACACGCAGAATGCATTTACGTGTTATATACACCTTATACACACAGCCTGTAGGTAATTTTATACAATATTTCCAATAATTTTGTGGCCAGAAATGAAATTCATTTATGTTTCATATACACCCTATACATACACAGCCTGAAGGTAATTGTATACATTATTTTTAATAATTTGTGCCTTAGACAAAGTTTGTGTACATTGAACCACCAAAAATCAAAGGTTTCATTATCTCAGTCATGCCAAAATGATTCCGTATTTCGGAATATTTGGATATGGGAGACTCAACACAGATATATAGATAGAGATTATATAATTATATATATATATATATATATATATATATATATATAGATATATCTTGACAAAGATCTGTGAGGGGATCGAAACATCGATTAACTAATTGTGCCCTGTGATGTTGGAATAAAGATTATTTTTGCCCATTTCGAGCCTGGAGAGTGCACCCCTTATTTTTGAACATGTGTGGAACCCTTGGCAACAAGGAATTGGAGCAGCACCCCAGTAGATGTTAATGGATATGGAGTGATAGTGGACCTCTAGGATTGTATGCATGCATGTATGTATGTATGAATGAATATTGCACACACATTTAAATAGTATATATATATATATATATATATATATATATATATATATATATATATATATATATATATTATGGGTGAGCAGGTTCCGTGTTACTCGGATCTCTAAACGGCATTTTATTGGCTATCGCCTATCATGTGTTTTGGATAGCCAATATAATAAATCCGAATTTGCGGTAAAGTGGCGATAAGAACCGAGTAAATCCGAGCCTGCACATCCCATATATATTATATATACACATACATACATACATACACACACACACACACACACATATACACACACACTTAAGATGCCGACTCTAAATACACTATTAAGCATCTTCATGTAACATTAATAATAGAATACAGAGATCAGAAAAAGTAATCATTCATTTGAGCATTTAAAAAAAAAAAAAAAACCCACCATACCCCACTTGTAATAAGTAGAGTGCTTTACTTAATGACTTGTAGTAAGAACTGTAGGGGAGGGGAAGGGTATTCTGGATTATGGCTCGGCATGTAAGAGAAAAGAGGCAACGGAGCGTGGGCTGAGAGACATTTGAAAGCCACATTAGCCCCTGCGATTAGAGCAGCAGGGATAACTAGTCGACCGAAAGATAACGGTCTTTGTTGCCAGGTGGGGCGGTCAATTTGCATTTATATAAATGACTTTCACCCTAACAGGATTGGCATTGAATATATAAATATATCAGCATTATGACAACTGGAAGGCTGCAGACAGGGTTTGTACAAGTTGTTTTTTGACATCACTAACCCGGCCAATCCCTCAGCAGTTGGCAGCAGTTTACCATTATTAAGTTCAAGAAACCAAATCTACAGTTGGCATACAATGAAAATATAATAACCGACATGTGGAAGCAATTGTGCAGTCTGTATGCATATATAACATAACAGAGCAACAAGAAAACCAACTTGCTTTAAAAAAAAAAAAAAAAAAAAAGGAGAGAAATAGAGTATTAGTTCATATATTCCAAACTCTGGCTTGTAATACTGGACATATCAATTATTTCACCATAGTAATGTTTGAGAGCACAGATATTCTTCCATTTATTGCTTAACATTTACAAAATGACAGCAGTTACAATGTGGAGATTTTGTAGGATGCCGCATAGCTGTGAATGCAGAGTTGGCACAATTCACCTCAATTGCTCTTTCAGTTTGATATGCAGTGTGCGCACGGCCACTTGTGAGGCTGTGATACATGCAGTATAGCACAGCAAATGCTGGACATGTCACTAGATGACAGCAGATTGATCTTTGTGTGAGCATTTCAGTGGAAGCAGGCTTTGGGTTGTTTCCATAGGGGTAGTAAAATGCTTGGGCATAAAGAGCTTTCTACATAGAATACTGTGCATGCACTTCTAGATTTTATTTACATCACTATGCTCTGAGAAGTAGGGTTGGTGGCTTGGGAGCAGGCTGAATAGCCCATGACAATGCTCACTGCACCAGAATAGCGGTGAGAGTCTGATTAGATAAGATGAGTGTCAGTTACAAAGGCAAGTTTTGTCTCACAGCAGGGATAGATAAAGAAGAACCAGGTGACCCTTTATAGTGAGGTTAGCCTCCCCCATTCCAAGATTTTGGGGAAAGATGTGTTTTTTTTTTTTAGTTTCATTTCTCAAACCGCACAGCCCAAACAAAAATATCCAAGAATGCATTATCTGGCAGAAATATACAATAATGTCAGGCCTAGTCCAAGACAAACACGAGTCTCAGATTCTCAAACAATAAATGTGGTTGATCACATCAAAGACATGCAAGTGATGAATACAATAAGTGTGAGCAGAACGCCCGTCATAACTGGAATTCTAGGAACACAACATTCCTACTTCTGGCACTGATACTGTATATCACAGGTTCTCCAACTCAGGACCAGATTCAAACCTGATCGCTAGCATGCGATCGCTCGTAGCTGGCCGATATTTGCATTCTGCGCATGCATCACAATGCGTGTGCGCAAACTACTGCGACCGATCTGGAAGTGGTCGCTCGCCCAGCATAGACAGCCCAGTTGAATGAGTGACAGAAGAGACAGTTTGTGGGTGGTAACAGGGGCAAGCCACTAGAAACAGGGGAGTGGAGGTGCGAACGCAGGCGTGCCTGAGCATCTTAACTCCGTTTCAGAGGGGTGCATAATTAACAGGCAGCATCATAGTACACGTCACATGGTTGCATTTTACACTGAAGTACTGACAATGCTTGCGGAAGGGTATAGTCATCCTCAAGCGCTGAAAGCACATCCGATGGTGCTTGATGTACCAATGCTTTCATGCTCTTCCAGGAGATGACGTACGCAAGTGGGCGTCTTATGAATGGCTGGTGGGCGTCTGCATACACAAAGTGATCACTCGCCAAGACATAATGCCTTGCCGTGCGATCGCCTGCCTTGCTGAGCGTGTGCTGGATTTGCATACGCTGGGAGCGAGCGACTGCATCTAGCGAGCGGCTCTGAGGCACTCAGTCCTCAGGACCCCAAACAGTATATGTTTTCCAGGTCTCCTCACAGAATCACAAGTGAAATAATTAGCTCCACCTGTGGATCTTTTAAAATGTGTCAGTGAGTAATGACTACACCTGTGCACCTGCTAAGAGACCTGGAAAAAGTAAACTATCAGGGTCCCTCTTACCTATTTTCTCAGTCAACACCCTGCATTGTTAAAGCGCCGCAGAGGATGTATAAATATTTAAACCAACGAGATTCATAAACACGTATTAGCTTGGAAGAAGGGCAAGTTATTTGTGGTTATGGTCATCTCATCTATGTGATTGTTTCACTAAGCAATGCATTCCATCATGGAACTATATGGACAAAATTTTGATAATTAACCAATTATAAATAATATAACTATACCAATTAAGGATCGCTTTTATATGCATTCATGTATACTAATCACTTGTTTATTATAGATTAGATAGGAGGAAACTCAAGATGTTACCAGCTGTACATGTTAAGTCACAAGTCTTTTACACAATATCCAATCTATTATTCCTACATTTCCACAATGCTGGGATCAGAGATGCATTTCACTACATAGCTGAGAGGCCCTCCACTGTCTAACACATATGGGTAGCTATGGATCTTCTCATTGTCACCCAGTCACAAGTGTGTTATAAACAAAAACAGAGCACTTCTTTAGGTAATGCTACACTACTACAGACCAAAAACCTATAATAGTGTTCCCGCTAGGCTGTTTTAGTGGGGGGCGCGGCGCCCTGCCCTCATTCTGAAGGGCAAAAAGCACCCTGCCCTCACACAGCCTGCGGGTGCAGTCTTTACCCACGGGTCGCAGTGTCCCGCGGGTGGGGAAATGTGCGGTGACTCGGTCACCGCCGGAGAATAGACGCCAGGTGTATGCGCCCAGCATCTATTCTCCCTGTCTGCAGCGCTTGGGGGCTGCCCGGAGTGTCCGTAAGTGCCGGGCACGCCCCCAAGAGTGACGAAAAGGGGACGCGTCTTATAGCTCGCCCCCTTTTCAATGGCCACGCCTTTTTGGGAGTGCGCGCGGAAGTGCCCTCTCTAGCTCCAGCGCCCTGTCTGCCGCCGGAGCTAGAGTGAACACTACATAATATACACCCATCAACATTATAACCACCTGTGTTATACCCGAGCTAAAACCCGGGTTATTGCAGCGTTAACCCGGGTTGCTTCTGGGTGTAAAAGGGGCCATGGTTGGATTCCTGGGCCGAGTGCCCCGGTAATACAACCCAGGTAACTTGCAGGGTTTAACACGGGAACAACCCATGAAACCCTGCAGTGTAAACGGCGCGATCCAGGTCACAATGACCCGGGATCGTGCAGTATGCCGCCCAATTGGCCGGCTTCAGTGGCGCTTAGAGAGGATGTAATTTCCAAGCGTCCACTACAACGCAGGGTCACTGCAGACCCGGCTCTTGTGTGAACGGCACAGACTCTGGAATATCCTGGTTTGGCGCCACAGTATGAAAGGGTTAAGTTCAGGGTCTGATCCAGATTGGAACCCTGTTTCAACCCCCGGGTCAGACCCGGAACTTTGGTGTAAAAGTACAATATTGTGTAGGTCCCCCTCATGTTGCCAACAGCTCTGATCCGTCGAGGCATGGATGCCACAAGACCTCTGAAACGGTCCTGTGGTATCTGGCACCAAGACCTTAGCAGCAAATCCTTTATGCTGTGAGGTGGAGCCTCCATGGCTCTGACTTATTTTCCAAGCACATCCCACAGGTGCTCGATTAGATTGAGACCTGTAGGCCAAGTCAACACCTTGAACTCTTTGCTATGTTCCTCAAACTATTCCTGAACTATATTTGCAGGGCGTATTATCCTCCTGAAAGCAGCAACTGCCATCAGGTAATACCGCTGCGATGAAGGGGTGCACCTGGTCTGCAACAATGTTTAGGTAAGTGTTGCATGTCCAAGAAACATCCACATGAATGGCAGAACCCAAGCTTTGGGCTGTGGTTTACGGTCAACATGGGCATTTTGACCGGTCTGCAAATACACAGCAAGATGCAATGCACTGCATGTTCTGACACCTTTCTATCAAAGCCAGCAATAACTTTCATTCTTTCATTCGAAGTAGGACTAGTGCCTTGTGAAAGAGCATAGAAATAAAACAAACATAAATCACATATACAGATCAACAAATACGTTAATACATCTGGTAATTACACAGCTACAGAAAATGTTATTTGCAGCCATAATATGCTATTTACTATACACCACCTTCTATGAGAAGAAAGCTACAGGCTTTATTTAGAAAAATAGAAGAAAAAAAAAATATCCTCTTTTTGTTTCTCTGCTCAGATTATACACTTTAATGATCTAACAGATATACTGCATTAATAGGAAGAGAGTTAAAAGAAAGGCTACTGGGAACACTACTGAAGTGTAATATACATCTGCAATACCTGGTAATAAACATTCCCTCAATTGACTCTTTCCATAACAGAGTAACATACTGACAGATCTAGGACCAAGAGCATTAATTTACCAGCGCTGCAGAAAATAAGCAGGTAAAATAATAACCATAAAAAAATTCTGAAAGAAGCACGTATGTGAGCCTAAAACAATCATACTCATTCTTCTTGTGTCCCCCTCCTTCTCCTGTAGATATTTTGTATACACACATTATCCCCACAGGACTTCTGACCTCTGCCTCTCGCCTGCCACAAAAAAACGTCATCACATATTTTGATTGCCAGCTTGGGGCAGCTAATCTTCAGCAACGAGTGACCACAATTCCGCAGGGACCAACATTTAAAATATGCCCTCATTAAGAAGAATTAAAAGGGGGGAAAGATGGAGAGCTGACAAGGTTGGAGTCACTCAGGTTAGGAGGTTCTGCTCTGCATTCGGGCACCGCACTAGTAAATGTATTCTCTTACATTTTAGGTTTATTGTTTTACTCTATTTAATCAAATAATTAGTTTAATACGCCATGTATTAATACCATTACATTGTTTGGTTAATATATATTAAGTACTCTTAATATACTTGTAAACATGACCATTTCCTCAGTAATCATTACTGAAAAGCAAATACAGGTCTATTTAGCAATAATCACAATATTGGATTATTAAATATTCTTGTCCAATATTGTTAGGATTATTAGCATTTTTTTACTTCCTTTATGCAGCTAAAATCTTTTCAAGCACAACTGTTGCGGTACCACGCTGTTCCTGTAAAGCCCACGCCAGCAGTCTTTTCGTGTGTCTGAAAACACTGTCCTCCAATACCCAGTGTTCTCCTCAGGCTATTTTTTCGTGGGCACACTACCCGGCAAGAAACAGCTACCGCCTGGCACTTCCCCTCGCCTCAATGCACCGCATCCCCTGTAGCCCGGTCACCCTCAATGTGTCCTTGTTGCCATGGGAACGGATGCTGGATGCGACGCCAAGCTGCACCATGTCACGTTCTTCTTGATGGAGGCTCCCAGTCGGTCTGGCATCTGTGTCCACCAGCAATAAAGAACACATTAGTGAGGGTTCCTGGCAATGGGTGCGGTGCATTGGGGCAGGGAGCAGTAGGTTGTAGGGAGATGCGGGGCATTGGGGCAGGAGAGTGTGCCGGGTGGTGCAGCTCGGGCCCGTCACAGTACATGGTGGTGTCAGGCTGGATGGCAGAGATCCCTCCTCCTGTATAAAAGAGAGGGTACGCTGTTCAGGCAGAAACAGTCACCTGAACACAGAGTTTACCTGCGTCCACTCTCTGTAGGAGCTTATAGAAAATCTGTGGGGACAGTATTTGGGAGACTGCTAGTGGGGACAGTATCTGGGAGCTGTATAAAAAATAAATTCTGTGGTGCCAGCACTAAATAATGTGATGCTAATTTCACTAGAGGGACCAGTTCCTACAGGTTATGAAAAACCCGAAAACGACTGGGCTCTAAGAAGAGAAAATAATAAATAAAAAAATATATATATATAATTTCAAGTTTAAATCATTATAAGGTCAGGGTTTAAACCATTTTGTTATTGCGAAGGCCCCCACCTGTCTACTTCTTGATGATACTCGGCTGGAAAAATTTTCTGGGGAGAACACTGAATACCTAGCATTATACATGCTCCACCAACCTGCTGTAACCCTTCTTCTACATATACCTGCTAAACCCTTTTTCTACATAGATATACCTGCTACAGTAAGCACTTCAACAAGCCAGTACTAAACCACCACTTCACAGTATAAACCTGCCCATAATTTACCCACACGATTAAACCTTCCCACTTCTCGTGTCCGATAGTGATTGCCGCCTTGAAGTCTCAAATTACACGTCTCAACTCATCTATTTACAACACAGAAAAAACAATTATCCTACATCTATAAATAGAAGTTTAAATGGCGATATGCACTTTGGGGTCGAAACCAGTGACATGCAAACCAAATGTATATATTGGGACTAACACTAAACAGGCAGTAGTAACTTAGTAGTAACAAAGGCTGTAAACATCAGTATAAAACGTCAGTTTATATAACGTACAGCACTACCATACATCTCAGCAACACCACATCAGTACATACTGTACTGTATAGATCACTGCTGTACACCATCAGTATACAGCACAGAATGAGGGGAGAGAGTGAGGCGTTGCAGGGACTGATGGGAAAATATCCATTTGTCCCTGCAGTTTTCATCTAAGAAAATAATTTATAACACCACTCTCATATGGTGTCATATAAAGGTAAGCCTTTAAGGATTTTTCTGCTTGTGGCATGGCTTTCTACAACGCGATGTTGTGGGAGTCTGGCATTAATGGAGAGGATTATTGCATTTTCACCATTAACCCTTTTCTACATAGCTATGATAATTAGTGTTCCATCTAGGGTGGCTGTCGCTGAAGGGCACTGCTATGTGCACGCCGAAGTCTTGAAAAGGAGGGTGCCCTTGACACGCCCCCTGTTCATCACTGTAGGTGGAGTGCTGGGCTGCCCCCAAGCTCTCCCCATAGTGTGAATAGATGCACTGTGTATGGCATCTACTCACTCGCCAGTGACTGTTTCACCAGAGCTTTCCCAGTTGCGTGACACTGTGGCCCGCTGGTGGGGACGGCTTTTTCAGCGGGGCGCCGTCATAATGGTAGGGTGCATTTCAGAGTCTTCAAATCTGGCAGGGTGCGGCGCCTTGCTGAAACAGCCTAGCGGGAACACTATTAAATCATGTGAAAACTTTTGTTTCCGAATAAATTTAAGTGGCAGTTTGGCCTGATACATAGACTCTATAGAGTCTGTCCAGCATTTGGTATTGAAATCTATGACTTATATGTTCTATACTGTAATCTATATTAAAACATATTGATAAAAATTTGCATTCCTATTTAAAACAAAACATCATTAACTCCACATTCCAGACAAACAAAAGCAAGGTATACTACCAATTTTCTGTAAGTAAAATATGGATTTAACCTACGCCACACAAACCTCACAGTGGGAAAACACACATATAAAAAGCAATAACTTGAGTGACATATTTCAAACATAGATATACCATGCATGTTAACACTAGGAACATTACAGCACAGGATGAATACACTGGGAAATATCTGAACAGGGAAGGTCACATTGAAATTAATTTCACGTTTATAGTCAATGAAGAACGTATTAAGTCAATGGCTAAATCACGTATAGTGACAGCTGCAGTAACATCTGTAGGATATATAAAAATAATTATTTTATTTTCCTTCAGAAATTTCTGTTATTCCTCCAATCTGGTAAATCTGACCTATTAACTCCATCGTTACCAGTTTTAAAGATTTGAAACCTCTCTCGATGTGCATGTCTATTGACATCCTGATTATCTGTAGGTTATTATTATTATTATTATCATCCTTTATTTATATGGCACCACAAGTGTTCCGCAGCGCCTTACATAGTACATACAACTAATGGGTGAACAAGAAACATACAGTACATTACAGTACAAGGACACAACTTATATACATTGCTGAAATAGTGATTAAAGCACTCACAATAAGCTGCCGGGAATTGGCGGTCCCGTGTTAGGTGCCCTAATGGGGAGTAGAGAGTAGAAGAAAATGTAAAGAGAAGCACATGAAGGAAGAGGTCCCTGCTCGTGAGAGCTTAAAAGGACCTATTGTCATGTTGGTTCTCATTAGTATTTATGGGCCTCATTGATCAATTATATCTATATTATATAGATATTCAGACTTATTTTGAAACTTAACCAATCTAGCTCTATCTAAAGATGTATTTCTATTCTGAAGGTTGAGATGTTAGTTTTCAACTTATTCATCTTTGGTTAATTTATCATCATTTAACTGAATTAAAGAGTGTTCAAAGTCCCCCTCCTTTTTATTAACCTTGGCAACCTGTACTTTAGATTCCCTATATCGAATCAAAAGATGCATAAGATTTTGGACCGTTTTGATATATGCTGTACTCGGGTCCAGAGCTTTTCAGAATTATACACAGGTGTTATACATTTTTAACACACCGACTGAGATTTAGAAACGGTTTTATTATTTTTTTTTATTACTGAATAATAGATTAATAAATGTGTAGTATTTGACAGCGATTCGTTTATTCTTATTTTTAGGGTGTTCGTTTCCCTACATGAGTAATAGAAGCTGCAGTCAAACTACAACTGTGGAGCATTATTACATTGTGGTCTATATTATTCACATACAAGGTTAGCGCTAGATATTTTATTTGGATATATAAAAAAGAAAGAGGACACTTTTAAACAATAATACAACTCTAACTCGGTTACTAATGAAATAGGAATAATACATGAGAGGTGATAAAAATCAGGTTTTCAGAGAAGGCAGGGTGTATGAATGTATCCTAGCATGATGCAAGAAGTACAAAATACTCCTTAAAACAAGTAAATTTGGAAGCAGCTCATAAAAAAAAGCCATAAATGAGCTGGGGGGAAGGGGTTCTTACATTTATTAAAAAACAGCAATAACCTTTCCAACAGGGAGGTGTGAATATGTCATGCACATTGCAGGACAAAGGCAGTAAAGGACCCTCATAAATGCAGATTATTGCAGGCTAACACTGCAGTGCGAGGTTTACTTTGCTGGAGGTGGAATTGTGTGAGATTGCGATCGGATGAAGGCGTGACAGATGAGCGCATACCTGGGAGGGTCAGATACACACACATTACAGGGGACTGTTCCATTAGATAAAGAGCTGTTACTCCCATCCCTTGCTTCCATGTGACAGTAAGTTATGCAAAACAACAGCAGGGGAATCTATGTCCCTCAGCGAGGCTGTTTCTTACGTTAAGAAATCAGGCCCTTACGTACAAATGAATGGTTTAAGTATGATCTACGTACAACAATTAATAAACCTTTGAAACAATGCCCCTACACGGCATCACTACAAAAGAGGAAACACTTGACTAAAGATATAGAAAGTATATGGCATGTTTACATGGAGTTTGTTATTTTCCGCTACATAAACTGGGAATGTCATGGTGCTATTAAGCTGTAAACTCCTTCAGACAAGGCCTCTCATCCATAACCTAACAATGCAGAGCTAACCACAGGCAACGAGTACCTCAATATAGTTTACCCTTCACTAGAACATTTCCTCCCCTTGTAGAAAACCAATAGCCTATAAAATCGTATTCTTTAAATGCTTTGCTTTTTAGATTTTGGAATGTAAATTATAAATTAACAATTATAGACTTAATGATTGCAAAATCAAAAAGGACAAATAGTAGATCACTATTCAAACCCCTGCATGTTTCAAAACTTTATAATATACATAAAAGGGTGTCATTTGGGCCACCTAAGTGTCATAACATTTGCTGAAACTAGGGTTAACCAAAATTTCCAGTGACTGGAAGAGTGAAATAAAAATATGCAAGACGAATTGGAAAGGATCAGACAGACTCTTTCTTTCCAGAACAGCAAAGTATGTATACAGTAGTTCTCACTTCTTCAGTTAGCACATTATAGTTCTCCGATTTTTGTCCTACTGCATATATCACATTGTAGCAACACTTCATGGACACATCAGTCACCAAACTCATTAAGTGCTCTCCATGCTGATGCAGACCAGAAGAGGAGAGACTAGTAAAGTCTGAAGATTTATACCCCTTCCACACTGCCATTAAATAACCCTGGGTTACTGCACATGGGCGCGCAGCAATCCTGGTTGCTGTCTAGTGTGAAAGTGGTCAGTTGAAATAACTCCGGTTGAGCGACCCAGCATTTCAACTCTGGTAGCGAGCAGAGTTGAACACGAGTTTAACCCGGCTCTCGGCGACCCAGGTTCCATTCAATGCATAGCGAGAGCCGGAGCTTGGAGACGATCTCACCTTCAAGCACCGGCTCAGCAGCGATGGAGGTGAACGTCATCGACCCAGCATTAGTGCCAGGTCGTGCCGCCAGTCTGAAAGGGGTCTCAGGCGGGTCACACCTGGGATCGACACTTGCACATATCCCGGGTGCGACCCGCCATTAGCGATGTGAAAGGGATACCCGTAATATGTGCAGGTGTGAGTGTAAAGCCGAGGGAAGATCAACCAAAGGTTTGAACACCCCCATAAAAAATGATCCATATATTTTGACGAGTGTGTGAATGTCTTACCTTTTTAGTGACAGGGGACACACTGACACCAAATCTCTGCGCTCTCTCTTTCAGTTTATCAATATTCACCTAAAAGGGCAAGAAATATAGAAAGCATATTGCAAGCTTTGTGCACTGCTCACAATGCATCACGAACGGTCTATGGAGCCAATGAAAACAGTAGTACACACATTAGCCATAGCAACCAAAATAGCCGTTTTCCAACACTGAGCACCTTCAAAAATATTCACAGCGATATTGGCAATTATTTCTTACATGTCTCTTAATTAAAGCCCATGTTTAAAACATTGACCACTTCCATAAATTTTATTAGTCTATTTGTGTTAAAAATTAAAAGCTTACCGTGGATTTCTCACTCGTGGCTTGGCCTGAAAGGTAAAATAAATACTGCATATTATCATTTTTACAGGCTTATCAATGGCAGGAGGAGTGACAGGACCACTTCTCGCAGCAAGAGGAAGCTACAAATGAAGCTTCTGGTTTTCACCATGGCCATGATCAGCAGAGCCACTTTAAGCAGCAGCTCTGAGTATTGGCTGCTACATGGATGCTCACCTTTCTGCTCAGTGGATGGAATACCAAACCTTAGAATAAAGAGAAAAAGTAAACGGTCAGCACATAAAACTGGTACAATGATGCCAATCATGTCATTCATTGTGCTTATTATCCATAGTAACTATAGATACAAACTTTTACTACTATAAAGTAGTCTGCAATTGTTGCAAGCACAAACACTTCTTTACTTACCGAATAGCACGAGCTGTCTTTTTACTATCTACGCTGGCAGGAACATTGAATCTCTCTGCTCTTTTCTGAAGTCTCTGTAGAAAAAAAAAATATTACCACATTACTATATTTGATTTTAAAATACATGGTCTCAAACTTTATTTTGCTGAAACACAACGGCAAGTGTTTGTGTAATCCATTAAAGCTACAAGTAACCCTCTCTACCATGATAACCCTTTGTCGCTTTGATACGCTGTCAAACAAGCTAAATTTCATCATCTAAATCTTTATATAGATATTTCACGGTTTAATCTGAGAGGTCATATGACAAAAATAAAAGTCTGTTTAATAATACATAAATGAAGGTGTGCTTAATATAAATTGCTTAAATATTAGCTTTAATTAATAAAGCACAGTCCTGTTTGTACTGCAATAGTGGACATACGCAGAAAACAGGAATCAGGAAAAATGTGAATCCATTGACAGACAGGGCTGCCAAACTTTAGGGACCAGCTATACTGTTTTTCTTATATGGACTGGATCCATCCCTGGGGAACTTTTCAGACTTGTTTATCATCTAAAATAATGACGCCATTTTTTAGGGGAAAATAATATGAAGGGTTCCTTAGATCATTCAGATATGAAACCCAGTTCTATAACACAGCCAAATACATGTAAATAGAAGCAGTAATTTCTCACATCAACCTGGAGAGTTCCACTTGTAATTTTCACCAATTTCTTCTCGGTTTCTCTATTAAAAATTAGAGCAGAAATCAATAAGGATAAAAATGAACACAAAGTAATAAAACAAGGTCGTTCATATAAATACAGACAGTTGTTTAATCAAAAAAGTGAGAGGATCAATATAACAGCATTTTAACCTTCATTTTTTATCAGTAGGTTACGTCTATGTATTACAAATTGCCCAGCACTACCTAAAAAGCTGACTAATCATAAAGATCAAATAATAAATATGGTTTCTTGAGACAGTCTGTACTTGTGTGTGGTCTTTAATGTTCTTTTTACCATAAAACGGAGCAATCATGAAGATTTTTGAAACTTACGAATGTACAACAATTAGCCTGATAATTTTTTCAGCTGAAAAATATTGGACCTTTCTCCTTTTTTTTTTTAGCTTCTGGCTTATGGTTTTTGCGCCCGAAAAATTATCTGTTTTTGGGCAATACACATAGGTCCATGAACTAATCATGGATTCTATGCGTTTTCGCAGGTGGCTTCCCGAAAACAGGCTAATTATTGGGGATTCTTTTTCAGACTCTGCTGAGGCCCTGAAAAAAAATCCCCGATGAGTGCTACAGAAGACTGTGCTTCGGGGCTAATTAGATAGCCCCGAGGGATCAATTAGCGCACGGTATTTTATTGCAGTTAATTGAATTTCCCCCTAAGCCCTGTCCACTTTTCCTGTTACATTCAAAATGGCAAAAAACATTTCAAATAATAAACCTCACACCTAGTGCGACATGAACTCTATTTGTTTATTGATGTTGGTTTTTAAAAGATGAAATCAGTACACATACATAGTTTTCAAAGCTTGGTCAGTAATTTCAACTCAAGGCAGGGCACAAGAATTATTTTATACAGCTTGGACCACATATACAACTGCAGCAACAATAAGAGTTCTAGTAAGTCCACAACACCTTTAGACCTCAGTTGTCCATTAATCTTGCAGCAATTTAGATTGGAGGCCACCCCATTATCTACCAGCACCAACACTGACATTGTATATAACTTGTAGGTCCCTCTCCTGAATGCAGAAGTTGTTCATTTGGATAAGGAGTGAGTTTTCCCAGAGGAAAGGTGTGTAATGAGTAAGAAGTCTATTTTTAGTGGAAGGATGAAAGTGTCACACTTGTCCCTATGACCATGGCACGAGAAAATTTTTTTTTCTAGGAAGTTCCCAGGCTTTAAAGGAAAATGAAAGTAAAATGGTGTCAGCCCTTAAAAAGCTTTCTCCCATAAAGTGTGGGTCGTAAGAGCCCCCATAAAGTCAGAGGTGCTTGCCCAGGGGGAACGCTGCAATGCTTTTGTTCCCAAATCCTGGAAGAGATTTTTCCCATGGGGCAGTAAAAGGTTTAACAACTTTCACAGGAAGCACAGTGGGGTCAGAGGACAGGACGTGCCATTCCACACACTCCAGAGAAGTCCATATGTGCCACAGGTTTTAGGGCTCATCAATAGGCATTTTAAACATGCAATTTTCTTTATGCTCCTAGTTTAGTCAAGGTAACATTAGAGGTCACACGACAATGTGTCCATACCAAAGAACTCTACAACAAGACCACCAAGTCTGCCCTAAGGCCTACTAATTTCACAAGGCACGTCGTGGCCATTTAGCACAGAGAAACACCTGCTCTGCTCAAACATCACCTGCACAAAGCTGGCTCTACCACACATCACTGTTACAGCAGAGTAACTCTCTGAAATAAACTCTAATATTCCTGTGTCTTTAACAGATTTTCTTCTAGATTACTAGTGAAAATAACAGCACTATATAAATCTACACATGCCTTCAATGCTTCATCACCACTCGTTTCATTAGCTCGTCTTTCAGATTTATTCTCCTATTAACACAGCCTGAGCAGAAACGTAATGATGTTTGTACTTCAGTCCAGGATACAGCAGTTTAAGAAATAGGTTTTGAAGTACTTTTTGATGTATAAGGCAGATTTTCCCAAACTCGGTCCTCAAGGCACTCTAACAGTCCAGGATTTAAGGATAACCATGCTTGACCATTGTGCTTAACCATGGAAATCTCTAAAACATTAACTGTCGGGTTACCTTGAGGACTGCGGTTGGGAACCTCTGGTATCTGGAGTCAAACGCCAATTAGAAGCTATGCTATTTGAGGAGGCAGAAACAGTGCTTTGTGAATCACATCGCAGAAGCAAAAAGTATATATCAGATTGGGATTGTCATTTTCACCTGTGTCCCTGGGCGGAGAGCCACGGATGGGGAGACTGGAGAGCAGGTGAAGGACTAGGAGTCTATTTTCAAAGAGTTGTTATACAGTTGTTACATTGAGCATATATTCCTTTAATGTATGGAAATGCCAACAAATTAGAGTATTGAAATAAGGTTTTAAGTTACTCTACTATGCAGCAGAGACGGTGTAATGGTTAGCGTTACTGCCTCACAGCGCTGAGGTCGTGGACTCGATTCCCACCACAACTGTGTGGAGTTTGTATATTCTCCCTGTGCTTGCGTGGGTTTCCTCCGGATGCTCCGGTTTCCTCCCACTCTCCAAAAATATACTGATAGGTTAATTGGCTCCAAATATAAATTAACCCCAGTGTGTATGTGTGTGTGATAGGAACATAGATTGTAAGCCCCACTGGGGCAGGGACTGATGTGAATGGCCAAATATTCTCTGTAAAGCGCTGCGGAATATGTGTGCGCTATATAAATAATTGGTAATAATAATAATATTATGGCAAAGGTAAAAAAAAAACTGCTTTGCATCAACTAAAGTAATATTTGACCACTAAAGGTGCCCATACACGGTGCGTGTAGGGCGACTGCCGATCCATCGGGAGACGGATCTTGCTGGCACCGCCGGCAATTGTGCGGTCCCCGCAGACCGCACGATATGCCGGCTCCCCCCTCCTCCATTTGAATGGGATCATGTACATCGCATCCCAGATCAGATGGTTATACAGGAAGCTCTGGATATGCGATGTACGACCCCGCGGGAGCGCGCAGCACGATATAATGCCCATACATGGCACGATATAGCACCTATATCGTGCAGTGTATGGAGGCCTTAAAGTATTTCCTATCGCAGAAGATGAAGGGTGGGAAGAAGGGCTGTACTTGCAATAGCTATAGTAACTCAATTTGCTATTTTAATATATTGGTACTTGATAGGTCATTACTGTTGCATACTTACTGACCTATAATGACCTATTTTGACCTATTTTGACAGATAGAAATTATACCAAAATAAAAATCACCCATTTGATACTGGAAAATTAACATTTGGAACAGAACATTTTTATTTTAATACAATCTACACTCTATAAAAAAAAGATGGGTTGCACACAAATGATTTCTGGTATTATTGGAGAACACAATCTGCAAAAGATAAGTGCACAGTGCCATCTGCTGGAGAAACTAGGAACAGGGAGAAAGATTTCAGTTAATGCAGGTCTAAAAATGCAGCAGAAATACGATCATTAAGAAAGAAAACAACTTGAAAAACTTTGAGACCTTGGTAAGATCTAAAGGCACAGATGTAAATAATGATATCACTGCAGACAAGTCTGGCCTTAAATGTTACATTTGAATTATAAAAACGAACAAAAAAAATTAATTTTCAGGCAAGATCTGTGGGACTAGGAGATAAATATCAACTGGTAAGGCTCTTTTTGTACAGATAATTCAGCAGTGACACTAAGCAGATAATAAAGCCATACGTGGGCAGTTTCTGCACGCACACAGCTGGTTAGTTCAGCACATCCCCACTGTGTGGATTGCCATCTTGTGTGGCAGAGACCTTCCCTTCAACAAGTTCCTATTCACTTTCATTTTAATGGAATTCTAAAGCAAAATGCAGCAGGATTCTGGGACCCCTCCAGAGAAATATTTATTTAACAGATCTCTCCATAATAATGCATAGGGATGTACGCCTTCGTTTATCTGTGTACAACACAGATTATTAAACAGTATTTTACTCCTATATAGAAAAAGAACAAAACCTGAATTTACATGACAGATAATCCTCTCTTTTAGTGACATCAGAATACACGTTTGAGAAGATTAAGATGAAAGTTTATGTGAAAAGACCCTTTGTGATCAGCATGGGAAACAGGCTCATGAAAAGGGAGGAATAAAGGGTAAAAAGAATGGTTAGGTAGGTACCCTGCTGCAGGAGCTAAGCCCTTTTCAGAGGCTAAAACTCAGAAACGGGGCAAACGTGTGTAAGTGTAAGCCACAAGTTTATCTGAGGACAAAAAATGTGCACCTTATGATCATCCTGCACTCCAGAGAGCTAGATTCACTCCTCATATAGCTCAGTCAATAAAGGAAATGAATTGAATTAGCTGTAAAAGAAGAAAATCTTGCTGGCTGACCAGCTCTGAGCGAGCATTTTCTGCATAACCTTCATTATTCAAAGACTCCAGCAGAAGAGATTCTAATTCAAAGTTGGTATTTGAAAAATTGTAAAAATACAGAACCACACCACTGGAAATACAACTTACAAGCACTATCTATGCAAGACAGCGGCATCACGTGACTCGCGTTAGCTACCACTCATTGGCTGGCCATCACATTGGCAGGCATCCGCCTTTAACTCATTCTGCAAACATGGAGGAGCTGGGTCCATTCTTGTAAATGGGTTTTATTTAATTTAAAGGTCTTTGGATAAAAATGTATAGGGTCCACTTCGCTACAAAATCTGAGGGGGTCAATCTGAGGGAAACAAAGCTTTTATATAAAATATGGAACACATTAGGGTTTTATATTGAAAGAAAATATTAACAATTAAGATAGACACCATTTAGGGCTAATGATGATTTATATTAATTACTATAAAGGAGCCATGATATAATAAAGTAAAGTGACAATAAATACATGGATTTATGGGGGCAATATATTTTTTACTGTAAGGGAACAATATAAAATGAAGGTGTTTTTGCAATTTTCTGGGAAGGGAGGGGCTGTATATAGTATGCCGCAGGCGGATTCCATAAATCTGCCAGTGGTTTTTCTGGGCATCTCTGGTGAATTTCAAAGCACTCTCCAAACAGCTGATCAGTGACTTGGTTTGTAGGTCAAAACCAAAGT
The DNA here is from genome assembly GCA_031769625.1 of Taudactylus pleione. Lineage (NCBI taxonomy): Eukaryota > Metazoa > Chordata > Amphibia > Anura > Myobatrachidae > Taudactylus > Taudactylus pleione. Next base: position 3,313,592 of record JAUIMM010000129.1, read on the forward strand.
TAATCCTCAGAAAGCTTTGTGTTTATGAACACTGGTTAAACCAATGCTTACAAAACGTCCCCTAAATGTTGTACCATGCGGCATGATCACAGAAGGGTCTGTTCAGTCCAGTAGTTGGGCTCACGTACATGGGACATAGGTAACTGTTGATATGCTGCAAAAAGCAGTACAGGTTGAGTCTCCCATATCCAAAATGCTTGGGACCAGGGGTATTTTGGATATCGGAATATTCCGTATTTTGGAATAATTGCATACCATAATGAAATATCTTGGGAATGGGACCCAAATCTAAACACAGAATGCATTTATGCTTCATATACACCTTATATACACAGCCTGCAGGTCATTTTATACAATATTTTTTATAATTTTGAGCATCAAAAAAAGTTTGTGTACATATATGAAATTCATTTATGTTTCATATACACCTTATACACACAGCCAGAAGGTTATTTTATACTGTATTTTAATAATTTTGTGCTTTAAAAAAAGTTTGTGTACATTGAACCATCAGAAAGCAAAGGTTTCACTTTTTCAGTCATGCTACAAATATCCCGTATTTCGGAACATTTGGATATGGGAGACTCAACCTGTACTAGGAGGTGATAAACCATTGAAAGTGATGAAGAAAAGTAACAGTAAACTTCAGCTAAATTGAACAGTAATTTAGATTTGGTGATAAATTTCTCCTTTAAACAATTAAAAATAAAAACTATAGGCTGCTAAGATTATTATGAAACACAAGCTATAGATATATGAACCTGTAAGGATTGGTATGGTCACATCAAACCAAAAGATACACTTGACAAAGTAATATTACCATCTTCGTGCCACTGCATGGATGGTTACTGATCTGTATAGTGCCAATCATATTACGCAGCGCTTTATAGAGCACGTCAGTCACTACCCCATTGGAGCTTACTGTCTAATATTTTAGGACTATGCATGCCCTTCCCACTCACATGCACTTGCAAACTCATGCAAGTGTAAGCAAAGATATTTGCTAAAAGTTTTAAACACCTGCAGTTGGAAGTAGTAATCCCATGTAATTGGAGAATGAGAAATGTAGTTCAGTATTCTAGAGGCATCCAAACTACGGCCTGCAGGCCAAATGCAGCACGTCACTTGCTGAAATCCAGCCCACTGACCCTGACCCAACCCTTGTCTGGTTGGGACAGTAACCACAGAGAAAGTCCCACATGGACAAATCATATAAAGGGTTCTCTTGAATCTGGATTGGAACACCATGTAATCCGGGCCTGACACAAACCTGATTCTCCTTGGCGTTGCCACAAACCTAAGAGTAATGCTTCCCAGATTTTTAGATATCCAATTCAGATAAGAATTAAGTAATACAATTTTTATACAGTATTTCTGATATCTACTATTTAGAGGTAAAGGTGGGAAGAATTTGAAGATCTCCTGCTTGGTTCTTTTAACATATTGGGGACGATTCAATTGTTTCTAGCTCCTGTGTACGGGCACAGGAGCTATTCAGTTGTTTGCGCGACCAGCCCCGAGGCTGCACTTATAGCAGCTTTCTCTTCAAACCCTCCTAAGGTACGAGCAGAAATGTACATAAAGTAAGGCTTTGGGCTGGTTGTGTGCGATTGTTTTGCTGATTATCCACCTTTTCCTAAGTAGTAAAATGAAGGATTCGATGTGTAGGTTTTGCCAAAAAAGATTTGCTGTATTGATTGAAATGGTTTTGTGTAGGAAGAATATGGTAGCCTGACAAGGCCACCATTCTATAAACTAGACAACCTATGGCATTAAATAAGGGGGCACTTTTTTTTTTTTTTATTTGACAAGATGGGATATGGGCTTTAGATGCTGTCCCCCCACCCTCCTTCGCCCCTACATCTGTGGAAAATATTTTACCGTTTCAGTTATTGTCTGGTGATCACCAGACAACTTCTAAGGGGGCACATTCCCCTCTTTCAAGACAGACTGCCTCATGTGTGTGCAGGCCTTTATGGGTCCGGACATAGGGAAAGATGTGCCCTGATAAATGGGAAACTTTTTTCCGTAGTGCTGGATATTATTATCTGGTGATCACAGGACTAGATAATAGCTGCTAAGCGAGTTACTTAATTTGTAAGAGGAGACTCCCCTTTTTCATATGCGAGAGACCCCACATTTACAGGTGTAATAATGGCCGTAATAACGCACAGTGCCCTCCCACTCACACACAGATAACGTCTATTTTCTGTAGCACACGGTATTATGGTCTGTTAGTAAGTCAGCAGCTACTTGTGGGCCACATCATTTGAAAGAGCAGACTCCATGATTTTTCTGTAGTGCAGGAGATTTTGCCTGGTGATCACACATTACCATGCAATAATCTCTATGGGGGCAAATACTGTTAAAGAGCCGACTCTCCTTTTTCAAATGATGATAGCCCCATCTTTCTAGGTGCTGGGGAGACAGAGGGACTTAAGTTCCTCCCCACCATTGCCACCCGACAGCACTTCTCGACCTGACATGGAAACTGCAAACAGGTAAGAATGCCTCTCCACAGACTAGATGGGCCATTTTGATTTTTAGAAAATCATTCGGGGACCATACAAAATTATTAACTTAAAATTTGCCTCCTATATTTGGTTAAAAACGTTATTAACTCACCCTTAATGCGATGGCTGTAAGTAACTGCTTCTCTTTGGTATGTTACCAGGCAGAGTCTGGAGGGGCAGTCCCTATGGATGTGTGACAGGCAGATTGATAAGGCAGCCCTGGGGTCCTCTCAGTCCTATCCAGCCTGATGACAACACTGACTGTACACACCCCCTGCTGTGCCACCACTGCCTGCTTGCCCGCGCTGTTAGGGTGAGACCCTGCACTAACCAGCTCAATGGCAGCCAGATGACAGCCCTGATTCCACCCCGCCCTTGTGCGCTGCCTACCTGTCGCCGCTGATGGGAGAGAGCCCTGCATGCCACTCAATGACAGCCCTGACACCCTGACTCCCCCCCCCCCCCCCCCCCCCCTGTGCTACCTGCCGCCGCTGATAGGGAGAGAGCCCCTGCACTAATCCGCCCAATGACAGCCCTGACACCCTCCACCGCTGCGCTACCTCCTGCCGCTGATAGCCGATAACAGCCCTGGCACACACACCCTCCCCCCGCAGCGCTACCTGCCGCCGCTGAAAGTCGATGACAGCCCTGACACACACCCTCCCCCCACTGTGCTACCTGCCGCCGGTGATAGCGCAGCGGGGGTGATGGGGTGTGTCAGGGTTGTCATTGGCTACCAGCCGCCGATGACAATCCTGACATCCCCTCTCCCCCGCTGCGCTACCTGCCGCCGATGACAATCCTGACATCCCCGCTCTCCCACTGCGCTACCTGCCGCCGCTACACTACTCTGGTTCTGCTGCTGCCGCTGACAGCCGGCCGGGCCGGATGATTTCACCTTGCGGGCCGGAGGTTCCCCACCCCTGCTTTAGATGAAGGTGGCAACACTCTTTAAATGTTTCCATGTGGAAGACAGATTATTCTGATCTGGAAAAGGGGGGCTAGAAGACATGCGCTTAATAGTGTAGTAAATTAAATAATGGGGTGCACGTGCTCCAAACTAAATGTGCGTACCAAATAGAATTTCTTTAATGCTTATCTGAAATTCCACTCGGGGAGGTCGAGATGAGATGAACCCAGAGCTATTGGTATTATGTGGAGGGGCTCAAATAGGACCAGATGGAAAAGGACATATAGTACAGTACTTCCTAGATTGTGCCTATTACTAAAGTTTACTGTAGTACACTATTAGGTGCATGTCTTCTACCCCCCCTTTTCCATCTATCTATATTAGCCCCATCTGTCGAGTGAACAAACCACACTTGAGCGTCACTAGGGTCCACAAAGTTCTTCAGTAATTAGTCTCTTTAGCATACACATTGTAAAGCTTGAATTACTCTTGGTGTTAAACTAGCGAATATTAATTTTGCTTATTTGTTAAGATACAATATAATGGTGTTAATGAGCATAATTATTAAACTACAGAATATAAAAAAATAAAATGTTGCTTATTTGTTACAAGTTTACTTTTATTTTAAGGCTGAGGATTTCCAGCTACATTATAACTTGCTACACTGTTGAATATTCCCTAGCTACGTATGTTAGAGTTTCTGCAGTAAAAATGCAGAAAGATGTAACATACCACACTTGACCCATCAACATATGTGCAATTTTACATTGAGGGGGGTATCCAATTAGCTCTGAAAAATTTTCAGCTGTAAAAAACAGCGTTTCTTCGCCGATGTTCGGGTATTTTCTTCCGATTTTTTAAAATGTGCTATCCAACTAAGGGGCATATTCAATTAGCCGCGATAAGCCGTTTTCGGCTAAAAGTTTTTGCCGGTGACGTCATTTCACCAGGCGAAAACTTATCCCCATATTCAATTCCAAAGACTTTTCGCCGGTGCGGAAAGTCAATGCATTGGAATAGGCGAAAGAAACTAGGCGGAAAAAAATGCAGAATTGGGGTTTTGGGGTGCAAAATTGCGGAATCCATCCTGCACCCTTGGGACAGCCCCCCAAAAGGTAAACTGTCCAAGAAAAAAAAAAAAAAAAATTTACCCCAAAAAACTACTTTCACTTTGGGGGCGAAAAAAAATAAAAAAATTGGGGGGGGTTGGGACAAACTAAAAAACTAGCGAAATAGACTACAGGGGGGTCCCCAAGTATGCCCCAGGTGATTTTAAAATTGCAGGTTGTTGCAGCAGGTGTTTTTTTTTTTAAATGTAACTTTAGCAACTTTAAAAATTTGCTAGCACTAATTTTTTGCTGGGGCTAGTTATTTTCTGCAAAAAACAAACAAACTGCTAAATGCTATTCTTCACCACTTCTGCAAAGACGCTAATTAGCAGCTAATGAGAGCATTTAAAGTACCCCAAATACCTTCATAAGGCCTATTCGGGGGTATCTAGAGTGATCCCAATGTCAGTGAATCTTTTGGGGGGTGTCAGGCTGATTTCCCAAAATCTGACAGGACTTTTCGCTGGTTTCAAATTCGCTAGGTTCCGTTTTTGCCGATTTGGAATTGAATACGGGGATAAGTGGAGACGGGCGTGATACTTTTCCGTATGGATAACCAGCGATGTCGGCGAAAAGTCCGGCATGCGAAAAGTACGGGACTTTTCACGGCTAATTGAATATACCACTAAAGCCACGAAAATACATAGGAACCGCGAAAAAGTTGCGGACCTATGTATTTTCTCTGCTGCGATCGGGAGAAAAACACCTTCCTCTGAGGCAGGCACAACACAAAATTCCTGATAAGTGTCGTTTTCGGGGCTAATTGGATAGCCCCGGTTGAGGTAATTAGCCGCAGTAATTTACCGCAGCTAATTGGATACCTCCCTAAATTGTATTATCAGTGTACGAAAAATAATCAAGTCTCACCAAAAAGGAACAAACAGAATACACACAAGTTCCTTTTTTTCCTACAATAAATCTTCAGTAGAACATAGAATAATTAACCAAAAGAGTTCTGTGCATGTTTGCATTTACAATGGGCTTAGTGTGCTAATGTAAAATAAAGTAACAGCTATAAACTCCAATGGAACAGGGGCTAAATCATCATACAAAACCAAAAACTATTTATAGGACAGGACTGGTCAACAAGTTAAAGTAGCAGTCAACAATGAAAATTGTGAGAGCCATGCATAAAAATAAAATAAATAAATGTCTAGGGGGGTCTACTTATCAAGCAGTGACCTATTTTATAGACTGTTGTTGATAAATGCTACTTGAAAGCAGATTGGTTGCTATGGGCAACTTCTCCACGGGTTCACTTCTCCACATTTTTCACTGCTTGATAAATAGACCCCTAGATGAGGTGTTAGTATTAGCATGTGTGCCAATGAAGAATACATGTATTGCACTAATACATCAGATATAGCTATTATACAGTCCAAATGAACAGGGTACAGCAGTCTGGGTCGAGAACGCAGAGTCCGGTAGCTTAAAATCCATTAAATACATGCACTGTAGAGTGGGCTGCCAAATAAAGAAGCACAGCAAGGTGTGGTAGAGGGGCAGTCACCCATCAGATTTCGTTGTAGTCCTACAAAGCACATACTAAACTGCAATCTATGTCTACAGGCAGCTGCACCTTCATGAAATGCATGGATATTGTTACATTAAAAAAAGTTTATCTACAGCACATAGAACAAAAAGAAATAAAACCATTGATTATTATAAACACACACACACATATACCCACTATTCTTATGAAAAGAGCCAATGTATAAATCAAACTATAGTGCAGATGTGTCCTCCTACATCTATCCTCAATATGCATACGGGGTGCCATGCCTGGCATGAGTGAGACGCCAGGTCCCATGCAACTGCTATTATAGGGAATCTCTATTTGCCAAAAATGCACCCAAGACACAATGCGTTACTAGGACATACCAGGAGAGTCTGCTGATTAAATGGATATGCCACACTTGTATATGTGTGTGCGACTGAGCCTGTAAATGGAAGTGTGGAAAGAAGCTGTGGCCGTTGCATCGTAGTGCTTTGTATACTGAGACTCGGTTGCACACAGATACAGAAGTGATGCATGTCAAATTTTTCGGTAAAAAAAAAAAACAGGACATGAAAAACACGTGGCACTAGCAGTCTAATGGGACCTGGCGCGCCAAGAGGGGCCGTTTGGCGCGCCTGCAGCAAAGTAGTGTGAGGACACATCTATATATAGGGAAACAATCACTCAATATCAACTGATTACTACTATCTGGAAATCTGATAGGACAAGTCAGTGATGCCATCTGCATGTTATTGGTCAGACAGAGAACCTAGAAACAGGTTTAAAATCTTACAATATAGATGTGTGCACTTCATATATTGAACTGGAACATTTTGACACAAAAAAGTGGGGAATCTGGAATGAGAAAGGTTGACAAGCTGCCCTATGAGAAGGTAAAGCGTTATGCCCTTACGTTTCTAATGTTTTAGTAGAAGGCTCATCCTGCTTGACTGGCGCTTCAGGAGGCTTTTGTTCTTCTTCCTGTAAAGAAGTAAGCAGTATATTTACTTCATCATGAACTCTACAGACAGGAGTTTCTCTACAGAAAATGCTCTTCCAACTTACTAAAAATCTACTTTCAAAGTTAAATAAAACAAAAGGAAATGGACTAGGACAACATATTGAGAAACATGTAAACATTAAAAACAGAGGTGTGGATTCAGAGTTGGCCGCAATTACACTCATTTCTTCATTGAACGAAGGGCCTGAATTAGAGGTGCACGCAATGAGTCGCTGCGGCGATTCCGTACACAGCAGACATGTAAACACATGCTAATGACTCAGTTGTCGTCTTGTACACAGACACGCCCCTTCTCTGGTGTCTCACATCCCCTGCTTACGTGCAAAAGCGAAAACGTGGGTAGCACATAGAACTTCTGAGCAACCCTATGCTGTCTGAGAGGAGCGCTTCACCTAAGACGCCAGGGCCTCTTCATCTGTGTACAAATTCACATAGGCTCATTAGGGCACAGTCAGAAAACAGTGCCGACAAAGGTGCGTTTTTCTAGCTACCTCCAAACGCTGACTGTCACTCACTTGAGTAAATTGCCCGCTTCCCCACTGCCATGCATGCACAGTGCAGTTTTGGTGCATGCGCAGTAGCAAACAATCGCTCCACTGCGGCCGACATTGACACTGTGTGCATCTCTGATTCAGGACCTAAATGTGGATATTCATCAATTATTACGCTATGAGACAGCTTTCCTTATTCCAGCACATGGTTAAATAGCGGTTTTTATCAGCATGCATTTGCACAACTCCTATCCTTGGTGCAATAGATGTGCCTGAAATCAGATGGATCTCTCTGCGCACACAACTCACCATAGCCTACACATTCTTACTTAGCCTTAGCCTACGTGAGAACACCCTGCTTCCCCCCCCAGGTAAATATATTCAGCAGCAACTGGAAATGCTACAGAGTTACCCGTAGATGCATATGCTCTTCTACGGACCACACCCTGTGTAAAACATTGCAATAGTCATCAGCAAAGCAGGCCTGCGTGCCACTCTGAGTCAGCCCCTTACTGTGGGATCTGCTTCTTTACCGCACTTACCTCCAAAGTTACATATTTAAAAGTGCACTACCTCCTAGTAGAATACAGTAGATAGTTGCTTAAATGGTCTCAATATATAGGGCCGTATTCAATTAGAAGTGAAAAGCCGTTTTCGGCAAAACTTTTTTGCCAATGACGTAATTTTCGCAGATTTCATTAATCCCCGTATTCAATCTCAACTAATTTTCGCCGGTGCGATAGCGCAATACAATGTAATAGGCGAAAAAGTTTCGCCGATGAACACCTGGCGGAAAAAGGTGCTGAATTGGGATTTGGGGGTGCAACGTTACGGGAACCATCCTGCACCCTTTGGACATCCCCCTGACGCTAAATGCGACAAAACCCCCCCCAAAAAAAGCACTATGAAAAAAGGGGCGAAAAAAAATCAAAGTGGGGGTACAAATTAAAAAACTAGCGTCATAGCCTTTGGGGGGGGGGTTCTGGAAGTATGGGCGTATTTTTGATTGCAGGTGATTGCTGAAGGTGCGTTTTGGGCGCTTTTTAATGCTTGACTTTAGCAACTTTTAAATATTTTTAAGTATGCGTGCATCCATTTTCATGTACCTCAAATTTGATGGGAATACTTATTTTCCCCCAAAAGAGTAGCAAAATGCTTTTCTTCACCACTTGCTAACAGACGCTAAAAAGCGCCTATTGAGACCATTCATAGACCCTAAATACGTTCAACAGGGCTAATCGGGGGTACCCATAGAGTACCCCCATGTCAGAGCATTTTTGGGGGAGTGTCAGGCCGATTTTCCCAAAAACGTCAGGACTTTTCACCTGTTTGATTTTCGCCGCGTCCAGTTTTTGACGATTTGGAATTGAATACAGGGATAAACACGCCTGAAAACCGCGATGACGGCGAAAAGTACGGCAACAGACTTTTCGCTTCAAATTGAATACGGGCCATAGTTGTAAGAGTTAAAATGAATTCTGATGAGGCCGTGACCTATGCTAAAGTGCTTGCCTTGAGTGGCGTAAGTAAATCTGCATTAAAAATAATGGTGATTGTAAGTAACATGTACTGTGCCATATATGTTTTACACACTACACACACTGTCAGTTCTAATTGTTTAGAGGGACCCTTTTATAATAAAATATTTTTTCCTGTGTTCATACAGATACATTTTGTTTATGTCCAACGTAAACTGCAAACTCAATTAGAGGCGAAAAAAAAAAAGTTATTACAGACAAAACATTTTATATGCACAATTTAAATAAAAATCACAATTTGGAAGGAAATAAGGATCAGGGGGGTGTATTTGGATTCACAAGTGGGGAATGTGCACAGACACTAATGCCCATCAGTCACATTTATTCTTACATCAATAAAACCTTACAGGATAGGTGCAAACAGAAGAACAACTGAGTCACTGGATTGTGTAGTGCAGGCCTGGCCAACCAGTGAGTCTCCAGCTGGTTGTGCAACTGAAAGTTCCAGCATGCCCTGCCACATTTTTAGCATTCTCTAATAGCAAAACTGTGGCAGTGTATGCTGGTACTTGTAGTTTTACAACAGCTGATGAGCTACAGGTTGGCCAGGCCTGGTGTAGAGTATTCTATAACAGGAATGCCTGCTGCTTATCCAGGGTAAAGGTATCACATCTTCTAAAGAGAACAAGTGGAGAAGTCCCCCCCATAGCAACCAATCGGTTTCTAGCTATCATTTATTTAGTATATTCTACAAAATGATAGGTAAAATCTGATTGGTTTCTATAAGCAACTTCAACTGTCCTCTTTAGGTTTGGTGCATCTCCCTAATAAAGTAATGAGGTACCATGGAGCTTGGCAGAGCTTACAGGAAAAGCTGGAGGGTTTATGGTGTGGGCAGATGTGAGCACAATAACGGAGTTCCTGCCAATACTGCAATCAGAGCAGCTTACAGGCTAGATGTTACACGTCATCGCAGCGTTACAGCCTCTTCCAGGGAGTTCTGATGTCACCAAGGAAAAAAGTAGTTTTAAAAAAAAAAAACATGCAAAGTGTCACAAACATCCTTTTTACACTGATTTAAAGGCAGTACAGTTTTACTGCGTGTGGTGCCAAGACATTACATTCAATTTAAGACCTAAATGGAAGTTAATTACCTCGGTTTCATCTCCTAGTACATCTTCTTCATTGGGTTCCTCTTCGGCTGTAGAAAAAAAAAAAAAAGAGCAGACTAGAATGATATATAAATATACACACACATTATTGTATGCTCTCACATATACATTCACATTGGCCAGCAAATTGTTCCACTTTTTCTTTAAACGTACAAGCTATATTGGAATAGATTCATTCTGTATGTGCTACCTATGCCATCTGCATTTCTGTAACAAGCACCAATAGAGTTTATTGATTGCTGGCACCTAACATTTTTTATAGAAAAAAAAGTGGAAGTGGTTTGCTTACAAAATAGTTAAAATGCTGCTGAAGTTATATAAAATGCTTACAGCTGTTTTTCTTAGGTAGCAATGCTCTACAGAGACATTATGGTATGTTTGTAAGGTCAAGTTTATGTTAGGAAAATAACTGAGTAGAATTCAGTAACCGATAATTTCTGTAATTTACGGGCTCACATTAATGAGCTCATTTGTGTGTTCACATAATATAAAATACTCACACGAGGGTATTGAGATAATAACCCAACTAGTGCATTACTTTACATGTTTGAGAAATTATGGGTCCCGTTGTGCGACCATAAAAATCAAATGATTTAACTCGGTAGACCTCATTTCCCCTTCGCGCTAGGGACCTGGAAGTGACACGAGTGAGGGCGGAAGTGCAGTTCTATGCCCATAAAAGCCATCTAAAGAAGAAAGTTGTCCCCTCGCGGCCTCGCTCGCCACAAGGTTATACTCCCCCCTCTATGCCAACATGGATGATAGGGAATGACCTTGGACAGTAGCTGATGACGTCAGGGTCCTCGCCGCGAAGGGAATCGAGACACTACCGTTCTAACTCCCTTTTAGTTTAAAAGCTGGCTCTGGTTTCCATTAATGTTCATATTTAGAATTTGATTTGTGTCCTCATAGGCTGATTCAAGTGTTATCCATTAATTATCTTAGGCAAATTATATAATTGTGTAATCACTATATACACCCATTTGTCGTCCTGCCCAATAATAAGAAATAATAATCTCAAACACTCATAATGATAATTATGTAAATCATGTATAAATGTTTAGGCTTTGTTAGAATATGTATTACCTGAATGTCGCAATGACATGCAGTCTGTAATACTTTCTATGTGCATGCAAAAAACAGCTTCATTTTCTTCTTTTTAACCAAACTTCTGCTTTAAGTCACTAAAGGTATGTTTTATCATCTTCAAATCTATTTCATATTGAAGCCAACAGATGTACGTCTTCCTTGATTCCTTAAAAGATCTTGCTGGCTTCTATTGCATCTAGTTTCTACACCATGCTTTTGTTACTATGCTTGGCAAATAAGACTTCTACGAAAGCGAAATAACCATTAAACAAGCAGAGGTCTTAATTAAGGAATCATTTACATTTAGTTTCATTACATAAACAAAAGCAAAGCTAAGGCAGCTCAGGTGAATATGGAACTTTTCCCAACCATGTTCTTCTAGGTATGCCTGAAGTCTGTTGACCAAATCGCTCTTGTTCCCCTTCACCTCCAAACCGCGGGCCAAGCATTCCTGCTTGAGCTCTGCTAACTGCAGTATTAAGAATAGACAATAAGAAACAGAGCAAATATTATTTAAAATAAAAAACTACAAAAACAAATGAAAAAACATTAAGCACAAAAATCAAATACATTAAATATTCCCACAGTAATTTTTAGACGTTTGTGTGTGTGTGTGTATAGTTTTGTGTCTGTAAACAAACATCTGTGAATAATGGTGCATACACACGATCAGATTTTTAATTCAGATATGGACGATAACGATTTAAAAATCGTTCAGTCGTTCATATCTGAAGGAAAATCGTTCATATCTGACATGCCTGAACGATGGACGATCAACGATGCGCGTTCCCGTTTGTCAGATAACGATATCTGACATCTGATGGCTTTGCAGTCAGACTTGGACGATTCCATTCATTTTAATGCAGTCAAAAATCGTTCAATCGTTCAAAACTTTGGTCAAATCGTTCAGATCGTTTAATCGTTCAATCGTTCATCTGACAAATCTGACAAATCTGACCGTGTGTACGCTCCATAATGCAACAGTCACGCAATAAATGGTTACTGTTATCACCTGCTTCATTAATGTGGTGCCATTGTATAGATCAGAGATTCCCCATTTACTACACTCTTGCAATCTAATTAGACAAGTACTCTGAATTATTTTAAGTTTCTATAGCAGATTTACCTCCCAGGCACTGTTATAGAAACCATCTCTGCAACAAGTTTGCGAATCTCTTTATGGGGGGAATTCAATTGTTTTTTGGTTGCTCAAAGGAGCTATTCAATTGTTGCTTTGCTCGGTGCAGTGAGTGCCTCAGTTATTACGCTTGTTGCTCCCAAATGCACCAGGTATAACCGCGTAAAGCAGCTAAATCGGATCAATGCAAAAATGGAATAGCTCCATTGGGTGCCCATCACTAACGGGTGACCAAAAAACAATTTAAATCCTTTGCGTCATTGGGAGAAAATTTATTTATCAGGTGAATGGTTTTATTCAGCAGATTGTATTTTATAAACAATATAGAGGATATTTTAATAAGGAATTGCACTAAAGATGATTTCAAAGATTTCATGGATTATCTTAATACCAAAGATTTTAATTTGAAATTCACTTCTAATTTTAGCAAGGATAGTCTAGAGTTGCTGTATTTAAATGTTAAGCATTAAAAGACACCCAAACCATTACAAAGAATGTTATCAAATAAGTCACCAACAGCTACTTTCAATTTCACTTCAAAGCTGGTCATCTAAAGAAGTAGGAAAGAAACATCCCACTATCAGAATTTTATAGAATCAAATGCAAGCAGAGCACACTAGATTATGCAAATATGACTTCTAAAAGGCGGCTATCTATTGTACAAGACGCCATTTCAAAAACCAAGATCCTACGTAGAAACACTCTACTTGAAAATCAAACTAGGACATCAAAAACAGCTGTACTTAATATGAATAGAATAAGTTCAGTTATGCGAATGGGGGGCACTCATGCTTTATTGCATAAAATGGCTAAACCCATCTAAAGTCCTGGTTAGGGTGCCCAAACCACAGACTTTTTGCACATTTCTGCTCACCACCTCAGCAGGGTTCGAGCAGAGATGCCGGTGGCTATCGCGACTGAATGGAACAACAATTGAATTGCTCAGCCAAGTGCCCAGTAGAAATTTGAATTCCCTCCACAGATTCAAGTAAAACCAAAGAACACAATGGTTTCTTGACTTGCACAACCACCTTTATATAGTCTATGTCCTGGAATACAACATGGGGGCTTTAAGTATGTGGGTCAAAAAAAAAAAAAGCAATGCATGTTGAAAATTTGCATCCAGCAAATTTAGGAATTTGCTAAATGAGACATTAAGGAGGGATTTCAGTTGTTTTGGGCACGCGCAATAATTAATGGGCAACCATCTGAGCAATACAAAACCCGTCTAAGGCCCGTATTCAATTGCCTGCTGGAGATTTTGCAGTCATCGCTAGTTTTGCCTCCAGAAAGGTATCGCACTCGTCCCAGCTATTCGTCCTATTCAATTGCAAAGAACGCGACAATGCGCCGCGATGAAACTCAAATCGGCGAAAAGTCCTGTCAGATTTGGGGAAATCAGCCTGAGACCCCCAAAAGATGCACTGACATGGGGGATCACTATGGATACCTCTGAATAGCCCTGCTGAAGGTATTTGGGGTACTTAAATGGTCTCAAAGGGCGGAATTCAATTGTTTTCATCCCCTATCGCGCCCGACAGGATCAAGAATAGAATAGCTCCGTCGGGCGCGATCAGCTGCCAAGCGCTACATTTCAGCTCGCAGCCCCTGGGGGATGAGAGCTGAAATGTGCGAAAAGTGACATGTTTGGGCGCCCAAACATTACTTTTCGCGATCAGCGCGAAGAACGGCAGCAATTGAATGGCGGCCCGCGATCTCCTGTCACTTTAGATGGGAGATCCGGACCGCGTAATCAATTGAATTCCGCCCAAAAAGTGCTATTTAGTGTCTTTGCATATGGGGTGATTAATAGCATTTAGCAATATTTTTTCTTCAAAATAACTAGTCCCAGAAAATTTGGGGTACCTGAAAATGGGGGCTAGCCTATTTAAAAGTTGCTAAAGTTAAGTTTTAAAAATCATGGAAAACCACCTGCCGCAAACACCTGCAAAGAAAAAAACACCTGGGGAATACCTTGGGTCCCCTGGAGTCTATTTCGCTAGTTTCTATGTTTGTCCCCCAACTTTACATTTTTTCACCCCCAAAACGAATGTAATTTTTGGGGGTGTTTGAATGGATTTTTTTTTTTTTACTTTTTTTGACGCAGTTTACCTTTGGTGGACTCTACTAACACTGCACGGGGTTCCCGCAACACTGCACCCAAAAACTGCATTTTTTTTCCACCTCCATTCAGAGGCGAATCTTTTCCGCCTATCTGAATGCACTGACTTTCCGTTTCGGCGAAAAGTCATTGCAATTGAATTGGGCAGAAAGTTTCCGACAGGCGAAATTACGTCATCGCCGAAAACTTTTCACCGAGAACGGCTTTTCGTCTGCAATTGAATACGGCCCTAAATGTCCTCATTAGGGTGTCAAAACAGCAGTTTGGGCATCCAAATCCAAGACTTTTCACACATTTCTGTTCGCCACATTAGAAGGCGGTGAGCAGAAATGTTGGTGGCTATTTGCACCCAAACGGCACCCATCACTGACAGTCGCCGATCCAAAAGACTGAATTACTCCCTAAGGGAGGTTGTTTTTTTTTTTTAGCCGCACTAATTAATGGGTGCCCAATTTAGCAATCCAGCTGTTTTGGACGCCCATTAATTGTCGTACTTGTGTTAAGAATAGATTGTTTTCAAAAAACCAGAAGTGTTTTGTAAACTGGAAGTGCATCGATACAATGGTTCTGGGACACCAAAGCTCATTTTGATAAAAAGACAAAGAACACAGATTAGGAAGAGATATGACTCCGTTTAGACTACCAGCCATCTTTCTGATAAAGAAAACTGAATGAAACTTTGCGAAACTTGGAGCCCTTTTTAAAATGGATGGAGATAATTTTATGACATTCTGATGGAGATTAAGATAACATTTTATTGGATTTTTCTGGTATGAGCTTTACCTATTTTATTACATTTTAATATTTTCATAAATCACACTATATGGCTTTTCTTGTGAATGCATCTTTCTCCTTAAGGATGAAACTAAACCTAAGAAATTCAAACAGCTAGACGCTCATTTACAAAATATGTGGTGCATATCACACGCGCACGCAGGTGGGGTTTCCGAGTACCTAGAAACCCCCCTGCCCGTTGCTCCACTTGCCGCAGGCCCGAGCGGCTGAGCAATTTTTCTTTTTTTTTTCTTTTCAAGAGTCCCGACTGCCTGGGCTGGCTGTAGGTGGAGCTCAGCGGGCAAGCCCCTCCCAGTCAGTTCCCGCATAGGGGCACCATCGTGACCGGCATCTGAGGACGAGTGCGCCTGCTGCCGGGTGACACAGTGTAATCCACTGTTGCCAGCGTTGTCGAGTCCCGTAGCCGCACACTGTGGGTGGAGGTGCGTGGGGAGGGGGGGTTGAGTGGGCGGGCGGGGGAGGTGCCACACAGTATTTATTTGGCTAAGTCTGTATTCATGTTCTTAGGTAAGCGCTGGCTGCGCTGCAGTGTGTATCTGTGTTAGTGTATGTGTTTGTTTGTATGTGTGTGTGTGTGTGCGCGTGTGTGTGTAGGCTAAGGGAGGGAAGTGAGAAAAGCATGGCAAGAGATTCAGATCAGGACTTGGAGTATACAGTATACACTGTAGATCAATTTATTATAAAAGTGTTAGTATTAGGGACTACTACAGGGCGCATTATATAAGGGGCACTACTGGGGGCACTGCATAGGGGGGACTATATAAGGGGCACCACTACTGCAGGCACTACATAGTGGGGTACTATATAAGGGGCACTACTTGAGGGCACTGTATAATGGGCACTACTGGGAGCACTGCATAGGCGGGACTACTACTGAGGGCACTGTATAAGGGGCACTACTGGGGCACCGCATAGGGGCATCACTACTGTGGGCCCTACATAGGGGGCATCTATATATTTATTTGTGGCTAGATGTTTTTTCAGTAACCAAGAATTTGGAAACCCCCCTTTCAAAATCCTGCGTTTGCCACTGCATATATGTTTGATATCCTTATAACAATCAGTGCTCTATCACACTACTAGAGAGTACACTACTCATCTGCTTTGTTCACATTCAAAGATGTGACTGCTATACACAACCGCACTAAACCTCAAATATACAGGGTGGGTATATGCTTATTCTCCTGGACACTACAGGTACCTGGATGAAGCCCCCCATTCTCATACCCACAAAAGGTTCTGTGTAAAGGGACTCCAATTAAGGCTTTTTTTTGCTTTCATACATAGAACCAGGAAGAAGTGAATGTATTACTCAGCAATCTGCCTTGCCAGACCTTACAGAAGTAAAGGCGGGTATCCACTAATCGATATACAAGCCGGAGCACGATTACGACATTCCAGTCGTGCTCTTGTTTGTATATCTAGTGATGTGCCTAGACTGAACGTTCACTCGTTCAGTCCAGGCACATTCCTCCATCCCCGCACATACTGAACCTGATGAGATCGTCAGGTTGACCAGCATGTACGGGCGATGTCGGGTGTCGGAAGCGACCAGCAGGCACGCGCATTGCTTCCGACCAAAACATGCCCGTTGCATGCACGATTTACAAGCGATTGCATGATAACGACGTCGTTATCGTGCAATCGCATGTTAAAATCACCTAATGGATACCCCCCTTAAGACCCGCTGCTCTCACAACTATTAAATTTCTTCAATTTACAGTCCCATTCTCCATGGCGAAAAAAACCCCCAAAAAACGGTGTGGCACCCTGTGCCCGACCCAGGATAAACATTATATCCTCTTATACACACTTTTCTTCTTCAGCGTTTGCCCTCATATTTTTGACATTCACAATGTCAACACTCATGTTGAATGGTTGTCCAAATCCCAAAGTGGTCGGGTTTTGCCGCGGAAATCGGCTTCCCCCGACCAAAGTGCTGGGCGCGATTGCGAAAAGAGCCATTTGGGTGCCCAAACAGGTCACTTTTTCCCCATTTCAGCTCGCAACCCCCTGGGGCTGCGAGCTAAAATGGAGTGCTGGCAGCTTTCGAGCCCAACATGAGTAACAATTGAATAGCTCCGTTGGGCGCGAAGGGGGCTGGAAACAATTGAATTCCGCCCTATCTGCCTGACCTCGAACTGGTGATGACTAAAGTCTTTGAAACTGCTTTCTAGCCTTTCCATTTGGATGAGCAACAATTATTTTTTTCTGATCTCTTTTGGTTGAGGCATGGTGTGCATACACAAACTGCATGGTGAAAACTGCAGTATGTTTTTTTTTTTTTTAAATAGGCCAGAACCACCCAAACTCACTCCTGATAGTACTGTGAATCAAAGGGATGGCAAACTCCAACCATAGCCTTAAATTAACTGATAATACTAGAGGTTCACATCCTCTTTCTAATAAATAACTTTAAAATAATTCTCTACCTCTCCCTATAAGACTCTCCACAAGAGTTTAAACGGACTCTCAAGACTCACTTCTGTGTCACCCCTGTCCATCTGCCCCTCCCCTTCAGAATGTAAGCTCTCATGAGCAGGGCCCTCTTCCCTCATGTGCTTTTCCTTCCCTTACTTATACTATTATCTACTCCATACAACGGCACCTAACCCCTGACACCTGAGTTTTATGACTGCTGTCGCACCAATGTTTATATACCATGTACATGTCATGCATTGTCTTGTACTGTAAGTCACGTTCTCTTGTTCTTCTCAACTGTTATGTACTAAATAAAGGGTGGAATGAAATTGTTTTATCACGCCCGATCTCCCACCTAATGTGATGGGAGATCACGGGGCGAGATTCAATTGATTAGAATATCGCGCCCAATGAGGTCGGGTTTAGCTGCGTAAAACGGCTACACCCGACCAAAGTGCTGGGTACTAGAGCGAAAAGTGCAGTTTGGGCACCCAAACAGGTCACTTTTTGCGCATTCCAGCTCGCACCCCCCTGGGGGATACGAGCTGAAATGCCAGCAGCTGATCGTGCCCAACAGAAGCAACAATTGAATAGCTCCGTTGGGCGTGTAGGTGGCTGTAAACAATTGAATTCCACCTAAAGGATGGTTATAATGTTGGATCACTTTGATAAAAAAAAAAAAATTGCGTTTTATTTCATTGAGATATCTAAGGGGGGGGGGGGGGATTCAGTACCGTTTTTTAATGGTCTGTACCGGCAAACGGGGCTGTACCGTTTTGTACCGGGTTGGTACACACCAGATTTCTTAAGCAGTTAAGCAGCACTGCTGAGTGACAGCCGGATCTTCTCCGACCTCCGTGCTTCTCTGCCCTGACCGTCGCCAGTATACAGAACATGCAGTACTGCAAGTTCTAAACCAGCCAGCGCCTGAAGCCTGCAACCCCCATGGACATGCCCCTTTATCCATGACCACACCCCTTTATCTGCAGCCACCCCCCCATATGTACCGGGATCTTACTTGAAAATGTTGGGAGGGTATGTAGTGCTGCGATGCTGGCTGTGGGCTTACCACATGCGCTAAACAGTATCACACACTTAAATAGGAGAATGCAGTTTACCGTGACTAAACCCCATGGTACAGTGCATCTCCCGACTTAAGTGCTGGACGCGACATGGATAACTGAATAGCTCCAGGCACATTTGGGGGGAATTCAATTGCGGGCTGTAATTGAATAACTCCAGGCACTTTACCCAGGACCTAAAACCCTGTGGTAAGTCCCGCGTCTAACTGAATGGCTAATCGATGGCCACCGGCCAGCATTTCTGGTCCGATCAGGGTATCTGTCGGCAGATGTATGGGGCCCATAACACAGGTGATTAATCAGAAAAGAGAGTGGGAAGTCCAAGAGCAGAAGCTTTGTACCTGGTGGAAGGAGCCATGTTGGAGGCTTTGCACTTACAACTGTCCCTACATTTCAAATAGTGTTAGGATGTATAACTCTGCCTCTGTAAATATCCCTGTTTCTAATCATTAATCTATTTTACTAAAAAAAAAAAAAAAACTTATCTTACTGTGCATACATAATGCATTACAAGCAGTTCTTACAATGTGTTTTTGTTACTTAATATGTATTAAATATACAATATAACCATGGTGGGTGAACTTGAGTGGTGTAAAGGCAGTGCACATTAAGGTAAGCATAGGTGTGATTTAGTGTAGCTGTAAGGTGCCCCTGCATGTGATAGCCAGTGTGCGGCACCATACATGTGACTACAGGAGCAGGAAGTAATGGGACAGAGCTTGTATTGGAGGTAACTCAATGCCGCCTCTCCCCACTGAGACCACCATACACGTTCATTACTGGCTCGTCCTTACCTTTAGCTTGTGAATCTCTACAGTGTCCGCCATCTTGGTAGCTCCCCCTCGTCTGAGGCACCGGGCTCGTGACGCAGCTATTGGTCGGGCGCGCAGATGACGTCAGGCCCACAACAAAGCGCGGGAGTTTTGATTCCAGGTCCTCGACGTAATACTACGAGCGGTAGAGCCGAGCGGGGCGAGGGACGTTCTCCGTTTGCGGAGGGAGATAACTAAACCTACTAACCGTAACTCACGCGGGCAGCGGGCGGGACGTGTGTGTGAGCAGTAGGCCAGGTGCGTGGCGTGCTCAATACGGGAAGATGATTGGTTGTTCAGCGGGGACCATGAACCAATCAGTGCCCGGTGACGTCATTAGCCTGCGAACGAATTAAACCTCTCTAGAGTCGCACAGCAGATGTCATGGCGCTGTCGCCTGCAATAGGGCGACAGCTTCTACTGATGGTGTAACCAAAGAACAACGGATGGGCTGGCGTCACGTTACTCCGCCCACAGACGTCTGCCATTGCCCTGCGGAAGTGCTGGTGGCGTTTCCTGGAGACCGGTGACAGCCAGGCGGAGGTCTCTACGACAGGTGAGTAATGTTGGCCAGTCGCGGTCTGGGATAGGGTAGATCAGCATAGGCTTCTGGTTACACATACATCGTACCGGAGTGCTCATTGTGGCCCAGGCTTGGCCTGCAGCTTGCAATATGGCTGTTTCCTGCCCACAGACGGCCACATTGAGGGGCTGTAGCTCTATGCATAGCACAAGTGTCACGTACACACCTGTATAGAGTCAGGCAGTGTGTTGTGGACAAGTCCTGGGGGCCACAGCACGACGTTCTGCAACACTATAAATTTGTTCACTCCTAATGCTGAGGGATTCAATAAATGTACATCAAACATGTTCTCTCACTCATTGATGTATAATTAACTTATACGTTTATTATCAATATGCGATGTCTGAATTAAACATTTGTCTTTTAGGATGAATGTTGGGGTGGCACACAGTGAAGTGAACCCCAACACTCGGGTGTTGAACAGCCGAGGAATATGGCTGGCCTACATTATTCTAGTAGGTTTCCTTCACATAATCCTCTTGAGTTTTCCTTTCTTCAGTGTTCCTGTTGTCTGGACCCTGACTAATGTCATTCACAATCTTGTAAGTCATATTGTAACATACTTTTGGTAATCATTTGTTTACATTTTAAGAAGTTCATACAACTTTGCAAATGGTTTGGGAGAAGCTTTCTGTTATGGTGGATCACTGGAATCTAATAGTGCTAGTAACGTGGAAGTTTATACAGTATAATTACTATTAGTTATTAACATTTATATATCGCACATTTTGCAGCACTTTGCAAAGAGAATATTTAGTTATTCACACCAGTCCTTTCTGCTGGTGGAGAATATAATCTGTATGCTCTATCATGTGGACACAAACTCGTTAAGAGGATTTGATTTATTTGTCAAAATTGAATTAACCGTTCAGTACTATGAGGCAGCAAGCTAGCCATTGTGTTACCCCAAGTGCTAGTTGTAAAAAATATATATATATATATATATATATATATATATATATAGTGACACTGCTCTCTTCTGGCTGTCCTCTTACCTCTCTGACCGCTCCTTCTCTGTTTCCTCTCACGACAACTCCTCCCCACCACAGCCTCTTACAGTAGGTGTTCCCCCAAGGTTCTGTTCTTGGACCTCTCCTATTCTCTCTATACGTCCTCTCTAGGTAAACTCATCCGCTCTTTTGACCTCCATTATCATGTCTGTGCTGATGATACTCAGATCTACCTTTCCTCACCCGATCTTTCCCCCTCTCTACTGACTCGTATCTCTAACAGTCTCTCTGCTATCTCTTCCTGGATGTCCCAGCGATTTCTAAAACTTTAATATGTCTAAGACTGAGCTGATAGTCTTCCCACCCTCCCACATAACCTCATGTCCCACTATTTCTTTATCAATAGATGGCATAACTTATCTCATCTAGTCCCAAAGTGTGTTGTCTTGGAGTCATCCTGGACTCTTCCCTCACCTTCAAACCACATATTCAGAACCTCTCACAGTCCTGTCGTTTCCATCTCAAGAATATTTCCAAGATCAGACCCTTTCTCAGCTAGGATGCCACCAAAACCCTCATACATTCACTGGTCATCTCCAGATTGGACTACTGTAACCTCCTCCTATCTGGCCTCCCCAAATCCCATCTCTCTCCTTCCAGTCTGTGCTCAATGCTGCTTCTCAGCTCATCTTCCTCTCCAAACGCTCTACATCTGCCTCCCCTCTCTTACAAGCCCTCCACTGGCTCCCCTTCCCTTTCAGAACCCAATTCAAGGTTCTTACACTCACTTACAAAGCCCTCGCCCATTCCTCTCCCATTTACATCTCTAATATCCTCTCCCTTCACTCTTCTGTCCGCTCTCTTCATTCACTTAATACACGCTGCCTTTCATGCCAATTGATTACTTCCTCCCACTCCCGCCTTCAAGATTTTGCCCGCGCTGCTCCCCACCTTTGGAACTCCCTCCCTCTCCCCATCAGACTCTGTACCTCTCTACAATCTTTCAAACGAGCTCTTAAGACCCACTACTTCATTAAAGCCTTCCAGCTGTCATCCTAACTTGCTGCTATATCTTCCTTCCTCCCTGCCTACCCCATCTGTGTCACTCCTGTTCGTCTGCCCCTCCCTTAAAGAATGTAAGCTCTTTTGAGCAGGGCCCTCTACCCTCTTGTGCTTCTCCCTACTGTAATTTAATTTATCTGTTACTCCCCACTAGGGCAACCAACACTCGGCTGCTTATATGGGAGTAAAGGTCGCTAATATAGCAATGTTTATTGTCCATGTCCTGCTTTGTATTGTAAGTCACTGGTTACTTGTTTGTTCATGTACTTTGTAAGGCGCTGCGGAACACTTGTGGTGCCATATAAATGAAAAAAAAAAATATATATATATATATCTCCGTACCAGTCGAAAGTTTGGACATAACTTCTCATTCAATGGTTTTTGTTTATTTAAATTATTTTCAACATAGTAGATTAATACTGAAGACATCAAACCTATGAAAGAACACACATGGAATTATGTTGTAAACAAAAATCTGTTAAACAAATATGTTTTATATTCTGGATTCCTCCAAGTAGCCCCTTTTTCTTGGATGACCGCTTTTCACACTCTTGGCATTCTCTCAATCAGCTTCATGTGGTAGTCTCCTGGAATGGTTTTCCAACAGTCTTGAAGGAGTTCCCAGAGTAGCTGAGCACTTGTTGGATGCTTTTCCTTCACACTGCGGTCCAACTCATCCCAAACCAGCTCAATTGGGTTTAGGTCGGGTGATTGTGGAGGCCAGGTCATCTGACGTAGCACTCATCACTTTCCTTCTTGGTCAAGTAGCCCTTACATAGCCTGGAGGTGTGTTTGGGGTCATTGTCTTGTTGAAAAACAAATGATGGTCCCAGTAAGCGCAAACCAGATGGGATGGCATGGTGCTGCAGAATGCTGTGGTAGCCATGCTGGTTAAGTGTGCCTTGAATTTTGAATAAATCACCAACAGTTCACCAGCAAAGCACCCCCCACACCATCACACCTCCTCCATGCTTCACAGTGGGAACCACACATGCAGAAAACATCCGCTCCCCTTCTCTGCGTCTCACAAAGATACGGCAGTTGGAACCAAAAATATCAAATTTGGACTCGTCAGACCAAAGTACAGATTTCCACTGGTCTAATGTCCATTCTTTGTGTTTCTTGGCCCAAACAATTCTCTTCTTGTTGTTCATCCTCAATTCATCCTGGCTTCTTCGCAGCAATATGACCATGAAGGCCTGATTCATGCAGTCTCCACTGAAGAGTTGATGTTGAGCTTTGTCTGCTACTTGAACTCTGTGAAGACTTTGTGGTCTCTAATCTGAGGTGCTGTTAAGTAGTTTTCTGAGGCTGGTAACTCTAATGAACTTATCCTTTGCAGCAGAGGTAACTCTTGGTCTTCCTTTCCTGGGGCGTTCCTCATGAGAGCCAGTTTCAGCATAGCGTTTGATGGTTTTTCAACTGCACTTGAGGATACATTCAAAGTTCTTGAAATTTTCCATATCGACTGACCTTCATGTCTTAAAGTAATGATGGACTGTTGTTTCTCTTTACTGAGTTGAGTGGTTGGTGCCATAATATGGATTACAACAGTAGTCAAGTAGTGGTGTCCACTGTGTACTAACCCTACCTCTGCACAACAAAACTGATCTTTTCAAACACATTAAGAAGGCAAGTAATTCCACAGATTGACTCTTGATAAGGCACACCTGTTAATTCAAAACCATTCCAGGAGACTACCTCATGAAGCTGATTGAGAGAATGCCAAGAGTGTGCAAAGCTGTAATCAAAGCAAAAGGGGGCTACTTTGAGGAATCTAAAATATAAAACCTATTTTGATTTGTCTAACACTTTTTTGTTCACAACATAATTCCATGTGTTCTTTCATAGTTTTGATGTCTTCAGTATTAATATCTACTATGTTGAAAATAATTTAAATAAAGAAAAACCAGTGAATGAGAAGGTGTCCAAACTTTTGACTGGTAGTGTGTGTGTATATGTGTGTATATATATATATATATATCTATATATATATATATATATATATATATATATCTATATATATATATATACACATTTATTTATTTTTTAATTAATTTATTTTTTTTACACACACGTAAATATAGAGACTGTACATAAACCGTGCTGCATGTTTTAAGAGGGAGTGGGGGAATATTAACCTTGGACAATCTCAATATTGTTTTGCATGTTTCACCCCTCTCGCACAGATAGTTTGCTTTCACACAGCGTTCGAAGTTGTTTTTCCTGTGTGTCATAAAAATGGTCAGTGCAATGGCAAAGCAACGTGTTAATTTAAAAGTTTTAGTTAAATTGAAAGTGTCCACTGAAACTTTCTGTATGCTAACCGAGGCTTAAGGGGCAGAATGTATGCCACATTGAGTGGCACAAAAGATATAGTGATGGTCGTGAGGATGTTGAAAATGAACGTCCTGGAAGGCCTTGCACATCAAAAACAAAATAAATGTGGAAAAAATTAAAAAAATTAGTTCTAATTGACCGTCATCTCGGCATCCGAATGATGGCAGAAATGATAAACATCGATAAAGAAACTGTTAGGCAAGTTTTGCATCAAGATCTTAACATGACAAAAATTTCTGCTAAGATGGTTACAAGACTTCTATCAGCCGAGCAGAAATAAAATCGAAAGTGACTTTGTCCAGATGTTTTGGAACAAAATTCAAGCAGATTCACAATTTGTGATGAAACGTGGATCTTCGAGTTACGATCCTGAGACAAAACGCTAGTCCATGCGCTGGAAAATACAATCCTCACCAAGAATGAAGAAGGCACGTCAAAGCAAATCCAAAGTAGGGA
Source organism: Taudactylus pleione (assembly GCA_031769625.1). Classification (NCBI taxonomy): domain Eukaryota; kingdom Metazoa; phylum Chordata; class Amphibia; order Anura; family Myobatrachidae; genus Taudactylus; species Taudactylus pleione. The sequence continues at coordinate 3,338,634 of JAUIMM010000129.1, forward strand.
TGTGCAGGCTCGGATAGGTTCGAGTTTGCACGTTGAGTTCGGATTTTTCCCTCCAAAAAAACGGAACTCAGAAAGAGGCTAAACGTCATCTTATATGGACGAACATCATCATTCCTGGACTTTTGTCCAGGAATGATGTTCGTCCATGTAAGATGACATTTAGCCTCTTTCTGAGTTCCGTTTTTTTGGAGGGAAAAATCCGAACTCAACGTGCAAACTCGAACCTATCCAAGCCTGCACATCCCTAATCCAAAGCCATGTTAATTGTTTTGTTTGATATCAAGGGTGTTATTTTGGAAGACTGGGTACCAGAAGGCACAACAGTGAATCAACATTACTACAAAAATGTTCTAGCAACTTTGCAGGAAAGAATCGGAACAAAGAGGCCAGAGTTGTGGAATCGTGGTTTCATCCTCCATCAAGACATTGCACCAGCATAACCGGCTCTCTGTGAAGCCATTTTTGGCCAATAAAATGGAATGCAGTGCTAGAACACCCTCCATACTCGCCAGACCTAGCACCTTGTGACTTCATTCCCCTAAAGTCAAATCTGTACTCAAGGGAACCCATTTTTCTTCAGGTACTGAGGTAAAGAAGAAAACGATGGGGCTGACTGATAATGAGCTATAGCACAACTTTGACCAATGAATATTAAGAATGAGGCAGTGTGTGGATGCAGAAGGGGAATGGAGTTAAAATGTACTTACTATAATTTGTTTAATTATATTATCAGTCACATTACTTAATAGCCACACCTTGTGTATGTGTGAAAATTATCATTTATTTCTGTGGTGCCATAAGTGTTCCGCAGCACTTTACAACGTACATAAATAAGTGAACAAGAAACCAGTGACTTACAGTACAATAGAATGCAGGACAAGAACATGGTTTATACACATTGCTGCATTCTGACACTCAAAATAAGCAGCAGGGAGTTAGCAATCAAGTGTTAGGTGCCCTTGTGGGGAGTAAGGAGTAGACGAAAGTATAAGCAAGGAGAATCACATGAGGGAAGCGGGCCCTGCTCATGAGAGCTTACATTCTGAAGGGGAGGGGCAAACAAACAGGCATGACACAGATGGGGTAGACTGGGTAGAACGATCATGTAGTTAGGATGAGAGCTAGAAGGCCTTGATGAAGTAGTAGGTCTTAAGAGCCCGTTTGAAGATTTGTGGAGAGTCCAATAGGGAGAGGGCGAGAGTTTCAGAGGTAGGGAACAGCATGGGTAAAATCTTGGAGGTGGGAGTTGGAGGCAGTAATCAGTTGGCAGGAGAGACTGCATGCATTTGTTTAGCGAAGTGGTCAGGCTGGAGTGTGAAGGGAGATGAGGTCAGAGATGTAAATGGGAGAGAATTGGGTGAAGGCTTTGTAAGTGAGTTTAAGAACCTTGAATTGGGTTCGGAAGGGGAGCCAGTGTGCTTAAAAGAGCAGGGAGGCAGATGTAGAACGTTTGGCGAGGAAGATGAGCCGAGCAGCAGCCTTGAGGACAGATAGGAGTGGAGAGAGGTGGAAGGCCAGATAGGAGGAGGTTACAGTAGTCCAATCTGGAGATGATCAGTGAGTGGATTAGAGTTTTTTCCAGGGTGAGAAAGGGTCTGATATGGAAATAGCAGGACTGCGAGATTTACTGAAAGTGAGGTTTGAAGGAGAGTGTGGAGTCCTGGATAACTCCAAGACAGCGCACTTTTGGGCTAGAGGAGATAGTTGTGCCATCAATTGATAATGAAATTGTGGGAAGTGAGGTTATGCGTGAGGGTGGATAATGATCCGCTCATTCTTAAGCTACCTATACACACTATGCAATTATTGGGCTGGTTTGCGAATAATTGGGTGATCGGCCTGATTTATTGTATGTATTCAGCGTTTCACCGATAAAATGGTTAGAAAACATCCAGACGCATTCCTTTGATCTGATTTGTCGGTCAAGAACAAAATTCTCGGCCTCAAATTCCCGATATCGAGCAGTGTGTGCATTTTCAATAATCTGCCCATATTTCCTATGTTCTCCTGTCACTATGTCAAAATCCTTGTGAGTGGACAAATGCAAAATCAGTGTGGTGTGGTGAAAAATCACTAGCTTCTATGGAAAAATTGCATAATGTGTATTACAGATATTGGGGCTTTAAATTTTCCAAAAAATCGTCCCGTTCCTCGTCCCGATTAAAATAAAATCTGACAGTGTGTAGCTAGCTTTAGACCTGTTAAGTTTAATAAAGCGCTGGGACATCCAGGAAGAGATAGCAGATAGACAGTTGTAGATATGAGTCAGTAGAGAGGGGGAGAGGTCAGGGGAGGAAAGGTAGATCTGAGTATCATCAGCATAGAGATGATATTGGAGGTCAAAAGAGTTGATGAGTTCACCTAAAGAGGACGTATATAGGGAGCATAGGAGGGGTCCAAGAACAGAACCTTGGTGAACATCTACTGTTGGTGGAATATATATGTATATATAACTTGATGTGATCTCTGTTAGAGTTTCCCGTAGGATTTGTGTTTGGGCACTGTCGTTTTTTGTTTTGTCCGTTCGTTTTTTTTGTTCTTTTGTTGTTTTTTTTCCCTACTTTTTTATATAAACGGCATTCGTTTATTTCTGACAATATTAGCTTTGATGTCCATGTAGACACAAGCTTTAATACTAGGGCATACATCCTGCCTTATTAGTCCCAAGATGCTTTCCATCATCTATGAAATCCCTGGTGATGTCCTCAGTGAGGTTTCCAGCAGAATGGGAGCAGTTAGTTGCCTGCATACCATATAATGAATGCTGGGCAGAAGCATTAGAATGTCCGGTAACTTCCTGTTATTGCCCAAGAATGTAACACTGCACACTGCCATTTCATGAGAATGTAACGGTACTGCCTGGTGCACAAAGGCACATGTAAAGTTACACCCCAATGTGCCAAGGGTATAAATTGTACCTTGTATGCTGAAGCCATATTTATGAGCATGCAGCCTATCTATTCACCGAGGTTTGAGCTGTTTTATGCCTTAAATGTGAGTAGATGACATGTATACATTAAAGTGACATTCTTGTTTTTGTTTTGTTATACTTTCCATTTCTATTGTTCAACCACATAGTGCACTAAAATGTTTAGATTGCACACATTGATTATCTAGGAACAAATGTAGATTCCTCAGAACATTTTTGAGGTTCCAGCCACACTTGCTATTTACTGTTATTTCTACTTCAGGGTCCATAGGGTATCCACAGGATACCTTGGGGTATAGGTGTGACGTCAGTCATCGGGCACCATAGAGTTAAGCTTTCAGCCTCCCAGGATGCACTAGGGTCCCCCTCCTATACCCCGCCCCCGAGCCAAGGCACCTCAGTTTAGTTTGGTGCCCGGCCGGAGTCGGGTGCACCTGTTGGAGTGGGGGCTAAGAAGAGCCCCTGAAGTTTTCTGCATGCAGCTGTGGCTGCACATCTGGATGTACAGCATGGACAGTCAGTCCTGACGTCCATGTTCTTCCCTACACCCCCGCTGGTACCAGAACGCCGGTACCGATCCGGGGATGCTGGTGAGCATCTGGGGTCACAGCTAGCGGTGACCCCAGATGTTCCGGACCATGGCCGGAATCACGGGGGACAGCAAGGTAAGCAGCGGGGTCCCGCGGTGAGTCCCCGCTGTTACATGGTCCAGAGTCCCCAGGCAGGGGGCTCCCTGGGGACTGGCTGCAGCGTGGAGCCAGGTATATAACCTGCGCTTCCACTACCCCCCTGGGACAGCGGACCGCAGCAGAGCGGTAGCGCTGCGGTGTCCCTGGGGTTAAATGCATGCCACGGGAGCGCGCCTTCCCTGTCTCACAGCCGGCGCCTCCCCCGCTGCACACAGCCCTCTCTGCAACACGCCGACTGGCCCTGTGGCAGCGCTCCTCCCCCAGGCCAGCCTCCTCTCTGCTCCTCGGCGGCCATTTTAGAGAACGCATGGTGAACGCTGCTGGAAGTCTGGACGGAGGATCGTGGTCTGGGTCCCCCCGCATACCTCTCCTCTGCTGTGGTCAGGTCTGTGTATGCAGCGCTGTGTCCTACCAGACTCTGTGTCTGTGTAGTTGATTTATCAGCGCTGGTTAGTGCAGGAATTGAGTTTCTTTGCATTGTATGTGACTGTGCTAGCGCTGCTGCCTGTACTTTCCATTTCTGACTGTCAGCTTTATTACTGTCCCTGTTCTTTCTGCTAAAGCCCTTGCGGTGCGGTGCTGCAGGGTGGTCTCTCGCCTTTTTTTTTAAAAACAATTGATGAGAGGGGTCACATACTTTGTACCATCATGTCTGAAAGTGACTTTCCTCTCCGGCTACAGTGTACTACGTGTAAAGTACCTTTAGCGGAGGGGGAGGGTAGCACGGAGGGCCTCTGCCGGCAGTGTTTGTCAATGGCGCGGCCTATTACGGTTACAGCACCGGTACAGGAGCCGCCCTGGGCTTGTTTCGCTCAGGCGCTTACAACCTTAGTGGGCCAGTTAGCTCCGCAGCCCACGTTTACGCAGATGGGTTTGTCCCAGCAATCAGTGGTGTCGTCACCCATGCAGGCTTTCCCAAGACAATTGGTGGTACCCCGCAGTCTCCCTATTTCCCCTCTCCCGGTTTCTCAGGAGCCGGCGTGGGTTAACTCCCTGACGAGTTCTGTACAGTACTTGTCGGATGTGTTGCAAGGGGAGGCTGTGCTGCGGCCACATAAACGGCCGGTGGCGTCTCTGTCGGCTCCTTATGAGGATGACGAAGGGACGTCTGATGATGGGGAGATTCTGGATCCTTACGATCAGGAACCTCTCCATACTAAGGACGCAGACGCTAGGTCCAAGGTGTATATTCCTGGACTTATTCGGGCAGTCTGCACAGCCTTGGTGATTGAGGACGAAGTTCCCCCAGCGGCTAAATCCAAGTATGCCTTTTTTAAGGCTGTGAAGGGTGACGCCACAGTCTTTCCTCTTTCGGGTCAGTTGGTGGACCATTTAGAGGAGGCGTGGAAACAGCCTGGCAAGCGATACCAGCCGCAGAGGCACCTGGCGGTGGCTTATCCGTTCGCGGATAACTATTTTGCTAAGTGGGAATCCCCTCCACAGGTGGATTCTCACGTGACACGTCTTGTCCGTAGTGCCACATTACCAATGCCATCCATGTCCTCCCTTAAGGATGCTACGGACCGCAAGGTGGAGATCTGCCTGAAGTCCGCTTATTCCCTTGCGGGGGGGGGGGGCAGCGCGGCCGGCTATGGCCATTTTCTGGGTTGCCAGAGCTATGGAGCGCTGGGCGGATTCGTTGGAGGCGTCCTTCGATACCGGCTGAACAGGCGGAGTTGATTGGTAAGCTCCGTGATTCGGCCACTTATATCAACGAGGCGGCCTTAAACATTAGTACCCTGGTGTCTCGAATTTCTTCAGCAGCGGTGGCTGCTCGTCGCACCTTGTGGTTGCGATCCTGGAAGGCGGACGCTGATTGCCCTTCTCCATTGCCCTTTAACGGAGAAGTTCTCTTCGGTCCAGATCTGGACAAGATTGTGGCCACGCTGGCGGCAGCCAAATCGGCATGTCTCCCGTCGGCCGCTGTTCCTTCTGGTTAAGGACCATCATCCTTTCGGTCTTATAGGGCCCAGGGCAGGCCCAAACCACAGTCTTTTCCCCGACAGGCTGGTCCCAAGAAATCGGCCAAGCCCCGGAAGCAGGCATGGAGTACCAGACGTCCGGCCCCTAAGCCAGATGACAAGCCTGCGGCCTGACGGTCCGGGCCTCCCTTTTGGGGATCCCAAAGTGGGAGGCCGCCTGCTGCAGTTCGCCCAGTGTTGGTCGGTCACCACGACAGACACTTGGGTTCTCGAGGTGGTTTCTCACGGGTACGCCCTCTCTTTCCGGCACAGACCCCCGGCTCGATTTTTCACCACTGGTCTGCCATCAGACCGGAACAAGGCCATGGAGCTGCGGAAGGTCTTGCACACTATGCTCCAGGCTGGAGTTATAGTTCCTGTTCCATTCTCCCAGAGGGGCCAGGGTTTCTATTCCAATCTCTTTTTGGTGCAGAAACCCAATGGGTCGTATCGTCCGATTCTCAACCTCAAAGCTCTCAACAAGTCTTTGCGGGTGCCGAAGTTTCGGATGGAGACCCTACGGTCCATCATTCTGGCGCTGGAACCTGGGGACTACATGGTGTCATTGGACATACAGGACGCTTACCTGCATGTCCCTATCCTTTTGCGCCATCAACAGTTCCTCAGGTTTGCAATCCGCAGCGACCACTTTCAGTTTCGGGCGTTGCCTTTTGGCCTGGCGACAGCACCGCGTGTGTTCACCAAGGTGATGGCGGTCATGGCGGCTTCTCTGCGGCTGCAGGGAGTCCGCATGTTGCCGTACTTGGACGACCTTTTATTAGTGGCAGGATCTCCGGAGCTCCTTCTGCGCCACTTGGACCTGACCGTTGCGCTACTGCGGATTCTCCTTTCAGCACAGGAGCGTCCCCACCCTTAAAGGATACTGCTTTGGGACATCCCCAAGGTATCCTGTGGATACCATATGGACCCTGAAGTAGAAAATATGAGATATGGTAAGAACTTATCTTTATCTCTATTTCTACGAAGTCCTTAGGGTTCCACAGGACTCCCGCCCTGTCGCACCTGTGCTGCAGATGGGCTTTGGTCTGGTCACCGGTTTTCCTGTCTCCTTCTGGTGAGAGTGTGATTCTTGTGTGTGTCCAGATCTTTCTTCTCTCTCTTCCTTCTCCTCCTCCGGCCTATGGCTTGGTAACTAACTGAGGTGCCTTGGCTCGGGGGCAGGGTATAGGAGGGTGACCCTAGTGCATCCTGGGAGGCTGAAAGCTTAACTCTATGGTGCCCGATGACTGACGTCACACCTATACCCCAAGGTATCCTGTGGAACCCTATGGACTTCGTAGAAATAGAGATAACAAAGGTAAGTTCTTACCATATCTCATATTATTTTCTCAGTCAAGGCAAATGGATCCTATTTGTAATCAATTGATACTTCATACAAAGTGTATCTAGCACTTATGTTTTTTCTTTGGGTTGGGCTTAAGCAGTCACTTTATGTAGCAGGGACACCCTTTCCCACCCCGCCCTTCCATGTTTGCATATATGTTACTTTAAATGTCCAGTGCTACTGCGTCTTAAAAGTTAATGTACTAAATGAACTGTTGGCACTCTAAGATAAATATTAACTGTAAAATTATTTACAAAATGTATCTTCAATTCATGGGAACTGATCCAGTGGAGGGGCCACATAAACTGCCTATAAACAAGCTGACTGCAGATATCCACCAGGTGTCTGCCTCTGCCAGAGGCTTCTGTGTTTAAATAAATTCAGTAGAGGCATTGCCTCCTTTCAGTTCCAAAAGTCAAAGCACAGCAGCAAGGAAACCGCTGTTCCAGGAGTTTGGCTACTAACTCTATTTGAAGTGCTGTACAAGCTATTTTTTTTTTTCTAAAAGAAAAGGCACACTCTTTGGGGGTAATTGGTTAATGGGTTGCTTTTGTATTCTCTTGTTTCTTGCTTTATTTTATTCTTGTTTTCTATAGAACGTACATGCTACATTTAGTGCAATAATAATGCTCTCGTATTCTGTTTGACTTCTCCTGCCAGGTAATGTACCTCTTCCTGCACACTGTAAAGGGCACTCCATTTGAGACCCCTGACCAGGGTAAAGCACGGCTCCTCACTCACTGGGAGCAGATGGACTATGGTATCCAATTCACTTCTTCTCGCAAGTTTCTCACAATCACCCCAATTGTTTTGTAAGTATTTATTGTAAAGCATATTTTATCTCTGATTTAAATTCTACCAGGCAAAAAAAAAACAAATATTTATGTAGTAGTATGCAGTCTCTTCCCTGTGTGTCACCCCTGTCTGTCTGCCACTCCCCTTAGATTGTAAGCTCTGACGAGCAGGGCCCTTTTCTCTCCTGTGCATTTTCTTCCCTCACTTATACCATCATCTCCTCCCTACTGCCTACAACAGCTTCAAGCTTATGGGTTCTGTCGCCCTGCTTCTTCTTCGGTTATTATGACTACTGATGCAGCAATGTTTACAAACCTTGTCCAAGTCTTGCAATGTTTTGTGCTGTGTGCCCAACTGGTCCTGCCACCAAATATTGAATGCTGTGTGGGTGAAGAGAAATTATTGCTTCCTAATAGCTCTTGTGTAATATAACAGTATTTAAGGCTTATTAGTCCTACTAAAAAGATGTATACACCTCCCATTTGCACTTGTTGTGCATGCTTGACCTATTTCAGTTTGGCTTCTCTCCAGTCCACTCCACTGAAACTGCCCTCACGAAAGTCAGCAATGACCTATTTGTTGCCACTACTCTCTGCTCATTCTCCACGACCTCTCTGCTTTTGACCACGCTTTCCTCTTGCAAATCCTCCACACCCTTTGTCTAAGTGATTACTGCTCTCTCCTGGCTGTCCTCCTACCTTTCTTACCATTCCTTCTGTCTCCTCAATTAGTGCGCCCCCCCCCCCCTCCTCACTTGGATCTCCCAAGGTTCTGTTCCTGGACCTCTCCTAGTCTCCCTCTATACATCCTCTTTAGGTGAGCTAATCTGCTCTTTTGACCTCGAATATCATCTATGCTGTTGACACTCAAATCTACCTTTCCTACCCTGACCTCTCCCCCTCTCTCCTCACTCGTCTCTCTGTTTTCGTTTCCTGGATGTCCCAGTGCTTTCTTAAACCTAACATGTCTAAGACTGAGCTGAACATCTTCCCACCCCATAATCATCTCCTCCAGCCCCCAAGTACGCTGTCTTTGAGTTATCCTTGACTCCTCCCTCTCCTTCAAACCACACATGCAGGAGCTCATTCAGAGCCGCTCGCTAGATGCGATCGCTCGCACCCAGTGTATGTAAATTCGGCTAAGTGACGGCATGGCAGGCGCTCGCTCGGAAAGGCATAAGCATGCCCACTTTGTGTTGGCGAGCGATCACTTTGTCACTATAGACGCCCATTAGCGTATGTAGATACGCCCACTAGCGCACGTCATCTCCTGCAAGTGTATTAAAACATTGGTGCATCGAGGACCAACTGAAGGGCTTGTGGTTGCCTTACCTTGCCACAAGCACTGCGAGGACATCAGTGTAAAAAAACAGGCAGGTGACGTGTACTAAGACGCTGGCTGATAATTATGCACGCCTCTGAAACACAGGAATGCCTGCGTTCGCACCTCCACTCCCCCGTTATTAGTGTCCTGCCCCTGTTACCACCCACAAACGGCCTCTCCTGTCACTCATTACACTGGGCTGTCTTTGCTGGGCGAGCGAGCGGATTCCGATCGCTCAGAGTAGTTTGCGCAGAACAAAGCATGTGCGGTCTGGCAACATCGGCTGCGTGCGAGCGGCCGCTTGCAAGCATGTCTGAATCAGATCCACGGTACCTTTCACAGTCCTGCCGTTCCAATCTCAAAAATATTTCTAGCATCAGACCCTTTCTCACCCTGGATACTCTTATGAACCTCTTCCACTCACTGGTCATCTCCAGATTGGACTACTGTAATCTCCTCCTATCTGGCTTCCGTGACTGCCACACCTCTCCACTTCAATCTGTCCTCAATGCTGCTGCCCAGCTCATCTTCCTCTCCAAACGTACTACTGCTACCTTCCCTCTCTTGTCTCCACTTCCCCATCAGAACCCAATTCAAGCTGTTCACTTACAAAGCCCACATCCAATTCTCTCCGATTTACATCTCTGATCTTAACTCCCTTCACACTCAAGCCCACCCTCTTCACTCCTCAAATGAATGCCGCCTCTCCTGACAACTGCTTACTTCCATTTCCGCCTCCAAGAGTTTGCCGGTGTTTGAACCGCCCCCCCAACCTCTGGAATTCTCTCCCTATCATACGCTCAACCTCTCTACAAAACTTCAAATGGGCACTGTACTGCCCACTTATTCACCAAAGCCATCCTGCTTTCATCCTAACCCACTCCATCATGCTCAATGTTTACTCCATTATTGTCTGCCTCTCCCCTTTGGAATGTAAGCTCTCACGAGCAGGTCCCTCTTTCCTCATGGGCTTTTCCTTCCCTTAATTATACGATCTTATACTCCATACTTCCTCAATGGCACCTAACCCTTGGTTTATGCCACCCTGCTGCATAATTGAGTGTTACAACCGCTAATGCAGCAATGTGTATAAAACATGTACTTGTCTTGCAGTCTTGTACTGTAAGTCGCTGTTTTCTTGTTTTTGCTTATTTGTTTATGTATTTTGTAAATCACTGCTGAACCCTTGTGGCGCCATACAAATAAAGGATAAGTCACTTTTTTTTTTTTTAATGCGGTTTTCCGTACGTACTTTGTAAGACACCCTGTGGCGCTATGTGTGTGTGTATATGTATATATATATATGTATGTATGCCCAATCTACATTTCAACAAAGACAAATGCCATGATCTTCTGTCATGTTTCTTACCTATTCAAAGTGCTTGTAAAGCAGCTATTCTCTATAATATACATTGCGGTGCTAAATAATGAACATGAAGGTACTGGAGTTGGTAGTTTTAGTTTAGAGCAGTGGTTCTCAAACTCTATCCTCAGGACCCCACACAGTTCACATTTTCCAGGTCTCCTGGCAGGTGCACAGGTGTAGTCATTACTCACTGACATATTTTAAAAGATCCACAGGTTGAGCTACTTATTTCACTTGTGATTCTGTGAGGAGACATGAAAAACATGCACTGTTTGGGGTCTTGAGGACAGAGGGCCTGATTCAGCTTTGGGAATAGAGTGAGAAATAGCACTTAACTGTGAATGTAGCCCACAAATACTGCACAGCTTTATTATTACTCTACAATTTACATGTCAGTTTGGACACCTCCCTCCCAAATCTAAATCTCTCTGCACATTTTAAATCTGCCCCACCTGCAGTGCAGCATTGTTTCACCAAGATGATCAGTTGAGGGAGATATCTCACTCTATTTCCATAGCTGAATACGGCCCAGAGTTTGAGAAACTGTGCTATAGTACCACCAACAGACCATGTTTGTGGATTTCTTTCATCGTGCACATGTGCATTAATCTATTTTGCTGTGTCAGTAATTATCCCACCTGCTTCCACAGACAGAAATCCTTTAAAACATGACCTGTTGTAGCTGGGTACACACTACGCAATCAGTTGCATGATATATATCGCTCCGACACTGATTGGATCGATATATTGTGCAGATCGCATAGTGTGTAAGCCTGTGCACACGCGTCATTCATTGTGCAGCACAGCAGATGGGACGATGCGTTGAATGACTCCATGCTTCCAAATGCAGCATGGAACTACACATTGCGCCGCCGTCTACTGCATCACGCAGTGTGTATGGACGGCACTATGTATCGCGCTGTCGCATCGTGCCGTCTCTGGGTGCACACATTTCTTTTTCAGGGTCCATAGGGATCCACAGGGATACCATGGGGATAATGTGGTGGAGTGATCCAGGCACCAAACAGTTAAGCTTTCAGCTCCCAGAATGCCCCAGGTCCTCCTCCACCTATAACCTTCCCCTGGCCACAGGCATTCATTCAGTTGTTCATTTGGTGCGGTAGGATTCAGACGCACCTTCGTAACAGGGGGACTGCTCAGACAGTTCCAAGCTTTAATTTTATGTTTTATTTTTATGTTCTAGAGTTAGCAGTGCTGAGCATAATAACTCCTGAACCGCACCACCGCCGTACAACACCAATAACGTCTCTGGTGATTTCGGCGGGTCATGGCAGAGCTTGCCAGCGGCGACGCCGGGGCCCAGACTGCAACCGGACGCACGGAGAAATCAAGTACGGCGATTAATCGCTTACAGGGAATCGTGTGTGGCAGTCCTTGCTTCCGGCATTTGAGTAGTTGATTTTAGGGTCCATGGCATTACATATGCATTGTATGTGGCTTTTTTTTTTTCTTTTTCGTTTATTGCTAGCTGCTGTGCTGATGCTGCCTTTGGTTTTTTCTTGGTACTTCACATTTACTAGTTATTTGTGAAGGCTGTCGTATTACATTGCATTGTTACCTTTTAAAGGGAAACAGGAGGTGGAGGCCCCTGTGCTGGTTTCATGTAAATCCTGTTTGGCGCCTCAGGACAGCACACAAACCATCCTGTATAGATATAAAGAACTACCTCACCAGTCCAGTCTACCAGCCCCTGTACAGGAGCCATCTTGGGTGTCAACCTTGTCTCAGGTGATGAAGCAGCTAGTGAATTATTTGGCTACTCCCACTCAGCCTCCTTTAATGGGATACCCACAGCAGTTTCAGCATGCTATGTTTGCTTTCCCTATATATTCTTCCTGGATGGATGTTTATGCCCACTCAAGTCGGAATATGGCTCAGTCGGTTGTTGCAAACAGACCGGTAGTCCCTAAGGCGCCTAAACGGGTGTTATCTTTTTATCAGTCTGCTCAGCATGTAGATTCAGACTCCTCTTCGTAGGAATCGGGTGATGCGCCGGGTTCTTCTCCAGGGTCTATCTCTAGAGAGGAGGACCATCCTTCTACAGTGGATGTCCCTTCTTTGGTGAGGGCAGTCAAATCAATCCTAAATATACAGGATGATAAGCCGGCTCCTAGACGGAAGGCTCCAGTGTTTTAAGCACCAGAAGGTGGTAAAAACTGAGCTTCCTAAATCTGAGCTGCTCACTGAACTTAAAAACTTAAAAATTTAAACGGTTCCATGTTGTGAATAGATTAGCATCTTTTTGTATCCTTTCCCAGCTACTGAATGTACTAAGTGGGAAATCCCTCCTACTGTGGATGCTCATGTGACGCATTTAGTCAGGAGTGCTAAGTTGCCTATTCGGTCAGCATCTTCTATTAAAGATTCTACAGATAGGAAAATTAAACATGTCTTTTAAAGCAGTATTTTCATTGTCTGGGGCTGTTATTCGGCCGGCTATGGCTGGGGCTTTGGTATCCAAGGCTGTTGAAGAATGGATGGGGCATTGGAGAATACTCTACCAAATGCTTCCAGAGAACAGCTGACATATATCTCCCACATATGGGAATCTGCATCCTATTTGGGAGAAGCTGCAATAGATGCGGGGCTCCTAGCTACTAAAGTGTCGGCAGCCTCTGCTATGGCTCGTAGAGCCCTTTGGCTAAGGTCCTGGATAGCCGATACGGGGTCAAAGAAGGCTCTGGAAACCTTATTTGGGAAATATAGTTTTTGGAGCAGAGTTAGATTTGATAGTGGATACTCTGGCAGCTTCAAAATCTGCAGGTCTGCCATCAACCGCAGTCTAGACAGTCTTTTTTTCGTTTTTTTCGAAAAAAAAAAAAAGACAGTCTTTGTCTTGGCCGTCTAGCTCTCGCAAACTAAAAGGTCCTGGCCAGCCAGACGTCCAGCTTCTAAGCCTGATGACAAATCCTCTGGATGATGGGGTGGGCCTCCTACTGGGGAATCCCAGGGTGGGAGGCAGACTTCTTCAATTTGCGGACTACTGGCATCAAACAACAACAGATGCCTGGGTCTGAGAACTGGTCTCTGAGGTATGCTCTCACTTTCTGGAGGCATCCTCCCGAGAAGTTTTTTTTCTTGTACATCTCCCCCCCCCCCCCCCCCCCCCCCATCGGAGCCTATCAAGGCCTTGGTGCTACAGGAGGCCATTTACTTCCTGCTGCAGGCAGGAGTGATTATCCCGGTTCCTGTAGTTCAACAAGGTAAAGGTTATTCCAATCTGTTTTTGTTCAGAAACCAAATGGTTCTCATCGCCCTATTCTAAATCTGAAAACCCTCAACAAGTTTATCCTTGTACCCAAGTTCCGTATGGAGACTCTCCGTTCAATTATGTTGGCACTGGAACCTGAGGATTTTATGGCTTCCCTGGACATTCAGGATGCGTATCTGCATGTGCCTATTACGCTATCCCACCAACAATTTCTACAGTTTGCTGTCCTGCAACAACATTACCAATTTCAGGCATTGCCCTTTTGGTCTATCAACGGCCTCTCGGGTCTTCACCAAAATAATGGCGGTGATGACTGCCTACCTCAGGCGTCAAGGAATCAGAATACTGCCATACCTGTGCGACCTTCTGATATTGGCACAGTCTCCGGCTGTTCTACAGCACCATCTCCAACTGACCATTGCCTGGCTACAGACGCACGGCTGGATAATCAATTTGAAGAAATCTTCCTTGTCTCCAACACAGCAGATGGTACATTTGGAGGCACTTTTGGATTATCAGGCACAAAGGGTGTTTCTGCCAGAGGACAAGATTGCTGTTCTATCATTGCAAGTACGCAAATTGCTATGCAATCGAAGGGTATCCATTCTATCAGCGATACAGGTCTTGAGGTCAATGGTATCCACCTTCAGCATGGTGGAATATGCTCCGTTCCTCTCCAAGCCTCTGCAACAATTGATTCTCTCCCATTGGAACGGACAGTATCATCTAATATGGTCCCGGAGGATCCTTCTCACTCCGGAGGTTTGGCTCTCTCTCGTGGTGACTAAAAAAGGATCATCTGGACAAAGGTCACCCATTCTGGCTTCCAAATTGAGTGCTCCTCCCCACGGACACCCTTCTCTGCGGATGGGGGTGCCGACAAGTCATCACACCTTTCAGGGAAGATGGACAAATTAAGAAAGTCATCTGCCCATAAACATTCTGGAGCTTCGAGCAGTATACAAAGCACTTATCATGGCACAGGACCTGCTGCAGGGCAGGCCGGTCCAGATCCAGTCCGACAACGCAACCACAGTAGCCTATCTCAACAAGGAGGCACGCAGTCATGAGGGAAGTGACTAACATTCTGATCTGGGCAGAACGTCATCTTCCAGGATGAATATTGCCAAGATAGCTGGAAGTCCTCAACTGGGAAGCGGACTTCCTAAGTCGTCAGGACATAAACGCCGGAGATTGGGCTCTTCACCCAGGTTTTTTTCAACTCCTGGTGACCAAATGTGGCCTACCAGAGGTAGGCCTCACTGCCTTACGTCACAATCACAAGGTCCCCAGGGACTGGTCCAGGACCAGAGACCCCTTAGCTGCATTCATGGACGAACTGTGATTTCAAATGATGCTTGGGGCACGAAAACTGTCCTCTGCTCACATCTATTACAGAGTTTGGCATTCTTTTGGTCAGTGGTGTTCCCACAGAAAGTATGACCCGAAGGTTTTTAGGGTTTCCCGGGTACTTTCTTTTCTCCAGGCTGGGTTAGACCTCTATCTCTGCCTGGCCACCCTGAGAGTTCAGGTTTCTGCATTGTCAGTTTGGTTTCAGCGAAAGATTGCTTTTTTGCCGGATGTTAGAACTCTTTTACAGGGTGTTCTGAGTTCAGCCACCCTTTGTGGTGGTACCCTGGGATTTGTCCATGGTTCTCAAGGGACTGCAAGTTCCCTCATTTGAACCTCTGGACTCAGTAGATTTGAAATGGTTGACAGCGAGGACACTTTTTTTTTTTTTTTTTGTCCTCGCTATCTCTTCTGCACGCAGTGTCTGATTTGGCAGCGCTGTCTTGTCGCTCCCCCTTTTTGATTTTTCACCAGGATAGAGCTGTTCTCCGTACACGGACTGGTTACCTTCCTAAGGTAGTGTCCCATTTTCATGTGAATGAAGAGATTGTGGTTCCAGCTTTACAGTCTTCAAACTTTTCTGTAGGAGAAGCCTCCCTGGATGTGGTTCATGCTCTCCGTATCTATGTGGATCGTACAGCCTTTTGGAAAATCAGATGCTCTTTTTGTGTTATATGGTCTTCACAAACGAGGATGGCCAGCTAACAAACAAACCTCTGGCTCTTTTGTTTACACACAGTCTGATCTCTACGTTCCAAGCATGGCAACAGCACATTCTACCCAGTCTGTGGGACCATCGTGGGCGTTCCATCGTGGTGCCTCTGCTGAACAATTGTGCAAGGCAGCCATGTGGTCTTTTGTCCACACTTTTCTTAGGTTCAACACCTTTGATACTTTTGCCTCTCAGGATTCTTCCTTTGGGCGGTGGGTTGTCCTTTCTGCTCAGGAGCGTCCCCACCCTTAGGGGAACTGCTTTAGGATATCCCCATGGTATCCCTATGGACCCTGAAAAAGAATATCAGAGTTATGGTAGACTTGCCTTTGTTAACTCTTTTTCTTCAAGGTCCACAGGGCACCCACCCTGACTCACCTGGCTGCGTTGGGTAATTTTTCTTTCGGTCACTGTTTCTGTCTTTTTGAGTGTTTCTGGTGTACGATTGTTCTTCCTTCTCATTTTTTCCTTTTCCTGCCTTGGGCTTGTTTACAAAACTGAATGTCTGTGGCCAGGGGCGGGATATATGTGGAGGACGACCTTGGGCATCCTGGGAGCTGAAAGCTTAACTGTTTTGGTGCCTTGATCACTCCAACCACATTATCCCCATGGTATCCCTGTAACTTTTTTTTTTTTCTTCAAGGTCCATAGAGTCCAAAGGTAAGTCTACCATAACTCTTATTGTGTAGTGTGTATCCAGCATTCAGGGTTGAGGTTGAGAACTACTGGTTAAGAGGATCAAGCCGTGCCAAGCCTCCTGTAGAATAATGTTGTTTAGTTTGGTTGCTTTGTGTAAATTACACTGTGCAGTCTTGGGACTGTTTGGCTTGTACTTATTCCATTTGTTAGTTTTGTGTTGCCTTCTCTGCAGGTGTTGATCATTGTGAGTCACTCTCTAGCTATTGCAATCAGGCTACAGTTAGCTTTATGTCACAGAGACAAATCTGTTTTTATTGCATGTTTGCAATGGATTATCTGATTTTATAGTTTATTGTAACAAACATTGCACATAGTGCTGTGAAGCCATCGTAACTCATTCCCCTAATAGCACTGCATTTTGAAGAGATGCACCGTAAGTGGCTAATGTGATTCACAGAAGCTCCTTTAATTTCTGGGGTTCACAATAATAAATCTATAACACATTCATGGGAAAATATTAGCTTTATTAAAGAGATTATTTTAAGATGGATTTCTCATTTAACTTTATATGACCACCATGTACTTTCATCCTTCTGCAGCAGATCAAGATGTTCAAGCAGATAACTGATATATTTGGGGACTTTGTATGTTTGTCTGCAGAAATGTACTGTGTAGTCGGGCAAATTCGTACACAGCGGCAAGGGGCAGTAATGTCACAACAGTTCAAATGACCTCAGCCCCAGCATTTTGACCAGTAGGATGCTGTGAAAACCATAATGTAAAATGTCAGTGCACAGGCTCAATACCCAATAACCTTTCACCCAAAGCACTCTGGAAATTCCATAGCAATAACACCTCACAAAGACAAGCCTATGTTATTTAATTGTATATGCCATCAAAGTATTGTAATAATAATAATTTTATTTATATAGCGCTTTTCTCGCATAGGACTTACATACATCAGAAAACATGGTACATTGTACAAGGATTTGGGTTGCCAACAAAAAACAAAAACCAGTAGAAAACCACACCGAGATAATTAAAATCAACTGAAATCTAGAGAGCACAATAAGCATATTGCAGGGTTGGTGCTTAACTTCTATGGGTTAAATATTCCACCCACAAAGGTACCAAATGAGGCAGCCGTTTTGAGCGCACTACGTAGGATTACCCTGGGTGGAATAAGAAGACACAAAATGGGTGTGGTTGCAGCGTCCTGTCGCTAGGAGTAAGGTCCCACCATAATAGTCAGGTCCATGTATCCATGTATTTTTCATCCCATCCACGAGTGTACCAGGTGAGGCAGCCATGGTGGGCGCACTATGAAGGTTGCACTGTGGGAGATAAGCCATACAAGAATCCAAGGCATAGATGGGAAAACTGACATGTGTGGCAGTATGCTATACCCTGTGAAAATAGATCCACATATAGTACATCCTTCCCATGGAGGGTGAACTTTAGTGGAGGTATAGCAAACCAGTATATCATGCATTGGAAGTACATTTTACAGAACAGTGATTAGGAAATACAGCAAACAGTGCTGCAGTTCAGGCGTGAGATTTCTGGGTGACCGAAACATTTGAAATATGAAATGCACTGAATGAATAGATCCACATGTTTGTTCATTCTGCCCAAGAAAGCTATCCGAGGCAGCCATCTGGGGCGCACTGCGTAGGTTACATCTGGAAGGGTGTGCAAGTAGCAGAAGTATAACGTCCAGGTGGAGAAAAATGAAAGAATAAATCGTGACTGCATTTTAAATTAAAACCATGTTAAACTTAAACAGAAATTAAAAAATGATAGTGTGTTCTGCAAAAAGTCATAGCGTCTCCTTCACACGAGTGTGTGGTCTCGTCACATCCGGCAGTTTGTGGAGTTCGATTTGGCTGCAGCATGAGGCAGCAGCCGAACCCAGTCTCAGGGGAGTGTAAATGAAGGTGGAATGACAGCATGCCTGTGCTGAGGTGTTTGTGAGATGCTTTACATTTTGTTAGAAAGTAGTCAAAAGTCCAAATCCAGTTCTAACTCCATGCTTCAGGTGACATGCAGGCAACAGTGGCAGGCAAGCCTGTGTGTGCAGGCTTTCAAATGAGTTCCCTTTTGCAGGAGAGGCTAGGTCAGCTGGTCAGTAGGAGGGAATGTTTCAGCAGTTTGTTCAACAAGCTAATTAATGGTGGTGGAAGATGCAAACTTTCAATACAGACTATTCTTGCAATAAAAGCCATCTGATATGGAAGATGGCATTAGTTTACCTGGAAAACAGATGAACGATGGTATTAAAATGGTATTGTAGACAAATATTGATGAGAAGAGTATACCATATTCTCTTTCTTTAGTATATTAAAGGGTTTGTGAAAACATGGCTGCTCCTGTAATGCCATTTATAAGCTCCAGTAGACTTATTAATATATAGTGCTTCCGCTGGACTGTTTCAAAATGGTCAGAGAGCGGTGCCCCGTTGAAATTGCTGAAATGCGCCCTGCCCTTATGGTGGCACCCCGCTGAAACAGCCATCTCCACCCGCAGTGTCGCATGGGGAAGTTCCAGTGAAACAATTGCCGGTGAGTGAATAGATACTGTGTGGCGTGAGCTTGGGGGCAGACCAAGATCTACAGTGATTAAAAAGGCAGTGTCTCTCAAAGTAACACCTCCTTTTTGAACATCCGCGCCCTGTTTTTCCACATGCACATAGACGAGTGCCCTTTTATAATAGCCGCCCTGCCCACTCTAGAATGAACACGAATATGGATATGTAAGGCTGAGCAATTGGTCATGGCATAAACAAAATTGGGTGATTCCGATGATCAAGGCTCCACTTGTTTTAGAGATCTCTACACAACCTATTATTTTTTTATGTATATACTTGTAATTTTGACACTGCAAGTATTCATTGCAGTAATTGTTGTGCTTCTTAAGCAAAAAAGTGATTTGGATCATTGTATAATTATTTGCTAAAGAAAAATCAAGTGCCCTCGCACACCTTTTCTTTTTTGCTTCATATGTCATAAGATGCTTAGCACAGGTAAGACGCTCCACCACAAGTACTGTAGCAATTGGATAAATTCCCTATTTGTTTTCTACTGCAAAATAATCTGTATATAGTAGGAGACTAAAGTACTCTGTAGTAGATTTTAAGAAAAATCACAAAGCATGGCTAAGTCGCAGAGTCCATGGCATGCCATATTGGGACATATGGCTAGATTTTAGGAAATGTGATGGAGGGCTTAGTTTCATTAAAATGTAAAGTAATAGTGGAATCCTCCCCTCTATAACAAAGCAGATACACTTCATACCCAAAAGTATATGAACTTCCATATGTGCTTGTTGAAAATCTCATTCCAAAACCAATAAAATATGAAGTTAGTCCCCTTTTGCTGCTATAGCAGTCTCCACTTTGAAGACTTTCCACTAGATTTTGGACCATGTCTGTGTGTATTTGCAGCCATTCTGCACTGTGACATTGTTGTTGTGCGATGAGTCCTTGCTTTCAGTTGCCGTTACAATTCATCCCAGAGGTTTTCATTAGCATTGATGTCAGGGCTTTGTGCAGGGCCAGTAAAGGCTTCCACACCAGCAAAAATATTATGGACTTTGCTTTATGCACTGTCATGCTGAAACCATAAATGCCTTCTAGAATGTCTCTGTATGCTGTAGCTTTAAGATTTATCTTCACTGGAACTTAGGAGCCCGTAAAAGACCCTAAACCGGTGGTTCCCAAACTTTTTTGAATCTCGGCACTCCAGTGTATCAGCATTGTTTGTTTTCACGGCGCCCCTAAGCCGAATGTTATTGAGAAATGAAAAAAAAAATGTAGTGAAGTAGTACAATTAAGTAAATTGTGCTTACCTGTCATCCTTAGGCTAAGTTATAGGGTGGTGGACAGGTTTGTGCTTCTATTTGTCCACATATTTACATTATATTGACCATAAATAATTTGATTTTGTGCTGGACCACCAACCAAAGGCACCCCTGCAAGTGCCCCGAGGCACCCCAGGGTGCTGCGGCGCACAGTTTGGGAACCACTGCCCTAAACCATTATTTCTCCTCCACCAAACTTTACAGTTGGCAGTAAACATCTACGCATGAAACCTCCTGACAAGCACAGATTTGTCCATCAGACTGACAGATAGCGATGCATAATTCATTACTCCATAGAAGATGTTTCTGCTGGTCCAGAGTCTAATGACAGTGTGCTTTTTAACTTTTTTTTTTTTTCTATCAAAATGTTTAACTATAGCATAGCTTTGTCCCAAGTACTGTTTAATGCAGAGTTTCCCATTACAGTCCAGGTTTTAAGGATATCCATGCTTGAGTCCAGATTGTTAAATCAAATTGACTGAGATACTAATTAAATCCCCTGTGCTCAAGCACCCTTAAAACCTGGACTGATCTTAAATTGTCCTGTCTTCTTTTTAAAAATACTGTCTTCCCAATTAACTTTAGATTGAATATTCTTTCATATCAGCTCGGCTTCTTCCCTTCCCTAAAACAAATTTTGAGTATTACTTCTCTGGTTGTTTTTCTTTCCTTGTTATTTCCTTTTGGGAGATATGGCCCCTAGAACTGTACACTGTATTCGAGATGAGGTCCTAACAATGAAGAACATGTAAACCTACTAACAATGAAGGAACATATGAAGTGTGAATATTACATCTGTCCTACTATCCAACTGGGTGGGTGTTTTCTCATTTGTGGCCCACACTGCTGACTTGCCTTAGATCACCTGGCCCATTACATCTCTATTCATAAGCATTATTGCATATAACAAATTCAAAAATGAAAATTATTTCAATAGACTTCTTTTTCTCCTTCATCCACTGGGAACAATGGAGCTATGCTGGGGTATATTTAATAGTGTGTGGAGCCTGGCACTTTTTAAATCTGAATAGATTTGATACAGGCTCCTCCCCCTCTATAACCCACCTAACTCTGTTTAAGTTAAGTGCCTGATGGAGCTAGGTGCGCGTTCAGGCTTCTGCTCAGCTTGGTGATTTTTATTATTTGAATTATTTATTTATTTTTTTACTTTTTTTTTACTGTTCTGGGGTAGACTCTGTACTGCGGGAGTCTGCTTGTTTTGTGGGATCTGCCACACAGTAGTGTTGGTGGGACTTATGGGGTCTTGGCTAGCAGGGATCCCGGAGGATCCCTGGACTGTGGCTGACGCGACAGGGGTCAGGTAAGCAGCGGATCACCATGGGGGTGGCCCGCTGAACAGCAGTCCATTTTTTCCGTCAGGGCTGGGGACTCCCTGGGGATGATAGCAGTGGTGCCAGGCACAGAGTCCTGCGCTTCCACAGGCCCACCGGATACACAGGCTGGCGGGTGCAGTGGCACTTTAGGAGCTCCAGCGTCACGGGGATTAAACGCTGGCCAGGGGAGGCAGCCTTCCCTGTACACAGCAGGCTCCTCCCCGCTGCACAGCGCGCTATTCCACCACGGTCTGGTTAATCTGTGTCATGTCTCCTCCTCCGGATCCACCCCCTCAGAGGTCTCCAGCAGCTGTTTTTCTTTTGGCTGAAGTCGCAGATCACAGCAGGCGGTGCGGAGCCCAGGTCCCCCTACATACCTCTCCTCCAAGAGTCAACGTATGTACCACTATTTCCTACCAGACTGAGTCTGTGTAGTTGAGGTGTAGTTCCATTAGTGCAGGTGTGTTTCTTCTGCATGGTGTGGGGCTTTATGCTTGCGCTGTCTGCCTGTACTTTTCTTACTGTCAACCATTTTACTTTCCCTGTACCTTTCCATTATTAATAGCTCTTTCAGTAAAAGTGCTGTCTGGGTGGGATATTGCCTCAGTTATCTGTGTGATGGGTCACATACCACGTGTGCACTATCCTCTATGATGTCTGATTATTGAGGAGGATGTGCAAAATCTTGCTCCTGTCCTGCTTTCATGCTCTAAATGTAAGGCAGGCATAGGGGAAGGAGTTTTAATCTAGGAGGGTTTATGTGGGACATGTTTTACCCAAGCTGGCCCCTCTATTATCTCTGGTGCCGCTCAAGAACCCCCTTGAGCTAGTTTTGCGCAGGCTGTGACTACAATTGCAGACCATTTGGCAGGACCTCCTGTGTTTACCCAAATAGGGTTCACACAGCAGACTGTCATGCCATCTCCTATGCAGGTTTTCCCAAGGCAGTTGGTGGTGGCCCAGAGCCTCCGCAACAGGCGGCTCCGGCGGTTTCTGATCCGGTATGGGTAAATGCTCTCTCCACTACGGTGAAAAATCTTACAGAGATTTTACAGGGGGAATCCCCCCTTAGACTGGCTAAGAGACCGTTATTGTCATCTCAATCTACACATTACGATGATGATGACATAATGACAGACGACAGAGAGGTTCCTTCACGGGAGGCGGAGCCTAAGTCAAAGGTTTATATTCCAGACCCGATACGGGCTGTCCGTTTGGCCATGGTTATAGAAGAGGAGTAACCTCCGATGTCTAGAGGCAAACATGCCTACTTCAAGGATGTAAAGGCTTCATCTGCCATATTTCCCTTGTCAGATCAACTGGTGAACCATGTGGAGGAGGCATGGAAATCACCTGGTAAACATTTCCAGCCCCAAAGGCGCCTGGTTTATGCCTATCCCTTTTGTTGAATATTCTCAAAATGGGAAACTCCCCCACAGGTGGACTCTCACGTAACCCGTTTAGTTAAAAGTGCGACTCTGCCTATGCCGTCCATGTCTTCCCTGAAAGACACTACGGTCAGGAAGGTGGAGATTTGCTTGAAGTCCATATATTCCCTGTCAGGGGCAACTGCCAGACTGGCCATGGCTATCTGCTGGGTGGCCAGAGCTATGGAACGCTGGGCGGACTCTCTGGAGGAGTTTTTCTTTGGATGCTACCAGTGAACAAGTGATTCTGGTGGGTAATCCCCAAGATTCGGCTACATATATAAATGAAGCGACTTTGGATGTCTGCCTCAACATCTCGTGGGTGTTTGCTGCAGCAATTTCTGCACGTCGCTCCCTATGGTTCGCTCTTGGAGAGCTGATGTGGGTTCTAAAAAAAGGTTTGGAGTGTTTACCTTATAATGGTCAAGTCCTGTTTGTCTGGACTTGGACAAGATCGTTGATATGTTGGCAGCACCAATTCTGCATGTCTGCCTTCTGCTCCTGCTCCTTCGGGGTCCCGGGCCTCGTCCTTTCGGCCCTATCGGTCCCAAGGTAAGCCTAAAGCTCAGTCCTTTCCTAGACCATCAGGCAACAGGAAAACTGCAAAGCCCAAGAAGCAGGCTTGGAGTGCTAGACATCCGGCTGCCAAGTCTGATGACAAGTCCTCAGCCTGACTGGACGGACCTCCCCTTGGGGGTTCCCAAGGTGGGAGGCAGACCTCTTCAGTTCACTCCAGTTCTGGTGCCGGACCACCATAGAAGTGGTCTCTCACTGGTACGCCCTTTCTTTCCGAAGAAGGCCTCTCCATCAGTTTTTCTGCACATGTCTTCAGTCATACAAGGACAAGGCCTTACGGATTCAGGTGGCAATTCAATCATTGCTTCAAGCGGGGCTCATTATATCGGTCCCGTTACCCTAGAGGGGGACGGGTTACTATTCCAGTCTGTTTTTAGTTCAAAAACCTATTCTCAACCTCAAGACCCTGAACAAATTCCTCAGGGTACCTCGGTTCAGAATGGAAACCCTACGCTCCATTATCCTGGCTATGGAAACTGGGGACTTTATGGTGTCGTTGCATATTCAGGATGCATACCTGCATATTCTGATTGCTTCATCTCACCAATCTTTTCTCTGGTTTGCTGTACAACGCCAGCATTTCCAGTTTCAGGCTCTGCCGTTTGGCCTTTCTACTGCCCCTTGGGTATTCACCAAAGTTATGGCGGTAATGGCAGCCCATCTGCGGTTACAAGGGCTCCACCTGTTACCCTACTTGGACGACCTGTTACTGCTGGCAGGGTCACCAGAGGTACTTCAACACCATCTGAAGCTGACAATATCGGTGCTGCAGACTCATGGGTGGTTGATCAATTGGAAGAAGTCCTCCTTGACTCCTTCCCAGAGGGTTCTCCACCTGGGAGCTCTGTTGGATTCTTACCAGCATAGGATCTTTCTAACCACAGGAAAGATCTCCACTTTGCAGACGCGAGTATGCAGATGTCTCCACAGTCACCGATTTTGTCCATTCACTCAGCAATGAGATTACTGGGATCCTTCAACATGTTGGAATTATCATCTTTCAACATGTTGGAATATGCCCAGTTTCATTCCCGGACTCTGCAGAAGTTGATCCTAGCCAGGTGGGACGGATCACCTCATCGTATAAGGACACAAACAATGATGCTCTCTCCGGAGGTGCATCTGTCTCTGACTTGGTGGTTACAGACGGGTCACCTCACCAAGGGGCGCCCCTTTTGGATTCCGGATTGGGGCGCAGTGACAGGTCCACACTTCTTTCGGGAAGGTGGACATCAGAGGAGTCTGCCCTTCCAATCAACATATTGAAACTTCGGGCAGTCTTCAGGGCCTTGCAGCAAGCCAGACTAATACTTCACGGAAAGCCCGTGCAGGTTGTCAGACAACGCCACGACGATGGCTTACATAAATCAAGGAGGCACTCTAAGTCAGGTGGCAATGACCAGTGTCCCGCTTTCTGACTTGGGCAATCTCCCAGCTATATCGGCAGTGTTCATACCAGGAGTGCTCAACTGGGAAGCGGATTTCCTCAGCCGTCACAACGTACTTCCAGGGGAATGGTCTCTTCACCAGGAAGTGTTTCAGCTCCTAGTGGACAAGTGGGGCCTTCCGGAAATGGACCTCATGGAGTCCAGAATAAGAGATGCATGGGCTCTCCTGGTAGACGCTCTGTCAGTCAAGTGGACCTTCCAGTTTGCGTATCTGTTTCCTCCAGTCTCCCTCCTTCCTCGAGTACTTTGGAAGTTCAAGAAAGACTGAGGCACCGCTTGCTGGTGGCTCCAGCATGGCCCAGACGTCACTGGTACTCAAATCTTTTTCAGATTCTCTCCATCGACACTCTGTTAGTGTTGCCTCAACGTCCGGACCTGTTTATTTCAAGGTCCTTGCCTTTACCCGGACCTGGGTCGTCTGTCTTCGACGGGGTGGCTATTGAGACATCCCTCCTAAGGTCCAAGGGTTTTTCTGGCTCTCTGGTTAACACCATGCTCAGAGCACGTAAACCAGCCTTGGCCAGGATTTACCACAGGGTGTGACCTACCTGGTTTCAGTGGTGTCGTCCCAAAGGTTACGATCCCCAGGTGTTTCTGATATCCAGGACTTTGGGTTTCCTTCAGGCAGCTTTGAACCTTGGCCCCCGCACAAGCCTCACTGAAGGTGCATGTCTCTGCACTTTAGTGTGGTTCCAGAGAAGGATTGCTCCTCTTCCTGATATCTGCACTTTCCTACAGGGTGTCCTTCGCATTCAGCCTCCCTTTGTTCCCCCTGTAGCGCCTTGGGATTTTGCTGTTGTCCTTTAAGGCCCTTCAGGAACATCCATTTGAACCCCTGGACTCAGTGGATCTCAAATGGCTTACAGCTAAGACTGGTTTTTCTTCTGGCTATAGCTTCTGCCAGAAGAGTGTCAGACTTGGGGGCTCTCTTGCCGTTCCGTTTCTGGTGTTTCAACCAGGACAGGGCAGTGCTTCGGACTCGCTCTGGTTTTCTTCCTAAGGTGGTGTCTAGTTTCCACATTAATGAGGAAATTGTTGTACCGGCCTTTAATTCTCCATACCTCTCGGCATGTGAGGCCTCATTGGATGTGGTACGTGCCCTCAGGATTTATGTGGACAATACCAGTTCCCTTCGGAAGTCAGACTCCTTTTTGTCGTCTATGGATTCCACAAGAAGGGATGGCCAGCCATTAAACAAACTTTGGCTAGATGGATTCGCTTGACTAACTCTGAGGCTTACACTCATGAGGGCCTTCCAGTAGCGCCCTCTGTTACTGCTCATTCTACTCTCTGTGGGTCCTTCGTGAGCAGCTCGCCGTGGCACCTCGGCTGTTCAGCTTTGTAAGGCGGCCACGTGGTCTTCTGTCCAGACTTTTGTGAGGTATTATGCTTTTGATACCTTCGCCTATCAGGATGCTTCCTTTTGGCGGCGGATTCTCCTCTCTGCACAGGAGTGTCCCCACCCTTAAAGGGACTGCTTTGGGACATCCCCAAGGTATCACTGTGGATCCCTATGGACCCTGAAGTAGAAAAGAGATATGGTAAGAACTTACCTTTGTCATCGCTCTTTCTACGAAGTCCATAGGGACTACAAGGCACCCACCCTGTCGCACTTGGGCTTCACTCTAGTCGCCGGTTTCTCAGTCTCCTTTTCTGTGAGTGTGAAATTCTTGTGTGTTTCAGACTTTCTTCTCTTTTTTTTTTTTTCTCCTCCGGCCTATGGCTTGTTACGTAACTGAGCTGCCTTGGCCTGGGGGCGGGGTATAGAGGGAGACCCAGTGCATCCTGGGAGGACAAATTTACTGCGTAAGGGGCCCGGATGACTGCTTCGACTATACCCCAAGGTATCCCTGTGGAAACTATGGACTTCGTAGAAAGAGAGATAACAAAGGTAAGTTCTTACCATATCTCTAATTGTCGGCTCAATAATACTCCGTGATATCTGTTTTTCCCAGAGTGTTAGCTTAACCTACCTAACATTCTCCATTACCTTTTTATGCTTGTCTGGGGTGCTTCGTTCATTGTTTTGTCAATTGCAGCACTGTAACCGGTATAGAAAAACTTTGATTCTACTGTTTTTGTTTTGTTTGTTTGTTTGTTTTTTTTTGTTTAAACACATCGTCATTTGCTGCACTTTAGCCCCGTACACACTGGACGATATATTTGAACGATATATTGTTGAAATTGTCCAGTGTGTATGCACTTAACGTAGAACGATGCCCGTTCCCGCGGGTCGTTAGCGGTATCCCCAGTCATGTGTACATGCAGTCCAATCTGGGGATATTGTTAGTGATGCCAAATGCAGCATGGCTCCGCTCCCCACTGGGACCTCTGTTTCACCCACCCGCAGGTGAAGACGGCATCTGCCATGTTTTAGGGCATTCTGCCCTTTTGAAATCCGGGTCTGGTGCGGCGCCCTGCTAAAACAGCCTAGCGGGAATGCAAAACCTTTTTTTAAAAATTCTACCCTTTTGATACTTTTGCATCCACGTAAGCTTGTTTTGCGTGCAGGGTGCTTCAAGCAACCACAGCACGCTCCCTCCCATAAGAATTGCTTTGAAACATCCCCAACATAGCTCCAGTGGATGAAGGAGAAAATTTTAGATTTTTGTATTAACCAGTAAAATCCATTTCTCCAATTCCATGGGGGACGCTTGATGTCCTCCCCTGCACAGTTGTCTTTTTCTTTCTCTCCGTCTAGGTTGTGTGAATGTTACCTCTTCTTCGAGTTTGGACGTGTCGTCCTTTTAGGTTCAGGTATCTTTTTCCTATTGTTCCTCTCTCCTATCCGACTCTCTTTTGGGGTTTGTTAAATTTAAACGGTAGTCAGGTGGGGTATTGAGGGGGGAGGAGCCTGTTTCAAATCTATTCAGATTTAAAGTGCCTGGCTCCACACACCACAAACTATACCCCAGCGTTGCTCCTGGAGAAATGGATTTTACTGGGCAGTACAAAGTCCCATTTTTTTTTTTTTTTTTTTTCCACTCAACTAATCACACCTAGCAGCTGTCTTTTCTAATGTGATAAGTTTCCACACTGCAGTTTTATAGTAGAACTAAAAATCTTTTGTAACCTGATGCCAAGCAACTGCTCTATCACTGGTGAGGGCAACAGGGCCATAATTGGATATGTGTGAGCGGTTCTGTCGCCCAGGGTGCAAGACTAAGGGGGCGACACTATTGTTACCCCATTGGCACCTGTATTTGACTTGCAATGTGCTTAGAATTGCAACGTGGAGCAGACCCAGAAATCTGCTTCCTGGCCCTCCTTCCGTGACACTGTGAGTGCCCAGAGTGATCTCTAACTCTCTGTATGAAACGTTAACTTTTTTAATTAAAATGGTATCAGAAAAAGTACATCAATGAAATGTAAGAGCATCTCTGGTGGGGTATATTGGGTACTAACTTTGTTAATCCCTGTCCGCAGTCAGTAAATGCAGTACATCTGTGGGTTAGAATTTTACACCTGTTGCTCCATAGGAGCGTAATGGCTTTGGGTGAACATTTAGCTCTATCCTAAATATTTCAGTGAGAAACCTAGACCTTACGCCTGCATTAAATAAATGTATCTGCTAAAGTCATTTTTAGTAAGATGATATGTGAACTTTACAAAGAGTAATGTAATCCTGTCTTCTTGTTCCCCTGCAGATACCTCCTTGCCAGCTTTTACACCAAGTATGACGCAGTCCATTTCCTTATCAACACATTGTCACTGCTTAGTGTCCTCCTTCCAAAGCTCCCACAGTTTCATGGTGTCAGGATATTTGGGATTAACAAATACTGAATAGGACATTTATAGTAGTATCTCCGCCCGCTGGCTGTCAGATGATCGATCTACTGCATGGCAGAACATGTTGGGGAAGCTAATACTCATAATGGTGCTCAGGATATCTGGCTATATAATATTGTGGCATTAAATTGACCGCTTCTGTAGATATCTTTCCTAATGCAATGCTCCAAGATCCATGCAGATGGATAATCAGACTATCTTTGTGCTCATTGCTGCAGCCAGTGTAGAAGTGGCATTCTGCTGGACTCAACTATTACAAGTTGAAAAAAAAAAAAAAAACAATTTCTTTACTATGGGTGAGATAAATGAGATGCTTTGTTTGCTAACAAGCAGAAAAGTGGAGCTCACTTATTCCATATAGTAGCTGTACTTTGCAGTGATGAAGAAAAATCCTCTATATGTATGTGAAGGTCTCATAAACCCTTCCCTCCATCCAGTCACTTAAGTCTGTCATCCATATTCTGTGATGCAAGGATTTTCTTTTCTATTTGTAACCTGTATCATTTTTAGGTTTTGGCAGCATTCCTCTTCACTACAGCCCACGGGTGTCTAACTATATGAAAACTGAAGAATTGCAAAATAAAAAAGGAACTAAACATGGATGATATCCTATATTACATGAATTTAGCTGCTATGATCAGTACATTTGTCCCAGTATAAAAAAACGATTGAATGGAGTTTGTTGTTGAACATACAGTACTACCATTTAAGGGTTCACTCAGAGCCTGGCCAGCCAGCTTCTGTTGGGGGGTGGGGGGGCTATGACATTTGCTGTCCGACTGTCCCCATTCAATGGTCTCTGGTCCAAATGATTACTAGTAGCAGCTAAATGGGGCAAACTGGGGATGGCCTGTTGATGGGTACACATACCAGTGTAATAGTAAAGGTAATGGGTGGCCATTTGTGGACTACACATTTAATGCTGCACGCATTGGTTTAGTGACCCATGAGCTTATTCATATCATTGAATAGGAAAAAAACACATGAGCTATGTAGTTTTAATCTAATTTACACAGAGTTAACCATGTATCTCTCTTACAATCACCTCATTGTTTTTTTGGTAGCAGTAATTGACTGTTGCTACATCCAGCTCTTGTAAGGAACCCATCCCATCTGAGCTTAGTGATTTGTTTTAATATGGTCTTGGTTTTTCTTCTGTGAATTGCCTAAGAAAATATAAAAGCAATGAACGAACTGGCACTCTAGAAATGCAGTGATATGTATCCTGCCCACATGTCTTCTTGAAATATAACACACACATTCCCTTATCTAAAGTAAATATCTAATTAACTTTGTTCATCTCAGCTGCTACGGACATTGGAGTGAGTCTGTCTGTAGGAGATACACTGTATAACTTAATAGACTGGTGCTGAAGCTATGCCTTATCCAATTACAATAAACTATTAAAGTCTTTGGCAACTGAACCTCTGGTCTGTATGATGATAAACAATCTATACTTGTGTCTATATGTTTAGAATAAAAGCTAGTCAGACGTTCAATGGGTTAAGGCCGTGGAATACAGTTTCTTCTTAAAATTATGATGAACATGGGCAACAAACATGGTGTGCAAATGCCACTGCACCACTCTAGATCACATCAGTTATGTATGGGAATAATCATTTACTATAACTAGCCCACATCTTCTGCTTACATTCCATTTATGTTACTGATTGTACAAAGGTTTGATCACAGCATCCTGTAATTCTGACAATGTAGTCTGGGCATTTACTGTGCCATCCATGTATGTTGATTCATCTTTTACCGTAATGCCTTAGATATTTTCTATGACTTTACTAGCTCCTTTTGAACAATATACATGGTGTAGAGGGGTTGTTGAACGAGAGAATATCTGAGTATGGGACAAGGGTGGCATATCCCACAGCTGCTTCATTGCAGGCCAATCTTAATTTTTGGCACTCCCAGCCTCAGGCAATCTGAGGGATTCAATATCATTTGAAGGTTGCCTTGCTCTGAGTAAAGGTGTTTGCTTTCTTAAATAAGCACAATACACTCTAACAAGAAGTCCTGCATGTAATGTGTGTTGTGAAAGGATGTTTAAAATGTTGATTTTTAGATTTGCACAGAGAATGAGTGAAATAACTGCAGACCAAAGCTTTTACCTTTCCAGTAATCCTCACTTTGGAGCCTGATCTCAGTGTGTGCATGTGTATATATAAAATGTAATGTATATTTCAGAAAGTATGCAAATAAATTCAAATTATACACTTAGTGTAAGGTAGTGATCATTTTTACAGTTGCAACAGCATGAACACTGTTATCTGACACTTTTGATTGCCAATGTCCTACTTACCAGAATGGAATTTAGCACAGAAAAAAAAAATGTTTTTATTTTAAAACTCTGTACATATTCATGCATTTGAAATTGATAAATCGGTTATAAGATGGTTATTTAGCATGGTCATGGGGATTATTTTTTGGCAAAGGTGTACCAAGAAAAGATGAGATATACTGTGTACACTTCAGTAGAATTCTTGTTAGCATAAGTGTTTAATTCACTATTGTAGGTGAGCTCAAACTGGGTATAAAGCTTAAAATTCCCTTTGCCAATGTTGTGTTCTCTCTCGGC
This sequence comes from Taudactylus pleione, assembly GCA_031769625.1. NCBI lineage: Eukaryota > Metazoa > Chordata > Amphibia > Anura > Myobatrachidae > Taudactylus > Taudactylus pleione. The sequence goes on from JAUIMM010000129.1 coordinate 3,369,994, forward strand.
ATAAGTCAGGTTGCGCAAAGTCTTTCAATTTATTTCCATAAAGACTAAAACTTTTAAATATTGACAATTCGCTGCAAACAAGAAAAATGTCTCGTATAAAAAAAAAAAAAGTCTTTGGCAGGAGGAGATGATCCATACAGATAGTATAAGCTTTGTGTATATCTCTGGATCGGGCAAAGTGGATTAAACTCAATGTTTTGATGCGTTATCACAGGCATGCTGCCCACTTCATCAGAAAGTTGTGGCTTTGACGAGAACAGGTGTAACTTGCCTATGGTGCTGACTTCTGACTGTTGTATTCATTACAAGAATGAAAAGTGGTTAATCAGGTTTACCTGACACCCATAGTGTGGCAGGAGAGTAAATGTGGTTACTCCCCTCCACTGTCTAAGTCTGGTTTTGTTCCAGGAACAGCTGCCTCCTCCTGTTCCCTTGTAGCATAATGAAATGGTTACAAGAGAGGGCATTGACTGATCCTCTTTTCAGCTACAGCGCAGAGGACCAACTCACTGATGGGTTTTCAGTTGACCCAACACAATGCTGTTCAGCTTAGTTTCCCTCTCTCCCCACTGTCTCAAAATATCCTAGTTGGTTACACATCTGTATAGATTGGCAACAATGGATCCATAGAAAGACCAGAAAAAGATGAGTTTATACAGAGGTACACTTGAGAGGCTAGAAATCCTATTTTTATTGTTTTATTTATGTATTGTGACTTCTTCTACAGTATTGTACTGTGAATCACAACCTAAAATTTCTTGCCACACTAACAAAAAAAAAAAAAAAAAAAAATGGGGGAGACACATTACAGCAGTAAATGAGATTACTCTGTATTATTCATACTGTATATACATAGCACCTATAATCTCCAATAACTGTCAACCATCACTTCAAATATATTAGCGACATAACATCACAGAATTATAGTACATAAAAATCACATACACCAACCTACAGTGTATAATTATAAATTTTTTATATTATGTTCTATTTAAAACTAGTAACTTTCAAATGCTGGTCTACAACACTCCCAATATAGGAAATAATTTAAGTTTACAAATGACTGACAAGTTTTTTTTGTTTTTTTTAAACCATCTACGTTTCTATATTCACACTTTTTTTTTTTTACAGTAACTAATTTGCTAAACTTATATTGATAGGGTGTTTTTCTCATACTTTTTAAAGAAACTACTAATAACAGTTACGTATTAAAACAGATGGGTTCCCCCATTTCCACTTTTTAGTTGTTAGGAACATTGTCGTATTCTGACCAACCAATATTACAATACTGTAGAAGTCACAATTCATTATAAAAACAATGTACTTAGGAATTATTTTGGTCTCCGTGCATCTCTACACATCTCTACTCATATTTTCTTGTATTTCTGGGTTGCACCACTGTATCCCAGTGATTGCGCTGAGTGACAAAATAGGCTGGTCCTACCTGACCATTTCTGGGTCCCATCATAATTTTATGCTTTAGAGCTCAGCACACATACCCCTAGAATCCCCATCTGATACCCCCAACAGTATCAGACCTCCACACATGCCCCTTAAATGCATTTTGAATGGCTCAGTGATCCTACAGGTAATATGACTTGTCTGTACACAAAATCCATAGTAAATAAGGCATTAGGTAATAAGAGGCATATTTATCAAAGAATGTGGGGTATATCCCAGAAAACAATAGTTTTCGGAGATGGTATGTAAATATTAAAAACTACCAGGATGTATGTACAGGGGACCACAGCAGATAATTACAATATTTGCTGCAATCCCCTAGTCTTCATCTTAGGGCAGGCAGGGTGTCTGTAAGACAGGGACACTTCAGCGCGCGTCTGAAAAAGGCGTGTGGTCACTCAGAAAAGGGAGCGTGTCCTTGAGATGCGCCCACTTTTCATCACTGTAGGCAGCGTGCCCGTCACTCATGGAAATGCTGGGCTGCCCCTAAGCTCTCCCTGCAGTGTGAATAGATGCTGTGTCATGATGAACACATTATATATGGCAGGGGCACCCCTGTATTGCCTGCACACAGCATATATGGCAGTGACACCCCTGTATTGCCTGCACAAGTATGTGTGTGTGTGTATAATATATATATAGGCACTCTTGTATCGCCCGCACACAGTACATGTGGCAGGGACACCCCTGTATAGCATGCACACATTCACAGTGGCTCTGCACTCACCATAATAACTCAATAGTAATAATAAACATAATAAAACCTTGATAGCCATCACATTAGTGTTAAACTCAGGATATGCTATGTCCATGTTATAATTCTGAGCAATAGAATAGGGACTTGCAGTAAAGTGGGGTCCCGTGATGGGGGCTGCAAGCTTAAATGCATTGATCAATTCATGAACCAAAACCCCACTGTTTAGTATGTTTATTATTACTATTGTTAGTTGTTATGGTGAGTGCAAAGCCCCTGTGATATAGATATGTGTATATATATATATATATATATATATATATATATATATATATAGTATACACACTTGTGCAGGCAATACAGGGGTGTCAATGCCACATGTACTGTGTGCGGGCGATACAGGAGTGCCTATATATTTTCATATATATATATATATATATATATATACACATATATACATACACATACAGACTTGTGCGGGCAATACAGGAGTGCCTATATATATATATATATATTATATATATATATATACTCATACTCATTATATATATATATATATAATATGTGTATATATTTATATTATGAGAGGCACCCCTGTATCGTCTGCACACAATATATATATATATATGAGGGGTACACCCCTGTATAAGCCTCAAGGAACATTAGGAGAGATCCTCATCCCAAAGGCCCATAGTCTGTAATGGCCCCCTTATTTAACTATATCTGAGAACATGTCCCCAGCTCATCCAGCATTGGCTGGACTAAATCTGTCACCAGCAATAGCAGTCCTAAGGGGCGGAATTTAATTCAAAGCGCTGGACGCGATGTGCTGTTCCACAACGGTATCACAAGTTTTCCCTTGCACCCCATAGAGGTGAGAGAGAGAACTTGCTATGGCGGCACTTGTAAATGGCTGATAAGTGCGAGGCTGGTTATCGCCGTGATTCCTGGTGGCACATCGCAATTAATTTAATGTGCCTCCTAAAACATGATTCCAATGGATTGTCAGATGCAAGGTGAGGGGATTTTCAGACAGACCTTTTTTTTTTTCCCCAACTGGGAAAATAACACCACAGGTTTAGACCCTGTTATAACCTTTCTGATAGGTTGGCTAGGCTTCATTTACCACCATTAGATAAGCCATTTGCCCCTCTTTCAGCATCACCTGGATGAATGAAGCCATAGAATGCTGCTCTCCCTATTTTGTCCTATGTAGGTGATGCAGAGTTTGATAACATTGCTGGACAAAGCCTCAGCCAAAGATACACTATATGGACAAAAGTATTCGGGCACCTGACCATTACACCTAGAGGGACTGTAATGACATTGTATTCAAATACATACAGTGCCTTGCAAAAGTATTCACCCCCTTTGCATTTTTCATGTTTTGTTGCCTCACAACCTGGAATTAAAATGGATTGTTTGAGACTGTGCATCATTTCATTCACAGAACATGCCTAAAACTGTGAAGTTGTGGGTTTTTTTATATTGTGAATCAAACAACATTTAGGACTTCAGCGTGCAAAATTATTCACCCCCCTAAAGTCAGTACTTTGTCAAGCCAGCTTTTGCGCCAATTACAGCTGCAAGTCGCTTTGGATAAGTCTCTGAGTGTGCCCTGGGATTTTTGCCCATTCCTCAAAACTGTTCCAGCTCCTTCATGTTGGATGGTTTCTGCTTGTGAACAGCAATCTTCAAGTCTGACCACAGATTCTCAATTGGATTGAGATCTGGGCTTTGACTGGGCCATTCCAACACATTTAAATGTTTCCCCTTAAACCACTCGAGTGTTGCTTTAGCAGCATGCTTTGGGTCATTGTCCTGCTGGAAGGTGAACCGCCGTCCCAGCCTCAAATCACAGACTGAAACAGGTTTTGCTCAAGAATATCCCTGTATTTAGCACCATCCATCTTTCCCTCGACTTGAATCAGTTTCCCAGTCCCTTCTGCTGAAAAACATCCCCACAGCATGATGCTGCCACCACCATGTTTCACTGTGTGGATGGTGTTCTTGGGGTGATGGGATGTGTTGGGTTTGAGCCAGACATAACGTGTTCCTTGGCCGAAAAGTAAAATTTTAGTCTCATCTGACAAGAGCACCTTCCTCCATACAGTTGGGGAATCGCCCACATGCCTTTTGGCAAACTCAAATTGTGTCTTCTTATTTTTATCACTAAGTAATGGCTTTTTTATTGCCACTCTTCCATAAAGCCCAGCTCTATGGAGTGTACGGCTTTCTTGTGGTCACATGCACAGATACACCAGTCTCTGCTGTGGAACTCTGCAGCTCCTTCAGAGTTATCTTTTGGTCTCTGTGCTGCCTTTCTGATTAATGCCCTCCTTGCCCGGTCTGAGTTTTGGTGGGCGGCCCTCTCTTGGCAGGTTTGTTGTGGTACCATGTTCTTTCCATTTGATGATGATGGATTTGATGGTGCTCCGGGGATCATCAAAGATTTGGATATTTTTTTATAACCCAACCCAGAATTTTACTTCTCAACAACTTTGTCCCTGACTTCTTTGGAGACCTCCTTGGTCTTCATGGTGTAATGCCTCTTGCTTAGTGGTGTTGCAGCCTCTGGGGCCTTTCAGAAAAGGTGTGTTTATACTGACAGATCATGCGACACTTAGATTTCACACAGGTGGACTTTATTTCACTAATTATGTGACTTCTGGAGGTAATTGGTTGCACCAGAACTTTTGAGGGGCTTCATAGCAAAGGGGGTGATTACATATGCACATGCCAATATTCTGAATTTTATTTAGAAAGATTCTTTTTTATATATATTTTTCTAATTTAACTTCACCAAATTAGACTATTTTGTGCAGATCCATCACATAAAATTCAGATAAAAAAAAATAAATACATTAAAGGTTGTAATGTAACAAAAAAAGGTGAAAAGCCAAGGGGGGTGAATATTTTTGCAAGGCATTGTATATGGAGTTGGCCCCCCTTTTGCAGCTAGAACAGCTTCCACTCTTCTTGGAAGGCTTTGCACAAGATTTTGGTGTGTTTTCTGTGGCAATTTGTGCCCATTTATTCTGTAGAGCATTTACGATGTCAGGCACTGATTTTGGACGAGAAGGCCTGGCTAGCAGTCTCCGTTCTAGTTCATCCCAACGGTGCTCGATGGGGTTGAGGTCAGGGCTCTGTGCGGGCCAGTCAAGTTCTTTCACACCAAACTCATTAAACCATGTCTTTACAGTCCTTGCTTTGTACACTGCGGCACAGTCATGTTGGAATAGAAAAGTTGAAAGCATAGCATTGTCCAAAATGTCTTGGTATGCTGAAGCATTAAGATTGCCCTTCAACACAGATAAGTGGCCTAGCCTAAACCCTGAAAAATAGCCCCATACCATTATCCCTCCTTCACCAAACTTCACAGTTGGCACAATGCAGTATGGCAGGTAACGTTATCCTGGCATCCAGCAAACCCAAACTCACCTATATGATTGCCAAACATAGAAGCGTGATTAGTCACTACACAGAACACATTTCCACTGCACCACAGTCCAGTGTCTGTGTGCTTTACATCACTCCATCTGATGCTTGGCATTGGACATGGTGATGTGAGACTTGCATGCAGCTGCTCGGCCATAGAAACCCATTCCATTAAGCTCCCGCTGCACAGTTTTTGTGCTTGCACAGTTTTTGTGCTTGCATTAATGCTAGCTATGGAATCAGCAGAGCGTTGGCGACTTTTATGCACCATGCGCCTTAGCAGTCATTGACCCCACGCTATGATTTTATGTCCTGTTGTTACTAAACCTTTCCACTTTCTAATAATATCACAAACAACTCAAATGTAGACTACATGGCTAGGTGCTTGATCTTATACACATATGGCAATGGGTCGTTTGAAACCCCTCAATTCAAAAATTAACAGTTGTGGCCAAATACTTTTGTCCATATAGTGTATGTCTCAGCTTGGTTGCTCCTGTTTCTAAAGTCCCAGGTGTCTATCCCTGAAGTGCAGACATTACTTCAGAAAGTAGCTCATATTGGCCCTTCACTCTATCAGCTTGTCCTGAAGTTGGACCTTAATTGATTCTCTCAAGACAGTTCTCCTTTAAACTATTGATAATATTACCTACAGCTGTGGTTACCCAAACTGTGCGCCGCGGCACCCTGGGGTGCCTCAGGTTGGTGGTCCAGCACCAAATCAAATTATTTATGGTCAATGTAATGAAAATATGTGGACAAACAGAAGTACAAACCTGTCCACCACCATATAACAACCTAAGGATGAAAGGTAAGCACAATTTACTTCACTTTACTAATTTTTTTTTCTGAATTTCTCAATAACAAAATTTTGGCTTAGGGTTGCAATGAAAACAATGCTAATACTCTAGGGCGCCATGATTAAAAAAAGTTTGGGAGCCACTGCAGCATTCTACTCCAAGATAGGCACATCAATTTCTGTGGAAGGCTATGTTACTTTTATAGACGAACAAGTCGGAATCAATGCAAAATACTGGATAAGTTACATGATAATGACCACTTTGTTAAGTCATTATAATAAAGATGGACTTAAATAAGATGTTATATTTATGTGTTAAATATACACAATCTAAACCACTAAATAAAATAGTATAAAAGGTTCCTGGTTTATCATTAGGATTTCCATCATTATTATGTTTAGTGAGGAATATAATAATAATCTACCAGTGATATCTATATATAATGTTTGCTGTAGAGTATGGAGAGTACTTATAGCATATTTACCCAGGTAAATATTAATAAGAACTCTCCCTACTCTGGATAAAGATCTGAATAAATATTTTATAGATTTCAATAATGTAGAATTTGATAAGACTGGAAATTATAATATTAATACAGTAACCATTTATACTTTATTCTATTTTGTAGGGATTTAAGGCATATGGTGTATATTTTGTAGAAGTAATGATATACTTTTATCCTTGTAGACATTTGGATGGAAAGCGAAATCAATCTTGTATTATTTTCATCAATGTGGTCACTATATAATATGTTATCAATCATCATTATTCTTGTTTTGTTCCCAATTCAGAATCAGCCCCATACTAAGTTACAATGGTTTATAGCAGTACAATAAAAAAACTCCATTGTAAATGTATGAGAAGAGCAAGACATAGGGGATTCAGCAACCCATTGGTTTCAGGGAAATCACCCAGGGGACACGCTTAAGGTGCGTACACACTAGGCGATCAGGAAAGACAGTACGATTACGACATCGTAATCGTGCCGTCGTTCCTGATCCCCTGTAGTGTCTGCACTGAACGATTAGTCGTTCAGTGCAGGCTCTGTCCATCATTCCTGAACATGCCAATCTGTCGTTATCGTCAGATTGTGCTGCATGTTCAGGCGATGGACAATGTCGGAAACGACCAGCGGGAGTGCGCATCGCTGGTCGTTTCCGACATGAAAGTTTACGATTACTGAGCGATTGCACGATTACGATGTTGTAATCGTGCAGTCGCTCAGTAATATCGCCCAGTGTGTACCCACCATAAGAGGTGCAAAGTGGCTCACCATTCCAGAATAGAGTGATCAGCATATACAATTTAAAAATAGGTGAATTGTTTTCTTAGCAGTAGAACTAACAGCTAAGAGAAGTCTATGACATCCCTTAGCCACCCGTTTATCACATGGTGCTATCCCAAAGATGGCCCATTCTGGGGCTAATGGGATTTCATTTATAAAATTCTGTTATGCATGAGTTAACTTGAACCCAAAAATTCCTCACTAGAGGACATTCCCAAAAGCAGTGGAAAAGGGTGGCATTTAACTGGGCGCATTAACTGTAGGGCCGGCAGAGGAGACAACAGGCCCATCAAAAACCAATGATGTGGGGACAACTAAGTATTATGGAAGATATTTAAAAATAACTATATACATGCTAGCATTAGAAGGCAGCAAGACTGATTGAAAATATTAATGATACCTTTCGGAGTAAAGATAGGAAAATATAGTAACCACTGTGTAACAACTATTTGCAACTCTGAGTGGTCCCACTCATTTCTGAGATGACAATAGTGAATGGATATAGCGCTCCTAGTTGGGGGTGAGATAAAACGTAGACGATCTAGGGGATTAGACCAGTCCAAGGCAGAAAACATCGGATTATACTCACCGATAATTCTGTTTCTTCAAGATACTCCATGGCAGTCTCACCTTGGAATATAGGACCTGTTCCCCTAGTATAGACAGGAAGTTTTTCGAGGGACCATCCCCCCATGCAGTAAATATTCCGGCCCCCTCCTCCTCGTCTTTCAAGAGATGGTATCTATAGGGGATGCAGTCAGGAAGCTGACGGTCGAAATGCCAACCGCCAGCTTGCTGACTGTCTAATCTCGGCAGGGGGTCTAATGACAGGCGTCAGGTAAAATGACAGGGGTCGGGATCTCAACGTCTGTCATTTTACCTACGCTGGGAGCTCGACACCCGGCATACCGATCAAAGGTAAGCCGGACACTGACAGCCGTGGGGGGAGGGTTAGGTTGGGGACTTAGGGTTAGGTTTAGGCTAGGGGAAAGGGTTAGCGTTTATTCACCCCCGGGGGGAGGCTAGGGTTAGGCATTCCCCCGGGAGACTTGGATTTAGGCTGCGAGGAAGGAAGGGGTTAGGCACTTGGGGGGAGGTTAAGGTTAGGCACCCCTAAAGAAGGGTTAGGGGGGCAGTTAGATTAATTAGTACTTACCTTTACAGCTGCCGGGATCTTCACTGGTGCCAGTCTACCGGCGTCAGGATTCCATACCGATCTCCTCTATAGGCTGCCATAGAGTATCTAGAAGAAACAGAATTATCGGTGAGTAGAATTTGATGTTTCTTTTTCGATCCTCCATGGCATCCTCATACCAAAGCTCATATATACAGGGAGGGCCAATACCAGTAGGACTTCAAGATTCTGCATAACAAATGTTGTTTATTTGAGTGCCTCTCTGAGGACTTTATCTCCAAAATGCGCCTCTGATAGATCTAGAGCATAATGATTAGTAGTGTATGTATAGAATACATGCTGCTGCTTTAGCGATCTCCTTTATTGATGCTTCTGTCTTCTTTGCCCAAGAAGTGGCTACCGCCCTAGTCGAGTGTGCTCTAACGATACCAGGTGCCTCAAGACCTTTTTCATAGGCAAAGATAATAACTTCTCTTGTCCATCTTGCGATGATCTGTTTTGTGGGACTATGGCCCGGTTTAATTCCATTTCGGTAAGGCAGCTAAGTGCTTTGTCTTCCTGCATTCACCCACTCTATTAAGATAAATAGAAATAGCTTCTAACCAAATCCAGTGTATGTATTTTTCTTAATTATTTTTTGACTGGACGAAAAAGGCTGGTAGTACATCCTGATTGAGATGGGAGGATGAGACTACCTGCGGTACAAATTTCGGATGTGTCCTTAATAAAACTCTGCCTGGCCTAATGTTCAGGTATGGTTTGTGGTATGTTTTTGCGATCAGTAAAAATACTTTCCAGGTTAGATGCTGTGGCCGGAGGCCGGCCCCACATGTACAATGGCGGCCGCTGCACTGAAGGGGTTAACCCCAGTGCTGCGGCGCCATTTTTAAATACCCAAATAGGCGGTTGGCGCCCTGTAATGTATTGCTGTCGCTAGGCGCCATGTGTTTAATGTTGCCGGTGCTACCGCCGGGAAGATCTGTGTAGCTGCCGCGGTCCAGGGAGGGACCACGGCAGCCTAGTGTGTGACCGTTGGGGGCCGGCTCTTAGCGCCGCTGCTGCCGGAAACTGGCTCCGGCGGCAGTGGCGCTTAGCGTTAACCCCCAGTGTGCCACACCGGGGGGAGAACAAGGGAGCCGCTTAGCGATTCCAGCCGGAGGCGGGGAGCTCCGCTGCCGGCGCTCCGACTGTACACTGGCCGCTGACTGCTGGGGATGGGAGCAGGGCTCCCAGCCCGCCAGCACTCCAGAGCGGCAGGATACCTTTGCAGCCGAGACCAGTAGTCCCGGACTGCAAAGGCACAAGCCGCTTTGGCGGCACTGGGACTTAACCCCTGGTGTTCCACACTGGGAAGGGCAGGGGCAAGGGAGACGCTCTGCGGTTCCAAGCTGGAGACCAGGAGCGGTGGCTCCTGGTGCTCCAGCCTTCCAGACAGATGCGGCACGCTGATCCCTGGAGGCAGGGAACCTAGCTCCCGGCTCTCCAGCACAACGGGCAGCGTGGCCAGCAGTTTAACCCTCGGTGCGCTGCACCGAGGGGGGAGACTGAGGTAGCCATGCACTGGCAGGGCTGTCTTAACAGCAGTGCAGACCCCTGGGCAAAGCAATGTACTGGGACCCCTATTAAACAATCCTCTGCCGGGGATGAGATGCTGTCGGTGGAGGCTGTGCTGGGGGGAGGGGGGTGTTGGCTATTGGCAGAAAAACAGAAGTAATTTACAGGAAAAGTCACAGTCTGAACATGTACAGTACAACAAATTTCCTATGCAGTGCCCCTTATACAGTGCCCACAGAAGTGGTCCCCCCTAAACTATGCCCCCAGTAGTAGTCCCCTCTACGCAGTGCCCCCAGTAGTAATCCCTCCCTATTCAGTGCCCCCAATAGTAGTCCCCCCTGTGCAGTGCCCCCAGTAGTAATCCCCCATTGCATTGCCCCCAGTAGTAATCCCCCTATGCATTGCCCCCAGTAGTAGTCCCCCCTGTGCAGTGCCCCAGTAGTAATCCCCCCTATGCATTGCCCCCAGTAGTAATCCCTCCTATGCATGGCCCCCAGTAGTAGTCCCCCCATACAGTGCCCCCAGTAGCGGCCACCCGCCCCATACAGCGCCCCCAGTAGTGCCTCCCCCTACCTACAGTACATATGCTGCCCAGAATAATTATATAATATGGTGGCTGTGTCACATCTTTGCTCTGGGCAGCATATACACAGTGTATATGCTGCCCAGAACAATGATATGACACAGCCACTATATGGTACACAAGAGAGCCTGCTTACTGGTGCCATCTATTATAGCCTGGGAGTGGAGAATGTAACATCCATTCTCGAATCCAAACCCTAATGAAGGACGCAATGCCAATGCCCAGTCAGAGACCCTGTCGCGGAAACCGCCTGGCTCTTACCTGCCGGGTCGGGAGGCAGTGGCTCGCATGGCCGAGTGAGGACTCCTGACTCCTCATGACTCGGAGGAGATGACGGACCGGACGGACCCTCCAGTGACCAGTCCAACTCTGGCACCAGGCAGAGGTCACTACGCAACAGGCGGTGGGAGCGGCTAAGCGGCACACTCGAAGGAGCCAGCAGCTACTGGCCTGGGTGGAGCTATTGCGGCTCACGGATCAAGGCAGCCAGTCAGCAGTCATCTCTCAGAGAGTCTGACTGGCGCAGCAGTAGACTACAGGACAGTGTAACGGCGGTGAGTACTCGTCAACCGCCGGGGGGGGGGGGGTCGCTCATCACCGGGGTGGGGGACTGGTGGATCAGAACACAGTGCTTGAAAAAAAAAACATTTAACAACTGGCCGCGGCTGGCGGGCCCCTTGAAGCTTAGGGCCCTTGGGCAACTGCCCAATAAGCCCAATGGAAAAGACGGCCCTGTGCACTGGGGGTCAGGAGCGCTGGTTCCTGGTGCCCCAGGGCGGCAAGAAGGGAGCAGCAGCTGAGCGCTGCTGAATAAAGGTACAGCTGCTGCAGCCAGGGCATGGTCCCAGGATGCCAAGCTGAGAGCCCTATGCTGGGGACTGGGAGTCTGGCTCCCAGTGTCCCAGCATGGAAGGGCTGAGTTAAGTAAAGCCCAGCGCTGGGCACAGTTAAAAGCACACCCCTAGGCACATAATGTTAAATAAAATGTGTATATAAATTGTATGTGAAAGGTATAATTTATAATTTAAGTAAAGAGTGCTCTTACCTGTGGTCTGTGGAGGTCCAGGGGGATCCGGAGCTCTCTGTGGGCTTCTGGGTCCCCCAACCTCCTCCCTATGCCCCCCTATGCAGCCTCATGCCTGGAAGTGGTATGAGGGGGTGCATAGGGAGCTGGCTAAGGCAGCCAGCTAAGTGGGTTTAGGGAGCATCAAATCGCTTCCCTTCCATGGTCAGGAAACCGTGCCCGGGGACCCTGCTTGCCCACCTCTGGAGCTCAGATTCGTGCAGAGGTAGGAAGCTTGGTCCCTTAGCAGATTCCTGGAAGTAGGGTTTTGGAGGGAAACCTTCCCCTGGCCCTAGACGAACTGACTCCTGTCCATAGGGGACACTCCCCCCTGTCCATAGGGGACAATGTTAAACATGCGTGTGGCTAGCACATGCACAGGTCATGCACTTATGATGATTGGTTGGAAACCACAAGGCGGGCTTGACCCCTGCGGAAATGTGTATTAGAGTGGCATAAAAGGGGGCTTCGTGCCTGGTAAAATTGGACATCTTTGAAAATCCTGTGTGGAGAAGAATTGCTGTAACATCTTATGTATGCTGATTATTCCCCTTCAATCCGAAGGGGCCGGCCTAGACAAAAGGCGTTCGGTCACAGATGCTTTAGGGAAAACTTTTTCTAGAGGTTCAGACGGTGTAATTAAAGTTTTCAAGACTAAATTCAGATCCCATGGAGCTAAAAAAAAAGAAAAGATTTGATTTGTGGATGTATCCTCTTGATCGCTTGGCAGAATCTTTCCATCTTCTGCTAACTTCCTATCCAGAAGTGCAATGAGGACTTATATTTGTACTAATTGTTGAAACTGCCAGACCTTTAATAAATCCTTCATATAGGAACTGTAATATTCCTGTTATGTCTGCTGTCATAGCCTAAACTTCACTTCCCATGAAAGAGATAAATGTTTTAAAATTCCTAAAGTAAACCTGTGAGGAATTCTCTTTCCCTGCTTGTAGTAAAATCTATAACACTTGTCTTTGAAAGCCCCTTTTTCTTTAACATTTTCTGCTCAACCTCTAGACCGCTGTGTTTACATTGGTCGCCATTAAATCTAACTTTGGACATCCAAATCTTTTTACAATTGCTTGGAATATTTCTGCACTTAATTTTCATTCTCAGAAAGTCTGCCACAACGTTTTTCTTGCTGGACACATGGAGTGCTGAAAGAGAAAGAAGGAAGCTTCTCCGCCCAGGTCATAATTTTTGAAAATTCTTGCATGAGGGCCTTGCTTCTAGCACCCCCTTGACTATTTATATATGTTACCAGTCATATTGTCCGAAAATATTCTTGACTTCCGCTCAGATGATTTTGTAATTAATATATTGCCTCCCCTACCGCTCTTATCTCTCTCGTTTGAAGAAAATACTTTTCTTGTGCGATCCACCAACCTTGTGTTAGCAGTTGTGACAAATGTGCCCCTCATAGTGAGGGGCTTGCGTCTGTAGTAAGGACTAGGTACTGCGGTTGTAACAGTGGTGTTTATCTTTTTTCCAATTTACACTTCCACTTGACCAGAGATCTTTTTACGTGTTGTCTCAGTCATATATGATGGAGAAAAAAGGCACTTTCCTGTGAATTAATTTTAATACGTTCCATTGCAATTTTCTCATGAGCCACTTTGGCCATGGGACCACATCAATAATTGATGAGATCATACCAAGAAGTCTCAATCCCATTAGGAGTTGAAGCTTACTGCATTTGTGCACATATCTGACCAGTTGCTTTATTTTCATATATCTTTCGTCTGAGAGGCTGACCGCATACTTCTGGTTATCTATTATAACCCTAGAAATTTACTTTTTTAAATTTATTTATGATCTAACCAAGCATTTCTAGAAACTGTAGAACTTGGGCCACCTTGTTCAGCACAATTTCTTTTGTCCTTCTGGAGATCAATATGTCGTCTACAGTAAGGACAAATGGTTATTCCTAGAGCTCTTAAGTGAGCGATCATGGTTACTGGAACCTTGATAAGTGTTCTGGGTGAGGTTGATAGGCCGAAGGGAAGATATGTGAACTGGAAATGTTTCCCTGCTACACAAAACCTCATATTTTTGATTGTCTATGATCACTGGTATATGAAAATAAGCATCTTTTAGATCTATTGATGCTAGAAAGTCCCCTTTCTATATGCCTGTTAGGATAAATTTTAGCATCTCCATATGAAATTCTCTTGTCGGGATATACTTGTTCAGTCTCATAAGCTGGGTACACACGTAAAGATTTTCTGTCCAACCATCCAACTAGTTGATTGGTTGGAATGAAAATCTGGTAATGTATGGGAGTAACTGATGATCAGCAATTTGCTCCTACATGCCAGAAAACAGATGAAAAGGGTCGTCAGACAAGTTTGTTAAATGTTAGATCTAAACAATTTGTTCAACAGTTTTTGTCCATTTTCCGGCGTTCGGGAGCAAATTGCTGATTGTCATTTGCTTTCATACCTTACCAGATTTTCATTCCAACCAATCAACTAGTTGGATGGTTAGACAGAAAATCTTTACGTCTGTACCCAGCTTTAGAACCGGGATAGTCCCTGAATTCTCCTGACATATGTTTTTATTCACCTCTTTTTCTGGAAAAGAAAATGTTTTCCCTTCTACAATGGGTACTGGTTTTATTGCTTGTAGTCTAATTAGTGTTTCCCAAACTGTCTTCTATATCAATCTTTTCCAGTTTTGCAACTGACGTAATTTATTGTACAAATTTGTCTCATTCTGGTCTTTGAACTCTATTCGGTATCCTGTGGATCTTATACCCAATACCCATCTGTCCTGAACACAATGAGTCCATGCACTGGCAAACTAAGACTGTCTTGCCTGACACTAGATCTATGGAGGCCCTGTAGTCATTGCTATCTGGAATGACCTCTCCCAAAATTCTGCCGAAAGGATTGTCTGGTAGTCCCTGACAAATATCTTCTGTTTTATTTGGCGACCTGGTCTGTAGGTCCTGGCCTGTATGTATTGTTGTCTTTGATGAGTGGAATAGATACCTATTTCTCCTATCCTACGGCAGTCTATAAGATTTACCTCCCATCATCCTTTGTATCAGGGAATCTAATTTGTTCGCAAATAAGAAAGAGCTCTCATACGGTAACGTTGCCTATATAACACTGGGTGTAGAAATGAGGACTCAGACAGGAAGGTACTCGGTAAAGCAGTGTCTTTAATGGCAGCAGTCACTGCACTTTAGCATACTCATGCTTAGGCCTGGAAACACAGGCATACAACACAAATAAACAAATCAACATAAAAGGTCCCAGCACTGCTCGTGCTTAGCAGTCAGCAGTGGCTTGCAGCCCCAATCAGCCATGCTCTACCAGCATACCTCTTGGTCCCTGACACTACAACACTAAGGCCTACTACCTGACCACTAGTCAGCATCAGTGCTGAGAGCATCAGCCAGATGTTTTAACCTCTTCCTGTTCTGATGACTTCCTGCTGGCTCTGGGTGACCTGGAAAACCTGGAGTTCCGTATTCTATTGCATATTTACCGGTCTTGTTTTCGTCTCCCACTGTGACAATCTGGAATTCCACACCTCCACTGCTAATGCAGAACACACAGACTTCTCTCCCTTGGAGGGAGCTGATCCCACAAGTGGGCAATTCAGATGAGAGACAACCCCTCTCACCACAAATTAAAAATATATATATATATATATATATATATATATTTTTTTTTTTAAATTGTATCCGCCATCCAAGATTGCAACCATAATGGTCTTCTAGCTACTACGTCTGTACCCATAGACCTTGCCGCATAATATACAACCTCTTATGAAGCCTCAAAAGGTATTCAATAGCTTTTTGCATAATCATTAAATTTCTAAAAAGATAATGCTTTGAAATCTTAGCTTCAGTATATGTGTGCAAGGCTGCACTCAAGAGTCTTAATGATGTAAAAACAGGCTATAGATAGACAAAGGCAGCAGCTAATGGTCTGACATGGAGCTCTCCACTAGTGTATGGTGGCTTCTCAGGTGCCGGTAAGGGGTGCAATGTATTGGGCGGCTATGATGGCACACTCCGGGTACATAGTTACAGCCCTAAGTGGACAATGGAGGAGGTGCCCCCTTCAGAGCTGGAGCCCGGCGGCAGGCGCCTCCATTGTCTCCCATAGTTCTGCCCCTGGGCTATAGCTATACCAGACTTTAGAGATACAGCAGAAGGGAATGGGTATGAAGTCCCACCGGTTCATATCCCGATGCTGGCAGCCCGAAGAGAGAAGATCCCAACAGGGCAGGTGAGTACCCTATTCCTAACCCCTCTTCCCCCCTAACCCTCCCTTAGTGGTGCCTAACCCTAACCCCCATTACCGCACTCTAAACCTAACCCTACCAGTGGGGTACTTAACCCTAACTCTCCCCACTAGGGGTGCCTAACCCTAGCCTCCACCCCGCTATGATCCCTAAAACCTAACCCTCCCCCAGTGAATAACGCTAAGGGCACCCCGGACTAACCTCATTCGGTTCGGCGTTCCGACGTTGGGATAGAGATGGGCGTCGGTATTTTGCCACCTATCTTAGTCCCTTGCCGGGATTTGGATGTCGGTATTGAGAACGGCGGTCTTATAACTACATCCCCAGCAAAAGCATGTAAAAAAATAAAATTTCCAATGAATTCTCAATTCTCTTATCCATGGTGTCTTTAAAAGCAGCACCATCCTAAGGAATGGTAGTTCTGGTCATTAACTCTGCAATTGCAGCATCCACCTAAGGTAGTGCACACCATTAAGTACTGTAACACTTCATCTCTTATAGAATACATACTCTCCACACGGTACAGGTTACCCTGTGTCTTATCAAGATTCTGCCACTCTTTAATGACAATTTCTTTCATCACCTTGTGAATAGGAAAACTTCTATCCCTTTTGACTCTGTCTTCAAACAGTAAATCTTGCTCATCCCTCTGTTCTGGGACCTCTTTATAATTCATGGTTTTATATAAATATTTTTCACCATGCTTTCAAGCAGATCCACATAAAATGCTCCTACATCCTCATCACATTCCTCAAAATGATTATATTCAGATAAGACAGCAGCATGTTCCTAATCAAGACTTGCTTCAGATCTAAACATACATCTGAATCGTTAGAAACTCCTCTTTTGATGCAATTTTTCTTTTTCATCCATTCCATTAGCTCTTGAAACTGATTAGACTGCTGAGTAATTACAGGTGTGTAACTTCTGAACACAGCTTTCACAAGAGACCATCACCTGTGTCCCTAAAAATGGCTTATCACCGGCTGTACACAGACACTTCACATGCTTTCCCTTTGCCAATTTATTATTTGCTCTCAATTAGGGAGAGGCACACTAAAAATAAAGCACCCTATTACTAGCCTGATGCGAAGAAAGACTTACCTTGAATGGGTGCTGTTGGGGTGAAGGCTCAGATTCCATCCTGTTTATTGCAAACCTCTGTTTAACAGGTCTATGGATAGGTAGGAGAGAAGATACAGCTCTCCTACACCAGTGTGCGACGCCATTTTAAAGGCCTCTGACCTGAACCTTGTCAGGCATATGCACAGTGACGACCGTACAGCTTTCTGGTCCGCTCATCATCCGACTCACTGATGCGCACCTGCGTACTCTGGCTGATTCCACACCGCAATGCCTTTGTTGAGGATTCAGCAGAGAGCTTCAAACCGAATACTCCACCGGCTCCTGCCAGCTACCCTCGACCAAAGCGTAGGTGTCCCAGTCAACCCTGGTATAGCACTGGTCACCAACCTCCATGATGACAACCCCAGGGTGCCACCCTGCCTCAGTGGGTGCACTAGGCAATATACAGGTAAGCCCTATTTAGGGAAAATAAACTTCCCTACACTACATCTACACTGTTAGGAGACAGGAAGAGGAGGAGTAAGGGACCAGCATATATACTGGGGGGGGGGGGGTGGTCCCTGAAAAAACTTCCTGTCTATACTAGGGGAACAGGTCCTATATCCGAAGCTGAGGCTGCCATGGAGAATCAAAGGAAAAAAAAGAGAGTATTAGAATAATTAATGCCTCAATTATGTACAATTTCCGCATGACTATGCACGGCTTGCCTCCATGCCACAGGAACCCACAGAAAATAGATGTAATCAGCTGAGCATTTTTGTGGGTTAAAGATAATAGGTAAAGATTGGAGCATATAAAGAAAACGTGGGAAAGAAACCAAGTAAGTTGGCCCAACCCAAATATGATAGACTGAGATGATACCAGCTTCTTACTTCCTCAGATAATTGTTTAATGGCTGGGGTTACATTATAGCGATATAAATTTATGTTCTTGCGGAGATGAAACCCCAGATAAGAAAAGCTGGAACCAGCCCACTGGACTCGGACCAAATGACTCCACCTATATCAGGTTAACCTGGAATTAAACATATCCTACTGAGGCCGTATCCAGGTGAACAGCCTTAATACCAGTCAGTTAAAGAACGTGTGCTTGCAGTTTCCAAAGATGGATGGCGGAATACCTCTCTGAGGGGGCGATTCAAATGTTATGCCAGTGGCTTTTTTTTTTCGTTTTTCTAGGACGCCAGACAGAGCAATTGAATTGTTGCTCCGTCAGGGCGCAATAGCCGCCGGTGCCGGCATTTCTGCTCGCACCCTCAGGAGGGTGCGAGCAGAATTGTGCGAGAAACCCCTTGGTTAAGGCGTGCTAACCGCAGTTAGTGAGCCCTAACCAGAACTTTAGACGGGTTTCACCATTTTACATGGCTAAACCTTGGGCGAAGAGGGCGATAATTAGTGAGCGCCCAGAACAACTGAATTGCAACACTGGGCGATTACCACGCCTAAAAAAAACCATTGAATCACTCCGCGTGAGGTGTTTGTGCAAACTGTTTACTCATTTAAACCCTATTGCACTACTCGATACCTGCAGCTGTGCAATTACCTGGATTTAAAAGAAACTTACTTGTGCATGAGTGAGGCTAGTAGGAGCTCTGACTATCTGCCATCTAAAAGCTGATTAACCCTTTGGGACTGCCTGTTTTTGAAATCTCTTAACAAGGAACATCTGACAGTCTCTTAACAGGAGTGAATAGCACTGTGGCATTGTGGACTGTATTGCCACCAGCATACCCACTGGGGCTCTAGGGTACACTTGCTAGCCATTGCGCCATTTGGAAAAAGGACACTTACACAACATTGTGGGAACTTCACATGTGACACACGGCAATTATTGCATTTATTCTTGGTATATGATTACTGGAGTAAATATATTTTTTATTGTTTTATTATTGTGCTGTTATTGTTATTTTAAATTTAAGTTGGTTAGTGTTTGAATTTACATTGTTCAGATATATAGGCTCTCTCTTACTTCATAGCAGTAAATTTGCTTTCATTTATCTGGAAACCTGAGATCTGGCCAATTTCAGTGAATTTATTTAAAATTTGTTGGAGAGATGAGCGAGGATTAGTAACATAAGGAAGATCAGCAGCAAAAGCTGACAACGTAGCTTCTCCTTGTCCCAAACCAATTCTCTGGAAAGGAGACACATTTGAGGATTTTAAAGAATGGATCTAACACCAGATTAAATAACAAAGGTTAGAGCGGACACCCCTGGCAGAGGCCACGACCCAACCACATGGGGAGTCATAAAAGAATTTAATAAAATTAATGAAGCAGGGTCTCTGTATCCCAACACTGTGAATAGGTTAGGCCAAAGAACAAGAGTCAAGCGCCTTATGAGTATCTAAACTCGGTAAGAATGCTTAAGATTGTGGTTGTCGCGACACTGCCAGTATAGTCACAATAGCCGTTAGAATACCTCAGACTGATTGCCGGCCATTGACAAATCCCAGCTGGTGATCGGTTAAGAGACTTATTAAAAACCTTTGCAACCACATTGCCATGATTTTGGATAAGATTTTGAAATGGCGGTTCAATAAAGTAATGGGGCAACAGGACTAATTCTTGGGAGTGTTTATTTGGCTTGGAGAGCAAAGACATCAGTGAAAGAAGGGAAACATGTAGAATCTCTCTGAATCGTTGTATAAAGTTCTTTCAATGTGGGGACCACAATTTATAGTAGTCTCCAGGCAGCCAACCAGGGCCCAGGGATTTGTGAAGGGGAAGGTTTTGTATTGTAAAATTTATTTCCTCCTCAGTAACTTCACCATCCAAAACTTCCCTCTGTGAGTAAGTGGGGGGGAAAGCGGGCCTCGCAAAAAAGGATTGAGCTGCGCCTCGTGGTCTACTGACAAATCTTTATAGAGGTCTGTGTAATAAAGAGTGGAACAAATTTAGGATAGAATCAGAGGAGAGTAGGGTTAGGCTTGCGCTATGTTTGGCCAAATGGGCTGTCAAATATTTTGCAGCAATTGTATTCAGACACTTGCTTGTTCATAAACAGAATGTATTTGTATGTTGTGTGAACCAAAAGACAATTCCAGAAATTGAATACAGATTTAGACTTTGGAACAGAAAATCTGGTTGGTTTCTGATCCTTACTGGTGTGTGTGATGTCACCGGCCATCCTGGACACAACATGTGCCCATCTTGTTATTCAGTATGGCCAAACTTTTCACAGAGTGTGATGAATGACCAAACTGTAATTACACTAGAAGTGTCCTAGACTGGTTAACAATGACCTGTGAACAAACACCACTTTATAAAAAGTATCTTTGTTTGGCTGAGCTGTCTTTTGTCTTGCTCTGCTATTATGTAAAAAGAGATTTCTTTAAAATATCTTTAGGATAACAAACTTCTCATTAGAAAGTTTTACACTTCTATTAACACAGAAAAGTTTACTTTGCATATGACGAACATACCATCCAATTGTTGTCACGAACAAGGTTTTATGACATTACAATTACATTATACCACATTGTCCCATCTGATGTGCAGCACATTCGATGGGAAGATGAGACCAATCAATTCATCATACCATGAATTGGTTTGTTTTCAAAGTACACACTATACGATAGTGGTCCATTGCAGGCGATATATTGTATAGTGTGTACCCAGCATAAGTGTTCCTATAGAACCAAATGCTATATTACCAATTTAAGTTCTGTTATATTTTTGCATTTCCAACAGCTGCTGTGAGGTGTAAATCATGGACACGATAGTACTGTAAGTTTAATATGTAAGATAATCTCTAAATTCTCCCAAAATGTAAATTAAAAGGATATCCGAAGTCCACAGTTCTGTGACTGTATGCAGACAAAAGGCCAAGGGCTTTTCTATAGATCCTTCTAATCAAAGTTACTTCTCTAATATTTTCAATATTTTACAATAGAGGGTAAGCTTTTTTCTAACATTATGCAAATTGCCTTTAGAAATATACAAATGATAATCTTTAGATGTGTGGCCAGCTTAAGTCATCTGTCCAACCAGTTGATTGGTTGGAATGAAAACCTGGTAAGGTATGAAAGCAAATGACAATCAGCAATTTGCTCCCAAACACCAGAAAATGGACAAAAACTGTTGTTTGAACAAATTGTTTAGATCAAACATTTAACAAACTTGTCTGACCGACCATTTTCATCTGTTAGACAGATAATCTTTAGATGTGTGGCCAGCTTTACTCTATACACATAGTCTATACCTATATCACCCTTGGAAAAGGCAGTGAAGAATAATGTCCATGTTGTTAGGGGGCTTATAGAACCCAAAAAACTAAAATCACAAGATCAGGCTTCAAAGCATAAAAGTTTTAATTTAACAAAATTTTAATACACAACCATTTTAAATGCCTCAAACCTGAGGATCCCCCTCAACCCCATACTGCGATTATTAAAAGACACACATTGCAGCTGTTCCCTCTAATTAATGCAGTCTGGAATTTAACGCAATAAAAAAAAAAAAAAAAAAGGCATTGTTCAAAACTGTATTCTGGGGCATTACATAGATCAATAAAAGCAGCTCCGCATTATGGATTTGTTATTAGTCCTTTAAAATTTGCACATGAAGAGTAACGCAAACATTTATTTGTTTTATTCTTATTGTTATAATCCTATTATATTGCCGAAGGTTTTCATACAAGGCCCCTAGCTTAATTTCCATAATTCCAGCAAACTTACTGGTATTGTATCTTGTTTGAGCCTTCGCAGTGAACAGATTAGTAGGAGGAAGCTCTGTAATACCCAGAAATCATGCGTCTGATTTCATTGTATCCTTTGCTGAATTTAAGTATGCAATACAAAATTTTAAATGCAGAAATCACTGTTGTAGTTATATAACAGCAACATTACGCCACTGTATTTTGTGCACCAGAGCATAAAACACATATTTATGTATTATCATGTTAGAGAAGTGGATGTAGATCTCCGGCTGTAATTGAACACTACCTTTGTCCTGAGTCAATCAATAACTAAATATAGTTCAACAGCAGCTATAAAGCAACAGGTTATTTATACCCCTGCACTAAAATTGCCTTATTTGCCTTGTTTCACATTAATTTTACTATGTTTCATGTGAGGATGAGCCTCGGGGCTGAGAGGTATCACACTTGCACAGTCAGAAAATATAAAACACAACCTGTTAAAATTGATTGTCCTATACACCGTTCCTGCAGAAATTCACCATATAATGGGACCTAGCTGAGTGTCCATGCCAGGCATGCCTTAAGAGCCAGCATTGCCGTAGCCACTAACATCATCCCTAATCTCAAATACTGTCACGATGACGTTTGGGGCGACTCTCACTCGTATTGCCCAAGCACACAAAATAAAAGTGAGGGAAGTAAAAGATGTTCATGATGTCATACAAGGATGACCAGTTTGCTGCCTTGAAACACTTTTGCTTACGTATGAATTGTAGAATAGGTTTTTTAAGTTCTAAAGAGGGGATATTATAGAGACTGCAAACTACCTGTTTCTCCGACAGCATCCTGGATGAATATTACATGCGATCATCCTTTATAGAAAATACTTAAAGTGCATCTTTCACCTACTGTACGCACATAGAGGGAGCCTGTTTATGCGAATGTGGCCTAATAAATCATTAGGAACAAGTGCTTCAATACGAATGGGACATGCTATATGAATAATGGCCATGAAGTACCTCATTAATGTCACTTGTTCAGAATGACTAGGCTGCACATATTCAGCCACTGTGTGAAAGTTAACGGTATAGTTTAAGTATATTGATCCAATTATACCACCATGGCTGTACTATGTGGTCTTCAAATGCAATGCAAACATACATCACTGCAGCCATGATAACCCAAATTGCAACCAAAAGGATTTAGAACACTGGAATATTTCCAGACCACCTACTCTTTGCAATGGTCCAATGGTTAAATGGCAATACACAGCAAAACAGCACAACGTAAAAGACATAAATCCCAGCGTGTATGCTCACACAATAACTTCCATGTAAATAAAATAAGAAACAAGTGTCTTCTTCACCTTCCTAATGCTTGATAGAAAGAACAGCAATCATTCATTCTGAGAAGCATTGTGGTCTCACAAACCCACTATATTTACCTGTAACTAACAGGACTTGCTTTGCCAATCTACATACATACGTTCTCTAGAGTCCGTTTCCCTCACAGACTGCATGCACAGATGGACTTCCTCTACCCAGAAAGAGCTCTACACCAGGAATCTTTGGTATTATGATTAGATGTGGTTTCTCTTTATTAAAAAGGAACCTGTCTGTAATTTGTTATTGGTGCTTACAATGGAAAGCCTTGCTGGTCCCCACTGCACAGGAGAATAGACTGGGGGAATAAAAATAAAATAAAGAAGACAATTGACTTGTACGGTAATTAAAGCCCTTGGTAGCTTGGTTCTAGTCAGCATACTGCAGTCTGACAAGAAACAACTGGAGACTGAATCATTTGAAGAGTTGTGCAACTGATGTCTTTGCCACCCCCACTCCAACTTTTAGGGGACATTTAGAGTTCAGGTGGAGGTGGGTGGCTCATCGCTGTACAGGACGCCTCATTTTCTTCTTTCGCTTGGACTTCGTCTCACTCTTGGGTGCAGGGTCTGGTTTAGATGGTCCAGAAGGGGACGGAGTTCCATGTGAGGGTTGCTGGGGTGAGGTGAAGATTTTCCCGTTGGGCATTTGTCCTCCAGAGCCTTGGAATATTCTGTTCAAGAGGTTCTGCAAATCAGCAGCTGAGGTTGGGCTGCTTTCTGAAGGTGCCCTAAATGGACAAAAAAATAAATAAAACCTTGCTAAATGGCAGCACTGAAAATTCAGAATACACTGTAGAAGCATTTGCTCAGCTCCAAATATCTTCAGCACAGTTCACCATACTTCCTTATGGGCACAGTAAACCTCTTAATTATTTTAGTAAATTCAAAAGGAATATAGCTCCTTAGAGCAGACCTGACCTTTGGCTGCAAATCATAACAACTGCGATGCCAAGTACAAAATATGGAGGGCCTCTGTGTGAGTTGCTATAAAAAATATGAGATATGGTAAGAACTTACCCTTGTTATCTCTATTTCTACGAAGTCCATAGGGTTCCACAGGATACCTTGGGGTATAGGTGTGACGTCAGTCACAGGGCACCAAAGAGTTAAGCTTTCAGCCTCCCAGGATGCACTAGGTCCCCCTCCTATACCCCGCCCCCGGGCCAAGGCACCTCAGTTAGTTACCAAGCCATAGGCCGGAGGAGGAGAAGGAAGAGAGAGAACAAAGATCTGGACACATACAAGAATCACATTCTCACCAGAGGGAGACGGAAAACCGGTGACCAGAGCAAAGCCCATCTGCAGCACAGGTGCGACAGGGCGGGAGTCCTGTGGAACCCTATGGACTTCGTAGAAATAGAGATAACAAGGGTAAGTTCTTACCATATCTCATATTTTCTACTTCAGGGTCCATAGGGTATCCACAGGATACCTTGGGGATGTCCCAAAGCAGTATCCTTTAAGGGTGGGGACGCTCCTGTGCAGAAAGGAGAATCCGCCGCCCGAAGGAAGCATCCTGAGAGGCGAAGGTGTCAAACCTGTAATACCTCACGAAGGTATGGACAGAAGACCACGTAGCAACCTTGCAGATCTGAACTGCCGAGGCACCACGTCGAGCTGCCCACGAAGGACCCACAGACCTAGTGGAATGAGCCTTCAGAGAAGGAGGGACCGGTAGGCCTTCATGAAGATAAGCTTCAGAAATAGCCATACGGATCCAGGCTGCCAAAGTTTGCTTTGAAGCAGGCCAACCCTTTTTACAGAAGCCATAGAGGACAACAAAGCGTCCGACTTCCTAAACAAAGAAGTGCGGTCCACATAAGTCCTTAAGGCCCGCACAACATCCAAAGAGGCCTCACCCACGGAAAGACCCGGTGAGTTAAAGGCCGGAACAACTATTTCCTCGTTAACCTGAAACTGGGAAACAACTTTGGGAAGAAACTCGGGCCGAGTGCGGAGCACTGCCCTGTTCCCATGAAAAACCAAGAAAGGGGGTCTACAAGAAAGAGCCCCTAACTCAGAAACACGTCTGGCTGAAGCAACGGCCAGAAGGAAAACAGTCTTAGCTGTTAGCCATTTAATATCCACTGAGCCCAGTGGTTCAAACGGCGGTCCTTGGAGAGCCCTCAGGACCACAGCCAAATCCCAAGGCGCCACAGGTGGAACAAAGGGCGGCTGAATACGGAGAACACCTTGCATAAAGGTGCGCACATCCGGGATTGTAGCAATCCTACGGTGAAACCAGACAGATAGGGCCGAAACCTGTACCTTCAAAGAAGCAAGGCGAAGCCCATGATCTAGTCCCGCTTGCAGGAAGGCGAGAATCCGAGACAGACGAAACTCCAGCGGTGCATAACCTCTCGGTCGACACCACTGGAAGAACGTATGCAACACGCGATGGTATATCCTCGCGGAAGACGGTTTCCGAGCTCGTAACATGGTACGCGCCACAGAGCTGGCAAACCCCCAGGACCTCAGCATGGCCGTCTCAACAGCCACGCCGCCAAAGACAGCCGAGTCAGGTCCGGGTGAAGACAAGGACCCTGAGACAGAAGGTCCGGTCGTAGCGGCAACCGCAGAGGACTGTCCACGGACAGACCCTGAAGGTCTGAGAACCAGTGCCGTCTGGGCCACGCGGGAGCTATCAACAGGAGCGTCCCTCCTTCCTGTTTGAATTTCCGGATTACCCGTGGAAGAAGGGAGACCGGAAGGAACAGGTATGCGAACCTGAACGTCCACCGGACGGACAGAGCATCCACCAGAGACGCCCCTTCGTCTCTTGTGCGAGACCCGTACACCGGCAACTTGTTGTTGTGCCGGGACGCCATGAGGTCGATTTCTGGAAGACCCCACCTGTCCACCAGTAGTTGAAAAACGTCCGGGTGCAGGGACCATTCCCCTGGATGAACGTCCTGGCGACTTAGAAAGTCCGCCTCCCAATTTAGCACTCCCGGTGTGAAGACCGCTGATATGGCCGGAAGATTGCGCTCCGCCCAAACCAGGATCCGAGAGACCTCTACGAGAGCCGCACGACTGCGAGTTCCTCCTTGCCTGTTTATGTAGGCCACGGTGGTAGCATTGTCCGACTGGACCTGCACCGGGTGACCCTGGAGAAACCGCTGTGCCTGCAGGAGAGCATTGAAGACCGCACGGAGTTCCAAGATATTTATTGGAAGCTCCGCTTCTGTCGGTGTCCACCTGCCCTGGAACAAGTGTGGACCCGAAACTGCTCCCCAGCCCCGAAGACTGGCGTCCGTTGTCAACAGGACCCAATTTGGAACCCAGAACGGACGTCCCTTGTTGAGGTGGGTCATCTTTAACCACCACGCAAGGGACAGGCGAACCTCCGGGGTGAGCACAATCGTCTGGAACTTCAGAGACTGAGGCAGCCCGTTCCACTTGGACAGGATCAGGTGCTGCAGAGGTCTAGAGTGAAACTGGGCGTATTCCACCATGTCGAACACCGACACCATGGAGCCCAGTAACCTCATCGCCGAGTGTAAGGACACCCGGCGGCTGTGCAGACAACTGCGCACCCTTGACTGTAAAGCAGAGATCTTGTCCTCCGTCACGAAGATCCTTTGCTGTCCCGAGTCCAATAAGGCTCCAAGATGCAGAATCCTCCGAGACGGGATTAGAGTGGACTTCTGCCAGTTAATTAGCCAGCCGTGCCGTTGCAGCAGTGCAATGGTCAGGTCCAAGTGGTGTAACAGGACCTCTGGAGATCCTGCCACCAATAACAGGTCGTCCAAGTACGGCAACATGCGGACTCCTTGCAGCCGCAGAGAAGCCGCCATGACCGCCATAGCGTCCTGTATGTCCAATGACACCATGTAGTCCCCAGGTTCCAGCGCCAGAATGATGGACCGTAGGGTCTCCATCCGAAACTTCGGGACCCGCAAAGACTTGTTGAGTGCTTTGAGGTTGAGAATCGGACGATATGACCCATTGGGTTTCTGTACCAAAAATAGATTTGAATAGAAACCCTGGCCCCTCTGGGAGAATGGAACAGGCACTATAACTCCAGCCTGGAGCATAGTGTGCAATACCTTCCGCAGCTCCGTAGCCTTGTTCCGGTCTGATGGTAGACCCGTGGTGAAGAATCGAGCCGGGGGTCTGTGCCGGAAGGAGAGGGCGTACCCGTGAGAGACCACCTCCAGAACCCAAGTGTCTGTCGTAGTGAACGACCAACACCGGGAGAACTGCAGCAGGCGGCCTCCCACCCTGGGATCCCCCAAGGGGAGACCCGGACCGTCAGGCCGCAGGCTTGTCATCTGGCTTGGGGGCCGGACGTCTGGTACTCCATGCCTGTTTCCGGGGCTTGACCGATTTCTTAGGGCCAGCCTGTCGAGGAAACGACTGTGGTTTGGGCCTGCCCTGGGCCCTAGATGACCGAAAGGACGATGGTCCAGAACCAGAAGGAGCAGCGGCCGACGGGAGACAAGCAGATTTGGCTGCCGCCAGCGTGGCCACAATCTTATCCAGATCCGGACCAAAGAGAACTTCTCCGGTAAACGGCAACGCTTCCAGACCTTTCTTGGATCTGCGTCCGCCTTCCAGGATCGCAGCCACAAGGTGCGACGAGCAGCTACCGCTGCTGAAGAAATTCTAGACACCAGAGTACTAATGTCTAGAGCCGCCTCGTTGATGTAGGTGGCCGAATCACGGAGATTGCCAATCAACTCCGCTTGTTCGGCCGGACAGTCGGATTCAAAAGAAGCCTCTAATGAATCCGCCCAGCGCTCCATCGCTCTGGCAACCCAGCAAATGGCCATAGCCGGCCGTGCTGCCCCCCCTGCAAGGGAATAAGCGGACTTCAGGCAGATTTCTACCTTGCGGTCCGTAGCATCCTTAAGGGAGGACATGGATGGCATCGGCAATGTGGCACTACGGACAAGACGGGTCACGTGAGAATCCACCTGTGGAGGGGATTCACACTTAGCAAAATAATTATCCGCGAACGGATAAGCCACCGCCAGGCGTCTCTGCGGCTGGTATCTTTTGCCAGGTTGTTTCCACGCCTCCTCTAAATGGTCCACCAACTGGAAAGAGGAAAGACTGTGGCATCGCCCTTCACATCTTTGAAAAAGGCATACTTAGATTTAGCCGCTGGGGGAACTTCGTCCTCAATCACCAAGGCTGTGCGGACCGCCCGAATAAGTCCAGGAATATATACTTTGGACTTAGCATCAGCGTCCTTAGTATGGAAAGGTTCCTGATCGTAAGGATCCAGAATCTCCCCATCATCAGACGTCCCTTCGTCATCCTCATAAGGAGCGGACAGAGACGCCACCGGCCTTTTATGAGGCCGCATCACAGACTCCCCTTGCAACACATCCGACAAGTGCTGTAAAGAACTCGTCAGGGAGTTAACCCACGCTGGCTCCTGAGAACCCGGGAGCGGGGAAATAGGGAGACTGTGGGGTACCACCAATTGTCGTGGGAACCCCTGCATGGGTGACGACACCACAGACTGCTGGGACAAACCCATCGGAGTAAACGCGGGCTGCGGAGCTAACTGGCCCACTAAAGCTGTTAACGCCTGAGCGAAACAAGCCCAGGGCGGCTCCTGTACCGGTGCTGTAACCGTAATAGGCCGCGCCATGGACAACACTGCCGGCAAAGGCCCTCCGCGCTACCCTCCCCCTCCGCTAACGGTACTTTGCACGTGGTACACTGTAGCCGGAGGGGAAAATCACTTTCAGACATGATGGCACCACGTATGTGACCTCTCTCACCAATTAAGTATTAAATAGGCGAGAGACCACCCTGCAGCACCGCACCGCAAGGGCTTTAGCAGAAAGAACAGGGACAGTAATAAAGCTGACAGTTTAGAGAAGAATAGTTACAGGCAGCGCTAGCACAGTCACATACAATGCAGAGAAATAACAATTCCTGCACTAACAGCGCTGATCACTCAACTACACAGACACAGGGCCTGGTAGGACACAGCGCTGCATACACAGACCTGAGCCACAGCGGAGGAGAGGTATGCGGGGGGACCCAGACCACGATGCTTCCTTCCAGACTTCCAGCAGCGTTCACCATGCGTTGCAGAGAAGATGGCCGCCGAGGAGCAGAGAGAAGCTGGCCTGGGGGAGGAGCGCTGACACAGGACCAGTCAGCACAGTGCAGAGAGGGCTGTGTGCAGCGGGGGAGGCGCCGGCTGTGAGACAGGGAAGGCGCGCTCCCCTGGCATGCATTTAACCCCTGGGACGCCGCAGCGCTACCGCTCTGCTGCGGTCCGCTGTCCCAGGGGGTAGTGGAAGCGCAGGTTGGTCGCCTGGCTCCACGCTGCAGCCAGTCCCCAGGGAGCCCCCTGCCTGGGGACTTAGGACCATGTGATCAGCGGGGACCCACCGCGGGACCCCGCTGCTTACCTCTGTCCCCCTTGAATCCGGCCATGGTCCGGAGCATCTGGGGTCACCGCTAGCTGTGACCCCAGACGCCCACCAGCATCCCCGGATCAGTACCGGCGTTCTGGTACCGGCGGGGTGTAGGGAAGACAGCATGGACGTCAGGACTGACTGTCCATGCTGTTCATCCAGATGTGCAGCCACAGCTGCATGAAGAAAAAGCTTCAGGGGCTCTTCTAGCCCCCACTCCAACAGGTGCACCCGACTCCGGCCGGGCACCAAACTAAACTGAGGTGCCTTGGCCCGGGGGCGGGGTATAGGAGGGGGACCTAGTGCATCCTGGGAGGCTGAAAGCTTAACTCTTTGGTGCCCTGCGACTGACGTCACACCTATACCCCAAGGTATCCTGTGGATACCCTATGGACCCTGAAGTAGAAAATGAAATACAACTACCTATACTTAAAAAGGACCTGTCCCTGATGTGACACTTTCTTTGTCCCCAACCATTCATCCTACATCCTCTCTCCTCCATGTCACCACTGGCCTAAAGAATGAAGAGCGTTTATGTGCAGGAATGGAAGCAGCGATGCAGAGATAGAGAGTGGCTCAGTTTTGCATTTAGCTCAGTCACTTCTGGAGCGAACATTGGGGGTTAGGAGAATAATCAAAATAATAGGTGACCCTATACTTTATTATATATAACATTGCCTATATGATCTTATTAGCAGGTCTTTATTGGCTTAGTTTTAGGGGATGAAATACTAAGTATTAATCACTTGCACTGAATAAAACAGTAATTTAACAAATATAAAATCAACAAAACTGCCTTATTAAATATTTTCATGGTTTCAGAAGAATCTCCTCCCTCCCCTAGCATGAAATAATTCAAACCTTTGTCGTCCTGGATTTGGAGGATTCCTTGAGCCAAATGAAATGTGATACGGGACTCTGTGAGTGTCAGGTGTGATTCCTACACGTTGGCATCCTGCCCATTCTAAGAGGAGAGATGGAAGTGAAGTTAAAAAAAATGAATTAATTGAACAGAGTCTGTGTCATTGCTGTGTTTCAGCCATTGGGCCTGATTCACTACGGATCGCAATGTTGCGTACGCACGCAGTTCAACTGTGATAGCATGCTAATCCATTGTGATCGCAATGCAAACTCAGCACAACATAAGGACGTCCACTTTACCTTACACACATCCGTAATGGCTTAGCTATTCTGCTAAGCATCGGTACAATCGAGCATCATCGCAGCCTTACGCACACTTGCACAGGCCCTGACCATACTCAGAAATTGCTGACAACCACGCACGCTGTGGAGACCTCACACTGTGTATGGCATCGCAGTGGATAATTTATGTACGCCCCTGCAATGGCGTGCTAACGCACTCTGCAAGGGGTCTGCGTAGCTTCTGTGATTGCAGTCCCAATCGCAATAGCTAGTTCACACACTGCTATGCATACGCAAAACAGTGGTCACTGCCCTGTGCCTAGGCCCACCTGGGACAGGGGAGGTTTCCCCCGAAAACGGACTTCCAGGAATCTGCTAAGGGGCCAAGCTTGCCACCTCTGCCTGAATCTGAGCTCCAGGGGTGGGCAAGCAAGGTCCCCAGGCAGGGTTTCCTGGCCACAGAGGGGAAGCCCTTTTTGAACTCCCTGAACACAATTAGTTGGCTGCATTAGCCAATTTCCTATGCACCTCCTCATACCACTTCCAGGCATGAGGCTGCATAGGAGAACATTCTATTTCCCTGGAAGTGGGCTGGAGGGGATCCAGCAGCCCACAGAGGACTCTGGATCCCCTGGCCATCCAGTGAAATCAAAGGTAAGCGCAATTTTCCTTAAATTATACATTTAAAATCATATATTAAATATATACCTTTGAAATACATTTTTACATTGTACATACATGCACTCTGTGCCTGTGCCCAGCATCAGGCTTTAATCACTGCAGCTTGGATCCTGTGAGCCCAGCTCAGTGCTGCACATACACTTTAAATACACTTTATTGAGACCCATGTGTTGGTTATTTTGCGCTGGGGCTTTAACATTTTTGCTGGTGCCCTAATTCTCTGCACGGTGTCGGCGCTTCCGCCCCCCAGCATGCAGCTACACTGGCCTGCAGTGTTGCACGGGGGGGCTGGCTTGCTCAGCCCGGGACACTCGTCCCGGCTGTAGTGGCTTTCAACTGCCCTGGAGCGCAGGAAGCATTGCTCCTGTCCCAAGCGTGGAGCACTCAATGGCTCCTTACACACAGTACTCCTGGCGTCGCACCCGGAAGAAGGGGGGGGTTAACCCCTTCAGTGTTGCGGTCGCCATTACACATGTGGGGCCTCCAGCCGATTGCGTGCGCATTAGCAACTGCAATCCAACCTTAATCAGGCCCATTGTCTTTAACACATATGAGAACTCCTTAATAAAAGTCTAGGAAAACTGACTGTCCAGATAAAAAAAAAATTGAACAGTCTTTAGACCTCTTGCCGTACTTACCTGTTATGTCAAATACTTTGCCTTGCATCATAGCAAAGTAGGTGATCTTAAGTCCAAGCATACTAGATTCTGCCCAGAAATCTCCCTCTTCTGCAGAGTGCATTTTCCTACATTCAGCACAATAACGAGCACTTGCAGGATCCCGATCTATTTCAAATCTCCTGCCAAAACATACGGAGCTACTCAGTGAAAGGATAGAACATGTACTGGATTCTTCAGCTGTATAATATCCTTCTAGGCCAGTGCTTTTATCTACTATTATAGCATTAATATGAGCACTAAACAAAACCAGATTGAGAACAACAAGTCTATGGCATTTGTTCAATTGTGTTAAGACACACACAAAGGGACATTAATGTATTCATTATTTACCCAAGCCATTTTTCTAGCTAAGATAATGGTTTTTCAACACGGATTTTGTTTTTTCAAATTAACCTTTATAAATGGTTAATACATAATTCAAATTGACTGGAATTAATCAGCATCAACAAAGTATTGAGCAAAGGCTGTGAATACTTATGTACATGTGATTTATTTTTTTTAATTAAATTTGCAAATGTCTCAAAAAACTTTTTACACGCTGTCATTATGGGGTATTGTGTGTAGATTTTGAGGACAAAAATGAATTTTATTCCATTTTGGAAAAAGGCTATAACATAACAAAATGTGGAAAGAGTGAAGCGCTGTGAATACTTTCCGGATGCACTGTATGGCGAAAACCCTCCTTTGTTACATGTGCGCTCTAGTTGTATAGTTGGTGTGTGGCAGTGCTTGCTCACTGATCTGTTTATACCAGCCATGCCAAACATCCAGATCACAAAGTGAGTGAGCACATAAGGCTTACCAGGGGTGGCAAACTTATTCTACATATATACTAAATACACTCAGGTTCACCGAAATCCTGAACACCCTGTAAAAACATTTATCTGAAAAAGTACAAGAGGGAAATGAAAACAACAAAATTAAAAAAACAACATATTTCTGATCACCTTACGCATTAACTAAGTGAGAATAGTTTTACTGCTATGAGTAGGTATCCTTAGTACAGCAATGATTCCTAACACTAGACATGGCATTACAGCTACACAACGGTAGACTACATGCTTTAACAAAGCCTAGTTAAAGTGCAGTGATAAAGGCACAAAAAAACAACAAAAGCTTATGATGCCTTTGTGGAAGTGTCTAGGAGGCACATTCATAGCTCTTATCTAGTGTTTTCTGACAAGAATTAAGATTGACAGGAGATAAAGTTGGGCATGTAAAGGTGCGTATCCACTTGCCGACAGAGGAACATTTGAACGATTACGACATTGTAATCGTTCAGTCGTTCCTCATCCTGTAGGTGCCCACACTGAACGATATGGGCTATCTGTTGTTATCGGCAGATTGACCAGCATGTTCGGGCGATTATTGATGTCGGAAATGACTAGCGGGAGTGCGCATCGCTGGTCGTTTCCGACATAATACTGCACGATTTATGCACAATTAATAAGCGATTGAACTATATAGTTTAATCGCTCATTTTAATCAGCAAGTGGATACACGGCTTAAGACCTGAGAATGGAGCAGTCTTTTGTCGAAGCTGAATAATTGGCTGAGACAAGATCAGTTTAAAATTGGATCGCAGCGACGCCATCTTGGAAATGAGATCGCAAGACGCCATTTTGCGAATGGCCGCCTAAGCGCCATTTTAGATAAACTCACACTTTAGTACATGTGGCGATATTACTATTAGCATCATGTGATTGCATCTTTCACCATTTCTCATACACACATTAATAAGCACAATTGCGCTGTTAACTAGTCGCATATTAGCGAATGCATAAGATCCTGTATGAAAACGCTGAATATTAGCTTCATGCACACGCATCTGCCCCAAGTTAACTAGCGTCTTTACATCAAACCCCACATACTCACACATTACATATTCACATACAAGGTTCCATAAGCTATAAGGTATAAGATTCAAGTAGGCACATTTACTATAATTGCTATGAAATAAAGATTATTTCTTAACTAAGGTTTTATACGTGATAAGTAAGCCATGTTTGGTATTGTTCTGATACGTACTCTCTCAACAGTATTCCGGTAATATCGATGGAGAGATCGCAACATGCATTCTCAACTTATGGACCGCAGAGACTTCAAGCAACAAAATGTACATTATATGAACAACTGTTAGGATTTGCATGAGGCGGGAAACCAGAGACCACCAGTTGTTAGAGGCTGGATTGTGTCTATTTGAACCAACCTGTTAAATTCCTTGTAACATATGTCCTCTCCTTTAGGATCAATGGTATTAGCAACAAACTTCTCTATTGTGTTTTTTATTCCTGGGGGGTATAAATATGCTCTGACCCTGGTTTTCTAGTCTTCGTGCTGAATGCTGGACCAGAGAGCGCTGCGTATGTATAATTGTACTTGGGTCTGTATAATCTCTTTGCGCGAAGATTATATGAGGATCATAGCGTGTAACTGCTGTACTTTTACTTGAATAATACTTTGTGCTTTGGAACCACAGGTTCTAGGTCTGGAGTCTTTATTTACTGTATGACTGCGTACGCAAATTAGCATCATCCTTAGAGGTTTATAGGCAGGATATTAGAAGGTATAGGCAGGGGTATATAGAGGTTCAAAGGCAGTATCGTTACTTTCTAGAGCATTAACACAAAGTGGGAGACAACACGCTGCTGAGACTGCCATTGTATAAAGGTAATCTGTTAAAAATAAATTAGGATAAGACACTCTTGGGTGGAGACAGATTTTATATTGGGTAATGGATGTTACATTACATTCCTGCACAAAATGAAAGTCACCTTGGATCTCTAAGCTCACTTTTTACTCAGCAGGAACAGAGTGCGTCACAACTTGACATGCACTATAGCAATGCCAGTGATGTCACAACGGGTCAAATCAGTCTCAACTTTCTGATCTACATTAGATCCCATTAGGGCATTGCCCTAAGGAGGAGGAAAGGGAGTCAGCTGTCTGTAGTGGAGAGGTAAGTAATACTTTAATTTTATTAGAGCTGCTCTGGCAGACTAATGTAGCCAAAGCACAGTAATAATTGTGAACAGAAGCAAACTGATACAAATAACCAAGATGTATAATTTCCAGGTGCAAATATACGACGGTCATCAGCACTAGCACTGATTGGCTGATTACGAATGGACCACCCACGCCGATAGATGCTTTCTTTGTTGCTGGCTCATATAGTTTTCTGTGTGCGTGTTTTAACAATTTGTTACATTTGTACACTATCTGGAGTTGGACCTGCTGAATTACACAAGCTTTTTATACTCTGCTGAAGCCTAAAAGCGAATGTTTATTTAGCAAACAAATGATTATGCAACCTATACAGGAAGTACACCTGGAGCATATAATACTGGTGAACCACATACAAACTGCGATAGTTGACACTTTACATATATTTGCTACTGAGGCTTTTTAGTGAACCTGTGTTTTATACTTGCAAATTGAGTTACAAATGCATTAAAACTTAATTTAAGTAACTCTTCCACAAAGGATTATGTCTGACGACTGCATTGTACCTGTGTTTTCCCTGACACTTGCTGCACATCATGCTGTTCATTGCCTCCTTTAGATCGTCCTGCAGCTTGGTGAGAAACTCGTTCATAGATTTAGCCAGCTCAGTTTCAGACATTCGTTTACTGAAAAGGAAAATGAGCATTTGTGAGAGGAACACTCATCAGACCACACTTAACATTAATGGACAGCAGGAAAAAACTTTTTGATTAGTGTATTCTAGCGAGTTTTACCCTTCTTTTTCTTACTATATAGGTATAAAATCATTTTTGTATTATATGGCATGGTGGAAAATAAAAGCCTATGGCTGCGATTCAATTGTTACCGACGTTCCCTGCTGGGTGTCGTCTATACGAATAGGCACCCAATGAGCAATTCAATTGTTTCTCCGTTTGGGGGCTCTTTAGTATTTATTGCGGCTACAAGCACCAGTTTTAGCCTCGCACAGCTAAAGCATTGTTTAGGGCGCCGAAACAGCCATTTGGGCGCCCAAAAAAACGGGACTTTGCACACATTTCTTCTTGCACCTTAGGAGGCCGCGAGAAGAAATGTGCCCCCCACTGCAGCTTTAGGCGCCCCAAACAGATCAACAATTGAATTGCTCTGTCGGGTGCCTATTTGTAGAGACACCCAGCAGGGGACGTCTAACAATTGAATCACCCCCTATATAAGAAAAAATTTCCTCCCTCCACCATTCCATCCAATGTTGTATCCCAGAAGCGCAGCCCACTAATAGAACACTAAATTTATTCAGCCACTTCCTAAATGTATGTGGTTCATTTACTGATGTATACTTTTACAAAATAGACAAATTTTGCATTAGGATTTAAAGTTTCAGATTTGAAGGAAAAACTTGGCATGTTAGGTGAGGAAAACATACGCAACACACAAAAGTTTTGCCTTCAAATAACAAACAAAAAAAATCTCTGCTTTAAATCTCACCAAAAATAAACATTTCCATCTTATTAAATAAACCCCAATATGAGTATACTGTATTAGTAATTTGGCCTGGGTTTTACGCCACAATCAAGTGTTTATTGTCAACAGGAGCCTAAAGGTTTTTTGGTGACATCCAAAGCCTATGTTACAGCATGTTAACACACGTTTTAATACTTTGTACGCTGCCAGCCTTCTAAGATCTGGAGTCTCTCCCTCAACCCGGATAGTGACGGATACGGTTACCAGAATATAAGGGAACAATGAAAGGGGCTCCTGTGACATAGCAAATAAATTAGTTTAATTCACTTAAACAATCCTGTATCATGATGAACACCGACTGATCTGACAGGCAAAGTTTACTTTTGTTTCTTCAGCAAGATCAATGTATAATTTGTCAATGCCATCTATTATACACTGCTCAAAAAAATAAAGGGAAGACTAAAATAACACATCCCAGATCTGAATGAATTAAATATTCTTATTAAATACTTTGTTCTTTACATAGTTGAATGTGCTGACACCAAAATCACACAAAAATTATGATTAGAAATCAAATTTATTAACCCATGGAGGTCTGGTTTTGGAGCCACACAAAATTAAAGTGGAAAAACACACTACAGGCAGCTCCAACTTTGATGTAATGTCCTTAAAACAAGTCAAACTGAGGCTCAGTAGTGTGTGTGGCCTCCACGTGCCTGTATGACCTCCCTACAACGCCTGGGCATGCTCCTGATGAGGTGGCGGATGGACTCCTGAGGGATCTCCTCCCAGACCTGGACTAAAGCATCTGCCAACTCCTGGACAGTCTGTGGTGCAACGTGGCGTTGGTGGATGGAGCGAGACATGACGTCCCAGATGTGCTCAATTGGATTCAGGTCTGGGGAACGGGTGGGCCAGTCCATAGCATCAATGCCTTCGTCTTGCAGGAACTGCTCACACACTCGAGCCACATGAGGTCTAGCACTGTCTAGCATTAGGAGGAATCCAGGGCCAACCGCACCAGTATATGGTCTCACAAGGGGTCTGAGGATCTCATCTCGGTACCTAATGGCAGTCAGGCTACCTCTAGCGAGCACATGGAGGGCTGTGCGGCCCCCCAAAGAAATGCCACAACACACCATTACTGACCCACTGCCAAACCGGTCATGCTGGGGATGTTGCAGGCAGCAGAACGTTCTCCTTGACGTCTCCAGACTCTGTCACGTCTGTCACATGTGCTCAGTGTGAACCTGCTTTCATCTGTGAAGAGCACAGGGCGCCAGTGGCGAATTTGCCAATCTTGGTGTTCTCTGGCAAATGCCAAACGTCCTGCACGGTGTTGGGCTGTAAGCACAACCCCCACCTGTGGACGTCGGGCCTTCATACCACCCTCATGGAGTCTGTTTCTGACTGTTTGAGCAGACACATGCACATTTGTGGCCTGCTGGAGGTCATTTTGCAGGGCTCTGGCAGTGCTCCTCCTGTTCCTCCTTGCACAAAGGCGGAGGTAGCGGTCCTGCTGCTGGGTTGTTGCCCTCCTACGGCCTCCTCCATGTCTCCTGATGTACTGGCCTGTCTCTTGGTAGCGCCTCCATGCTCTGGACACTACGCTGACAGACACAGCAAACCTTCTTGTCACAGCTCCCATTGATGTGCCATCCTGGATGAGTTGCACTACCTGAGCCACTTGTGTGGGTTGTGTCTTGCTAATTGCCTATAATTTCCACCTGTTGTCTATTCCATTTGCACAACAGCATGTGAAATTGATAGTCAATCAATGTTGCTTCCTAAGTGGACATTTTGATTTCACAGAAGTGTGAATGACTTGGAGTTACATTGTGTTGTTTAAGTTTTCCCTGTATTTTTTTGAGCAGTATATATTATAGTAGGCTCATGTGCAAGAAAGGCATTATAAAAAAAAACAAAATGGGGTTTCTTGACAAAAGTGCATGCACTGCCTTATAAATAGCCACTATTACCTGTACTATTATTAGCATTCATTATTTTTTATTTATATAGTGACATATCCAGTTGCGCTATACAACTGGGAACAATACAGTAATAAAAGGAGACCGGGTAATAACAGACAGATAAGGAGAGAAGAGGGCCCAGTTCGCAAGCACAGGTTTGCCTGTAATTTTGCTTGCTTTCATGGAACTTTTTCTATATACATCTAATTATATGAGAGATTATTCTTCTTGACAATGTGCCATGGCAATATTTGGCTGTACTGTACAGCATATTGCTGTAGCCAGACATTGCTAATTTTTCTACACACTTCTATGCGGTGTATGTGAAAATTAGTAATTTTACTGGTTATTAAGTGCAATTGCTCAACTTTGTGGCCATTGCAGATAACTGAACTCCCTTCTAATGTCAGGTTAGAGTGCCCCTTCTCCTACTCACAGTTCATACTCTTTCCTCTTGTCTGGGTTGCTGACAATATCCCAGGCAGCACGTAAAACTTTAAAAGCTTCTTCTGCTCGAGGGTGATTATTTTTGTCCGGGTGGACCTGTCAAAATTAAATAAAAATTAAAAAAGGTCTTGGCATCAGAGGATGGAAGAACATTGGGAAGATGGTGAATAAAAAGGAAATAAAAACACTGTGAAACAAAGATCCTTTTCATGGCACTTTTTTATTTAATAAAATCATCAAAATCTAAAAGCTGCTGTCAAAGAGCCTGCAAGTCTCCTAATATATGACAAAAACAACTAAAGACAGCACTAAATTATAAACTATATACAAAATGATAAAACAAACAATAAAGAACTGATCCAGTCTCAGGTGAATCAACACTTCGAATACAAAACAGCTCAGTTTGTGGCGCACAGACTTCAACATGGATAAAATGTATTCTACTATTCTAAGAGAATAAAGTAAACCACTAAAAAATGAAGATGATCAATGCAGTTAGAAAATAGGTTCAAAGTATTGCCAATAATCACATAGGGCCTGATTCAGAGGTGGCTATAAATCCCCTCAGGGTTGTGTATTTGTGCGCAGCGGTACAAAAAAGTTATGCTAATGCCACAGTCACTGTAGTTTGTATAGGGATGTCCACTGCCAGCACCACTTTGTATGCTGCTTGCATACAAAGACACAGCAACAGTCGCACCATCACCGTTCTGAGCAACCCTGTCCTTCTGAACTAAAACGCCAGGGCCAGTACAAGTACTACATACAAGAACACAGTCACTAGCTGCGTTTTAATCGCCACCCAGTTTCCTCAGACAAAAGTTAATCATTCTGCGTCCAAATCCTCACTACGACCAGTGGCACATGAACAGTGCAATGCAGACACATGCACAGTACAAAGAACATTGGCCAACTGCAAAAACAATGTCCCAGAAGCTTGTAGTAAAGACTTTATTATGAAAACAGTCACCAGTGTCCCTATCACTGAGTATTTTTAAAAAGTACACTAGTATGTAAACATGGATAAATTTGAACAAAATGAAGACCTATAGCAGAGTAAGTACTTGCAGTTTGGCAGAGGTTTCATAACAGAAGATTCCCCACACGTTTATGGGACATTACTGTACACGGTTTTATATGTATTCATAATTCATTACTGTTAAGTCAATTCATCATTTAAATACTTTGTAGAACCAAATAACTCCTCTTAGGGCCGGATTCAGCAGCATAAGCAATAGCGATTACAAACGCAGTCCAGCGATTGCCATTGCACATCCCGCACCACGCATGCGCAGCGATCACATTAAGATTACGGACGCACAAAGGAGTCCATCGCAAAGTGAGTGACAGGCTGTTAGCATTTGGGGGCGGTGATGGGGGAGTGGTCAGAAAAACGCAGGCGTGCCTGTCCATTTGAACGCCATTTCATGGGCGTGCATAAATTAGCCACTGCGATTGCATACACAGTTTGAGAGTCCACTGCGTGCGACAAGTCTTGCAGTGTCTGCGGCTGATCATATCTGCTGTAAATGCTGTGTGAGTGGTTGATGTACATCGATGGTACTGATGTTTATGCAGAAGAGCGACAGTGGGAGTCTTTATGCCAGCTGAGCTTTAGCAAGCATTAGCATATTTTAGAAGCTGCGCTCCGTGCGAACTTTCAGTTGTGCTCGCAATTGCAAACCGTACTGAATGAGGCCTTTAAGCCTAATTGTGTCATTGTTGCCAATACTTTGTATCCAGTTTCCCACTGCAGTGAATGTAATGTTTTAATGATGTTATTAGAACAAAAATTTTATTTTAACCAGGATGAAGTTGTGCGTCACTAACTGAACAGTTCTTTAATAGCTGTTGAGCCACCTAGCAGTAGACTGTAACTTTTTGTTTTGTTTGCTTTATAGGCACACAAGCATTAGGGGTGTGGTTTTAAGTTCAAAAATATATGATGCAGCGCTGACGTTGCGGCTTCTAATGATGCAAGTTTTTCACGTATACCAGTTTTAGAATGGGTAAACAGAACCTTTATAATTCACAAAATGGGCTGCTGTATGAGCCAGCTCACGGGCAGAAATTGGAGTTATCCTCTACAAATCTATGGGGGGGAATTAACTTCACTTTGCGGGGATGTAGCTCCTGGGTCACGTGCCCATAGCTATTCAATTGACTGCATCACGCACCTTATCTAGTGTTCACTCTAGGTCCAGCGCCAGCCCCTACACCGCCGTTTTCCCCACCTGTGGGACACTGCGACCCGCAGGTGGGGACGGCACCCGCAGGCTGTTTCAGTGGGGTGCCGGAGGGCAGGGTGCTTTTTGCCCTTTAGAAATAGGGCAGGGCATGGCACCCCGCTAAAACAACCTAGCGGGTACGCTATTACCGCAACTAATGCCCAGGGCTTAGTTTTGGAAAACTGCATCTTAAGTGCTGGGCACGATGCTGTTAACGCACGCTATAACACTGCGAGCACTTAACCTGTGAGCTCGATCCCCGTGAAAAAAATTTAAATTCCCTCCTATGTTTTTTTTTTAATAGTAGTACATTAATTATTGCACACAAACCAACGTACATAAAAAAAATTTAAGTTATAATACTGGAACTAGTTACTATCGTCATATCATCCGAAATGAAAGTCAGAGGCTCCAATAAGTAGTATTTTAGGTAGTAAAAACTAAAGCAGATGCTTTATTTCTAATTAACCCAATGGTGGTAACATTTTCCATACTTAAGTCATGTACAACAAACTCATACAATTATGTGCAAGCCACCTGTGAAAAAAAAGGTATAAAAAAAAAAAAAACTAACTACATAGTATGCACTTGGTTAACAAGGATGCAAAGTTAAAGGTTATTTTGAGCTTGTAAAGGACTCTAGGTCATTACATTTTTATTGTTCCATAACACAATTTACTAAAGGATGTCCACAGAAATGTTCATGCATTTCCCTTGCCCCATCTAGCATACAACATAATTCTGATGCCAGTCAGTGCATTCTAGCACAGAATTACTCCTTCAGGAATTTGTGTCAGTCATGTCTTTTAGCCTCAAGGTAAAGCAAAATAATTGGACCAGCCCTTTGCACTGTTAGCATATTGCGGAATATGTCTCCTTTCTCTCATTTGCATACACATACAGTTTACGGTCTCCGGGAAGTTAAGTATAAACTGAAAGTGGCAGCTTAGAAACAAATGCTTGCAAACATTAGCAACCTACAATCAAATCGAACTCTTACCAATACAGCCAGCTGACGATAAGCCTTCTTGAGCTCTGTATCAGTAGCGTCCATCTCT
Organism: Taudactylus pleione; assembly: GCA_031769625.1. Taxonomy (NCBI): domain Eukaryota; kingdom Metazoa; phylum Chordata; class Amphibia; order Anura; family Myobatrachidae; genus Taudactylus; species Taudactylus pleione. The sequence goes on from JAUIMM010000129.1 coordinate 3,412,391, forward strand.
ACTCTCAACACCTGAAATGGATTTAAGTCCTCCTCCGGAACGTCAGCCATAGTCAGTAGACGTTCTACTTCATCCCTGGGCTGGAAGCGGCCACTAGGTGATCCTGCTGAGGCCCATGTGTTTTTTTTATCGGTCCTTAACCTGGAAGGCCAAAATTTCCCTGTCCATCTGCTGAAAAGGTTGATTAAATACCTAAAGGTCCTGTTTTGCATCACTAAGGCCCTAATCCTATGTAATTTTGTGGAAAGCCAGGATCTCCAGTTGCTATCTGCTCCTACCTTGTCCAATCTTTTCTTAATATACTGCCAACAAATCTTTGAACAACGCACTGAAAGCATAAGCAGCAGGAAAAGCAAAGCGCACAACATCTTCAGCACACGCAGGATCCATAATCCACATGAGCAAATGAGAACCCAGAAATCCTTAGTTCGTTGTTGCACCCACATACCAAAGGTCCACAATTGAATTTTCAAACTGCCCAAGTCACGAGCAGGCAACCATAACCTGATATACAGCATCATGCCAAGTGACTCCACACATTCACCAATCAACAGCACCAAATCTATAAGCACCTGGATACAGTAATTTGAAAACTGAAGCAAGGGCTGGGGAACTAGTGATCTGATCTGATGTCTTCCATCACCATGGCTTTTTTTGCGACCTAGTTTGTGCTTGCTGCTAGAGGACGGAGGTTGACGGCCATCTTTCCTAGATACATCTCTGTTATTGTTACGGGTTTTACCCCTACGCCCTCTTCTTCCACCGGATGCCCTGCAAGAATCCTCCTCCGCCAGTTTCCCACTGTATTCATCTTCTCCTTCGTCCAATTCCAATGGCTGCTCCTGGTAGCAAGAAAACTGGGGACAATCCTGGCTGCAGTTGCGGTCACCAATACCAGAGTACGTGCCCCCAACTGATCCTACACTATCCCTGATACACTCACAATCGGAGCGGAGAGGTAACGGCGATTCTCCACCAATACAACTTGCACTTTCTTTTTGAAGATTGGAGCCATCCAAAAAATCAGTGATAACATTTTCTCCATCAGAAAGAAATTCTCTAGTCCATACATCTCCAGCCATCTCATGTGTAGTGTTACCATAGTCATGGAAGAAATTGTTCTTAGGCACAAATGAGGTTTGGTCTCTGCCTGATGGCGCTTCTGGTGTTCCTGCACCACTCTGCTCTGCTCTTACACTTGCAGGGAGGCTACAGTTGCTTCCTGGTATGGGGAAATGCGCTGCATTCCTCTCCTGTGCGTCACTAATGAGGGAATATGCTGTGGCTCTGCCGTCACGGCTTTCTGTACTTCTTCGAATTTGCTTCACCATCTTTTTTTGTCCCGTCAGGGGGCAATGAGATGCTAGGTTACTGCATTCATGGCGACTCCTTTATCCTGCAAGATATAAAAACAATAATGTTTCCCCACGTTGATCTTTTCGGGCGTTACGCCCGGCAGAATCCTTCAGCCGTCCAGCACCGTGACGCGGCCCGCGGCCGAAGGTCGCGCTGCACTGACGCCTGATATAGACACGTCACTGCTGCGCGACTTATTGGCTACGTCACAGCGCCGGGCGCTGACAGACTGGTCTGGAGGGAGGAGAGCGGATCCCTCCCCCAGTATAAAAGGAATGGCGCGGTGACTGAGGAGAGTGCGCTGCCTGTGTGTCCCGTCCCTCTCTGCGGTACAGCAGCCGCTTGTTTGTTACTGCTCCTTATGTGTAACCAGCAAGTTGGGCAGCATCAGCGCTGGCTATCTGTATTCATCCAGCAAAGTGGGGCTTTATCTGGGCAGTGCTGACTATATGTATCCAGCCAGCAAAGTGGGGCAGTATCTCATACCCTCCAACATTTCACAACTAGAAAAAGGTACACTTGAAACACCAGAGGTGCGACTTTGCCACCTAGGGGCGTGTTAGCTAGAGGCGTGTCTTGCCCCATTGGTTGTGTCTTTACCTTTAATAATTGCTAAGAAGTTCAATAAGCTTAAATAAATGAACATTTATTTTATTGTACTTAAAATAGAACTCTGTAAATGTACAAAATATATAAACCTAATCATAAAAGCATTTTCTGCTACTGCATCAATGTCAATTATTATACAGAAGCTAGATAACAGGGCTTATTACAACAACAAAAACTGACAACTCTATGTATAGTCATAAAAACATCTGCAGATACATAGAAGACACTCGGGTATTCAATATGGGAGCGAAAACACAGTTTTTGCGTTAATATCGAACTTATGATGTCATTATCGCAGGTTTTAATTTTACACCGTATTCAATTTCAAAGACTTTTCGCAGGTTCGAAAAGTCTTTGATAAAAAACGGGGATAACTTTTCACCATTGAATAGGTGTCGTGCAGAATTGGAGTTTAGGGGTGCAGGCTTAAAAAAAATAGCCTGCACCCCTGGGAATGACATTTAAAAAAACTGTGTCAAAAAAAGTTTTAAAAAAATAGGGACACCCCAAAAAATGAATGTCAAAAATTGTTTAACAATAGGGAAATAGGTTCAGGGCTATTCTGCAAGTATGCGGCAGGTGTTTTCTAGAATAGATTTATACCGGCAGGTGCACAATTGCAGAATTTTTAAAAACTTACTTTAGGGACTTAAAAATATGCTAGTACCCATTTTCATGTACCCCAAATTTGATGGGACCACTTAAAAAAATGAAAAAAATAAGTGCTCTTCTGCAACACTTCTTCAATGTCGGGAAAAAACACCTGCTGCGGCTATTTAAATCCCCGACTTTAATTTAAAGGCTAAAACGGGGTACCCATAGTGATCCCCCATGTTTTTACAACTTTAGGGGGGTCCTACAATTTTTTTAAGGAAAAATTCGTAACTTTACGCAAATCCAACTTTGCAGGCTCCCGTTTTCGTTAATTTCATATTGAATACGGGGATAAGCGGGCGCGCGCCCGATACTTTAACGCAGGTAAAAGCTCCGATATGAAACGTAAACTTCGACAGCGAAATTTCTGTTTCATATTGAATACACCTCACTGTCTTGAATCTTAAGTACTTGCTTCTATTCTTGATGTTAAACTCTTGTAAGTTGCAGACTTTGCCATTTGCAGCAGATCCCCTGATGGTGACCACTTTGTGCACAGTGTACTCTTAAATACATTAATTTTGGAGGCCGACACAGCACAGAGGTTGTTCCTGATGCCTGTAGAGTCTGCATAGGCTACATCTGAAGAGTGACCTTCCACCGATTTCCCAAGAGAACTTCGTACCTCAGTTGTGTTCTTGACCATACTAAATATACCTTCACAGAAAGCATTGCTATGTGGAATGGGCAGAATATATTTAGCTAACTGTGAAAGCAATTTAAATTGGGGCTGCCCAGTTGCTGGTTCTGTAAGCTCTGCTACATCATGCCAAAATGTATCAATTCTCTCCTCTTCAGAGAATATGGGTAGATCCAGGGAAGTTTGATAGAATGTAAACTCCATGAGAAGTTGGTCAGCTTTGTTTGAGGGAATAATATTCGGGAAATTTTCTATTAATATTTCAATCATTGAAGAAGTGGATGTCAACCTAACTTTGGGATTAAAAACAGCAGCAGCCTTCAAAACAGGATTATTGAGAGGGAACTTTTGTTTCAGGTAGTTCAGTGACTTCTCAAAAAATCCTCTCACCTCAGAATAAAACTTGATTGCTTCTGAGGATCCAGCAAGATTTTCCTTCCTTATCAGCTGAGTTGCAGAGAAACCAATAAACAAATCTTCATCAGGCTTTTGTAATTGTTCAGTGATGGTAATATCAAGTAAGTTTCTGCTGTTTTCCACAATAACAGAAGGTTGCATCAAGCATCCAAGCAAATCTCAGTAAAGTTTCATCATAGCCGGGTGTAGCCGATGTATCATTGGATCTTCATGTTGAAACAGTGTGTTAAAGTTTTCAAACCTGGGCATAACCATGCAAAAACAAAATATATAACTTGTAGACAGGGTTCTTGAAAATCTTCACCAGTCTTCTCTCCCTGGCCATTGTCAAAGCTGAATAATTGAGTGAGACAAGTTCAGTTTAAAATTTAATCGCAGCGACGCCATTTTGGAAATGAGATCACAAGACACCATTTTGTGTGGTCAGCATTAATTCAAGTTATAACCCATTAACTAAGAACAGATGGCAATGTTTTTGTTAACACCAAGGGCAACAGGAAAAACCAGCTTTCTAAGTAGATAAGGAGAGACAATGGGTATTTTTACATACAAATTGGGAATCCCGGGATGCAGATAAAGTATAGTTGTGGCAATTGTAATATAATATCTACACAATTGGATTTGCCTGAATACTAGACAAGATGTCTCCTAATCCCATAGTTTGAGGTGATAATACATTTGCACTTCACACAAGTGTCTGTGAGAACAAAAGAGGTTTTGTTTTCCTTTGAACACAGCAGGTAGGGGCCTGCTGACAGAGGGCATGTCGAATTACAACCCTCAGCCATCCACACTGCTGGAGGTTCACTTCGTGTATGAGAGATTATGCACTTAAATCTCACCCATTAATAACTAGCGTCCTTATATCAAACCCCAAATACCCACACACTACATATTCGCACATAAGGTTCCATAAGCATCAAAATGTATGATTCAAGTTGGTTAAGTTAGTTTAAATGCTAAGAAATAGAGGTTTTTGATATCTAAGGTATTATATATGATAAGTAAGGTATGTTTGATCTCGTTCTGATGCCTACGCTTTTTACAGAATCCCGGTGTTATCGGTGGTGAGATCGCATCATGCAAACTCAAGTTATGGATCGCAGAACTTATAAGCAACAAAATGTTTTAGTTGATGGAATGTTACAGGAGGCGTTACCAGAAAGACCCCGGCTGTTAGAGGCAGGAAAAGTCTATTTGAAACAACCTGTTAAATGTGTCGTTACATATGCTCCTCCTCTGGGAACCAATGAGATCAGCAGGAAGTTTCCCCTTTGTCCTGTTTCAGTCTGGGGGGGGGAATAAATACATGTGTCCAAACACTGGTTTGGGAGTTCATGCTGAATTTTGGGTGAGCTGAGGATATCTAGTCAGAAGTCTATCTCTGGATCCAGAGGCGCAGCGTATGTATAACCGTACTTGGTCTGTATTATTTCCTTTTACGCCTAACTTGTGTATGTATAGATTGCGTGTAACTGACTGTACTTTTACCTGAATAATACTTGTGCGTTGGAACCACAAGATTCCACTCCTGTCTTTATTTGCGGTCATACTGCGTACGCAATTAGCGTTGTCTTAGAGGTTTTTAGGCAGGGTTTTGTCTTAGAGGTTTTTAGGCAGGGTTTTGTCTTAGAGGTTCTAGGCAGGTGAATCTTAGAGGTTTATAGGAAGGAATATATTAAAAGGTTTATTTACAAATTTAACAGTGGGGGCTCATCGGTTTATCACACTATCTGATACACAATAACACTCGGTCATTCCTCTCTCAGCAAAAGGGTGGAGGCGCCTTTTGAGAGACGCATTAGTCTTTCATTACCACAGTGTTGCTGAGAGCGTACTGCCGGTTATTGTGTAGAGGAAGCGCTGATTAGAATCCAGGGACAAGAGAGGAAAAAGTTTGTTTTCCTCTGTTGATAGAACCTTGTGTTTAGAGGGGTGCTGCAGTATTTGCGTACGCAGCTAGAATGCATTTTTGCGTACGCAGTAAAAAAAAGTAATTATACGCTTGTGTGGTAGTCGCATAATTGTGTATGCGGGCGATCGCACAAATAACGTATACGCACTTCCGGTTCTGCTGCCACGTGTTTGAACAAAGCCATTGAGGTTTACATTTTTTTTTTTTTTTCTATCTACCAATATCTGGGTTAAACGTTTATTTTCTGCGCAGAGAAAAAAAGTGTGTAACAGTGTGTGTATTGTTGGTAGGGGTAATTTATTCCCTAATGTTAAGGGTACCGTATGATCCTTAAGGGCTAGGTGCAAGGGTTAGCCTAGTCGCTCGGTAAGCAGCTTTACCGTTCTAAACACAGTAGCAGGTGTACATGTTGTCTTTGTTGTATAGAGGTGCGTGAGAGTGGCCGACATATAAACTCTCATAGGTCTGGAAGTTACCTTACTAAAGCTTATCCGGGTCTGGAAGTTGCCTGTTTCAAAACTTATCTAGGTGTGGAAGTTGCCTTACGAAATCTTATCCAGGTGTGTGGGCGCCGCCGACTTAAATCGTTCACAGGTAAGTGAAAGTATCTTGATTGTCTTTCACCAGCTTAAATGTTTATTGAAAAGCGTAGGAGTTGTCTCAGAATGGGAGCCATGCAAACAGTAGAAATGTTAAGCAATGATGTGCTGCTAATGGAAGCTCCAATTGGATCAGCCCGTCGTATTATGCATACTAAGTACGGTACTTATGCAATAAGGTATTGTGATATATGGTTTAATATGACGAGAAAGAGTGTTAGTCCGTTCCCCAGAATTGGTAGTTTTGATAAAAATGTGTTAGATAATGTCCAGGATCACATCAGTATGGTGAGATCCCGAGAGAAAAAGATTAAGTATTTTGAATGTTTAAAAATATGGCAGCATGAAGGGGATGCTTGGCTTAAAAATGTGCAAACGACGCAAACTAGCGTTGCGAACGCATTGCCAGAAAATACATCCACGACGCTGAGATGCAATACGAGCGAGTCGCAAATTGGCGCGCACGTGCGGTAAAGTAGCGTAGTGGAGAGTATTGCCAGCAGTTCACGCTCACCTCCCCCACCTTATGTGGATGGAGGTGCAAGTACGGTTACCAAAAATACCAATAAAAATGTAACAAGCAACTTGTACCCTCTCTTAAGCAACCATAAAGAAAGTGTTTATGATATGGATGATGAGCCTATTGTAATGTCTGCCATTTCCCATGCTGTGCAGATGCTAGATGCTGCATCACCACAATCATGGGTGGTGCCGCCATCTCCATCGGTAACAGCAAGGGAAGTGTTAACACACTCTGCACCCATAGAGGAAGTTGTTAATACCGTACGTAGCAGCAGCAGATTAAACCCCCAGCCAGGTAATCAGGTCAAAGGTAGCAACGCTGCCGGTCTGCATCCCATTCGGACAATAACTGTTCCGAATGGAAATGCAGATGCAAACAGTGTAGTGCCCACGAGGGAAGTAGTGATGCATTGTCCTTGGACAAGAGCAGAACTGAATTCCATCATAAATGATTTCCCCAATCCCAAAAAGGAACTAGCCAAATGTCAAAGATTTTTGAGAAATTTGGGTAGTTCTCATGAGCCCACTAATAAAGATTGGCGTGTAGTGTTAAGGGCCTGCCTGCCACACAATACCGACGTGACAAAATTTATCACGGACTGTGTATTGGATGGTGACGTTCCCTTAACAGACCAAGTAAACCAAGGTAACATTTCCCGCATTGTGACTCAATTGGGTGTATATTTTCCAGTAGTAGTTAACTGGAACAAAATCTTCACAATTAAGCAAAAGGAGATTATTGCGACCGGGCTCTGCAGGCTATCACCCAGTACACTGGGATAGAAGATATTAAAGATAGCACTCACCACAGGGGAATGATAGTCACGGTACTCATGGACGGTCTGAAAGACGATTTAAAGATTCGGGTTCAGACCTCACAACCTGGCTGGAGGGGACTTACAATAGATAACCTCATAGAGTCTGCCATAGAACATGATAAAAACATCTCCAAAAAGAGAGCGACCCAGAGCGAAAAACTAATGGCTGTCAGTATACAAGCTCTGGAAGGAATGACAATAACATCACAGCCAACCGACACACCTGCACCCACACACACACCTGCACCTGAACAATTACATGTCCTCACCAATCCCACACCACAGCAAACACATCCTTACCCCACATATCATACACAACCACAGGTCCCATACTCATATCCCCCGCAATATCCTTACCCTCCCTATCCTTACACATACCCACCACCTTTCCCTCTTGCTCAAATCCCACAACAATCTTTTCATCCACCCCGTTCAAAATTATGTTTTAACTGTCACCAAGTGGGACACGTAAGTAAGTACTGCAAAGCGAAGAACACCATACAGGAACACGAGTTTCCCACGAGTTCATAGGTAACCCCAGTATCTTCTCCCAGGCCTTATATGACTGTTTATATTTTTTTTCAACCTATCAATGGATCTGTTCTAATGTAAAATGTGGATGATTTATTGTTGTATTTTGGGTCATGTTTAAATGATATTAAACTGTTGTGCTTTATCTCCCACTCATAGGACACAAGGTTGCTAAGGATAAACGGCAGCCATGCCAGGCTGAGGTCGACTACTCGGAAAACTATCCAACCCAGCAGCACAGGCATTATTTAGAGCAGTAGCTATTAATAACAAGATTTAATTGCAAGAACCTGTATGCAGATACTATATCCCTAGAATTACTAAAAGTGATAGGGGGACTTATTTTACAGGTGACTTTTTCCAGAACATGCGTAAGATGATGGGTAACAACACTAAGATTATCCCAGACTGTCTTTTCCTTTATTCGCCCCCCCCCCCCTTTGAGATACTGTCCAAACAGGCAGCCTCATGTGAAAAATTGATAATGAGGTTACTGTGCAGGGTCTCACGAAGATGAATGAGAATAACAGAAATTGGAAGTGTTATTAACTAACATGTCTAATGCAACCTGTCATGATGTCAAATCTGGTGGAATTTGTTATGATCCAAATTTTTTTTGTAGCTCAGGTTGTTTGACTGATCGGTGGAAAGGTCCGTATCTGACGATACAGCATCCTCAAAGGGTGGCCAGGGAAGATACGTGGATCCATTCTGCTCACTATAGGGAGGTTAACCAACCGGTGGAGATACAAGGCAGAGACAAGGCCGATAACGTGGACCTGTCGATTGCGAGCTTGTGCCGGAAGGATTAAAAAGGTGACGGTGAGATATCTGAGCTAAAGAAATGTGTAGATCAGTGCTTCAAGCAATGGAGTGGTCTGCTGTGGTCATCCTAGTTCTTTTTTTTTCCAGAGTTTTATTTTTTTTGTCATGATGATCTGTTTGGGGATGCTCGGTGTCTGTGATGGGGGACCAATAAAGGAGATGTGAGCTGATGGCGGAGCTGATGGAGTGGAGTCAGGAGGAGGAGTGCTATACCAAATCAGGGGAGTGCCGGTCCAATTTCAGGACAGTAAATTGTTGTGAAAATGTGAATAACAATAATAAGGAAGAACTGTAATTCAATCCTGAGTTATGACGTAGGGTATAACAATGTAGCCTGAGTTTGAGTGGTCGTGCATGGATATAACGTTTATGTTGTTTTAAGTCATCTTAGGTAATGCAGTCCCAACCCCTTCCAAGGCTCTCCTTATAGGATAGGTGCATCCCCACATCTTTCCAATGATCCCTTAAGGATCCGCGGTGTGCGTATAAGGGCAGTTTTATGTCCCTCCCGGAGACGCATTATCTGAATGGTTCAAATGACCATACTGTGTCATACCATAATAACATTGAACGGTATATTCTCATGCATGGCTAAACAGATTCAAATTAGGTTGTGATAGCATGTTGTTTGCTATCAAAGGGTGGACTGTCAAAGCTGAATAATTGAGTGAGACAAGTTCAGTTTAAAATTTAATCGCAGCGACGCCATTTTGGAAATTAGATCACAAGACACCATTTTGTGTGGTCAGTATTAATTCAAGTTATAACCCATTAACTAAGAACAGATGGCAATGTTTTTGTTAACACTAAGGGCAACGGGAAAAAACAGCTTTCTAAGTAGATAAGGAGAGACAATGGGTATTTTTACATACAAATTGGGAATCCCGGGATGCAGATAAAGTATAGTTGTGGCAATTGTAATATAATATCTACACAATTGGATTTGCCTGAATACTAGACAAGATGTCTCCTAATCCCATAGTTTGAGGTGATAATACATTTGCACTTCACACAAGTGTCTGTGAGAACAAAAGAGGTTTTGTTTTCCTTTGAACACAGCAGGTAGGGGCCTGCTGACAGAGGGCATGTCGAATTACAACCCTCAGCCATCCACACTGCTGGAGGTTCACTTCGTGTATGAGAGATTATGCACTTAAATCTCACCCATTAATAACTAGCGTCCTTATATCAAACCCCAAATACCCACACACTACATATTCGCACATAAGGTTCCATAAGCATCAAAATGTATGATTCAAGTTGGTTAAGTTAGTTTAAATGCTAAGAAATAGAGGTTTTTGATATCTAAGGTATTATATATGATAAGCAAGGTATGTTTGATTTCGTTCTGATGCCTACGCTTTTTACAGAATCCCGGTGTTATCGGTGGAGAGATCGCATCATGCAAACTCAAGTTATGGATCGCAGAACTTATAAGCAACAAAATGTTTTAGTTGATGGAATGTTACAGGAGGCGTTACCAGAAAGACCCCGGCTGTTAGAGGCAGGAAAAGTCTATTTGAAACAACCTGTTAAATGTGTCGTTACATATGCTCCTCCTCTGGGAACCAATGAGATCAGCAGGAAGTTTCCCCTTTGTCCTGTTTCAGTCTGGGGGGGGGGAATAAATACATGTGTCCAAACACTGGTTTGGGAGTTCATGCTGAATTTTGGGTGAGCTGAGGATATCTAGTCAGAAGTCTATCTCTGGATGCAGAGGCGCAGCGTATGTATAACCGTACTTGGTCTGTATTATTTCCTTTTACGCCTAACTTGTGTATGTATAGATTGCGTGTAACTGACTGTACTTTTACCTGAATAATACTTGTGCGTTGGAACCACAAGATTCCACTCCTGTCTTTATTTGCGGTCATACTGCGTACGCAATTAGCGTTGTCTTAGAGGTTTTTAGGCAGGGTTTTGTCTTAGAGGTTTTTAGGCAGGGTTTTGTCTTAGAGGTTCTAGGCAGGTGAATCTTAGAGGTTTATAGGAAGGAATATATTAAAAGGTTTATTTACAAATTTAACACCATAGGGAAACTTTTTTGTGTTTTGTCCATCTTCTGTCGTTTGGAAGAAGGGGGTTCATCAATGTCTTCAACGAGTGGGTCACAAAATAGCAGCGAAGTCCATCCCAGATGGCAAGGACACGTTCAAGTGTGCGAGACATACTTAGCCAACGAGTAGACATGTTTTAGCACTTTTCTTATTGTTTCATTGCAAAATGCAATATCTTCTCTTAGCAACTCCTTTCTTTTGGCATTTTTATCAAAATGGTAGAAAATATCCACTAGAAAATCTTGTGGATCAAATGACAAAGCCTTTGCTCCCTGTTTTGCAGCAAGGTGGCAAGCACAGCCTACTCCATAGATCTCTCCACATGTACGCTTGTTCTGGAGCAATTTAAGGACTCCCCTGTGCTTGCCTATCATGACAGATGAATTGTCTGATACAAATGCTGCACAATTGGTGAGGGCTTGCCTACCGCAGGGTTTTGTCGCAAGCCCGATGGTCGCGATGGTCTTGACCATCGTGACCATCATCATGGACGCTCGCATAAACTGTGGGTGGTAACCCACAGCTATGCGAGCGCGTCCAGGAGGACGCACCAAAAAAAAAAAACCCTGATTCAGAGCGGGCGCTCGTTCAGAGCATCCGGCTCTGAATCAGGCCCTAACTCCGGAATTGGAAAGACATCTCTAAACAGTTTCTGCAATGTTTTTTGCATCTGCAAAGTTTATTGTGTGCATGTCAAGAAATAGAGTCCTAATGAACCCATCTGCATGTTCGTATGTTATCAGTATTGGGAAGTATTTCTCATCGATATCAGACCCTCCATCAGTGCTAAAAGCATACCATTTTACTTTTTCTCTGGATTCTGTTATCAGCTGTTTTTTTACTTCACTAATACTTTCCTGTCCAATGCACTGAATTAAGTGACTAGCCTTTGTGTCCACATGAATATCGTTTTGCTATCTCACTGTCAGGGAACATCTTGAAAACCATCTTATTGAAGCTGTCATTCACTGCAAATGGTAAGTTATGCTGCAAGACAAAACCTTGAAAAAGAACCTCTGCTTTTATTGTAGCGTCATTTGTAGGGTTCTGTGGTTTGGCCCAGACATTCGTCAGAGCTTTTGATGAGGCTAAACCCTTATTCAGTTCTGCTTATGACTTGTGCTTGACAGTGCTTATGTGAACTTTCACATCATTCATTCCTCCATGAGAAATAGAGAAATCACAAGCACAGTGCTCACAAAATGCATACTTTACTCCTTTCCGGGAAGCTTTTATGAAATCCCTACCACTAACAGAATAAGAGGCCTTAAAAGGTATTATCACGTCGTGCTGCCTTGGTTTCAGACATTGGCCCTCATTCAGAGCCACTCGCTATCGGCAGTACGCTCGTTCCGAGCGATGTTCACACATCTGCGCATGCGTACGGTTTTTAGTACGCATGCGCGAACCAGTCAGTGCGGCCGAAAATCATTTGTACGCTATATAGCGAGTGCCTGCTATTTTGAGTGACAGAATGAGGCGTATGTGGGTGGTAACAGGGGAAGGTGCTTGAAAACGGGGAGTGGAGATCCGAACGCAGGCGTGCTTAAAGGTCAAAACGGGCGTTTTAAGGGAGTGCATAATTAATACAGCAGCGTCATTGACCACGTCACTTGTTTTTTTTTAACTCAGAACTGCTCGCAAAATAGCGGTTGAAAAAACCAACCACAAGAATAACGAGCAGTTCATACGCTGTACGATGTACTCGATTAATCTAATAAAAAGCGGACATGACGTATGGTGCGAGCGGCCAGGGGGCGTTTTTATCAAATAAACGAGCGTATGTTTTGCTCGCTCGTTCAGACTTAGAGGTGTGAACAGACTGCAATTTGCGAACGGATCATTTGAATAGCCACCCCTTGTTTTTGAACGAACGACCGCAAATAGTGAACGGCTCTGAATCAGGCCCATTGTTTTATATTTGCTTTATTTATTTATTCTGATGCTAACTACTGTGCAATTACAGTAATTCCTCTATCCATCACCTTTACCCTCTTGCCTGCGTAATTATCTCAGCGACTTGTGCCTTTCCTGGCCTGCCTGCATCTACTTCCTGAATCGATCGCCTTCCCACCTCTGCCTGCGTTATCTCTGCGACTTGTGCCTTTCCTGGCCTGCCTACTTCTTGAATAGATTGCCTTTTCACTCGTGCCTGTTTCACAATAATAATAAGTTATTATCATGTATAATATTTATATTATACAGTTGCAAAAACTACATAGTATTTTTTCACTATACTGTGAAATACCTAATTAAAATTAGCATGAAATTAGCAGTCAACATATATAAATTAATTTAATCAATGTAACTCTTTAAACCTATTCTGTGACATAACTTGGAGAGCCCCAAAACAAGATTAAATAAAAAAAGGAAAACGGAGTACCCGGAGGAAACCTACACAAGCACGTGGAAAATATACAAACTCCACATAGTTAGGGATGAGTGGGGGCTCCGGAGTGGGACTGTAGTACTATTCAAAATTCAAATATGGGAGTCACACCAACTGCCAGTGAGTCCCGGCTGGAGAAGTTTGGCAGCATTTAGAATGGCAGTTGGTATAGCTCCTCTATTTGAATTTTGGACCGTGTTGCAGCCTTCTCTAGACTCGCCACTGGTTTGGGCCATGGTGGGAATGAAATGCTTGACCTCACGGAGGAGATACCCTAAGCAGAAGACTGAGGAGCTGATAAGCACATAGGAGCTTACAGTTAGTCATAGGTGTCTACAGAGAAAGGGGGGAGGGGGTTGTCTTGAAGGAACTGGGGATTTGGTAAATTTTTTCTAATAGTGACAGTGACATAGGGGGAAATTTATTAACAAGAAGGGTCAGTACTATAATGTAGGGTACAGTGGGGACTGATATAGTGTCAAGTATGGAGGGGTCAGTAAAATATTAATCCCAAGTACTTAGTACACTATTAACTAAAGACACCAAAAATATAGGAACAGGTATGCAATCTGGTTAAAATAAAGGTCAGAGGTCTAATATGAGTGACCAGCGCCATACCCTACACACGTATTGATATGCTTAAAGTAAGATAAGTTCCATTCTTTTAATGGGTGAGGGGGCACCATAGGCTTTTTTGCCCTTAACTCCGCTTGGTCTAGAACCAGCCCTGATTCAGAGATGTACACTAACCCGATGGTTAGCGCACATCTCCAATGTTTTCTACTCGCAGGGCCCGTTCTGCACATGTGCAGAATGGGTCTTGCGATACCGCATGGAGTTTCCCCAAGCTGCCCCCTTTTCTGGGACTGCTGAGCGCAGGGTCTGACTTCCTGGCCTCGCAAGCCGCCAGGACTCGGTCAGGCTGCGGTTAGCTTCAGCTACCACAGCCTGGCCAAGGGGACAACAATCACAACCGATGGTCACGGCGCTGAGATCATGCAGATGCAGCTTCCTACAGACACCACCTCCTGCATTAGCATTTGAGATGGACATCATTGCACAGCCACTTGTGTGCGGCTCTGCAATTCTGTCCATTTCTGAATCAGGCCCTTAGTATTCAGTATTCAAAAATGTCAGTGACACACAGGATGCTAAACGTAAAATACAAAAATAAAATTCTTATACACAATCCTTCCTCGCAGCATGTTGTAGCCCTGCACACAGTGGCCCTGATTCAGAGCTGGACGCTCTGACAGAGCGCTCGTTCTGAATCAGGGCCGTCCCTCCTTAATTTTGGAGCGGCCACCTGGCCGCTCGCATAGCTGTGGGTGACCACCCACAGCTATAGCGAGCGGCCAAAATGATGGTCGCGATGGTCAAGACCATCGCGACCATCGGGCTTGTGACGAGACCCTGCGGGGCCGGCCCCAGACGGGAGGCGTTCCCATGGGAACGCCTCCGTCTGGGCAGGCACGCCCACCAAAGGGGGCGTGCTGTCAGTCACCATCGACAGCACGCCCCCTTTGGTGCGAGACCCATAGCGACAGTTTGGCCGTCGTTATTCGGGTCTTGCGCATGCGCACGACGGAGCCGTGCGCATGCTCACTTGGGCACCATCGACCAGCTTGTGAGCGGGTCTAAATCAGGCCCTGTGTACGAATTGTAATTCGTACATGCAGAGACTAAACAAGACTCTGTATACAACTAGTGACACAAAATACATATACTGTATTTTTGTTTACATACCCAAACTCCTGCTCTACTTCTATCCTTATTTATTTTCTAAGGTAAAACTGGTCAAATCCCTTTGTCTTTCATGCCAGGGCCGCAACTAGCATTTGTGTCACATGAGGAAAGACAGTAATTTGGCGCCCCACCTTGTCCGCCATTACAGCATATTACAAATATATTTACTACTGCATCCTGGCAGTAATATAATAAAATAAATTATATATATATATATATATATACATATATATATATACACACACACATATATATTAACTTGAAATTTCAGTTCTTTAAACACTTTCTTAAATATAATATATATATATATGCAGCACTCACGGTCAACTCCTGCAGAGTGCTCACTTCCACGGCAGCATTTTTTTAATCCGGCGCTGGCCATGCAGAGTGGCAGTTGATTTGAGGCCAACATCTGATTGGCTGCTGGTTCATGAGCCGTGGTTGGCTCGCAGACGGCAGCTGACTAAAAATGCAAATACCGCCAGGAAAGGGAGTACGGCACGTCTGTATGAGGGAGGGGGAGAGGGAGAATATACCTATCAATGGACCCCACAACTGATACAGAAATTACAAACATACCTTTATGCACTTCACCTCGCGAACAAGACGGCACCGTTTCCGGACAGGAAGTTAACGGACGTCATTGGAGTGAAACCCATCACCACACATAATTAATCTAAACAGTTAAAAACACATCATTATTTGTCAGCAACATAGCATGATAATGGCAATAGTCTAACAACTACATAATTGTAAAAGATTAAAGAGTAAACATGGCGATCTGTACACGATCAGCCGATGTGTACGGTTTGTGTACGATTTATCTTGAAACTCTCCCCGGTAGCTCTGCACACGATCTGCACACAATTTGGTGTCCAATCTTCATACGATCTCTCCTGCAGTCAGACTTTCACAGTGCATCGCCTCCTAGATTGTCAGATCTGCCCTACTGCACAGCAGATCTGAAGATGCGATGAGCGACCAGCGGGGACGGGCATCGCATCGTGAGTGGGGACTCACGATTTGGCCATATTTTACATGATCTGTCATTCCAATGTGTCGGAATCGGCTAGATTGGGTAAAATATCGCTATGTGTGTGGGCACCTTAACGCAATGTATTGAATACCAATTAGAAACTATGTGGCTGCAAGAGAGGAAAATATAAACATTATATTTTCCTCTCTTGCAGCCACATAGTTTCTAATTGG
This sequence comes from Taudactylus pleione, assembly GCA_031769625.1. Classification (NCBI taxonomy): domain Eukaryota; kingdom Metazoa; phylum Chordata; class Amphibia; order Anura; family Myobatrachidae; genus Taudactylus; species Taudactylus pleione. The sequence continues at coordinate 3,428,678 of JAUIMM010000129.1, forward strand.
TATTTGATACTTTGAGCGGAATTAAATTGTTTCCAGTCCCCATCGCGCCCGATGGAGCTATTCAATTGTTGCTCCTGTCGGGCGTGATCAGCTGCCAGCGCTCCATTTCAGCTCGCAGCCCTAGAGGGGTGCGAGCTGAAATCCGCGAAAAGTGACCTGTTTGGGCACCCAAATGGCACTTTTCGCGATTGCCCCCAGCACTTTGGTCGGGGTTAGCTGATTTACGCGGCTAGACCCTACCACTTTGGGCGCGATCAGCGCGTAAAGCTGGAACAATTGAATAGCGGCCCACGATCTCCCGTCACTTTAGATGGGAGATCCGGGCCGCGGAAACAATTGAATTCCGCCCATTGCGTTAATAATTTTGTGGAATATTATTATAAAAAGTGTCCTGTCCACTGTGTAACAACCTGAGCATTAGAACGGAGGGGAAGAGTGCTCCAAGCCTGTAATACTAATAACTGAGCTGGATTCTGAAATAAAAGGTATCTTCAGTAAGACATCTCCTTTGTACTACAATTCTCCCCTAATGTAAAAGGGATATCATATTTTGTTTCCATTTTTCATAGAAACAGCTATTAAAGTAGATGTAAGATAGTAACTTATTCACAACTGCTGCCACTCCCTCCCGCTGACCGGCCGCTTTTTGTTTAACACTTATATTGACTTACCTTGTTACTTGTAAGTTGTTTTCAAAATCCTTCTGACTTCTTCTCCGATGCTGCTGCTCTTCATCTGAAGCTCACCCAGGCCCTCCAGCAGCGCGCATAACGTTGTGATGTGTCACGCGTATGTGACGTCATGCTCCGGCTCCAGCCAATTGGGGACCGGGTCGGTGGGCAGCGGCACTAAGTTTCGTCCCTCCTGGCTGAGACTGAGATAGCTGACTGTGGGCCTGATTCAGAGCTGAACGCTGGAGTGATTTTGGCTCTATCAGAGCCAAAATCACTCCCACTGACATCACTAGTAATGTCAGTGGGGCCGGCTTCAGACGGTAGGTGTTCCCACGGGAACGCCTCCGTCTGGCAGGCATGCCCACCAAAGGGGGCGTGCTGTCAATCAACATCGACAGCACGCCCCCTTTGGTGCGAGACCCGGAACGACGGAGAGCCCGTCGCTATCCGGGTCTCGCGCATGCGCACAAAGGAGCTCCCTCCATCGTGCGCATGTGCAGTGGGGCAACATCGACTCGCTTGCGAGCGTCCTGCGCTCGCGAGCGGGTCTGAATGACCCCCTGAGAGAATAACAGACCAGACGACGCTGAGGGATCCGCCTGTTACTTAGCAACGCTGCGGTAGTCTGTGTCCCCGCAGCGCTGTAGAATCCGGTACAATCAGTACAGCCAGTGTTTGCCGGTACAGACCGTTAAAAAACGGTACTGTACCGGCCAAATCGGTATAGTTGGAGGGTCTGAGTATCTGAGCCACTCTTAAATTCATCCAGCAAATGGGCATCGTGTGGGATGCTCTTAAAACCATAGTTTGTGTCCAAACAAAATATTTTTGTGACCAAACAGCAAGTATGCATTCTGGGCCACTCTTAAAAAACGTGTGTCCAAACAGCAAGTGTGCAGTATCTCGACCTCTCTTAAAAATTATTTGTGTCCTAACAAGTGTGCAGTATCTGAGCCGCTCTTAAAAATGTGTCCAGACAGCAAGTGTGCAGTATTAGGGATGCTCTTAAAAATATATTTGTGTCCAAACAGCAAATATGCAGAATCTCGGCCACTGTGAAGCTGGCCACACACATTTTACCCGATCTGGCCGATTCTGACACATTGGAACGACAGATTGTGTCAAATATGGCCAAATCCTGAGTAAATCGTGAGTCCCCACTCACGATGCGATGCGCGTCCCCACTGGTCGCACATTGCATCGTCAGATCTGCTGTGCAGTAGGGCAGATCTGACAATCAAGAACCCGATGCACTGTGAAAGTGGCTGCAGGAGAGATCGTATGAAGATTGGACACCAAATTGTGTGGAGATCATGTGCAGAGCTGTCGGGGAGAGTTTCAAGGGAAATCGTACACATCGGCTGATCATGTGCAGATCGCCATGTGTGTGGCCAGCTTTATGCTGCGTACCACATGGTACGATAAGCAGTCAGATTTTAACGATAATCTTATCGTTAAAATCTGACAGTTTCTGGCCCCTGCAAACGACAATACGATGGTCTATGCGCGGCCACGTATGGTCGTTATCGACCATCTACTGTGTGCAAGCAGGCAGACCTGGTCCATATCGACCAGGTTAGCCTGATTACTATTCGCGGGTTGTGTTGGATGAACATCCAAGACATGCAGGATGATCAGACAACGATCGTCTGATCGTTGCCATTGTACCGTGTGTACGCAGCATTACAAATTAAATTTCTGTTCAGAGAGCAAGTGTGCAGTATCTGGACTGCTCATCAATTAACATGTAGAATTTCACAGATTCCCCAAGACATCGACGACCATCGATGGTCGCCGATCAGCATTTCCGACTGGCAGATCGGCGTATTCAATCGGGGAATCGTCCACCAGATCTTTGGGGGCACAGCAGATTGGCGTTATGCATAATTTGTAGAAAACCCCATTTTGGAGGGGCTCAGTGGTTGCAAACATATTGTGGCAGTATTACCACAGAGTGCTGGTGAGCAACAGATTATGTGTAGGGCAGGAGAAAGAAATACAAAATTTTGCCACACCTATGGGCTGCCTTGTGGAGAGAGTCCAGGTGTGGGCTGAAGAGAAGACAGACCAGTCAGGCTGCCATTGGAGACAGTCTGAGACTGTGGCAGCCGAGAGCCCAGTGAAGCTAAGCCAAGCCATACCTGTAGGAGGCAGGAAGAACCACAAACCTCTCTGACTGTGTCACATAAAAGCAGCTAAGCTGCAGGCTAAGGAAGGCAGTGTCCATACCTGCAGAAGGCAGGGAGGACCACAAGAGAAACGTGTGAAAGCCAGGCCGGAGCCTGTGATAGACTCTGCAGGAAGCAGAGAGAGACTTTGAACTTCATTTGCAGACTAGCTACCCAATGTTAGTCAGGGGCGAAGAAGTGAGTCAGTGCCCTAAATGGAGGCTAGTCGTTTGTTTCTTTCTACAGTATGCTGACAGTAAAGCACTTATCTTTTATTTATACCTGAAAAGATGTGTGGACCCTGATTGAGCACCTTAGACACTGCTCCACTGACACCCATCTACCAGTTAATTACCCCAAATCATTACAATATCCATATTATTATTACATTGTAATAATCATTTACATTGTAATACATTGTAATAATCATTTTAAAAGGTCAAACAAGGCTTTAGAACAGACCATACATATTAAAGCATCATTTAATGGCCCTTGTCTTGTTCACAATTTTGGACATAAAAAATTGAGACTAACTTTGGGCAACGCATAATGTCCAGCTGTTAACTATATGTCATAGTAACATTTACCACTGACTGTTCATGTATCTGTATAACAACTCAAAGACAACATTTAGTTGAGATATTTATCACTGGGCCTGATTCAGTACAGTTCCCAACTGCGATCGCAATAGTGATCACGCACACAGTCTCACTGCGAAGATATGGTTATGATTGCGATCGCAATGCCATATGCAGCTTAACATAAGGACGCCCCTTTTACCTTACACAAGTAAGGGGGCACAGCATCCCTAATACTTAGCAAGACTGTAAAAACTTTGGTAACATCGAGTACAATTGCAGCCTTGCGCACACTTGCACAAAGTCTGACCTTACTCAGGAATTGCTAACCTCATTGTATGCAGTGAAAGCTCAAGCTGCAAATGGCATCGCAGTGTCTAGTTTATGCACGCTCCTGCAACCACGTTCAAACTGGCATGCCTGCAATTTGCAGGTGACAGATACAATCAGTAAATAATCCAGCTTGGGTATTACCAAGACTGCTGTTTTTACATCTCTTCTAAAGTATGGATGAAAGGTTAATATGCATATTTCACTAAACAATTTGTGCAAACTATAAATATCACTGTGACACAAGTTCTGTTGTATTGCACTTTGTGTCTGCCCCCAATTCCGCTCTTTCCAAGTATGCTGGGTGCCAGAGTTCTTAGCAATTTGTTTATTTTCAACTTGAACCCCCACCACTTGCATGCAGCTTACGAAAGAAGGAGGCTTTTTCTGGTTCGCTACTTATCCGTGTTACATCCGATACTGGCACATTAAAAGGATTACAGAACAAAGCCCAAAATAACCCTAGCATGAGAGCAAGTAGTGTGCACGGTCAGTCTCAAATAGGATCTCGCTTTTTGGTGTGTCTGGCCAAAGGCCCTCATTCAGAGCCGTACGCTCTGAGCAGAGCGCACGCTCTGCATGAGGACCGGGCTCCTTTTTCATGGAGCGTCCTCCTGGACGCTCGTATAGCTGTGGGTCACCACCCACAGGCTATACGAGTGTGCATTTTGATGGCCGCGATGGTCGTGACCATCGCGACCATCGAAATTGCGAGCCGGAGCCTGCGGTTGAGGTTTTCAACCGCAAGCTCCGGAGTGATTTTGGCTCTATCAGAGCCAAAATCACTCCCACTGACATCACTAGTGATGTCAGTGGGCCGGCTTCTGACGGGAGGCGTTCCCGTGGGAACGCCCCCGTCAGGGAGGCACGCCCCCGGCACGCCCACCAAAGGGGGCGTGCTGTCAATCAACATTGACAGCACGCCCCCTTTGATCGGACACAACGAGCGAAGGAAAGTCCTTCGCTCGTCGTGTCTGGCGCATGCGCACGACGGAGCTCCCTCCGTCGTGCGCATGCTCAGTGCAGACCATCGACCCACTTGCGAGCGTACAGCCGCTCGCGAGTGGGTCTGAATCAGGCCCAAACTTCCCACATTCCACCAGGTCATTTTTAGGTTTTAGTGACAGCGTTGCGGATCACTAGATCAATTCCAGGAGAAACATTTTAAAAAGAAATGTAGACTTGTATTTTTAGTTTACTGACTACAAGGCCAGTCATCATCGGGAATATGCAGACTAATTACACCAGATTTATGCATCAGGTGACTTTTCATATTTTATGTGCCATTTACTAGTACTCTGGGATTCAAATTTCATGTTTGCTTTCCCTCTTCCACTGACCGACGAGGTCAGCAGGAAGAAGAGTGCAGCTGATACATAAACCCCCTTCACAGAGAGGTTTATGTATCAAGCCTTTGGGGCATATTTATCATTTATCGGGTCTTAGACCCAATAGTTGTAATTTCTTATCGCCGAGATTTGTGTCAATAAGAAATTAAATACTGCCCGAATGTATCAATATAGACCCGCAGGGACAGGGGCTCTGAAAGCAGCCATTCCCTGCCATGTGTTCGGAGTGAAGTGACGGCGTCAGACTTAATAAACGCAGCTGTGCACACAATAAGGGGCAGGATGTATTGCAGGATATGCAATACATGATACATCCTGTCAATGCCACTTTTTTTTAATTTGTGATATTGGGGGAGATGCATCTTTGAGAGAGAGAAAGTGGAGAAGTTACCCATAGCAACTAATCAGCTTCTGTCATTTTATAGACTGAGCTAGATAAATGACAGTTAAAGCATGCCTGTTTTTTATTCTTCCTCAGGAGAAGTAGATGGGGGGTGGGGACGGACTTTTTCGATCGAAATGCCATACGTAGCATAACATAAGGACGCTTCTTTTTCCTTACACAAGTAAGGGGGCACTGCATCCGTAATACTTAGCTAGACTGAAAACATAGAGTACCACCCAGTGCCAGATTAATGTCCACATGGGCCTGGAGCTGAAATCTATGAAGGGCCTATGCAATGCACTTATAACAGCCACCACTTTTAGTATACACCTGGGTAGAGGAGGCACCATATTCTGTGCACACCGGGTCACCTTGGCAAAGGAGGCGGAGCTTAGCGCTAACTGAGCCAGAAACGTCCGTAGGTGGAGCTGTGGGACGCCGACGGGGCTAGTGATGGTGTGGCTGTGTACTGAAGGGGTATTTAAGGTAGGAACCATATGGTATTTGTTGTTACTATATCCTGATGACGGGTTGCAATAAACCCAAAACGTTGAGTTGTCCTTTTTTTTTGTGAAACCTGTTGAGTGCCGCTACCTTGCTGCTGCTGTATAAATGTACACACACCCTACCGTTCAAAAGTTTGGGGTCACCCAGACAATTTTGTGTTTCACATCATACTTGCCGACATTTAGGCAGGGGAATCCGGGAGGAGGCTGGCAGGTCCGTCCAGCAGGGAGGATGGGAGCGGGTCAAATAGGCGGAGCGGGGGCGTGCCGACGCGTTCGCGTCATAGTGGCCCCGCCCCCCGCTTTATAATGCCAATATTACTGGCATTATAAGGCAGAGGGCGGGGCTACGATGACGCGATTGAGCGTGAATCGCATCATCACACCCCCGCACCGCCCAATTTTGCAGAACATATAGTCAAGACATTGGCAAGGTTAGAAATAATGATTTTCGGGAGGCTCCCGACAGTCCCGGGAGAGTAGGCAAGTATGTTTTACATGAAAACTGACTTTTATTTATCAAATGAGTTGCTCAATTAATAGAACATATAGTCAAGACATTGGCAAGGTTAGAAATAATGATTTTTATTTGAAATAATAATTTTGTCCTTCAAACTTTGCTTTCGTCAAAGAATGCTCCTTTTGCAGCAATTCCAGCATTGCAGACCTTTGGCATTCTAGCTGTTAATTTGTTGAGGTAATCTGAAGAAATTTCACCCCACGCTTCCTGAAGCACCTCCCACAAGTTGGATTGGCTTGATGGGCACTTGTGTACCATACGGTCAAGCTGCTCCCACAACAGCTCAGTGGGGTTGAGATCTGGTGATTGCGCTGACCACTCCATTGCAGACAGAATACCAGCTGCCTGCTTCATCCCTTAATAGTTCTTGCATAATTTGGAGGTGTGCTTTGGGTCATTGTCCTGTTGGAGGAGGAAATTGGCTCCAATCAAGCACTGTCCACAGGGTATGGCATGGCATTGCAAAGTGGAATGATAGCCTTCCTTATTCAAAATCCCTTTTACCTTGTACAAATCTCCCACTTTACCAGCATCAAAGCAGCCCCAGACCATCACATTACCTCCACCATGCTTGACAGATGGCGTCAGGCACTCTTCCAGCATCTTTTCACTTGTTCTGCATCTCACAAATGTTCTCCTGTGTGATCTAAACACCTCAAACTTCAATTTGTCTGTACATAACACTTTTTTCCAATCTTCCTCTGTCCAATGTCTGTGTTCTTTTGCCCATATTAATCTTTTCATTTTATTGGCCAGTCTCAGATATGGCTTTTTCTTGGCCACTCTGCCTAGAAGGCCAGCATCCTGGAGTCGCCTCTTCACTGTAGACATTGACACTGGCGTTTTGCGGGTACCATTTAATGAAGCTGTCAGTTGAGGACTTGTGAGGCGTCTATTTCTTAAACTAGAGACTCTAATGTACTTGTCTTCTTGCACAGTTGTGCATCGGGCCTCCCACTTCTCTCTCTGGTTAGAGCCTGTTTGTGCTGTTCTCTGAAGGGAGTAGTACACACCGTTGTAGGAAATGTTCAGTTTCTTGGCAATTTCTCGCATGGAATAGCCTTCATTTCTAAGAACATGAATAGACTGTCGCATTTCACATGACAGTTCTCTTTTTCTGGCCATTTGGAGAGTATAATCGAACCCACAAATGTGATGCTCCAGATACTCAACTAGCTCAAAGGAAGGCCAGTTTTATAGTTTTGCTAACGAGCAAACCAGTTTTTAGCTGTGCTAACATAATTGCACAAGGGTATTTCTAATCACCCTTTAGTCTTCTAACGTGCTTAGCAAGCACAAGGTAGCATTAGAACACTGGAGTGATGGTTGCTGGGCCTCTATACACCTATGTAGATATTCCTTTAAAAACCAGACGTTTGCAGCTAGTATAGTCATTTACCACATTAACAATGTATAGAGTGTATTTCTGATTAATTTAATGTTATCTTCATTGAAAAAAAATGCTATTCTTTCAAAAATAAGGAAATTTCTAAGTGACCCCAAACTTTTGAATGGTAGTGTGTGTGTATATATATATATATATATATATATACACACATATACATACATACATACACACACAGTATTTTTACAGTTGTCAGATTTTCTTTAAAGTCCATTACCTGGCCATGGTCAGTGCGAATTTCATCAGATGCCATTGATCATTGATTTGCTCAGTTTGTACTGACCACTCATCAGTTGCATCTGATTGATCCTTGTTGTTACCTATTAACAGGGGCGTAACTAGCTATTTGAAGGCCCCATAGCAAAAGTTTTTAAAGGCCCCTATGTACCACCAAATGGTGAAAATGTATATAACACATGTAACTTTGACAAGGAAGATGCCCCCCCCCCCCCTCACCTCTGGGCCCTATAGCAGCTGCACCTCTTGCACCTATGGTAGTTACGCCCATGAGATCAATGACAACCTCCCACAGTCGCCATTACTGCAAAACTCTCAGCAGTAGGAAAAAGGGGGATTATGGCACATGGTGTGGTCATGTGCAAATCACCATACGAGTGACCCTACATCTTCATCCACCAAACATACAATGAGGAATGAGTTTTGTCAAGGCATGCATATGTTTAACACAGCCCATGTCTATAATTAGTTGCACATTTCAACCAATTAGAAGAATAGACAGATGAATTACAGCATCTATAGTAATGGCTGAAAGTGGTGATTCATTTACTAAAATCTTAACTGGTCTTTAGCAACATACAAAAATGCCATTGCTGAATCACATTGGGTATATTGTTGGTTGCTACTTTCATGCTCTATGTTCAGGGTGGTTTAAAGGCATTGTCCAGGTCATATAAGGAAGGAGTGCTAGTATTGTTCACTATTCCCAGGCCCACTTTGCATCATGACCCCCCCAGGTTATATACCAGTAGTGGCTATTGCTAGTATAATCTGCCAGAACCCACCACTCTTGGTCGCTAGCTTTACCACTGGAATGCTCATTGCATTAGTGCCATTATCTCCAGCCACGGACCACAAGACATGAAGGCTTTATATTTTTATCCTGTGCTAGTGGGTCTAGCATATCGCTTGGTAGATAAGACAACAGTTTGCCCCAGCTGAAAAACATTTGTATAAATCTTGCAACACTAGTCACTTTTCCAGAACCAGCTCAAATTTTTATCAAACCACTCTGTGTGTACATATGAGACCAAAAACAAAGTAAATCATGGGTTAAGAGCATAGTAGTTCTTCAAATGTGATCAAATTCCCTTTTTTTCAGATTACGGTGCGTGACCATGTTTTTCCTAAATACATACTATATACTGAAATTATATTGTCAGGTGCCATACCCCTCCCCTAAGTGGTCCTGGTTGGGTGGCAGGCCAGGCAGTGTGCAGTTCTGGGGGCTCCTGTACAGACGGCAGGCCAGGCAGATTGTAGCACTGGTGGGTCCAAGTGGTGCGTCAGGTAGGGTGAAGGAACAGGTGGGGGTCCTCTAACTACTGTCTGTGGCCGCGCAGGGACTGAATTGTGGCCCGGCAGCTAATTTTGGCGCCCTCTGCCGGGTGTAGTTGGCGTTACGGACCACCCGGTCCTGGGCACGTCGGGGGACAGGATTGGAAGCACAGTGTCTGAGTAACCGCCCACCCCGGCACATCCACCCACCCGCTCTACCGCCGCAGAGTTTTAATAAACAGTGGGGGGGGAAGGCTGCACGGTGCAGGGGGTTGCTTGCTGGGCCGGCGGGCCCCCTAAGCAATCCGGGCCCCATAGTAAGCGCACCCCTTGCTTCCTCCATTGTTACGCCTGTGCCTATTATATAGGAACTTTATAAGCGGTTGCAAAGTTGTTTGTTACTAGCATTACAATCTCTAAGCCTCCTAAATTTTCTGATTGACTTTTTTTTTTGCATACCTGAACTTTAGCTTGACCCTGACCTTGTGGCCTTCTGGACCTCAGACTTTGGCTTATTTTTAGACTCTGCTTTTTCTCTTAGTTTTCCTGGTTGTGTCTGGCTATAGCATTGATACCTGCACATGTTGTTTACAAGCATTGACAAGGATTCCACCCACTGCAGACCTGTTACCTGAATTTTTATTTACAAGCACTGGGCCTGATTCAGAATTGTACGCTATTCCGATGTTTGCGCAGTTGAGTGATAATCGTCAGTCTGCGCATTGTTTCTAAGGGCCATATTCAATTTGGAGCGAAAACTCCGTTATCGGCGATAATTTATCGCTGATGACGTAATTTTCGCCATTTTCACTTATCCCCTTATTCAATTTCAAAGACTTTTCACAGGTGCGAAAAGTCTTTCTAAAACAAACGGGGATAAGTTTTCACCACTGCATAGGTGGTGAAAAAAAGTGCAGAATTGGGGTTTAGGGGTGCAGAAATAAAAAAAACAAAGTACCCTGCAGCCTTTGGAATGTCCCCTTAAAGTCATCTGTGTAAAAAAAAAAATTTCAAAATTAGCATAGGACACCCCTAAGAAAGTGGTTCCGTTTTGGGGGAAAAAAAAAAAAGTTGGGGGACAGAGTTAAAAACTAGCAAAATTGCCAAGTATGCAGCAGGTGTTTTCTAGAATGAGGGTGGTTGCGGCAGGTGGATTTTTGAAGAATTTTTAAAAATCACTTTAGGGACTTAAAAATATGCTTGCACCCATTTTCATGTACCCCAGATTTGATGGGACTAGTTATTTAAAAAAATAAAAATAAAGATAAATGCTATTTTTCACCACTTCTTCAAAGACGCATTTATGCACCTGCCGCGGCTGTTTAAAAACCCCAATTACCTTAAACAGGCCAAATCGGGGGTACACAGTGATCCCCCATATCAGGACATCTTTTGGGGGGGTGACAGGCTGATTTCCCCAAAATTGACAGGACTTTGATACTTACCTTTCCGCCGGGTCCGTTTTCGCTGATTCCTAATTGAATATGGGATAAGCAGGCACGCGCCCAATAAAAACGGCGATGATGGTGAAAAGTCCGACCTCAGACTTTTCGCTTCAAATTGAATATGACCCTTAGTCGCACTACACATTCATCAGGATATATTACTGTAGTCGCTCACGTCGACTTTTTACTCGCAGTGTGAATGACAGTCAGGGAGCGATTATGGGAGGTAACGAGGAGTGGTGGCAAATAATGCAGGATGTCGTGACCATTTTTGGGGGATGTTACAGCCTGTATCTGTGATCACGTATGCAGTGAAAGTGGCTCTGGGTTGTCGTCATTCACGTGGCCATTCTGCGATAATGGAATGATCCTGCAGGTGGGAGTCTCAATACATTCCTTGGCAGCTGAGATATGGCATTAGCGTGCAACTCTTTGTCATAATAACCAGCTATATAACCATGTTACATGCACAGTTTACAGTCATTGCCAGATTATTTATTTATTAAGTTTCTTATATAGCGCAGCATATTCCATTGCGCTTTACAATTGTAAACATTAATAGAACAAAACTGGGTAATAACAGACAAATAACAGACAGATATATAGGTATCAAACTACCTCAGCCTTGTTACCTCCACATCTTATTTACAACCGTTGCCAGTATATCCAGCTGCTTCAGACTTACCTTCAGTTTATTTACAAACATTGGGACTGATTCAGCCAGGATTGCAATTGCAATGCTGCACGCAGGTTATAGATACAGGATATGATATATGCACTCAGGCAGCTTAGCAATTGTGAGCCTTGCAATAATGCAAATGCAGCAGGAGGTGTATGACACCCCCTGCTGCATTTGCGATTCCAGATGGTCGCAGGCTGGGATCACCATTGCAACCATCGGTGGCCGATGGTCGCAAAGGGGGATGGCGCCAGGCGGGCGGCCAGCTGAGTAAGCCTAATCTTACTCAGGCTGGCCAGGTTGCGAGCCCAGCAGACTGCGTATGTCCACGCAGTCCCTGGGCTGGCCACTCCTGAAAAACAGGGCAGACACACCTTGTTTCCAGGAATGCCGGTCGCCCCCGCACAGCCCCTTTAATGCCTCTGCCTGTCAATCAGACAGAGGCATTCAAGGCATACTTGTCTACCCTCCCGGGACCTGCGGGAGGCTCCCGATTTTTATGGTAACCCCCTGGAAGTGTAGGCACTTCTCTCGTATTCCGCCCACTTCCTAATGAAATGGGGAGAATATTGCCGGGGATCTGCGGGTCCGTGCATAGGCGGTGGGTTCTTATGATGCGATTCAATGAGAATTGCGTCATTTAGCCCTGCCCCCTAATTAAATATGCAGCGTTCACAATGAAATCCTGCAAGGGGGCGGGACTTAATGATGCAACCCATCCGCCCCGCCCCCAACATCGCCCACCTGCTTCTTCTCCAAGGAAAGGAATCTCAGATGTCGGTAAGTATGATTAAAGGGCTTGCGTGCGTCTTAGCAGGACCCCATTCTGCACACTCGCAGATTGGGTTCTGCGCACACGCAGATTCCCGATAATCAACAATCTGCGTTCCGCTGTGCACTTGCATGTACTACTGAATCAGGCCCATTAGAATATCCATCTGCTTCAGCCCTGTTACTTGCACAACATACTTACAACGTCTGCAAGAATCTACAGCTACTGTAACTTTACTACCTATTGTGAATTTGCCATCATTGTGCAATTCTCCACTCCTGTAATTCTTTGCAGCCAGTATTCAATCCTAAACTCTTGCTACCCATATATACACCTCATTTCCTGTGGCTCCAACAGTGTTCAAGTCTGGTTTCTTTAATCTCTTCTACAGCTTCATCCTTCACTTCTGCTTCTTGACCAGTCTTCCAACCATTAAGTTCCCTCCTTTGAACTGCACTTTAACCTAATTTTTGTGACCTTTTTCAGTTTATTTCCTGGTTATCTTGCAATAAAATCTTCCAATTTAATCCCAGCATCTGCATTTCCTGCTTTGTAACAGACTCAGTTTTGCATTAGTTTACTTCTGTTGCACTTTGCCTTCAGAACATGCATGGAGAACAAGAAAAGCACTTTGGGGTAAATCAAGAAGAAATGGTCAGAAACCACTGCTGCCTGCCCCAGAAGAATACATGCGTATAGATGGATTTCATCTTTTCAAAGAGAGACATGACTACCGTCAACTCCTTTTATTGCACCATTGAATCGATTCAAGCACCCCTCCCTGGGGTTGTGTGCATCTGCTTCCAATACTAGTCCCCAAAACCATGGCCCCTATTCAATTTGAGGCGAAAAGTCTGTATCCGCGATACTTTTTCGCTGATGACGTCATTTTCGCCTGTTTTGACTTCACTCTGTATTTAATTTGAAAGACTTTCTGCCTAGGTGGAAAGTAAATGCAATGTAATAGGCGGAAAAGTTTTGCCTATGAATAGGAGGTGGAAAAAAGTGCAGAATTGGGGTTTTGGGGTGCATCGTTGCGGGAACCCCCGTGCAGCCTTCAGATAGTCCCCCAAAGGTAAACTGTGTCAAAAAATAATAAAAAAAAAAAACACTTAACACCCCAAAAAATGACTTTGAATTTGGGGGCGTTAAAAAAAAAATGTTGGGGTACAAAGTTAAAAACTAGCGAACTTGACTCTGGGGGGGTCCCCAAGTATGCCCCAAGTGTTTTTTTGATTGCAGGTGCTTGCAGCAGGTGGATTTTTCATGATTTTTTCAACTTAACTGTAGCAACTTTTAAATATGCTCACCCCCATTTTCAAGTACCCAAAATTTGCTGGGATAAGTTATTTTAAGCAAAAAAACCTCCTGAATACTATTCTGCACCATATATACAAAAACGCTATTTAGCAGCTATTCAGCCCGTTTAAAAACACCAAATACCTTTAGCAAGCCAAATCGGGGGGTACCATTGCTAACCCCCATGTCAGATCATCTTTTGGGGGGTGTCAGGCTGATTTCCCCAAATCTGACGGTACTTTCCGCCTGTTCAAGGTTCGGCGGGTCCCGTTATCGCGTACTTTCAAATTGAATACGGGGTAAAGCGGGCAGGCACGCGATACTTTTCCGCCTACAAAACACGCGATGTAGGCGAAAAGTCTGGGAGGCAGAAAAGTATCGTGGGTCCGCTCTAATTGAATACGGCTCTAAGTCTGTTACAATAAGGAGTATTAACCCGGTGTCCATACGGTAGAATATTGTTACACCGGCAGTCAGGTGGGTCAAAATTTACCCTGAAATATTTAACCCCACATTTCTAATTTTTTTGCAAAGATTTGTAAATCCATCGGTATATTTTAGTTAAAAGACTCAAAGTTATTTATGTGAAATAAAAGACCTTAGAAGTCATCTTAGTAACTTTATTTTACTATTATGAAAAACTATGAAATTAACAAAAATAGACATCCTTAGTCTAACTGTTATTAAACTAGATAAAAGTTAACTTTTTTGACAATTTTACATTTTGGTGTAAGTGAATACGAGATCTTTAGGAAATAAATAATAATAATAATAATTGCTGTCAGAAGCCTCCTGCTCTGTGTCACTCTGCTGGCTGCGTATAGTAACGTGATCTTCATTTACCTCACTTTCTGTCGAATGGTCACTTTGTTCTGAATCAGATTCCTATAAAAAGATAAAAATACATTGCCGTTCACGTTTCTCCCGATCCATTTTGAAGAAAAACCTATAAATAACAAAAAACATAAACTATAAACACTACACTAATTTGGCTCAAAATTGTAACATCGACTGTAAGGTTGGGTCATATTTACCGTTTTGATGTTTGCACACGTCTATCTCCCTGCGCAGTCAGACGTCAACTAATCTGTGGCGAAAAACAAGATGTGAGGGGTCTTAAATCCAGCTACTGAGAAGTTTGGCAACATCGCATTACAAAATACTACACACAAGTGAAAACTGCCCGGGTCATAATGACCCAACCTGACTGACGCCAGGGTTAAATAGTTGTAATGTACTATATATACACACTAGTGCAGAGCTTCCCGAAATCCACCATTACAATCCATGTTTTAAGGATATCCATGCTTGAGACCAGATAGTTAAATCAAACTGACTCAGGTACTAATTAAGTCACCTGTGTTCAAGCATGGTTATCCTTAAAACCTGGACTGTAATGGCAGAGTTTGGCAACCCCTGCAGTAGTGGGCAAAACTTGTAACCACTTAGAAATTTATTGGTATTTGAAATATTTTTTTCCATCAAGATTTCATTAATTTTATTTGAAAGTCTAGTCAACACATTAATGTTGCAAAGGACTATTATAGTTTGAAATTATTTATAATTTAATATTCATATATGACAGCAAAGACCCACTCCCAGTAGCCATTACTCCAGTGTCCTAATGACAAACTCTGAGCTCATCCTTGATTAATCCTGTAAAATGTTAGCTGAGCATTAGAGAAGCCATTGGAATTGTGGGCTTGATTTAGAGATGTTCGTTCTTCCAAGGATGAACGCACATCTCCGATGTTGAAGGGTCTGCCACTGCACAGGACACGTTCTGCGCATGTGCAGAACGGGTCCTGCGATCTCAGTCGCAGACCACCCAAGCAGCAGCATGACTCTATAGAAAACAATGGGACTGATTCAGAGGTGGTTGCTAATACATGCAGCAGCAATAATATGCAAATGCAGGTTTCATCCCTCACCTTATGCACTAGCGTACGTTGGACTGTGCAAGCTCCGAGTGGCAAAAAATCCCCAGTTTTATCACCCCTCTGACCCCCTTCTATTAATAGATCCCATTGGCAGAGCCCCCACACCCACCCCTAGTGTCAATGAGTGTCAAGGAAAGGAATCTCAGATGTCGGTAAGTATGATTAAAGGGCTTGCGTGCGTCTTAGCAGGACCCCATTCTGCACACTCGCAGATTGGGTTCTGCGCACACGCAGATTCCCGATAATCAACAATCTGCGTTCCGCTGTGCACTTGCATGTACTACTGAATCAGGCCCATTAGAATATCCATCTGCTTCAGCCCTGTTACTTGCACAACATACTTACAACGTCTGCAAGAATCTACAGCTACTGTAACTTTACTACCTATTGTGAATTTGCCATCATTGTGCAATTCCATTGGCAGAGCCCCCACACCCACCCCTAGTGTCAATGAGCCCCCATTGTATTAGTGCCCCCCTCCACATGTGTCACTCTAGCCCCCTAGCCCAAAAAAGTATTTGTGGTGCAGAACCCACCCCTCTTCCCAGTGCCAAAAGATGACCTCCCTATTACCCCCCCCTTCACTATGGCATAGCCCTATAGTAGTGTAAGAGTTCATTTTATGTCCTTTAGTAATGCTTTAGTTTATTTTATGTCCTATACTAGTGTCATGTTTGCTCCTTTAGTAATGCTCTAGTTCACAATGAACCACATTGTAGTGCTGCCAGTACACATTATGCCACACAGTGCTCCCAATTCATATTATGCCATACAATGTATCCAGTACATATGTCATATTGAAGTGTCCTCAGTTCATAATGACACATTTTAGTGTATCCAGGTCATATTATGTCACATTGTAGTGTCACCATTTAATATTATGCCACACTTTAGTGCCCACAGTTCATACAGTGCAACATTTCAGTACCCCCAATTTCATATTATATTGAGGGGTGGATGTACTAAGCATCGCAAACGCGGTACGGTATATCCCGCCTCATCGGGTACATACCGTGGTTGATTACCGCGGTATGCACTTAGAATATCACAAAGGACAGCTCTCCCGATAAGAGCTGTCCTTTGCGATGCCCCCGGATGGAGGGACGTCCGTGTTTGACACCCAGAAGGACCTCTGGGGTCCTTCCGTGCATGCGCAGAAGGCCACAGGGGGAGATGGGAGGGATCCAATTGCATCCCTCTCAGGGGAGCATCCCGAATAGAATCCCATAGGCTTTTACTGGGTGACGCCACCTGAAGATGGCGTTACATATGTAAAATGCGGAAATACCCCCTGAAAACTGCATCACGGTGCCCCAGTTCATACAATGCCACATTACAGTGCCCCCCAGTTCACATTATGCCACATTACAGTATCCCCTGTTCATAATATGCCATACTATAGTGCCTCCAGTTCATATTGTGCCATATTACAGTGCCCCAATTCATATTATGTAAAATGAAAGTGCCACCCAGTTCATATTATATTACTTTACAGTGTCCAGTTAAGATTATGCCACCTTACAGAGCCTCTTTATCATTATAACATCCACTACATACATCATTCACTGAAAATGGAACGTCACCCCATTTAGACCTGCAACAGGTTAGACCCAATTGCTTAGCAGGCAGTTCTGGTAACTCAACCTAGAAAGGAGGAATAAATAGCGACACATTAAGTGCATATATCTATGTTCCAATTGGTATAAATAATATAAGAAGAATCGGGTGAATAAATTAGATATAAAAATATACAATTTAATAGGCTACAATAAAAAACAAAGATGTGTAATATTGCACATTATAAAACATAACATAATACAAAAGTGATATCAGCACTTAATTGTATGTGGAAAATAATTAGTCCACCGGAATCAAATATTAAATAATGGAAAGCTCTGTCACTGGAGAAATGTAATAAATGCAAGATGCACAGATCTAGTTACCGGTACCACTCAGTTCATTTAAGGATAGAGAAGCAGTTCCAATGAGGGTATGGAATAACCTGGACCCCGCTGGAACTGCTTCTCTATCCCTAAATCGCACGGCATTCTGGGGTGCAATTTCGAGAGTGACATCGGTGATCACAGACCGCACAACATCGGTCAGGAGGTTGGAGAACACCCTAAAGTCCATATATACTGCAGCAGGTGTGACACTTCGTCCTCAGCCCTGGCGGTATCAGCTCGCAGAGCGCTTTGGCTGCGACAGTGGCAGGTGGATGTGGAATCAAAGAGAGATTTCCCAGGGTACTGGAGGTAAATCTACTTAGCTTCCATCTGCCGCCCCGCCTCCTAGAAAGCCCTATTCTAGACCTTCGTTTCGATCCTTTCGTGCCCCGGGACGATTCAGGGGCCGCTCCAGAGGAGGACCTACAATTTCTCGTGGGTCCAGAGGTCGTGGCAGAACCGTAGCACCCTCTGCTCAACAGGACATTAAGTCCACCACCAAACCCAGTGCATGACGGGTTTCCCTCTCACATGGGGGACCCCAGGGTGGGAGCTTGCCTCTGGGTCTTCAAGCGGTTTTTCACCACAGGTTTGCCAGTTTCCAATGACAGGAGTGGAGTAATAGACAAGCTTCTGACCGCTCGAGTGTTGGTCCAAGTTCCCAGGCATCAGATCAAACAAGGATTCCACTCCAGTTTGTTGGTTTGACGGCTCGGTCAGACCTATTCTGAATTTGAGGGATCTCAATCCCTACTTGAAAGTATTCATGTTCGAAATGGAGTCCCTTCAATCTGTTATTACGGGTCTAGATATAGATACCCCTCTAGTGGCTAATGTATGAGAGGCATGATATGCCCAGCCAATCCACGGTTTCTTAATGGAGAGTAACTTCCCCCCCACCAAATGGGTCTGTGAGACATATAATATCTGAGCCATATCTCCTAAATTGCCTAAGGACCAGTAATCTCTTAATTTTGTCATTAATCCCTCTCACATTCCATGAGAGGACGGTGAGCTTAGCAGCAGACATCAGGTACAAGCACAAATGGAGAACCAACTAGGTCCAACAGTCCCCGTAGCACCAAAATATACACACATCCATTGACCACTTAGCATCATATAAAAAGCAGGAAAATAAAACAACACAGAAAATAGAAATCTTTCCCAAATTTAAAGAATAGGGGGGCCCATTTATCATTCAATATTTGTGACTTTTTCCCCGAAAACAGTTTTTTTGGGGGTAACCTCAAATAGTTAGTATCCCCCTCATGTATGAAGGAGGGAGTGCAGCAGATATCCCCGATACCTGCTGCGATCTCTCCATTCCCGACTGCAGCTGCAGCCCCCATAGCTCTCTATGCTGCCAGATTTACCAGCTTCCAGAATGCTTTGCATTCCGGAGATTGGCCCCCACAGCTATTGCCCTCTGAAGATGGCGTTAGCCTGTTGTAGCCTATGGGCTACACTTTGTATAATTAGCCGGGCCGAGGCCTCCCTGGCTATGGTGGCTGTACATGTGCAGTAGCCCCAGCAGCACTCTGGGCACGTCACAGGGACCGGTTTCTTTCGGAGCCCCTGACCCTGCGGGTACCAGATAATACATTCTAGCTCTATGATCACATCTTGCAATGAGATCATGGGCCGTAATATCATGCCCAGACCATATTGCAAATAAATGGGCCCCTAGGCCAAAAAAAAGCACATACCTGTAAAACATACTGAAAACATGACTTAAAACACTAACAACCTTTTAAACCCCCCAACCTGTATACCTAACCCCAACTGTGGCATACTTAAGCCCGCACCTATCCCAAATACTAATTTACAAGATGAATCAAAAAATAACCTACTGCATCAATTAGGTGAAGCAAAGTGACCCCTAGACATAGGGAGCCTCCAGTGTTGTAATCCCCAGGCAAAAATACAATATTTACACACAAAAAAGTGGGAGACAGGTGCTGGAAGGGGAAATTCACTATATGCAATATGTGGTAATAAAAAAAAATAATGTGCCACCAGGCAAACATTGTAAATAGCAGCACAACAATATTAACACATGAACAAAGCATTGCAGTTTGAAAACTGCTGCTAATCATCATTGACAAATAGAAACCAAACTTTGAAGTTAGGTCACAATGAAAACACAGGCAAAATTATTACGTGCACCATGGGAAGTCAGGAGGCACACAAAAGTTAGTCGTTTGCCAGTTGACTTCTGGTCGGCAGACGGCGGTCCAGCCACAGTGCAGCCTCTCTTGGGCTAAAGTAGAATTTTTAGTTTCGCCGTCGGCAACAACCTGCAGCTTTGAGGGAAACATCATAGTGTAGGGAAGATTAAGGTTACGTAAGCGCCGTTCGATAGGTATAAACAGAGCCCTCTTATTTTGAACCTCCATGGTGATATCCGAGAACACTGATATCTGGGAACCATTATGTTCAAGGGGGCCTTTGGTACGGGCCAGATGTGGCACAGCATCCTGATAATGAAGAAACTTAGCTATAAAGTTACGTGCAGTGCTCTGGTTGGTATATGGTAAGCCTGCTGCACCACGAAGTGGTAAGTAAAAGCCTATTTAACATACGTATCCAGATGCCACTTCAAGAATTCCTCAAGACGTGAACCATCTTGTTTCTCTGGCAGCCCCACAAATCGTTGCCCCATTGTTTCGTCTAAGACAGCCCTCCATATCTGACCATTTCCGATGTACAGAAGCCATCTGAGAGTCCAGCATATCCACTCTCATTTTCAATGGGGATACCGACTCCTCTAATGCAGAAGTGCGTGCTTCCACCTCATCCACCCATTCGCAGACGCGCTTCAGGTCATGATGAATAATAGACAAATCAGACTGTACTTCTCCAATTTTACTGGCAAACCATTTTTCACTGGCTGTAACTGCATCCAGCACACGTTGCAAGATAGTCTCGGATGATTCTAATAGTACCAATGTACCTGCAGTAAGTGGGTATGTCGGGACGGACCAGCTCGCCTGATTGTACAGGCGGAGGTTGTGGGGTGGAGCAACAGACATACGGATTTAGTTTTGCTGCTGCAGCATGATAGGTTTTACCCTTGGTGAAGGGCATTTGGGACTGCAGCAGACAATGATGAAAAAGCTCTGGCTGCTGTAGCAAGCTAATCCCTGACAACCGTGATGGCGGCTATCAGGTAATGCAGAAATGACTTGAGATCTGGATTGTGACCATCAGAGCAAGCAGCAGAGCCAGACCAGATGACCCCTGAAAGGTAAGTACCGGAGCACAGCTCAGGAGCAGCCGGCGGTATGCTTAGCTACGCCTCACTGAACTCCGGAGTCGGCTGGCATCCCATGTGGAGCGCTACAGTCACAGGCCCGGCTGGAAATTAAGATTCACAGAAAACTGCCCAGTAGCCAAAGCCTGCCGAAAAGGGTGTCTCCGTCGTTACTGTACCTTCAGGTAGTCACTGATTGCTGTGTTTGCCCTGAAAACAAAAAGTATGGTGGTCGCTCATATCAGCTTAATGACATTATACAGCTTGTAAAGGATAGGGTTTACACCGAACCACAGAAAAAAAAAAAAGATTCCGTCCAGCTCACTGCAGCAATATCAACAAAAAACACTTAAATCCTACATGATAATAGAGATTGAGGTATTAGTTACATACATTTGCAAATATATGAATACTGGCGTCCCTAACATTAAGGGGTTCACGTCCGAGAAGCAAGGTACCCCAAAAAATGCAGCCAAGGACCATCCCCAGGGCATGACACGAAAAGGGGAAAAAAGGTGATAGTGAAGTGTAAAGAATAGATATGTAAAGATAAATCAATAAGAAATTAAATGAGAAAGAATTACAATTACATAAATAATAAACAATTAGAAAAGTGATAAAAAAATATCTATGTGAATTAAGTGGTGATGCCCTGAAAAAGGTCCAGCCAGAACAACTCCGGGTTCCCCGCTCCCAAATGCTCACCCCAAAATAATTATTGCTACATAATAATAAGCACCCACTCTAGGTCATATAATTACAAATTAGTGTACTGCATAATAACAGCACATGTATAAGCTGAGAGCTGACTCACCTTGGAGGTACCCCAGAAACCTCCACATGGCAGTATAAGGACCAGCACATCCTCCCAATGCTGGCTCCCTTCATGCCTCAAGATTGCAAACAAAAAGTATGGTGGTTGCTCATATCAGCTTAATGAAATTACACAGGTGCGTGTAAAGGGTGGGGTTTACACCGAACCACAGAAATAATAAAAAAAAAGATTCCCTGCAGCTCACTGCAGCACTATCAACAAAAAATACTTAAATCCTACATGATAATAGAGATTCAGAGTTATTAGTTACATACATTTGCAAATATATGAATAAGCACCAGGCCATCGTCAAGGCTCCTCTATACTGGCGTCCCTAACATTAAGGGGATCACGTCCGAGAAGCAAGGTACCCTGGGGAAGCACCAAGGATGTGATCAGGAGAGATGCACTGGAGAGCTCACAAACTGCTATGCTTACAAGCCTACCATAGCCACGCCCCACATATAATCAGTTTTATGTTCAAGCACATCAATCCTATTCTCAATATCTGTGACTTCTGAACAAAATTCCTTTATGTAAGTCAGCATGAAAGGTGGCTCAATCCTGTTACAAAGGTGTGTGTCACTTGTGGCTCGAGTAAGTGAGGCTATATGCCGCACTTACGTTACTGGCAGATTCGCAGATTTTTGTTTGCAGTCCCATAGGGCTGCATACAAAAAAGTATGAGTCCGGAGTGAGATCGGACCGCGAGGGTGGCAAATGTGGTGCCGTTGCTGGTGTTTCTACGGCGTTGCAATGGCAACCCCCTTCGCACCTACTTGGATTAAGCCCTAAGAACTCTGGCCCTTCTATCGTCAGAGGGGTGCCTTGTGTAACACCATGTAATAAGACACCTTAATAAATTATATGAAATAAAGACTCGGAGACATGAGATTTGGCAGATTAATTAGCAATTTATTACAATTATCTAATGAATATTAATTTAATCTAACTGATCGAAAGTATGGTGGCAAAGAAAGGACGGCAACATTCGGTTTACTCCAGACATGCAGCACACAGACATGCATACCAAGCGGACACCGCCCAAGGTGCAGAGCAACCAATAACTAAACAACTGTCAACAAAAAGGTATCCACGCAACCTTCTAACATGACTACCCACCCGGAAGGGTGATGACGCTATCCCCAGCAGGGTGACCCAGCGATCTAACCAGTCAACGAAGGTGAGCGCACTCAAAGACAATAATACTACAAACTGAAAGAGATTTGCACCCTAAGTGGGGATCTGCCGTTCTTTCCCGCCACAGAAAACAGCTAACTACAAAAAATCCCACTGAAGACACATAGGGAGGGATGGTGGGGAGACAGGAACAAAAGAGGCTTTGTCTCAGCCCACACAGCCTCACATACAAAGCTAAAACATACACACCTATCTTAATAGGGCAATTAGGTCACATGGTGTTACCCAAGCCAACCCCCAGACTTGAGGTTTAACCCACTTCGTTCTCATTCAATCACTCTGTTTGTCTTATCTGGAAAAGCTCATAGAATCCAGGGTGCTCTGCTTCTTGATCTTAGAAGCCAAACTGTGTATACAGTTCACAGGCTATAGAAATGTGATTTAAGGGGTTGAATGCTAGTTGCTGGTAGCTGAGGGGTCAAGCAAAACCAGAATTAGAAACAAAGACAAAAGCTCAGTACAAAGGTAAGTAGACAATATTTTTGCTGATAGCCAAGGTAGAACCCATGGGCAAGGTCTGGAATAAAGCCAGTCCTCCAGTCTTATTTACTCCCAGATGATTGCATGTGATTGGCTATGGCCAAGAAGTGGTAGGGGAGCAGGCATGATGGTACGTATTTCTGAGCATAAACCTAGATTAACACCATCATACCTCATCTGATAGGATCACTGGTACAAACTTCACAGGACCTCATCAAGTCCTACAGGTATTTTTCTTTATGAAATCATGATACTTCTCTCTTCACAATCTGCTTCCAGACGCCATCAGGTCCTGGTTTGTCAGCGTACAATAATGGAAGTTGTTCACAATAGAAGGATCAATGACCCAGACAGGTTTGCACAAATTTTCTTCTTCTGGTGAACCCTTCCAGGGAAACAGGTATTGTGTCTCTCCTTCCCAAATACAAGAGTCCAGAATAGTTCGTACTGAATAGTCTCTGCAATTTCAGTATTCAGAGTATAGTTCTTCTTACATTAGGGCCCATTTCTTCTCTAAGGTGATTGGTTCAAATTTGACAAGTTTGAGCCAATGGGTGTAAATTCAGGGGCTGTGCTATAATACCAGCAGGCTGCTGAGCAGAAACATGTACACTGGTACATTCAGCATCATTTTCAGTTTGGCAAGGTTAAGAAATTTTACAGGAACAGGATTCTCCATTGGTGACTGCAAGTAGAACTGAAGCATTGTCAAGAACCTAGGCCCTAGGAGCTTCAGAAGAACAGTCAGGACAAATGAAGGAGGCAGAGATACTCTTGGAAGGAGCGTTTTAAACTATCTTTTCCTCTGGGTACAACATTGATAGGCTTCCAGACTGTGCTTTACCGATTTAAGGGGTCTATTCACTAAGCATTGGAGAGAGATACAGTGGATGGAGATAAAGTACCAACCAGCTCCTGTCACTTTACAGGCTGTGTTGGAAAAATTACAGGAGCTGATTGGTACTTTGGCCCTGATTCAGAGCCGGACGCTCTGACAGAGCGCTCGCTCTGAATCAGGGCCGTCCCTGCTCCTTTTTGGAGCGGCCTCCTGGCCGCTCGCATAGCTATGGGTGACCACCTACAGCTATAGCGAGCGGCCAAAATGATGGTCGCGATGGTCAAGACCATCGGGCTTGCGACGAGACCATGCAGTAGGGTCTCGCTGCCGCAAGCCCAGGAGTGCTTTTGGCTCTATCAGAGCCAAAAGCACTCCCACTGACATCACTAGTGATGTCAGTGGAGCCGGCCCCAGACGGTAGGCGTTCCCATGGGAACGCCTCCGTCTGGGCAGCCATGCCCCCGGCACACCCACCAAAGGGGGTGTGCTGTCAATCACCATCGACAGCATGCCCCCTTTGGCGTGAGACCCTTAATGACGGCTTGGCCGTCGTTATTCGGGTCTCGCGCATGCGCACGATGGAGCCGCCTCCGTCGTGCGCATGCGCACTTGGGCACCATCGACCCGCTTACGAGCGCTCGCGAGTGGGTCAGAATCAGGCCCATTATCTCCATCCACTTTATCTCTCTCCAAGGCTTAGTGAATATACCCCAAAATGCAATATTACATCCATACTTGCTGACATTTATTATCTGCTCCCCGGGAGATGCCTGGAGAGCAGGCACAGCAGACCACTTTGGGGGCGGGGCAGGGTTACTATGTCATTAGGCCCTGATTTCTAGTCATTTAGCCCTGCTGCCTCCATTCGGAGCCACGATTCCCGCAATCATCTCCCCATGCTACCCCCTTCACTAGGTAATGGGCGGGATGCAAGAGATCCGGATATTTGTGCGGGGGGACTCTCCGAAAATTCGTGAGCCTCCCGCAACTTTCCGGAGAGTAGGTAAGTATGATTACATTACAGGGGCAGGGCTGCGATGATGTCATTTATAGTGAATAGCCCTACCTACAACAGGGAAGTGGCAGAATGCAGGGGGCGGTTGCCGACTGAGGGAAATCTCCAGGCTCCCACCAAATTCATCTGGACCACTATTTTATCCTTTGTCTTGAAGTCATTAATGTTGATGACACTGGGTGAAAATATAATTTAAAAAATTCCTGATTTTAACAATTTTTATTATTAAAAATAAACCCCAGACCACATTTTATAATCAATATTCATAAAAAGGTGGAATTAGTCTTTAAGGGGCCTATACATGATGTTAATTATCGGGATCCGTTCGGACCCAAATTCTTACCGCGGATTCCGGATCAATTCATCATTGCTCCAGCGCGGTGACAGCTGATGCGAAATCAGCTGTCCCTGCGAGCGGCTTCACTGCTCCTTTTCGGAGCAGCAAATCTTTTCACTGCTCCTTTTCGGAGCAGTGCTGGGAGTGCGCATGTGCGACCTACAGGTCACACATGTGCACAAGAGCCCCAACGCCCAGTGGAAGGAGCCGGACAGAGGCGGAGGGATCCGAAAGGATCCCTCTTCGCGACCCGGGACCCCTTCCCATAGGGAAGGAGCGGATATTGGGAGCATTCTTCATCTTCAGATTGGCGAATGCTCACGCACTCAAGCTCCAAAAATATGTTTTCGGAGCTTGATGAATTCTGCCCCTAGTGTATGGGGACAGCGGGCCATTCCGCCAGAGGAAGGTAAGTAGGAGATATCTGTGATACTAGTGTATGGGGACAGCGGGCCATTCTGCCAGAGGAAAGTAAGTAGGAGATATCTGTGATACTAGTGTATAGGGACAGCGGACCATTCTGCCAGAGGAAGGTAAGTAGGAGATATCTGTGATACTAGTGTATGGGGACAGCAGGCCATTCTGCCAGACGAAGGTAAGTAGGAGATATCTGTGATACTAGTGTATGGGGACAGCGGGCCATTCTGCCAGAGGAAGGTAAGTAGGAGATATCTGTGATATCTCCTGCTTTACCATAGTGATGAATGGCCCGATAACTTAATTTTTACAATTGCAGGAGAAACTGTGCATTTTCACCAGCTTTTGTAAAAATGAAGTGATGATGAATAGGTCAATAAAAGAGCTGTAAATACTATACCTGCATGCAGATGGGGTCTTCCTCCAGCAGAGGGAACCAAATCATGTATTATTGGTTTTTCCAAAGTGTGAAATGCTTGACTTTTTTCATGTCCCAAATTAAAAAGATTGAGCACAATATTTGTGGCTTTTACATGAGAAAAATTTGCTTTGTTGTCGGGAGTGGACGTTTACATCTTGCACAGTGTACAGCTCTCCCATCTAGCTAACAATGAAGTTAGTGATCTATTGCTGGTTGGTATATCTGCTAGTATTAGATTACTGTTATGTGATCAATTGCTGCATGGATGCAGGAGGAACATTGTCTACCCATTTTTTTTTGTCTTTTTCTGCCAATTTACTTAAATCTAAAGCCATAAAATAAATAAGTTTATGCCAATATGCTGCCAAAAAAATGATTTGCTAATGAAGGACGAAAACCCTCCTGTCATTGCATGAATACCTATATAATGATGATATGCTTCTTTTCACAAATGTACAGTGGGATCCATTGGGAAACAAGACACAGCGCACACATATAGGCACTCTCTTTCACTACCAGATCTTACATGGCTTTTTTCACACCCTGCAGCAATTATAGATGCGCCAGTGCCTCACACCTCATCCATTAATCACATACCCCTTAGGGAATACCTCCCAAAGTCCCGTTATTCTGGGACTTTCCCGCTGTCCCACACACAGGCAGCAGTGTCCCGAGTTGGGGGGGTACGCACCAGGGCCGGATTTACCGCTAGGCAACCTAGGCGGCCGACTAGGGCCCGGCGGGTCACACAGGGCCCTTAGCCGGACCCCCCCTGGTAATCCAGCCCTACACAGATCCTGCAGAGCAGCGTTTTGAGCGCACCGCACCAGGAGGCAGTCTGATCAGTATTAAGGGAGGGGGTTCACTAGGGGCAAGTCTTCCCAGGCCCCCGCCGCATATTAGATCCCGCAGTCCGCAGCGCAGGCGCTGCCAACCACCCCGGTAGCAGCCGTACATCCTACATGTGTATATATAAATATATATGTGTGTGTACATATGTATGTATATATATATGTATGTGTATATATATATATATATATATATGTGTGTGTGTGTACTGTGTACATATATGTATGTGTATGTATGTATATATATATAATATATATATATGTGTGTGTACAAATATGTATGTGTGTCTATATATATATATATATATATATATAGTTACATAATGTATGTGTGTCGTATGTATATATATATATATATATATATATATATACACACACACAGACACACATAAAGTGGAACAGCGGCACTCACAGCACTGCAAATAAATAAGACTCACAACTAAACTAAACTAAAAGTTACACCGAACGAAACGTT
Source organism: Taudactylus pleione (assembly GCA_031769625.1). Lineage (NCBI taxonomy): Eukaryota > Metazoa > Chordata > Amphibia > Anura > Myobatrachidae > Taudactylus > Taudactylus pleione. Next base: position 3,456,287 of record JAUIMM010000129.1, read on the forward strand.
GAACGCAGACCCTTTTGGAGTCGTGAGTCTTATTTATTTTCAGTCCTGTGAGTGCCGCTGTTGTTCTACTTGTATTCTTGTTTTTTTAACCATTAAGAGGGCACCCAGGCAAGTATTACCTTTACTGTGCAGTGCTGGCGTTACTATATTGTGTGTGTGTGTATATATATATATATATATATATATATCTCTATATCTTTTATGTGTATATATATATATATATATATATATATATAAATTGTGTGTGTGTATATATATATATATATAATATATACATATACTGGATTTATATATTATATATATATGTGTATGTAAAGATATATATATATATATTATATGATCAGGTGAAAATAACGGCTACACTCTGAAGAACATGTGTGCTCTCTCTCTATAGGTGGGATGTACAGTACTAAGCAACGCATCCGTGATGCGGTACATCCCGCCTCTCTTCGGGTACATACCGCAGTTGATTATCATGGTATGTACCTAGAAAGTTTATTTACATCGCAAAGGACAGCTCTCCTGATAAGAGGTGTCCTTTGCGATGCCCCTGGACAGAGGGACTTCCAGGTTTAATGCCCAGAAGTCCCTCTGGTGTCTCTCTGCGCATGCGCAGAAGGATGCAGAGGCATACTTGCCGACAATCTGGCTGCTCCTTACGGGAGGGAGCAGCCAGATCGGCAGAACAGGGGGCGTGGCCGGCAAAAGGGGGCGGTCCAAACGAACAGAGGTCGATTTGCGGGCGTGACAGGGGGCGGGCCACGCGATCGCGCCACTTTAGCCCCGCCCCCACTACACAATGCAGGAAAAAGGCATTGCGAAGCAGGGGGCGGGGCCAAAATGACGCAAATCGCGTCAGCGGCCCCCTTGCTGCGGGGGTTTATCAAGTAATGGGGAGGGGGATCGGCGGCAGGCGGGAGGCTTGCCTGCCTTTCCGGGGGGGCGGGAGCTGCACCCGTTTATCAGGAGGCTCCCGCCCGAATCGGGAGGGTAGGCAACCCTGTGCAGAGGGTGATGGAAAGGATCCGATCGGATCCCTATCAGGGTAAGCGTCCCAGTAAGAAGCCCATAGGCTTCTATTGGGTAATGCCACCTGGAGGTGGCATTACCCACTGGAACGAGGTGCTTAGTACATATGGAAAATGCAGTAAAACCCCTGTTTATGGGGTTTTTCCATATTTGCCATTTAGTGCATCCCGGCCAATGTAAAGCTTGGCACTCTGGAAAAGAAACAGTATGCCGGGGGGCCCTCCTACTTTAGTAGAAGCATGTAGGTTTCCTGTAGATAGAAAGAAGCATCACTCCACATACTTTTAAATTAGTGTAAATCTGTACCCTGAGGAAAAGACCCATAGAGGTCTTGAAATATCGGTATCTATTAGTACAGATTTAAACTATTTTAAAAGTCTGTGGAGTGCAGTCCCTTCCTTTCTACAGGATACCTATATGCTATATATAATATTAATATTCACCAACTAATTATACCGTAATTCTCTCTATAGTGCTTGATGACACTATGATTTTAATTTTGGACTTTAGGGCCCCCTGTCTTAAGTGCCCCCTTAATCCAGCTCTGAGTCTGATAGCAGCAGCACAGGAGGAGGAGGGAGGAGGCAGAGTTGTAGGCCTGGCCTGGTTCTATAATTAGATAGGGTATGTGTAGAGGGCCAGTGAGTCAGTCACTTGGACCAACTCTCCCTGCGCTTTCAGGAGGCGGCCCTGCTCAGTTATGCGACGTGATGTCATCACGCGAGGAGAGAGGGATGCTGAGGGTCTGTGCTGAGTGGAGTCTGTGCTATGAGGGGAGAGCGATTCTGTGAGGCGAAAGGGGTCCGTGCTGTGAGTAGAGAGGGGGTGCTGTGAGGGGAAAGGGCTGCTGAGAGGGGAGAGGGGTTCTGTGCTGTGAGACAGGAAGTGAAGGTGGCAGTACGTGGTGCTGTGAGGTGGCAGTATGTGGTTCTGTGAGGGGGCAGTACGTGGTGCTGTGAGGGGGCAGTACGTGGTGCTGTTAGGGGGCAGTATGTGGTGCTGTGAGGAGGCAGTGAAGGGGGTAGTATGTGGTGCTATTAGGTGGGCACTAACTGGGTCAGTGTGTGCTATGGGGGGGGTTGATGTGCTATGGGGGGGGAAACAAGTGAGCTGGGAGGGAGTCAGTGTGCATAGTGAGTGATTGCTGTGACAGAGCAGTGAGTCAGTGTGATATGAACTGGCAGAGAGAGCTATAGAAGGGGCAATCAATGGGGCCAAACTCCAAAAAGCTTAGCAAAAATCAAGTGTATTCATACATACATAGCCGACATTTCAAGGCCGTGGCGCACCAGGGTGCTGTACAGCGGTATGAATTAGGAATGAAAGTATAGTGCTATGGACTGTTTGAGAGGGGGCCCCAAATCCAGTATCTTGCCTAGGGCCCCATGAGGTCTAAATCCTGCTCTGGTACGCAATGTGGGCCTGATTCAACAAGGATCGCTGATGTGATTGCGGCTGCATTCACGTGCGCAGGTCTGCTGTGAAAAGTATGCTAATAATTGCAATCGTAAAGCACCCGCATGGACAACATGCAGGCGCCCACTTCCCCTCTCGCACATCCGTAATACCCTGCAAACCAGACAAAACATCGGTAACATCAAAGTACATAGGAGCCACTTGCACATTTACAGCAGGTCAGACCTCACTTATAAATTGCTAACTTTCCTGTACGCAGTGAGCACTCAAGCTGCGTATGCCATCGTATTGGCCAATAAAACGCTCTCTGCCTGTCAGTCACCCTGCGATTGCGCTGCCTGTTCGCAGTGCGATTGCAGTGAAGTATTCGCACACGCTCACTGAGATGCATGCGCAGTACGCAATAATCGTCCGTCTGTGTATGCAATTGCAATAGCGATCCTTGCTGAATTAGGCCCTGTGTAAGCTGCGGAAGAATGCCTTATGGCACAGGTTCTCAAACTCGGTCCTCAGGACCCCAAACAGTGCATGTTTTCCAGGTCTTCTCACAGAATCACAACTTAAATAATTATCTCCATCTGTTGATCTTTGAATTTGTGTCAGGAAGTAATAAATACACCTGTGCACCTGCTGGGTGACCTAGAAAACATAACCTGTGGGGTCCTGAGGACCAAGAGCCGTATTCAATATGAGCCGAGCCCTGATACTTTTTCGCGGCCCGGACTTTCCGCTTACTTTGCCTGTTCTGTAGGTGGAAAAGTATCGGGTCGTCCCTGCTTTATCCCGTATTCAATACGGAAGTACGCGAAAACGGGACCCGGCGAAACGGAAACAGGAGGAAAGTACTATCATTTTGGGGGAAATCAGCCTGACACCCCCCAAAAGATGCTCTGACAGGGGGGTTAGTTATGGTACCCCCCGATTTGGCTTGCTGAAGGTATTTGGTGATTTTAAACGGCTCAATAGCTGTTAAATATCCCAGCAAATTTGGGGTACTTAAAAATGGGGGCCAGCATATTTAAAAGTTGCTAAAGTGAAGTTGAAAAATCATGAAAAATCCACCTGCCGCAAGCACCTACAATGAAAAAAACACTTGGGGCATACTTGGGGACCCCCCCCCCAGAGTAAAGTTTGCTAGTTTTTAAGTTTTCACCCCCTTTTTCAAAGTAATTTTTTGGGGTGTCCTTAAGTATTTATATTTTTATTTTTTGACACAGTTTACCTTTGGGGGACTGTCTGAAGGCTGCACGGGGGTTCCCGCAATGTTGCACCCCAAAACTCCAATACTGCACTTTTTTCCGCCTCCCATTCATAGGCGAAACTTTTCCGCCTATTACATTGCATTTACTTTCCGCCTAGGCAGAAAGTCTTTCAAAGTGAATACAGGGTAAAAGTCAAACAGGCGAAAAGTTTCCGCCAAAAACACACGGAAACTGACTCAAACAGAATAAGGCCCCAAGTTTGAGAACCACTGCCTTAGGGAGTTTTTGCAGAACATGTTCCTGTGTACCATCTCCAGAGTTTACTGATGATATCATGAGAGCAGTACAGTAGGTGTACACATACTTGCCAACTCTCCCTGATTGTCCAGGAGACTCCCAGAAATAGTAGCAATCTCCCTGTCTACCTGAAGAGCCTAACAATCTCCCTGATTACACCTTACCCCATTATGTAGCTGTTATATAATTGGGGGAAAAAAAAATCAGAGATATATAATACAGTCAAATTGTATAACCAGTGTCATTTCCCTGCGTTGGTTATAAGGCACAATGATACCTATGGCTACATACATTTTCATAAAAGGTTTCCTGGGCCACTTGTATGAAACCTCTTATAAAACACAATACATGAACAAACCCTGAAAAGTATCAGTGTGTTTTCAACAACATGTTGATCTTACTAACAGCTTTGGGGCTCATTTACATTTGGATATAAGTCAGTTTTATGACACGCCTCTCAGATGTAGCAGTACACGCCCACTGTACCGCACACTCATAGGTGCTGCTTTCACAATCTCCCTGAAATGCTTTTCAAAAGTAGGTAAGTATGGGTGTAAACAAGCCAATATGTTGTTCACCTGTGAATGAATACAGTGCTACTGTAATTCCAGGAGTATATAGCCAAAGCACTGTGTAACATTTAGTGCTAAACTTGCATTTTTTACTCACTCACAAATGTAATAGGGTACGACTATAGTAAAGCTCACAATTTGCGGGCTTTACTTTACTATAACTCGCAAAACAACATCTCGCATCCAGATGTTTTCCCATTCTCTAGCTAGAACTCAGGCAATGTAATAGCGTGCGAGTGCTTCACTCACACATATTACTGCCTGAGAACTCGCAAGAACAATAGATCAGCTTAAGGATAGCGAATTTATCCTAAGCAGGTCAGAGTAACACAAAAACATGCACATATCCATGAAATGCATGCATGTTTCTGTGTGTACATAGTGTGACTGGGTCATTATAATTCCACATGAGGTAAATGTGGAAAATGCAGATCTCCCAGGTTTGGCAGAGCAAAGGCATTAGGAATGTGCAATGTCCAGTTCAGGTGTTGCCTCAATCAGAATCTGGAAAGCAGCTGATTACAGACTATGGGGCCTATTCATCAACACTAAAATAACATTTTTAAGGACATTTTCCTTAAATAACGTTATTTTGGTATTCATGTAGCCACTTAGCACAGGAGATATCACAGATATCTCCTTGCTAAGTTCCCCTGCGTTCATTTCCACACTCCCCATACATTAGTACATTAGTACATTAGTATGGGGATGTGGAAATTGTGGTATTCAGCAAATTCCGAAAATTATCAATTTTCGGAATTTGATGCAGTTACTATTCGCCACTGTGAGGTGGCGAATAGCAGGTGAAACTTACCTGTATCCGCGTGTGCAGGTCCCCCGACGAGTCCCTCCAGCGCTCTGCTCCGTCCTCAGGCTCCGGAGGCTGGTCGGACATGTGTGCTCTCCAGCAGAGCACAAGAAAGTTTAGACAAAAAAAAAAAAGTTTTTTTTTTTTTTCTAATCTGTCATGTGGTCTGCTGGGAAACCACATGACAGACCTGCAGGACGGAGCCGGAGGCTGCTGCGCAGACAGGTAAGTCGGGGGGGGGGAGGGGTACACAAACTTAACGCATCTGTAGGCAGTGCTGCGCATGCGCTGGTTTTACAGATGTAACAGCGCATGCGCAGCACTGTTTCCAGATGCGATAAGGTAGTGTAGGCAGGGAAAAGTATCTATTTCCCGAAAAGCTGTCATCGCAAAAATGACAGCTTTTCGGAATAGATACTTATGGAGAGGTGGAATGATGAATTCCACCTATAATTAGCTAGAACTCCATGAGAGTTCTAAAGCTAATTATCTCCAGAGAATTTTTAGGTTTAATGAATAGGCCCCTGTGTGAGGCTGGTTTAAGAACTGCAGAGACACTGGGGAAACTGAGCCTGATGGTGAGATAGTCGCCCAGCTTATAGGCCCGGGGGTGACTAGTGTTAGGGATTCTGGACCTGAGAGTCCACTGAAGAAATATTGCTGTTTGGAAGACTTTGTGTAACATCTTGCCTGTGAAGCTGCCATATCCTGTATACCTGCCTGTGGTGAGCAATAACTACTGATGGATTTTACCCGGTCTATGTGATTCTTGTCACAATATGAAAATATTTTTTTTAGTCCCCTACTGGACAAGGGGACATGATGGCATCAGGGATACTAGGTGAGCATGTGTGATAGTGAGTATACATGTGTGTGTGCATGTATGTTATAATAAACTTTTACTGTCACGGTGTGTGTGTTCTGTGTTTTTTTTTAAGTATTCTTTAACTGTGGAACTACAGGTACCAGCGGGCCCGTAATGCCCTGCATGCTAGTACTTGTGGTTCTTCAAGTACCAGCATGCGGAGGAGGCTTGCTGGGACCTGTGGTGCAACAGCTAAAGACAATATTTTCAATTCTATTTTTTACAACACACTACACTATCAACCCATCACCCACTGGCCAGGGTTGCCGGGGATAACCCCGGGCTATCGGCCTGGGGTATCCTGGAGAGGGGGACCCCTTAATTGGGAGGGGTCCCCACCTCCCAGCGATCCCCGGCCTGGGCTGACTAGCGGCCAGGGGTACTGCTTTGGCAAGGGAACCTGGTGAAAGGGTTTCCAGGGGACCCCTACTTGTTTTGTCCCCTGTATTTCCACAACCAGGACCGGATCTGAAAAGCCCTGTGCTGGTACTTAAAATACAGGGGCACCCTACGCATTTTGGCCCCTGTATTTTTAGAACCAGGACAGACTTTAAGTAGCCCAGTGCTGTTTCTTAAAATACAGGGCCCCCCTACACATTTTGGCCCATGTATTTTAAAAACCAGTACAGGCAGTACAGAGCCCGAGGCTGGTTATGCTTCTGGGGAGGGTTTTTTTTTTTTTAAACGCACAGACAGAAGCGTTCATGGATCTCATTGATCTGTGAAGGCTTCTGTATAACTCGCACCTTTTAATGCAAGTCGCATTAAAAGGTGCGAGTTTACATAGGGAAATAACCACACAGATACGCATAGTGTAGTAGCCTTGAGCTCAAAAGTTTGTAGGCTGTTACATTTGCAAGTCCCGGCGCCAGGGCTGCCATTACAAATTGTGGGGTCCGGGACTGATAAAATAGGCAGTGCCCCCCGCCGTAATGGTAGTAGTGCACTTTATCGGAATTAAAAACAAAAATCAAATTTGTTTCAGTATGTGACATACTGTACAAGTGATTATATTTAGCCTAAATATTATCACTTGTACTCCACATGATGAAACAAATCATTCCATAAATTAAAAGTCTCATTACTTACCTCCTTGAAGGAGAATCCTTCTGTCTTCTTCTCCTGGTCTGGCTGGCTTGCTGGCACTGCTCCTCATGCGCGGTGGCTGCTCTGACGGCCTCTGTCCACTTCCAGCGGCACAGCGTGGACAAAACCAAAAACAAAACTTTATTAAAGTGGAAGTGCGGGGATCATATAGTCAGGGCCAGGGGCGTAAGTTCATCCCTGTCGCTCAGAGGCAAGTTAGCGTTTGGTTGTGCGTCACTGGCCAGCTGAGTTAGCCTCAGCTGACGCAGGCTGGCTGGCTTGTGAGGCCGGGAAGTCTGCATCCAGGTACGCTCACCCTGGCCACGTCCATTACGGAAAACGGGCCCATTTCCACGAACACAGGTCATCCTCGCTGCGCATACACAGGTTCCTAATAATTGGGATCTACATGAAAACCCCGATATGTGCTAAATGCTGAATCAGCCCCTCTGTCGTGATATATTTAAAGAGCAAGATAGTGTAATAATATCATTATAATAGATTAGAAACACCTCCAGTGCGCTACATATATATATATATATATATATATACACTATCATGCTCCTTAAATGCATCACTCAAAGGGAATAGGTCAATTAATATGTAATGCAACACTCCCTCCCCCCCGGTATTATGGAATGCAGCACTCCCCTCCGCCAAACCGTAATATGGAATGCAATACTCCCTCCCCCTCCCCCCCCAGTAATATGGAATGCAACACCCCCTCCTCCTCCCCCCCCCGGTAATATGGAATGCAACATCCCCTCCCCCACCCCCATTACCTCCTCCCTCTCATAGGGATTTCAAGTGTTACTGCCAACTGCCGCTGCTATCCCGGCTCCCATGAACTCCATACAATGATAGCCGCCGTGACTACAGCTCCTCTCTGCACACCCGTACTTCCGGCTCCTGAAGTGGGGTCGCGGCTGGCTGCTATGTGATGGCCGCAACCAGCAACCAGTAGGTGCAGCAGAGCAAAGAGGAGGAGTGCCGCTGATGCTAACCAGCGCTCCGCTCAGCAGCTCCTCTCCTGTTATTTACAGCAAGAACAGGGGACAATGGAGAAGGTGCCCCATTAAGGGCAGGGGGTAGTGTGGGTGGTTAAAGCGGATGAGCCCCCCTCTTTCAGCAGAGTGTCCGGGCCCAGGACTGCAGTGCCGGCAGTCCCCCCCTGATGGCGGCCCTGCCCGGCACCAACTCGCACCTTCAAAAAATGTAAGAAGATGTGAGTTGGATTTTTACCTAAACTTGAACCCTATTACATTTGGCCCCTAGGGACTATTTATCAAGCAGTGAAAAGTGTGGACAAGTGAACCAGTGGAGAAGTTGCCCATGGCAACCAATCAGCTTTGAAGTAGCATTTCTGAAGTACAGTCTATAAAATAGTAGGAGCTGATTGGTTGCTATAAGCAACTTCTCCACTAGTCCATATCTCAACACTTTTCACTGCTTGATAAATAGACCCCATAGGGGCCTATTCATCATCACTTAATTTCTACAAAAGCAGGTGAAAATTAACATTTCTACTTCAGGGTCCATAGGGTATCCACAGGATACCTTGGGGGTATAGGTGTGACGTCAGTCGCTGGGCACCATAGAGTTAAGCTTTTCAGCCTCCCAGGATGCACTAGGGTCCCCCTCCTATACCCCGCCCCCGAGCCAAGGCACCTCAGTTTAGTTTGGTGCCCGGCCGGAGTCGGGTGCACCTGTCGGAGTGGGGGCTAGAAGAGCCCCTGAAGCTTTCTTCAGTGCAGCTGTGGCTGCACATCTGGATGTACAGCATGGACAGTCAGTCCTGATGTCCATGCTGTCTTCCCTACACCCCCGCCGGTACCAGAACGCCGGTACCGATCCGGGGATGCTGGTGAGCATCTGGGGTCACAGCTAGCGGTGATCCCAGATGTTCCGGACCATGGCCGGATCCAAGGGGGACAAAGGTAAGCAGCGGGGTCCCGCGGTGGGTCCCCGCTGGTCACATGGTCCTAAGTCCCCAGGCAGGGGGCTCCCTGGGGACTGGCTGCAGCGTGGAGCCAGGCGACCAACCTGCGCTTTCCACTACCCCCTGGGACAGCAGACCGCAGCAGAGCGGTAGCGCTGCGGCATCCCAGGGCTTAAATGCATGCCAGGGGAGCGCGCCTTCCCTGTCTCACAGCCGGCGCCTCCCCCGCTGCACACAGCCCTCTCTGCATGCTGCCGACTGGTCCTGTGGCAGCGCTCCTCCCCCAGGCCATCATCTGCTCCTCGGCGGCCATCTTCTCCAGAACGCATGGTGAACGCTGCTGGAAGCGCTGGACGGAAGCATTGTGGTCTGGGTCCCCCCGCATACCTCTCCTCCGCTGTGGTCAGGTCTGTGTATGCAGCGCTGTGTCCTACCAGGCCCTGTGTCTGCGTAGTTGAGTGATCAGTGCTGTTAGTGCAGGAATTGATTTTCTTTGCATTGTATGTGACTGTGCTAGCGCTGCTGCCTGTATCTTTTCTCTAAACTGTCAGCTTTATTACTGTCCCTGTTCTTTCTGCTAAGCCCTTGCGGTGCGGTGCTGCAGGGTGGTCTCTCGCCTATTTAAGTTATAATTGGTGAGAGAGGTCACATACCTGGTGCCATCATGTCCGAAAGTGATTTTCCCCTCCGGCTACAGTGTACTACGTGTAAAGTACCGTTAGCGGAGGGGGAGGGTAGCGCGGAGGGCCTTTGCCGGCAGTGTTTGTCCATGGCGCGTCCTCTTACGGTTACAGCACCGGTACAGGAGCCGCCCTGGGCTTGTTTCGCTCAGGCGCTTACAGCCTTAGTGGGCCAGTTAGCTCCGCAGCCCTCGTTTACACCGATGGGTTTATCCCAGCAGTCAGTGGTGTCGTCACCCATGCAGGGTTTCCCACGACAATTGGTGGTACCCCACAGTCTACCTATTTCCCCGCTCCCGGTTTCTCAGGAGCCAGCGTGGGTTAACTCCCTGACGAGTTCTGTACAGCACTTGTCGGGTGTGTTGCAAGGGCAGTCTGTGATGCGGCCGCATAAACGGCTGGTGGCGTCTCTGTCGGCTCCTTATGAGGATGACGAGGGGACGTCTGATGATGGTGAGATTCTGGATCCTTATGATCAGGAACCTCTCCATACTAAGGACGCTGATGTTAAGTCCAAAGTATATATTCCTGGACTTATTTGGGCGGTCCGCACAGCCTTGGTGATTGAGGACGAAGTTCCCCCAGCGGCTAAATCTAAGTATGCCTTTTTCAAAGATGTGAAGGGCGATGCCACAGTCTTTCCTCTTTCGGGTCAGTTGGTGGACCATTTAGAGGAGGCGTGAAAACAGCCTGGCAAAAGATACCAGCCGCAGAGACGCCTGGCGGTGGCTTATCTGTTCGCGGATAATTATTTTGCAAAGTGGGAATCCCCTCCACAGGTGGATTCTCACGTGACCCGTCTTGTCCGTAGTGCCACATTGCCGATGCCATCTATGTCCTCCCTTAAGGATGCTACGGACCGCAAGGTGGAGATCTGCCTGAAGTCCGCTTATTCCCTTGCGGGGGGGGCAGCACAGCCGGCTATGGCCATTTGCTGGGTTGCCAGAGCGATGGAGCGCTGGGCGGATTCATTAGAGGCTTCTTTTGATTCCGACTGTCCGGCCGAACAAGCGGAGTTGATTGGTAATCTCCGTGATTCGGCCACTTATATCAACGAGGCGGCCCTAGACATTAGTACTCGGGTGTCTAGAATTTCTTCAGCAGCGGTGGCTGCTCGTCGCACCTTGTGGCTGCGATCCTGGAAGGCGGACGCAGATTCCAAAAAGGGTCTGGAGGCGTTGCCGTTTACCGGAGAAGTTCTCTTCGGTCCGGATCTGGATAAGATTGTGGCCACGCTGGCGGCAGCCAAATCGCCTTGTCTCCCGTCGGCCGCTGCTCCTTCTGGTTCTGGACCATCATCCTTTCGGTCATCTAGGGCCCAGGGCAGGTCCAAACCACAGTCGTTTCCTCGACAGGCTGGCCCTAAGAAATCGGCCAAGCCCCGGAAGCAGGCATGAAGTACCAGACGTCCGGCCCCCAAGCCAGATGACAAACCTGCGGCCTGACGGTCCGGGCCTCCCTTTGGGGGATCCCAGGGTGGGAGGCCGCCTGCTGCAGTTCGCCCAGTGTTGGTCGGCCACTACGACAGACACTTGGGTTCTGGAGGTGGTTTCCCCCGGATACGCCCTCTCCTTCCGGCACAGACCCCCGGCTCGATTCTTCACCACGGGTCTACCATCAGACCGGAACAAGGCTACGGAGCTGCGGAAGGTATTGCACACTATGCTCCAGGCTGGAGTTATAGTGCCTGTTCCATTCTCCCAGAGGGGCCAGGGTTTCTATTCAAATCTATTTTTGGTACAGAAACCCAATGGGTCGTATCGTGCGATTCTCAACCTCAAAGCACTCAACAAGTCTTTGTGGGTTCCGAAGTTTCGGATGGAGACCCTACGGTCCATCATTCTGGCGCTGGAACCTGGGGACTACATGGTGTCATTGGACATACAGGACGCTTACCTGCATGTCCCTATTCTTTTGCGCCATCAACAGTTCCTCAGGTTTGCAATCCGCAGCGACCACTTCCAGTTTCGGGCGTTACCTTTTGGCCTGGCGACAGCACCACGTGTTTTCACCAAGGTGATGGCGGTCATGGCGGCTTCTCTGCGGCTGCAGGGAGTCCGCATGTTGCCATACTTGGACGACCTGTTATTGTTGGCAGGATCTCCAGAGCTCCTGTTACGCCACTTGGACCTGACCATTGCACTGCTGCAACGGCACGGCTGGCTAATCAACTGGCAGAAGTCCACTCTAATCCCGTCTCGGAGGATTCTGCATCTTGGAGCCTTATTGGACTCGGGACAGCAAAGGATCTTCGTGACAGAGGACAAGATCTCTGCTTTACAGTCAAGGGTGCGCAGTTGTCTGCACAGCCGCCGGGTGTCCCTACACTCGGCGATGAGGTTACTGGGCTCCATGGTGTCGGTGTTCGACATGGTGGAATGTGCCCAGTTTCACTCCAGACCTCTGCAGCACCTGATCCTGTCCAAGTGGAACGGGCTGCCTCAGTCTCTGAAGTCCCAGACGATTGTGATCACCCCGGAGGTTCGCCTGTCCCTTACGTGGTGGTTACAGACGACCCACCTCAACAAGGGACGTCCGTTCTGGGTTCCAAATTGGGTCCTGTTGACAACGGACGCCAGTCTTCGGGGCTGGGGAGCAGTTTCGGGTCCACACTTGTTCCAGGGCAGGTGGACGCCGACAGAAGCGGAGCTTCCAATAAATATCTTGGAACTCCGTGCGGTCTTCAATGCTCTCCAGCAGGCACATCGGTTTCTCCAGGGTCACCCGGTGCAGGTCCAGTCGGACAACGCTACCACCGTGGCCTACATAAACAGGCAAGGAGGAACTCGCAGTCGGGCGGCTCTCGTAGAGGTCTCTCGGATCCTGGTTTGGGCGGAGCGCAATCTTCCGGCCATATCAGCGGTCTTCATCCCGGGAGTGCTAAATTGGGAGGCGGACTTTCTAAGTCGCCAGGATGTTCATCCGGGGGAATGGTCCCTGCACCCGGACGTTTTTCAACTGCTGGTGGACAGGTGGGGTCTTCCAGAGATCGACCTCATGGCGTCCCGGCACAACAACAAGTTGCCGGTGTACGGGTCTCGCACAAGAGACGAAGGGGCGTCTCTGGTGGATGCTCTGTCCGTCCGGTGGACGTTCCGGTTCGCATACCTGTTCCCTCCGGTCTCCCTTCTTCCACGGGTAATCCGGAAATTCAAACAGGAAGGAGGGACGCTCCTGTTGATAGCTCCCGCGTGGCCCAGACGGCACTGGTTCTCAGACCTTCAGGGTCTATCCATGGACAGTCCTCTGCAGTTGCCGCTACGACCGGACCTTCTGTCTCAGGGTCCTTGTCTTCACCCGGACCTGACTCGGCTGTCTTTGACGGCGTGGCTGTTGAAAGGGCCATGCTGAGGTCACGGGGGTTTTCCAGCTCTGTGGTGCGTACCATGTTGTGAGCTTGGAAACCGTCTTCCGCGAGGATATACCATCGCGCGTGGCATACGTTCTTCCAGTGGTGTCGACCGAGAGGTTATGCACCGCGGGAGTTTCGTCTGTCTCGGATTCTCGCCTTCCTGCAAGCGGGACTAGATCATGGGCTTCGCCTTGCTTCTTTGAAGGTACAGGTTTTGGCCCTATCTGTCTGGTTTCACCGTAGGATTGCTACAATCCCGGATGTGCGCACCTTTATGCAAGGTGTTGTCCGCATTCAGCCGCCCTTTGTTCCACCTGTGGCGCCTTGGGATTTGGCTGTGGTCCTGAGGGCTCTCCAAGGACCGCCGTTTGAACCACTGGGCTCAGTGGAGCTTAAATGGCTAACAGCTAAGACTGTTTTCCTTCTGGCCATTGCTTCGGCCAGACGTGTTTCTGCGTTAGGGGCTCTTTCTTGTAGACCCCCTTTCTTGGTTTTTCATGGAAACAGGGCAGTGCTCCGCACTCGGCCCGAGTTTCTTCCCAAAGTTGTTTCCCAGTTTCATGTTAACGAGGAAATTCTTGTTCCGGCCTTTAACTCACCGGGTTTTTCCGTGGGTGAGGCCTCTTTGGATGTTGTGCGGGCCTTAAGGACTTATGTTGACCGCACTTCTTCGTTTAGGAAGTCGGACGCTTTGTTTGTCCTCTATGGCTTCCGTAAAAAGGGTTGGCCTGCTTCAAAGCAAACTTTGGCAGCCTGGATCCGTATGGCTATTTCTCAAGCTTATCTTCATGAAGGCCTGCCGGTTCCTCCTTCTGTGAAGGCTCATTCCACTAGGTCTGTGGGTCCTTCGTGGGCAGCTCGACGTGGTGCCTCTGCAGTCCAGATCTGCAAGGCTGCTACGTGGTCCTCTGTCCATACCTTCGTGAGGTATTACAGGTTTGACACCTTCGCCTCTCAGGATGCTTCCTTCGGGTGGCGGATTCTCCTTTCTGCACAGGAGCATCCCCACCCTTAAAGGATACTGCTTTGGGACATCCCCAAGGTATCCTGTGGATAGCCTATGGCCCCTGAAGTAGAAAATATGAGATATGGTAAGAACTTACCCTTGTTATCTATTTCTACGAAGTCCATAGGGTTCCACAGGACTCCCGCCCTGTCACACCTGTGCTGCAGATGGGCTTTGCTCTGGTTACCGGTTTTCCATCTCCCTCTGGTGAGAATGTGATTCTTGTATGTGTCCAGATCTTTTTTTCTCTCTCTTCCTTCTCCTCCTCCGGCCTATGGCTTGATAACTAACTGAGGTGCCTTGGCTCGGGGGCGGGGTATAGGAGGGGGACCTTAGTGCATCCTGGGAGGCTGAAAAGCTTAACTCTATGGTGCCCAGCGACTGACGTCACACCTATACCCCCAAGGTATCCTGTGGAACCCTATGGACTTCGTAGAAATAGAGATAACAAGGGTAAGTTCTTACCATATCTCATATTTTTCACCTGCAATTGAAGAAATTATGTTTCAGGACATTCATCAAGAAGATAAAACAGGAGATATCACAGATACAGCATCTCCTGCTTACCTTTCTCTGGCGGACTGTGATACAGTAACTCCTGCTTACCTTTCTCTGGCAGACTGTGATACAGTATCTCCTGCTTACCTTTCTCTGGCGGACTGTGATACAGTATCTCCTGCTTACCTTTCTCTGGTGGACTGTGATACAGTAACTCCTGCTTAACTTTCTCTTGCGGACTGTGATACAGTAACTCCTGCTTACCTTTCTCTGGCGGGCTGTGATACAGTATCTCCTGCTTACCTTTCTCTGGCGGACTGTGATACAGTATCTCCTGCTTAACTTTCTCTTGTGGACTGTGATACAGTAACTCCTGCTTACCTTTCTCTGGCGGCCTGTGATACAGTAACTCCTGCTTACCTTTCTCTGGCGGACTGTGATACAGTAACTCCTGCTTACCTTTCTCTGGCGGACTGTGATACAGTATATCCTGCTTACCTTTCTCTGGCGGACTATGATACAGTATATCCTGCTTACCTTTCTCTGGTGGACTGTGATACAGTAACTCCTGCTTACCTTTCTCTGGCGAACTGGCCCGCTGTCCACATACACTAGTATGAAGTAGCAAAACACTTCAGGGAAACAGCTGATTTTCGGATCAGCTGTCTCCGTGTCGGAGCAATGATGAATTGTTCCGGCACTCGCATTGAGTTAGAATGTTATTTATCAGGGTCTGTTCGGACCCCGATCATTAACATCATGAATAGAGTCCATATTATATTTACAGAACATACATCACTGAGTTAGCTATATGATGAAATGCAAATAATAATATTGTATTCATGGAGCTTACTGAATAGAATTATCTTTCAGTTCACAACCCCCTGAATAATGTGAACTAACTGTGCCCTTGACAATGTAGTTCAGTGTCAGAAGGAAAATCCACCAAAATCCTCTGGATAAAAAGTAAGCTACAGTATGTGTAACTGAAGAATAGAGAGGGGGCGCGATATGGGTAATAAATCTGAAACACTTGTATCTATACCCTCTCTCCCTCTCCATTGGGTCAAGGACAGCAGAACAGTGGCTGCTTTGTGTGCCCCTTCGGAGCTGATGCAGCCAAGCACATGATAAGGGGTAGTCAGGCAGTGACAGAAGGAGAATGGCATGTCAGATAGGGGCAGCTCTGTTACAGTGATTATGCTCTCATCAGCAGGCACCGCAAGCAGCGTTACCAAAACCTTAATAGCAATGTATATTACAGAGGAGAATGGGAAACATGGTAATATTCACTCACATGAAGAACATACCAGCAATAGTTTTATTCAGTATTTAGAATTAGATTGAATGGTGAGAATAGGGTAGAATGGAAAATGCCTTTGGGGGATCCTAACCTACAGAGAATTCTATAGTCTGGGCATATGTTTATTCGGCAGTGAAATACAATGGTTCTGCTGTGAAAATATTGTGAAGTGTAGAGATTTATTCATTAGCATCTATTATATAGCGCACACATATTCCGAATGCACTTTGCAGAAGATATTTAGTCATTCACATCAGTCCCTGCTTACAATTATATTCCGTATCAGTCACGTGCACACACAAATATATACACCAGTGGTCATTATCTGTCAGAAGCCAAGCAACCTGCCTTTACGTTTCTGCATTGAAACTGGAGCTCCCAGAGAAAACCCTGGCAAACACATGCAGAATATACATAGATATGGCTTTGGTGGGAATCAAGCAAAGACCTCAGTGCTGTGAGGCAGTAATGCTAACCACTTTGCCAACTGTGCTCATAGCCGAGGACAATGAAACTAAATAAATCTGCCCATATAATAGGAAATATAAGTTTCTGAAGAGGGACCCTCTGCTTATAATTATTATTTTATATAGCGCCACAATACTACATAGCAATTTCCAGAAAATATATAATAGCCAACGTCAGTTCATGCCTCATTGGAGCTTACCATCTAAATCGGGTTCCCAACCACGGTCCTCAAGGCACACTAATGCTGCATACACACGTAAAGATTTTCTGTCCAACCATCTAACTACTTGATTGGTTGGAATGAACATTTGGTAACGTATGGGAGTAACTGATGATCAGCAATTTACTCCTAAATGCCAGAAAACAGATGAAAATGGTCATCAGACAAGTTTGGTAAATTTTGATCTAAACAATTTGTTCAAACAACAGTTTTTGTCCATTTTCCGGCATTTAGGAGCAAATTGTTGATTGTCATTTGCTTTCATACCTTACCAGATTTTCATTCCAACCAATCAACTAGTTGGATGGTTGGACAGAAAAACTTTATGTGTGTAGTGTACCCAGCTTAATAGTCCAGGCTTTAAGGATAGCCATAGCTAAGCACAGGTGACTTAATTAGTACCTTAGTTATTATGATTTAACCATCTGTGATTAAGCATGGATATCACTAAAACCAGGACTGTTAGTGTGCCTTGAGGACCGAGGTTGGGAATCACTGATCTAAATGATCTAAAACACACATGTCCAGTTATGTAACTAGCCAATTAGCCTACCTGTATTCTGCCAGATGGAAGAAACTGGAGCACCTAGCAGACACCCATGCAAAATTGGGAGGGCACACAAATTCCACACTGCATCGGTTGAATTCAAATCCCAGTGCTGTGCCATCAGGCTGCTCTTATAAGAATAAAATGTAGGACCTTATTTATCACAATCGGCATTTTTAATGTGGATGTGATAATTTACTACTAAATTCGCAACCAGAAAATGAAAGTTTTCACGGGAATTTAGCAAAAAACTCTTATCGGGACACAGCAGGAAGCAGATTGATAGTACCCTCTAAGGTTTGGTGTCCTCTACGCGTTCTGTGTATGGGCGGCTGCTGGCCGATGCATGTACTGGTGGGGCCAACAGAGAGGGATCTGAAAGGATCGGCATTATAGTAGCCTATAGGCTAATGCCATCTTAGCATTCTGGAGCTTAAGAAATTTGACTGCATAGATGTTTAGAAACCCCCATAGAATCCTATCGGGGCTGCTTTGCCAATCTTAATTGGAGGAACTGTGACAGATATCAGAGATGTCCCTCCTTTTTAAATCCTGGGGATCCTTATTATTTGCAAATTTTGTTTCTTAAATATGTCCCATATTCTCTGACAGGCAATGAAAACCAGAAGTTATTCCATATGATGTGGCTCTGCTTAAAAACAGATCAGAGCTGACCTCCTTAGTGGAGATGGAGAGTTTTGCACATGGAAGAGTAAAGAGAATGGTTGCTCTCATCAGTGGCATAAATTCATCTCAGTCGCCCGGAGGCAAGATAGATTTTTGCGGACTCCCTCCTCCCACAGAAAAAAAGGGAAAATAAATATGGTGCGTATATATCTATCTATATATACACATACACACGCACAACACACTAAAATAGGATATGTTTCTATTAGGCCTATTTTCAGGAGATATCTGCAAATTTGCAGTATACCCTGAATGTACCTACGGGGGACCGCATAAGATATCTCCAATATTTGATGCGGTCCCCCGTTTTCACTTGCAAAGCAGCCCCCGTAGGTTTCTATGGGGGCTGCATTTACTAAGCTCTGGAATGCGATGCATACCAGAGGTTTGCCCCGATAGCTATCGCCATCTCATAGATTGTCCCCCACAGGAAAAATGTAAAACACATCGTCCCCTACAGAAAAATCTAAAACACATTGCCCCCCCACAGGAAAACAAAACACACACATTGTTCCCCAAGGGGAAAAAACACAAACACCATTGGCCCCCAGAAGCAGGGCCATCTCTACCTATAGGCTAAATGGGCAGTTGCCCAAGGGCCCCAGGATTCCAAGGGCCCATGGCCGATAGCACCCATACCCCCCATCGCATAGCTGCCACCGCTGATAGTCCTGCATGGGGAGGAGACAGAGGCAGCTACCAGCTCAGGGGGAACTAGCGGCGGTGCAGCTGGTGCATTGCACCGGGGCCCGTTGTGGTGCAGGGGCCCATAGATGCCGATGCACCCCCGCTAGTGTCCCCCGGGCCCCAAGTGTAGGGCAGGCCGCAGTGAGAGCAGTCTGCCCTACACAGTTCACAAACAGCCGCCAGCGGTGGCTGTTTTTGTTATAGCATAGAATGAGAGTCAGACAGACTCTCATTGGCTGCTGCGTCGTCCACGGAGAGAGCCGGCTGGAGCTCAGTCATGAGCTCCGCCTTTCCGGCTCCCCCTGCAGCGGGTGATGGGAGAGACGTCATGGCGTCACTCCCATCCCACAGTGCAGAGCGAGAGCGGGCCTGGAGGAGTGGACAGGGGCGGTCATCCTGAGGAGCAGGGATCAGATAATTTTTATGTGTGTGTGTGTAAGGGGGCACGGGGACTCACAGAGCATAGGGGGGCCACTACTGGGGGCACTGTATGGGGATGGTGGCCGCTACTGGGGCATTGTATAGGGGGAGGTGCTACTAGGGGCACTGTATAGGGGGGCCGCTACTGCGGGCACTGTATGGGGAGGGTGGCCGCTACTGGGGGCACTGTATGGAGGGGACTACTACAGGGGGCAATGCATAGGAGGGATTACTACTGGGGGCACTGCATAGTGGGACTACTACTGGGGGCAATGCATAGTGGGATTACTACTGAGGCCACTGCATTGGGGGGACTACTACTGGGGACACTGCATAGGGGGGACTACTACTGGAGGCAATGCATATGGGGACTACTACTGGGGGCACTGCATAGGGGGGACTACTACTGGGGAAACTGCATAGGGGGAAAACTACTGGGGGCACTGCATAGGGGGACTACTACTAGGGGCAATGCGTAGGGGGGACTTCTACTGGGGCACTGCATACGGTGGACTACTACTGGGGGCACTGCATATGGGGGACTACTACTGGGGGCACTGCATAGGGGGGACCACTTCTGGTGGCACTGCATAGGGGGGACCACTTCTGGGGGCACTGCATAGGAAATTTGTTGTACTGTACATGTTCAGACTGTGACTTGTGTTTTTTCCCTGTAAATGTATTTCTGCCGATAGAAAACCCCACTCCTCCTCTAGCACAGCCTCCACCGATAGCATCCCATCCCTGGCAGAAGATTGTTCAATAAGGGCCCCAGTGCAGTGCTTTGCCCAGGGGCCTGCACTGCTGTTAAGACAGCCCTGCCCACAAGAAAAAAAAAGTACTCAATTGTTATTATGTCCCCAGCCCCCTGACCTGATGGAAGCAGAGAAGAGAGAGGAGCTCCCAGTCCCTCAGCCATGTATGGCACCGGCACCCAGCACCTATTATATCACGCCACCACATCTCCATAGGTTACAGCCCAGGCCAAATCAAGCATTTGGAAACTCCCCACAAGAAATCCTGTGCTTGCCCCTGCTTCAGGTACGGTGCCTGGAGGCGGGCACTTACATTGTCTACGGTAGTTCCGCCCCTGGCTCTCATTACCATGCTCTATACCAGTGGCCCTCAAGTACCACCAGCAGGTCATGTTTTGTGGATTTATTTAATCATACATAGGATTTCTGTCTGTGGAAACAGTAGGGATAATCTAGTTTGCTGGGTCAGTAATTATCCATCTTGTTTCCATAGATAGAAATACTCAAAACATGTCCTGTTGGGAAAACTAGAGGGTTAAGGTTGAGAATCACTGATCATTCTATACCAATGCATTATCTTTGCACTTCCCGGTGACAACCACAAAAAAAATTACTCAAAGGTGGAAAATATGTCTGAAAGAGCAGAAAGGTGCAGCTTTTCCCTCCATAAAATGACTTTATATACAGCCCCATGTATGTGCAAGTTTGTAACTGAAAAAAAGTCAGAATCTTTTTGCTGTTGCTTACAGCAAGTTAGTGCTGATTGCACAATTTTAGAAAATATGGGGCCCATTAATCAACGAGTTTTATCATACACAACGAGTATTAAAACTCATTGTGTATGATAAACGGTGCTCCAGTCAATCAGCTCCCAACTGTCATTTTTCAAACAGATGACCATTAGGAACTGATTGGCTGGAGCACCATTATCATATACAACGAATTTTAAAACTTGTTGCGTATAAAAAAACTCATTGATTAATGGGCCCCTATGTTCCTTATGTGGAATTTAAATAGTTTAGTATTTGGATCAAGGAAAGAAAGAGGCCAGTAGCCTTACATAACATCTGTACAATTGATGTTTTTGATATGTATTATCTGTTTGTTACTCATATGTTCAAAATAATTTTGGCCAAAGATGTAAACAGGTGTCTTTACTTGATCAGAGTAATGCCTCACTCTATGGCCAGTGTACACAGGGGTGATTTTTTTTGGCAAATCAAAATTGCCAAATATACAAGTTCTGTTCTGCTACACATTATGCAATTTTTTATTAGAAGTTGCAGATATTTGGCCACACCACACTGATTTTGCATATGTTCGCCCACAAGGAAGATGACATAGTCACGGGAAAACATGGCAATATGGGCAGATTACAGAGAATGCACACACACTGGCACTGCTCTATATCGGGAGATGGAGGCCGGGATTTTCTGTCTTGGCCAACTGATCAGATAATCAAAGGAATGCTTTTGTGGATGGTTTTTATTTTTAACCGTTTTATTGACGAAATTCGCCCTACACACTATACAATAATCAGTCCGATCACCTGATTATTGGTAAAATGGGCCTAATAAAATGTATAGTGTGTAGGTAGCTTTAGGCTGCAGTTTACACCCTTCTTGTTGTACGCATTGTCAGATCATGAAATAAAACATTCCTCAGCAGGAAAGCAAAAGCCTCAGTAGCACAATTAATAACAGGGATTCACATTTGGCCTTATTCCATCATGCATACAGTACTTATACATATTTGCCTACTTTCCCGGAATTTGCAGAGGGCTCCCAATGTTTTGTGTAGCCCCCCGCACCCTGTGAGAGTAGGCTGATCTCCCACATTCCACCCACTTCCTAGTGAAGTGGGCAGGATGAGGAAATTATATGGGGAATGCAAGGGTCTGTACAGAGGGACGGGGATAAAATTAAGCGAATAGCATCTTTTAGCCCCACCCCCTTCTTGCAGACCCACTAATCTGTGCATTTTGGCACAAAGGGGGTGGGGCAAAATTTTGTGGAGAGCCCGTCCCCATCCCCCTAACTGGTTATCTGTATCTCCTATCCGGGCCTCTCCCGGACAGAATTTATTTAAAGTAGGCAAGTATGTACTTATACTGTATATTAGAGAAATCCTCGAGAAAATGTTTATCAGGGAGATCACATCACTAGCAGATGCATGCTCATTTATGTTACAAATAATAGTGAAAGGCTGAGCCAAGGTAATGACCAGTGGCGGCTCCAGAGGTGGGGTTGCAGCGCAGTCCAAAATTCAAATAGGGGCGTCACGTGCCAGTGAATCCTGGACAGCGATGTTTGGCAGCTTTTGGAAGGGCAGTTTTGTGTGGCTCCCCAATATGAATTTTGGACTGCGCTGCAGCAGGGCAGTTTCTAGGGTCTGAGGCTCCCAGTGCGAGCAGTCAAAATGCGCCCCCCCCCCTCCTTCAAGAAGCAGTAATATTGTGGAGTGGGCCAGGGGCGGATTGGGCCACCTGGAAAGTGGGACACTTCTCGCTGGGCCGGTCCCATGTCCCCCTCTGCCGGGCCGGCCGGTTCATAGTGCCTGCCCGGCCGGACTGTGTCGCGGCTGCCGCGATCGGAGCTCGATTCCGATCAGGCAGTGCCGGTCAGGACCTGGACGGAGTTTCTGCACATTAAACTTTTCTAATATGGCTGTGGGAGGGCTGCTGCGCATGTGCAGCCAGCCAGCCACAGCAGCACCTCCCATGGGCCTTTGCATCTTAACGAGGGTACGGGGTATGCTGGGGCTGCAAGCAAGCAGAGAGGGGCCGCCACTGCCTACCAGACCAGAGCAGATCCAGAGGGGTTTGTGCAGTGTGCACTCTTATGTAGCAGTGGTCAATATGCTTTAGAAAGTACTTGTTCTGACAGCCCTCCCCCCTTACTGCCTGGGATGCGAGACTGTACAGGAAGCTATTTATTATACACTGGGCTGGAGATGCCCTGCTGTGTGACCTGTGTGATTTATAGACACAGCGTCTCCCAATCTCTACCACACATACTACTCGGGGTTGTGCCACTCTGTCAGCTTACATGACCTGCAGGAGAAGTAAGGGCACACTGTGTGTTTTGGTAAAGTTTATAATGTTTTGTCTCCTACTCCAAATTATCCCCTTCATGTATAGCTTCAAGGCAACCATCAGGGAAGTCTGTAAGGCACCCAAACTGCCAATGTAGCCCACTGGGACCAGATATTTTAATTACATTTTTTATAAAGTTTTTTTGTAAACTTATATTGCTGCTGTTGCTATAATGCCACCACCCAGACGCATGTAACTAGAGAAATTGAACTTTTTGTGAATTGTTTACAGAAATTATTCTGTAGATATAAACCACATTCTCTTCATTTTGTGCTTGTAATAATATTTAATTAAGAGTGCTAGACAAGAGTGACATGTAGGGAGTTCTAAGGGGGCATGTGATGCCATTAATGCTGCCCATCCACTAGGGGATTATACCTAGCGATGGAGCGATAACGACGGTCGTTATCGCTCCATCGCTTGGTAATCGCCTGCAAATCGGGAAGTAAAAGGTTAAAAACGACCAGCAATGCGCGCTGGTCGTTTTTAACATCAATCATCGCCCGAACATGACGGTCAACCTGACGACCGCCGTCAGGTTACTATGTTCGGGGATGATTGATCTGCATACACTGAACGTCTGAACGTTCAGTGCATGCAGTTCACCCCGCGGGAGACGACGGCGTCGTTATTGTGCTGTCGTCCCCGGCATCGCTTAGTGGATGGGCAGCTTAAGTCCCGTGGAGGATAATATTATGCACTATCAGGACCCTGGCTCTACTCTAGACCTCTGCATCCTCTAGGACAGTTTGAGGAGGAGGGTTTAGGGAGCACTGCTGGTTTCAATTGTATTAGGCCCCTCAATGTTGCAGATGGACAACCACCAATAGCCGCTGCTGTGTGCAATATTGCATGTGACTCATAATCAGTCCATGTGTGGGGGTTTTTTTTGAGTACCAATCTAAAAATTCACCCAGAATATTCAAGAATGGTTTTCAGAATTCACCATTAATTTATATGCCCTGGTTACCATAAACCCTTGTCACACCTCTGCTTTGCAGAGCTTGTGACACCTCACAGCCAAGGAGCTGAGCCAGTAAGGGCAGGGGTGGCCACGGCTGGCAGTAGCACTTATACAGGTTCTCTGCAAACGCTGGTCTGACTATGGGGATAGCCGACATTTCAAGGCCGCAGCAGACCTTTCTTTAGGGTGCTGAACTGCTCACATTGGAGGCTATACTCAGACGGATGAGCTGTACCTAGCATAGGGTTCGTGAAAGTTTCAATGGTGCGACCAATGGCGGGGTCTAAAGATGCACAAAGCATGATTGCAGCATTCTGTAGACACTGACAGTGGGCGTCTCAGGCTTTGCACATTCAGACGCACGGATGTACACCAGGGGATAGCATTGTAGCGGCATTAGCATAAAGTCACAAGACACAACTGCAGCAAAAGACATAAGGAAGGCTGCAACTGCATCCAAATCAGAATCAGGCCATATAAGGAGGAATCCCAACCCCTCCAAAGACTCCACCCCCTCAACAGACCCACCCCCATTAGGGCTGGTTCCAGAAATTTCCCGGGCTGGTTTTCCATCCCAATCCGCCCCTGGAGTGGGTGTGGCCTCATTGTAAGGGTGTGTGGTACCACAGTAAGGGAGCGTGGTCTCGAAAGACCACAGAATGTCAGCCGCTGTGACTACTGAGCCCAGGGGTGGCTAACCTGTCAGAGGCAAAGCGCTGAAAAATATATGTAGTTAAATCAAAGACAGACAGCAAAAATTGGGTTGTGGCCTAGCTGTCACAAGCCCACGCTGCACTTGTGTGTGCACGCCTTTGGTGTGACATTTGCAGAAGTATGACCTTGTATCACACCCATTTTTAGTCAGGTTGGGGGTCGAGCCCAGCACATTGAAGATACAAGCCATAGCCACATAAAATACACTGAAATAAGCCAGGTCCACATAAAATACACTGAAAAAGCCACTGCAGGATTACACTGCAGCAAACCACTTCCACATAAAATATATTGGAAAAGCCAGAGGCACATACACTACGTTTTAAAATCACATCCACCTCAAATACATTATTAAATCTAGAACCACATAAAACACATTGAAAAAACAAGATTCACATAATACACACTCTTCATACCAGCCCCCTCCCTTGCCATTCCAGCCCGACAGGTCTTAGGCTTCCCTCCCACTGGCTCTCAGGCAAAAGTGCCAATTATGCAGTGCCCCCTGTAGTTGTCCCCATATGAAGTGTCCCCTGTATTTGTGCCCCTTATGCAGTGCCCCCTGTATTTATGGCTCTTATGCAGTGCCCACAGACTATACAGATATTACACACACATGCTGCAGCCTGCACACCCCCCCCCAAGTGATATTGTGCACACATGCTGCAGCCTGCCCCCCCAAGTGATATTACGCACACATGCTGCAGCCTGCACCCCCCCAAGTGATATTGCGCACACATGCTGCAGCCTGCACCCCCCCCAACTGATATTGCGCACACATGCTGCAGCCTGCACCCCCCCAAGTGATATTGCGCACACATGCTGCAGCCTGCACCCCCCCAAGTGATATTGCGCACAAATGCTGCAGCCTGCACCCCCCCAAGTGATATTGTGCACACATGCTGCAGCCTGCACCCTCTCCCCCCTTCGCGGAGGTGCAGTTACCTGGTGAAGCTGCAGCACATGCTTGTCCCAGTCCGGAGTGTGGCAGATGGGAGCGGACAGCCAGGGCTGAGACGGGAGTCACAAGCGGCATACGGAGGCATAGAGGGCAGAGAAGCGGGCCCTCCTTCAGGAGTCCTGCCACATGACACCCGGGGGGAGTGAAGGACGGAGTTCTCACTCTCAACCGGCGCCCGGAGTGTCAGTGCGGCTGATGTGAGCGCCGAGTGGGTAGAGCAGCATCCTGTCATGTGACACCCATGAGTACAGTAGGGAGGCGGCGATTGGACGCTGACAGTGCGGCGCGTATTTTGTGATCATTGATAGGGTGGAGCACCCCGTGCGATTGCACGGGTCGCCCACCCCTAGAAACGGCCCTGCGCTGCAGCCTGGAGCCGCCACTGCTAATGACTGCCGCTGTCTCATCAAGGAAAGACTATTCTCCTACCATTCATTTCTGAACTTTTTGAGTGTGGAGGTCGGCGGTCTGTCTCTCCCTAGGCAGCTGGCTCCCTCCCTCAGTGGACTGCACTCTGGTGATCTATGTCACTTGGACACTAGCTGAGCGGCGCCTTCTGCCAGGAACCACCTCTAAGGACTTGTAATGAGCCGGCCCCTCTGTTCTCTTCAGTGACTGCCCTATGGTATTGTCGTCACTGAGGACAGTGCTGCAGCCTCCCTAGATGACAGGGAGGCTGCTCCACCGATCACCGAACATAATGGGTCCCTGAACAGCAGGTACACCAGGGCTTTTGTAATGGGTCTCCACAAGTGGCAGCTGTCCTCCCTACTGCAGGGTCTGGACTTCTCTCACTGCTCACAGCAAAAGCACCTCTTCAGAGTATAGGAGACTTGCCGAGAACAGTTCAGTTCAGTTCCCCGCATAACCCCACCTCCAGTCCCCTGACGGCCGACCGTGATGATCCTCAGCCTAAAACCTGCCTGGGAAAATTACCTACACAATGGTGCAAACCACATCACAATAGGTTTAGTGGTTCTGGAGTTTATTGCAATCGGGGAGTGCGGTGCACACCGCACACTCTGCACCCATTACTTTCATACTCACCTCTCTGGAGTCCCGTATTGGCAGTGCTGCACATATCACCAGAAATATGGTGCTGTGGCCATTTTCCCTGGGTTTTGCGCATGCACAGTAGAGAACAATCAACAGGAAAATGTTTGCCGTGCGATATATCCTGGAGACCTGCTCATGCACAGTCCGCCTCGGCAGTGACAGTGCTGCACAAAGACGGGAAAACACCCACCGCACCATTTCCCAGCTTTTTGCGCAGAGAGGAGGGGGCCCGGACGGAACCCGTGTACATGGACCCACTCTTCTCTTAATACGCCCATAACTAACCTCTGTATGCCCTGGGCTTTGCACAGTGGATAATCATATTCAACATCTTAATACTCTGATACTCAATCCAACAACAATAAATGCAAATATTTCTGTAGACAGCAGCTGGTAGACAGTGAAAAATCGTTCCAGCTTTCCATCCTGTGGTAGAGATATGATTATCTAGGGAAAATACTGTATCAAACTCAGACTCCTGTCTGTAACATGCACTGGCCTTTATTACATTATTAATCAAGTGATTCCACTGTAACCCTCTCAGATTTCCTTCTAACCTGAAAACTCTGAGGGGCCTGTTCATCATGACTTAAGGTTTTTTTTTACAAACATTTCAAATTTTTAAGTAAAGGTGCGTACACACGGTATGATTTTTATGAACGATAACGATATCGTTCAACGATAAATCATTCATATCGTTCATTATTATGCAGCGAACGACCAACGATGTGCGTTCCCGCATGGATGATAACGATATCTATGGTTGTCCGTACATGCAGGCCAACTTGGACGATTTCATCACGATTTGCATATTCAGAGATGTGGCAGGAGGACTTCACTGAAAGATATCTATCATAGATATCTTACAGTGTGTACACCCAATATCGTTTGTTGTCCTGCACTACAGAAAAGTTCCAGGGAAATTGTTCAGCGATATCGTTTGATTGTGCAGATCGTACCTTGTGTACCCAGCTTTACAGTACTGCTGTGTTAATTTCCACTCTCCCCATACTCTAGTATGTGGATGTAGAAATTATGCCATTCAACAAATTACGAAAATTCTGTATTTGATGGCGTATTTTGCATCCCTTGTAAATCTTCACAAGCAGCTGTTCACACACCAGCTTGTGAAACAGTGGAACCACAGCGGGACTCCTCTGTCGGGCTGCCGCTGCCGGGATTTGAACCGCTGGCCATGCAAATGCATTTTAAAGTATATGGCTCTTAATTCCACACTGGATCACTGTCCCATATGGCCTCAATGTAATTCACTATAGCCCATGCGTGGTTAATCCATATAGTCCATGAAGAGGTTTACTGGCAGCACTTGTATCCACAAATGTTCACATGAATCACTGAGTATCCAATAGTGGTAAAGTCAGTAGTCAGTTTATAGCAGCATATAATCGTGAGTGAGATATAATAGCAGCCGGAGCCCCAGACTCCCTGCCAATGTCCGTACTCACAGTATTAGGTACGCTGCAGCCAAAACTTCAGAGAGGGCAGGTATCAGTGTGCATATATTCAATCCACTGTAGGGGATGTACTGCTGTAGCCTCGATGATCCGTGCTCACTAATAGCAAAGTGCGTATCCTCAACGCGTTTCCCTGCCACTTGAGCAGCTTTTTCAAGAGGCAGATGTACCTGTGGCAGACGCAGTTTGTTCATCTGAACATGCCATTCTGTTTGGGCGGTTCTGCTCACACAGAAATATGTGGCAAAAGATAAAGCACAGTACCTATTATAGAATGTCATCAACAATGTGGGCAGTAGTGTGAAAGGGGGTGACCTATTAGTAGAAGGGCCATGAAGGAGGTAATTTGCAGCAGACACTGGGTCGTCAAAAAACAATGGACGTTCATTTTCCATAACCTTAAGTTTAGCAGGGTAAAGTAGTGCAAAGCGGGATGTAGTCAGGAAGCCAGCGGTCGAAATGCCGATCGCCGCCTTCCCAACTGTGAAATCCTGGCATGGAACTAATGATAGGCATTTACAGATGTTTACATATATCTGCAAACGCCTTATGTTTTTGCTGAACTGTCACAGAAAGCTCCTGAAAAATTAAACTTCTCACCCCATCAATTGTCAGGGACTGAAGGCCTAATTTAGACCCGCTCGCAAACGCTCGCAAACGGGTCGATGTTGGCCAAGTGCGCATGCGCACGACGGAGGAGGCTCCGTCGTGCGCATGTGCGAGACCCGAATAACGACGACCAAGCCGTCCTTATGGGTCTCGCACCAAAGGGGCCGTGCTGTTGATGGTGAGTGACAGCACGCCCCCTTTGGTGGGCGTGCCGGGGCGTGGCTGCCCAGACGGAGGCGTTCCCATGAAACCGCCTACCATCTGGGGCTGGCCCCACTGACATCACAACTGATGTCAGTGGGAGTGCTTTTGGCTCTGATAGAGCCAAAAGCACTCCAGGGCTTGCGGCAACGAGACACTACCGCAAGGGTCTCGTCGCAAGCCCGATGGTCGCGATGGTCTTGACCATCGCGACCATCATTTTGGCCGCTCGCTATAGCTGTGGGTGGTCACCCACAGCTATGCGAGCGGCCAGGAGGCCGCTCTTAAATTCAGAGGGACGGCCATGATTCAGAGCGAGCGCTCTGTCAGAGCATCCGGCTCTGAATCAGGGCCTGAGTCCTCCTATAAGCAACAATGATATTCTCTCTGACCCTGAAGTCTACAAATTTTACTTGGACAAGTTGCGGATGGGTGGTAGCCCCATCTCTCTCCGGGTCTAGATGGTGGGCACATTCAATTTGAGGGGCATACTGGTTGTCTAGCATATTAAGGGCCAAGGGCAGGAAGACGCTTAGATAGCGAATAAGCTAGGCCTATTTCACTGATTCAGGGATACCAATAATCCGTAGATTGTTTCTATGGTTACTATTCTCTAAATTGTCTGGCTTGTCCGACTGAAAGGCTTGAGCCTGTTGAGCAACCATTGATTGTAAGGACAAAATAGTATCTTCCGCATCACTAGTGTGCTGCACCATTCTGATTAAACGAGTAGCATGAGTACAAAGCTGGCTTAAGGCTGTGTCTAGGGAAGTCTGAATATTCAAGAGTTTTAGAGGAGGCAGGAGGGAATGTGAAGAATGGGAAGGGGGAGAATCAGAACCAGTGGGAGGGTAATAGTAAGGCACTAGTCAGCAGAATAGATAATTAAAAATAAAGTAACCAATACACATAAAAAAACAATTGGTAAAATGGGCATCCGAGGCATCCATGGAAGCCTTCCTCTGAAGAGTAGCACAACCACTGAGTAGTGAAGAGCACAGGAATTCAGCTATGATGGAGAACCTTTGGTAACAGTACATCCACAAGGTTCGGACCAGGAAGGAGTCCAGCAGGTAAAATTACAGGGCCATAGCACCAATCTATATATAGATTATATATAGGTTGGTGCTTTGCACTTTGGAATGCACTTTATGGATATATAAAAAATGGTCAGATATTTAACCTTGGATGTGCTGGCTCTTTTTTTTTTTCCAGATAGATAGATAGATAGATAGATAGATAGATAGATAGATATAGGTTGAGTCTCCCATATACAAAATGCTCAGGACCAGGTGTATTTTGGATTTGGGAATATTCTGTATTTTGGAATATTTGCATGCCATAATGAAATATCTTGGCAATGGGACCCAAATTTAAACACAGAATGAATTTATGTTTTATACACACAAACAGCAAAGTTTGTGGACATACATGAAATTAATTTGTTTCATATACACTTTATACATACAGCCTGAAGGTAATTTTATACAATATTTTTAATAATTTTGTACCTTAAACAAAGTTTGTGTACATTGAACCATAAAAAAAGCAAAGATTTCACTATCTCAGTCATGCTAAAAAAAAAAAATCAGTATTACGGAATATTCTGTATTTTAGAATATTTGGATATTTATACATGTGGTGAGAGGGGTGGTCTCTCACCTGAATTGCTCACATTCTGGTGGGATTAGGAAAGGGGAGGAAGTAAGGGAGAGGAAAACAAGACTGGCACATTCTGCAGCTGCAATAGAAGTTTGGAACTCTGGGTTTTTTGGACTGCACAGCTCAAAGTGGAAATATAGAATTCCAGGTTTTCCAGTTTGCCCAGAGCCAGCAGGAAATCAACTGGAGAGGAAGAGTTTAAAACTCTCATACACCCAGTGCTCTGGGCACCAGGGGCAGAAGTATGGGAGACAATGAAGGCGCCTGCCGCCGGGCGCCAGCACTGAAGGGGCACTTCCTCCATCACCCACAATATATTCACCCAACTTAGGGCTGTAAATATGGGAGATAGGGGGGCACTAAATTATAACTTGCCTTTGGGCATCTGGGATGAACTTACGCCAGTGCTGGGCACTGATGCTGAATAATGGCCAGCAAGTAGGCCCAAGTGACTGTAGTGCCAGGGACCAAGGGCTATGCCAGGAGAGCATGGACGATTGTAAGCACGAGGAGTGCTGGGACCTTATATGTTCTATTACTTATTTTCTGTATGTACCTGTGTAATCACCGGAAATCTGCCTACTGAGTCCTTATTTCAAGTACCTGTTTTACAATATATAAAATCAAATGTCCACACTGACTGACTGACTCACTGACTCATCAACGCCCAGCCCAAACCCCTGGACCTAGAAACATGAAAGTCGAGGAGTATATGCCTTCCATGACGTAAGCACCCACTAAGCAGGGATTTTTTTAAATTTGACTCATAAGGGGATGAAAAGGAATAAATTGTTTCCTCCCACTGTACAATTTCCTGACTGACTGACTCATTGTGGCTGCAGCACAGTTCAATATTCAAACGGGGCTACCCCTAAATATAGCCAAACATCACTGGAATTTGGTGTGGCTCCTTTATTTGTATATTGGACTGAACTTCAGCCAGGGGCGCCGAGAGGGGGGGGCAGCGAGTACAGATTACCGGGGCATGGCAGGGGGCCCGGGCTGCCGAAAACACACTGCCGTTTTTATTTTTCAATCTTTTTTTTTTGTTATTAGCCATTGACTGTCACCAAACCACCGCTAGCAGCGGCGGGCGGCAGGTCGGGGGAGGAGTCTCCCACCACATCGCAGTGTCTGTGTGTCAATGTCAATATAACACAGACACTGTCACTTACTTACAGGCTGCAGCCGCGCCGCTGCAGAGCTGATGCACTCGCGAGATGATGACGTCATCATCTTGCGAGTGCATCAGCAGCGCGGCTGCAGCCTGCTGTAACTTGTGACAGTGTCTGTATGACATTGACGTTGGCTCTCATCACACGGGACCTGAGGGGTGGCAGCTGATATTCAGGCACAAAACACAGTCACTAGAAATCTTCAGGTAAGCGGCAGGTTATGGCCACATGGAGAATCGGGGCGGGCTGTACGATTGTGCAGCACAAGGACCGCCTCTGCACTGTGTCTGAGTGATTTCCGGGAAGCTTCTCTGCCTGCCTCCCGAGTCCCCGCTGATGAGAAGGGGGCGGCAGGTACAGAAAGGGCCATCTGAGGAGTACAGGATGTACAACTGGATGGGCATGGGCAGATGGAGGGTGACCAGTGGTTCTGATGTTCCTAACTACAAACTACTGGGATCATTGGTCCCTGCAACAGGGCTAGATTATAATGGAGGAACCTGCCCTGGGAAATCCCTCTCAAAGACAGATTCCCCCCAGCAGATTAGCATCATTTCCTCGGCACTGGAGTAGCCCCGCTCCCAGCTCGCTTTCTCCCTTCTCCATTCTTCTATTGGCACCGCATGGCTGCGTTCGTTCATAGCCGACAATTTTTTACCAACTGCACAAACCACAGTGTGCGTGCGCAAACCAGTCACTGCGATCCAAAAGTGCTCGTTTGTAGTACTCAGCCAGGGTGGTGACAGGGGAAGGATAAAGGAAACGGGTGTGGATGAGCGAACGCAGGTGTGTCAGTGCATTTTAACACCATTATAAGGGCGTGCATAATTAAGACGCAATGTCAGCATACACGTCACTTCACTGTCTTACACACTGCGGCGCTCACAGTGCTTGTGGTAGGCAAACACTGCGTGTGGGTTCAATGTCAGCCGATTGTACCAATGTTTTCATACACTTCCTGGAGATGACGTGTGCAAGTGGGCCTCTTATCTCCAGGCTGGTGGGCATCTTACTTCACCCAACGATCGTCCTATGTCTTAGCGAGTGATCGCGGCGTTTGCATATTTACTTTCTCAAGGGCTGCGAGTGCATGCAGCCTGGCATCCAGGTCTGAATCGCCCCCTTTGTTCTCTAAACTAAACTCTCACATGCTAGACACGCCCCCAGATATGTGCTGCCCTGCCCCTAACATAGTGGCCACTCCCCCTCCAGGGGTAATGGGGGGGCCTTGGGAAGTTACTGTATTGGGGCCCAAGATTTCTGGCAGCCCTGACTGCAGCCCCACCTCTGGAGCCGCCACTGGCCAATCATGAAGTGGCTTATGAGGTAGACAGCACTGCAAAGAGGTAAAATATGTTGTAACGAATTCTTCAATATCTCTTAGGCCACAGCTGAGAGAGGGTAATGTGTTAGTATAGGTGTAAGGGAAGGAATGTGTTACTACAGAGGTGAGAGAGGAAAATGTGTTACAACAGCAGTAAGAGGGGAATGTTTTACTATAAAGGTGAGGGAAGGGAATATATTACTACACAGGTATGGGAGGAGAATGTGTTACTACACAGGTGAGGGAAAGGAATGTGTTACAACAGAGGTGAGAGGGGAATGTGGTACTACACAGGTGAAGGAGGGGAATGTCAAATGTGTTACTGTGAGTGATGGGAATGTGCTACTCCAGAGGTGAGGGAGGGGAATGTTACTACAGAGGGGAGCAGGGGTAATGTGTTACTACATATGTGAGGGAGTGGAATGTGTTAGTAGACAGGTGAGGAAGGGTAATGTCTTACTATAACAGTGAGGGAGAGGATACATTATTATAGAGGTGAAGAATTAAAGTGTTACTGCAGTGGTGAGATGCAAATGAAACAGTAAATATCTAAGGTCTACCCAGGTGAAACTGGGCACATCAGCTAGTCCTTCATATCCACATCCAGGTGCAGTGGGGAACCCTGAGTATAACAATTTGGAGTTCCACACTAATTCTTAGACAATACCTACTAGTGCAGATATACCTCCCTCGCCCTTACCCTTTATTTGTATGCAGGTGGAGACAGGTAACGAGAGCTTCCGGATATTGAGGGTCAGCAGACTTTTCAT
This sequence comes from Taudactylus pleione, assembly GCA_031769625.1. Lineage (NCBI taxonomy): Eukaryota > Metazoa > Chordata > Amphibia > Anura > Myobatrachidae > Taudactylus > Taudactylus pleione. The sequence continues at coordinate 3,490,129 of JAUIMM010000129.1, forward strand.
CTGCAGGAGGCAATCACCAAGGGATGAGACAAGTCAGAGAAGTCAGTACACTCGACAGTCACCAGAACCCTCGAGTCTCCGATGGAGGGTAGTGCTCACGGGGGCCAAAGAAAAAGGCAAGCCATGGGTGTCTCTGGAAGGCCAGCAAGACAGGCAGCTGTAGCCACTATCTGCCACAGCAGGGGCAGGCAGACAGGTAAGCGTGGATCCCGAGGTGCCATGGCCCGTGAGCTAGGGCTGGAGGAGACCGAGCCAGATGTAGAAGTCAATGCTCAAAAGGAATCCAGCCTTATGCAATTGGAGTAGACACCATAGAAAGTCCACCATTAGATAGCATGCAAGCAATGGGGGATGGCAGGAATTGGCAGTACGGGGTCCGAAAGTTAGGGCCGTACTGTGGGGAAATATATTGGCTTACAAACAGTTCCTAGAATTGCAGACAATCAGCAAAAAGGTGTTAGGAGGTAGAAATCAGCTAAATATCAGATGCAATCCTTAAAATTGCTGCAGATTGTAGGATCCAAAAGGGATCACTGCTAAAAAACAGCCATATCAGATGCCCCACCCACCAGAAGTTGACTCTGCAATTTTATTTATACTGGGTATTGTTGATCACAGCAATTCACTTGCAACAAGGAAAGTATATTCCAGTGACATGGTTTTATGTGAATGGTACAAAAAAGAGGAAAAGATTTATATACAGTATTTACACAGTTTATACATAGAGTACTACTTCCAACTTTCATATAAAGTTATTATTGGATTAAGAGGATGGCGTCGCACCGTCCTCCGATATGGATCAAAATACTTGAGTATATTGTTACGTGATGTATATGCCTTGCTATTATTGCCTAATATTTAAATGTTGGTCGGCGTTCGATTCCTCATTTATTTGGATGATATTTATTTTTCATTTTTTTTGTATAGTCCACAATTGAGGGTTTTTGGCTCACTGTACCTAGAATGCCTTCACAGATACGTATGTCCACCTATAGGTATATGCTTAACTATAAACTTCTAATTATCAGCATTATGTCTTTTACATTACGCGAATCTAACATGTTGGTTTTGAATGTATTATTGATTGCAACCTTTATCTTCTTTTGAAGTGTATTCTCTCTTTCATAATTTTGCTGTTCCGATTTAATATTGGTCTATTAGTTCTCAATATTTGTCATGTTCTATAACTATGTCCACTAGATGTTGACGATGCTTCTCTTTTTCAATTACATGCTTTCTATTTCTGTGTTTTTTATTTTCTTTTTTCCTTTTTTGTCTGTGTTTATTTTTCTTAGTTTTTTTATTTCCCAATTTTTTTGTGTTTGTGTTGAGGGCCCTGGTGCAATGTATGGTCTATCTCTGCTCACTATTAGATGTGAAATATGTATAATTTTTCAGATTTATTTCCTGTCTAATTTGAATTATGTCGGAACTTAAATTGTGTTCCTGGAATGTGGGGGGAATCAATTCTCCTGTGAAATGGAAGAAAATACTTTTATATCTTAAAAAAATGCAAATAGATATAGCATTACTGCAGGAGACGCACCTGACAGATAGCGAGGTTGTTAAATTGTCTTCACTGGGTTTTACATTGGTGGCGCATGCCTCTTACAACTCCAAGGCCAGAGGGGTAGCGATACTGGCCAGGAAAGATTTATCTCCCCAGGTTCAATCTAATATAGTCGACCCTGAAGGCCGATATGTTATTAGCAATTTATCTATTTTGTCTGAGACTCTGGTGCTTTGTAACATTTATGCTCCCACGGTTTATTCTAAAGTTTTCTTCCGGGGATTGTTGGCAAAGCTATACCCATTCACTGATTCGCAGTTATTGGTGGGTGGGGATTTTAATGTAACGGTACTATCTGCTATGGATAAATCTCATAACTCTAAACGGATTCCCACTCCTCCGAAATTAGGTTTACAATTTTTTATTTCTCAATTGGGTTTAGTGGATAGTTGGAGAATGCATCATCCTACTGATAGGGACTTCACGTGCATGTCCGCAGCACATGGTACCTTGTCCCGTATCAACTATATTCTGCCGACCAAATTTTTATTTTCTAAAGTATTAGATACAGGGATTGCACCTATATGTTTATCTGATCATGCACTTATATGGTGCACTATTGCAACATCAGTAGATGTGGGATCTTGTCGCCAGTGGTGCTTCCCATCATACCTTTCTTCCTCCATAAAATTCCGGAACATTATAGAAGCGAAGTGGCAGGAATATGTTCATGATAACTCGGAACATGTTTCTGACTCTTTATTGTTTTGGCAGACGGCAAAGTCTGTTTTGCGTGGAGAAATTATTTCTTATGTTTCCAAATTTAGGAAAGATATTTCAGCTTTATATCTGCAATCCCAGGAAAGATTAACTGCCGCTTATGTAAATTTTAAATCCTCCCCATCCCGTAGTAATAAAGACGCTTATATACAGGCAAAGATTCAGTTTGAAGAGGTGTTGGCACAACAGTCGACTCGACATACCTTCTCTACTAATTTTCTATTTTATAAGCATGGGAACAAATCGGGTCGACTTTTGTCTAATTTAGTGAGGTCCACACGCTCTTCCACTGTAGTCTCTGCTTTGAAAAAGCTGGATGGTACTCTAATTTAAAAAGGGAAAGATATAAATGAAGCTTTTAGAGACTTCTATGCCTCTCTTTACTCACAAGGTCCTATTGATGGTCCTATTGATGAACTATTGATGACAGATATTTCCACTCCTCGTATTTCTGAAGAACAGGCTGAGTCCTTGCTTGCCCCTATTACTAAGGAAGAAATTCTTAAGACTATTGTGGGATTGAAGCCTCTTAAGGCCCCGGGGCCGGACGGTCTTTCCGGGGAATTCTACAAATTATTAGCTAATAGAGTAAGTGACACATTGTGTTTGGTCTTCAATTCCATCTTGAAAGAGCACAGATTACCCTTATATTTTAACTCTGCAGTTGTCAGAGTTCTGCCCAAACCCAATCGAGATCCGGAGGATCCAGGATCATTTCGCCCAATATCACTGCTGGATGTCGACTACAAATTGTTAACTAAAATCTTGTTGGATCGTTTGAAATACATTTTACCTACTATTGTTTCCAATGACCAGACAGAATTTATCATGGGTCGCCATTCGGTAGTTAATATTCGGAAAGTGCTGGCAGCCGTACAGGCTCTTGGTTTCTCAGGTGGTCCTAGGTCTCAGGCTATAATTTCTATGGATGCCGAAAAGGCATCACCTGTTTGAGACATTGAAGAGATTTGGATTCCCTGATGAGTTTGTGTCAATATTACAAACTTTGTACACTCACGCAGGTTTCTACAAATGGTTACTTGTCTACCCCTTTTAAAGTTCAGAAAGGCACTCGACAAGGTTGTCCTCTCTCACCCCTGTTATTTGCACTGGCCCTGGAGCCTCTTGCGATAGCCCTTCGCCAGCATAAGGGATTTAAGGGGATTTCTATTGGGAACGTAATGCTGAAGATGTGTCTCTTTGCGGATGACATGCTCTTGTTTGTGTCAGATCTCACAAACTCTGTCCTGGTATTTTGAAATTACTGTCGCGATTTGGTTCTTTTGCTGGGTATAAGATTAACCTACATAAATCGGAGGTCCTTTATATGCATGATTCAGGGTCCCAGCCTTTGTCTCTTTCTGCTATATGTGGATTAGCTGTTCCGCATGTCTCTGCACTCAGTATTTTTTCGATATATACGCTATTGGTTGACGGGTTGTGAAATATACCCATAAATCCCTGGAGGAAGAAATAGCTTCTCCCTATTCTTTGTCTGCTCTACTTCATACTCCCAGATCACATCTCCCACCATTGATGCGAAATAATATTCTATTTTTTGACACTTACCTAGTTTGGTTACAAATAAACCGAAAGCTTCACAGGCGCCACACTGTATCTCAATATAATACGTTCTGGGGTAATCCTATGTTTATTCCTGGCCTAGAATACGCTGAATACCTGGACTGGAGGGTGAGGGGTATCGCTGCCATTCGCGATGTGTTTGATCCAGGGGGTCAAATGTATTCTTTTCAAGATTTGAAGTCTAAATTTTTTCTTACTAATAGAGACTTTTTTATGTTTCTGCAACTTCGTCACTTTATACAATCTTTACCCCCTCCTATGTTGAGGGAGGAAGATGATGATATTTTACAGCCCTTATTTAATTTATCCAATACTGGGTATTACAAGACATGGTTGTTATACCCCTACTTGCTTCCCGGGACAGCTGAGGCTCTATGGGAGAGTTGCACCCAAAATTGGTCCTCAGAAATACCACAAGTAGACTCCCCCAATGTTTTATTAAAGTATTCTGAGAAGACTTTAAGAGTTCTCCATTCAGCTATTTGGCAGGAAGTGCATACTAGGACCATTCATAAGGCATATATGTCCCAGAGTCAGAGGAAACATGTTGTTGAGGAGGAGTCAGGCTGCTGCCCGAAGTGTAAATTTTCACGAGCTACGTTCTTCCATAATATGTGGGAATGTGGGAAAATTTGAAAATTTTTGGATAAGATTATGGTATTTCTAAACAATATATGCGCCTTACATCTTAGGAAGGACCCCTTGGCTAATGTTATGCGCTAATTTTATAAACTGGGACCTGCAAGGTCGTAAAATGGAATTATTGCCCTTTCTTACGATAGTGGTAACTGTGACAAAGAAAGCTATCCTCCGTAACTGGACAGTTTCCACAGCACCATCTCTTCAAGCAGTTAAAAACATATTGCTACAAAAACTTTATTTTGATAGAAGAGCAACTATACCTGATGTTGAGAAGGGGGTGGTTCGCTTTTACGCTAAATGGGGTATATATATCGGCTCCCTGGATTCTGATGTTAGATCTCATATAATGAGATTATTTGAGACTACGAATTGGTCTCTACTCCGTAATTTGGAGTGATGTTGCATATTTAGATCTTAAAATCTCATATTTACGGGTCAGGGGATAAGATTCTTTGTCTCCTGTAGAGGAACAACGTTATTTTCTCCAGTGTAGGAGTATCCGATCAATGGAAAGGGAACAAGCTGCACCAGGGTTTGGGGGGGGTGTATGTGTTTATTTTATTTTATACATATATAATTTGTTTTTGTTTTCTGTTATTATGGTTCTATTTGAATTATATACTTTATCTCTGTGCTTATGTTTAACAATAGTTTTTGACTTGCTATATCCTACAGACAAAATGTATGTGTTTGATGTTGCACTTGAATTGTATTTGCTTACACAGATTGCAGTTCTGTATATATGTGTATATGGATTTATGTAATATATCTGTATGTTTGTATAGATATACATGTACATGTATGTTTGCACTTGTGAGTATATAAAATAAAAATAAAAAATTGTTTTGATAAAAAAAAAAAAAGTTATTATTGGATTACAGATATTCATATGGTACTTGAGAAGTCCCAATAACTACCTCCTATTTTCCATACATACACATGTCAGAAATGATGCACAAAAAAAGAGTCATAGCAGACAATGTGAACTCTAAAGGTTGTCTGGATCACCACGAGGATACCAGACAGTAAAAGGGACTGCAGAGATCCAGACAAGATTGGCAGTGTGTGAGGCATGAGCAGAGGTAGACTGGGCATTAAAGTCACCTGGAAGTTTCCGGCGAAGCCGACCAGACTGTTGGGCCGAATGGGATGGCCATTGATAGTTAGCAATCATAGATGGTCTATGCTTTTGCCATTGATGATAGAGAGCCAATGGTTCTCTGCTATCGATAGACGAATTGGAATTGTTGGATTTTTTTCTCTTGATGGGATGGAGCTTAGCCCCACCCTCCTGGCACCCACTAAGCTCGGCCCGTTTTTGATTGGTTCTCACAGGAATATATTAGCACTGACCATGATACTGAAGCTGCCCCATTCTTAATGAAAACAAAACCTATTGGCCCTTTAAGTTTTTCTTGCACAAAAGGCCTTCCACTGACTAACCGATGATTCAATAGGTGGGAGAGTAAAAGCTTGTGGAAAACTACCACCACTGCCAGGAAGGAAATACATTTTAATCTTTCCTCCCACACTTTAACTAATAATGAAATAAGTCTATTATCTAAAGGTTTATCCTTTGTCCCTGCCACACCTTCAAATGACCTGCAGTGGCAGGTTGAACATCAACGTCTTGTCAATTAAAATTGAAGGAATACTTCTATTAGAATCAAACAAGTGAATTAGTGCCAAATATACTACTGCCTAGATTACAGATATTACTATAAAAACCTATATGAGGGTTTTATAACAGGAGGTCTTAGAATCTGTAAAAAAAAGCTCCTCGATTGCACCCAATCTTACAATACTGGAGAGAGAAGCTTTGAAAACTGTAGCCAGCAATCAGAATTTGATAATCCATTTAGCAGATAAGGGTGGGGACAAGGGATGCAGTCAATATCCCGACCGCAGGGATTCTGGCACTGAGAATGCCGGCGCCGGAATCCCCACACTTGTCAGAATCTGGGTGCCGGCATCCCGATCACTGTAATCCTGAAAGTAAGTAGCTGATGTAACTAGTCTTTATACCATTATACCCCATGAATGGGGTCTAAAATCTGTAAAAAAAAGATTTTATTATCTAATGGCTCTTAATATTTGAAATATATTGATTGTTTTCTTACAGCTTTTGGATTTTTTTATTTTTTTTTCATGTTTGACGGTAAATACTATTTGCAGAAACAGGGTTAGTGATGGACCCAATAGGTGACATTGAGCAAGAATTATTTTTTAGCAATAATGAAATTTCCTCAAAAATATTATGTTACACAAGGTATATAGATGATCTGCTATTAATTTGAAATGACACCCAGGAATCTTTCTCATCTTTGATGCAGGAGCATCAGACTTCATGTCCTGTTACATTTATTTTTAATATGAGTCAGCAACATGTGCACTTTTTAGATGTTGAGATGGGAAGAGATGGGAATAACATCACTAGTTCATTATTTTCTAAGAACACTTTCCGTAATTCCCTATTACTTTTCCAAAGTTGCCATCCCACCAGTGATGTGTGGGGAGGTCAATGGCTGGGGAGTCACACATGGAGAGTCTGAGTGCTGGGAGCCTTTCTCAGCACTTACTCACTGTAACTCTCCCCTCATTACACTAAGCTTCAGTGTCAACTGATTCTCCTACCTGCATCACTGTGTCTTCTTTTGCTGCTGCCGACTGAACTACCATCTCTAAACACTGCAGTGCACTTCCTAATCACATCGATAGTTCCAAGGTGTTCATCAGTGCTCAAGGCATACACCCCATACTCAGAAGCATTGTGCTTACTGCCCGTGGTGTGGCCCTGACCCCAGCTCTGCAAGCAGTGTCTGACTATACAGAAGTGAGGCTGAGCTGTTGCTGCCTCCCCTCTCATCTGTCTGAAGATGTTTATAAGTTATAAATATCTTCTTTGTATTATTCTAATCATTTTTATATCAAATCTCAGGAGTATGACAGGGGAGGCTCTGCCTACCCTGACTGCATGTCCCTGCATCCCACCGGTCTAAAACAGGGAAGACCGTACCCCCAAATGATTTAGAATGATGAGAATCAATAGTAATCCCTCTATTGGAAGTGTTCAAAGTGATTGATTGTCTTTATTTTTAATTTTTTTTTAACAGGGTGAATATAGTTACCTGCGGCCCCTTAGTGCTTCACATGCTGGTACTTGTGGTTCTCCAAGTACCGGCCTGCAGGGGAGGCTTGCTAGGACCTATAGTTCCCATGTAAAAGATAATATTAGTGTAATTCTATATTTTACAACTATTAACCCTGCACCCAATGGCCAGGAGTGAGGGGGATAGCCCCAGGCTTCAGCCTGGAGAGGGGGATCCCTTTATTAGGGGGTCCACACTTCCTCAGGGATCCCCGGTCTGGGCTGACTAGTGTGGGGTGCTGAATGGTTTGGCAGAAGGGAGGACCACAACCAGGACTGGCTCACACAGCCCGGTCCTGCTTGTGCTTTTGGAGGGGGGAGCCCACATAATTTTTTTCCTTTATTATACACTTTAGCACACAAGAACCATGCTAAAATCAGCAGCATGAAGCAAGTCTATTATTTTGGGGATGTTGAGTTCGATTCTATAGATGATTTTATGTTCGATTTTGAAATGATCATCCAAACCGAACAAGATATCACTAGTCAAAATCGAACAATATCAAATTTGATTTTTAAACAGAACTAAAAATTAATTTTTGTAAATGTGGGATTTTGACAGTGATATCTACATTCAATTGGATTTGATTTCAGGTGAGTTAAATAGAACATAAAATCGAATAGAAAATCTAATTTTTGTAAATATACTCCCTATTATCAATCAGGTTTCTAAATTACATTGGCCCCTTATTAAATTAGATAGGGATTTGAATCTATTAGAATTAGATTTAATGCCTTGACACTAGGATAAACTTAAGCAATATCTTAGTAAACACAAATTTGGATAAAGTGGTTGATCCCTATGGCAAAATATTTCTTTCCAAAAAGAAATCAGATCTTATGCCCATGCGGGCTTTCATACATAGGTAAAACTTAGAGAAAATTTAAGGAATGGACAGTGGTCTATCTTTCCGCCATTCGTGCCGCTCTCAGTAGCGGTTCTAGCGAGCAGCCTGTAGCTAAAAATTTTGCTGAAGCTAGACATAACTTATTTAGCCTAAAATATAGGGTGATAGATCACGTTCCTTCTCTTCCTAGGATAGGCAATAGAGCTTCTCATATGCTTAGACGTGATTCACAATGGATTCATAAACAAGATGTGATAAATCCTCGTGGTCTCAATGATATTGTTTTAATTGAGCTTATTTGCTCTAATTGAGGTCCCTATTTGATGTATTTACTATATAAATTCTCTTGAATATTCCAGGATGCAGGAGTGATATCTTTTTCATATATTATATTGCATACAATATAAAATAAACTTTTACAATATATATTTTTATATTCATTGGATTTGTCTTTGTAGGTGATATTTATATTGTATTAGTCCATATTTATATTTAGTATTAATCTTAATGGACCTTCTTTTCACAATATTGATAAAGGCATGCCGGGAGAATTCTATGCATTAGCATGTTCGAGTGAGATGATTATAGATTGTGATGGACAGCTTTGTATGTAATTATTTGTTGCATTTTGTATAGTTTATTAATGTGGTTGTAAATAAGTAATTAGTCTCTACTTTTTTCAGTGTTTTAGTTCCCTCTTGATATTGTCTGTTTCCATGGTGATGGGTACACAATGCAATGACACTCAGCGCCAGACGCACAAGTTTGATGTGGAGCGGGCTACCACTTCTGGCTCAGCAGCTGCACACGTGGTGATGAGGGGTTATAAGGTAAGAGGTTTTAGAGTTTTTGTTATTATCCTGAAGACAGTGAATACACTGAAACGTTGTTATCTCAACTGCTTATGTGTGATCTTTACTGCTGAGTGCCGTACCTTTGCATTGAGATATATATATATATATATATATATTCTAGAGAGAGAGATGGCTGTACATATATATTTTAGTGCTTTACAAACTTCTTGTGTCATGTGTCCCCTTAAGACAGTAAATATTGGCTCAGAATATGTGTCAGTTAATCCTGAGTATCTTTTCTAAAGTTTACTTGTTTAATGTAGGTACCCTAGAATGTGTAAGAAACTCTTTATGTAGTTATCAAAGATTGAAAGAATAGCCACCTACATTGTATTGGGTGTTCTGTATTGTACTTATATATTAGACTGACATTTAGCCATACCTCTTGCATCTGTGCCATTTGCCCCTGGGGGTACATGTCACACAGAGAAACCCTGACTTATACTGCATGTATGTCTATTAAAGTTTATAGCAAGTCACCATTTTATTGCAACTCACCATTAGGCATTTAGGTGTCTTTTCGTCAATACTAAAAAATATTTTGTGCTAATTGAGTTTTGAACTCGAGTTCAGCCTCAGTATCGGGGGCATTCATCATGCCTCCTTTACATAAGTATATCCACCGAAAAGCTGCTATTTTTGCAAAGACAGTTTTTCGGAAGTGCTAGATACTTTCCTGCTTTCCCCGCATCCTCTCCCCAGTGTCCACGGCAGCTCCATCACCTCTGTCCCCTGGTGGTGGCTCCGGGAAAGTGGGTTAGTTCCCGCTGGACCGGTCCCATGCTTCCCTCTACCAGGCTGGCTCACACTCCCTGCCAGACTGGACTACTGCTACCGCGATTGGAGCTCAGCTCCGATTAGGCAGTGCACAGAAGCTTGACTTACACTGTACTTTATTAAAATGGCTCTGGTAGGGCTTCTGTGCATGCCAAAGCAGCAGCAGCTTCACCCATGGCCCTTTGCGGTGGGTCATGTGCAGTGTGCGCACCTCAATAGACCTGCCCCAATTAGGGCTGCTTCCAGAAATGTCCCAGGCTGGTTTTCCATCCTAATCCGCCGCTAAGCTTAACATTTGCCCGCAGGGTGATGCTCTGGATGGTGTTCAATGGATGTAACAGATATAAAAATAAGGATCAACAAGCCACTGTTGTACATTTGGTTCATCTGACGTGTGTTAAAACCTCCAGGAATATTGTGACAGCGTCAGAGTGCTCTGCGCAGGATAGGGCGCTGACTGGTGCAGCAATGCATTTTGCTGTTTGCACCAGTTTAGTAAATATTTATTTTTTAACCAATATATACGGTTTTGAAATTTGTTTTATAGCATGTATATTTTGGGTATATAGGGTGCAGGTCTGTATGTTTTAGCTATAAAGACAATGAGTTATGCAGAAAAATAGTAAACATTAATTAAAAATAATTTCAATTTACTAGTTTTAAAGACTCAGACTACAACTGGACTCCCTGTACAATCACGGCAAGAACACTTCTATTGCTATTAATAATGCTGGCCTTCTGATTCTCGCATACAATTCAATGCTTATCGTACTTTTCCCCATGTCAGTCTATATCTATCAACTTTGAACACTGTCCTTTATCTCAGCTCTCTTGCCTAGCCTCACATCCTCTATCTGCTTACACTCTGCATTATTTTTCAAATTCTGCACACATTAGAACCCCACTTTTAATCCTCCCTATAACAATCTTGTTAATTGGCATACATATTGATACACTGTTTTTTGATACATCACTGTTTTTTCACTTGCATTCTTACAAATTTCTTGCACTCATATCTCATTTACATTTTCGAATTTCATTCCTCTTGTTTACTATAAACACCATGACAAGGTTTTCATCAACTCCATCCTTCACTCAGTCTTTACCTAATCCTCTATTCTGCCCCCTGCTTCCATCTTTATCCTTTCCCCCGTATCTCTTCCACCTCCTCCTTCCCTTCTCCCCCCTCCTCTGTCTGCCTACTCTTCCCTCCTTTCCCATTACTCCACTTTCTTCCTGTTCTACCTCCCCTTTGTCCTACTACCCCACCACCAAACCCTCCTGCTACACTCCTCTCCCTGTCACTTCACCCCACTGCCATCCACATCTCCCTCCCTGCCCACTTCCTATAGGTTCCCTTTCTAACTCAGGTGCCCGCACCATCACTAAACTCTATTCATATCTGTCCCCCAAATTAATCTTACCTCCACGTTACAGCAACCCGGATAATCTTATTCACATCTCCCCCACAAATGCTATCTCTCTATCCTGTGCCCTCTGGAATGCCAGGTCAGTCTGTAATAAACTGGTCCCCACCCATGACCTTTTTTTATCCAACTCTCTGAATCTCCTAGCCATCACTGAAACTTGGATCTCACCCTCTGACACCACTTCTCCTGCTGCTCTATCCTCTGGGGGCCTTGCCTTCTCCCACACCCCACGGCCTGGGGGTTGCCATGGTGGTGGTGTTGGGGTCCTTCTATCCACCAGTTATTCCTACCAGCTAATACCCTCTGAACCATCCCTTACATTCCCCACATTTGAGGTTCATGCTATACGCCTCTTCCAACCAGTAAACCTCAGAGTAGCTGTTATTTAACGTCCCCCTGGCTCTCTCTCCAAATTCCTTGACAACTTTGCTTATCATAGGTGATTTTAATATTCCTATTGACATTCCCACAGAATCCTCTGCAGCTAAACTACTTACCCTCACCTCTTCATTTGGTCTCGCCCAATGGACCTCATCACCCTGCCATGTGAGTGGGCACTCACTTGACCTGGTCTTTACTCACCGTTGTGATATTTCTGATTACTCCAATTGCCCATTCCCCCTCTCTGACCATCACCTTCTCTCTTTTAACCTATCCCTCTCTCCTTCCCCTCCTTTAACTCCTAAGGCTACCATTACTAAGCGTAATATTGAAGCTATTGACACTGTTGATTTTTCCTCTCTACTGGACTCTCTTCTCTCCCCTATCATTTCTCTCTCCTGTCCTGAACAAGCTACTTCCCTGTACAATTCCTCCCTTACTTCTGCTCTTGATTCTGTTGCTCCAGCAATAACTACTCACCCTCGCAGATCCACACCACAACCCTGGCATTCCAAATGCACCTGATACTTACAAAAGTGTTCAAGAATTGCAGAGCGTCAGTGGAGAAAGTCATGCTCTAAGGCTGACTTCCTCCATTTCATATTTATTCTCTCTTCCTACAGTGCTGCCCTGTCTCTCTCCAAACAAACATATTTTAAGAACCTCATCTCCTCCCAGTCCTCAAACCCCCGGCGTCTCTTTGCCACTTTCAACTCCCTACTGTGCCCTTCCCCTCCTCGCCTTCCCTCCTCACTCTCTGCCCTCGACTTTGCCACCTACTTTGCATCCAAAATTGACTCCATACGTGAGGACATCATATCCCATCAGACCCTCAGCACTCCTCCCCCTCCTTGCCCTTACCACCCCTCCCCTTCTGTCTCACCAACTCTGACATCCTTCTCCCCTGCTTCTGGAGAGGAAGTCATGGCCCTCATCCGGTCCTCCCCTCCTTCCACCTCCCCTCTTGACCCTATCCCTTCCCGTCTCCTCTCCCACCCGTCTCCTTCTGCCTGTTCCCATCTGGCTCACCTCCTTAATCTCTCCCTATCATCTGGGTCCTGTGCTCTGATCAACATCACCGATCACACACCCCTAGTCACGGCCCTGTGTACTAATCCCGCCTACTTTGAAGTTGGTTTAGCCTACAGTTGATTTGGTGCCGCCCACATGTGGCCACTTCTAGAAGTTTTTCAGGGCCAGTTTTACTTCCAAATCCACCCCCGAGGCACAACGGAGATAACTAGAGCTGTAGAAGTTGGAGACCAGTGACATGTGGTGAGGTCAATTGCTGGGGAGGCACACATGGAGATGAGTCTGAGCGCTGGGAGCCTGTCACACCCCCTACTCATTATAAATCTCCCCTCACTACACTTAAGCTTCAGTCCATTGATTCTCCTACCTGTATCACTGTGTCTTCTCTTGCTGCTGCTGACTCTGCTCCGATCTCTAAACATGGCTGGGCACTTCCTGATCACATGACACATCCAAGGTGTCCATCAGTGCTCAAGGCATGCCCCACATACTCAGAGGCATGCCTCTATTTGCTCTTTTTCTGTGCAGCTTACTGTCCGTGGTGTGGCCCCGCCCCCTGCAAGCAGTGCCTAACTATACAGAAGCAGTCCCAGGGAGCTCCACAAAGCTGGTGAGAGTTAACTATAAAAATGATTACCATAAACAAAGATGATATTTATAAGTTATACATATTTTCTTTGTATTATTCTAATCACTTTTATATCAAATCTCAAGAGTATGACAGGGGAGGCTCTGCCTTCCCTGACTACCCTGACTGCACATCCCTGCTGTGGCCATTAGAACACCAGGAAGTATGAAACTCAGGGCCTGATTCAGACCCGCTCGCGAGCGCACAACGCTCGCAAGTGGGTCGATGGTCCCCCACTGCGCATGCACATGCTGGAGCCGGCTCCGGCGGGCGCATGCGCGAGACCCAGCCAGCGACAGGCGCTCTGTCGCTACAGGTCTCGCACCAAAGCGGGGCAGCTGTCGATTGTGATTGACAGTTTGCCCCGTTTTGGAGGCGGGCAGGGGGAAGGAACGCCTGCCGTTTGGGGGCGGCCCCACTGACATCACGAGTGATGTCAGTGAGTGAGCTTCCAGCTCTATTAGAGCCAAAAAGCTCACTGGGGCTTGCGGGAACGAGACCCTACCACGAGGGTCTCGTCGCAAGCTCGATGGTCGCGATGGTCGTGACCAACGTGACCATCACCTGGCCGCTCGCTATAGCTGTGGGTGGTCACCCACAGCTTAGCGAGCGGCCAGGAGGCCGTCTTTAAAAAAAAACAGGGACGCTCTGATTCAGAGCGAGCGCTCTCAAAGAGCGTCCGGCTCTGAATCAGGCCCTCAAGCCAGGAAACTTTTCTAGGAAGAATAGTAAAAGTCTGGCACTGATTGTGAGAACTAGGGATTTAAATAAAGTAACTATGTTAATGGTCCACACTGGTCACATGACAAGAGTCTTTAAGGAGGAGCTGATGCAGCTGGTGTGCCAAATCCAAGATGACAGCATGCATACACTGATCCCAATGTATGAGCATAGGGGGTCATTCAGACCCGCTCGCGAGCGCAGGACGCTCGCAAGCGGGTCGATGTTGCCCTACTGCGCATGCGCGAGACCCGGCGAGCGACGGGCTCTCCATCGCTCCGGTTCTCGCACCAAAGGGTGCGTGCTGTCGATGTTGAGTGACAGCACGCCCCCTTTGGTGGGCGTGCCAGGGGCGTGGCTGCCAGACGGAGGCGTTCCCATGGGAACGCCTACCGTCTGAAGCCGGCCCCACTGATATCACTAGTGATGTCAGTGGGAGTGATTTTGGCTCTGATAGAGCCCAAATCACTCCAGGGCTTGCGGCAGCGAGACCCTACCGCAGGGTCTCCGTCGCAAGCCCGATGGTCGCGATGGTCTTGACCATCGCGACCATCATGATGGACGTTCGCTATAGCTGTGGGTGGTAACCCACAGCTATGCGAGCGTCCATAAGGCCGCTCCATTTTCATGTAGGTGGGCCCTGATTCAGAGCGAGCGCTCTGGTCAGAGCGTCCGGCTCTGAATCAGGCCCACAGTGCCACTGTGATTGGAGGCCCAGCCATAAGTAAAGAAGAGGAGGCCCCTTTGCTGCACCAGACCCCTAAGGAAGCCCTAGTACAGTGGTTCTCAAACTCGGTCCTCAGGACCCCACACAGTTCATGTTTTGCAGGTCACTCAGCAGGTGCACAGGTGTAGTCATTACTCACTGACACATTTTAAAAGTTCCACAGGTGGTGCTAATTATTTCACTTGATTCAGTGTGGAGACCTGGAAAATCTGCACTGTTTGGGGTCCTGAGGACTGAGTTTGAGAACCTGTGCCCTAGTACCATGCTGGACTGGGTAAATTGCACCTGTGATCAGGCATGTGACAGCAACCTCCTATTAATGATGGCCACTGAACACCCAAATTAGGCTTTTTGAAAACTAACATTTTAAAGTAAAATCGGTGCTTGAACATTAGAACTATCAATTCAGGCTCTTTTCTCAGGACCATACGTCAAAAATTGATAATATACTATAAATTTCCACCAGAGAATGATGATTCCAGAGTCTGTTTGACCTCAAATTCCTCCCCATGTTGAGTTTGAAGTTTAAAAATCTGACCAGACACGCCGGAACCACACCAGAGCCAGCATAGCACAGGCTATTACATAAACTCCAAGGGATTAGATTTACTATTTGTTGTTTTATCAATGCTGCCAATCAAGGCTTTGGGCAAAATTTACTAAGCGGCGGGTACTAAACCCCGGTGGTTTGGTGGCGGTTTGACGGCGAGTTCTATTCTGTTCTAAACCCTGGGGGTCAGGGCCGGCTCCAGGGCTAATAGCGCCCTGTGCTGGCCGAGTGCTCTGTGATCGTGTCCAAAATTGGGGGCGTGGCTTAATTACCTTAGGTCACGCCTCCTTATGTGACATTATCTGAGGGGAGTGCCCACATGGCACGCCTCCAAATAACATCAGGCTGAGGGGAGCCTCACTAGCTGGGCTTCCTCCAGCCCTCACACCGCACTGAATGGATGCCGCACGCATGCACGCAGCATCCATTCAGACTTCGGAGTCCCAGCACCGCCACACAGCTGTGGCGGTGGGGGTCCACAACCCCCCAATTTGACCATCCACGGGCCACTTCGGCCCACGAGTGGAACAGCGTGACAGTACTGTCCCGCTGAAATCGGATGCTGGGGAAGGGTGCGCCCTCTATGGGTGGCGCCCCTGTTCGACTGCTCAGGTCGAACACCCCTAGAGCTGGCCCTGCCGGGGGTTTGGTGGCGGTTTTGCAGTAGTTTCTAAATGACAGCCCTGTTCTAAAAGTGCAACAGAAATATATGATAAACCAGGCTGGTGGGTTATGTAATGTACCCTGCAGAGTTATGGATCGCAATTTCTTACCTTCTAAGGCTCTTTTTTATGTCTTCCACACACACATCACACACACATCACACACACATCACACACACACATCATGCCACATATCTACATTGCTTCAATCTCCATGACATTTGTTGAAAAATAAAATTAAAAAGATGTAAATCACTGATTAGAACTTAAGAAATGTAATTAAAAAAAATGGGGTAAATTGGTTAAACAAGGGGAATCCTTTCACCTTCTGCAATTATGCTGCCTAGCTCCTGGGTCTATGTGAGATTTACACATATCCAAGCCCCTGTACCCCTGTGAGCCAGTCCAACCCTGTGCAACCCTGGGGCTGATTCAGAGATGTATGCTAATGCATTCACAGCTGCCATCCCGCATGCAGCTGCTCTGCGAAAATATGCTAGTGCTGTAGCTGGCTGTACATGTATTGAGATGCCCACCAGCGGCTTAGCAGATCCAAGCAAGTGAGTACAAGCACACAGCTGCCGTCACAGACCATCCCATAGTCGGTAGCCCTATGGTCACGCAGAATGAGCCTGATTCAGAGACAGACGCAATGCCGATATCTTCGCAGAATGAACGATTGTTTGCTATTGCACATGTGTGAACGCCGCACTGTGCACATGCAATGTTAGCATTGCGATTACTCTCATACATAGGAATCACTCACAAAGTGTACGCCGGACCATTTTTGCCAGATTTGGATTTGGTTCTAATTCGTCGTCCAGCTTTGGATTTGGATTTGCCAAACTGCGGTGACTGGCTTTGGATTTGGATTTGCATTTTTTGCCAAAATTCGCAAAAAAATCTAAAATGACATAAATTGGGCTTTTTTTTCTTCCTAGAGTGTTATTTACCTCAATAACATTAATTTCCAGTAATTTACAGTCAATTTAGACCACCTCACAGCTTAAATTATTGTTTTCACCATTATTGGCCAAGGGTTGCAGTGAGCTGACTGGTTACCAAGCGTCAGAGCAGCGGCGCAGTGGCACAGACACCACAAAGTCACAGTGCTTGTATACACAGAGGGCTAAGGCCCACAGAGTCACTGGGCTTGTATACAGTGGGCTAAGTCCAGTCACGGAGCTTGTATAATATAAAAACACACAGTGGGCTAAGTCCAGTCACGGAGCTTGTATAATACACTCAGTGGGCTAAGTCCAGTCACGGAGCTTGTATAATACACACTCAGTGGGCTAAGTCCAGTCACAGAGCTTGTATAATACACTCAGTGGGCTAAGTCCAGTCACGGAGCTTGTATAATACACACACAGTGGGCTAAGCCCAGTCACGGAGCACACAGTGGCAAGAACTACTCTCTCTAACTGTAATCTAACTCTAGTCTCACTTTTCCCTTCTCTATCACTAAGCGTGACTGTTCCATCTGTTACAGTCACGCGAAATGGCGCCGACAGCCGGGCACCGCGCCTTTTATAGAGGCCGAACATCACCCGGCTCTCGCGAGGTCTCGCGAGAATCCGACGCCGGCCGGGTGACGTTCGGCCTCGAGGTGGAATCCGAGTCAGGCGGGAACACCCGAACTTGCGTTCGGGTGGACTCGGATTCCACCTGTTCGGAGCGGTTCGGATTCCTCAGAATCCGAACCGCTCATCACTAGTGGCAGGTAGTCAGCATTTGGGGGAGGTAACGGGAGGACTGGTTAGAAAAAACGCAGGCTTGTCTGACCATTTAAACCAGAGGTTTTCAAGCGGTACTCTGGTGTGC
This sequence comes from Taudactylus pleione, assembly GCA_031769625.1. Lineage (NCBI taxonomy): Eukaryota > Metazoa > Chordata > Amphibia > Anura > Myobatrachidae > Taudactylus > Taudactylus pleione. The sequence goes on from JAUIMM010000129.1 coordinate 3,508,226, forward strand.
CGCCGGAGATGTGCCCACCAGTGTGCATCCCCCACCTGTTTACCTTAAAACTTTAGGCCCGGGCAGCGCTGGGCTCTTATGGATTGCTCAGACGCGGCCCAGGACATGACCTATGGAGACGCGATAGCGTGACATCATAGGTCACGCATGCCGCGTCGTTGACCCTTCCGCCTGCACAATGCTCACTGCTCTGCTCTGCTCTGCAGTGAGTGACAGCGGGGCTCTTACCACTACAGTGCTGCAGAAACTCAGCTGGGGGACAAAGACAACTGTGATCTCTGCTACTGAAAGGTAGGGGCCAATTTTTGTGGGGGCCATTGTGATTTCTTCTTTGAGGACACTGTTAATGTGTTGTTTTTTTCTGTGGGGGCCATTGTGATGGAGACACTGATTGTGTTTAATTTCTACTAATTTTAACAGAAATAATAAAAAATATCAATATATATTAAATATATGTTGATATTTGTTGTGAAATGAGGATTCCAGACAGGCAGGTATTTTTGGTAAAGCAGTGGCTTTTTAATAGCAGCAAACACTGCACCTTAGCATACGTGAGTTTAGGCCTGCACACATACAGGCACATAACATAAAATAAACAAACAAACATAAATGTCTCAGCACTCCTTGTGCTAATCAGTCAGCAGTGGCTTGCAGCCACAATTTGGGCATGTTCTCCCAGCATAGCCCTTGGACAAGTGCACTACAACACTGTGGCGATGATTCAGAGCCGGACACTCTGACAGAGCGCTCGCTCTGAATCAGGGCCGTCCTTCTCTTTTTTTAGAGCGGCCTCCTTGCCGCTCGCATAGCTGTGGGTGACCACCCACAGCTATAGCGAGTGGCCTAAAAGATGGTCGCGATGGTCAAGACCATCGCGACCATCGGGCTTGCGTCGAGACCCTTGTGGTAGGGTCTCGTTGCTGCAAGCTCTGGAGTGCTTTTGGCTCTATCAGAGCCAAAAGCACTCCCACTGACATCACTTGTGATGTCAGTGGGGCTGGACCCAGACGGTGGGCGGTAGATGATAGGCCTCCGTCTGGGTAGCCACGCCCCCAGCACGCCCACCAAAGGGGGCGTGCTGTCAATCACCATCGACAGCACGCCCCCTTTGTAGCGAGACCCGGAGCGACGGCTTGCCCGTCGCTATCCAGGTCTCGCGCATGCGCACGACGGAGCCACCTCCATCGTGCGCATGCACACTTGCCCAACAACGACCTGCTTGCGAGCGCTCAGCGCTCGCGAGCGGGTTTGAATTAGGCCCTGTGTCCCTACTTCCTGGCTGCTACTCAGAATCAGGGCAACAAGCATCAGGTGTGTGAGCGTTTTAAACCCTTGCTGTGCTCCAGTGATTATTCCAGCTGGGTCTGTGTAAATGTGAAAACCTGGAATTCCATACCTCCACTACCCATCAGAATGTGGGTAATTCAGGTGAGAGACAATCCCTCTCACCACAGTTGTTATATAGTATATTTGGAAAAAAAAACTAATTGAGTGCCTTGGCAGTTTTAACATTTTGTTTAGTGTGCCGCGAATTATAAAAGGTTGAAAATCACTGGTTTAAAGTTTTAAACACTGTTTCATGAGCATGCATAAATTGCATGGTGTGACCTGCCCAAGACACTCCCATAACAACCCATCAGATGGAATATCTTGGTGCGTCAGTTTGGCCACCTCCCAATCACCACCGATTGAATCAGTGCAGCTCAGTTGTTCCTGCGACTCAGGGCCTGATTCAGAGCCGGACGCTCTGACCAGAGCGCTCGCTCTGAATCAGGGCCCTCCTACCTAAACTTGGAGCGGCCTCTTGGACGCTCGCATAGCTGTGGGTTACCACCCACAGCTTATGCGAGCGTCCATGATGATGGTCGCGATGGCAAAGACCATCGCGACCATCGGGCTTGCGACGAGATCCTGCAGTAGGGTCTCGGTGACAGCAAGCCCCAGAGCCAAAATCACTCCCACTGACATCACTAGTGATGTCAGTGGGGCCGGACCCAGACGGTAGGCGTTCCCATGGGAACGCCTTCATCTGGCAGGCACGCCCACCAAAGGGGGCATGCTGTCAATCAACATCGACAGCAGGCCCCCTTTGGTGCGAGACCTGGAGCGATGGCTTCCCCGTCGCACCCCGGGTCTCGCGCATGCGCACGACGGAGCTCCCTCCGTCGTGCGCATGCGCACTAGGGCACCATCGCTCAGTGCTCGCGAGCGGGTCTGAATCAGGCCCTCAGTGTGCAGACAGCTTTGGATGAATGCACCCTATGACTATTTAGAGATTTAAGCGCAAGTGCAGTTGCTAGAAATTGCTAATTTATGTGAATATCAGTATTGCGTCCGGCTCAGATTAAGTTCTTTAAGACTAGTTAGGGACTGAGGGCCTAATTTAGACCCACTGGCGAGCGCTGAGCGCTCGCAAGCGGGTCGATGTTAGCCCAGTGCGCATGCGCACGGCGGAGGCGGCTCCATCGTGCGCATGCGCGAGACCTGGACAGCGACGGGCAAGCCGTCGCTATGGGTCTCGCTACAAAGGGGCCGTGCTGTCGATGGTGAGTGATAGCATGCCCCCTTTGTTGGGCGTGCCGGGGTCTTGACCATCGCGTCCATCTTTTTGGCCGCTCGTATAGCTGTGGGTGGTCACCCACAGCTATGCGAGCGGCCAGGAGGCCGCTCTAAAATTCAGAAGCCCGGCCCTGATTCAGAGCGAGCGCTCTGTCAGAGTGTCCGGCTCTGAATCAGGGCCTAAGGCCTACCGTCAGTGGGCCGGCCCCAGACAGTAGACATTCCCATGGGAACGCCTCCGTCTGGCCAGCCACGCCCCCGCCACACGCCCACCAAAGGGGGCGTGCTGTCACTCACCATCGACAGCACGCCCCCTTTGTAGCGAGACCCATAGTGACGGCTTGCCCGTCGCTATCCGGGTCTCGCGCATGCGCATGACGGAGCCGCCTCCGTCATGTGCAGGCGCACTGGGCTAACATCAACCCGCTTGCGAGCGCTCAGCGCTCGTGAGCGGGTCTGAATTGGGCCCATAATGGCACAAATATACATTAATAATGACACTACCTAGCCTCTTCTGATTGCACACACATCTCCAACTGCCTCTATGCTATCTCTTCCTGGATGTTCCAGCGCTTTCTTAAACTTAATATGTATGTCTAAGACTGAGCTGATCATCTTCCCACCCTCCCGCACTTCCCACAATTTCATTATCAATTGGTGGCACAACTATCTCAAAGTGCGCTGTCTTGTAGTTATCCTGGACTCCTCCCTCTCCTTCAAACCACACAATCAGCACCTCTTCTAGTCCTGCCGTTCCCATCTCAAAAATATTTCCAGGATCAGACCCTTTCTCACCCGGGATGCTACTAAAACATTCATTTGCTCACTGGTCATCTCCAGACTGGACTACTGTAACCTCCTATCTGGCCTCCCTGACTCCCACCTCTCTCCACTCCGATCTGTCCTCAATGTTGCTGCTTGGCTCATCTGTCCTCAATGTTGCTGCTTGGCTCATCTTTCACTCCAAACGTTATACATCTACCTCCCCTCTCCTACAAGCCTTCCACTGGCTCCCCTTTCCCTTTAGAACCCAATTCAAGATTCTTACACTTACTTACAAAGCCCTCACCCATTCCTCTCCCATTTACTCTGACCTCATATCCCTTCACACTCTCACCAGATCTCTTCGCTCAACAAATGATTGCCGTCGCTCCTGCCAACTGATCACTTCCTCCGACTCCGCCTCCAAAATTTTGCCCGTGCTGCTCCCTATCTCTGGAACTCTCTCCCTATCAGACTCTCCACCTCTCTACAAATGGGCTGTCAAGACCCGCTACTTCAACATAGCCTTCCAGCTCTCATCCTAACCCGCTGCTACATGCTCCTTCCTCCCTGTCTACCCCATATGTGTCACGCCTGTTTGCCTACCCCTCCCTTTTAGAATGTAGGCTCTCATGAGCAGGGCCCTCTTCCCTCTTGTGCTTCTCCTTACTTATACTTTCATCTACTCCTTACTCCCAACTAGGGCACCTAACACTTGGTTGCTTGTGCCTTGTTGCTTATTTGAGTGTTATTCATACTTGCCTAACCTCCCGATTTGGTTGGGAGCCTCCCGAAAATTGGGTGCCGCTCCCGACCTCCCAGGAAGGCAGGCAATCCTCCTGGCTGCCACCCACCACTCCTATCCCCCCGCATTTACCTTAGAAACCCCTGCAGCAGGGGGGCTGGTCACACGATTCACCCTGAATCGCGTCATTTTGGCTCCGCCCCCTGCTTCACAATGCCTGTAATATCGGCATTGTGTAGCGGGGTTGGGGCCAAAATGACGCGATCATGTGGCCTCACCCCTGCTCCGCCCACAAATGCACATCGTCTGACCGGCCCCACCTCCTTGCAATGGCCACGACCCCCTGTCATGCCGATCTGGCTGCTCCCTCCCGGCAAGGGGCAGTCAGAAAGTCGGCAAACCTGGTGTTATGATCGCTAATGCAGCAATGAGTATAAATGGTGTCCTTGTCCTGCATTGTATTGTACTGCAAGTCACTGGTTTCTTGTTCACTTATTTGTTTATGTACTTTGTAAGGCTCTGCCGAACACTTGTGTGCCATATAAATAATTGATAATAATAATAATTGCAGATTCACCTCAGAAGCTGATAGTGGTTTCTTCATTGCTCATTTTGAAAATTACTGTAAAGCAAAATGTTTTATCCCTCCAGTTTTATCTTACTTTTATGAATAATTATTTAAAAATAGTTTTGATCATTCAACAAAATGATGACAGAAGAAAATACCCATGTAACCACTGTTTTTGTCTGTATTTGTTTTTCCTTAATCCCTTCATGAACAGTACAATGTGTTCCAGAATTGATAAAACTTGACTGTTTTGTGGTTCCTGTACTCCTTCTCTCCCTATAGCAGCAGTGGGACGGAAGTCGGGTTTGATCTTGATCTGCAAGTGTGAATAGCGGAGAGTAGTCGCTTGTTACCAGACATCACAAATGCTGAAACCATTGAGGGCAGGATATTGATTCCCCTGGGAAAGGCTATGTTAGGTTCTCTTACTTCCTGCTCTGCTTTTTATCCCTCTGTGTATTGTTGTTAGATATTCCTCTTACCTCATCCAGCTCATTGTGGGATGAACACACTCAGATACAAATTAACCCATAAAGAATATGAGGTGCGATTACTATTACTACCAACTGCATCTTTTCCACATCAGCAACACAAGACATTGATCTGATCGGAGGAGCTGAGTAAATGAGAGGTCAGGCATGGCTCTCAGGACATTAGTTCCTTTATGCAGACTGGCAGAACAATCCACTCACATCGGGACTGTCCCATGGCAATCACTACATTTGGTACTGAGCTGCTCTCTCCTGCCTGTTCTTACAGCTATGACAACCTACTGCTTAAGCAAATGCAGCCCACACCATCACCACAATAACAGTATATAATTCAGTTTTACTACAGATGCAATTTTCAAATCTCAGTATCACAAATGAAATAATTACCACAGCCAGTAATGATTACACCTGTGCACCAAATAGGAGATCTGGAAAACATGCACTGTTTGTGGTGCACTACTATAGACCACCTATAGGGATAATACTGTATATCATACACTATCCAATGCACAAGGAAACCAATGTGTACATATATGTCCAGGGCATTGCTAGCTTCTTCTGGAATCGGTATGATTTACCGCCGGACCCATGCCCGGCGGTTGGAATCCCGACAGTGGCATCCCGGCAGAGGAGGAAATCCCGATAGTCAAAGGTAAGTATATACTAACCTATTTCTACCCCCTAACCCCTAGTCTCCACCAGTTGATACATTACATGCATAGCTTCTTGTCACCCCAAATATTAAGTGAATAGCACCCATGTTTAATAGTCTGTCCTCCTTACCAGAAATTAGCCCCAACATTAAATTAATAGCACTCAGAATAAGTAAACAGACCTATTTCCCTCCAACATGCTGCAGCCGTGTTCTCATACACTCTGGCTTCAGTTGCATCAAGGGGTGAGAGGTCCAGGGCAACTCGGCCGCGCTGAGGGTCTCATTCAGACCCGCTCGCGAGTGCAGGACGCTCGCAAGCGGGTCGATGGTACCCAAATGCGCATGCGCACGACGGAGGCTGCTCCGTCGTGCGCATGCGCGAGACCCAATGAGCGACGGGGAAGCCGTCGCTTGGGGTCTCGCACCAAAGGGGGCGTGCTGTCGATGGTGAGTGACAGCACGCCCCCTTTGGTGGGCGTGCCGGGGCGTGGCTGCCCAGACGGAGGCGTTCCCATGGGAACGCCTACCGTCTGGGTCCGGCCCCACTGACATCACTAGTGATGTCAGTGGGAGTGATTTTGGCTCTGATAGAGCCAAAATCACTCCAGGGCTTGCGGCGGCGAGAGCCTACCGCAGGGTCTCGTCGCAAGCCCGATGGTCGCAATGGTCTTGACCATTGCGACCATCATCATGTACGCTCGCATAAGCTGTGGGTGGTACCCCACAGCTATGTGAGGGTCCAGGAGGACGCACCAAAAAAAAACAAAAAACGCCCGGATTCAGAGCGGGCGCTCGTTCAGAGCGTCCGGCTCTGAATCAGGCCCTGAGTGGCTTTTTTTGCTCAGAATGTGCATCTTATTCGCACAAATAAAACAACTGGAAGCAACAAAACTACTTTTCTAGATTACACTGATCAATTTAAAGTGTGACATTTTTACTTCTCAGTGTGACTGAGGGGCCTATTCATCATTACTAAACTTTCCCTGGAGGTAATTAGGTAGAACTCGCATGGAGTTCTACCTAATTACTGGAGGAATTCATCATTCCTCCTCCCTATAACTATCTATTCTGAAAAGCTGTAATTTTTGCGATGACAGCTTTTCAGGAAATAGATAGTTATCCCTGTCTACACTAACTTACCGCAGCTGGAAACAGTGCTGTTAAATTTGTTAGCCCAGCGCATGCGCAGCACTGCCTACACATGCGGTAAGTTTGTGTCCCCCCCTCCGCTCACCTGCCCCCCGTCTCCCCCGCTCACCTCCCCCCCCTTCAGCACTTACCTGTCCGCGCTGCAGCCTCCGGTTCCGTCCTGCTGGTCTGTCACATGGTCTCCCAGCAGACCACAGTACAGATTAGAAAAAAAAAAGTTTTTTTTTTTTCTAATCTTTTTTGTGTTCTGCTGGGAGAACACAGTGTCCGACCAGCCTCCGGAGCCAGAGGATGCACCAGACCACCGGAGGAAGATGCCGGGGGACCTGTCCAGCTGGAAGCAGGTAAGTTTTACCTGCTATTCGCCACCTCACAGTGGCGGATAGTACCTCCATCAAATTCCAAAAATTCATAATTTTCCGAATTTGATGAATACCATAATTTCCACATCCCCATACTAATGTATGGGGAGTGTGGAAATTTACGCAGGGGGACTTAGCAAGGAGATATCAGTGATATCTCCTGTGCTAAGTGGCTTCATGAATACTAAAATAATGTTATTTAAGGAAAATGTCCTTAAAAACGTTAATTTAGTGTTGAGGAATAGGCCCCTGAGCCTGAAACTGTATATGAAGTGCTCCAATGCAGCAGCCGCGGCTTTTTCTCACACCAAGTTCAGTTGTGCTTCATATGCGACTTTGTACTTGTTTAGCGCTAATTCCTGTGCAGTTAAAGTCGCTGCCCAGCATCTCTGATACCCTGTGAGTGGTGTTTCGCTGCATCTGCGAGGTGAATAAGATGCAACATTTAATGAAAAAGATGGTATCCTGCCAGAGCTCAGAGCGGCTCAGTCATGCTAAGTGTTTCGTGCTGTATGGTGTATTGAGGCTAGGTGTATGAGGTCACAACTGTATGACATTACCAGGGCATCTTATGAGAGGAGGGGATATGTGTACATTTCCCTTATGCCGGCATATTGGCCATGTAGACTCCGGCATGGTGCTAGAGCCTACTGTGCATATCTCTGGGAAATTTTCAGGGTGATTTCTCGATTGTGCATTTACATATCTTCAGGAAAATGGCGCTGGAGATTTGTTCAGTGGCGGAAGCAAGGTAAGTATAGTCAATGGGTGTGGGCCTCCCTGGACCCAGGAGTCTGTATGCGCTACAGAAATTTGCCTATTCCATTCACACCAAGCAACACAGGCAAGGAGGTGCTTGTTGAAATGCGCGAAAAGTTACCCAAACGAGTATTATAAAGGGCATTACTGTGTGTGGCATAATGTATTTTAAAGGGCATTACTGCGTGTGGCATAATGTATTATAAAGGGCATTACATGCGTGTGGCATAATGTGTTAGAAAGGGCATTACTGCATGTGACATAATGAATTATAAAGGGTGATGAATTGGGGGCGCAAAGACACGCCCCCTCCCTGATTGGCCACACGCCCTTTCCAGAAGCTTGCACGATTGCGGCGCACGCAGAGGAACACCATCTGTAGAGTCTTTTCTTTGGGGAGGTGGGGGGTGGGTGCAACTTCACAATGTCTAGAACCGGCCCTGAACACAGGTAACACATTTTGATAGCATGTGTGTGTATATATTTAGTTACCTATGAGTGTGTGTGCATGTCTGTATAATCTATCTATCTATCTATCTATCTATCTATCTATCTATCTATCTATCTATCTATCTATCTATCTATCTATCTATCTATCTAAATAACATTTAGGGTAAAACAAGCTTACCTTACATTGTGACAAGTGATATAGGGACAGATGTACTAAGCTCTGGAAAGTTATAATTTGGAAATTGATAAACTACCAACCAATCAGCTCCAAATTGTCATTTTTCAAACACAGGGCCAGATGTACTAAGGGCCTGATTCAGAGCCGGACGCTATTTGCGCTTCAGAAAAAGGGGCCGGCTATTTAAATTGAGCTCTCGCTCTTTGTGGTCTGTTGACGCTTCTATGTCTGAGCGAGCGAACGAAATATGCGCTCGCTATTTTGTAAAGACGTCCCCTGGCCGCTCGCATCCTACGTCATCTCCGCTATTTATTAGATTAATCGAGTACATCGAAAGGCGTCTGAACTGCTCGCAGTGCTTGTGGTTGGATTTTCGTACCGCAATCATGCGAACAGTTCAGGCTAAGAAACAACCAACAAGTGACGTGGTCGATGACGCTGCTTTGTTAATTATACACACCCTTAAAACGCCCGTTTTGACCATTTGGCACGCCTGCGTTCGGATCTCCACTCCCCGTTTTCAAGCACCTTCCCCTGTTACCACCCACAAACGCCTCATCCTGTCACTCAAATTAGCAGGCACTCGCAATTTTGCAAACACACGTTTTCCGACCGCACTGACTGGTTGGCGCATGCGCATTACGACCCATACGCATGCGCAGATGTGCGAACATCGCTCGGAGTGAACGAGCGGCCGCTTACGAGCGGCTCTGAATCGGGCCCTAAGCTCTGAAAACTGATAAAGTGGAGAGTGATAAACCACCCGCCACTCAGCTCCCAACTGTCATTTTTCAAACACAGCCTGTAACAGTTGGGAGCTGAGTGGCTGGTGGTTTATCACTCTCCACTTTATCAGTTTTCAGAGCTTAGTACATCTCCCCACAGCTGAAAACTGAAAGTTCTATACCAAGTAGTTCAAAACAAAGCTAAGTGACTTCACAAAGGCTATTTAAGATGTCAGTCACATGACCCACACACTAAGGTGAAACATCTCTGCTTGTCTACATTGAACCACTGATGTCTATCCCCGCAGCCTAAACCTAAATCTTCCTCCTGGTGACTAAACCTAACCTCCCTCCCCTGCAGCCTAAATGTAACTGACCCCCCCCGAATGAGTGATATATTGCGAGCGCGTCGGTGGGTGTGTACATCTGATATGTCTGTGAACGACGTTGTTCACAGACATATCGCATCGGCTGTGCAGCACAGCAGATGGCCGATATGTCTACAGGTATACAGAAAAAAAGAGATTTGCCCCCCAGCACACTGCAGCAAAAAACAATACTTAAATCCTACATGATAATAGAGATTTAGAGGTATTAGTTACACGCATTTGCAAATATATGAATAAGCACCAGGCCAATCGTCAAGGCTCCTCTATACTGGCGTCCCTAACATTAAGGTGCTCACGTCCGAGAAGCAAGGCACCCCAAAAAAATTCCAGCCAAGGGCCATCCCCAGGGCATCACACGAAAAAGGGAAAAAGGTGATAGTGAAGTATAAAGAAAAGATGTGTAAAGATAAATCAATAAGTGTTAATGAAATGATAAAGAATTAAAATGACATAAATAATGTACAAACTCATTGCATCACCACTTAATTCACATAGAATTAGGGGTGTGCACCGGCCACTTTTCGTGTTTTGTGTTTTGGTTTTGGATCTGGATCTTTCTTCGTGTTTTGGATCTGGATTGGTTTTGCCAAAACCACCCTTCCGTGTTTTGGGTTCTGGGTTTTGTGTTTTGGATCTGTATTTTTTTTAAAAAAAGCATAAAAACAGCTAAAATCACAGAATTTGTGTGTTTTTCTGCTCCTATGCTATTATTAACCTCAATAACCTTAATTTCCACTCATTTCCAGTCTATTCTGAACACCTCACAATAGTGTTTTTATATCCAAAAGGTTGCACCGAGGTAGCTGGATGACTATGCTAAGAGATACGAGTGGGTGGCACAAACACGTGGTCCATCTAGGAGTGACACTGCAGTGACAGACAGGATGGCAGTTTGAAAAACTAGGCCCCAAACAGTACATAATTCAAAGAAAAAAAAGAGGTGCAAGATGGAATTGTCCTTGGGCCCTCCCACCCACCCTTACAGGACATGCACACTTTAACAAACCAAACATTTCAGCGCCAGGGTCTGCCACACGACTGTGGCTGAAATGATTGGTTCGTTTGGGCCCCCACAAAACAAGCTGGCAATTAATCTGTCCCTGCACAAACTGGCTCTACGGAGGCAAGATGTCGTCCTCATCCTCCTCATCCACCGATTCCTCACCCTCTTCAGTGTTGTGTACATCCTCATCCTCACAGAGTATTAATTCGTCCCCACTGGAATCCACAACCACAGGTCCCTCTGTACGTTCTGGAGGCTGGTCTCCCTGGAAGAGTTGATAATTCATTTTATGAACATCATCTTCTCCACATTTTGTGGAAGCAACCTCCTACGCCTTTCGTTGACAAGGTTCCCGGCTGCACTAAACACTCTTTCGGAGTACACACTGGAGGGGGGGCAACTCAGGTAAAATAGAGCCAGTTTGTACAGGGACCTCCAAATTGCTTCTTTTTCCTGCCAGTACAGGTACGGACTGTCTGATATGCCTACTTGGATGCTGTCACCGATGTAATCCTTTAACAGACAGACGCACGCTTGTCGCTGCTGCTTTAAGGATGCAGGTGCGGCTACAGCCCACACATTTCACAAAGACAGAAAAAAAAGAAGAATTTTTTTGTTGTTTGTGGAGCGCACTTTGAGGGTTACACCACCCTTTAACAGACAGACGCACGCTTGTCGCTGCTGCTTTGAGGATGCAAGTGCGGCTACAGCCCACACAATTCACAAAGACAGAAAAAAAAAGAAGAATTTTTTTATTGTTTGTGGAGCGCACTTTGAGGGTTACACCACCCTTTAACAGACAGACGCACGCTTGTCGCTGCTGCTTTAAGGATGCAGGTGCGGCTACAGCCCACACATTTCACAAAGACAGAAAAAAAAGAAGAATTTTTTTATTGTTTGTGGAGCGCACTTTGAGGGTTACACCACCCTTTAACAGACAGACGCATGCTTGTCGCTGCTGCTTTAAGGATGCAGGTGCGGCTACAGCCCACACATTTCACAAAGAGAAAAAAAAAGAATTTTTTTATTGTTTGTGGAGCGCACTTTGAGGGTTACACCACCCTTTAACAGACAGACGCTCGCTTGCTGCTGCTGCTTTAAGGATGCAGGTGCGGCTACAGCCCACACATTTCACAAAGAGAAAAAAAAAGATTTATTTTATTGTTTGTGGAGCGCACTTTGAGGGTTACACCACCCTTTAACAGACAGACGCACGCTTGTCGCTGCTGCTTTAAGGATGCAGGTGCGGCTACAGCCCACACATTTCACAAAGAGAAAAAAAAATAATTTTTTTATTGTTTGTGGAGCGCACTTTGAGGGTTACACCACCCTTTAACAGACAGATGCACGCTTGTCGCTGCTGCTTTAAGGATGCAGGTGCGGCTACAGCCCACACATTTCACAAAGAGTAAAAAAAATAATTTTTTTATTGTTTGTGGAGCACACTTTGAGGGTTACACCACCCTTTAACAGACAGACGCACGCTTGTCGCTGCTGCTTTAAGGATGCAGGTGGAATCTGGAAGGGATTTGGAACCGGGGACACACTACCTCCATCAATTGTCTAAATCCCACTGCACTAATGGCGGATACCGGACGCACGTCTAACACCAACATAGCAGTCAAGGCCTCAGTTATACGTTTTGCTTCAGGATGACTGCTGTCGTACTTCATCCTCATCGCTAGGGACTGTTGGAGGGTCAATTGTTTAGTAAAAGTAGTGGTGTTCCTACTTCCTCTCTGGGATGATGAACAACTCCCAGCAGCAGCAACAGCACTAGGAGGAAGTGGTTCTTGATCTTTCCCTATTTTATTTTTATCGGAGAAAGTTTGGTCCTCCATTTATGTTATATTGATATATACGTGCGGCTAAGGCGCACACAAACACAGAAAATATTTTTTGATTTTTGCTGGAGAGTAGTGCACTTTGTGGGTTACACCACCCTTTAAGAAATGAGCCAGCTGGCTCTTTACTTATGGGACACAGGCGCACGCTTGGCGCTGCTCCTTTGTTGATGCACGTGCAGCCACAGAGCACACAATTCACAAACACAGAAAAACATTTTTTATTTTGTTTGGAGTGCCCTTTGGGGGTTACAGCACCCTTTAGCGGTCAATCTAGCCGGCCCTTTATTTATGGGACACAGGCGCACGCTTGGCACTACTTTGTTGATGCACGTGCTGCTACTGCGCACACAATTTACAAACACAGAAAATATTTTTTTATTTTGTTTGGAGTGTACTTTGGGGGTTACAGCACCCTTTAACGGTCAAGCCAGCTGGCCCTTTACTTATGACACAGGCGCACGCTTGGCACTACTTTGTTGATGCACGTGCGGCTACTGCGCACACAATTCACAAACACAGAAAATATTTTTTTATTTTGTTTGGAGTGTACTTTGGGGGTTACAGCACCCTTTAACGGTCAAGCCAGCCGGCCCTTTACTTATGACACAGGCGCACGCTTGGCGCTACTTTGTTGATGCACGTGCGGCTACTGCACACACAATTCACAAACACAGAAGAAATATATTTTTTTTAGCACTTGGGGGGAGCACCCCTGATGGACAGAGCACCCCCTGGACAACACTACAGCACCCCTTTAGGACTGGGACACTGCACAGGACTTTGGAGTGGACACAGCCCCTATGGACAACTGACTGCACAACACAGTCCAGCCAGCCCCTATGGACTTTGAAGTAGTGGACACAGCCCCTATGGACAACAGCACCACAGCACAACACAGCCAGCCCCTATGGACTTTGAAGTAGTGGACACAGCCCCTATGGACAACAGCAGCACAGCACAGCACAGCACAACACTACTCTGCACTACACTACACTACACAGCCCAGCCAGCCCTAACTCCCACCCTCCCTCTTCACTGTCCACAGCCGAGTGAGAAAATGGCGCCGACGCGGGTACCTTATATAGGATCCAAAACCCGCGAGACCCGGAAGGCGGGATGATGACGTTTTGCCTCGATTTCAGATCCGAGTCAGGCTGGAAAAGTCGAGCCTGACTCGGATCGGCCTCGGATCGGGGGGGCTCGGGGGGGTTCGGATTTCAGAAATCCGAACCCGCTCACCCCTACATAGAATACTTTTATCACTTCTCTATTTGTTTGTACATTATTTATGTCATTTTAATTCTTTATCATTTTCACCTGCTTTTGTGAAACTTAAGTGATGATGAATAGGCTCCTAACAGTCCTGCTTTTAGTGATATCCATGCTAAAGCACAGATGTTAAATCAAAATAACTGAGGTACTAATTAAGTCACCTGTGCTCAAGTATGGCTATCCATAAAACCTGGACTTTTAGTGTGCCTTGAGGACCGTGGCTGGGAACCCCTGGTCTATGGTATTATTTTCCCTTATATAGACCACCATTTTTATGAGAGAACTTTGGCTAAGAATATACACAATAAGTCAATATTAAATGGAGAATAGAAATTACAAACTCTCATGATGAGAGGCTTCTAGCAGGGCCAGGCAAATGTGTAGTACGGACAGCCATGATGCTTTTTTTAACTATTCAGTGCCATATGATATACCTCCCTCCCCTCTCAGTCCTTACCTACTGGTCCGTCTTGGAGCAAGGAGTGGGTGTCACACACAGTCACAGTAGTAGACTGACACTCAGTCAGAAAGCCAGACTGAACCATCCTGAGCAGCCACTGGCACATGAGGAATGTCGCTACCGCCAGCTCCGAGTCTCCCAGGGCACTTTGAAGACAGTCCCACACCCTCCAGGGCTGGAGCCCAGGGGCCTCTGAGCGTAAGGAACACGGGTGCAGAACGCCGGACGCTGAGGCGCAGCTAATCTTTCTGCGCTCCCCATGAATGTCGTGCATGATGATGTCATCATGTCCGACATTCCGGAAGGAGAGAGGAAGATTCATTGTTCCAGACTTTTATATACATGCGGGTGGTGACCTTGATTGGCAATCAGTCTGTGCAAGTGCGGCTATGCTACGCATCCTGCGGTCAGGCAAGACAGCACTGATAGGGTGACTGCGACTGTGCCCCTAGGTCACAGTGCCCCAGGCAATAGCCCTGCTAAAACCACCCCTTGAGCTACCTCTCACCAGTATTTCCCAGCCTCAGGGGCCTATTCATCATCGAAGGCTGTATGGCCTCCGATGATGAAGTATTGTACTCGCTGCAAGGGGTACTTAAGTATCCAACTTGCAGCGAGGGATACGTGACACCAGAGCAATTCATCATTGCTCCGGTGAGGGGACAACTGCTCCAAAAAGCAGGATCCGCTCGGATCCCTCTTTGCATCCCAGGAACTCCTTCCCATAGGAAGAACCAGGGCTACAAAAGCAAGCGCCGTCTGAAGATGACGCTTGCTCTCGGCAGCAAACTCCTAAAACTGAAATAACAAGGGGGTTCTATCGGACCCCTGATGATGAATGGTAAGGTAACTTAAATATACGTAAACTAGCGTTTCCGCATGGTTACAGGGCCATTTATCATTTGATGAATTGGCCTCTCAGTCCTCAAGGAACACTGACAGTCCAGGATGTGAGAAAATCTGAACAGTTAGTGTTCCTTGATGACCGAGGTTGGAAAACACTACACTATGCTATAAGCCCCAGTGTCTCCCTAATTTAGTCAAATTGGGAAATTTGCATGTGAGGAAAAAAAAATTAAAATGTAATACTTATAATTAATGGCCATCTGTGTGGCCAGCTAGGTGACTCATGATCATCAACCTGTCATGATGATGGGCCTATTTTTATGTGGAGGCCTGGAGCTGTAGTCTCATGCACCCCATTGTTAATCTGGAGCTGTTTATAGGGTGCAGAAATATCATGGTCACATACCTTTGGCTATGCCAGCCTCAGTAGGAGCAGTGGGCATGCTGTTATAATGATAGATGTATTATTATGGAGGGGGCAGGGGCTGTAGTCCTATCTGTCTCATGTTTAATCCAGCCCTTGTGTTTCTCCTTCTTCTATTCTTCTTCTTTTAGCAAACTCCTCATTTATGGGGGGCTCTGATATAATAATACGACCTTACAGTTCAGGCATAGTGGGAATTTCTAGCACCCAAGCATGTACAGTATTACACTGCCCCCTACCATTAGTGACTCTGCCCATCCTGTCAATCAACTCCCAAGACCCATACTTTCCCCTAAGGTCATGTGTAACATATACTAAATTTCTGTAGCCTAAGTAGGGAGATGATTAGAATGATTCAGAGCAACACCATTTCTGTAGAATTCTATAAATGGACAGTAAATAGTACAGGCTGGCTAGCGCAAGACAGCTAATAAATATTGCATTACATAATATTAATTAAGAGCAGAGAAAAATATCATAGAAGATTTTGTTGATGACTAAGCAGGGAAGTGTCAGGTGCGCTCATGATTATGTGAGTCTGCTGAACATCTCTAAACTATGGCCCCCATACACCAACGACGGGTTGTTGCGACTCCGGGTTGGAGGATCGGTGAAATCCAACATGTTGGATTTCACTGATTTGCCTGTCACAATCAAAATATGATCGTGATTTGCAAATCGATGAAATTTAACATGTATGATTTCAGCGATCTTCCAATGGATCACGAACATCAATGGTCGCCGATCAGTGTTTCTGTCCGGCAGATCAGTTTTTCCGATACGATCGCAGAAACTGAAAATAAATCGTTAGGTGTATGGGGGCCGTAAGTCACATTTTTTTTTACTTTTATCAGGTATAACTTCTGTTATTACACCCAAATTTGAAAATCAGAACTATTTTGAATAATTACTTAATTCAGTTATGATCTTCTTAATTTAACGGGCAATAATAGTAGGTTTTACCTTACTAGTAGATCAAATAAATACTAAAACAAAGGTGGCAACATTTTGTAAACCACATTTGTGTATGGGATGACACAAATGTTATTTCAGATGGTGCCTCCAGCAGCAGAATTCATAGAACCATTCCTCTGTACAAGATCATTATTTATAATCTCTACTTTGATATTTTGCAGTACGGTTAATCCTGTCCACACATTTTAGGAGGAAGAAAAAAATCTGTTGCTACAAAACAGGAAAATCCAGTTCAGGATCCTGGAGCGAGTTTGTACAACAGGAAAAAACCATGGAAATATATGAAATTACTTTATGTACTGATATGTATAGTAATTCCTATGCTTTTTGGATTCTGAGGAAAAAAATTATAATTTAGAGATTATGGGGCCTATTCATCATTTCATAATTATCACTAGTGATAAAGGGGCCTACTCATAATACCTTTAAACTCTCTGGAGGTAATTAGGTTTAGAACTCACATGGAGTTCTACCTAATTACCGGAGGAATTCAACATTCCTCCTCTCCATAACTATCTATTCCGAAAAGCTGTCATTTTTGCGATGACAGCTTTTTGGGAAATAGATAGTTATCTCTATCTACACTAACTTACAGCAGCTGGAATCCGTTCTGCGCATGAGCTGTTACATTCGCAAACCAGCGCATGCGTAGCACTGTCTACAGTGGCGGTAAGTTTTTGTCCCCCCCAACCTCCTCCCCCCCTGCTCACCCCCCCCCCCGCACTTACCTGCATTCTGCAAAGGAAGGTAAGTAGGAGATATCTGTGATACTAGTGTATGGGGACAGCGGGCCATTCTGCAAAAGGAAGGTAAGTAGGAGATATCTGTGATACTAGTGTATGTGGACAGCGGGCCATTCCGCAAAAGGAAGGTAAGTAGGAGATATCTGTGATACTAGAGTATGGGGATAGCGGGCCATTCCGCAAAAGGAAGGTAAGTAGGAGATATCTGTGATACTAGTGTATGGGGACAGCGGGCCATTCCGCAAACGGAAGGTAAGTAGGAGATATCTGTGATACTAGTGTATGGGGACAGCGGGCCATTCCGCAAAAGGAAGGTAAAAGGTGTGAATGGCCCGATAACTTAATTTTTACAAATGCAGGTGAAAATGTGATGATGAATAGACCCCTATATCACATTGTACTTAAAATGTCTGAATGTAAACATTGTCAGTAACATTAAAAGTCCACAATTAGTATAGCACTGATCCCACTAAGTAATTGTAGATGTAAATTACAGTAAATGCTGTGAAATATGCAATATTTAAAAAAATAATAATAATAAAATTGGAAAACAGAGTGTGGGCCTCATTTAGTCACACGTAAAACCATCTCTCAGTTTTAAAATTCCACAGTTTTACTGCAGAAGTGCCATACTCCTATCCATGGGTTCACGATCTTCCAGGTGATTTTCAGGCATTCCAGTGTGATATAACACTAACATCTTTGCCACTTGTATCTCAACTTGGTTTCTAAGTTGGGTACACAGCTTTGCGATCACTAGGCTGATTGGATTGGATTAAACGCTCCCAATCAGCGCTCCCAATCAGCCGAGTACTGTGTCCCCAGCTTGACCCCGTTAGCCCCATACACCCTGTGCTAGAAATAGCTCAGTGTGTACAGGCTTCTTTGGAATCAGGAGGTTGGACTGATAAATATTAAACAGCGCATAAAATGCGACCTATCGATCCAAACCATTGCTGGAGCGTTATAAGCCGTTTATCGGCTAACATTCCTGCAACGGTACTGCATACACAGCTATTCAATCATTGGCCCAATCACCCAATATTGGGTGATAGGGCCGTCGATCAAATTAGCAGGCACTCGCTATTTTGTGAACACACGATTTCCGACCGCACTGACTGGTTGGCGCATGCGCATTACGACCCATACGCATGCGCAGATGTGCGAACATCACTCGGAGCGAACGAGCGGCCGCTTACGAGCGGCTCTGAATCAGACCCTCAGATCCTTCCTACTTTTACATTGCATGAGGTTCCCTATATATATTAGAGATGTGCACCGACCTCCGTGTTGTGGTTTTGGATCTGTATCTCCTTGTGTTTTGGATCTGGATCTGGTTTTGGATCTTTTTCCTTGGTGTTTTGTTTTTTTTGTTTTGGATCTGTATTTTTTCAAAAAAATTATTAAACAGCTAAAACCACATAATTTGGGCCTGTTTTTGCTCCTACAGTATAATTAACCTTAATAACAATAATTTTAAGGCATTTCCATGCATTTTTAACCACCTCACAATATTGATTTCACTATATTTCACCAATATAGGCCAAAGGCTGCAGCGAGCTGGCTGGCTAATGTAAGCAACAGAGCAGCAGCACAAATGCACGGCAGTTTAAAAAAATATAGGACATCTATGAAACATTGCCACACAGCAGTGGCAGACAGGATTGCAATTTAATAAACTATAATAATGTCAGTCGGAAATGCCCCAAATTGGGCAAAATGTAAAGAAATGAGGGGCAAGATGGAATTGTCCCTCCCACCCACTCTTATGTGGGATATTAAAAAGAACAGGCATAGTTTAACAAACCAAGCACTTTAGTGACTTTAGCGACTTTGACTGACACTTTCGTGGCTGAACTCCTTGGTTTGTATGGCCCCCACAAAACATTTTTTGGAAGGACTACCTTCAATTATAAGGAGGAGGTTGAATATGAGGGTGTTGGTGGTGGAGATTGCATGTGCTGGTCCTAACTGCTGGTAGCTGATACTGGACTGCTGGTTATTAATTTACAAATTATTATAATTTTGTTAAGCAAATTGCATGAACTCGCTGCAAATGACGTAACAGGGAGGAAGTACCTAGATGGTTAACGTCCCTTCCTCTACTAACTTTGGCTTTACAAATGGAACAATTGCCTGCACTACTGTTGTCAGAATTTAGTTTAAAATAATTCCACACCCAAGACGTGGCTTTTCTAGTCTTATGCCTAGGCATGCCAATGGCTTTCTTTTTATCATGAGCAAGAACTGCTGCCACTGGTGGCTGATTTACGCAAACAACATCCTCATCATCAACATCCTCATTAGTGTCAGATAGCACACAAATTTCCCCCTCATCCTCCTTTTGCACTTCCTCCACACTATCATCCTCATTTTCTATTATCCCACCATCTAATACTAGCACAGCCGTCATGGCGTCAGTGATCCCCTGTGAAACTGGGTGACAGCTGTTATACTTACTTCCTCTATCAAAGGACTGTTTAATAGTCAATTGTTTTTTAAATTACTACTAGTAGTAATCTTCGTGGTCCTGTTTTTTTTGTTTTGGATCTGTATTTTTTCAAAAAAATTATTAAACAGCTAAAACCACATAATTTGGGCCTGTTTTTGCTCCTACAGTATAATTAACCTTAATAACAATAATTTTAAGGCATTTCCATGCATTTTTAACCACCTCACAATATTGATTTCACTATATTTCACCAATATAGGCCAAAGGCTGCAGCGAGCTGGCTGGCTAATGTAAGCAACAGAGCAGCAGCACAAATGCACGGCAGTTTAAAAAAATATAGGACATCTATGAAACATTGCCACACAGCAGTGGCAGACAGGATTGCAATTTAATAAACTATAATAATGTCAGTCGGAAATGCCCCAAATTGGGCAAAATGTAAAGAAATGAGGGGCAAGATGGAATTGTCCCTCCCACCCACTCTTATGTGGGATATTAAAAAGAACAGGCATAGTTTAACAAACCAAGCACTTTAGTGACTTTAGCTTTAGCGACTTTGACTGACACTTTCGTGGCTGAACTCCTTGGTTTGTATGGCCCCCACAAAACATTTTTTGGAAGGACTACCTTCAATTATAAGGAGGAGGTTGAATATGAGGGTGTTGGTGGTGGAGATTGCATGTGCTGGTCCAAACTGCTGGTAGCTGATACTGGACTGCTGGTTATTAATTTACAAATTATTATAATTTTGTTAAGCAAATTGCATGAACTCGCTGCAAATGACGTAACAGGGAGGAAGTACCTAGATGGTTAACGTCCCTTCCTCTACTAACTTTGGCTTTACAAATGGAACAATTGCCTGCACTACTGTTGTCAGAATTTAGTTTAAAATAATTCCACACCCAAGACGTGGCTTTTCTAGTCTTATGCCTAGGCATGCCAATGGCTTTCTTTTTATCATGAGCAAGAACTGCTGCCACTGGTGGCTGATTTACGCAAACAACATCCTCATCATCAACATCCTCATTAGTGTCAGATAGCACACAAATTTCCCCCTCATCCTCCTTTTGCACTTCCTCCACACTATCATCCTCATTTTCTATTATTCCACCATCTAATACTAGCACAGCCGTCATGGTGTCAGTGATCCCCTGTGAAACTGGGTGATAGCTGTTATACTTACTTCCTCTATCAAAGGACTGTTTAATAGTCAATTGTTTTTTAAATTACTACTAGTAGTAGTCTTCGTGGTCCTTTTCTGGGATGAAGATCCACCCCCAGCAGCAGCAACAGGCGTAGCACTCAAGGATCCTTCTGAGGAATCACGGATAGGAGAGGAGTCAGTCATGCTTATGAAATTGGATGCAGGACTACTTCCAATCACGAATGAGGATGTTGATTATGATGCAGGTGTTGGTGGTTTTTCCCACCATGGGCAACAACTGTTGTCTGATTTTTTTTTTTTTTTTTTTACATAAACATCCTCAGCATCAACATCCTCATCATCCTTGTTATTGCCAACTACGTAAATATCCTCCTTATCCTCCTGGTGCAATTTCACAGATGCATCCTCGATTTCTAAGTCAGCATGTTGACTTGTGCTGCTCATCCCCACATTTGCAAAGGGCACACAAATGGTGGAAGGAGGATACTCTTCAAGTACAGTATTAGAAAGGTCAGGCTCACATATGGCAACCGTGGACACACTTGGACTCTCGGGGATCTGTGACTTTTCGGAGACAATTTAACATCTTTTTGTACCTCTTCTACAAGCAGAAGGGCTTAAATCATCACAACTAGAACTACCAGTCATAAATAAAGGCCAATGCCTTATCCTTTCCTTGCCACTTTGTGTAGTGAATGGCATATTGCCAATTTTGTGTTTCTCTAAAGCTGACTTACCTTTAGATTTTTTTTTTCTTTAACAGGGTAAAAGTTGATTTTTTTACATGGCCTGACTTAAGCCCTGGAGCATTGACCTTCATAGATGACGTTGACGGCCTTGCATCGTAATCATGACTGCTGCCGGCAGCTACAAGACTGGTATGTGGATCCTGCTCTCCTGTCATGTGACTGTCCTCCATACTCACTGCGGTCTTACAGCAGTATGGGATGTGGATAGGGGAGCGCAGTGTGTGGGATGTGGATAGGGGAAAGGGAGCGCAGTGTGTGGGATGTGGATAGGGGAAGGGGAGCACAGTGTGTGAGATGTGGACAGGGGAAGGGGAGTGCAGTGTTTGGGATGTGGATAGGTGGAGGGGAGTGCAGTGTGTGGGATGTGGATAGGGGAATGGGAGCTGGCTGTCCCACCCATGGCATGACGTGATGGGCCATAGGCTTGTGCCCGGCTACAGGATCAAAGTTATGGTGCTGCTAGCAGAGTACCTGTAATCACCAACTACTTGGAGATATCAACTAGCTCAGTACCTATAGTCATCAAATGTCTGGAACCAGAAACTAGCACAATAATTGTAATCACCATCTACCTTGAGCCAGAAACTAGCACAGAACTGTAATTACCAACTACCTGGTCCTGGAAACTACAACAATTTCTGCATCCACCAACTGTATGGTGCAGGGAACTAGCACCAGTGGCGTAACTAGGGTATTTGGAGCCCAGGGGAAAACGGAGCCCCCCCCATTTGTGTGCACCGGCGGCAAAAAACTTGGGCGTGTTCACAAGGCACAAGGGTCATGGCCACTGAAAAATGGGGCATGTCAACATGTCATACACCCCTTTCTTATCACTCTGGGAACATTCCTTTCTGTTACATATGCACCTCAATGCCCTGAGTAGTAGTGCCCCTTTTGCAATGCCCACTGTAGTAGTGCCCCTTATGCAATGTCCTCAGTAACAGTGCCCCATTTAGTAGTGCCCTTTATACAGTGCCTCCAGTAGTGCACCCTTATACAGTGCCCCCCTATGCAGTGCCCCTTATACAGTCCCCCCTATGCAGTGCCCCCAGTAGTGGTCCCCCTTATGCAGGCCCCCAGTAATGCCCCTTATACAGTACCCCCAGTATGCAGTGCCCCCAGTAGTGTTTCCTCTTATGCAGGGTCCCAGTAGTGCCCCTTATACAGTACCCCCAGTATGCAGTGCCCCCAGTAGTGGTCCCTCTTATGCAGGCCCCCAGTAGTGCCCCTTATACAGTACCCCCAGTAATGGTCCCCCTTACGCAGGCCCCCAGTAGTGCCCCTTATACAGTGCCCTCAGTAGAGATCCCCCCTATGCAGTGCCCCCATTAGTGATCCCTCCTATGCAGTGCGCCTGTAGTGGTCCTACTTATTCAGTGCCCCCGGCCAGTAGTGCAAGACAGACAAAGACATGACATACACTCACTGACTTACCTGAATCCCCGCTCCTGCCGTGCCCGCCGCTGTCTGCTCCTCCGTCCTCCTGCTCAGTACTATGGGAGACACATCATGACGTCTCTCCCATTGCAAGAGCTGGAAGGCGGAGCTCATGAGTGAGCACCAGCCCGGCTCTGGCAGTGGGCACAGCAGCCAATGAGAGTGTCTGACTTTCATTGGCTGCTGAAATACACACACCGCCGCAGTGCCAGCGGCGATGTATATGTAACTGTGTAGTGCGGACCGCACTCACTGCGGTCTGCACTACACTGAGTAACAAGGGCGGGCCTGTATGCAGGTGTGTCTGTATGGTTAAAGGCCGTTACACGGGTGTGCAAAAATTATTCACTGCAAGCGCATACGCGGCTCTGCATGTCTGAAGAGCACCCAAGGCTGCTGCAAGTCAGACCTTCCGCAAGGGCAAGATGACCGCTGATGTCCGCCGATGTTACCGATATTTACACTGGTATGCGTCATCGTACGCAGGTAAGAAGGCAGCAGAGGGCGTCTTTATGCTCGGGTGATCTTTGCTAACATTAGCATATATTTGCAGCTGCCTTGCGTATGAAATCCTTCCTACCTCTATGTCTGTCTGTTATCACCCAGTTTTGTTCTATTATTGTTTCCAATTGTGAAGATCCATCTCTGAATAAGGCCCACTGTTACATATTATGATATCCCATTCTAAATATAAGATGATGATGATGACAATAATGACATGGAAATACTCTAAAACATCTTGAATAAGTAACCATTTAGTAAGTTCTTCTCACAGTGAAGGGATAACACACAGGGTTCCAGTCCTTACAGCCTGCATATTCTGTGACTAGTGCTGTTATTGAGTGGCTCCAGCATTGGCTTAAACATAGCAATGTCTCCTGTCTCCCTTCTATACTGGGGAGGGAAAGAATCTCAGGAGGCCATAGACCTGAGAAAATAGCCGTCTGCAAATAGATCTCTGAAGCCTTGTAAAGCAAACCAGCTTATCATCTGTACTTACTTTCATGAAAGACATTGGGGTCTATTTACTACAATCTGCATTTTGAATGCAGATTGTAGTGTGATATTACTGACTGAATTTGCATTGCGAATTCAGGCAATATCACAGGGATTTACTAAAAATCCCTTGCAAGGACAGAGCTTGCGATAAAGCTCTGTCCCTGCGAATCCCCTCCGCAGCCTTATCACGGTATTTTCGCAAAAAATACCGTGACAAGTGCCCAAGCAAGCGCCGACCAGCCTCCACTAAGCCCCGCCCACCATCGCTAAGCCCCGCCCCCACGATCGCGACCCCCCCTCCCTTAATTACACTTACCTCCGGTGAACGGTGTTCCGGTGATGTCCTCCGTGGCTCCGGTCAGCTGACATCCCATCCTGCACTGGGACCCGGTCAGGTGACGACCGGGCCCCAGTGCAGGATGGGAGACCAGCTAACTGGAGGGAGGATATTACGGGGCACCGATCACTGGCCCTGAACTCTGGTAAGTTCTTTTTTTTTTTACAGTGTATCAGCTTGTGGTCTGTTTAGACCACACAGCTGATCACTGGGGCTTGCTCCGGGCTCTGCTCTACCTCTTAGAGCGGAGCAGGAGTCCGGTAACCGGGGGAGACCCTGGATAATGCCACCTCCAGGTGTTGTTATTATCACAGGGCTTCCCCGGTATTTTTTCACAATTTATTTTTAGTAACTTTGGCCAGATCACATTTCCCATTACAATTATGGGAAATGCGATGTGCTTACTAAAAATAAGTGATAATTAGGGCTTGGAGTAGAATTTTAGGAACTCTACTCCAATTGCCCTTTAGTAAAAAAGGGTGTGAAAAAAACCTTTTTCACTTAATTTTAGTAAAAATAATGTTAATAATTGTCCATCTCAAACCCTGTCCATTTGAAGGTTGTGTGGGAACGCAAGAGTATATTTTGCTATATAGTACAATGGCCCTCATTCAGAGCCACTCGCTAGCGGCAGTACGCTCGTTCCGAGCGATGTTCGCACATCTGCGCATGCGTACGGTTTTTAGTACGCATGCGCGAACCAGTCAGTGCGGCCGAAAATCGTTGGTACGCAATATAGCGAGGGCCTGCTATTTTGAGTGACAGAATGAGGCGTATGTGGGTGGTAACAGGGGAAGGTGCTTGAAAACGGGGAGTGGAGATCCGAACGCAGGCGTGCTTAAAGGTCAAAACGGGCGTTTTAAGGGAGTGCATAATTAATACAGCAGCGTCATTGACCACGTCACTTGGTTTTTTTTAACTCAGAACTGCTCGCAAAATAGCGGTTGAAAACACCAACCACAAGAATAGCGAGCAGTTCATACGCTGTACGATGTACTCGATTAATCTAATAAATAGCGGACATGACGTATGGTGCGTGCGGCCAGGGGGCGTTTTTATCAAATAAACGAGCGTATGTTTTGCTCGCTCGTTCAGACTTAGAGGTGGGAACAGACTGCAATTTGCGAACGGATCATTTGAATAGCCACCCTTTGTTTTTGAACGAACGACCACAAATAGCGAACGGCTCTGAATCAGGCCCAATATTTGATGTCCATTTAGGATAGTCAGTCACTTGGGTCATTTAGAATATTACTGATCTAATTTATAAACCTTTGCTCATGGGAAATTTCAGAGGAGGAGGGGGCCCGTGTGCAGCCTCTGTGCAGGCCCCCTCCTTTCTGACAATGCTGTAGGCTCTGGCTTTGTGCCAGAGTCTACTGCATATGTGCTGGTCTCCGGGAACATGGCGCCCATGCTATGTTCCTGGAAACATCTCTAGTGCGCATGTGCAAATGACTGGGAAAATGTCCGCCACACCATTGTCCCGGTGATTTCAATCTGCAGAATGGGCCATTGCAGGACTCCGGAGAGATAAGTATAATAATTATATGGGCAGGGAGTGCAGTGTGGGCTTCACTGGACCCAGGGGCAGTTGCGGATCTAGACTGCTCTTTTAGGGGGGGCGATTTAATGATTATGACTCCTTCTCTTTCCTGTATTGGCAGTGGCACCTCCCCTTTCTGTTTGTCACCTGGGGCAAGACAGTAATTTGGTGCCCGCCCTGGTAATTCCCCCATAGTAATGCCCCCTGCAGCAGTGCTCCTTCAGTAATGCCCCCTGAGGTAATGCCCATATAGTAATGCCCCAGTAGTAGTCCCCATATGATAAAATAAAAAACAATACTTACCTTAAACCCCACTCCTGTGTCCACCGCTGTCCGGTCCGCCCGGCTGCTCCTCGGAACTATGAGATGTCATGACGTCTCTCCCATAGTTCCGGTGGGGAGAGCCGGAAGCTGGAGTTCAGGAGAGAACTCCATCCTCCGGCTATCGCGGCGCTGCAGGGAAGGAGCCGGGCGCCTGCTGGTAATAAAATCTCAGCGGGCGTCCGTCTTGGAGCCTCCCTGCGGTGCCGGAGGACACTGGCGGCGGGTGCAGCAGCGCACCCGGTGCACGTGCACCTCCAGCCCCCCCCTAGTTGTGGCCCTATGCACACGTGACAGCCCTCAGCATTCTATATATACACACCACGTGACCGCCCTAGATACAGTACCCCTCTATTCCCTTGCCAGCCCTAGCATCCCTCCACCCCACTGCAAGGTAGGTATAGTACACCTCTACCAGACTGCCAGCCCTAGCACCCTCCACCCCACTGAAAGGCAAGTATAGTACCCCTCAACCCCCTGCCAGCCCTAGCACCAGTGGCGGATCTAGACTGCTCTTTTAGGGGGGCGATTTAATGATTAATTATGACTCCTCCTCTTTCCTGTATTGGCACCTCCCCTTTCTATTTGTCACTGGGAAAAGACAGTAATTTGGTGCCTGCCCTGGTAATTCCCCCATAGTAATGCCCCCTGCAGCAGTGCTCCTACAGTAATTCCCCAAGGTAATGCCCCCATAGTAGTGCCCATATAGTAATGCCCCCATAGTAATGCCCCAGTATTAGTGCCCATATGGTAAAAAAAACAACAATACTTACCTTAAACCCCACTCCTGCGTCCGCCGCTGTCCGGTCCGCCCGGCTGCTCCTCGGAACTATGAGAGAGATGTCATGACGTCTCTCCCATAGTTCCGGTGGGGAGAGCCAGAAGCTGGAGTTCAGGAGAGAACTCCATCCTCCGGCTAACGCGGCGCTGCAGGGAAGGAGCAGGGCGCCTGCTTGTAATAAAATCTCAGCGGGCATCCGTCTTGGAGCCTCCCTGCGGTGCCGGGCTGGAGGACACTGGCGGCGGGTGCAGCAGCGCACCCGGTGCACGTGTACCTCCAGGCCCCCCTAGTTGTGGCCCTATACACACCACGTGACAGCCCCCAGCATTCTATATATACACACCACGTGACCGCCCTAGATACAGTACCCCTCTATTCCCTTGCCAGCCCTAGCATCCCTCCACCCCACTGCAAGGTTGGTATAGTACCCCTCTACCAGCCCTAGCACCCCTCCACCCCACTGCCAGGCAGGTATAGTACCCCTCAACCCCCCTGCCAGCCCTAGCACCCCACTGCCAGGCAGCTTTAGTACCCCTCCACCCCACTGCCAGGCAGACCAAGCTCCTCTTACTGCAGTGGTGTCAAACTCGGGCCCTCCAGCTGCAGTGAAACTACACATGCCAGCATGCACTGCCACAGTTTTGCTATTAGGGCATGCTGGGATATGTAGTCCCACAAAAGCTGGAGGGCCGAGTTTGACACTACTGTCTTACAGCATCTCAAGCAGCCCAAGCTCCTTACTATCAGCCAGCCGGAGAGTCACTGGCCGCATCCACTCGTGGGTTCCCGCTGCTCTGCTGCCGCCTCCTCCCCCGCTGGAGTCCCGCTTCCGTTCCATGACCTGGCTGCTAGCTATACAGCACAGAGCCATGGACGCCCTGTCACTTATTGTGACTACCGCCAAGCTGCCACTGCCTTTGGCCCCACCCTCAGCTCCGCCCATCGCCTGACATCGACAAGGTCCTTCCGACGACGGGCATTTTCACTACCCTGCCCCGGATCATGCACTGAGCTGTTTAGCCTGTGCTGTGATTGGAGCCTGTGTAAATGCGCTCCCCGCGCATTGCACAGGCTCCGATCACTGAACACAGCCTGTGCAGCTCCGTGCATGATGCGGACTATGCTAGGGGGGGGGGCGATCGCTCCAATCGCCCCCCGTGGATCCACCACTGCCCAGGGTCCCCTGTGCACCGCACACCCTGCACCCATTATAGATATGTCAATACCTGTGTTAAGGAAACCTTCTAGTTTAAAGGAGCATTGTTACTTTAAAGGTAAATTTTAAGAGTATATAAAAAATTATTAGATGGACGTGCAGCCAGGGGAGGCAGAGCCCCCAATGTCATACGCCCTGTCAGACTGTATAGTTTTGACTATAAAAATTATTATAATAATACAAAGATGGTTTATTTGTGATGGGACACATAAGGGCCATCTCACTCCATATATTGGCCCTCATTCAGAGTCTCTCGCAAGATGCGATCGGTCGCTTGCAAAAAGGGGCCGGGTATGCAAATCAAGCGATCGCTCTTTGCGCTGTAAGGACGCCCTCTATGTCTTAGTGAGCGATGGCAGTTAGCATATGCTGGAATATCAAACCTCCCACCTGTCACTCGCAGCACACGTCATCTCCGGGAAGAGTCTGATTAATCGTGAACATCGAGGGCCATCGGAGCTGCTCGCAGAGCTTAGGGTTGACCTAACCTACCCCAAGCACTGTGAGCAGTTCAGGCTAAAAAACAACCAAGTCACGTGTGCAATGATGCTACTTTGCTAATTATGCACACCCATTAAACGCCGTTCTGACGGTCAGACACGCCTGCTTTCGCACATCCACACCCCCGTTCACAAGCACCTTCCCGTTACCACCCACAAACGGCACTATCTGTCACTCAAAGCAGCGACCTGAAAGTGGCTTGTGAGCTAGCAAAATCAGATCGCAACAAATGACTTGCACACACGCACTGCGAATTATACGCATGCGCAGATGTGCGATTATCGCTCCCAGCGAGCGAGCGTGCCCTAACAAGAGACTCTGCATGAGGTCCATTCTCTCTGCCCTCAGTCATGTCTATGCATAATGATTTGAGCTCACAAGTTTACTCTATATTAGGGGTGTGCACCGGCCACTTTTCGTGTTTTGTGTTTTGGTTTTGGATCTGGATCTTTCTTCGTGTTTTGGATCTGGATTGGTTTTGCCAAAACCACCCTTCCGTGTTTTGGGTTCTGGGTTTTGTGTTTTGGATCTGTATTTTTTTTAAAAAAAGCATAAAAACAGCTAAAATCACAGAATTTGTTGGTTTCTCTGCTCCTATGCTATTATTAACCTCAATAACCTTAATTTCCACTCATTTCCAGTCTATTCTGAACACCTCACAATAGTGTTTTTATGTCCAAAAGGTTGCACCGAGGTAGCTGGATGACTATGCTAAACGACACGAGTGGGCGGCACAAACACGTGACCCATCTAGGAGTGACACTGCAGTGGCAGACAGGATGGCAGTTAGAAAAACTAGGCCCCAAACTGTACATAATGCAAAGAAAAAAAAGAAGTGCAAGATGGAATTGTCCTTGGGCCCTCCCACCCACCCTTATGTTGTATAAACAGGACATGCACACTTTAACAAATCAATCATTTCAGCACCAGGGTCTGCCACACAACTGTGGCTGAAATGATTGGTTCGTTTGGGCCCCCACAAAACAAGCTGGCAATGAATGTGTCCCTGCACAAACTGGCTCTACGGAGGCAAGATGTCATCCTCATCCTCCTCATCCACCGATTCCTCACCCTCTTCAGTGTGTACATCCTCATCCTCACAAAGTATTAACTCGTCCCCACTTGAATCCACCACCACAGGTCCCTCTGTACCTTCTGGAGGCTGGTCTCCCTGGAAGAGCTGATAATTCATTTTGATGAACATCATCTTCTCCACATTCTGTGTAAGCAACCTCCTACGCCTTTCGCTGACAAGGTTCCCGGCTGCACTAAACACTCTTTCGGAGTACACACTGGAGGGGGGGCAACTCAGGTAAAATAGAGCCAGCTTGTACAGGGGCCTCCAAATTGCCTCTTTTTCCTGCCAGTACAGGTATGGACTGTCTGACATGCCTACTTGGATGCTGTCACCGATGTAATCCTCCACCATTCTGTCAATGGTGACAGTATCATATGCAGTGACAGTAGACATGTCAGAAATTGTTGCCAGGTCCTTCAGTCCGGACCAGATGTCCAAACTTGGTCCTGCCTGCCCTGCATCACCGCCAGTGGGTTGCTTAGGATACCTAAGTTTTTTCCTGGCAGCCCCAG
This sequence comes from Taudactylus pleione, assembly GCA_031769625.1. Taxonomy (NCBI): domain Eukaryota; kingdom Metazoa; phylum Chordata; class Amphibia; order Anura; family Myobatrachidae; genus Taudactylus; species Taudactylus pleione. The sequence goes on from JAUIMM010000129.1 coordinate 3,538,682, forward strand.
TTGCGGGAGAAAATGAAGAAGGAGCCGTTGACGTGTCACGTTCCGCTTCAGTTGACAGTGTGTTCACCAGCAGGTCTTTGCACCTCTGCAGGCTTGTGTCGGCCGGAAAGAGACACCACATAGGCTTTAAACCTAGGATCAAGCACGGTGGCCAAAATGTAGTGGTCTGATTTCAACAGATTGACCACCCTGGAATCCTGGCAAAGCGAATGAAGGGCTTCATCCACAAGTCCCACATGCCGAGCGGAATCGCTCCATCTTAGCTCCTCCTTCACTTTCTCCAGCTGCTTCTGCAAAAGCCTGATGAGGGGAATGACCTGACTCAAGCTGGCTGTGTCTGAACTGACTTCACGTGTGGCAAGTTCGAAGGGCTGGAGAACCTTGCACAACACGGAAATCATTCTCCACTGCGCTTGAGTCAGGTGCATACCCCCTCCTTTGCCTATGTCATAGGTGGATGTATAGGCTTGTATGGCCTTTTGCTGCTCCTCCATCCTCTGAAGCATATAGAGGGTTGAGTTCCACCGCGTCACAACCTCTTGCTTCAGGTGATGGCGGGGCAGGTTCAAGAGTGTTTGCTGGCGCTCCAGTCTTCGGCACGCAGTCGCTGAATGGCGAAAGTGGCCAGAAATTTTTCGGGCCACCCAAAGCGTCTCCTGCACGCCCCTGTCGCTTTTCAGAAAATTCTGCACCACCAAGTTTATTGTGTGAGCAAAACATGGGACGTGCTGGAATTTGCCCAGATGTAATGCCCGCACAATATTGGTGGCATTGTCAGATATCACAAATCCCCAGGAGAGTCTAAGTGGGGTAAGCCACTGGGCGATGATTTCCCTCAGTTTCTCTAAGAGGTTGTCGGCGGTGTGCCTCTTACTGAAACCGGTGATACACAGCGTAGCCTGCCTTGTAACGAGCTGGCGTTTCTGAGATGCTGCTACTGGTGACGCTGCTGCTGTTGCTGCGTAAGGTGATACATCTACCCAGTGGGCTGTCACAGTCATATAGTCCTTAGTCTGCCCTGTTCCACTTGTCCACATGTCCGTGGTTAAGTGGACATTGTGTACAACGGCATTTTTCAGGACACTGAGGACACTTTTTCTGACGTTTCTGTACAGTCTCGGTATCGCCTGCCTAGTGAAGTGGAATCTAGACGGGATTTGGAACCGGGGACACACTACCTCCATCAATTGTCTAAATCCCACTGCACTAATGGCGGATACCGGACGCACGTCTAACACCAACATAGCAGTCAAGGCCTCAGTTATACGTTTTGCTTCAGGATGACTGCTGTCGTACTTCATCCTCCTCGCTAAGGACTGTTGGAGGGTCAATTGTTTAGTAAAAGTAGTGGTGTTCCTACTTCCTCTCTGGGATGATGAACGACTCCCAGCAGCAGCAGCGGCAGCAGTAGGCGTAGCAATGCAGGATCCTCCAGAGGAATCCCGGATAGGAGAGTCAGTCATGCCAGTGACATGGCCTGCAGGACTACTTCCGATCCTGACTAAGGAGGAAATTGACGAGGAGGGAGTTGACGGTGTGGTTTGCAGGCGCTTGGATACAACAGGACAACGGGATTTAGGTGTCCCTGGACTGCTTACGGTCTTAGCCAAAGTTTCTGAACTTGACAGTAACTTTTTATGAACGCGCTGCAGGTGCCGTATAAGGGAGGATGTTCCTAGGTGGTTGACGTCCCTACCCCTACTTATTTCACCTTTACATATGGTACATATGGCAAGACAGTTGTTGTCCGGATTTGGATAGAAATATTGCCAGACCAAAGAGGTGGAATGTTTGGTCTTCTGCCCAGGCATGACCGTGATGGGCTTTTTCATCCCACGGACAACAACTGTCTCCCCCGGAGCCTGATTTAAACAAACCACATCACCATCAGAATCCTCCTCGCCAACTTCCTCCTCAGCGCCAGCTACACCAGTATCCTCATCCTGTTGTACTTCAACAGTGACATCTTCAATTTGCATATCAGCAAGTGGACTGTGGGTGCTCCTTTCAGCACTTGCAGGGGGCGTGCAAATGGTGGAAAGAGCCACCTCTTCCCGTCCAGTGCTGGGAAGGTCAGGCATCGCAACCACCACCACACTTGGACTCTCCTTGGGGATTTGTGATATCTTCTTAGAAAGCACAGTTCTTCACTGTGCTTTTGCCAGCTTAACTCTTTTGATTTTTTTAGTGGGAGGAGGGCTTCCATCGTCATGTGAAGCTGAACCACTAGTCATGAACATACTAGGGATCGACCTTAGCCGTTCCTTGCCACTCCGTGTCGTAAATGGCATATTGGCAAGTTTACGTTTCTCTTCAGCTGATTTAAATGTCTTTTTCAAGGTCATTTTCCTGAACTTTGCCATTTGGGATTGTATGTGCCCTCTACTATGACATTGGGCATCGGCCTTGGCAGACGACGTTGATGGCATGTTATCGTCTATGTCATGACTAGTGGCAGCAGCTTCAGCACTAGGAGGAAGTGGTTCTTGATCTTTCTCTATTTTATTTTTATCGGAGAAAGTTTGGTCCTCCATTTATGTTACATCGATTTGATATATACGTGCGGCTAAACACAGAAAATAATTTTTTTTTTGGTTTGGACTGGAGTGTACTTTCGGGGGTTACAGCACCCTTAACGGTCAAGCCAGCCGGCCCTTTACTTATGACACAGGCGCACGCTTGGCACTACTTTGTTGATGCACGTGCGGCTACTGCGCACACAATTCACAAACACAGAAAATAATTTTTTTTTTGGTTTGGACTGGAGTGTACTTTCGGGGGTTACAGCACCCTTAACAGTCAAGCCAGCCGGCCCTTTACTTATGACACAGGCGCACGCTTGGCACTACTTTGTTGATGCACGTGCGGCTACTGCGCACACAATTCACAAACACAGAAAATAATTTTTTTTTTGGTTTGGACTGGAGTGTACTTTCGGGGGTTACAGCACCCTTAACGGTCAAGCCAGCCGGCCCTTTACTTATGACACAGGCGCACGCTTGGCACTACTTTGTTGATGCACGTGCGGCTACTGCGCACACAATTCACAAACACAGAAAATAATTTTTTTTTTGGTTTGGACTGGAGTGTACTTTGGGGGTTACAGCACCCTTTAACGGTCAAGCCAGCCGGCCCTTTACTTATGACACAGGCGCACGCTTGGCACTACTTTGTTGATGCACGTGCGGCTACTGCGCACACAATTCACAAACACAGAAAATTATTTTTTTTTTGGTTTGGACTGGAGTGTACTTTGGGGGTTACAGCACCCTTTAACGGTCAAGCCAGCTGGCCCTTTACTTATGACACAGGCGCACGCTTGGCACTACTTTGTTGATGCACGTGCGGCTACTGCGCACACAATTCACAAACACAGAAAATAATTTTTTTTGGGTTTGGACTGGAGTGTACTTTCGGGGGTTACAGCACCCTTTAACGGTCAAGCCAGCCGGCCCTTTACTTATGACACAGGCGCACGCTTGGCACTACTTTGTTGATGCACGTGCGGCTACTGCGCACACAATTCACAAACACAGAAAATTATTTTTTTTTTGGTTTGGACTGGAGTGTACTTTGGGGGTTACAGCACCCTTTAACGGTCAAGCCAGCCGGCCCTTTACTTATGACACAGGCGCACGCTTGGCACTACTTTGTTGATGCACGTGCGGCTACTGCGCACACAATTCACAAACACAGAAAATAATTTTTTTTTTGGTTTGGACTGGAGTGTACTTTCGGGGGTTACAGCACCCTTAACGGTCAAGCCAGCCGGCCCTTTACTTATGACACAGGCGCACGCTTGGCACTACTTTGTTGATGCACGTGCGGCTACTGCGCACACAATTCACAAACACAGAAAATAATTTTTTTTTTGGTTTGGACTGGAGTGTACTTTCGGGGGTTACAGCACCCTTAACAGTCAAGCCAGCCGGCCCTTTACTTATGACACAGGCGCACGCTTGGCACTACTTTGTTGATGCACGTGCGGCTACTGCGCACACAATTCACAAACACAGAAAATAATTTTTTTTTGGTTTGGACTGGAGTGTACTTTCGGGGGTTACAGCACCCTTTAACGGTCAAGCCAGCCGGCCCTTTACTTATGACACAGGCGCACGCTTGGCACTACTTTGTTGATGCACGTGCGGCTACTACGCACACAATTCACAAACACAGAAAATAATTTTTTTTTTGGTTTGGACTGGAGTGTACTTTCGGGGGTTACAGCACCCTTAACGGTCAAGCCAGCCGGCCCTTTACTTATGACACAGGCGCACGCTTGGCACTACTTTGTTGATGCACGTGCGGCTACTGCGCACACAATTCACAAACACAGAAAATAATTTTTTTTTGGTTTGGACTGGAGTGTACTTTCGGGGGTTACAGCACCCTTTAACGGTCAAGCCAGCCGGCCCTTTACTTATGACACAGGCGCACGCTTGGCACTACTTTGTTGATGCACGTGCGGCTACTGCGCACACAATTCACAAACACAGAAAATTATTTTTTTTTGGTTTGGACTGGAGTGTACTTTCGGGGGTTACAGCACCCTTTAACGGTCAAGCCAGCCGGCCCTTTACTTATGACACAGGCGCACGCTTGGCACTACTTTGTTGATGCACGTGCGGCTACTGCGCACACAATTCACAAACACAGAAAATAATTTTTTTTTTGGTTTGGACTGGAGTGTACTTTCGGGGGTTACAGCACCCTTAACGGTCAAGCCAGCCGGCCCTTTACTTATGACACAGGCGCACGCTTGGCACTACTTTGTTGATGCACGTGCGGCTACTGCGCACACAATTCACAAACACAGAAAATAATTTTTTTTTTGGTTTGGACTGGAGTGTACTTTCGGGGGTTACAGCACCCTTAACGGTCAAGCCAGCCGGCCCTTTACTTATGACACAGGCCGCACGCTTGGCACTACTTTGTTGATGCACGTGCGGCTACTGCGCACACAATTCACAAACACAGAAAATAATTTTTTTTTGGTTTGGATTGGAGTGTACTTTCGGGGGTTACAGCACCCTTTAACGGTCAAGCCAGCCGGCCCTTTACTTATGACACAGGCGCACGCTTGGCACTACTTTGTTGATGCACGTGCGGCTACTGCGCACACAATTCACAAACACAGAAAATATATTATTTTTTTAGCACTTGGGGGGAGCACCCCTGATGGACAGAGCACCCCCTGGACAACACTACAGCACCCCTTTAGGACTGGGACACTGCACAGGACTTTGGAGTGGACACAGCCCCTATGGAGAACTGACTGCACAACACAGTCCAGCCAGCCCCTATGGACTTTGAAGTAGTGGACACAGCCCCTATTAACAACAGCAGCACAGCACAACACAGCCAGCCCCTATGGACTTTGAAGTAGTGGACAACAGCAGCACTACACTACACTACACTACACAGCCCTAACTCCCACCCTCCCTCTTCACTGTCCACAGCCGAGTGAGAAAATGGCGCCGACGCGGGTACCTTATATAGGATCCAAAACCCGCGAGACTCGGAAGGCGGGATGATGACGTTTTGCCTCAATTTCAGATCCGAGTCAGGCGGGAAAAGTCGAGCCTGACTCGGATCTGCCTCGGATCGGGAGGGCTCGGGGGGGTTCGGATTTCAGAAATCCGAACCCGCTCACCCCTACTCTATATATATTTTTTTGGGAGCACTCGCTTTTGTGACAAAGTTGTGAGCTGCACCACCTTTACAGATGGCAGTAACATCTGCCTCAGGGGATGGGTAGTAAAGTTTAGGAGGATGAATTGGATACCCATGTACTTCTGGTTGGAACATCTTGGCGGTCTCCGTCTGCAATGCATGTTTTTTTTATGGTTAGTTGCGCATTGTATGGGTCTTGCTGTGTTCTGGACGTCCTTTTCTTTGCCACCATACATTTCATAAGTTTATTTAATTATAGTTATGTAGCTGACCATTTTAAATGGTAAATTATGTGTTGTTTCTTTATTTAAGTGTTAAGTTCTCAAAGTTAGTCATTGTTCAATATTTTTGTGTGTGACTGGCATGGAGTACACCCTTCAGCTGCCAGGAGTTTAAAACAAAATGCAGATGCAAGTGCACACTTTATATAATGAGACAACATTTTAAATATCTGTTGAACTGCACAATATTATAGATATTGTGTGCTATACTTTCAGTCACAGCAGTGTAGCACCTGTTCATGTATTTGTTGATTAGGGTGTGTGGACCAACTGCCATAGGAATTTTTAACTGCAGTAGAATGACCTTAGAGGTTCCATTTCCATACCACTCCCATACCAGTGAAATGGTAACCAACATAAACCAATATCTGTTAGAGGTGCACACATTGCGCTGCCTCTATTAATGGGCTGCAGCTCTCGGGCATAGGAACCAGCATATCTCCACAGCATGAACTCCAACATGCGTTTTCTGTGTATGCACAGCTGCACTATGCATCTAAATTCCTTCAGCATCCTGTGTGTACTGACGTGCCCATGAGTATCTCCAAACACAGAGAAGCCCTACCCCCTGGGTGTATATGTATATATCCCACTGCCACCATTGTGTATAGCCACAATACAGTGTGCATATACCCGGCACACTACAAGGCTGCAACTGGCATATCTTTGCCTGTACCTATTATAAAACCTGTGTTACATGCTCCCTGTTTCTACCTGGTTAAAAAACTACTCACTGGTTAAGTCATCTGCTGTGTGGACTAAACTCCACTTCCACACTGCTGCTATCTACCACAGTAGTGTCTTCCAATAAGATCCTCCAGGGCTCTAAAATCCACGCTAACCTGAATATCAAAAAATCATATACAGTATGCAGGCCACGATCTGAGATTTAGCATGCTGCCAATACTTCCTTGGGGTTGGGTACATAATCCCGGGCAGTCAGAATCCTGAAAGTGACAATACCACCTCCGGAATCCCAATGGTCAATAGCCCCATGCATGTTAGTGATGTATTCTGACCCTCCCCCTAACCCACTTCTCCCGCAGCCAAACCATAACCCACCCTAATGCCTAACCCTAAACCTTACACATAAGCTTAATACTAACCGTCAGGTTTCCGACTGCCAGGATTCTGGAGCCAGTATTCTGATGACTGACAAGAATCCGGAGCCAGAATTCTGACCGTCGGGATTCTCAGCTGGGATGCTGATTAAAGGGCCTATTTATTAACATTATTTTTCACAGCCATTTCACATTATTTTAGTATCACATAAATTTACTAAAGTGCAATTGGAGCAGAATAAATTTACTAAATTTATTCTACTCCAAACCCTACTTCTACTTCTAATTCTACTCTAAACCCTAATTAACACATATTTTTAGTAAGCAAATCGCATTTCCCATAATTGTAATGGGAAATGTGATCTGCCCAGATTCATTCAAAATAAAATGTGAAAAAATACCGGGGGAAGCCCTGTGATAATAACACCACCTGGAGATGGGGTTATCCAGGGTTTCCCCTGGTTCCCAGACTTCTGCTCTGCTCTAACAGGCAAAAGCTGGGAGCCAGGCCCCAGTGTTCAGCTGTGTGGTCTAAATAGAATACAAGTTGATCACTGCAAAAAAAAAAAAAAAGTAAAAAAAACCCCCACTTACCTGCATCCAGGGACCGGTGGTCAGTGCTCCGGCGATGTCCTCTGGGGCTCCGCTCAGCTGATCTCCCGGCTCCTGCACTGTGACCTTGGTCAGCTGCTGCATAGTACAGCTGTCCCAGGTCACAGTGCAGGAACCGGGAAATCAGCTGACCGGTGCCCGAGAGGACATCAACGGAGCACTGACCATCGGAGGTGAGTGAAAACTAAGCAGGAATCAGGGTAAGTAGGGGTAGCGGGGGAGGGGTGTTCGCGAGGGGAGGTTGCGGTAGCCAGTGTAGTCAGGGACTGGAGCAGGATCATGTCTGAGGCAGACATAGGGGCCTATTCATCAACACTAAAATAACGTTTTTAAGGACATTTTCCTTAATTAACGTTATTTTAGGATTCATGAACACACTTAACACAGGAGATATCACTGATATCTACTTGCTAAGTCCCCCTGCGTTAATTTCCACACTCCCCATACATTAGTATGGGGATATGGAAATTAAGCTATTCATCAAATTCCGAAAATTATGTATTTTTGGAATATGATAATGTGACCATACGCCACTGTGAGGTGGCGTATAGTAGGTAACACTTACCTGCTTTCAGTTGGGCATGTCCGCCGGCGTCTACATCCATCGCTCTGGACTCTCATCTGGCTCCGTCTGCTATGCTGTCCTGTGTTCTCCCCAGCAGAAGCCTAAGGCTGCTGCGCGAGCAGGTAAGTTGGGGACGGGGGGGAAGGTGAGCGGAGGGGGGCACACAAAATTACCGCAGCTGTAGGTAGTGCTGCGCATGCGCTGGCTTTACGAATGTAACAGCGCATGCGCAGTACTGATTACAGCTGCGGTAAGTTAGTGTAGAGAGGGAAAACTATCTATTTCCTGAAAAGCTGTCGTCGCAAAAATGACAGCTTTTCGAAATAGATACTTATAGGGAGGGGGAATGATGAATTCCTTCGGTAATTAGGTAGAACTCCATGCAAGTTCTAAACCTAATTACCTCCAGAGAAATTTTAGTATGATGAATAGGCCCCCTAGAGCCTGATTATTTTTGGAAATAGAGTAAGAAAAGAGCAAGTAACTGTGCATCTTGGTAAGACCATGTTGCACTGCAGGTGGGGCAGATTTAATATGTGCAGTGAAAATATGAGATATGGTAAGAACTTACCTTTGTTATCTCTATTTCTACGAAGTCCATAGGGTTCCACAGGATACCTTGGGGTATAGGTGATGCCGCCAGGCATCGGGCACCATAGAGTTAAGTTTTCAGCCTCCCAGGATGCACTAGGGTCCCCCTCCTATACCCCGCCCCCGAGCCAAGGCATCTCAGTTACGTACCAAGCCATAGGCCGGAGGAGAAGAAGGAAGAGAGAGAAGAAAGAACTGGACACACACAAGAATCACTTTCTCACCAGAGGGAGACGGAAAAAAACTGGTGACCAGAGTAAAGCCCATCTGCAGCACTGGTGAGACAGGGCGGGAGTCCTGTGGAACCCTATGGACTTCATAGAAATAGAGATAACAAAGGTAAGTTCTTACCATATCTCATATTTTCTACATCAGGGTCCATAGGGTATCCACAGGATACCTTGGGGATGTCCCAAAGCAGTATCCTTTAAGGGTGGGGACGCTCCTGTGTTGAAAGGAGAATCCGGTGCCCGAAGGAAGCATCCTGAGAGGCGAAGGTGTCAAACGTGTAATACCTCACAAAGGTATGTACAGAGGACCACGTGGCAGCCTTGCAGATCTGGACTGCAGAGGCACCACATCGAGCTGCCCACGGAGGACCCACAGACCTAGTGGAATGAGCCCTCACAGAGGATGGAACTGGAAGGCCTTCATGAAGATAAGCTTCTGAAATTGCCATACGAATCCAACCTGCCAAAGTCTGCTTTGAAGCAGGCCAACCCTTTTTACGGAAGCCATAGAGGACAAAAAACAAGGCGTCCGACTTCCTAAACGAAGAAGTGTGGCCAACATAAATCCTTAAGGCCCGCACAACGTCCAAAGTGGCTTCACCCACTGAAAGGTCAGGTGAGTTAAAAGCCGGCACAACGATTTCCTCTTTGATATTGAAACTTGAAACAACTTTGGGAAGGAATCCAGGACGAGTGCGCAGCACCGCCCTGTTCCTATGAAAAATCAGGAAAGGGGGTCTACAGGAGAGAGCTCCTAAGTCAGAAACACGTCTGGCCGAAGCAATGGCCAGAAGGAATATTGTTTTAGCTGTCAGCCATTTAAGGTCCACTGAGCCCAGTGGTTCAAACGGCGGTCCCTGGAGAGCCCTCAGGATCACAGCTAAATCCCAAGGCACCACCGGTGGAACAAAAGGTGGCTGAATACGGAGAACACCTTGCATAAAGGTGTGCACATCAGGGATCGCAGCAATCCTACGATGGAACCAGACTGACAGGGCAGACACCTGCACCTTCAGAGAAGCAAGGCGAAGCCCATGGTCTAGCCCCGCCTGTAGGAAAGCTAACACTCTAGACAGACGGAACTCCCGAGGGACATAACCTCTCGGTCGACACCACTGGAAGAACGTATGCCACACACGATGGTATATTCTTGCAGAGGATGGTTTCAGAGCTCTTAGCATGGTATGTACCACAGAGCTGGAAACCCCCCTGGACCTTAACATGGCCGTCTCAACAGCCACGCCATCAAAGACAGCTGAGCCAGGTCCGGGTGAAGACAAGGACCCTGTAATAGCAGGTCCTGTCATAGCGGCAACCGCAGAGGAATGTCCATGGACAGACTCTGAAGGTCTGAGAACCAGTGCCGCCTGGGCCACGCGGAAGCTATCAACAGGAGTGTACCTCCTTCTTGTTTGAATTTCAGGATTACCCGCGGAAGAAGGGAAAACGGAGGAAAGAGATAAGCAAACCGGAACATCCACTGTACGGACAGAGAATCCACCAGAGATGCCTTTTCGTCTCTTGTTCGAGACCCGTACACTGGCAACTTGTTGTTGTGCCGAGACGCCATGAGGTCTATCTCTGGAAGACCCCACCTGTCCACCATTAGTTGAAAGACGTCCTGGTGCAGAGACCATTCCCCCAGATGTACGTCCTGGCGACTGAGAAAATCCGCCTCCCAGTTGAGGACTCCCGGGATGAATACTGCTGATATAGCTGGGAGATTGCGCTCCACCCAGACCAGGATGTGGGACACCTCTATGAGTGCCGCCCGACTTCGGGTTCCTCCTTGTCGATTTATGTAGGCCACGGTGGTGGCGTTGTCCGACTGGACCTGCATTGGGTGACCTTGGAGAACCCGATGTGCCTGCTGGAGAGCACTGAAAACCGCGCGGAGTTCCAAGATGTTTATTGGAAGCTCCTGTTCTGCCTGAGTCCACCTGCCCTGGAACAAGTGTGGACCTGTGACAGCTCCTCAGCCCCGAAGACTGGTGTCCGTTGTTAACAGGACCCAGTTCGCCACCCAAAATGGACGACCCTTGTTGAGATGTAACGATACTGCCTTTGAACCTCTATATACCCCTGCCTATACCTTTTAATATCCTGCCTATAAACCTCTAAGGATGATGCTAATTTGCGTACGCAGTCATACAGTAAATAAAGACACCAGACCTAGAACCTGTGGTTCCAAAGCACAAAGTATTATTCAAGTAAAAGTACAGCTGTTACACGCTATGATCCTCATATAATCTTAGCGCAAAGAGATTATACAGACCCAAGTACAATTATACATACGCAGAGCTTTCTGGTCCAGATGTAGGCATCAGCAAGAAACCCCTCATCAATCAGCATTCAGCACGAAGACTAGGAACCCAGGGTCAGAGGACACATATTTATACCCCCCAGAAATAAACACCACAATAGAGAAGTTTGTTGCTAATACCATTGGTCCTAAAGTAGAGGGCATATGTTACAAGGAATTTAACAGGTTGGTTCAAATAGACACAGCCCAGCCTCTAACAACTGGTGGTCTCTGGTTTCCCGCCTCATGCAAATCCTAACAGTTGTTCATATAATGTACAAGTCTCTGCGGTCCATAAGTTGAGAATGCATGTTGCGATCTCTCCATCGATATTACCGGAATACTGTTGAGAGAGTACGCATCAGTACAATACCAAACATGGCTTACTTATCACGTATAAAACCTTAGTTACGAAATAACCTTTATTTCCTAACAATGATAATAAATGTGCATACTCGAATCTTATACCTTATAGCTTATGGAACCTTGTATGTGAATATGTAATGTGTGAGTATGTGGGGTTTGATGTAAAGACGCTAGTTAACTTGGGGCAGATGCGTGTGCATGGAGCTAATATTCAGCGTTTTCATACAGGGTCTTATGCATTCGCTAATATGCGACTAGTTAACAGCGCAATTGTGCGTATTAATGTGTGTATGAGAAATGGTGAAAGATACAATCGCATTATGCTAACAGTAATATCGCCACATGTACTAAAGTGTGAGTTTGTCTAAAATGGCGCTTAGTCGGCCATTCGCAAAATGGCGTCTTGTGATCTCATTTCCAAGATGGCGTCTTGCGGCCAGTCGCAAGATGGCGTCGCTGCGATACAATTTTAAACTGATCTTGTCTCAGCCAATTATCCAGCTTCAACAGTCCACCCTTTGATAGCGAACAACATGCTATCACAATCTGATTTTAAAATATAATTTAGGCTTACATTTATATACTATTTTGTGTTATTATGGGATGGCACAAGGTGGTTCTTAATTCATCAATAATGTGTCTCTGAGTGGGGACATAAAACTACTATTATACGCACACCGCGGATCTTGGAAGATCATGTGAAAGGTGTGGGGATACACCAGTCCTATAAAGGCAGTCTTGAAGGGGAAATTTGAGACTTTACATTATCTGAGGTGTTTTAAAATAACATTTCAATAATACATTCTATGCATGTCTAAATATAATACATTAAATGATGGTATTTCCTAGTTCAGGGTTGTAATGCAGTTCTGTATTTACCTCGGTATTCATACTGACCACCATCATTTTGTTCTTTCGTTTTACTCTATTTTTACATTTTCCACACTTCAACACAATAGGAACACATTGGACACATATGCCAATTATTAAGATGACAATCAGTATAAGGATTAAGAATTTGCCGATGCTGGCGATCACTTCCTCGACCCATTCCCCTAGACCTGAGAACCATTTCACTGGGTTCAGCCATGAAACCCATCCTTCTATCTTCTCCCCTACTTCAGCCACTGAAGCATTATGATTCTTACGAAATTCCCATTTTAGCTGCAGAATTTCATCCATCTTCCGGTCTATCACTTCCTTAGGGTCGCTGGTATCATTGGTGACATAGGTGCAACATTTTACTCCAAATTGTGTGGCCAGTGTTACGCAATACCCTCCACTAACAGCAGTTAAATAATTTAACACTAGCCTGTGTTGCACCAGTTCTTTCTTGTACGCTTGCAATTCTCTCCCTGTATACCTGAATGTGTCATTGTACATCTCGGTGATATTATCTATCAATTTAGCAAGTTCCTGAATATATCTAAAGTTTAATGTACCCCGAGCGATCCTGGTGGGATCCAAAGTGACTAGAACTTGAAAGCCAGTTGTCTCACTAATTAACTGAGTGGCTTTCTGCACGTCACCAGGTATCATATTTCGTTTGCTTCTGTGTTCATATTGTGTGTGAAGATATGGCGACGGTGTGTTTTTATGTATACCAAGCATTTCAACATGTGTGAGGGTCATAACTTCTGGGACTACTCTTCCCAAGTAACACAAACCTTCGGAACTCGGGGAGAGCCACTTATACGCTTTCTTCCACATATAAAATATACATTATCAGGGAGAACATAAGGAATGGTATGCATCATTATCATTAAGCACATTTCCCTTGCAAACAATCCCATTTCTGGGTCTTCCATCTGGTACATGCAAGTTTCTGGCTGTATTATTTTAGCACAATAACCATCTGGCACCTTACCAATAATTTATTTGGTGGAATTCAATGCATACCGGTACCTAAAATGTCTCCCACTAGATTTAATTGAGCGTAACAGATCATGGTTTATGGACTCATTATCAGCTCTTTGTGAGAAGGTCATCGTCTGATTATTCCCTGTCACTTCCCAACTCCCGGGTTTATTGGGGTTGGTTATGTTTAAACACAAAAGTGATCTATCTACTTGGAATTGATAGAGTTTGAAATGAGGTGGTTTGGATGAGAGGAATTTTCCATCCAAGGTTTTCCCCTTCTGTAATTCTAAAATTTCCATGATATTCAGCGGAAATGGCACCAACCCTACATTATGCTGTCCCTGTGGCACATGTGAGCACACCCAGCAATCAGTTTGATTTAACATTTTGCCTACCATGCTATGATAATCCTCTAAAGGATACCCACCCCAGTACTGGTTATATTTAGGCTGGCACCGCTGGATACAATTCTCATCTACTAGGGACCCACAAAGCTCACAAATACAGGAATCTTCAGACGATAAACCTCCACACTGTCCCCGAGTATCCAGAATAACAGCTCTCTTAACAATAACAGTACTAAGATTGGTCAGACACTCCCCTGATTGGCATTGCACTCCTTCTGACTCCACTCCATCAGCACTGCCATCAACTCCCCTCTCCACAATCGGTCCCCCTTCACAGAAACTGGACATTCCCGAACCGACCAGGATGATGAACACTCTAAAAGAGAACATGAAAATGAACACAGCAGGCCCGTCCATTACCACAAGAAGACCTGCAGATTTCTTTTAGTTCAGGTATCTCACTACAATCTTTTCAATCCTCCTGGAACAAGTTCGCGAGTGACAGGTCCACGCTATCAGCCTTGTCTCCGACTTGTTTCTCCACCGGTTGATTGACCTTTTTGCAGTGAGTGGAATGGACCCAGGTATCTCTCTCAGCCACCTTCAACGATGTAGTACTTGTCAGCAGCACCTGGTACGGACCTTCCCACCGATCAGTCAAACAACCTGAACGCAAGAAATTTCTGATCATAACATATTCTCCTGGTTCAACATCATGACAGTTAGTTTCAGGCATATCATTGGACAACAATTTCAGTTTCTGCTGCTGTTGTTTTAACTGCTTACTCATTGATATAAGATACTTTACAGTTACCTCGTTGTTACCTTTCAAGTCTTCCTGTGGACATAATCAAATGAGGTTGTCTACCGAACAGTATTTCAAAGGGAGACAGATTTAGAGGGGGTCTGGGAGTTGTCCTTATACTATGCAGGACCAATGGTAATGCTTCTGGCCAACCTAGTCCAGTCTCTGCCATGATTTTACTTAACTTATTTTTAATAGTCTTGCTCATCCTCTCTACCTTGGCACTGGCTTGCGGTTGGTAGGGGGTGTGAAGTCAGCTATTAATACCCATCAGCTTACACATATTTTGAAAAACATCACCTGTGAAATGAGTACCCCTGTCACTCTCGATGATTTTAGGGATACTGTTTCTGCATACAAATTGCTGAACTATTTTCTTGGCAGTAAATGCAGCAGTATTAGTGGCCACTGTGTAGGCCTCAACCCAATTAGAAAATACATCAGTGCACACTAATACATACTTAAGATTCCTGCAGGGTGGTAATTGGATGAAATCAATTTGTATCACCTGGAAAGGTCCATCAGTTGGTGTAATGTGGGATGGTTCGGTAGGGATCGCTTTCCCTATGTTCTTCCTCAAGCAGGTCAGGCAGGACATTGCTATCTTTTCTGCTTGTGAAGAAAAACCTGGTGCGCACCAGTATGCTCTCAGCAACTTGCACATACCTTGTTTTCCCAGATGAGTCAGACCGTGACATATTACCCCAGCCAGGCTGGGGTAATATGCCATGGGTGCTACTGGCTTACCTTGTCTGTCCCTCCAGAGCCCGGAGGACTCTTGCCCACGTCCCTTCCAAATGGACTTTTCCTGGATTGAACACAAACTTTGCATCTCAATTAATTTCAGCATATCAATTGTTTGGAAAGACATAATTTTTTCAGTGGGAGAAAACATTTTTAACCCTGCTGCCCATTTTGCAGCTTCATCGGCTCTGTTGTTGCCCAGTGACACCGGGTCATCCTCACATGTATGGGCTTTACACTTGATTACTGCCACCGCTTTGGGCAGTTGGATTGCTTCTAAAAGATGTTTTATGTGTCGGGAATGTGCAACTGGTGTGCCTGCTGCTGTCATAAAATTTCTCAGACACCATAGAGCCCCGAAATCGTGCACCACCCCGAACGCGTACCTCGAGTCAGTGTAAATGTTAGCAGATTTGCCTGCTGCCAGTTCACATGCTCTAGTTAGTGCTACTAACTCTGCCACCTGGGCTGAGTGAGGAGGACCAAGAGGTTTGGCTTCTATGATGTCTGTGTCATTTACAACAGCATAACCTGTACATAATTCAACTGTGTCTGTTTGTCTATGACAACTCCCATCCGTGTAAAAAGTCACATCTACATTCTCTAAAGGTGTGTTGTGTATGTCAGGTCTAGCAGTAAAGGTCTGATTCAGATATTCCATACAATCGTGTGTATCATTATGTCCGCTGAACTCACCCTCCGCCAGCAACTCGTCTCCTTCGACCCTTTGTACATCATGTTGTACATATGGTAAATACGTTGCTGGATTCAGCATGCTGCAACGTTTAACAGTGATGTTCGCAGGTGCGATTAGAGCTAGTTCCCATTTGGTAAACCTAGCCGAAGAGACGTGTCTGGTTTGAGCAGAGTTCAGCAGAGCAGATACAGCGTGGGGAGTATAGACAATCATATCATGACCCAATACTACATCCTCACTTTTACTCACCAATAGAGCGGTAGCTGCTACACTTCTCAAACAGGTGGGGAGTGATCTCGCCACAGTGTCCAATTGGGCACTGTAGTATGCTACGGGTCTACTGGCATCACCATGTTTTTGTGTAAGGACACCTGCAGCACAACCATCGGCTTCCGCACAATACAAATCAAAAGGTTTTTCATAATCAGGTATTCCCAATGCAGGTGCTTTGGTCAGACTATCCTTAAGATTAAGGAAAGTCTGCTCTGACTCCTCTGTGTGTATGACACGATCGGGCTTTGAGGAAGAGACTAAGGCCCTGATTCAGACCCACTCGCGAGCGGCTGTCCGCTCGCAAGTGGGTCGATGTTCTGCACTGAGCATGCGCACGACGGAGGGAGCTCCGTCGTGCGCATGCGCCAGACGCGACGAGCGAAGGAAAGTCCTTCGCTCGTTGTGTCTGATCAAATGGGGCGTGCTGTCGATGTTGATTGACAGCACGCCCCCTTTGGTGGGCGTGCCGGGGGCGTGCCTCCCAGACGGGGGCGTTCCCAAGGGAACGCCTACCGTCAGAAGCCGGCCCACTGACATCAATAGTGATGTCAGTGGGAGTGATTTTGGCTCTGATAGAGCCAAAATCACTCCGGGCTTGTGGTCGAAAAACCCGACCACAGGCTTCTGGTCGCAGTTTTGATGGTCGCGATGGTCACGACCATCGCGGCCATCAAACTGCACGCTCGTATAGGCTGTGGGTGGTGACCCACAGCTATACGAGCGTCCAGGAGGACGCTCCATTTTCATGGAGGGTGGCCCTCATTCAGAGTGTGCGCTCTGCTCAGAGCGTACGGCTCTGAATGAGGGCCTAAGTCCTGTAAAGGCAAGGCCAAAACAGAAAAACTTGGGATCCACATTCTACAGTATCAACACATTCCCACGAAGGTACGAATTTGCTGTTGATTCTGCGGCAGTGTCATGTTCTGTATGGCCTGGATTCTATCATTTGTGAGATGTCTTAACCCCTGGGTTAGGCAGTGTCCCAAATATTTTACTCTGGATTGGCACGGCTGTAGTTTGTCCTTAGCCACCTTGTGTCCTGTATGCGAGAGATGAAGCAACAAAAATGTAATATCATTCAAACATGACATAAACGAATCAAAACACAGCAATAAATCGTCTACATATTGAATTAGAACAGATCCATTTGCAGGTTGAAAAGATTGTAAACTGTTGTGCAATGCCTGGGAAAAGATACTGGGGCTGTCTATGAAACCTTGGGGCAACCGTGTCCATGTATATTGCACAACTTTGTATGTAAATGCAAATAGATACTGACAGTCAGGGTGGAGAGGCACAGAGAAGAAAGCAGAACAGAGGTCAATGACAGTGAAATGGGTTGCGTTTGGAGGGATCTGCATAAGAATGACAGCTGGATTTGGCACTACGGGGAATTGGCTTTCTACTACCTTATTGACACCTCTAAGGTCCTGTACCAGCCTATAACCCCTCCCACCACTCTTCTTCACTGGAAAGATGGGACTGTTGGCTACACTAGCTGTACGAACTAAAATTCCCTGTTGCAATAATAGTTCAATTATTGGAAAAACCCCTAATTCTACCTCCTGTTTTAGTGGGTATTGGGGAATTTTTGGAGCTTGCCTACCGCTTTTCAAATTTACCATTACGGGGCTTACGTTTGCCATTAATCCAGTGTCCTGCCCATCCTTAGTCCAAAGGGAATCTGGAATTTGGGACAACATTTGATCTACCTGGGATGGGTTTTCCTTTAAACTGGTAGAGTGATACATTATCCTTTGGGGAGTGTCCAACATATCCCGCACCTCGTGCGCAACTCTCTCAGGGATATCTAAAAATACACCATCAGGGGTGCAATGTATAATACATCCCATCTTACATAACAAGTCTCTACCCAGCAGGTTAGTAGGAGCCGCAGCAGCCAGAAGGAAAGAATGGCTGGTATGCAACGGCCCAATAGTAACCTCTGTGGACTTTGTTAAAGGATAATGTTCCACTTTACCTGTTACACCCATTGTTGGTACTGTCTCGGTCACCTGTAAATTAACGGGAGATTTTATCACTGACCTGGTTGCCCCTGTGTCTACAAGAAAAGGATATTCAGTACCAGCTACATCAACCATCATGACCGGTTGTTCCCTAGTACTTCCCGTTAACCTGACTATCTGTAGACTACAGGTATGACCTGACCCCTAGCGTTGGCTACCATTCTCCAATAAAGCATTAACGGCCACAATTGGAGCTGGTGTTTGCTGGATATTTGCTGGTCTCTGTGTGTATCCCTTATGGGGATATCCAGGTACTCTCTGGTTTGGGGTCCTACCCTTTTTACTCTGCAGGTTCTACTTAAATGTCCTGGCTGGATACAATTAAAACATATTCGCGGTTCAGATGAAGACACGGGTTGTTGTGAGGTTTGAGCAGGGGGAAGAGGTGGTGGATATGGGTAGGGATATGGAGGATAAGGGTATTGTGGGGGATATGAAGTTTGTGAGTAGTGTAGGACCTGTGGTTGTGTAGGGTTAGTAGAATAGAGCTGTGTTTGCTGTTGCGTGGGATTAGTGAGGGCATATAACTGTTCAGGTGTAGGTGTGTGTGTAGATGCAAGTGTGTCTGTTGGCTGTGATGTTACCGTCATTCCTTCCAGAGCTTGAATACTGACAGCCATTAGTTTTTCACTCTGGGTCTCTCTCTTCTTTGAGATGTTCTTATCATGTTCTATGGCAGATTCTATGAGTGTATCTATTGTGACGCCCCTCCAGCCAGGTTGTGAGGTCTGAACCCGAGTCTTTAAATTTTCCTTAAGACCGTCCATGAGTACCGTGACTATCATTCCCCTGTGGTGAGTGCTATCTTTAATATCTTCTATCCCAGTGTACTGGGTGACAGCCTGCAGAGCCCGGTCGCAATACTCTTCTGCAGAATCACTCTCCTTTTGCTTTATGGTGAAAATTTTGTTCCAGTTAACTACTACCGGAAAATATATACCCAATTGAGTTACAATGCGGGAAATGTTACCATGGTTTACTTGGTCCGTTAAGGGAACGTCACCATCCAATACACAATCCGTGATAAATTTTGTCACGTCGGTATTGCGTGGTAGACAGGACCTTAACACCACACGCCAATCTTTATTAGTTGAAAACTACCCAAATTCCTCAAAAATCTCTGACATTTGGCTAGTTCCTTTTTGGGATCGGGGAAATCATTTATGATGGAATTTAGTTCTGCTCTTGTCCAAGGACAATGCATTACCACTTCCCTCGTGGGCACTACACCGTTCGCATCTGCATTCCCATTCGGAACAGTTATTGTCCGAATGGGATGCAGACGGGTAGCGCTGCTACCTTTGACCTTGTTACTTTGCTGGGGGTTTAATCTGTTGCTGCTACATATGGTATTAACAACTTCCTCTATGGGTGCAGAGGGTGTTAGCACTTCCCTTGCTGTTACCGATGGAGATGGCGGCACCACTCGTGATTGTCGTGGCGTAGCATCTATCATTTGTACAGCATGGGAAATGGCAGACATTACAATAGGCTCATCATCCACATCATGAACATTTTCTTTATAGTTGCTTAAGAGAGGGTACAAATTGCTTGTTACATTTGTATGGGTATATTTGATAACTGTACTTGCATCTCCATCCACATAAGGTGGGGGTGGTGTGCGTGAACTGCTAGCAAGACCTTCCACAACACTACCTTGCTGCACGTGCGCGCCATTTTGCGGCTCGCCCGCATTGCAATTCAGCGTCGCGGATGTATTCTATGGCAATGGGCTCGCAACGCTAGTTTGCGTCGCTTGCGCATTTTTAAGCCACGCATCCGCTTCATGCTGCCACAACTTTAAACATTCAGAATATTTGACCTTTTTCTCTCGGGAGCGCATCAGACTGATGTGATCCCGGACATTATCTAATACATCTTTATCAAAACTACCAATTCTGGGAAACGGTCTAACACTCTTCATCGTAATTTTAAACCATACATCACAATACCTTATTGCATAAGTACCGTATGCATAATACGACGGGCCGATCCAAATGGCGCTTCCATGAGCAGCACATCATTGTCTAACATCTCTATTTTATGTACACCTGCTACTGTGTATAGAACGGTAAGCTGCTTACCGAGCGGCTAGCACTTAGCCCTTAAAGGTCATACGGTACCTCTAACTTTAGGGAACAAGTTACCCCTACCAACAAATACTCACTGTTACACTGTTCCTGCACAGAAAAATACACGTTAACCCAGATATTGACAACAATTGAAAAGAATGTAAACCTCAACGGCTTTGTTTAAACACATGGCAGCACGACCGGAAGTATGTATACGCTATTGTGGGACCAGTCGCATACACAATAATGCGACTACCACACAACTGTATGACAACCTTTAGCTGCGTACACAAAAGTGCATCTTTACTGTGCGCAAAACTGCGACTCAGCCACGTGTTCAATACTGCGGCACCCCTTTAAATGTTAGGTTCTATCAACAAAGGAAAACAAACTTTTTCCTCTCTTGTCCCTGAATTCTAGACAGCGTCCCTGGCTCACACGAAAACGGATAGCGATCTCTCAGCACCGAGCGGTTGCAGGTAAACCCTGCATGTGGCCACTCCACCCTTTGGTGAGAAATCGATAACCGTAAGTGCCATGTGAGCGGGTAAGTGACTTCACTATGAGCCCCCAACTAACGATACTGCCTTTGAACCTCTATATACCCCTGCCTATACCTTCTAATATCCTGCCTATAAACCTCTAAGGATGACGCTAATTTGCATACGCAGTCATACAGTAAATAAAGACACCAGACCTAGAACCTGTGGTTCCAAAGCACAAAGTATTATTCAAGTAAAAGTACAGCAGTTACACGCTATGATCCTCATATAATCTTAGCGCAAAGAGATTATACAGACCCAAGTACAATTATACATACGCAGCGCTCTCTGGTCCAGATGTAGGCATCAGCAAGAAACCCCTCATCAATCAGCATTCAGCACGAAGACTAGGAACCCAGGGTCAGAGCACACATATTTATACCCCCCAGAAATAAACACCACAATAGAGAAGTTTGTTGCTAATACCATTGGTCCTAAAGGAGAGGGCATATGTTACAAGGCATTTAACAGGTTGGTTCAAATAGACACAGCCCAGCCTCTAACAACTGGTGGTCTCTGGTTTACCGCCTCATACAAATCCTAACAGTTGTTCATATAATGTACATTTTGTTTCTTGAAGCCTCTGCGGTCCATAAGTTGAGAATGCATGTTGCGATCTCTCCATCGATATCACTGGAATACTGTTGAGAGAGTACGCATCAGTACAATACCAAACATGGCTTACTTATCACGTATAAAACCTTAGTTACGAAATAACCTTTATTTCCTAGCAATGATAATAAATGTGCATACTCGGATCTTATACCTTATAGCTTATGGAACCTTGCATGTGAATATGTAATGTGTGAGTATGTGGGGTTTGATGTAAAGATGCTAGTTAACTTGGGGCAGATGCATGTGCATGGAGCTAATATTCAGCGTTTTCATACAGGGTCTTATGCATTCGCTAATATGCGACTTGTTAACAGCGCAATTGTGCGTATTAATGTGTGTATGAGAAATGGTGAAAGATGCAATCGCATTATGCTAATAGTAATATCGCCACATGTACTAAAGTGTGAGTTTATCTACAATGGCGCTTAGGCGGCCATTTGCAAAATGGCGTCTTGCGATCTCATTTCCAAGATGGCGTCTTGCGGCCAGTCACAAGATGGCGTCGCTGCGATACAATTTTAAACTGATCTTGTCTCAGCCAATTATCCAGCTTCGACAGATGGGTCGTCTGCAACCACCAGGCTAGAGACAGGCGAACCTTCAGAGTGATCACCATCGTCTGGGACTTTAGACTCTGAGGCAGTCCATTACATTTGGACAGGATCAATTGCTGCAGAGGTCTGGAGTGAAACTGGGCATATTCCACCATGTCGAATACTGACACCATGGAGCCCAGCAACCTCATCGCCGAGTGCAGAGACACTCGGCAGCTCTGTAGACAACTGCGCACCCTCAACTGTAAGGCAGAGATCTTTTCCTCCATCACAAAGATCTGCTGCTGTCTGGAGTCCAATAAGGCTCCGAGGTGCAGAATCCTCTGAGACGGAATCAGAGTGGACTTTTGCCAGTTTATTAACCAGCCGTGATGTTGCAGTACTGCAATCGTCAGGTCCAAACTGCGTAGAAGGAGCTCTGGAAATCCTGCCACCAACAGAAGGTCATCCAGGTACGGCAGCATGCAGACTCCCTGCAGCCGCAGGTAAACCGCCATGACCGCCATGACCTTGGTGAACACTCGCGGTGCTGTTGCCAGGCCAAAAGGTAACGCCCGGAACTGGAAGTGATCATTGCGGATTGCAAACCTGAGGAACTGCTGATGGCGCAAAAGAATAGGGACATGCAGGTAAGCGTCCTGTATGTCCAATGACACCATGTAATCCCCAGGTTCCAGTGCCAGAATGATGGACCGTAGGGTCTCCATCCGAAACCGCGGCACCCGCAAGGACTTGTTGAGGGCCTTGAGGTTGAGAATCGGACGGTACGACCCATTGAGTTTCTGCACCAAAAATAGATTGGAATAGTAACCCTGGCCCCTCTGGGAGAATGGAACAGGCACTATAACTCCAGCCTGGAGCATAGTGTGCAAAACCTTCCGCAGTTCCAAGGCTTTGTTCCGGTCCAATGGAAGGCCCGTGGTGAAGAACCGGGATGGGGGCCTGTGCCGAAAGGAGAGGGCATACCCGTGAGAAACCACCTCGTGAACCCAATTGTCTGTCGTGGTTATCGACCAACACTGGGCGAACTGCAGCAGGCGGCCTCCCACTTTGGGATCCCCCAAAGGGAGGCCCGGACCGTCAGGCCGTAGGTTTGTCATCTGACTTAGGGGCCAGACGTCTGGTACTCCAGGCCTGTTTACCTGGACCTTGGGCCCAGCCTGTCGGGGAAAAGACTGTGCTTTAGGCCTACCCTGGGCCCTGTAAGGCCGACGTACCTGAACTTGAAGGGAACGCAGCAGACGGGAGACATGCAGATTTGGCTGCCGCCAGCATTGCTACAATTTTGTCCAGATCCGGACCAAATAGGACTTCTTCATTAAAGGGCAAAGCTTCTAAGCCCTTTTTGGAATCAGCGTCCACCTTCCAAGATCGCAACCATAAAGTGCGACGAGCAGCAACAGCTGCCGAAGAAATCCTAGATGTGAGGATACTGATATCCAAGGCCGCTTCATTGATGTAAGTGGCCGAATCCCGGAGATTGCCTACCAACTCGGCCTGTTCAGCCGAACAGTCGGAATCCAAAGACGCCTCCAGACTATCAGCCCAGCGCTCCATAGCTCTGGCTACCCAACATATGGCCATAACCAGTCTGGATGCCCCCCCGCAAGGGAATAAATGGACTTTAGGCAGATCTCCACCTTGCGGTCCGTAGCATCCTTCAAGGAGGACATGGAGGGCATGGGCAAGGTGGCACTTCGGACTAGGCGTGTCACATGAGAATCCACTTGTGGAGGGGATTCCAACTTAGAAAAATAATTGTCCGCAAACGGATAAGCCACAGCTAAGTGCCTCTGAGGCTGATACCGTTTACCACGGTGTTTCCACGCCTCCTCTAAATGTTCTACTAACTGACCCGAAAGAGGAAACACTGTGGCGTCACCCTTAATATCCTTCAAAAAGGCATATTTGGACTTGGACACCGGAGGATCGTCATCCTCAATAACTAAAGCCGTGCGGACTGCCCGAATAAGGCCAGGAATATAAACCTTGGACTTAGCATCCGACTCTTTAGTACGGAGAGGTTCTTGGTCAGATAGATCCAGAATCTCACCATCATCGGACGTCCCATCGTCATCCTCATAAGGAGCAGACAGAGACGCCACAGGCCGCTTATGTGGCCGCAACACAGACTCCCCTTGTAACACGTCCGACAAATGCTGTACCGAATTTGTCAGTGAATTAACCCACGCTGGCTCCTGTGAAACCTGGGGAGGGGAAATAGGGAGACTGTGGGGTACCATCAGTTGTCTCGGGAACCCCTGCATGGGTGACGACATCACTGACTGCTGGGATAATCCCATCTGGGAAAACGCAGGTGGCAGAGCTAACTGGCCCACTAGGGTTGTAAGCACTTTAGCGAAACAAGCCCAGGGAGGTTCCTGTACCGGAGCCGTGACAGTAATTGGCCGCACCAATAAATAACACTGCCGACATAGCCCCTCCACGTTACCCTCCCGCTATTGGTACATTGCACTTAGTACACATAAGCTGGAGAGGAAATTCACTCTCAGACATGAAGGTAAGTATGTGACCCCTCTCACTGATACTCGTTAGTATAGTGGGAGAACCACCCTGCAATCACCGCACCGCAAGGGCTTTAGCAGAGGAAGAGCAGGGACAGTAAAATGGCTGACAGTAGAAAGTGAAAGTACAGGCAGCAGACGCTAGCAGAAGTCACATACAATGCAGAAGAAATTAATCCCTGCACTATCAGCGCTGTTCCTCAACTACACAGACACAGAGCCTGGTAGGACACAGCGCTGCATACACAGACCTGTTTCAATGGAGGAGAGGTATGCCGGGGAACCCAGACCGCGATGCCACCGTCAGCAGCTCCAGCAGCATTCACCATACAAAGATGGCCACTGAGGAGCAGAGAGGAGGCCGGCCTGGGGGAGGAGCACTGCCACAGAGCCAATCGGCAGCGTAGAGAGGGCTGTGTGCAGCGGGGGAGGCGCTGGCTGTGTACAGGGAAGGCGCGCTCCCCTGGCATGCAATTAACCCCTGGGACACCGCAGCGCTACCGCTCAGCTGCGTTCCGCTGTCCCAGGGGGGTAGTGGAAGCGCAGGTTAGTTACCTGGCTCTGCGCTGCAGCCAGTCCCCAGGGAGCCCCCTGCCTGGGGACTTTGGACCTTGTGTTCAGCAAGGACCCACCGTGGGACCCCGCTGCTTACCTGCTGCCCCTTGAATCCGGCCATGGTCCAAAACATCTGGGGTCACTGCTAGCCGTGACCCCAGCTGCTTACCAGCATCCCCGGATCAGTACCGGCGTTCTGGTACCGGCGGGGTGTAGGGAAGACAGCATGGACGTCAGCAGTGACTGTCCATGCTGTACTCCCAGATTTGCAGCCTCAGCTGCCTTGAAGAAAACTTCAGGGGCTATTCTTAGCCCCCCTCTAAGCATGTGCTCCGACTCAGAGCCGGGCACCAACGAAACTGAGATGCCTTGGCTCGGGGGTGGGGTATAGGAGGGGGACCCTAGTGCATCCTGGGAGGCTGAAAACTTAACTCTATGGTGCCCGATGCCTGACGTCATCACCTATACCCCAAGGTATCCTGTGGATACCCTATGGACACTGATGTGGAAATTTAGATTTGGGAAGGCTGTGTATAAACTGAGGGCCAGAATCAGCAGTGCATGTTAGTGCACTGCTGAACGCAGATTCCCAATGTCAGTGATTGACAGTCTGCTGCCGTTTGTGGGTGGGGAGGGGGCGGCGATGGCCTCCGTTTCCTGAAACGGAGGCGTATCGCCACCATTGGGGGGGGAGGGAAGAGGTCAGGATCTCCGTCAGCTGACTGAGATTTCCTGGCCTCTTCCCCTTAACTGCGGTGGCCGGCTGCGTGACCCCATGGGTCACCTTTGCCGGCCGATGTTAATTAGATTATTCGATGCTGCGTTGGACAACGCAGCTTGGATAAGTAATGCACAGGGGGTGTGATGCCTCCTGCTGCATTACCATATCTAGTAAAGCAATTGCAGTCGCACAATAGAAAATGTATCTCTTCTCAAAAAGAGAAGGCAAAAACCCTCAAATCCTGTATCATAAGAATCCAATAATATAAATGAGGGGTGCTACCACAGACATCTATGTTATATTTAGTGCACCACTTATGACATTTCATCTTTTCTCTTTTGTTTTCAAGCATTACCATATCCGCAAGGATCGCAAGTGCAAAGCTGCCTGTGTGCATACATTATATCTATAGCCTGCATGCAGCTTTGCAATTGCAATCCTTGCTGAGTCAGGCCCTGAAATCTTAATTCCAGTTTAAAAATAAAGCTATCCAGCATTTGTAGGCTACATTCAAAAGCAGCCAGTATTTACCCCATATGCAAAAAAAAGGTATGTATTTGCACTCCTTGCATTGCAACATGGTTTGTCCAGGTACATGGGGCCTGCTTCAGAGACGGTCTTTTTTTTTTTTAAGAACGGCCTCCTGGCCGCTCCCATAGCTGTGGGTGACCACCCACAGCTATAGCGAGCGGCCATGATGATGGCCGCGATGGTCAAGACCATCGTGACCATCGGGCTTGCGACGAGACCTTTGTGGTCTCGTTGCCGCAAGCCTCAGAGACATTTCGGCTCTAACAGAGCCGGAATCTCTCCACTGACATCACTTGTGATGTCAGTGGGGCCGGCCCCAAATGGTAGGCGTTCCCACGGGAACGCCTCCGTCTGGGCAGCCAACCCCCCGACCCGCCCACCAAAGGGGGCGTGCTGTCACTCAACATCGACAGCACGCCCCCTTTGGTGCGAGACCCGGAGCGACGGATCTCCGGGTCTCGCGCATGCGCACTACGGAGCCGGCTCCGTCGTGTGCAAGCGCTCTGGGCCACCATCAACCCGGTTGCGTGCGCTCAGCGCTTGCGACCGGGTCTGAATCAGGCCCATAGTTACTTGCTTTATCTTACTCTATTCTCAAATTTGAATCAGTCACAGAGAGTGAGAGCGAACCTATAAAGATGCCCTAATGCAGTCAAGGTAGTGAGGAAGAAGCCAATGGAGGCATAGCTATCAGGAAATTAATAAAAACAAACAACATTGGAACACCATGCTGCTGATCATTAGAGATGAATCTCTACTGATAATGCTTACAGTAGCTGCAATTCCAATGGTATGCAGTCGGGAAGCCTGATCCCGACAGCCGGCTTCCCGACTGCTTTATCTCACGAGGGTTAAATGACAGGCATCTAAATCTAGATGCCTGTCATTTTATAGACGCCAGGAGACCGGCGCCCGGCATCCCGATCGAAGGGATGCCGGGTGCGGACAGCCGTAGGGGGGGGGGTTAGTTTTAGTGCTCCCGGGGGGGACTTAGGGTTAGGTACCCCCCCCAGGAGGTTAGGGTTAGTCTAGGGGGAGAAAGGGTTAGGGATAGGCTCCCCTGGGGGGACTTAGGGTTAGACGGTGGGGAAGGGGGGTTTGTGTTGAGGCACTTAGAGGGGGGGATTAGGGTTAGACATTGGGGAGAAGGTTAGGGTTAGGCACCCCTAAGGGAGGGTTAGAGTTAGAGGAGGAAATTAGGTTAGTCTATAATTACCTTAGGGACGATCGGTATTTTCATCCATGTCGGGCAGCCGCTGTCGGGATTCCAACCGCCGGCAGTAAATCATACCGATTCCAATTCACATATCTCATCCATGAGCCTCCTGTCCTTCCCAGCGCATCCCAGTGGCCGCGGCCCAATCAGCTGCAGGGCAGCAGCAGTGGGGATTGTGGTAACACTGGTGAGATGCAGGGGGCAGGAGTGAGAAGCAGGGGGATGTCAGGAGATGCAGAGGCCTGTGGTGTGATGAAGAGGCCTGTGGTGTGATGCAGGTGGCTGTAGTATGAAGGGGGAGTGAGAAGCAGGGGCCTGTGGTGAGATGTAGGGGGGGCATGTAGTTATGAGACCGGTGGATGCATGGCTGCCGGTCTCAGTACCGACAGTGTAATCCTGGCAAGGGATCTAACATAGGGGCCGAAATACGCCTATGTTAATCCCAACGCTGGAACTCCGACAGGATGCCGGACCGATTGTCCAACGCTGGGGGTAAGTTTCCACGTAGCCGGGGATGGGGGGGTTAGGTTTAGGGACTTAGGATTAGGCACCCCCCGGGGAGGGTTAGGGTTAGGCTAGGGGAAGGGGGGTTAGGTTTAGGCACTAAGGGGGGAGGTTAGGGTTAGGCACCCCCCCAGGAGGGTTAGGTTTAGGGTGAGGGGAGGGTGGGTTAGGCACTATCGGGGGGAGGTTAGGGTTAGGCATTAAGGGGGGGGTAGGGTTAGGCACCCCTAAAGGTGTGTTAGGGTTAGGGGGGGGAGAGGGTTAGGAATAGTAAACTTTCCTCCGCTGTCGGGATCTCCTCCTTCGGGCTGCCAGCATCGGGCTGCCGGCTCACATCCGGCGGTCAAACATACTGCTTCCATAGGGTGCTGTGGTAAGAAGCAGGGCGAGAAGCAGGGGCCTATGGCAAGATGAAAGGGGCTGTGGTGAAATTTAGGATGCTGTGGTGAAATGCAGGGGGCAGTAGTGAAAAGCAGGAGGCTATTGTGAGATGCAGAGGGCAGGAGTAAGAAGCAGGAGGCTGTTGCCAGGGGCCGGTCGCTAGGTTAGTATAATTACCTCTATCGTCGGCGCTGCACAAATCACCGAGAAAATGGCACAGATTTTCCAGATATTTGCGCATACACAGTAGACTCAGTAGCTGCGGAGAGAAGTGTGAGCCCTCCCAGAGGCTGCACATGGGCACACTCCTCCCTTAATCTGCCCTTGCTCCAAGGATCAAAGGTGTTGCTAAAATCTGGGTGACAGTGGGGCAGTTCATAATCATGGTTAATGACAAACCCTTCGGAGCTCCCAGACACTTGGGCAGTTAGTTAATCTGTAGAAAGGTTGTGCAAGTTACAGCTGAGGTTAGTATTTAATTTTATACAGAGATATATAGTTATGGGTAGGCATTGCTATAGGACTGCTAGTGGTTGCATTCTGACCAGGGCCCTATCTGTGCAGAGTTTGTAAATTAAATTCTTCACATTAATACATGGTGTTTCTTCATACTGAATGCTGAATGCTCCAAAAAACATACTGGTAGGTTAATTAGATGCTGACATAAATGGACCCTAGCGTGTGCTTGTGTAGTAGCATACACTAAGGTAAGATGCTACTGTAAATGCTTTCTCCATTTATGCAATCAATAAATGCTATGGCCAATTTGTATCCATGCAAGTATTAATGTCAGTTCTTAAGGAAATACAGATACGTGTGAGTTCAAAAATTATCAGAATCTAAGCTCTCTCATGAGCAGGACCCTCTGTACTTTTTGTTTTCATGTCTGCATTTATTTTGACTGCCTTGTATGTCTCTATTTTATATGTTATATATTTTCTGTTTTCCCCAATGTCTGGCGCTGCAGAGCAATATTTTCATTAGTTGTATACAGTGCTTTTGTCACAAGCCGCTGTTGCGGCCTGATACCTTCTCAGGTTCCAATAGTCGCTGGGCAACCGGGATGCAACATCTCTGGCAGCAGGGTCCTACAGTCTTGCTATGTGGATACTGAGTAGAGACAGCGCCTGGGGTTGCTGGGAGACCAAGAGGCCGTGCTGCCGCTGGTGTTGCTGGATAGACGTGCAGAACTGCAGCTGCTTGCTATTTCGTAATCCACTTGTCTGCATGTTGATTGGTAGATTTCTTTGTTATAAGGCAGCTGGGCCTGTGCCTCCTTGTGGGTTATAGTTTATACGTAGCTGGCCCTGTCCGTGTTACAGAAGTAGCTCTGCCAGTCGGAATTCTACCTGACACTGCAGACCATGCCTACTTTAGTGTTAGCAGTGAATTCTGCTTGTGCCTTTGCAGCTCCTCATCCACCTCAGAACCGCTACCACTGCCCGCTCACTTCCACCACAGAGCTGCGACTTCTGCCCGCGGCCTTGCTGCTCACTTCCACCATAGAGCTGCGTCTTCTGCCCGCGACCTCACCGCTCATTCCACCAAAAAAGTTGCGACTTCAACTAAGTCTCAACCTCGCCTCCCCAGTACACTGCCTCTCTGTGTAATTCCACCTCTGAGTCCTTGTCCATGGTCTAACCGCTCATCCTTCCACATTCCATAATACTATATTTGTCTTCTGTTTCTGGTTTTCATGGGTTCCTGCCTCCAGTAACTAGCCGCACATACTGCTAGCGATCACCTGAATTCCCGTGTAAGCCTCTATCATCCAAAGCATAAGTCCAGGCGGCAACCTAAGTACCTGTCAGGGGGATAACAATAGCCCCCGCTGGTTTGGGGGCTGCAGATTTCATGTGGACTAGTCATCGAATGGAATCTGCTGAAAACGTCCCTCCAAAAATGTCCGCCGCCTAGGAGGAGGCAGATGCTTGACGTCCTACTGGACCTCTAGCATCTGTCAGGGCAGCACATAGAGCATAGCGTTACCCGGAGGTGCTGGGAACGCTGGCACCGCCGGGAGAAGATGCTGAAAGCTCTATCTTCTTCCATAAAACCCCTGACAACATGAGACCCCTGACAATGAGCATGAAACCACTGGGAACGAGCATGGAACCCCTGACAATGAACATGAAACCCCTGGCAATAGGCATGAAACCCTTCACAATGAGCAGGTAATTTAAAAGTAATTAGAAGCCTTACTGTGGGGCATAAAATGCGGTCAGCGACAAAAATGTATGTGGCATAATGTATAATGGGCATCACAGTGTGTGGCATAATGTGTAATGGGCATTACGGTGAGTGGCATATTATGTAATTGGCATTACGGTGTCTGACAATGTGTAATGGGCATTATGGTGTGTGGAATAATGTGTAATGGGTATTACGGTGTGTGGGATATTGTGCAATGGGCATTTCGATGTTTGGCATAATATGCAATGGGCATTATGGTGTGTGGAATAATATGTAATGGGCATTACAGTGTGTGGCATAATGTATAATGGGCATTACGGTGTGTGGCATAATGTATAGTGGGCATTACGGAGTGTTGCATATTGTGTAATAGGCATTATGGTGTGTGGCATAATGTGTAATGGGCATTATGGTGTGGGAAATAATGCGTAATGGGCATTATGGTGTGTGGCATGATGTGCAATGGGCATTACAGTGTGTGGTAATGTGCAATGGGCATTACGGTGTGTGGAATAATGTGCAATGGGCATTATGGTGTGTAGCATAATGTGTAATAGGCATTATGGAGTGTGGCATAATGTGTAATGGGCATTATGGTGTGTGGAATAATATGTAGTGGGCATTATGGTGTGTGGCATATCATGTAATGGGCATTACGGAGTGTGGCATAATTTGTAATGGGCATTATGGTGTGTGCAATAATGTGTAATGGGCATTACAGTGTGTGGCATGTGTAATGGGCATTATGGAGTGTGGCATAATGTGTAAGGGGAATTACGGTGTGTGGCATAATGTGTAAAGGGCATGAGTATAAGGAGGAAAAATTACAAATAATGTAATGGGGGTGGGGGCAGTGGTGGATCTAGACTTTACTTTTAGGGGGGGCGGTTTGAGAATGAATACTAACTCTTTCCCTCAGATTCCCCAATTATATTATGCTCCACAGAGGCTCCCCCCAATAATAATATTCCCACAGAACAGGCTCTCCCCAGCCCCACATGTGCACCAAACCACCCCAATAGTAATATTCCACACAGAGTAGGCTCTCCCTAGCCCCACATGTGCACCAGACACCCCTGGGCTCCTCCCAATAATAATATTCCCCACAGAGCAGTCTCCCCCCCAACCCCACACGTGCACCAGACGCTCCCTCTCAACCCCACTGATAAACTTCACAAAGACTCACAGTGACAGAACTCCTCAGAAAAACTGACAGCCAGGCAGGAGAATACTCGATCACAGAGTGTCAGCCAGACCAGCCCAGTGATAGTCTGCTCCGCTGCTCAAGTCAGGGGCATTTTGAGAGAGGAGGGGGCCCGTGTGCAGCCTCCATTTGGGCCCTTCTCCTCTCTGACTGCGGCTCAGTGGCACTGAGCGCTGTAGATTCTAGCTTCATGCTAGAATCTACAGCGCATGCGCGGGTCTCCGGGAAAATGGCACCCGTGCCTACTTTCCCGGGGACATCTTTTCTGACATGCGCCGCCATTTTCCCAATGAGTGTTTGCTGCTCTACAGCGCCGGTCCGGCGCTGCGGAGCAGCAATTTGGGAATCATCTGAGAGGTAAGGTACGCCCGGCTCCTTCTCTCCCCCTGGCGGCAGCCGGAGGATGGAGCTCACTCCTGAGCTCCGACTTCCGGGTCCCGCAGTACACTATAGCTCCGAGGAGCGGGCGCCAGGGACGGACGGCAGCATGCACTGGAGCTGGGTTTAAGGTAAGTATTTTTTTTTGTATGTGTGTGCGTATGCGCGCGGGGGGGGCACTACAGGGGGCTTACTACAGGGGACTTACTACTGAGGGCATTACAGGGGGCTTGCTACTGGGAGCACTACAGGGGGCTTACTACTGGAGGCACTACAAGGGGCTTACTACAGGGGGCTTACTACAGGGGGCTTACTACTGGAGGTACTACAGGGTGCTTACTACTGGGGGCACTACAGGGGGCTCATTACAGGGGGCTTACTACTGGGGGCATTACAGGGGCCTTATTACTGGTGGCATCATATGGGGGCACTACAGGGGGCATTACAGGGGGAAGCAATCGGGAAACCGACTGCCTAAATACCGGCAGCCAGCTTCCCGACTGTCATATCCCGGCAAGGGTGAAATGCCGGGCATCTAGATGTAGACGCCCGCATTTCTCCGACACCGGGAGACCGGCGCCCGGCATCCCGATCGTAGTGATACCGGGCGCCGCGAGCGGACAACCGCGGGGTGGGAGGGTTAGGTTCAGGGCCCCCAGGAGGGTTAGACTAGGGGGAGGGAGGGTAAGGCACCCCCAGGGGGGACTTAGGGTTAGGCACTCCCCCTAGGGACTTAGGTTTAGGCAGCGGGGAAGGGGGTGGTTAGGGTTAGGCACTTAGAGGGGGGATTAGGGTTAGGCACTTGGGGGGGAAGTTAGGGTTAGGCACCCCTAAGGAGGGTTAGATACTCACCTATCCACGATCGGGATTTCCAGCGCTGTCGGCCTTCCGCTGCTCGGAACTCTGCTGATGTCGGCCTGCCGCTGACGGGAATGCGGCCGGCGGTATTTCATACCCATTCCATTACAGGGGCCTTACTACTGGGGGCATCATATGGGGGCACTACAGCAGCATTACTACTGGGGGCTTCATATGGGGGCACTACAGGGGCCTTACTACTGGGGGCACTACAGAGGCCTTACTATTGGGGGCACTGCAGGGGCCTTACTACTGGGGGCACTGCATAGGGGGACCACTACTGGAGGTATTGCATAGGGGGACCACTACTGGAGGCACTGCATAGGGGGACCACTACTGGAGGCACTGCATAGTCGGACATCTACTGAGGGCACTGCATAGGGAGACCACTACTGGGGGCATTGTATAAAAGGAACTGCATAGTGGGGTGGCGGCAGCTGGGGCTGGCATAGGTGCTGGGGGGTGGTACATTTCAATTTGGGGGTGGGGGGGCACCAACATTTATCTTGCCTCCGGGCACCTTGGATGAAGTTACGCCACTGTCAGTGACAGTCTACAGACCATCACGCTGGTGATGCCGCTGCGCAGGGCTGCCATCAGAAATTGTGGGGCCCAGTACAGATGAAACAGACAGGGCCCCCCCGTAACCCTCCTCCCCGAGCCTCCGACCCATTAGAAGCACTACATCATAACATTATACACCACACTACTATAGCTCTACAGTACATGCTAACATTACACTATATGCTAACATTACACTATATGCTAATTTTGCTCCACACTAAATGCTAACATTATACAACACACTAATTTTGCTCTACATTACATGCTAACATTACACTACATGCTAACATTACACTACATGCTAATTTTGCTCCACACTAAATGCTACCATTACACTACATGCTACCATTACACTACATGCTAATTCTACACTATACGCTAACATTATACAACACACTAATTTTGCTCTACATTACATGCTAACATTACACTACATGCTAACATTACACTACATGCTAATTTTGCTCCACACTAAATGCTACCATTACACTACATGCTACCATTACATTACATGCTA
Organism: Taudactylus pleione; assembly: GCA_031769625.1. Taxonomy (NCBI): domain Eukaryota; kingdom Metazoa; phylum Chordata; class Amphibia; order Anura; family Myobatrachidae; genus Taudactylus; species Taudactylus pleione. The sequence goes on from JAUIMM010000129.1 coordinate 3,573,046, forward strand.
ATTCTACACTATACGCTAACATTACCCTACACACTAACAAATTAGTCCTCAGATTTGACTACACCAGCTCTGTCTGCAATCTGTCCCTTCCCATAGGCAAACGCAGGGGGGGTTTCCGTCTGCCTGGAAACCCCCCTCCCCAGCACACACCATGACCACAACAGAAATAGTAATATAATAGAATGTTACTAGTGCTGCATGTTCTTCTCAGTATCACAAATGAAATGATTAGCACCAACTGTGGATCTTTTAAAATGTATCAGTCAGTAATAAATATACCTGTGCACAACTAGGAGATGTGGAAATCATGCACTGTTAGGGGTGCACTGCTTTAGACCATCAATAGGGTTAATAATTAATACTGTATAATAATACACTATCCAGTACATAAGGAGACCGATATGTACATATATGTCCAGGGCAGTGCTAAGTTCTTCTGCTGCTACCCCAGACTCCCGGACTTGCTCCAATGCTCTGGAATGGTGCCCACATCTGAAAAAAAAAACATTCTGCTCAGACAGGATGGACCTACTGCGCATCTAATGGCTTACTGTGATCACTGGTCCTGTATATGCTGGAATTATGCAACACAATATACTTTGTATTTAACATATTAAAGCTGGATAAGTGCTAATTATGCCCTAATCATGGACAGGTCAAACTCACTCTAAAATCAAGCATTTGGAAACCCCTATACTCCTTTCTCCCAGCATAATGTAATTAAAAATAAACATTTATTTATTTTATAAAATATGAATCAGACCTCAGATCTATGGGGTAACCCTGCCTTCCTTCCTGCAGTCTCTGTGACTGCCTCGCTCTCCTGCCTGCTGCCTTGTGCTCTTCAGTTTACTGCACTCTGATTGGAGAATAGCATCAGCCATCCACCAATTGGTGTACAGAGCCCACTCATCATTGTGATTGGTGAATGACCAGTGCTAGTCACCAATCAGCAGTGCTATTTACATGCAGCCTACGTGGATCATGAATTTGTCGCCGGGAGCATACTCTGCCTGCATCCCAAGTTCCCAACTGTCAGGTATGCAAATGCAGAGCATGGAATCAGGTCCCCTGCGGGCCGAAACCCACCCTGTCCCCGACCCAGCCAGCCCCTGACTGACACTGAGATGGCGGCCCGCAGCGAACTGATGACCATGACCGCAGACTGCTGTGTACTCACAGACAGACATCTGCTGCGCAGCAACCGCCTGAGCCGCTGCACTGCAGTGCTGACAGCAAGCAGCACAGCTAAGTCGGCCCGACTGACTCTAGTGTAAATAAGTGGGTGGGGGGGGCATTTTTAACTGTTTGCACTGGGAGCCAAATTGCCTAGAAACGTCCATGTATTAGTTTTACCAAAATGCCATGGGGTGGAGCACCAGAAACTTTTTCAGCAGGAGGAGCAAACTTTATAGTTATGCCACTGGTATATAGCTCTAAGGGAACAACTGGGGACTGTTATTGGCTTGATGACCTCGCTAGGGAGAATCTAGAGGTCTTTCATAGGATCATTCAGATGATCATAACAGCTTTTTTTTATGGTACTCAATGGTACTGAGGCCCTGATTCAGAGCCGGACGCTCTGACAGAGCGCTCGCACTGAATCAGGGGCGTCCGTAATTTTTAGAGCGACCTCCTGGCCGCTCGTATAGCTGTGGGTGTGGTAGGGTCTCGTTGCCGCAAGCCCTGGAGTGCTTTCGGCTCTATCAGAGCCGGAAGCACTCCCACTGACATCACTTGTGATGACAGTGGGGCCGGCCCCAGACGGTAGGCGTTCCCATGGGAACGCCTCCGTCTGGGCAGCCACGCCCACCAAAGGGGGCGTGCTGTCACCATCGACAGCACGCCCCCTTTGGTGCGAGACCCGGAGCGACGGATTGCCAGTCGGTATCCGGGTCTCGCGCATGTGCATGACGGAGCCGGCTCCGTCGTGCGCATGCGCACTGGGCCAACATAGACTCGCTTGCGAGCGCTCAGCGCTCGCGAGCAGGTCTGAATCAGGCCCAAAGTGCCTTGTTTTGCTGTGTTTGGTGGGACACAGGAAGTATTTCTACCATATCCTTGTTGTATAGGGGCCTATTCATCAACCGATAAATGGCCCGGTAACCATGCGGAAATGCTAGTTTCCGCATTTTTACGTTTCCGAGCCATTCATCATTAGGAGTTCTATCGGAACCCCCTGTATTCAGCAAACTGAAAGTTTTCGGAGTTTGCTGCCGAGAACAAGAGCCATCTTCAGACGGCGCTTGTTCTTGGATCCCCGCTCCTTCCTATGGGAAGGAGTTCCGGGGATGCAAAGAGGGATCCGAGCGGATCCCTCCGCCGTAGGGGTACCCCTACGTAAATTTTTTCCCCCTATAATTAAAACCAGGACTGGCCCTACAGCCAGGTGCTGGTTCCTAAATTACGGTAGAACCCTACTCATTTTGTATCCCGTAATTTTTGGTACCAGGACTGGCTGGCAAGTCCAAGGCTGGTTATGCTTTTGGGAGGGGATCTTATGTAATTTATTTTACAGGTTCAATACACAAGCAGCCTTCACATATTTCACTGAGGCTTCAAGTAAGTAATCTCATCTAAACTCTCATCTAAACTCTCATCTAAACTCGCATCAAAACTCGCATCTAAACTCGCAATTTTGGGGAAAAAAACTCACTTTGCTTCACCATCGGAAAACTCACTTTCAGCTAAACTAACTTCTTAGTAAATTTGCGAGTTTTAAAAGGGAACACTCTCCCGAGTTTTGGTGAAGCTAAGTGAGTTTACACACAACCAAACTCAATTCTTAGTAAATTTACCCCTAGCAATCTCCCTGATCGCACCTTACCTCCATTATGGAGCTGTTATAGATAAAAAAAAAAAAAACAGAGATATATACATTCAAATGATCTCATTAGTATCATTTCCCTGCATTAGTTATAAGGCACAATGGGGAAGATGTATGAAGCCCAGAAACGGTATCAGCGCACGTTATGTGCGCTGATACCGCTTCTCCCCGATGTATGATCGGGGGTCTGGGCAGTAAATGACAGGGGCGTCCCTGTCATTATCGGCGCTGCTATCTACAAGATAGCAGCGCCGATAGCCTGGGCTATGTACGAACGGTCAGATCGTCTGACCGTTTGGCCGGCTGTAGCTGTCGTTATCGACAGCTACAGCCTAGCGCTAGCCTATCCCTACAGCTGGGACAGCGCTGTCCCTGCTGCGGCGGCTGCCGGCTCCAGGTCTCCACGCGGGGATCTCGCGATACTTCCGAGATCCCGCGCATGCTCAGTGGAGCCGTCCGGGACAGAGACACAGCGCATCAGCACTAGGCCGATGCGCTGCTGTCTCTAACGGGTAGCGCCGGAGGAGGGAGTTAATGTAAGAACATCTGATCGGTAGTGCTTCCTGCCTCGCCTTGGTAAAGAGGCGAAGCAGGAAGCGGTATAGCGGCACGTTAAGAGCCGCTATCATACATCTACCCCAATGATCCCTATGGCTACATGCATTTTCTGAAAAGTATCAGTGTGTTTTATCAACAAGCAGATCTTACTAACTGCTTTTGGGCTCGTTTACATTTGGATTTAAGTCAATTTTATGACACGCCTCTCAGATGCAGCAGTACACGTCCACATTTAACGCGTACTCACTGGTGTTGTTTTTACAATGTCCCTGAACTGCTTTTTGAAAAGTAGGCAAGTATGCTCTAGCCTCTAACCCCACTACTTACCATCGGGATGCTGGCAGTCGCAGTGCTGGCACTGGGATTCTGATTGGTGTGGGGTTTCCGGTGCCAGCATCCCGCACGCTGGGATTTAAACTGCATCCCATTCCAGTGGCCTTGCCTAAAATTTGCCAAACTGTGCATGTATTGTACTTTACTTTAACTTAGTGCCCGTTTGCACTTGCAGAGGTGGGTCTGGGGCATTCATGTGTAAGTACATTAAGGTCATGAAGATGCAAGTAAACCATTCCCCTTAGAGAAGCATCACATTTTGACTTACAAGTATCTGTAATATGGGGCACTACTGGGAGGACTGCATAAGGGGCACTGCATGAGGGGCACTACTGGCGGGTCTGCAGAGGGGCACTACTGGGGGCACTGTATAAGGGGCATTACATGGGCAACTGTATAAGGGGCATTACTGGGGGCAGTGCATAGGGGGGCCACTACTGGGGGCACTGTATAAGGGGCACTACTGGGGAGAGAGGGGTCTTTAATAAATCATACTGGCTGTATTTATTTGCCTGCTGCATTCATGTTTTTTAGTGACAGAGGAATCTGTGTTTGTGTCTGTGTTTGTGTCTGTCTGTGTGTGTGTCTGTGTCAGTCAGTGTGTGTGCACCCCGTCATTGGCTGAGTGGTATATTTTACTGTAGTGGTCCTAAATCCTGTGTAAGCTGTTTCTATCTATCTATCTATCTATCTATCTATCTATCTATCTATCTATCTATCTATCTATCTATCTATCTATTTATCTATCTATCTATCTATCTATCTATCTATCTATCTATCTTTATTTTTGGCTAGATGTCTTTTCATTGGTTCGGTAACCAAGGATTTGGAAACCCCCCTTTCAAAATCCTGTGTTTGCCACTGTCATACACATGTGCAGTATAGAAAAATATCTCAACTGCACAAAAATGGACATTGCATCCGCCTCTGAATCAGGCCCAATTACAGATCTGGCATTTTAACTGGGCAAGAACTCTTCGCTGGAAAAACATAAGTGTGAATTCTCTGGACTACTTGTCACATATGGGTGAACGAGCGCCTCTTTGTCAGCATTCTCTGTCCTGTCGTTGTGCATTGTGCCCAATGAATTCTAATTACAGAGCTGCTGCCTTTCCCTGATTTGAACTCTGCATTTGGCAGCTTCCAGATACAAAAAGAGAGATATACAGACCTATGTGTACAGGCCTTGCCATATACATAGGCCGATGCACTTGCCGAAAAATTATTTTACATAAGTAAAACAGTTGCACTGATTTCACCCCTCTAATAACACTCTGTCAAATTGTGTACTCTTTGCTCAACATAAGTGTCCTATTTATCTAATCTTTACTAAATACAATTTATTTATAATATAAGTAGCTCCTATTGTACCAATATGTGTAAAATATTTCATACAAATTGGGCAGCAGGGAAATATTGATTCTATCATTGCTATGTTATAAAAATTATACCTAAATACCAATCGCAAATATAATCTGTACCTAGTATAATGAACCACACTAATTGCTGTACCGTATGTATTGTTTGTTACCATGTGTGTTTTTCTTCCCAATAAATATCGTGTTAAAAAAAGATTCCATACCATGACATTTGATAAGCTGTTTGAAATTGCGGTTTTACGTTGTGCTTTTTAAGGAGTAGTTTGCACAGAATATTATTTAAAGACAATGAGAACAAAGAAAGTGAAATATAATATTATTTCATATTACATATGAGCCAATATTGCCTTTGAACAATTGGGTCAAATTAGGTTCCCCACACCATATGCAGATCCAGGCAAAGCATGACAAATTGCTGTGGGATCATGCCCTTGTTGTGGGAGGCCTCATCGTTTTTGGCATTGTCTCTGAAAATCTTAAATGCTGCCATTTTTTATACTATAATAAGCTCTTTGTACTCATAATTGAAGTAGTCCATGAATAATGTATGGTGAACCCTGGGGCACTATCATAATACAATGGCATCAAATTGTAGATATATATTCTATTGAATTGTAAATCCTAATTTATACAGTATCCGTGATAAGAAAAGGGGTCAAGTAGTGCTCTATGGGGCCTTTTATCAATATTTAAATCCATATGATTAAAGCAATCTTAAGAATTGGGGCAATTTAGCAATAGCTGAACCACTCAGCAAAGTAACATTACAACCGCAATGCTTTTGTTGTCATACAGAACTGCAAACTGGAGCAATTTATCAAGCTGGCTGGGTATACACCTGAATGACTTGTAATTGGACCGATTTTATATCCAATTTCCCTTGAGGCCAGAACATACTATACACAGCTAAATATCACATATGATCAAACTATATATTGTATTGTTTGATTGTATACAATTTATCGTTGCTCTCATACACACTAGAACAACCGTCCTTAGGATCCCCTGGAAATGTGAATAATGGGCTGTACAATGTACAATGGGCTGTGCTGTAAAAGGAAGAAATAAGGAAAACGCCATTTTCTCTGTGCAGTATTGCTGTGTGTTTGCTGAGGTTAGGTTATCCCGCGGAACGCTCTGCATAGCTTACTGCTCTGCTTTCTTTTGCCTTGCTCTACAAAGTGCTTCTTTGCTCTGACAGTATGTATCGTTATCGCTATCAAGCTGTGGCTGCCTATGCTGTCATTGTGGCATCACTCCCTGATACCCAGAAGGTTCGCAAGATGAGGAGAGTGGAGAAGGCATGCTGGACCAAGGAGTGGCTGCTGCAGAGAGACTAATTGGGGTAAATTTACTAAAGTGAGAGCTTTTAGAAGTGAGTTTTAGAAGAGATGTTGCCCATAGCAACCAATCAGATTCTAGCTATTATATTCTAGAAGGTTCTAGTTATATATTAAGTAGAATCTGATTGGTTGCTATGGGCAACATCTCTTCTAAAACTCACTTCTAAAACTTTCACTTTAGTAAATTTACCCCCATGTCTCACATACCCGTGCTCATGGAGATTCGTGAGAACAATCCTGATGACTACAGAAACTTGAGGATGAGGAGTTGCTTGCTCTGGTGGCTCTATATATTGAGAAGTGAGACATCAAGTTCTGGAGGGCAGGAATGGGTATAAAGTCCCAGCAACTGAATATCCCAACGCCGGCAGCCTGAAGGGAGAAGATCCCAACAGAGTAGGTAAGTACCCTATCCCTACCCATCTCCCCCCCTAACCCTAACACCCTAGTGTCTAACCCTAACCTCCCCCAGGGGGTGCCTAACCCTTACCCCTCCTTAATGCACCCTAAACCTAACCATCCTGGGAGGTGCCTAACCCTAACCTCCTCCTGAGGGTGCCTAACCCTCCCCCATAGGGGTGCCTAACCTTAACCTCCCCCACCAAAACCTAACCCCGCTATGCTCCCTAAACCTTACCCTCCCTCCCCACGTGGCTAATGCTAAGGGCAACCCATACTTACCTTGATCGGGCTGGCGTCCTTTGGCGTTCCGGCGTAGGGATTAAGAAAGGCATCGGTATTTCAATGCCTCTTAACCACTTAACTGACTAATTCTTTTTCCAAAAACCGCTCCAAAATTGTCGGTTTCTTTTATGATTGAATTAGGTCACGAACATAATTTTAAACTTATCCATCACTATTTTATTTGAAAAAAATATTTTTTTAAAAACACAGTATACCATAAAAATAGCAATTTTTATATTATACTGTAGTGATGGCCATTGACGGCTGTACCATCGATGGTTCAACCATCGTTAGAAGCCATCAATTGTTTTGCGATTGGTCGAGGAGATCTGTGTACACCACAACTGCCGATGTTTCATAAACATCGATTGAGGGTTGCCATCGATGGTGCAACATTGATGGCCACAAGCAATGGCAAACCACTTGTCTTCAGTCAGACCATCGATGGTTTGCAAACCATCGATGGCCAGTTGCCATCCCTAATCAGAGGCTCTGCGATAATCATCGATCGATATATATATATATATCTATCGATCGAACATTATGTATATATATATATATATACACACACACAGTATATATATATATATATATATATATACACATACGTATATATATATACATACGTATATATATACATACATATATATATATACATACATATATATATATACTTACATATATATACATACATTATATATATATATATACATATATATACATATATATATATATTTACATATATATATATATCTATACATATATATTTATTTACATATATATATACTTATATATATATTTACATATATATATACTTACATACATATATATATATATACATATATATATTAGGGGTGAGCGGGTTCGGATTTCTGAAATCCGAACCCCCCCGAGCCCCCCCGATCCGAGGCCGATCCGAGTCAGGCTCGACTTTTCCCGCCTGACTCGGATCTGAAATCGAGGCAAAACGTCATCATCCCGCCTTCCGAGTCTTGCGGGTTTTGGATCCTATATAAGGTACCCGCGTCGGCGCCATTTTCTCACTCGGCTGTGTACAGTGAAGAGGGAGGGTGGGAGTTAGGGCTGGCTGGGCTGTGTAGTGTAGTGTAGTGTAGTGCAGAGTAGTGTTGTGCTGTGCTGTGCTGTGCTGCGCTGTGCTGCTGTTGTCCACTACTTCAAAGTCCATAGGGGCTGGCTGTGTTGTGCTGTGCTGCTGTTGTTAATAGGGGCTGTGTCCACTACTTCAAAGTCCATAGGGGCTGGCTGGACTGTGTTGTGCAGTCAGTTCTCCATAGGGGCTGTGTCCACTCCAAAGTCCTGTGCAGTGTCCCAGTCCTAAAGGGGTGCTGTAGTGTTGTCCAGGGGGTGCTCTGTCCATCAGGGGTGCTCCCCCCAAGTGCTAAAAAAATAATATTTTTTGTGTGTTTGTGAATTGTGTGCGCAGTAGCCGCACGTGCATCAACAAAGTAGTGCCAAGCGTGCGCCTGTGTCATAAGTAAAGGGCCAGCTGGCTTGACCGTTAAAGGGTGCTGTAACCCCCAAAGTACACTCCAGTCCAAACCAAAAAAAAAATTATTTTCTGTGTTTGTGAATTGTGTGCGCAGTAGCCGCACGTGCATCAACAAAGTAGTGCCAAGCGTGCGCCTGTGTCATAAGTAAAGGGCCGGCTGGCTTGACCGTTAAAGGGTGCTTTAACCCCCAAAGTACACTCCAAACCAAAATAAAAAAAATTTCTGTGTTTGTGAATTGTGTGTGCAGTAGCCGCACGTGCATCAATAAAGTAGTGCCAAGCGTGCGCCTGTGTCATAAGTAAAGGGCCGGCTGGCTTGACCGTTAAAGGGTGCTGTAACCCCCAAAGTACACTCCAGTCCAAACCAAAAAAAAAATTATTTTCTGTGTTTGTGAATTGTGTGCGCAGTAGCCGCATGTGCATCAACAAAGTAGTGCCAAGCGTGCGCCTGTGTCATAAGTAAAGGGCCGGCTAGCTTGACCGTTAAAGGGTGCTGTAACCCCCAAAGTACACTCCAGTCCAAACCAAAAAAAAATATATTTTCTGTGTTTGTGAATTGTGTGCGCAGTAGCCGCACGTGCATCAACAAAGTAGTGCCAAGCGTGCGCCTGTGTCATAAGTAAAGGGCCGGCTGGCTTGACCGTTAAAGGGTGCTGTAACCCCCAAAGTACACTCCAGTCCAAACCAAAAAAAATAATATTTTCTGTGTTTGTGAATTGTGTGCGCAGTAGCCGCACGTGCATCAACAAAGTAGTGCCAAGCATGCGCCTGTGTCATAAGTAAAGGGCCGGCTGGCTTGACCATTAAAGGGTGCTGTAACCCCCAAAGTACACTCCAGTCCAAACCAAAAAAAAAATTATTTTCTGTGTTTGTGAATTGTGTGCGCAGTAGCCGCACGTGCATCAACAAAGTAGTGCCAAGCGTGCGCCTGTGTCATAAGTAAAGGGCCGGCTGGCTTGACCGTTAAAGGGTGCTGTAACCCCCAAAGTACACTCCAGTCCAAACCAAAAAAAAAATTATTTTCTGTGTTTGTGAATTGTGTGCGCAGTAGCCGCACGTGCATCAACAAAGTAGTGCCAAGCGTGCGCCTGTGTCATAAGTAAAGGGCCGGCTGGCTTGACCGTTAAAGGGTGCTGTAACCCCCAAAGTACACTCCAAACCAAAAAAAAAAATATTTTCTGTGTTTGTGACTTGTGTGCACTGTGGCTGCACGTGCATCAACAAAGGAGCAGCGCCAAGCGTGCGCCTGTGTCCCATAAGTAAAGAGCCGGCTGGCTCATTTCTTAAAGGGTGGTGTAACCCACAAAGTGCACTACTCTCCAGCAAAAATAAAAAAATATTTTCTGTGTTTGTGTGCGCTTTAGCCGCACGTATATATCAATATAACATAAATGGAGGACCAAACTTTCTCCGATAAAAATAAAATAGGGAAAGATCAAGAACCACTTCCTCCTAGTGCTATTGCTGCTGCTGGGAGTTGTTCATCATCCCAGAGAGGAAGTAGGAACATCACTACCTTTACTAAACAATTGACCCTCCAACAGTCCCTAGCGATGAGGATGAAGTACGACAGCAGTCATCCTGAAGCAAAACGTATAACTGAGGCCTTGACTGCTATGTTGGTGTTAGACGTGCGTCCGGTATCTGCCATTAGTGCAGTGGGATTTAGACAATTGATGGAGGTAGTGTGTCCCCGGTTCCAAATCCCGTCTAGATTCCACCTGCATCCTCAAAGCAGCAGCGACAAGCGTGCGTCTGTCTGTTAAAGGGTGGTGACACCCTCAAAGTGTGCTACACAAACAATTAAAATATTGTTCTTTTTTTTCTGTCTTTGTGAAATGTGTGGGCTGTAGCCGCACCTGCATCCTTAAAGCAGCAGCGACAAGCGTGCGTCTGTCTGTTAAAGGGTGGTGACACCCTCAAAGTGTGCTACACAAACAATAAAAATATTCTTCTTCTTTTTTCTGTCTTTGTGAATTGTGTGGGCTGTAGCCGCACTTGCATCCTCAAAGCAGCAGTGACAAGCGTGCGTCTGTCTGTTAAAAGGTGGTGTAACCCTCAAAGTGCGCTCCACAAACAATAAAAATATTCTTTTGTTTTTTCTGTCTTTGTGAATTGTGTGGGCTGTAGCCGCACCTGCATCCTTAAAGCAGCAGCGACAAGCGTGCGTCTGTCTGTTAAAGGGTGGTGACACCCTCAAAGTGTGCTACACAAACAATTAAAATATTGTTCTTTTTTTTCTGTCTTTGTGAATTGTGTGGGCTGTAGCCGCACTTGCATCCTCAAAGCAGCAGCGACAAGCGTGCGTCTGTCTGTTAAAGGATTACATCGGTGACAGCATCCAAGTAGGCATGTCAGACAGTCCGTACCTGTACTGGCAGGAAAAAGAAGCAATTTGGAGGTCCCTGTACAAACTGGCTCTATTTTACCTGAGTTGCCCCCCCTCCAGTGTGTACTCCGAAAGAGTGTTTAGTGCAGCCGGGAACCTTGTCAGCGAAAGGCGTAGGAGGTTGCTTCCACAAAATGTGGAGAAGATGATGTTCATAAAATGAATTATCAACTCTTCCAGGGAGACCAGCCTCCAGAACGTACAGAGGGACCTGTGGTTCCAGCGGGGACAAATTAATACTCTGTGAGGATGAGGATGTACACACTGAAGAGGGTGAGGAATCGGTGGATGAGGAGGATGAGGATGACATCTTGCCTCCGTAGAGCCAGTTTGTGCAGGGACAGATTAATTGCCAGCTTGTTTTGTGGGGGCCCAAACGAACCAATCATTTCAGCCACAGTTGTGTGGCAGACCCTGGCGCTGAAATGATTGGTTTGTTAAAGTGTGCATGTCCTGTTTATACAACATAAGGGTGGGTGGGAGGGCCCAAGGACAATTCCATCTTGCACCTCTTTTTTTTCTTTGCATTATGTACAGTTTGGGGCCTAGTTTTTCAAACTGCCATCCTGTCTGACACTGCAGTTTCACGCCTAGATGGGTCACGTGTTTGTGCCGCCCACTCGTGTCGCTAAGCATAGTCATCCAGCTACCTCGGTGCAACCTTTTGGACATAAAAACACTATTGTGAGGTGTTCAGAATAGACTGGAAATGAGTGGAAATTAAGGTTATTGAGGTTAATAATAGCATAGGAGCAGAAAAACCTACAAATTCTATGATTTTAGCTGTTTTTATGCTTTTTTTCAAAAAAATACAGATCCAAAACACAAAACCCAGAACCCAAAACACGGAAGGGTGGTTTTGGCAAAACCAATCCAGATCCAAAACACGAAGAAAGATCCAGATCCAAAACCAAAACACAAAACACGAAAAGTGGCCGGTGCACACCCCTAATATATATATATATACATACATACGTATATATATTTTTTATACTTTTTCAAAATGATTTATTGCCCGATCACTGTGGCCAGCAGTGTTCGGGCACATGAGGACGGGGAGGCGGAGCTGAGCCCGGGCGAACATTGCAGCAGCCGCGGCTACCAGAGCCGCTGTTGCTGCTCCTCCACAGTGATCAAGGTGATCACTGTGGTGCCGGAGCCGCAGCGGGAGCATCTCCCGCTGGCGGCCCGGATACAGAGCAGCGGCGGCGGCTACCAGAGCCGCTGCTGCTGCTCCTACACATCACTGTGGTGCCGGAGCCGCAGCGGGAGCGTCTCCCGCTGGCGGCCCGGATACAGAGCAGCGGCGGCAGCTACCAGAGCTGCTGCTGCTGCTCCTACACAGTGATCGATCACTGTGGTGCCGGAGCCGCAGCGGGAGCGTCTACCGCTGGCGGCCCGGATACAGAGCAGCGGTGGCGGCTACCAGAGCCGCCGCCGCTGCTTCTTCACACACAGTGATCACTATGTGATCACTGTAGTTCCGGAGCCGCAGCGGGAGGGTGTCCCGCTGGCGGCCCGGATAGATAGCAGTAGCGGCGGCTACCAGAGGCGCCACTACTGCTGGTCGCTGAAGGGGGTGGATGGCTGCCCGATCACTGCTGGCCACAGTGATCGGGTCACAAAAGGCAGCACTGCTGCTTCTATGGGAGGGGGGCTACCTACGGTGCCCGATCACTGTGGCCAGCAGTGATCGGACATGCTGGAGAGGCAGCCATTCTTGCAGAGGGACCAGAAGGTCCCTCTGATGTAGGTGGCTGCGGGAAGATTAGCTTCCCACAGCCGCCTAGTGGCCATTTTCTGACTGGTCGTATCAGATACGACCATGTCAGGGAAAGCCCAGCCTGGTGCGGTCGTATCTGATACGACCGTGCCAGGCAAGTGGTTAAATCCCTTGTCAGGTTTTGGATGTCTGAATTGAGAGCGGCGGCTCATAACTACATCCCGGAGGGCCATCCCTGCGGTGGAGAGACATGGGGCAACCCTACGTTTCCTTGCTACTGGCAGGTCCCTGGCTGATCTGAAGTTTTAATCTCTCATCTCTCAGTAAGGTTTGGGGATAATCATCCCCGAGACCTGCAAAGTCATCATACATGTGCTGAAACAGCAATACCTCAAAGGTAAGAAAACATGAGTAGACAGTTTGTGTGTTTTTTTGATTTTATTTAAATCTCTGCAAACTATGCAGCGTATATGAAACCTTGCACTAACAATTGCACAGCAAATATTTAACATAAAGGACATTATGTCCAACAGTGTATAAACGGTATAAGTCGGGATTTTGACCGTCGGCATCCCGACTGTCTAATCCCGGCAAGTGTCTAATGACAGGCGTCAAAATCCCGACGCCTGTCATTAGACCTACGCTGGGACCGCGACACTCGGCTTACCGATCGAAGGTAAGCCGGGTGCAGGGCGCGGACAGCTGCAGTGGGGGAGGGTTAGGTTAGGGGCTCCCGGGGGGGACTTAAGGTTAGGCACCCCCCGGGAGGTTAGGGTTAGGCTAGGGGAAAGGGGGGTTAGGGTTAGGCACCCCTGGGGAAAGGTTAGGGTTAGGCACCCCCTTGGGAGACTTAGATTTAGGCAGCGGGGAAGAGTGATGGAATTAGGACTGAACAGGGTTATCATCCTGTGAGCCAAACTACATACTACTTTTTATAGCTGTATATATGGGAGTAGAGGCCCGCACTGTACTGATGGTCTCTCCACCATAGGTGTGGCGTGACCAGGGCCGCCATCAGGGGAGGACTGCTGGTACTCGCGTCCCGGGCACTGGCAGAATGGGAGGGTGCCCGCGCCTGCTCCTACAACTGCTGCATAGCCTGCATCATGGGGTGCTGCTACCGCCTACCGGTACTCACTACTCGATTGAGTGGACCTGCTCAAACCTGAGAAACCTCCCATTCCTTCCCGATGGACTAATTCCCCTCTTCGGTGTGATCGTTATGGGGGCAGAGCCAATTTGACAAAGTGCCCGTCTGATTGTAATGGGGGGGAGCCAATGCGGCAAGATCTGTCACCCGAACACCCGCGAATCGCGTCATTCCAGAGGGACGGGGCCTAATAATGCAAGGTGCCCGCCACCCATTAGCATCCAGCTGGTGCCTCAGAAGTGTAAGTAATAAGTATGTTTGTGTTTGTATATGTCTGTATGTGTTAGTGTGTATAAATGGGTATGTATATATCTGTATGTGTTAGTGTGTATATATGTATGTCTGTATGTGTTAGTGTGTATACACGTGTATGTATATATCTGTATGTGTTAGTGTGTCTATATATATATATTTATGTATATGTCTATGTGTTAGTGTGTATACTGTATATGTGTATGTATGTTTTAGGGGATGCCGTCTGCCAGAACCCCGGCATTGGAATCCCGAACACCGAAACAACACCGGCGCCAAAATCCAGACATGACTCGGGATGCAGACATCGGGATCCTGGCTGAAGGCATCCTGATCATAAGGACCCTGCGGAAAGGTGATTATCAGCCGTGGGGGGGATGACAGGTTTAGGTGCCCCCTTGGTGTTAGCATTAGGCTGCGGGAGGAGGGAGGTTAGGGTTAGGCTCAGGGCATGGGGGGTTAGGTTCAGGCACCACCGGGGGGGGGGTTTAGGGTTAGGAACTAAGGGGGGAGGGTTAGGGTTAGGCACTAAGGGGGAGGGTTAATGTGTGGGGTAGGGAGGGTTAGTATTAGGGTACAGGAAAGGAGAGTTAGGATTAGGGGGTAAATAGGACAGGGGAACAGTACTCACCGTTTCCCTGTCGGGATTTGAACCTTCGGGATGCCACTCTCAGTGTGATGACAGCCGGCACCTCGTCCATTAGTATTTCATACCGATTCCATGTTTTAGTGTGTATGTATGTATGTTAGTGTGGATATATGTGTATGTATGTGTTAGTGTGTATATATGTGTTATATATAATATATACATTTTTGTTATATACTGTATGTATTATATATGTGTGTGTTTAACAAAACACACGCACACATATATATATTTTTATTAGAACCTCCCCCTCAGAAAATCCTGCGTGTGCCCCTGCTCTTGTTTAATATTTTTTTTTTCTTTTGGAGTTGGCGTACGTGACTTCACGCCACTAGAAGGGAGAGGTCAGATGAGTCGCGGACGCGTGTGGAGCTGCGCCAGCCAGCCCTGGAGGAAAAGTAGTCAGAAGGAAGAAGCACAAGGCGATAAGGTAAGTCATAATAAATTAGATTTAGCGGTAGTGCGGGGGGAGGGGGGGCCCTGCCTATTTGTCAGTCCTGTGCCCCACAATTTCTGATGGCAGCCCTGGGTGTGACTATACCATATGTTTGGGGGGAAGTGGTTGGGGCTGAGGCGGCAGTGGTATAAATGTTTGCTCAGGCCTTGTTGGGAGGTTGGTGTGTTCTGTGAATTGGCCAGCTAACCCTTTCCTCAATAATAAATGAAGCGATAAATGTAAAATTTTCTATGGACCAATCAATCTGCGATTGACTGGGTTGTAATGGCATGCTGTGTCTTGCATGGTATGTAGTCAGGAAGCCGGCGGTCGAACTGTCGACCGCCGGCTTCCCGACAGTGAAATCCCAGCATGGGACTAATGATAGGCGTCTAAAGTATAGGTAAGCCAGGCGTCGGGAATGGATAGCCGCGCCTTAGGTTTAGTGTCTCCTGGGGGATTTAGGGTTAGGCAGCCCCTGGGAGGGTTAGGGTGAGACTAGGGGAAGGGGGGGGTTAGGGTCAGGCACGCCCGGAGGGAGATTAGGCTTATGCACCCCTCCGGGAGGGTTAGGTTTAGGGTGCAGGGGGGGTGGGTTAGGTTTAGGCACCCCTGGGGGGAGGTTAGGGTTAGGCACCCCTAAGGGAGGATTAGGATTAGGGGGGGAAAGGGTTAGGGATAGCCTACTTACCTCCCCTTTCAGGATCTTCATCTGCCGGCCCTCTGGCGTCGGTATTTCATCCGCCAGGCTGACGTCCGGCGGTATAACATACCAATTCCGTCTTGCACAACCTACTACACTCTAAAACCCATCAGGAGAGGCCCACTAGAACATTTATGCCTGATCAACTGGAGCACGCAGATGCGGCGGACAGATGGACATCACTTGATGTTTCTAGTGTGCAAACAATGAGTACACATGCAAAGCAGACACAGGAAGACTACATGGCATTTTTCAATGGGCTAGCGTACATCTCTGAATCAGGCCCAGTGTTCATAATACAAGAGTCTCTGCTGCTTTGTTTCCGTCTACCCCGCAGCCTGCTTCCACACACCCCGCAGTGCACCTGGTTGCAGAGGAATGTACTATAACTGCAACACAGAGGAACCAACCTACAGGTAGCAGAATGCCTACTATACCAACTCTATGTTGTGGTGGGAGGGATTGTTGTACAACTATCTTTTTAAATTATATATTATGTGTAATCAGTTATATTTAATCAGTTTGCTGATTACAGCATCAATTTTACCACACAAACACCATACCACAAACTTGAAAATGTGTTTCACCAGTATAAAAAACACGACTAAGTAAACATTTTTGGTATACAATACTGGTGCCAGTGCAGGAAGGTAACATGTATTGAGAATGCAGTGTACAAGTCGCAATGGCAGTGTATGAAACCGCTTGGGGCATCGTGTCTCTTTAATGTTTTGTACCCATAGGAGATACAGGTACCACTAGTTAAAGTCACCTGCTGAAGGCAAATTAACCATTGACAATGTTTTTACATTATAGAAGGTACAATTTTTTATTGGCATAACCCAAAATAACTTTGCTTGTTACCATAAAAGAAAACTCTTATGTGGAATAGACAGAAGACCCACTTCTGCTACAGTATGTAATGCACAATTATTTTGTAGAACAATACTTCATTTGTGAGATGGACTAAGGGAAACATTGTAACAAGTACAGATTCCACATATAAGAATGAATGTATGTGCATTCACACACAACCAATCGGTTTGGGTATGAAAATCCAGGCACTCGGGATGCCTGCTGTCAAAAGACCGACATCTCGATGCTGATAATATACCGACAGGGGAGAGGTAAGTACTCAAACCTTCCCTCCTTAATCCCTAACCCTCCTGTTGTGCACCCTAACCCTTCCTACCCCGCACCCTAACCCTCCTTGTTAGTGCCTAAACCTAACCTCCCCATTAGTGCCTAACCCTAACCCCCCCAGTGGTGCCTAACCCTTAACCCCCCCCGTCCGTAGCCTAACCCTACCCTCTCCGCTACCGTAGCCCAACCCTAAGGGGAGCCTAAACCTAACCCACCCCGCGGCTAAGACCTGAGGGTTCCCGCTGTATATCTAAAACTTGAACTGTTGGGGAGCCTTGAGTACCGTGTTTGGGAACCTCTGGGCTATTGTATGGCCAGCTAAACAGTTGACTCAAACACAACAATCAAACTTTTTATTAACACTTCTGATGTTTCATTAGATAACTACAGCATGGCTAGAGGGATAACTCAACTGCAACAAAGGCCCTGATTCAGAGATGGACGCTAATGCAATTGCAGCTGCCATTTCGCATGGAACGCAGCTGCAATGCTAATGTTTCCAAAGCTTGCCTGACAGTGGCGTCCCTCCCCACACTGACACCTGGTGGTGGGAGGGCTAGAGTGTGCGCGAGTTCTTATCACTTGGGGGTGGTGGTGGTGGGGGATGCCCTGTGTGCAGTGCCGGCTCCCTCACTGTAACAGGAGCCAAGTGCTGCATTTAGTGCTACAGTGCAGCACCTGGCTCCTGTCTCTGAGGGGGGAGTCTGCACCTTCGTGTCACCCCTCCTGCACCTTGTGACGCCACTGTTGCATGAGCATAGGGATGCCCACTGCTGCCTTCTTATATCTGTCCAACGTAAACATCAGTAACATCGACGCAGATTGAGCAGCCAGGCAGTGTCTCTCCTGACACGCAGAGAGCTCTCATGCTGAGAAGGAGATCTCAATAGCTAATTTATGCACGCCCATGAAAAAGAGTTTCAACGGTCAGACACGCCTGCATTTGCCTAAACACCCCCCCATTACCTCCCAGAAGTGCTGACTACCTGTCACTCACTTTGCGATTGAGTCGTCTGTGCAAGCGCAGTTGCAAATCAATCGCTGTGCATGCGCATTGCGGCTCACATGCATGCGCAATGGCAATCGCCCGATCTGCGTATATATCGGCATTGTGCACATCTCTGTATCAGGCCCAGAGTTTGCTTATAACAATGTTCAACATAGTTCCAATTGCTAAAGCCCTTTTTCACCCCCCCCTTACACAAGGTTTGGATATTTTCCAGCCTCTCTTGTCTTCACATTGGTACATTGGTACTCCCATTCCTTCTGTCACTCCCAGACTCACAAGAACCAAGAGCTGCTGTATGCAACACGCCAAGAAGCTCAGACACTCTATAAAAAGCTGACAGACACCACAGAAATCTCTCTGAATACTATGTGAGAGATAAGGCTTGGCTGCTCACAGTGAATATTACATTTGTGAAGATTTAAGATACCAATAATGTTCTGTGTACCAATCAGAAACAACTGCACACCACCTCTAGCTAATCGTAATTCTAAGGGCCTATTCATTAAGCTCCGTTATTTTGCCCCGTTAACGTTAAGTGACATCTGCTGTCACCACTATTTGCAGTGATAACAGGTTAAAGGGGCAATTTAGCATTAAAGTCAAGCCAGGTCAGTGCATGCAAGAGGCTATTGAGGTGATGACTCGCCCCATTAAAAACTCATTCAATGTTTGCTTATTATAGCTGTGAGGATTTGTCTGTATTGGGCATGCACATACTCCAGCCTGTCAGGGAGAAATCTGAATGTCCATCTACAGGGGAAAAAAATTAAATATGTAGCCTATAGCCTACAATGTCTAATGCCATTGAAAGGTGGCACAAAGTAACTTGTCAAAGCTTTGGAACTTGGTATAGTTCTCCTGCTTTCAGTCTTTGCTATATTGTAGAGGAATGATGTTTCCACATGGTTTCAGGGACTGTTAAGCATGATAAATAATATCTGTTTTATGGGCCAGTGCAGACCACTGCTATTCTTACTTTGTATTTTTTAGTACCTCTATTAATGAAAAATCAGTAGTTGAAATAAAATAATGTAATGCATCTATATACTGGGTCGCTAGCTTTGGTGACCACCATTGCAGTTGTTCTCTCTTTCCCCTCCCTTACCTCAATTCTCACCACCCCCTCCTTTCATCATGCCTCTCTCTCTGCCCCTCTCTTATCCCAACTTTCTCCCCACTTGTCTCTCTGTCTCATTTCTGATCCCCTTTGCCTGTCTCTCACCCCCCTCCACTTCCTCTAAATGTATTAGGGTCTTTGGCAGGTTAATTGTTACTAATTATAAAGTTTATTTTGTATTGAAACCCCAGGGCCTCCATGTAGCATTTGGCATAGGGTTGAGCTGTGGGGGAAGGCTGCATCCATCAACATCTGTGAGGAGAGGGAGAGGCGGTATCTCCTTGCAGCATCAGGCATAGAGGTGAGCTGCAAGAGAAGGATGCATCCATATCAGATGTGAGGGAAGGAAAGGACAGGGCCTGCCTGCTGCATCGAGCATTGGGGAGAGCTATGAGGGGAGACTGGATCCAGTGAGAGATGTGAGGGAAAGAAAGGGACAGGGCCTGCCTGCAGCATCGGGCATAGGGGTGAGCTGTGTGTTAGTTAGAATTTGCAGGCTTCCTATGCAGGAGCATGTGTTACTGTAGGTGTCTGACTGAAATGTGAGAGGTGATGGGTTCGAGTTTAAGGTATGACAATTTTGAGAAATGTCAGTTAAATAAAAAAGGTTGTAATTGAAGGTGCACATATGGTCCTGTGCTTGCAGGAACCTTCCTGCCTGGGTATGACTGCTAATAATTGTGTGCTTTAAAATAAAGGATAAAGTAACTGAAGGACAAGGCTGCACAGCAACTGAGCAGTGGTCAGAATCTTGCAGGCAGTGCACATGTTCCCAGATTACCACCTGTCCGGATTATGGACAATTTGGCGGATTTAGGGACTGTCTGGAGTAATCCCAATGGTTGGTAACCCTACTTGCACCCTCCTCGTTGATGAAAGCTTCGGAGATTGGAAAACCAACTAGCTGTGTGGCAGCATGGAACGTCATAAGGTCCTAATTTTACAGCTCAGCTAGAGCATCAGTAGCACCCCAAGTGTCAGCACCCTAGGCAGCAGCGTTAAGATACCAAATACTGGGCCTGATTCAGGTGTGGATGGTGTGGCACAGCCGCAAAGAAGCAGCTGTGCAATACAGTCCAGCAAATATTTAAATGCTGCAGGAGAATGTCTATAGGAAGCAGACACTACCTCACAGCAATTGCGATCCGAGTTCAGCATCCGTAGAACCTGCATTGGATCATCATCGCGTCCGAAAAGGTCCTGTGCATGCACAGACCCCAAACAATCGGATTAGTATGTAAACCGTCGGGTTTATGTACTAATCTGAATCAGGCCCCCTAGCACTAGGCCTGGCTGTGATCAATTTGTTCTGGTCATTACATTGTTTAATCAGGTCATTTTTAATCATGAATTTTCCAAGTCCGGAATAAGGCGAATATTTCACGGAACAGTTGTGATTAATCTGTTCGAAATTAGCATGACTACACCAAACTGATGAAAGCTGATGATTGATTGATTGATTGATTGAATGATTGATTATTGGCTACAGGACATAACTGATCTTTGCCTAAACTCCTAAGGCCCGTATTCAATTTGAGGCGAAAAGTCCGGATCCGCAATACTTTTCGCCATGACGTCATTTTCGCCTGTTTTGCTTTTACTCCGTATTCAATTTGAAAGACTTTCCGCCTAGTCGGAAAGTAAATGCAATGTAATAGGCGAAAAAGTTTCTCCTATGAATAGCAGGCGGAAAGAAGTGCAGAATTGGGGTTTTGGGGTGCAACATTGCGGGAACCCCCATGCAGCCTTCAGACAGTCCCCCAAAGGTAAACTGTGTAAAAAAAAAAAAAAAAAACACTTAAGGAAACCCAAAAAAATTACTTTAAAAAAGGGGGCGAAAAAAAAAAATGTTTGGGTACAAAGTTAAAAACTAGCAAACTTGACTCTGGGGGGTCCCCAAATATGCCCCAGGTGTTTTTTCCATTGCAGGTGTTTGCGGCAGGTGGATTTTTCAAGATTTTTTCAACTTCACTTTAGCAACTTTTAAATATGCTGACCCCCATTTTCAGGTACCCCAAATATGCTGGGAATAAGTTATTTTCTGGAAAAAATACTCCTGAATACTATTCTGCACCATGTATAGAAAAACACTATTTAGCAGCTATTGAGCCCGTTTAAAAACACCAAATACTTTCAGCAAGCCAAATCGGGCGGTACCATAGTAAACCCCCATTTCAGAGCATCTTTTGGGGGGTTTCAGGCTGATTTCCCCAAATCTGACAGTACTTTCCGCCTGTTCAAGTTTTCGCGTACTTTCAAATTGAATACGTGGTAAAGCGGGCACGCGCGCGATACTTTTCCGCCAACAAAACAGGCGAAGTAGGAGAAAAGTCCGGGATGCGAAAAAGTATCGCAGCTCGGTTCAAATTGAATACGGCTCTAAGTGTTTCTAATAATCAGAAAACACACCTTACATCAGCTGAGTAAAAGTTATCTTTGATACTCGTACAATCATCATGTGAATTTTTTACATTTTTATGTAATTCTATAGCACAGAGACTCAAACTCAGCTGTTTGATCTGTATAACATGTCATCAAGAAACTATCCTACAAACATGGGAGTGTCTCAGCTGTCTATAATGGAGGGGGAGGTCATACTTATTCTATGTTACTGTATGTGTAGCACTGTAGTTTATCTATATGTACTACAGATGTATACACTGTTATTCAATCTACAGCAAATAGCCCATCTCGCCGTGACCGGCAAGTGTCTTTCTTGCTTAAATTGTACATATAATTTGCATAATTAAAACAACTGTAAGCGACAAAACTACTTTGCTAGATTACAGTGATCAATGTGATGTGCAACATTGTACATCTGTGTGCGACTGAGGGGCTGATTCAGAGATGGGCCTTGTGTGGATCAGTGCTGTGTCTTCAGTCTTCGATGCAGCTGCTTTATTTCCCCATCAAGTTTAGTTGGGCTTCACCTACAGATACAGTATGTATGGTATTGCACAGCCGAAGTGAGCGGCTGCGCAATACCGTACAATTAATATGCTGCAGGAGGAGTCTGAGGGAAAAAGAAGCCTCTAGCTGGCACCGCAGATCCGAGTGCTGTGTCCAAAGATGCGGCATCAGATAAACATCGTGACCATTGGTTGCAAATTGCAATGTTTGTAGCATCGGCCATCTGAGTAAGTCAAAGCTTACTGAGACTGGCCAGCTTCTGGCGCTTACATGGCTAGGGGATCTGTGTCCCCCAATGCGACACGCCCCCATTTCCTTGAACGCAGGCTGGGGTTCATCTTAAGTTGGGTTCACACTATACAATGTATCATATGATTTATCGTCCTGACGCAGATTGAAACGCTACAGTATATCATACACATCGTCTAGTGAGTACTCTCGATCCGTAGTTCCCGATGGTCGTTCATCGCTTTGTCCCATCTGCTGTCCTGCACGTCAGATGGGATGATGCGATGAATGACGTGGTGCAGTTGCATGCAGCATGTAACGATACAATTATACAGTGTGTACCGCGTGTGCAATATATATAGTTACATAGCATTGCCGCGTCACTGAGTTTCACCAGCGTATATTGTGTTCCCAGTTTTAGGGTTACTCAGTTCCAATATCATCCCATTACATGAATTGTACTCACTTTTTAATTAAAGGTATTTAACACATATATTTTAACACAATTGGACACAATGCTTAATAAATTTATGTAAACATAATAATGCTTAGGATATATTTTGCTGCCATGTCTTAGCTGATCTCCTGTCCTTTTTGAACTGTCACAGTGCGTCGGCCACCGGCTGTCACTTACTGGGTCCGGCAGCAGTGGAGTCCCAGGCTGCAGGTCAGTGGCCGGTTTGTCCCCGACGTCCGCTGCCGATGTGTGTGGCTTTCCAATGTCGCGTTGCGCGGGACACCGGCTGTCACTTGCCGGGGCCGGTGGTGATGGTGTCCCAGGCGGCAGGCAGTGGGCGCTGGGTCCCCGGCGCCCGCTGCTGAGGTGTGCGGCTCCCCCTGCTGTGCGGCTGTCAAGCTGCAGGCGGCCGCAGCTCTCCTAGGAGCGCGCGTGTCGACCTGCAGGAAATTTAAAGGGCCATGTACACCTATTGGTGACGTCACAAGTAGGCACCAGATTCAGGCCTGCCTATTTAAGGAAGTCCCTTGGAGCACTCCTTTACCTTATTCCAGCGTTCTATTATATAGTATCCTGTTCCTGACCTTGGCTTGTTTTCGTCTGATTCTCCTGGTACTGCGTTGACAATCTGGTTTGGCCTTGGCTATCCTCTGAGACCTGTATTCGTCTGCCCCCTGGTACCGTCTTGACTGTTTGGTTCTGACCTTGCTGACTACGCTGAAAGTCTTCCCCGCTCCATCCAGAGTTCACCAGCACCTGTATAGGTGAACCTATTCTGATGACTGCGACCTGTGTGTCCGACGCAGCCAAGTCCAAATCTTCTTGTGAGGGTTCCCTGGTGAAAACCTCCGGCACATTAGACTCAGCGCCTCAGAAATAGGTCTCACCAATCCATAAATATGGGTTGCATCCAATATCTACCCGAGAGTTGCGACATGAACTTTCTGTGAACGGATCACCATCTATAAATAGTATACTTGTTCAGAAATTCATCCTGCTAATTAAATGAACTGTGTGAGCAAACAAATTGATTCATATGAAAATGTATTAACCGTAGAACCAGTGTTGGAATGGAGCATGAATGGCCCACCAGGGAAATGCAATGGCAGGGGTTCACTAAAGGGGCATTACCAGCCATTGGGTCAGTGTGGTCATCAAATGGAGGGGTGTGGCTAGTGTCAAAATATTTCATGAAGCAGCTAGTAAATTACCAATGAGATTGCCAAAATTATATCCTGGTAATGTTATTAGAAAGTATAATTTGTAAATACAGTGCTCCCGACACCACAAATGTGTTGAACACACTGTAGTGCCTCCAATTCACATGAAGCTACTTTGTAGTGCTCTCAGGGCCTGATTTAGAGCCGCTCGCAAAAAGCGAGCGCTCGCTCTGAATCAGGACGGCCGCTGTTTTTAAAAAATCTGGCCTCCAGGCTGCTCGCCTAGCTGTGGGTGACCCACAGCTTTTACGAGTGGCCAGGTGATGGTCGCGATGGTCGCGACCATCGGGCTTGCGACGAGACCCTTCTGCAAGCCCCAATGAGCCTTCAGCTCTAATAGAGCCGGAAGCTCACCACTAACATCACTCATGATGTCAGTGGGGCCGCCCCCAAACGGCAGGCGTTCCTCCAGGAACGCCTCCGCTTGTCCAGCCAACCCCCCTGCCCGCCTCCAAAACGGGGCGGCTGTCAACATCGACAGTCGCCCCTTTTGGATGCGAGTGCCGGAGCGAGTGATTTCTCGCTCGTTCCGGGGCTCGCGCATGCGTGGTGCACGCCGCGCATGCGCACTGCCCAGCCATCGACCCACTTGTGAGCGTATAGCGCTTGCGAGCGGGTCTGAATCAGGCCCTCAGTTCACAATGCTATTTTGTAGGGGTCCCCTTTACACATTATTCCACATAGTGTCCCCAGTTAATTTTCGGCCATATAGTGCCTCAGTTCACATTATGTCACACTGTGCCTCCAGTTTACAATAGCGGCACACAGTGCTACAGTATTGATTAGTGCCAGAAAGTGCCCCCAGTTCATATTAATACCACATTGCCCTTAATTCACATTACTCCACACTGTAGTGTCACCAGTTCACATTATTCCACACTCTAGTGCCCCCGGTGCATATAATGCATCTCCACTGCTACACACTTCCCTTTGTGTGGCTGGCTCCTGCTGAGTCAGCTGATTAGGTCTCAAATATTGCAACCTGCAGGCTGCAGCAGATCTCTGAAGGAGCATCTGCTACACTGCGGCAATAACACTTGTGCCACCCAAGAACCTTCTTGTATCCTCCAACCCACGCTGACAATGTTGCCTATCTCTGCATCATTTGTTGCCGCCTGCATTCCTCCTCTCACAATGTTAGTACCATGCCATTCAGAGGCTGGTGTCGCTATGTGTGCCTTATATATGGTGGCCCCTGGGTGACTACCCCACCAGTTATCCACACTGTCTGAGAGGCTGGGTACCATCAGTCCTTGGTAGAGGGCAGGGCTGGATTAAGGGATTGGTTGCCTGGGGCAGTTAAGACAGAGAGGCTCATATTGTCCAGGATCACAGAGACATGCACAGAGTCACATAGACATGCACAGAGTCACACAGACATGCACAGAATCACATAGACTGTAATAGCAAGGTGAGATCCAGGTGATAATTAGTCCAATAGGGAAAACAGTGTCAAGGCATACATGCCCAATCCGTAATTACGAGGAAGGGGCTTCCTGGTCTCCTGAAAGAGTTGGCCAGTCTCCCGGTGCCACCTACTTTCAGACTGAACTGGATGGCTGGGAGGTTGGATCACATGATTCTCTTTGAATTGCGGAATCCTAACCGCACCCCACCCCCGCTATAAAATACAGTGATTCGTGGCTTTAAACAGCAAGGGGAGGGTTTACAAGAATGTTTCCTTCCAGTATTTTACAGGAAGGAAAATACAGTATTACTGGTGTTTCCTGCATAAAACAGACACAGGGCCTGCTTCAGACCCACTCGTGAGCGCACAGAGCTCGCAAGCGGGTCGATGGTCCCCCACTGCGCATGCGCACGCCGGAGCTGGCTCCGGCGTGCGCATGCGCGAGACCCGGCCAGCGACGGGCGCTCCGTCGCTACGAGTCTCGCACCAAAACTGGGCGGCTGTCGATTTTGATTGACAGCTCGCCCCGTTTTGGAGGCGGGCAGGAGGGGTGGCTGGCCAAACGAAGGCGTTCCCGAAGGAATGCCTGCCGTTTGGGAGCGGCCTTAGTAGTGAGCTTCCGGCTCCATTAGAGCCGGAAGCTCAAAAGGGTCTCGTGGCAAGCCCGATGGCCGTGACCGTCGCGACCATCACCTGGCCGCTCGCAAAAGCTGTGGGTGGTCACCCACAGCTTAGCGAGCGGCCAGGAGGCCGACACCAAAGAAAAATAATTCCGCCCTGATTCAGAGCGAGTGCTCTGAAAGAGCGTCCGGCTCTGGATCAGGCCCACAGCGCCCCTAATGTCCGAGTTTGTGACAAAGGTATCAGCCTATAAAATTGCATGTTAATATATGTTTTACCAGTTTCTAACTGATTAAAAATAATGTTGTAAATATATTTAATCATTAAAGGTAATGAAATGAA
The DNA here is from genome assembly GCA_031769625.1 of Taudactylus pleione. NCBI lineage: Eukaryota > Metazoa > Chordata > Amphibia > Anura > Myobatrachidae > Taudactylus > Taudactylus pleione. Next base: position 3,599,434 of record JAUIMM010000129.1, read on the forward strand.
CATCTTAAAAAAAATGCTAAGAATGCATATGTGGACAATAAGTTTAGTGTCCATTTATATTTTGTTTCTTAAATTATATGTGAAAAATATTATATGTAGGGCTCAACCAAATTCGGTACGTGTTTTCGAATGCGAGTTTGTTTCATGAAACTCACATACATTGCCCGACTGCTAGATCCAATTAGAAATGGCAATTCTGAGATATCAGGACAATATAGAAGGCTGTTAGTGGCCTATGGGAGGTTATTAAAAGAGATTTTTAAAAGATGTCAAATGGATGATTTTTGCACTTTTTATTAATGGTTGAAAAATTATAGCAAGCAAGTGTTTCTCATCAAATTAAATCTTTCCAGCAATATGGAGTGCAGAAAAATGTCTTTATAGTAGTTTTTCAGTGTTTTGATATGTTTGTAAATAGAGTAAACACTTTTACCTCTCACCTGCATGTTCAAATACCCCTCTCCCATCAACACACCTCCACATACCTGTCCCACATAATTTACACCGCCAAATACCTGTCCCACCAAATTTACACCTCCACATACCTGTCCCATATCATTTACACCTCCACATACCTGTCCCACATCATTTACACCGCCACATACCTGTCCCACATCATTTACACCTCCACATACCTGTCCCACATCATTTACACCTCTACATACCTGTCTCACATCATTTACACCTCCACATACCTGTCCCACATCATTTACACCTCCACATACCTGTCCCACATCATTTACACCTCCACATACTGTAACTGTCCCACATCATTTTCACCTCCACATACCTGTCCCACATCATTTACACCTCCACATACCTGCCCCACATCATTTACACCTCCATATACCTGTCCCACATCATTTACACCTCCACATACCTGTCCCATATCATTTATACATCCACATACTTGTCCCATATAATTTACACCTCCACATACCTGTCCCACATCATTTACACCTCCACATACCTGTCCCACATCATTTACACCTCCACATACCTGTTCCACATCATTTACACTTCCATATATCTGTCCCACATCATTTACACCTCCACATACCTGTCCCAAATCATTGACACCTCCACATACCTGTCGTCCCACATCATTGACACCTCCACATACCTGATGTCCCACATCAATTACACCTCCACATACCTGTCCCACATCATATACACCTCCACATACCTGTTCCACATCATTTACATCTCCACATACCTGTCCCACATCATTTACACCTCCACATACCTATCCCACATCATTTACACCTCCACATACCTATCCCACATCATTTACACCTCCACATACCTGTCCCACATCATTTACACCACCACATACCTGTCCCACATCATTTACACCTCCATATATCTGTGTCACAGTGCGCCGGACACCGGCTACCACTTACCGGGTCCGGCAGCACTGGAGTCTTCGGCGGGCAGCGGGCGTGGAGTCCCCGGCCCCTGCTGCCACGACGCACCGCTCCTGGTCCCCCGCATGCCTGTTATCCTGCTCTTGACCTTGGCTTTTTTGTGATCAGAATTTGTCTGACCCCTTGTACTGCTCCTGATATCTGGTTCTGACCTTGGCTGCTCCCTGTGACCCTTTTAGGTCTGCTCCCTGGTACCGTCTCATCTGTTTGGTTCTGACCCGGCCTGTCGACTACGTTTATTCTTCTGCACCTCATCCAGTGTCCATCAGCACCTGTATAGGGGAACCTAACCTGAGGGCCGCGACCTGTGTGTCGGACGCAGCCAAGTCCATACCTTCTTGAGAGGGTCCCTGGTGAATACCGCTGGCACATTAGACTCTGCGCCTCAGGCATAGGTCTAGCCAATTCCCTAAATACGGGCCGCATCCACAATCCATCCGAGAGTTGTGACAATCTGTCTCACATCATTTACACCTCCACATACCTGTCCCACATCATTTACACCTCCACATACCTGTCCCATATCATTTACACCTCCACATACCTGTCCCACATAAATTACACCTCCATATACCTGTCCCACATCATTTACACCCCCACATACCTTGTCCCATGTAATTTACAACTCTACATACCTTTCCCCATCATTTACTCTTTCAAATACCGGGTCCTACATCATTTATACCTCCTCATATCTCTCCCATATCATTTACACCTCTACCTATATGTCCCACATCATTTACATCTCCACATACCTGTCCCACATCATTTACACCTCTACATACCCGGCCCACATTATTTACACCTCCACATGCCTGTCCCCCATCATGTAAACTTCCATATACCTGTCCCACATCATTTACACCTCTACATACCTGTCCCACATTATTTAGACTGCTACCTGTCCCACATCATTTAACCCATGTTTGAGCTATTTATAGAAATTCCCCATAGAACTGACCTACAGTGGTGCTTGAAAGTTTGTGAACCCTTCAGAATTTTCTATATTTCTGCTGAAATTTGGCCTAAAACTACCTCAGATTTTCACAAGTCCTCAAAGTAAATAAAGAGAACCAAATCAAACAAATGAGACAAAAAAATAGACATGTTCATATTTTTTTTGAGGAAAATGATCCAATATCACATATCTGTGAGCGCTAAAAGTATGTGAAAGTATGTGGACAACCTGTTTGTGGAAGTGTATCATTCCACGAACAAAGGAGATTTCTGAGGACCTCAGAAGAAGAGTTGTTGATGCTCATCAGGCTGGAAAATGTTACAAAACCATCTCTAAAGAGTTTGGAATCCACCAATCAGCAGTTAGACAGATTGTGTACAAATGGAGGAAATTGCAGACCATTATTACCCTCCCCAGGAGTGGTCAACCAACAAAGATCACACCAAGAGCAAGGCATCTAATAGTTTGCAAAGTCATAAAGGAATCCAATGTAACCTCTAAGCAACTAAAGGCCTTTCTCACATTAGCTAATGTTAATGTTCATGAGTCCACCATCAGGAGGATACTGAACAACAATGGTGTGCATGGCAGGATTGAAGGAGAAAGCCGCTGCTCTCCAAAAACAACATTGCTGCCCGTCTACAGTTTGCTAAAGATCACCTGGACAAGCCAGAAGACTATTGGAACAATGTTTTGTGGACATATGGGTCCAAAATAGAGCTTTTTGGTTTAAATGAGAAGCGTTATATTTGGAGAAAGGACAACACTGCATTCCAGCATAAAAACCTCATACCATATGTGAAACACGGTGGTGGTGGTATCACAGTTCTGCCTGTTTTGCTGCATCTGGCCTAGGATGATGAATTTTGAATTATACCAAAATATTTTAAAGGAAAATGTCAGGACATCTGTCAATGAGCTGCATCTCATGCAGCAAGACAACGACCCAAAGCACACAAGTCATTCAACCAAAGAATGGTTAAAGAAGAATAAATTTAACGTTTTGGAATGGCCAAGTCAAAGTCCTGACCTTAATCCAATCGAAATGTTGTGGAAGGACCTGAAGCGAGCAGTTCATGGGAGGAAACCCACCAAAATAACAGAGTTGAAGCTGTTTTGTACGGAGGAATGGGGTAAAATTCCTCCAAGCTGATGTTCAGGACTAATCAACAATTACCGGAAACATTTAGAAGCAGTTATTGCTGCACAAGGGGGTCATACCAGATACTGAAAGCAAAGGTTCTCATACTTTTGACACTCACAGATATGTGATATTGGATCATTTTCCTCAGAAAAAAAAGAAGCACGTCTAATTTTTTTGCCTCAGTTGTTTGATTTTTGGTTCTCTTTATCTACTTTGAGGACTTGTCAAAATTTGAGGTAGTTTTAGGGCAAATTTCAGCAGAAATAATATAGAAAATTCTGAAGGGTTCACAAACTTTCAAGCACCACTGTATCTTTATTGGCCAAATTATGCTATTTAAACCCCTCCAAGTGCATTATTATTCAATAGGAGGGGCGCATCAGAGGTTCTGCAGTATGTCCCAACATTTTACCTTAAAAGAAAGATTTTCCCTACTTTTTCACCTTCTCAGGGGGCTGCGTACATAAAAAAGCGAATTAGAAAAAGCAATGTGAGTTTGCAGTTAGATTGCAAATGTAATTCGCAGTGCGAGTTCACCGTGAGAGCAGCTCGCAGGACCCAACTTGGACCCAATTCATTTTATTCTTGTATATTTTTGTTAAAGCTTGTTTTTATAGGACATTTATGTCTTTTAAAGATAAAGGCATCTAAACATGTTTTCTAATAGCGATTGTATTTATTGCAAATGTTTTGCTTTGCAAATGATGGGTGTACAAATAATGCAAATAAATGGGCTGCTAGGTGAAGAATGACTGACAACCACTGCATTACATCATACATAAACAGTAAAGTCCTGGGACAAGTCATCTCATTATCCACATAGACAATGTTACCAATCACTATAGACCAGGCTACTGTCTAATTCAGGGGGGAGCACGATCTTATGATTTCACGTTACTCTGCCCACATAAACTTATTCTCAGTAATCATAACGGGAACCTGGTGTAACTGACACCCACACGCTGTCGCTGCTGCCTTGTGGACCATGTATTGATCTCTTGCCGGCGTGTTGTGGGCGCCCCCCGCCAGGCTGTGATGGTGTGATCGGGTGACGTCACCTTTCAGCTGTTGTGGCCGGGGAGAGACTACTGGGGTTTGAGCTAGTTTGAACGTGGTCAGTCACATCGCTGTATGGGGGAGATGGAGCCTGTAGCGCTGGATTGGGACCCTCAGATAGGGAGTTATCATTAGTTTAGTTATATCCAGCCGCCTCCCGTCGGGAAGTGCTGCTTTGTATTGGAAGCTCTCTAATAAGGGAGACTGAGCCTTCAATATTGTAGAGTTGCAGTTCCAAGCCGCCGCTCCCCACCCCCTTCCCTCTCTCCGATCCCTGGCCCCCGGAGGAAGTGACAACTTGCTGCATGCAGAGCATCTTCCACCGACCTGCAGCGATCTGGTAAAGGAGTATGCTATGTACTATAATCCTAATGACCTCTTCCCTCATGTGCTTCTCCTTACACTTTCTTCTACTCCTTATTCCTCACAAGGGCACCTAACAAGTCTCTGCCAACTGCCTGCTGCTTATTGTGAGTGTTTTAATCACTATTGCAGCAATGTATATAATGTCCTTCACTGTACTGTAAGTTACTTTTTTTTATTGTTTTTTTGTTCACTTATTAGTTTTATGTACTACGTAAGGCGCTGCGGAACACTTGTGGCGCCATATAAATAAAGGATGATGATAATAATGATGTGTAAGGTGACCCCTGGGCTGCAGAGGTGACTGGCTATGGTGCTGCTGCAATGGTCCTTCCTTGAGGAGCTGAGTTTGTCATGTTTGTGTCATTTAGTGACTGTTATTCACCAGGGTAAGGATTCTGTTCTATAGTTTTAGTAAAAGATTGAGCTAGTGCTATTATGATATTGTCATAATTCACTCGCTGTTATCCATTTTGATCTGTGTCATATATAACTTTATTTTCTTGTGTCGCAGAAAAATAAACTGGTTTATGTAATGTGAACGAAAGCTGATTGTGGTATTGTAACCAAGAGATTTGCTAAAAAGAAATATGTTTATTTTAAATATTGTTTTTGTATTTACTTTTATGCTATTTTTATTTAGTAACACTACTACAGTCCCTGACACTCTGTTTATTAGTAAAATACAAATCTCTAAAATAACATTTGCAGTAGAAAAGCCCTGGAGCTTTCTGCATATCCCATGTTCTAGTAGTATCCAAATACAAGCATAACATTGATGTAGCCTTTTAGATTACTTTTTCAGGTCTGTCCTCCAGATAATCCAACATGTTTGGAGAGTTTCAGTGTGAAAACCTAAGGAACAATTTCTGGCCAGTCAGTTTGCATCTCTGATTAAGGATATCCTGAAAACATGGCGTGTTGGGAGACTTGAGAGAGCTGTGAAACTCTGCTTTGTAATCTATTGCACCACCCTCTCTCATTAGCCTATGTGATATTTGCATATTTTTGCTTTACAAATGTTAAAGGATGTTTTGGTATTTGCTCATATGTATACACTTTGCATCAAGCAAATGAGTTAGAGTCTGATCAGCAGCCTTGTTGTAAGAAATGACCATGATGGTAGGCAGGGAGGGCATTCTTCTCTTTGGTGAACTCTCACAACATTATCTGGTGTGTTACCTGTCTCTTGCAGTGCTATACACAGCTCCCTGCATAGCATGAGTCTCCAGAGACTTGTACTACTGCTTAAAATCTGTAGGAAAACCATTCTATGACCAGTACGTACTTTAAATATTACACTTGTTGCAGGTTCAGCCTTTATATACGTTTGGCACTGTCATTTTAAAAGCTTCAGGACTTAAGATTACTCTACAATTTGGTGATTAAAGCTTGAAGGTGCTACAGCAGCTCACGTCATTTGCATGTTGCTTTGTCTAATGATTGATGGTCTGGCCAAAAGCTGTATTCTGTTTCCTGAACTATGGCCCTCATTCAGAGCCGCTCGTTAGCGGCAGTACGCTCGTTCCGAGCGATGTTTGCACATCTGCGCATGCGTACGGTTTTTAGTACGCATGCGCGAACCAGTCAGTGCGGCCAAAAATCGTTGGTACGCAATATAGCGAGTGCCTGCTATTTTGAGTGACAGAATGAGGCGTATGTGGGTGGTAACAGGGGAAGGTGCTTGAAAATGGGGAGTGGAGATCCGAACGCAGGCGTGCTTAAAGGTCAAAACGGGCGTTTTATGGGTGTGTATATTTAAAACAGCAGCGTCATTGTTCACGTCACTGGGTTATTTTATAGCCAGAACTGCTCGCAAATTTGTGGTAGCAAACACCAACCACAAGAATAGCGAGCAGTTCATACGCTGGTCGATGTACTCGATTAATCTAATAAATAGCGGACATGACGTAGGATGCGAGCGGCCAGGGGGCGTTTTTAACAAATAAACGAGCGTATGTTTTGCTCGCTCGTTCAGACTTAGAGGTGTGAACAGACTACAATGTGCGTACGGATCAATTCGTTTAAAAACAAGGGGTGGCTATTCAAATGATCCGTACGCACATTGTAGTCTGTTCACACCTCTAAGTCTGAACGAGCGAGCAAAACATACGCTCGTTTATTTGTTAAAAACGCCCCCTGGCCGCTCGCATCCTACGTCATGTCCGCTATTTATTAGATTAATCGAGTACATCGACCAGCGTATGAACTGCTCGCTATTCTTGTGGTTGGTGTTTGCTACCACAAATTTGCGAGCAGTTCTGGCTATAAAATAACCCAGTGACGTGAACAATGACGCTGCTGTTTTAAATATACACACCCATAAAACGCCCGTTTTGACCTTTAAGCACGCCTGCGTTCGGATCTCCACTCCCCATTTTCAAGCACCTTCCCCTGTTACCACCCACATACGCCTCATTCTGTCATTCAAAATAGCAGGCACTCGCTATATTGCGTACCAACGGTTTTTGGCCGCACTGACTGGTTCGCGCATGCGTACTAAAAACCGTACGCATGCGCAGATGTGCAAACATCGCTCGGAACGAGCGTACTGCCGCTAACGAGCGGCTCTGAATGAGGGCCTATGTCTTGTATTTAGCACTGCATTACTTATAATCTGTGACTGGATGTATGAGTCTGTACCATTAATAGTGTGGAGAGATTGGGCAGCTCAAGTGATTCTCTAAGCATGATTCCGAAGTGGACGCAGTGGAGCGATGTCGGATGCTAGAGGGTGATGTTTTCAGTCTGCGTCCATGTCGCACTGTGAATGCGTCCTGATGGTTATCGCCAGGGGCTGCTCAGAGAATTTGGATGCAGAGAGAGGCAATTTCAGCAGGCCTCCCTGGGTGGTGACTAGCCAGATGGGGGCATGATGCGGGCAGTGACTGCATCTTCTTCTGCAGTTGCACTGATCTCTGCAGCCATGTTCAGATGGACATTCTGCACCTCCATAGGGCTGGTGCAATATACAATGATGCGTCTTTTTTTACGCACAGGGGCGAATTAGCAAAGCTCCTGCTGGGCGTCAAAGTAAGAAGCCCATCGGCATAGGGTTGCGGAAACAGAAGCAGTTGCATCGGGCCCGCTGTATGCTATAGTGTTGGACTAAAGAAAATCTTTTCAGGGTAACATGGCTAGCAGGGTTTTAATACAAAGTTCTGTTGCACAGCGTCACTTATACCCCTTTTCCACTGCCAGCAATGACCCGGGTTTTTGCACGTGAGCGCGCAGCAACCCGGGTTATTGTGCTGTGTGAAAGGGCAGGGTTGAAATAAGCCGGGTTGAGTGACCTGACATTTCAACTGGGGTCACGAGCAGGTTTGAACGGGGGTTCAAACCGGCTCGTGAAGCAGTGTGAACAGGTAACCTGGGGCGATGTGACCCGGGTCCCGTTCTCTGCACAGGAAGAGTCGGCGCTTGGAGATGAAAACATCTCCAAGCGCCGGCTCATCATGTGACGCCAATGGTGTCATCGATCCAGTGCCTGGTTGGGCCGCCTGTCTGACAGGGGTCTCAGCTGGGTCGCTCCCGGGATGGGCGCGTGAACATCATCCCAGGTGTGACCTGGCAAACTAGTGGAAAAATGAGTATCAATTTTGTGTATTGCGTTTCCTAACAAATGTATACAAGAAAACAATATGTACTTGGATGTTAAGGCAATGGTAGGCAACTTGATACATTTCAATGGCCGTAGTTTGGCCATATAACCTTTTTAAAATGCCAAACAATAGGATTGGTCTCAGTAATACATTTAAAAGTATACATTTAATCAAACAAAGATACCTTCTAGGTAATAACACAACAGCAGGCATTTTAATGTAAGATAAACGTTACCAGCTATAGCAAACAAATTTGACAAGTCAATGTCAGCTCTGTGTGACCAGATTTTCCACCAACTTTTGAAAGTTAGGCGCAATACTGGAACCGGTACAGCACGGTTCTTCATCCGTCAACCTTTTGCTCTAGTTGTTAGTTTTTTTTTTTTTCTCTTCATGTGTAAGATTAAGGAAAAATAGGCAACTTTGTAGCACACTGGTGCCTAACGGAGCCTGCCTAAATATTCCTCCCTTAAATAAGCAGGAATTGGATAGGATGGTGATAATGTAGTCCAGATCAGGAGTCCCCCAGAGAGAGGTTAGGGTTAGGGGGGGCTGTAAGCACCTTTGCTATGGGTCCCCCAAAGAGCTTGTTACGCCCCTGATACCGCAGGTAGGTGCACAGCATGGCATAGCCTGGATGGAATCCGTATGTTTGACCACCGGACGTGAGCCCGGTGTTCAAATCCCGACGCCGGCAGCCTGATGGAGGAGATCTTGACAGCGGAGGTAAGTTTACTATTCCTAACCCTATCCCAACCCAACCTTAGGGTCACCTAACCCCCCCTCCCCCCAATCCCCGGCTACATAGATACTTACCCTCGGCGTAGGATGATCGGTCCAGCGTCCTGTCAGAGTTTCGGCGTCAGGATTAACATGGGCGTCAGAGTTTCAACGCCTCTGTTAGATCCCTTGCAGGGATTACACTGTCGGTATTGAGACCGGCGGCCATGCGTCTGGATCAGCCATTATTCATACAGCCAGACTGCCCCACATGCTTTTGGGAACTTTTAAAGGCATCCCAATCAATTTCCAGTCAACAAAATGGTGTTTCAAAGCTCAAATAGATTCACTTTATTCTATTCATTTGAGCATTTGAAGTTCGATTTCCGTTTGATTTGCAAATCGAATGTTTGTAAATGAAGGGATCCTGTATTTTACAATGGAATACATCGATGTTTTGCCTATATTTAATTTTGAGTGAAATTCAGTTTTCTGTTCGATTTTGGCTTTAGTAAATGTCCAATATAAAAATCTAATGGGAATCTAACCAAATTCGAATGGCAAATTGAACAGAGGCCCTGATTCAGAGCCAGACACTCTGACAGAGCGCTCACTCTGAATCAGGGCCGGGCTATTTTATTTTATTTTTTTTAGAGCGGCCTCCTGGCCGCTCGCATAGCTGTGGGTAACCACCCCCAAAGCTATAGCGAGCGGCCAGGAAGATGGTCATGATGGTCAAGACCATCGGGCTTGCGACGAGACCCTTGTGGTAGGGTCTCGTTGCCGCAAGCCCCAGAGAGATTTTGGCTCTAACAGAGCCGAAATCTCTCCCACTGACATCACTCGTGATATCAGTGGGGCCGCCCCCAAACGGAGGCGTTCACATGGAACGCCTCCATTTGGGCAGCCACTCCCCTGGCCCGCCCACCAAAGGGGGCGTGTTGGCACTCAACATCGACAGCACGCCCCCTTTGGTACGAGACCCGGCGCGACGGATTGCCCATCGCTATCTGGGTCTCGCGCATGCGCATGACGGAGCCGGTTCCATTGTGCGCACTGGCCCACCATTGACCCGGTTGCGAGTGCACAGCGCTTGCGACCCGGTCAGAATCAGGCTCAGAATCCCAAATTGATCTTTAGTGTGTTTTAAAAAAAAAAAAAAGTGTGTGTGTATATATATATAATGTGTGTGTGTGTGTGTGTGTGTGTGTTCCATATCGAGTGGCACTACACACCAAAAAAGGCCCTGGTGCCCTCCGTCAGAGACCAACTCGAGAAGGTCCCAATATATCATCCACACCGGTGGCACTCGGGTACATAAAGGCGTCTCAACACAGGGGTATATACTCTCTCTCTTCAACCCCAAACAGAATCTACTGCTCACCAACGCCATCTCTGGTGACACTGCCACTACATACATACATACATGTTTCTAATTCAGCAGCATCTATAGGATCAGGCACTTTCTCACACTGGATGCCACCAAGAGACACATCCAGATATTCCTCCTTTCCCATGGCCCTATTTCCTCTTGTTCTCCCCTTAGCACTAACCATACTACCTGTGCTCCTTGTCTTTTGTCTCCAAATCCTGCAATGCCACTCTGATACTGTGTGTGAAGGGTCTTCTAATGGGCAGTAACTGTCTGACCCTGCTTAGCCCATTATCATGGTGAAGCAAGTCCAGACACCAGCTTCATGTATTAAAAAAAACTTTTGCCGAAGAGGGAGAGTGTTAATTCTCCTCCTCTATGGCGAATTGCACTCTCTCTCCATCGGCATCTAACCGGCGCCTGCAGTGAATCTGCACATGCGCTGTCAAAAATTCTCAGCGGCCCTCGTGGTTTAGAAAAAAAAAACAAAAATATATATATATATATATATATATATATATATATATATTATATACACACACACTTGCTGTCGGGACAGACAGGGGACAGTGCTTTGTGGTGCGGCAACAACAGCTGCCGAAATCGATGGCTGCAGTTTTTGGAATGGTCAGTGTCACTGACTGTTTATACATTAGGATAGCGGCGCCAATAGTGACGGATGCATAGTGGGGCTTGGCCTCGTGGGTAGGGGACGTAGCCCCGCGGCTCGAACACCCGTTTTAGTCACTCTGGGAAATACAAAATGATGTTGGATAACAGGGAGGTCTTGTCTCTTTTCCCTGCAATGGGTAACACAATTTCTCATGTCACCCTGATCCAGAGGCATCCTAAGAGTAATGTGGAATCTTGTCCCACCTGGCACAAAATGTGCTTCCCATATCAAATTGGTTATTTGTTGGCCAAATAATTATTGACTGATGCCAGACTTGGTTTTGTCCTCCCTCTGATCCCTATGTAAGCGTGGGAATGGCAGCAGCTGGTGAGGAGGTTTGGCATGTGGTAGTGAGTGGTCACATTACTCCTTCCTATATGAGTTCCTGCCCTGTCTGTTCCTTGCATTACTGACAAATAGCTGTCATACTTTCTTCCTTTTATTTATTTCTCTCTTCTTTTTTGCCTCTTAAGCTGTTGGCACTTACAAGTAAACTGTCTTTGTCTATACATGTATTTTTCTCTGTTCCGTGTCTATCATTCTGCTCTGCCATTCATCCACCTTCAATCTCTTTCCAGGTACTATTCATTCTTTGTTTGCTGTGCCCACATTTAGTTTAGCATATGTTTCCCTCTGGCTTCTTACAGTTCCTATTTTAACCTCCCATGAATGCTTTCTATCTGCTGTATCGTGTTACGTTGGTGCCTCTATAAGCCTTCATGATCAATGGTGCTGGGAAAAACACACGCCTAAATATTGTCTAGCATTAGGACTTCCAAGAATCCATACCACCCATTGACGTGTTACCTGCTTTCATTGGTCCATGTAAATAGACCTCAAACATTTCATGGATAGCCATAGTCCTCAGTGTTCGTCCTCAGTGCTTTAGTTGTAGATGAACATGCATAGTGGTGTAGAAACACTTCTGCATACCCGTAACCGTGCGTGCACCCTTAGGAGAAATGTTAGATACATATGTTACAAGCTACAACTGTTTTCCTTTTGCTATCTGTCAGAAAATATGGTAGGGCTGAAGTGAGCGTGCAATTTAGAACTTTAAAAGTCCAAGTGTCTGTCAGTAGCAAAATATATTAATAAAATAACCTGACTTGTTGCTTTTACTGAACTAAGGGCCCTATTTATCAAGCCACAATTATGCCGAAATGACTGTGGGCCTGATTCAGAGTTGTACGCTAACCCCATGGTTTGCATACAACTCCGATGGCAGGCGATCACTGCATGTGCAAATCAGTGGCTGTGAGATCGCGCTCAGTGCTGCCTAACCCGCAGCATGATCGATTGTTGTGGCCGTTTTTGGGGACGGGGAAGGGGCGCCGATGGCAGTGTCCCATGCAAGTGATCCGATAGCTGCGATACATCTCGTATTCCCTCTGCAAGTAGCCATTTTGGGGGGGATGTAGTTGGCATCCCGGCATGCGGGATGCCGACTGTCTGTCAGAAGACCGGTGCCGAAATCCTGTCAGGTCAGGATCCCAGCACCAGTATCCTGACCGCCGACACCCCGAAGGTAAGTATCTGCGAGGTTAGGCATTAGGGGGGAGGATTAGGTTTAGGCACTATGGGGGAGGTTAGGTTTAGGCAAAGGGTAGGGGTTAGATAAATACTTCTGGCTGTCTGGATGCCGCTGTCTGTATTCTGACCAGTTGCATCCCGACAGCTGGGATTTCATACCCAACTCATTTGGGGGCTTATGCTTTTATAGTTATCCCTTAAACTTACAAGGAACTTTGGTATCACTGAGACATGGGGTCCTTGGCTTTAACTCTTAGCAAATTCATAGGCTCCATATTGGCTGAATCCAAGAAAAAGGCTGCCTCTGTTGTGCGTGACAAATCAGGTTTATTTTCTTATTAAAATCTATAGCCCAAAATACTTATTTTCCCATAATTTAACTCACAGTAAACAGATGTAATATGTTAATATATTGGTTTTACCATATTTGGCTTTTAATTTCAAAATGATGGGAAGATGTGTGTGTGTCCTGCATATTAATTTCTGTCACGCTTCCAGTGAATGATGAGAGAAGGGCTTGTTAGTATCGCAGCTAAATGGAGTTGAATGTTAATTCCCCTTTATTTACTGTCTTACTTGCTTTGCAATTTATTTGGCTTCAATAGTTTTCTTTTTTGAAGGGTGGAAGGAGGGTTTTTCCAGCTCTAGTCTCATAAAGAGTGATTAACATCTCAATGTGAATAGCCCTGGTTGCTGCAGCAATTGTAAACTAACAGCCGGTCTATTTTATAGAAGAAGCATATGAGACGATCTAACATATAAGAAAATAGCAGCTTGTGCACAAAATCCGTTGGGGAGAACAGATGCTACCATTGGCTGGTTCCAGTTTGAAAGATGCGGGTGTTCAAAATCCAGACCATGAGCAGCTGCGATAATCTGCTGGTTAACCCCTAATCCAGCATTGCTTGACTCTACTTCACGGCATGTCCCCCATGTCCCCCCATAAGAGCACTATGGGAAGTGAAGGAGTTAACTGTCATCCCTAATAAGAGCCCTTCATAGCTAACAGCTAATGGAACTGCCAGCCTTCTCTGCAAATATCTTACATTCAGCTGAGGCCAGCGGGTCAGGGCTGAATGTTTGTAGGCAGACTGGAGAAAAGAGTTGGGGTTCAGGGAGGACAGAAAAGGGGGCAGTAAGGGAGGTGCACGGGGGCACACAATTAGCACTTTCTCTTTCTTTCTGGAATGCAAGGAGTGAGCATGACCTAGTTATGAATAAACATCAATTTTCTCTCACGAATGAAAATATAATTTAATTTTAGGCATGTTCTGCTGCCTCTAATATTCTTCCCAGCGACAAGTGGTTCCCTTCAACTCTAAAACTCCAATAATGCAGAATAATGTTGTTGCCTCACAGGCTGTATCAAATAAAGCACAGTATTATATGGTGTAGAAGATAAATGGATATACTTTTAGGTCATGTGTGTGGTTTTTTTTTTTTTTTTTTTTTGTAATTGGGCTCTTTCTGTAGTGATAGACTTTGTACACAGATATTTATCATGCAAAGTTTTCTTGTCGCTGAGTTTGGATGCATTTATGCCCGAATTTGCAGATGTTAAATTTGTTCACTAACGAGGCTCAACTGCGGATATATTCAGAGCTGCAGGATACGTGACTCTTTGCTCCAGGAGCCTATGCATCAAGGAATACTTCAGATAAACTGACGTCCAATTCTTTTGCTATTCAATTAAATTACACCAAGCCTCTGGATCACATCGGGTATAACTCTCAAGTCTGTGTAGGAGGAAAAAAAATCTTCATTAAATACATTCACAAAATCCTATAATAAGTGCAACTTCATCTGTGAATTGGCATCAGCCAATCAAAAGCAACTAGCTAGTGCTGGCGACCATCGTCATCAGCCTGTATCTGCACCAGTCATCAGGCACTCGCAATAGATTTGGCTTTGACAGGTGTATATTGTGCCCGCTAGGCTGTTTTAGTGTGCCCTGCCCTTTTAGCGGCGCTCCGCTAAAGCAGCCACTCTGTGCCGTGCCCACCTGTGGGCTGCAGTGTGCCGCGGGTGGGAAAAATTGCAGTTTCTGAGACCCGCTGGGTGAATAAATCTATTCACAGTGAAGGGAGAGCTTAGGGGAAGCCCAGCATCTCCGTAAGTGCTGGACTCTCCCCCAAATGTGACAAATGGGGGGGCGTGTCACGAGGACATGCCCTCCCAATAGGCCACACTCCTTTTTGGGAGCGCCTTCAGGAGCACATGCAGTAAATCCCTGCCCGCACCTCAGCATCCTGCCCCACCCCTGGTCTGGCGGGTTCACTAGGTGTACAGTATGTATCTCTGTGCGGATCTGCCTCTGGTCCTAATTAAGCAAAAATGCCCTTAGTGTTGCCCGCCTACGTTAGACCACCAACTTCCTTCCTCACCCCACAGCTCTAGTTGCAAGTGTCAGATGCACGCAAATCAGCATACTTGCATTTATACAGTGCATCCGGAAAGTATTCACAACGCTTCATTTTGGAATAAGGCTGTAACATAACAAAACAAGTGGAGTGAATTCATTTTTGTCCTCAAAATGCTACACACAATACCCCATAATGACGTGTAAAGTTTGTTTGTTTTTTTGAGATTTTTGCAAATTTTAAATAATCACTAAGAAATCACATGTACATAAGTTTTTCACAGCCTTTGCCATGAAGCTCAAAATTGAGCTCTGGTACATCCTGTTTCCACTGATCATCCTTGAGATGTTCCTACAGCTTAATGGGAGTCCACCTGTGGTAAATTCAGTTGATTGGACATATTTGTGAAAGGCATACACCTGTCTATATAAGGTCCTGCACTTGACAGTGCTTGTCATAGCACAAACCAAGCATGAAGTCCAAGGAATTGTCTGTAGACCTCCAAGACATGATTGTCTCGAGGCACAAATCTGGGGAAGGGTACAGAAAAATATCTGCTGCTTTGAAAGTCCCAATGAGCACAGTGACCTCCATCATCCGTAAATGGAAGAAGTTCAAAACCACCAGGACTCTTCCTAGAGTTGGCCAGCCATCTAAACTGAGTGATAGGGGGAGAATGGCCCTAGTCAGGGAGCTGACCAAGAACCCGATGGTCACTCTGTCAGAGCTACAGCATTCCTCTGTGGAGAGAGAACCTTCCAGAAGGACAACCATCTCTGCAGCGATCCACCAATCAGGCCTGTATGATAGAGTGGCCAGACGGAAGCCACTCCTTAGTAAAAAAGCACATGGCAGCCCACCTGGTCTGATGAGACAGATTGAACTATTTGGCGTGAATGCCAGGCGTTCTGTTTGGAGCAAGCCAGGCATCACTCATCACCAGGCCAATACCATCCCTACAGTGAAGCATAGTGGTGGCAGCATCATGCTCTGGGGATGTTTTTTCAGTGGCAGGAACTGGGAGACTAGTCAGGATAGAGGGATGGATGAATGTATCAATGTACAGAGACATCCTGGATGAAAACCTGCTCCAGAGTGCTCTTGACCTCAGACTGGGACGACTGTTCATCTTTCAGCAGGAAAACGCCCCTAAGCACACAGCCAAGATATAAAAGGAGTGGCTTCAGGACAACTCTGTGAATGTCCTTGAGTGGCCCAGCCAGAGCCCAGACTTGAATCCAATTGAATATCTCTGGAGAGATCTGAAAATGGCTGTGCACCGACACTTCCCATCCAACCTGATGGAGCTTGAGAGGTGTTGCAAAGAGGAATATGCGAAACTGCCCAAAGATAGGTGTGCCAAGCTTGTGGCATCATATTCAAATGGACTTGAGGCTGTAATTGCTGGCAAAGGTGCATCAACAAAGTATTGAGCAAAGGTTGTGAATACTTATGTATGTGTGATTTCTTAGTTTTGCGATTATTTATTTATTCAAAATTTAATAAAAAAAAAAAAAACTTTTCACACGTTGTCATTATGGGGTACTGTGTGTAGAATTTTGAGGACAATAATGAATATATTCCCATTTTGGAATAAGGATGTAACATAACAAAATGTAGAAAAAAATGAAGCGTTGTGAATACTTTCTGGGCGTGTGCAGACCCATTTTACGTGCTTTTTTTTTTTTTTTTTAAATTCAGCTTGGTATCATTAGTGTTCTGAACTTGGGGGCTAATAGTGGATGCTATAGCCCAGCAATGCAGCGGCTGTGTGAAACTAAGTCGCAGGAGGAGTCTTGAGTAAAAAGATGCCCACCGCCGGCTTCTCTGATCTGCTCCTGCATCTGAAGATGCAACATCGGATCAACTGTGTAAACATCGGACATCTGAGTAACCCTCATGTTACTCAGGATTTCTGGTGTAATCACGCTGCCGGGGCCAGTGAAGCTGCATCCGAGGACAAAGCCACTGGTTTCGGCATGCCCAGGAAATGGGGCTGACACTCCCCCCGTTTCCTGGAACGCTGGCTGTTGCGCCCTCAAACACCAGCAGTCTATCATTCAATGCTGCGGCTTTTAGCACACTGCGACTGACTTGGCAGACACAGATATGCACTTGCGCAGTGTGGCAGATCCACAACCATTGGCCAACTACGAAAATAAAACAAAATAGCGGCCACCTTTAAATCTACTATGGTCCAACTATGGAAACTGTACTATAATACATTTTTGCTGTTGAACTCTTATACTATATAAGTTGAGGTGCATTTGTTAATTCTTTGAGACTGGGTGCACTCCCAGATGATCGCCCTTTTCCACAGTCCTTTTAACCCCATCGCTGTCTCTAAATATATTGTTATATTAATAGACCGATCGTAATATTACTGAGGATTTCACTGAGTATTTCTGTGCGGTATAATATCACTGAGGATTTCTTGGCAAACCTATAAATACGATGATTGCTTTTGCTGTGGACAATTCTTAGCACAATGTCTATCGAGGCACGTTATGGAGTCCGTCTTACAGATCAGCGAGTTAGTGAAGTATGCTGCGGTTTTCTCATCAGCACTTGCAGCCTGTCTTTGTACATCCAGTGCCAGATGTTTTGGAGAGGAACAAGATACTTTCCATCTAGAGCCTTAATAGACTTGTCACATTTTCCACCATCCGCATAATCCGTGACTTTTCCTAACTATTTAACTGCTGGAGAAAGTTAAATAGAATGGAAAGCATCATGGTCATCCAGCATTTCCTCTTTGGGAGGACTGCAAAAGGGATATGCCAGACAGTTTGGCTAATACAGATCTGCACACAGTGCAATTGTAACTACGCCGAGTTGGAAATCTGAGTCTGACCCAGCACGGAGAAGGCAGGGGCAGTTGTTAGTAATTTACTATACATTATATGTGTTTTTAAAATCTATATCAATATAGGCCTATATAGATGTTAAAGATGGTCGTGATGCATAGTTTTGGTTAGTCCTTTTGTGCAGTATTTTTATGTGACCCAAATAAAGTATATATTATTACAATTTAGAAATTCGTATTAGAATGGTGCTTTGTGTAGTTTTTTTTTTTTTTTTTTTTTATTTAAATGAGTATTTGTTTTTTAAACTACAAGCTTATTGGGACAGTAAAGTCTACTCTTTCATGCACTTCTATTATTTTGCATCTTTAGTCCAGGGGCATATTTATAATGGGTGCATACCCTGCACTCATATTTAGTTTATACTCCCCTTTCCGCGGTCTTTCAAGTGCTGCTCTGCATTCGGGGTAGGCAAAGCTCTCTTCAGCAGCAGCCACTCTGCCTTGTCCGTGACAGCAGCGCTGTCACAAACAAGCGGCTCAGCGGTACCGGCGGTAGGTGGTGATTTAACTCTCCTCCTTTTGGGACTATCCCCTTTGTTGCCAGCAGTCCAGTCTTCCTCTCGACTGGGATCTCTTAAGGCGGCAGCAGGTGGGAACGTTTTACAGGGTAGGCTCCTTCCTTTAAGTCCCGGCAGCACACGTCTCCTCCAGGGGTCTTCTGCTCCGCGGGCACTCCTCCCGTTAGCCCTCAGCCGATGGGGTCTTCCTTTTAGGGTCCTCCGACAGTTCAGTAGGCTGGTCCTTCCCAGCAGCAGCTTCTCTCCCACTGACCGTTCTCCAGGATCTGGACCATGGCAGACTATACCCGGTGGCGGGTCCTCTCTGCGGCTTATAATAGCAGGTGAGGAGCTGCGGCACAGATAGGGTCCCGTCCCAGGGCAACAGGCCGTCTTCCCGGAGACGGGTATCCCCTTTACATCAGCGGCATTCTCCTCAGCACGCAGTCTCAGTGGCGCCGCTCCTTCATAACCAGATCAGCAGCCCACCCCCCGTCCTCCCAGGAAACCGTTATTTTAATCTTCATTGCCAACAAACCCAACTCCCCGGCTTGGTCCAGAAACCGAATTGGCTAGGGGCCCCAGTAACAGCCCGCCACGGGACAGATGTCCCCGTGAATAAGGCGCAGGCGCCATTTTCCCGGAGATCTGCCTATGCTCAGTAGACTTTGGCATTAAGCCAGAATCTAATGTGCTGCCAGAGGAGGGGTCTCAAACGGAGGCTGCACACTGGCCCCGTCCTCTCTTAAAATGCCCCTGCTTTAGTCATTGTTATGGGAGCTACAGTGATGAACTGTAAATTCACTTTTACAACTGATGTGTAGAGGTGGTGCTTGACCTATCTGAAGGGCAAGATTTGTATTAAATGTACTTAAAATGCAGCTCGAAATGGTCTTCTCCCACAGAAGTGCAAGTGGAATACATAGTGCATTGTCATATTTATAAGGATGATGCCTGATTTATCCCTTATTTATATGGCATCGCCATATTACACAGTGCTATCCAGAGAGAATATGTATCATTCGCATCAGTCCCTTGCCACTGGAGTTTACATTTCTATAAATGCAAGGGTACATTTTCGTTGGCAACCAATTAACCTACAAGTATGATTTTTGGATTATGGGCCTGATGCAGCAAGGATCGCAGATGCAATAGCTATTTCGAACGCAGTCTCACTGCAATCATATGCTAATCCACTTCGATCGCTATGCTGTCACAGCACAACATAAGGACGCCTGCTTTACCTTACACACATCCATAATACTTACCAATGGTTTTATAGTCTTGCTAACATCGAGTACCATCGCAGTCTCACGCACACTTGCACTAGGTCAGACCTTATTTCAGAAACTTCTAACCTTCTGGTTACGCAGTGAGAGCTCAGGCTGTGTGTGGCATCGCAGTGGAAGGATCTCCGTTGGCTGACAGATTTCCTGGTCTCTTGCTCGCAGCTGCGACGGCCGGCTGTGACCCCATGGGTCACTTTAGCTGGCCTATGGTCTGTAGAGTATCCGATACTGCGTTGGACATTGCAGCTTGGATATGTAAGGCAGCAGGGGGCCTGATACCTCCTGCTGCATTACCATATCAGCACGGACTGAATTGCTAAGCTGCTTGCGAGCAGCTTGGCTATTCCGCCTGAAGCTGAATCAGGGCCTTAGAGCGCTTGCGAGAGCCACCGATTGTCATTAGTTTTGAGGACTGGACTTAAAAGGGGCAGTAGTACATGCAAAATCAGGCGTGTTTTGTGTATATTACTATTTCCCTTTTAAATACAACTCTCGATGCCAACGATAGCCTAAAAAAAAATCTATACTAAATATACCCCTCGGTAGGAATGGTCTTTATTTACTTAACTCTTCGCGTTGGCCAGTAAAACACCCCTGACTATGGCAACACTCTGATCAGCTCGCGCATTCATGTGTTTGAACGCATGGCAGACACTGAGGGCAGTTGTAGGGATGCAGAGGGGCTGGGAGGTGCCTCTGCCGTTGGTGGCTGCCGGAAGTGTGTTTCAGACTTGTCACACTGTTCATGACCATGTCTGGTAGCACACCGCCTGTTGTGGTCACAAATAATTCAACCATGCCAAGTAAGTGGTTAATCATGTACAGGTGAGTTAATCTATATTGCTGGGTCGGTAAGTATCCCACCTGCTTCCACAGATAGAAATCCTCAAACCATGACCTGTTGGGCTGAGGTTAAGAACCACTGATCTAAAGCATCAATAGGCAACTTCATAGTTTTTAAGTGAGTCACATATGGTCACACAATTTATTGGGCGGAATTCAATTGTTTGAGTCCCCCTTCGTGCCCTACGGTGCTATTCAATTGTTGCTACTGTTGGGTGCGATCACCCGCCGGCGCCGGCATTTCAGGTCGTACCCGTCGGGGGGGGGGGGGGGGGGGGGGGGGTGCGAGCTGAAATGCGTGAAAACTGACCCATTTGGTCAGGTATAGTTGTTTTACGCGGCTAAACCCGACCTCCCATGGGTGCGATAATCTGCATTAATTGAATAGTGACCTACAATCTCCCGTCACTTTAGATGGTAGATCGGGCATTCTAAAACGATTGAATACAGCCCATTGACAGATGCTGGAGATATTGCATATACCACTACATCCGTAGAGCATCACTGTTGAATAATCTGTTTCTTATGATATGTAAAAGTGGAAATAATGTACAAAAGCACTTTCTGGTTTGGAACACTTTACTTACAGCTTTGACGGTATGCTCAGTCGACATGACTCTTGTCTTTCATTTTGTGAATGTGATATATTGAATTCCATGGTACTGGAGATGGCTCATTAGATTCTTTCTCCTCTTTATTTCTAGATGTTCCTGGCCTCTGAGTGATAAGCCACTAAAAGCTACTACAGAACAAGTTCGGTGAGTACTGGTACTTTGTCTAAAGGGAGTAAAACCTCTTGTGAGCAGGGCTACAGGTTGGCTTTGTGTTGGTGGCTGTTATGTAGCGGTGGTAGAGATGTCCTTATTCCAGCTAAACATCTGGAGGTGCTTCTACTACACAGTGCCTCCTGTAATACAAAATGCTGAGTAATTTTTCCCTGTAGACTTCTGCAATTATTTTGAAGTTATTTATTTAACACCTACACATTACACAGCGCTTTACAGAGAATATTAGTCTGTCCCATTGTGACTTGGCCTCTAAGGGGAAAATGTATCAAACCTTCTAAAGAGTGGAGACTTTACCCATAGCAACCAATCCTTCTTTTTTTTTTTTTTTTTTTAATAGAATGTACTTGATAAATGGTAGAAGCTGATTGGTTGGTTGCTATGGGAACTTCTTCGCTTGTCCACTTTTCCACTCATTAGAAGGCTTGCTGCTTCTCCCCCTATATTCCCTAGCTTACACACCAGGGTGAGTTTTGGCAAGAGCCAGATAAGTTGCCCGTATGCTTTTGGAGTGTAGGAGATAAATGGATCACCCAGAGGAAAACTACACAAATATGGGGAGAACATACAAACTATGCACAGCTAGTGCCCTGGATTCCGTCAAACCTATTAAACTTGTCACAGGTTTCATAGGTTTAATGCAATCCAGGGCACTAGGTTGCCTGTGCTGTGAGCTAGCGATGCCAACCACTGCGCCATAGTGATGCCAATAAACGGGATGAAATTTATTTACTGGCATCCGGAATGCCGGACGGGGGAATCCTGACGCGTACCGACTCCTATCTTTTGCCAGACGCCGAAACTCCGGCATCCTGAAAGAAGCTAAGCGGGGACTGCTAGCTGTTAGTCGTGGGGGGGGGGGGGTTAGGCTAGGTTAGGTGCCACTGGAGGAGGTTCGGGTTAGGCAGCCCCCCCCCCCCCCGGTAGGGTTAGAGTGCGGGAAAGAGGAGTCAGGGTTGGGCACCAATGGGGGGGAGGTTAGGGTTAGGCACCACTAAGGGAGGGTTGGGGGGGGGCTGACAGGGGATGTTTGAGTACTTACCACCCCAGTTGGGATCCTGACGGTTTGGGCTTCCAGCGTCTTTATTTAGTCTGCCGGCAATACATCCAAAGGCATTACATACCGATTCCGATAATATACCTTGTGCTAGCTCTTCCACTTCCCTGTTGCATTCCATAGTAACTGTACTACTTTCTTCTGGTGAATTACATGGTGATGAGTTTACTATCTGACTGACTTCCTTTGTTAATAAATGTTATTTATTGTTTTATGCATTTTTCTTTTTTTTTTCTTTTTCATCTTCTAGCTATATATAACACACTGGAAGTCTAATACTTTGTATTTAGAAAATGGAATGTTCATATCCTATATAACTTAATCTATGAATAATATATCCTGGAGCAATTCACCTATGCTTGTACTGGATTGCTGTGCTGCTCTCTAGGGCATATATTGTGTTTCAGGGCTGTTACTAGCTCTCACGTTTCATGCGGGGGGCTGCCCACTGGTCCTGCTTGTGCACCAGATGTGTAGCTGGGATGGGCTCAGCAGCACACACACACTGTTGGGATTCCCAGCTGCTACCTTGTTCTCCTTTTTCATATCTTGAACACAAACATGGACTTCTGAGCGCCGCTAGAGTTTTTATATCCTGACGAAGATTTATCATAGTTGTCAACTGTCCTTAACTTCCAGGTCCTTGAAATTAGTGGTACCTGGAAGTGTCCGTGTTTTCAATATTGACCAACCCACACTGTTCAAATCATGCTGTTTGCTATATTAAATGCAATTCAACGTTCTATTATTTTTTCCTAAGTTTAATAGGTTTACTATAGAGGAATATTTAAAATGCAAAAGAAACAATAGCTCTAGCAACTAGTCCTCTTGTGATGGTGATTGTAGTGCACTAGGGGCCTGATTCAGACCCACTCGCGAGCGGCTGTCTGCTCGCAAGTGGGTCGATGGTGTGCACTGCGCATGCGCACGACGGAGGGAGCTCCGTCGTGCGCATGCGCGAGACGCGATGAGCGAAGGACTTTCCTTCGCTCGTTGTGTCTGATCAAAGGGGGCGTGCTGTCGATGTTGATTGACAGCATGCCCCCTTTGGTGGGTGTGCCGGGGGCGTGCCTCCCAGACGGAGGCGTTCCCAAGGGAACGCCTACCGTCAGAAGCCGGCCCCACTGACATCACTAGTGATGTCAGTGGGAGTGATTTTGGCTCTGATAGAGCCAAAATCACTCCGGGCCTTGCGGTTGAGAAACTCAAGCGCAGGCTTCGGCTCGCAGTGGCGATGGTCAAGACCATCGCGACCATCATCCTGCACGCTCGTATATGCTGTGGGTGGTGACCCACAGCTATACGAGCGTCCAGGAGGATGCTCCATATTTATGGAGGTGGGCCCTGATTCAGAGCGAGCGCTCTGGTCAGAGCGTCCGGCTCTGAATCAGGGCCTAGATTATTTATCTATACCGTACCACAAGTCATATGATTTAGATACGTCTGCCAGGTAGCAAAGTCAGAACCTCTGTATCCATTATGTTTGGCGTATCCCACTAAGAGGACTAGTTCTTACACCCACTTTCCATAGAAACGTAACAGAATATCTTCTCTTCCAAGGCGCAAGATTAGCACTGTTTAGTAGGCTAAATTAACCAAATTGCGGAATGTTAAAGTTTTTACGGCTCTTACTACTAACACATGGATATCAAAATTAGCGGCCATAAACAGTCCAGCTAACCTGCTAACTCGTTTCTAAAGGCAGTAGGGGAAATAGAGGCTAGGTCCAGTCTCATGTATGGACCTAAAACACTTCGTCATACAGAAGCGAAGCAAGACTACCGTGTAAAAGTTACTTCTACTGGCAATTTGAACTCTGAGTTAAAGTAACATGTGGGATGGTCCACTATGTAAACCTAGTGAAATGGCATCAATGAAATGTGTACAGCTGTAACAGGCGGCAATGGGGACGTATGCTGCTCCTCAAGCTTACACTTGCAGGCCCCAGCTCCTTCCTGCTTTGTTATATATGTTTGTTTTTGGTGGTTTTTTTTTTTTTTTTTAGAATGCTTGTTTAAAAGGCCTGCTGGTATATGATTACATATAGGTGTATTTTATTGCTTAAATGTTTTCATGTAACTTGCTACTTAGATTAATAGTAAAGTGCGCCCATTTTGAAGGCTATAGGGAAGCCGTGTACGGCCACCTAAGTGTATCGTGTTGCCCATCACTGGGGCACAGCCATGTTAGATATTGGTGAGATGTTACTTGAAGTAACCTTGGTGAGGAGGAATAGATCAGCATAGTTAAACATACCAAAAAAAATCTTAAAAGTGCTGCATATTACACAGAGAAAGTTATTCCAAATACTGTACATATACATACTATTTTAGTAAAAGTGGAACATGTTGCACTTTACATAATTCAGGTGATATGCAGGTTAAGGAGATACACTACTATTATCCACAATTTTTGCATATTTTTTGTATTGTCACATTGGGTCAGTGCGTCCATAAATAGTACAATCTGTATACATGACAGTATAGCTCTAATCCATAATGAAAAAAATACTATAGTAATCATTCGCTAACCAATGTAATTAATTCAAGGAACAGTTACTTCAAAATCTGAATTTAAAGGTGATGGTATTCAAGCTATGTATCCCATCTCATTTCAGGCTTTGCTTATTTAGATTTATTATTTTTTTTTTTTTATGTTCTGGAATAATTTAAACTGAATTTTATTTTTTATATATTTTTTTTTAGGTGAAAGCATTTTCATGATTAGTTTTTGAGGATTTTTTTTTTTCTGTGTTTTTATTTTCTAATTCTGTCCTCCTGGAAGGATTTCAAATGAATGCATGCTCTCATCTAAGCCCATGTTGCACATTCAGTGATGGCGTTTGATTCTTCAGCCTTTGTCCTGCCTGGCGTACTGCAGCACTACAATATTCAAACTGTGGACACTGGGCAAGAAGACCCTTTCATGGACTTGTGTAGCCTGGAAAATGGAAGGCATTACGATGTGGTTCCCACAGTGGTGTGCTCATTATGCTGCCTCTTTGGGCTTGTGTATACTTTTTTTGGTAAGCTAGAGAACATGTAAAATACTGTTATTATTTCGATAATATACAGAGAAGTGTAGTTCATCGCTTGATAAAAGATCTGTGAGAAAGCATTGTCGTCATAGTTTAGGTTCTCCAGTGAATTGTATGCTGTCATGTCATTGTCGGGAGTTCCATAGCCGCTGGTTCAAATCCTGACGCCGGAACCCCGAACACTGCAGATACCGACAGGGCTCAGTGCGTTGACAGAAAGGAGGGGGCCCAAACGGAGGCTGAACACGAGCCCTCTCCTCTCTTAAAACGCCCCTGGATAGGGTACTTACCTCCCCTGTCAGGATCTGCAGTGTTCGGGGTTCCGGCATCGGGATTTAAACCGGTGGATAATAAGCCGCCGGTATTTCATACCACTCCTGTCTGAGCAGAAGGTTACACTCAATAGGAGGCAGCGTAGTAGTGTAGTGGCATGCATTCATGTCATTAACATTATTTTTAGAGTACAGTTACTACTCCCTGCCACCCAAATGGTGTAATCATGGTAAGGTAACTAGTATTTCATGCTTTATTGCTACTCTTCATTTTTTTTTTTTTTGGTGCATTTCTTCTCTCATGTAAGCAGTGTTTTGGAAGCAGTTCTTAGTGTTGATAAACTACAGCAGTTCACTAAAGCTTACGGGATCTGCTCTCTGCTGGCATGGTTTCCCAAGCGTTAAATGCTACAGGTTTGCATCTGGCACATATTTTAAAAAAAAATAATAATTCTACAGAAATATATACTGTGTGTATATGTGTATGTGTGTGTGTAAATATAATATATATTATTATACATTTAAAAAATAAAGGCTTTCTCAAAGTACAGCTGTGAAATCAGCATTCTACTCATTTGGTTATATTTCAGCATTGATTAGTGTAATCAGTTCACATCTCATAGTATTGTGTGGTGGTGGTGTTTATCATTATTATCTTTTATTTAAATGGCGCCACAAGACTTCCATCGGGCCGTACATAAATAGAGTATGCAATCAAATTACATAATACAGGGTGATCAAACAGTACAGAAAAAGTTCACAACTTTACATCTGTATAATAACAAATAGCAGTAGTTTAGTTCTTGCTATTGTTAAAGGCCTTATTTAAGCTTAATAATGTGATTTTCTAGCTTTGAGTATTTGTAACCATAGCTTTTTATCCTATCTCTTTGCAGGTTACAGGTGCTTCAAAGCCATTATGTTTCTGTCAGGCCTGCTGGCTGGTTCAGCGGTCATCTTTTTACTTTGTTACAAGGAACGGATCATGGACACACAACTGAGCCTGGAGCTCAGCGCAGGCATCGCCTTGGGCATTGGCCTTCTCTGTGGACTGGTCACAATGCTTGTGCACAGCGTGGGCTTGTTCATGACAGGTCTGCTTCTTGGACTGCTGCTGGCCACTGCCTGCCTGGTGGGCCTGGAGCAGTTTTACCACCCTCCTACAGCCTGGATTCCAGTAGGAGTTATGATGGGGTCTGCTATGCTCTTTGCTCTGTTGAACCTGCAGTGGCAGAAACTTTTCACTGTGATATCCACTGCCACATTTGGAGCTACCATCATGACTGTGTGCGCAGATTATTTTGTTGAGATGATGCTGCTAGTACAGTATGTATATGACCGGCTTCGTCTGGAAGCCTCGCACTCCCTCTGCTGGTTCAGCTGGGTTGTCCTTGGTATGTGGCTAGTGTTGAGTATTCTAGGAATTGTGGTCCAATGGAAACTGACGGCTGAAGGCTTCTCTCATACTGATGGTAGGTACACCATTGCTCATTTAAGCCATGAGAAAAATGTGCATGATATCTATTTGTAACAAACTTTCATCCATACGTGATTTGGTCATTTAAAAACCCTTCCAACCTTCTTAACGTTACAGAAACACAGCTTACTTCCTACATGTCCATATTCCCAGTCTCTGAAACAGACATGGATGATGGAGTAGTCATTCTTCTTTCTCCATGTTGTACTTTACAGAACCCTCTCTGTCTTTAGCTTCCTTTTGAAGTCACGCTATCCATTTGTACTCCTTTCCACACTTGCATTGCTGTCATCTATAGCCCTCCTCCAGCAATCCCAGGTCCAGTTTCCCAATTCCTTAACAACTTTGTGGAAGGGCTCACTTATTTTCCTATACTTTGACCACATACTAGGTGATTTCAACAATTCCATTGATATCCCCACTGCTGACACAACAATTCTTTCTTTTGGGGAGCGAAAGGTAGACTCCTCTTTTTTGGGTGGCACCCTGTTCTTCTCCACGTCTTTCACTCCATTGTCCTTTGTGACACCGATCTTTAGTGTCTCTACCCACTAGCACGTCCTCCTCCACTCCTATCTGTTGGGACTCACATGGCGATGTTCTCGGCTCACTTTTTTTTTCACTGTACACCACTTCTTTTGAATAACTAAAGTGCCCATTCAGTACCACCTTTACGCTAGCGACGCTCAAATATACTTCTACTACCCCTACCAGTCCTCTTCTATACTGTCTTGTGTAACCATCTGTATCCCTATCTCCACTTTGTATGTCCCAACACTATTTAAAGCTCACTATGTTCAAAACAGAGCTCCTCTTCTCTTCAACTCTCCCAGAATCACCACCTTCATTCTAATCTCCTCATGTAAGGTCAATAACTCCACAAGCCTGCTGCCTTGGTTTTGTACTTGACTATTAGGGGTATATTTACTTAAGTGCAGATTTTTAGAAGTGCAGATGTTGCCCATAGCAACCAATCAGATTCTACTTAACATTTATCTAGCACATTCTAGATAATAGCTAGAATCTGGTTGCTATGGGCAACATCTCCACTTCTAAAAACCCGCACTATAGTAAATATACCCCCTTAGATTCTATTTCTGACCTGCCCTCACCTTGTCTCCGGTAACCTTCTTTCTCCCGTCTACAAGCTTTCGCACATGCTGTTACCCAGTTTTGGAATTGCCCACGCCAAATGAGTCTCTCCCAAATCTCTATATTAGAGCTTACCCTACTCCCACCTATGCTAACCACACTAGTGCACCCTCACAGCAGTTCCAATCTCTACTCGCATCTCTTGTTTTGACTTACAACTCAACAATAAAGATATATGAAAAATACATCATTCTGGTTCTGCAACATATTGTATTAGCTGAATTGTCTGAGATAAAAAGGTGTGTTATACCGAGTCAGTCACTAAAACACAACTGTTGATGGCTAGCGCATTCTCTGGTAGTGCGTGACTTTAAGGTCAGAACCAAGTGTTTAATATACTGAAAATAATGGAAGCGCTAAAGTAGTTTCTTTGTTTTCTTTCCTTACCATAGTAATGGTACCCTATGTTTTGCCGCAAAGCCATGCTTTAGGCTGGCTGGTGCTAAGTGGCTCACCCTGTACAATGAGTATGAGATCTATAGAGACTTAAACCTGTTCCCAGCCGATAATGATCAGAGCTGGTACTCTTCATAAACCCTTTACTGAAAATAAGATATTTTTTATAATATTGATGTGTGTTTGTTTTCTCTTCCCCATGGTCAGGAAAAAAGAGGAGGCTGCTGTTTACCCCAGTGTCCCTGGAGGGCCACTGGGCTATAATGTTAGCCTTTCTACACTGTATTGAGTTGCAGGGATGGCCATAGCCATTTGTGATGGACAGGAAAAGCTATTGGAAGTTTTAACTTTGCAGTTTTATATCAATTTGTTTTATGAAAAGTAAATTAACAATCATTATTATCGCTCAAACAATATGAAAGTTTGAATTGTCCTCAGGGCTCATAGCTGTGTTTTTATAGACTGTTCTGACATGTAAATATTTCTTATGCTATAATGTGCTAATTGTGTCTGCAAAATATAAGCTACATACTGTATTCAGTTTGTAACAATAAGCTCTATTACATGGGCGTCTGCAGACCATGTGATACTCATGACTGAGTATTGAAGTTTTTACGGGTTAGCGATTAATGTGAGGGGATAAAAAGCTACTGACCTTCTGCTGTAAGACTTCCATTGACCACTAGACCTCACATATTGTACATCTGCAACAATTCACAATGAATGTATGCAAGATTTAGAAGGGGGTTAGACAAAATCTCCTGCTCATTGCTTGGGAAATTGCTGACCACCCATTTTGCAGTAAAAACAATCAATCCATTTCTAAAACTAAAGACTTCGCTGCTGACGCAAATGCCACTAAATTAACCCCTTGGAATTAATAAAGGAGTTTTTAAAATTTTCATTGATGTTCACATTGACCATAATGTCCTCGGACTAATCTATCATAGTTTCTTTACATACAAATGTCCTGGAACTTACTCGGGTATTGTTGCTCTGCTTTCCAAAACTGTACATTCTTGCTTTCTGGTACCACTCAGTCTTTTTCTTAATTTGACAGTGATACTAAGCAGACGCCAGAAACGACTACAGCTTCTTAGAATTCGTCAGAAAGAGGCCAAAAAACGCCAGAACGTTACTTCACAAGACGGGTCGTACCGACGAAAGGCCAGCACTATGAAAAGATACACTGGGGACATCCTTGCACCGGTGAGAGAATCCGCATGCTCTGATTTGCAGCTGAATTTTCATTCACCTAATGAGACCTGTCTGCAAAATGAAGGCTTTCTAAGCATTCTATATACCTGCATGCATTACTTTCACATTCAGACACCACATATACAAAGGAATACCAATGAATATAGTGCCATAGAGCAAGTCCCCATAACAAAGAAATATTTTCTCTTCTCTGTCGATCTTTGTGTCTGTGACGTAGAGAATAAATAGCTTACTAGTGCACAGTGCTGCATGTGCTGGGGTACACTGTAGTGCAGGACGCACATATTGATGGAATAAATAAGAGACCGCTGCTGCACAGCTGATATCGTACCCAAGGGCTTCACACCCCTTTATCAGTAACAGAAATAAATGCACAATATAGTTTCTGATATGCCACACTTATTGCATTCCCATAGCATTTCTCTGCTACTTTTATTGAAACCAGTAAATGAGGAGCCATTCGGTACACTTGGTTTTAGCTTTGCAGTCCTTTTTTTTTTTTTTTTTTTTTTTAATAATTATTTTGTTAAAGCAATCTAGCACAGTCTCTGCATTTCACACTTTAAAGCAGTTCAGCCCAGTGTATGACAAACACTTTCATGATGATAATTCTTCTTGGGTTGAGCTTAATATAACTAGATTCTAGCAATAGTTATCTAGTAAGTAATTAGGGGGTGATACTTGCTCTCCTACAGATTGTAAAGTATGCAAACTAAACACACAATTCCTAACAGACAACTTTGGTGTCATACATAGTATATATATTTTTTTTCTCGTTCCACTGTTCTGTTTACAGCTGATCCTCCTTTAATGTCACATTCTTATCATTATATAGCTTTCGTTACCTTACAGATTACTGAGATTGTTTCCTCTCTGTTACAGAGTTACTTGCAGAGCCTAAGAGAGCGTCAGACTGGTACCGGCACTTCCATGAGCAGCCTAAGCACAAACATGCAGACTATTGTGGACATGGACTATGAGTGCGGCTCCACTGTGCCCCTTACTGCCACTACTCCTGTGATCCGTGTCTGAGGTTGTCTCCCTCTTCTCTCGCACCCAGGGAGCACAGCTATTATTGCTGTATATGTCAGGGCAGCATCTTGTGCCTTACACGATGGCTTTTCGTACATCTCGTCCTCTCATTTGCCAGAGCCACTGCTCTCATCTCCTGAAGACTCCATATGAAGGAACAAAAGCCCCAGCAGTTTGAACTGTGTGCGCAATCTTACTTTAGTTTAAATTTTATATTGTGCCTGCCATATAGACAAATGTTGAATATGTGCCTTTTGCAGGATCAGCACAGAACTTCCTCATGGACCCGTGAAAATTAGGTCTACCTTCAGGTCAAACAGTGTTCTCCAGGGCACGTCTTAGCTATAAAATAGTCAATTTAACCGCAACTCACTTGGTGGCAGATTCTTTTGAATACTACATTTTAATCCCATACAATGTACTGTAGGTGTTTGAAAGGGAGTGAAAACTACAAGTTTCTGAACCTCTATAGAAGTCTCTGAGCTCTAATACACCCTTGAAGGCTGTTAAAGGGCTCTCTTCCGTTTATGGCCAAGTCCAGCTTTGTGGATGGGAGGAGGGGGGGGGTTTAATTGTGGTATATTTAGTTAATTTGTTGCTTGGCTATTTGACGGTTAGGTACTCTCTGTAATAGTGTGTCTAGAACCAGTTATGGTTAGGATACCGGATCCCAACACCTGTAAGTATCCTAACCCTACCCTTAGACCTAACTCCAGCAGCCTAACCCACCCACCTCATGCAGCGTAACCATACCCCCTTGTGATACCAGGTCTCTGATGGAGTTGGGATTCCGGTGCCAGGAATTCTGAGCACCGACAGCCAGGGTGTCAACTACATCCCGTTATCCACATTTATGGGCAAGAGAAAGCACAACTAGGTGGTGTGGACAGGATAAATATTGTAGATTAATTGTTCAGCTCATACAGTGTTCCCGTCTCAGTAGGCACATGTTTAGTACTGCTTGGGTTGAGAATCCATGGGGCTTGAACCCAGCTAATTCTGCACTTCTTACAACAGGTCAGGAATATATATCGGTAAGGGTGAAATTCCAGAGTTGCAGAATGTATATTTGGAGGGGGTTGTTTTTTCTTTTAGATTTTATGAGTCAAAGGACTTGCTGTGCTGACATTAACAGTGCATTTGATACAGGATTAGATCCTCAGATAATGTATATTTTATGTGAATAATTAGTTAATGTAGGTATATTTTAATTAAGGCATGACATCAACCCACTCCAGTGTATTATACTATTCTATAGATAACCAGGCATGGTGTCTTGGAATTGTAACAATATTGAAACTATTGCACTTTATTAAATATCAATATGAAGTTAACTAAAATAAGAGGGAACACAAAATAAGTAGTATGGTCAATCAAATTGAATTTATCTACAATAAAAAAATTTTTTTTTTTTTTTTAAGGGCATGTCCACCTCTGCCAACCCAAATCCCCAACCCCTCAATCCAGTACACAATTGTACACCGGAAGTCCTTTCCTCTAACCAATTCCCCTACCTTACTAATTGGTGTTTTGCTTTTGTTACATTCCTTCTCGGTAGCTGTAATAGTTATGGGACATAAATGGTTCCCCTGAATATGCTATTACCTAACCTCACAGAATCCAAAGTCAAATTGCAAAAAGCTTGCAGTAAGTTTGAATGTGGGGTGTTGTGTAAATGGTGTTGCCGGGGAAGGGTTTGATCTCAGGACCAGCTTTCTGCAGGAGGCAAAGGCCATTTAAACCTGTAGTGTAGCTATAACTAGAAAACCCAAGCAGACCGAAATCATGGTAGCTCAATGTACTATGGGGGAGATGTAGCAAACCTTCTAAAGAGGACAAGTGGAGGAGGTTTCCTTAGCAACCAATCGGCTTCTAGCTACTTGTCCTCTTTAGAAGGTTTGATACATCTCCCCTGCAATTCAGACATCTGTTATAATGGGCTGTGTGTCAAATACAGAGACACAGGTATTCTTCATCTTTTCTATAACTGACTGTAAAAACCTTAGTGATGGAATCCAATTAACGCAAATGTTTCCCCACTCCCATATTTAGGTGGTTGTATATATGAGCTATGCCAGCATGTATAGAGAAAGGAGTTTGATGATTACACTGCCAGGGTGCTGGAAAATGCCATGTATTAGCTCTGTCTAGTGTAATATAGGTAAGCCCCAGTGCAGCTGTGTGCATTAGCCTGAACTTGGTGTCCCTGGGAAGGGAAGGGAACAGCACAGCATTCGTAAGAGCCGAGCTGCTGCCTTAGTGACAGATTAAAGTGAAGGGGAAATACTCCTGTTCTGTCACACAAGGGAGAATAGACCCCGCAGACACTACATGCTGAAACTCTCATATAACAGTAAGGAGCGTTCCCTCTTAAACCTGTGTTATTGGTAATATTTTAGCTGTTATGAATGCGGCACTGTTCTAAGTGCAGGTGCCATCGCCCAAAGGCTGATAAAATAAAATCATTTAAACAAGTATAGATTATTTCTGAGGATATGTTGTATTTTTTAGTGTCTTTATACCTCAAATCTTATGAATGTCTTTTTTTCTTAAAAGGATTATCATTAATTTGCTCCTTGGCAGTTTTATGTCTTGTGTGTTTTATTATGCATTTTATTCATCATATTTTCAGTGTCTTTGAGGTTCTACCAAAGAGACAAAGGTTGAACAACCCTGACTCTGTGCACTTACAGTACACTGCATTAGATTCTGGCTCTGTTGCTGGAATTGACGATTGATCGGTGGTTACAACAGTGTTCCAGGCACACTGGGGCTTTGATGGTTGTCCATCTGCAATTTTATGCAAATGCCACTACACAGCCCTTCCCTGGCGTACATCGGTGCATCTGAATGTCCAAGGACTGAGACGCCCACTGTCAGTTTTCATAGACTCTAAACTATTACTTGGTGCCTCTTTGGATGCATCATTGGTCATACAATTGAAATTTGCACCAGCCCTATGCCAGGTGCAGTTTCTCCGTCCAAGTATGGTCTCCTATGTGAGTGGTTCAGCGTCTCTATGCAACCACTTTCATTGTTGTCTGCAACACACCCATAATACCCCCATAAAATGGAGCATCCGCTAAGCCCACCTCCCTGTCATTGCCCAGGAAAGCTCTGTACATTTTCAATACCTTTCTGAGACAACGCACTTCAATCGCAATTCTGACCATGTGCGCACACTGTCTGGATGCATGCTCAGTAGACATAAATCACTCCGCTGCCTCTGACATTGGCAGTGTGTGTGTGACTCAGGTCCTATATACTCTTAGTAACAGATACAGTTTACCCGGTGGCTCACAAATGTTAACTGCTGTGGGCAGATTCAGCTTGAAGCTTTAGGAGGTGTGAGCAGAGTCCCAGATAAATGGGCAACGCAAGCTTCTGACAGCAGCTCCTGGCTAATGAATACACCTCATACTGTTCCTCAGTGTCTGCTTACAAAAATTAGAATTCTGAAGGGATTTTATATAAAACTAGCTGAAGTACCTGGTGCTGCCTGGGTTTATATTAGATTTTTTTTAGGGTTATTATGTGATGTCAGCCAAATCCATCCAGGGGAAGGCACAGAACAGGCTCCCTGGTTCAAAATTTTACCCGGCGCACTCTGCTGCGTGGTCTGACCCGGACCCCAATCACTCCATTAAGCATCCCAGACCTATTGCCACTTCTCTGATGTTTTCATCCAAATCCATCCAGTGGAAGGCTTAGAACAGGCTCCCCTGGTCAATGTTCTGCCCAGAGTACACCAACAGGAGGTCCGACCGGGACCCTAACCCCCCCCCCCCCCCGAAAAGCTGGCCAGGATCCAACTGGACCACCTCGCGTTGTTTCATCCCAATCGGTGCAAAGGTGTCTGAATGCATAATCAGACAGACAAATAAACAGACCAATGAATTTTATATATAATAGATTTTCACTAGTTATGTACTCGCATTTCTTGTGTCTTTTCAATGGGGCTTTCCTGATTTTTGCTGTCCTTGTACATGCACAATTGCTATAGACCTCTGTGGATTCCAATGTACAGTAGTGAGCTGTGTTGTATCCTGGGGCAATAAAAATATAAACTTTCTATATAGGACAAATGGGTATTTTATGGGGGAGAAACAGTTTCTCTATGGGCAGCTGTCAAATGTACAAGTGTTAGCTAAAGCATATTTGGTCTTCGCACTAGTTCCTTTCATACAAAAACCACTGCTAATGCCTTCTGTAAAGTGAATACATTCAGAAGTGTATGTATTAAACTTTGATTCTCAGCTTTAATGTCCATTTCCAAGGCAACTGTAGAAATTATATCTGTTATTTATCAACCCAAGGGATGATACTTTACATAATGTTACATTGTTCAATAAGTAGCATTTTATATGAAGGTATACACTGAATACATCACATTTACATGGTAATGCTGTGCTCTGTTTTCCAGCTGAGAAGCTAGATCTTTTATACATCATAACTAAATCGTATACAAGTGTGTTTTCCTAATGTATTGCAGATTCTTCAGGAACTAAATACAGATACACAATAGATATAGCATCTATTCTGGGCTGGCTTCTATTGATCTTTTTTTCCACTGTAGTTGATGATTGATAATATTTAACAGATGTTTAAAATAGCTTTTAGCCGTGATTTATGCCTCCCCCTTGTGTTCAAAATGCAAACGGACCATGGGCATTGAATCTATAAAATGTTATATATTTTTTTCATTTATACTTGTGCTATGCGATTAAATCTGAACACCACAAGCCATCCATAGAGTAACACGTATGTAGAGATTTTTTCTGTTTGAAGTTAATTCTGTTTCTAGATTTGGCACAAAATATAATAAGTTGAAATATTTTTCACCAGAGATGCCTAAACCACCGCAAAGTCTTACTTGAAAAGTCTTGCTCTGGAGTCCTGTACAAAGTTTAATGAAAGTTTTAATAGGTCTGTTTACATGTCATTATTTTCTGTACAACTGTAATAAGTTAAAAATTAAATGTTTTTGCTACGTGTTTATACTTTGCAATTCCTAAACTGGCTTTGCAGTTTTGTATGAACAGATGACCCAGCCCTCCGTTTACACAGGTAGATGTTTGTATGGGACACACAAATGCAAGTGTACCCAGAATCCTTTCTAAATTGGCTTTTGACACCAATGTGGCATAAAGTGTACAAAACTGTATATAATATGTATTTTTGTTCGTCTGCAGACCTGGCAGAAAAAATCAGTGTATTGAAGGATCGTTCTCTGACTTTTCTGCGAATGCAGTCAGACCCACGCTTGTACTATTTACGGCTTTGGTGAGCTGGGTAATGGCCCACATCCCACATCTCTCTACCACCTCCTTACCCTCCCCAGTATCACACATGGCTCCTCTCCACGCTGCCAGTGTACTTTCCTCTCTGGTTCCTTTCCACTGGTTATGTCGTACCGCTAGAGGAAGCAGAGAGCCGGGAGCCTTCATGGACGTGTCTTGCATTCTTGGTGTTTGCGCCAGTTGCACCATCCTTAATACGGCCTTGCAGTCAGATAATGTTCTACTTTTAGCAGCAATTCCCAGAATGACCAATACTAGATGATTTAGGAGTCTATTTAAAAAAACAAGGGGGTTTTCTCCAGCATTTTAGCTGGAGAAAACCTGGAACCATGCATGTGCAGTTGTGATGTTGTTGCAGTGGTAATATGCAAATGCTAGTTTCAGCCTTTCCCTTGTGTACTAGTCTGCACTGGACAGTGCAAGTCCTCAGACAACCACTTTCAATGCCTGTGGACAGTGCAAATCTACCAGCGGTTCCGGTTCCAAACACACCACCATCCGCACACCATCGCCGTCACCAACGACACTTGTGTCTCATTCTGAGCCCTGGCTAAACATGGCCTCTGGCTGCTGCTCTACTATCTGAGAACGCAGCCACGTTCACTAACACGCCCAAGACACACCCATAACACACCCATGAGACGGCCTTTTTTTGCAGACCTTTCAGGCCACCTCCCAGGAACACCCATGTGTTTGCCTCACTGGATATAATGCCAGCTCCTCCGTACGCAGCAGCAGACTCTGTAATGCATGCGCCATAGGACTTTTCGCACATGCGCAGTAGCAAATAATCACTCAACTGCGCAAACTTCTGCATTGCATCCACCTCTGAATGTGGTCCTCTATCCCTATATTTAGCATGGAAAAAAGTGCACAAATGAATAAAAATGCAGAGAAAGTCACTCAGCCCTGCAGCCCCCATAGGTTTCAATGGGGGCTGCCAACAATTCATATTTATATAGATGGGAAAAGTGAAGCTTCTTGCCAAACCATAGCCCCATTGCTGGATGGTGTTATGTCTGACTGCACTGGAGAAAACCAGGGAAGAGACTGTTCTCTTTGTACTGGAGTGCAGGGTTTCCGCAGGTCCCTCAGACACATTCTGTGCATGGGCTAGGAGGCGCACGTGCACGGTGTGGATTGAAAGATCCTACGGCCGTGGCCAAAAGTTTTGAGAATGACACAAGTATTGGTTTTCACTGCTGCTTTAGTGTTTTTAGACCTTTTTATCAGATATTACTATGGTATACTGAAGTAAAATTACAAGCATTTGATAAGTGTCAAAGGCTTTTATTGATAATTACATTAAGTTTATGCAGAGAGTAAATTTTTGCAGTGTTGACCCTTCTTTTTCAAGACCTCTGCAATTCGCCCTGGCATGCTGTCAATCAACTTCTGGGCCACATACTGACTGATGGCCGCCCATTCTTGCCTAATCAATGCTTGGCGTTTGTCAGAGTTTTTGTTTGTCCACTCGCCTCTTGAGGATTGACAACAAGTTCTCAATGGGATTAAGGTCTGGGGAGTTTCCTGGCCAAGGACCCAAAATTTCGATGTTTTGTTCCCCAAGCCACTTACCGAAGTTATCACTTTTGTCTTATGGCAAGGTTCTCCATCATGCTGGAAAAGGCATTGGTCGTCACCAAATGGTTGGGAGAAGTTGCTCTTTGAGGATGTTTTGGTACCA
Source organism: Taudactylus pleione (assembly GCA_031769625.1). Lineage (NCBI taxonomy): Eukaryota > Metazoa > Chordata > Amphibia > Anura > Myobatrachidae > Taudactylus > Taudactylus pleione. Next base: position 3,637,550 of record JAUIMM010000129.1, read on the forward strand.
TTCTTTATTCATGGCTGTGTTTTTAGGCAAAATTGTGAGTGAGCCCACTCCCTTGGCTGAGATGGACTTCACTGAAGGATATCTTTCAGTGTGTACACCCAATATCGTTTGTCCTGCACTACAGAAATTTCATGGGAAATCTTTCACCAATATCATTCATACAGCACATCTTCTAGTATGTATGAGCCACAGGCAATAGGTCGACGGACTAAAGGTTGACACACAAAGTCGACATGTATTAAGGTCGACAGTTACAAATGGTCGACAGAAAAATGTTCAAAACATATTTTTTCCTTGTTTTTCTAACGCTAATCTTCACCCTAAACCTCCCCTCCCTCCTGGTGCCTAACCGTAACTGTCGGGGTCGGTGCCTGACCCTAACCTTCCCTTCTACTGCCTAGCCTTAACCCTCCAGTAAGTGCCTAACCCTAATTGTCGGGCTAAGTGCTTAACCCTCCAGTAAGTGCCAAACCTTAACCCTAAAAAAAAAAAGTTTCAACCATTTTTGGGTCTGTTGACCATTTGTACCTGTCGACCTTACACGTCTACCTTTAGTGTGTTGTCCTTTTTTCCCTGTTGACCTATTGACTGTCTAACATCCAGTGTCTATCTAGACATTGTTGACCTTTTTTTTTTTTTTTTTAACTATAGATCTATAGACCGGATCCCCAGGTGCACTAGGACAAAAGTATATGATGTCTCTTGCATTTGTGAAAGATGTCAAATCAGAACTTATGGATGGTGCCAAAGGATTACCCAAACTTGCAGCCAGTGGAGACCCCTGAGGGGAGGGGGAGTGGTTGCTATAAAAACAAGGTTTTCTCTGGTGTTGGAAGGGTAATGTAAAGCTTAGTATGGGAAATTGTGTTTGTGACACATGAATGGTGGAACTGATCTCTTTATCACCAATTTGCTGAGCTATATAAATGAAGACTGCTTAACACTGATTTATTGGTCATTTATATAGCTCATTAAATTGGTGAGTAAGAGAACTGTTCCACCATTCATGTGTCACAGACACAATTTTCCAGACTAAGCTTTTAATTACCCTTCCAATGCTGCAGAAGATCTTGTTCTGCTAGCATTTGTGAAAGATGGCAACTTTCTCCTATTGGGACAGGTCCTTTTGACTGTCCTGACAGGTAATTCAACATGCAGTAAGTATAGAAAAAAAAACAAATGTCAAACGGCTGAAAATGATCTGCTTTCTGTAGCTGAGTTTACTAAATAGACACCTTAAACTTTGTGTATCCGTCATCTACATTAGAGGGATGCATTAATTTTGTACTAATATTTAGTTTATCAATTCACAAAAAACTGGTGATATAGCTGAAGGATTATGTGTTTGGGTGATGTCTCATAGCAAGTGAATTCACTGGCTGCATTTCCATAACCACTGGGTTCTGTCTGCAAAATATCCCCTCCTACTTTCTGTACACTGTAAAAGTAATTGAATAAAAGTGTGTTGGAGGGCTATGTAATGAGTGTGGCAAAGAGCTGATCTAAATAAAGCATTTATTCATTACGGATCGCTAATGCGATTGCAGCTGCGATTATGTATGCAGACCCGCTGCAAAAATATGCTAATGACTGCTATGACACAGCCAGCATAGAGACGCCCACTACTGCTATCTCACATCCGTAATGCCGTGCAGTCCTGCGACCAATGGTCAAAGACCATCGCGACCATCGGGCTTGCGACGAGACCCTGCGGTAGGGTCTCGCTGCCGCAAGCCCAGGAGTGATTTTGGCTCTATCAGAGCCAAAGTCACTCCCACTGACATCATTACTGATGTCAGTGGGGCCGACTTCAGACGGTAGGCATTCCCATGGGAACGCCTCCGTCTGGCAGCCATGCCCCCGGCACGCCCATCATAGGGGGCGTGCTGTCAGTCACCATCGACAGCACGCCCCCTTTGGTGCGAGACCCGGAGCGACAGCTTGGCTGTCGCAGTCCGGGTCTCGCGCATGCGCACGACGGAGCTCCTTCCATCGTGCGCATGCGCATTGGGGTAACATCGACCCTCTAGCGAGCGACCGCTCGCGAGCGGGTCTGAATGACCCCCTATGTTAGACCTTGGAAGTTTGCACAAATTGGCCACTAGTTAGCAGACCTACAGTGAATTCACAACGCCGCAGAATAAATTGAGAATAGGTATTTTATCGCTTTTCATAAACTATGAATTCTGTGTCTGGCACTAAAATTACCTGTGCATTTTGCCATTCAGCTTATGGACTTTCTGCACCTATTCAAATGAATTGTCAATTGAAATGAAAGAGAAATCTCCCTGCAGAATTTCAGGCTAGCTTGACAGTCCAAAACCAGCTAAAAAAGGCTCTGGTCTGTCAACACTTTATTACATACATAAAATATATGAAAATATTTTGTGGAAATCATTAAAACACAAGAATACACAAAAGAAACAAATTTTAAATTACAAATTAAAACTATACAAAAATAAACAAGTGTATATTGCACCTAATGATACTTCTAACTAGACAAATAGTATGACAAGTACCTAAGACCCTAGAACAATATGTTCATACATAGATACATCTAATACCTCACAAAGATATACTAATAAAATTACTTGAAGAGTGCCTCAATAGCAGAGAAGACTTAAGCTTAAATATCTACTATCTGGACTGATGCTAATAACAATAATAAAACCTACACCGTAGTAAAAAAGAACAATGGAAACTGCCCCATTCAATTGCAACATAGCACTTTAGATACTCGTATTGGCAAGAATTGTAACTGTTTTTAAAAATAGTTCTGTGTCCTTGTTTGAAATAAATATTTTTGAGGAATAGATAGTTTCAGTAAGCCAATAGAAACAAAGTATCCTTATGTCTGTGTTGGCTCAAGCAGATATCGTTAGTAAAGTTAATAAGTTAGTAGCTCAAGCAAAAGTAAGTCCAATATTATTAGGATGGTAATCGGACTTATAATAGCAGAAGCTGTGGATTATTAGGTGTGAGTAGTAGGGAGAGTTTAGAATAAGGTATCATGCATGCACAGTAATATCTGTCCCAAAAACTTGGATATTACTGTGGTTGCATGCATGTTATCTTATTCTAAACTCTATTAAAATTGTATTTTCTAATTTTCTCACAAAATGATGCACTTTTTCTATTTGTATGTATTTAGGGAGATATTGGGGCTGATGGAGCACCCACACTGCTCTGGTCACATCCGCACAGCACTGGTCACAGCTCCACCCCTTCTTATTATAGGACTTTTCACATTTTTAGCCCCAGACCCATGTGGCCATTAATTGGCAATATGGATACTGTGGTGGAGGGTCAGACCCATGTATCAGTGATGTGCCGTGAGGTAAATGGATGGGGAGGAACTGGCTAGTATCCAAGCCATAGTTACAGATACATAGGTTCATGTGGACATTAGACAAAGGGGCAGCAGTACATAGTGCTGGAAATTTGGTGTTTTGATCAGGGATGTGTGGAAAAGGTAGACGGGGGAGGCAGTGCCTCACCTGCCATACACTTTTTACTTCAGAGTTTGACCATAACAATAACAATGATTAGAATAATACAAAGATGATATTTATATTTTCTTTCATTTTGTTTTTATAGTCAAAACACTGGAGTATACTGAAGTGTGACCGGAAAGGCTCTGTCTCACCTGACCACACATCACTGCCTTGTATGTCTACCTGAATTTCAACCATATTCATTTCTACCTTGGTTCCCCAGCTCTGTATACCAGTACACAATGGCTTCAAGGTCTGATGTGTGAGACTTCTGCCCATGTGTGAACAAACCTGTTCATGCTGACCTCATTTGTTACTAGTGACTCATATCCTTAGTCCTTATCAGAAAATGCAGTTTATTAGATGCAGAATCCAGCAATTGTATCAGACACTGGGTGAGACCACATAGGTATTTTGAGTGTGAAATAATTTCTGATTTCCATTACTCCCTCACTATTTCTATGTGTTATCACTTGCTTTGTAGGTGATCAAGCCCAAACACCACACAATGAAGGCTGCCTAAATCTTCTACTCTACATTGATAATGGTTGCCGCTGCCTCAAGGTGCCCATCCACTACTAGACATGAAAACGACTGCACGATTACGACATTGTAATCGTGCAGTCGTTTGTCAGTATGTGATGAGCCTGCACTGAGCGAGCAGTCATTCAGTGCAGGCTCATCAATCATCTGCAAACATGCTGAATCTGATGATATCGTCAGATTGTCCAGCATGTTTGCACGATAATAGATGTCTAAACGACCAGCGGGCACACGTATCGCTGGTCGTTTAAGACATTTTTACAAACAATTAGCAAGTGATTTGCAAACTATTTATTAACAATTGAACGATAACGATATCATTATCATTCAATCGCTCACATAAATCGCCTAGTGGATGGGCACCTTCAATGTCTTGCATAATCTTTAGCAATGAGTTATTTGTCTATTTGACTATTACATGAGTTCTCCCAGGGGAACCCAATATGAGATTGCATACTGGGGCCAGACCCACATGGGTCCATGACCTCCAGTCCATTTGGATAAGATTCCATTTGGATAAGGGCATGTAATGCAGCCTGCTACCTGGAACTTCTGTAATGCTGTTTCTTCAACAGCTGGTTGCTATATCATTGTTGCTGATATGTAAGGCTCTGCAGTGCTGGACAGCAGGAAACCTGGGCTTCTGCAAACAGGAAACTACAATGTAGAACAAATTTAATGCAGTTGTGAAAACAAAGGGAAACAACAACAGTCTCACTGGAGTTAAAGCCACCAGGATGCAGTGTAAAGCTGGGTACACACTAGACTGTGTGTACCCAGCGATGGCAGATGCGACTGGACGATATATCGGGAGGTTAGTACACAATGCAGGATCTGGTTACGAGCATCTGATATATCATTCCCCCACTGCATCCAGAAACATGGTGTCGTTCCTCGAATCCCAATCTGAGGTGCAACAAATGTCGCGCGGGAGTGTGCAATAGTGCTTTAGGTCCAGAGTATAATCCCTCTGCTCTGTACTTGGGGATCTACTTGCAGCAGCCTGAATATAGCTGCAAACCTTTCACTGACTCATACAGGGTCCATGCAAACTCTTCACACAAGAACAGTAGCACCAAACACCGCTAGACCCACCAGATCCACGTTCTTTTGACTTTCTTTTTCACATTGTTTTATTTTTAAACACTTGTATGTTATTATACTGTATATGAGGTGCACTGAGCTGGTAATAAACATACATAGTAGGTATGACGGAAGGTTGGCTCATCTCTTTGATTTTTAGAATTCTTGTACTTTGGGCCTGATTCAGAGCCGGACGCTCTTTCAGAGCGCTCGCTCTGATTCAGGGCGGCTTTTTTTTTTTTTCTTTTTGAGAGCCTGCCTTCTGGCCGCTTGCTAAGCTGTGGGTGACCACCCACAGCTTTTGCGAGCGGCCAGGTGATGGTCGCGACCATCAGGCTTGCGACGAGACCCTTGTGGTAGGGTCTCATCCATCGCAAGCCCCAATGAGCTTCCAGCTCTAATAGAGCCGGAAGCTCACTACTGAGGCCGCCCCCAAACGGCAGGCGTTCCTTCGGGAACGTCTCCGTTTGGTCAGCCACCCCCCCCTGTCCGCCTCCAAAACGGGGCGAGCTGTCAATCACAATCGACAGCCGCCCCATTTTTGTGCGAGACCCGTAGCAACGGAGCGCCTGTCGCTCACTGGCCGGGTCTTGCGCATGCCGGAACCGGCTTCGGCGTGCGCATGCGCAGTGGCGGAACATCGACCCGCTTGCGAGCACTGTGCGCTCACGAGCGGGTCTGAATCAGGCCCTTTGTTAACATTTCTCATGTTACTTTGTGTGTAAAATGCCCTATTCATCATGCTGTCTTGACATTTTACTTACACAAGGTTATACATATTAAGGAATATCTTAAATAACATTATACCAGATTATACTGATGAATGTCTCCAATTTAATTATGAACCCATTACAAGGTAATATAATCGGAACAAAATACCAACCAACCGTACATGAGTCAGTCATTGGTCAGTTTGGAAGGCTATAGCTTCTGCTATTCACAGTTAGAATCTCTGCACTCTGCTTCACAAAGACCCAGCAGCCAAGAGATGCACTAAACAAGCTGCCCCCATAAGCCTGCCTGGAACCCGCCGTACAGGTCTGAAGCCACATTGATCTGCAACCATGCCTTGCAATAATGGGGTGGAACGGCATATTCAATTAGCTGCGGGGTTTACCCTGTGTCTAATTGTCACGCCGCATCTATTCAATTAGCGGGGATTCCTCCCGTGAGTCCCCGCAGTCAGACTTTACCTCGCAGCTCATGGAGGTGCGAGGTAAAGTCCACGTAAAAACAACCAAATCGGGCTCGCACGTGCGGAAAAACCCATTGATTCCGCAGTTTACGCGGAATCAGTGTGTGTTTCCGAGTGTGAGTCCCGATTTATCGGCGTGGGAAAAAGGCTACTTAATTGAATGGCTTTTCCCGTGCCACAGAGATTTGGCCGCCAATTAGTTGCAGGGGAAACCCTGCGGCTAATTGAATATGCCATAAGGTTATAGTAGGTACCGTTGCTTACCTACTGTACGCCTATCCTAAATCAAAGCATGTAGCAGATTCTCATTTGATAGCTGTATCCGTTAAAGCCTCATACCCACCAGCATCACATTAACATTTTAAATGCTACTGCAATGCAACAAAATAGATCTGAAAATGAAAAACCATTTCTTTCAATGACAAAATCCCCACTTGTGATTATACGTTGGCGAATTTAATGCTTTGCAACAGGTTAAACACATTGGGGTCAATTCAATTGGGGGATGCAATGGCAACTCGCCCCTAATTGAATCATCCCCCTCATGGCCTGACCGCCCCCTGGGCTAGCTGATATTTGTACACACCCCTATGGGCTCTGAGTTCGGAGCTACTGTAAGTGTGGCATATATTGAACCCTTTGAGATCAATGGATTAATGACCAATTACCTCTTAAATTTAAATCAGACAAATGTGGGTGAGACACCAGCTGATACCCGGCTTAGTGTTTGCAGTATCTGTAATTTGTTATCTCAAGTACAATATTTATATAGTATCTGCAGCATCTTATTCCAAAAATGTAATGTACAAGGGAATTTAGAAATAAATAAGTGATACATGTGGATCAATGGGAGAAAAATATTCAGAAAGTAGTAAGAAAATGATTACACTATATTATTGTGCCTTTATATTTGTGCATAAAATATGTGCATACATTCCATATATGTGTAATAATATATTTACAAGTGTATATAAAATGTGTGTGAGATGCATAAATAAAATTATACCGTACCGATTGTTCTATAAACACAAGTTACTAATAAATTCAATATCTATATAATGGTGTGTAAGCCATCACAAATTGCAAATATCATTTCATTATCTCACACACCCAGAAATTATGGCCCTCATTCAGAGGCGGTCGCAAGAAGCAAGCACTCGCTCTGAATGAGGGCGGCCGCTTGTTTTTTCAAGTGCGGCCTCCTGGTCGCTAGCTAAGCTGTGGGTTACCACCCACAGCTTTAGCGACCGACCAGGTTGATGGTCGCAATGGTCTAGACCACCGCGACCATCAGGGCTTGCAACGAGACCCTAAGGTTGGGTCTCGGCAAGCCCCAGGGGGCTTCCTGCTCTGATCGAGCAGGATGCTCCCCACTGACATCATTGCTGATGTCAGTGCGGCCGCCCACAAAATGGCAGGCGTTCGTTAAGGAACGCCTCAGTTTGTGAAACCACCCCCCACCACGCCTACAAAACGGGGCGAGCTGTCGATCAACAGCCACCCCTTTTGTAGTGAGCTCCATAGCGAGAGAAATTCTCTCTCGCTCCGGGGCTTGCGCACGCGCAGTGCGGCTGCTGCGCGTGCGCAGGGCCTAAACATCGACCCGGTTGCGAGGGCTCATCGCTTGCGACCGGTTCTGAATGAGGACCTATATTTTCATATGGTGGTGTATAAAATATCATCAATTACAGGTATAATTAAACTGGGTGAAATGTAAAACTAACCAAGATACATGACATTTACATATATTTGAGGCCTACAGGTGTCATATAATATTAGTCATAAGAAATATCGGTCTGGCTTCTCTTTTGGGAGGTTCACATACAATACTTTTTAGTTTTCCTACTCTAGGTGGTATATGTACTAAAATGCGGGTTTTTAGAAGTGGAGATCTCGCCCATAGCAACCAATCAGATTCTGCTTATAATTTATCTAGTAGTGGCGGCTCTAGAGGTGGGGCTGCAACGCAGTCCGAAATTCAAACGGGAGCCACACCAACTGCCAGCGAGTCTCAACCAGCCATGTTTGGGTGGGTAATTAGTGTGGCTCACCTATTTGAATTTTGGACTGCACTACAGCCCCACCTCCGAATCTGATTGGTTGCTATGGGCAACAACTTCACTTCTAAAAATCAGCACTTTTGTAAATCTATGTACTCTTAGTACTTTAGTTTTTTTTCACTGCAATTTTAATAAAGTACCACTAACTTTTACGTGTTTATTAAGTTAATACAAGTTAAATTTTTGTGTGCCTGATTCAGACCGGCTCGCAAGTGGAGAAATCACTCGCTCCGGGGCTCACTACAAGACGGGGCGGCTGTCGATGTTGATCGACAGCTCGCCCGTTTTGTAGGCGGGGAGGGGGGGTGGCTGCACAAATGGAGGCGTTCCCGAAGAAATGCCTGCCATTTGTGGGCGGCCCTACTGACATCACTAGGCATGTCAGTATTAGACTTCCTGCTCTATTAGAGCAGGAAGTCCACTCGGGCTTGCAAGACCTGAGACCCTACCACAGGGTCTCCTCGCAAGGCCGATGGTCACGATAATCGCGACCATCGCCAGGTCGCATGCACACGCTGTGGGTGGTCACCCACAGCTGTGCGAGCAGCCTTGAGGCCGGTCAAAAAAAAAAATAGGGACGCCCTGATTCAGAGCGACGTATGCCTCTGAATCAGGGCCTAAATCTGCAAGATAACTGTGCACTCTGTTGAGAGACTATCTTTTCTCTTTGCTTCAGAGTGGCACCACTGGAGAGATCTACTGTATAATGTGGGGACATTTGGCAATCCTCATAATAGAGAGATCTTGCTGTTAAATTTACCCTGGTGCGATCTCCATCTTTGGAGATTATAACATTTCATAGGTAACAATGGAATATTGTCTTTAATGTAGACAAATAACTTCACACAGCAAATGATCTGCTTTACACCAAATATTTTATTGTTTGTACTTGTCACCTGCCAGCAGATGGCACTGCAGACTTCTGCATATTATAGCACTCTGAATTTACCAGACCACTGTAAAGCCAGACACTAACTGCAAATGCTGTACTGAAGGTCAAGCCTGCTGCATTCTTACATTATGATCTGAAGCAGTGTTTCCCAAACCCATTCCTCAGGGAACACTAATACCCCTTTTACACCGGAGCTAAAGCCCGGGTTATTGCAGGGTTATCGCTGGTAGCTCGTTGGTGTAAAACGGGAGAGGGTTGGATCGCCGGGTCCAGTGACCCGGCAATCCAACCCAGGTAACTTGCAGGGTTTAACACGGGAGTAATCCGTGAAACCCTGCTGTGAGAACGGCGCACTCCTTGTCATGATGACCTGGAGGGCGCCGCATGCCGGCCGATTGGTCCGGCTTCAGTGGCGCTTGGAGATGACGTCAACGCCGGAAAAACCGGGTCTATGGACACCCGGCTCCGGTATGAACAGCGCCGACTCAGGAATACCCTGGGTCAGTGCCGGCTAAATTCCGGGTCTGATCCGGGTTGGAACCCTGTTCCAACTCTGGTCAGACCCGGAATTTAGGTGTAAAAGTGGTATTACAGTGCATGGTTTCCATTTTCCTAGTTGGCTGACACATTTTGAAAGATCCACAGGTGGAGCTAATTATTTCTCTTGTGATTCTATGAGGAGACCTTGAAAACATGCACTGTTAGTGCGCCCTGCAGAATGAGTTTGGGAAACACTGATCTAAAGGTACAGCAACAATGTGTACTTCATATATGTCCAGATTTTAATGGTTGACTTGTCCATCGTACCCTGAATTTATTATGCTGTAGAAATATGTGTCCAATGCTGGTGCTGTTTAATTGGCAAATTATAGTCATGATTGCACAAACGAATTGGTCCTGGTCCCAGGAAATGGTGCTGTCTCCACAGTCGTTGTATTATGATATCCAAATGGTGAGACAATTGCTGAATGCACAGGGGAACATTCCTTTAGTTGCATTACATGGAATCTTCACTGATTTGCCTTTGAAGTTTTGTGCAATAGTTAAAAAGTGTCATAGACTTCAAATTATGGCAAGAGGACTCCTGGTCGTCTTTCTAGTTAGTGAGCAGGTCTCCAGAACTGCTGTAAATGAGCAACATGCCTTACAGTGTCATTAATCAAGGTGGTGGCACTGCATCCAACGCTCTGCCTTGCTCAGTGGGTACCCCCGATCCACATTTAGCTGCTTGTTTACCCTCCAGTACTTGTCTCCCTTGAAGAAATAAATTCTGCCATTCTTCCAGGTCAGGGCTGCATCCAACTTACCAGGAATTCCTGTAAATAGGCTGGAGATTTTCTTTGGATTCAGGTTGCTCCATCCTAACTCATCCCACTGCCAATACTTATCCCCCTGCAAAGAAGAAATGTATGATTTACACTCTATTTATAGTATTGCTATGCAGTCGATACCCTTTAAAAAAAGCAAACATTGGCATATTAAAAATACCTGAAACTAACATCCCCTCTTGGTGCCTAAATTAACCTCCGCCACCCCTGGTGCCTAAACTAACCTCCCCCTCCCCACACCCTAGCCCTCCCCCTCCCCGCACCCTAAACCTAACTCTCCCCCTTACAGCCTAACCCTAACCCTCATCGTGGTGCCTAACGCTAACCCTCCCCCTAACCGCAGTACTTACCGTTTGGTTGCTGGCGGTCAGGATGCCGGCACCGGGATTCTGACAGTTGTCAGGATTTTGGCGCCGGCATTTTAAGCACCGGTATCCCGACTGTCAGGATATTAACCAGATCCAGATTTGAAATGTAGACTATGATATTTAGCGGATTTACATGTAATGGACAAGCAAAGGGAAATACCTAAGTAAATGAGGGATGCCAAGTAAATGGAAAGCAAAATGGAGTGAAGATCATGTGTTATTTAAGAAAACAACAATCAAGCATGGGCAGGACTGTTGAGAGCAGGGACAGCTCCAGATACTGGTGGGGGGAGTGTCCAAATTGGGGAGTTGCCGCACACTAGGAAGGGGGGGGGGTGGATTTGGCCCTCCCAGCCAAGTAGCTGATCCCGGGAGGGGGGGGGGGGGGAGGTGCGATTGCCCACCTATAACACTTGCAGGGAGAGAGAGGAGACTGCTGTTGCACACAGCAGCTTGTGCTGGGCTGGGAAATGAGACTGCTGCCACTGAGCAGTAGCGTTCTCCTCTCCCCCCTTGCTCGGTGTGCTACTAATCTGGGCCCCTTCTGGCAACCTGGGCCTGCATAAGTAGTACCTTCCCCTCTCAGCGTCCCTGAGTATGGGCAGGATCACATATGAATGTGCTAGACAACCAAACTCTGGCCAGGAGTTGAGGATTTAAGATCCCTAATAGCAGTCGGTCTTACGCCTAAATACTATAATACATTTTCAGCGATACACCCGAGTTCCTTCTTTAATACAATTTTAGAAGGGGAAGCTTTGGATGACGCTACCACATTGGCTGACATTATTGTAATCCCAAAACCAGGATGTGACCAAGCACACTGTGCAAATTATAGATCAAATTCTTTGTAGATATCAAAATTTATGCTAAACTCCTGGCAAACAGACTCAGGGCCTGATTCAGCGGGGAACGCAGTTGCTTATATGCATGCAATCGGGCGATTGTTGCGTACTGTGCATGCATCGCAGTGCACGTGCGCAAACTAGCCACTGCGATTGGGACAGCGATCGCATCGATTACACAGACCCATGGCAGAGTGATTGACAGGAAGTGCCGTTTGTGGATGGTGACTGGGGGATGGTCAGGCAAACGCAGGCGTGCCAATGCGTTTCAACAGAGTTGCAGGGGCGTGCATAAATTAACCACTGCGATACCATACGCAGCCTGAGGCCTCATAACGTGCGCTGAAGTAAGCTATTCCTGAGTGAGGTGACCTGCCTTAACTGTGCGTATGGGTCCGATGTTACTCGATGTTACCGATTGTTTCGCTATGTTGCCCAAGTATACGGATGTGAGTAAGGGGAAGTGGGAAACCTTATATTAGGCTGCGATCGCAATGCGAATGCAAACATTTACATATCCCCGCTGATATTAGCAACGTGCTTATAGCAGAAAAGCAATACTTGCTGAATCAGGCCCTCAGTCCGCTCCTCAATTCCAACCAAGACACATTCATCCCAGGCTGGCAGGCCTCTGATAATACTCTAAGCACAATTGATTTAATACATGCCATTCACAATCAGAAAACTTCTGCCTTGGTCCTTGTGCTCAATGCTGAGAAGGCTTTTGACCGCATTTCTTGGCCATTTATGTTTCAAGTCCTTGGATCAATGAGGTCAAGTTTCTTGAGGAAATTAAGGTCCTGATTCAGAGCCGCTCATAAGCGGCCGCTCGTTCGTTCCGAGCGATGTTTGCACAACTGCGCTTGCGTACGGATCGTAATACGCATGCGCGAACCAGTCAGTGCGGCCGAAAATCGTTTGTTCGCTAAATAGCGAATGCCTGCTATTTTGAGTGACATGAGGAGGCGTATGTGGGTGGTAACAGGGGAAGGTGCTTGAAAACGGGGAGTGGAGATCAGAACGCAGGCGTGCTTAAAGGTCAAAACGGGCGTTTTATGGGTGTGCATAATTAATACTGCAGCGTCATTGACCACGTCACTGGGTTATTTTATAGTCAGAACTGCTCGCAAGATTGTGGTAGGAAAAACCAACCACAAGAATAGCGAGCAGTTCATACGCTGGTCGATGTACTCGATTAATCTAATAAATAGCGGACATGACGTAGGATGCGAGCGCATGTTTTGTTCGCTCGTTCAGACCTAGAAGCGTGAACAGACCGCAAAGAGCGAACGGTTCATTTGAATAGCCACCCCTTTTTTTCTGAACAAGCGAGCTCAAATAGCGTCCGACTCTGAATCAGGCCCTAAGGCTCTATATCGCAAACCTAGAGTTATGATGTCAGCCAGTGGGGTTTGGTCCTCGCCCTTCCACATTTCTAATCGTGTTCACCAAGGTTGCAACCTCTCTCCCTTTATCTTTGTACTGATATTTGAACCTCTGGCAGCCACAATACGTGCTAACGCAAACATCAGTCTCTGTTGGTACTCACGCACAAGATCACCCTATATGGGCCTGATTCAACTTAGGACGGAATTGCAAAGCTGCACGCATGCAGCATTGCAATTCCATCCTTGCAATTATGGTAATACAGCAGGAGACATCACACCTGCTGCTTGCATTACTTATCCGAGCTGCGTTCTACGAAGCATCGGATAATCTGCGGGGACATCGGCAGGCTAAGTGACCCATCGGCAGGCTAACTGACCGCATATGAGAGACAGAGGCCAGGAAATTTCCGTCAGCTGATGGAGATCCTGACCTCTTCCCTCCCCCTTCAACGGTATTGACACGCCTCCATTTCGCGAAAACGGAGGCCGTCACCGCCCCCTCTCTGCCCACAAATGGCAGCAGACTGTCAATCAATTACAGTCTGCTGCCAGTCTGAAGCGGGTGCACTGCTGAATCAGGCCCAATGTTTTTTGATTATCACAGACTGGGCCGGATTAAGGAGGGGAGGTGGGGGGGGTTGGCGACAGGGGGCCTTCACACTACTGCATGCAGCAGCACATTCAGTGCTGCTGCATCAGCTTGGGACAGGGCAGTAGTGTGGACGACATTACTGTCCCATTTACCACCAGGTTGTACCTACTCCCAATGGCAAACGCCTTGTACTTTCCGCAGCCACATGCCCAATCGCAGCTGACTGGAGGAAACCTTTTGTTACTTGGCTACAAGCAACACTTCCCAGGATTTGGCATGTTTGTAAAATGTCATTTATGTCCAGTATTATAAACAACATGTCCCTAACTTTTTCTAAAACGTTCATATTTCCATGTCCAACCCCTCTAAGTACCTGTCACCCCCTCTATTGCCTCCCCCTCTCTCCCCACTTTTCCTTTTGCAGGATGCCAATTCGCCGCTCCCCTGTCTTTTTTTTACTATATAAAAATCTGGAACAACACTGTAACAACTTGTTAGGCCTGCAATATGTATCTCCTGCTTCCAGTTTTTGGTATTCCTGTTTCTACTTGTTTCCCATATTTACTTGTACTACTGCTCTGTTCACGTATGTCTGAAGTTATACTGCTGCATAAAGTTTTTTAAAAAAGCATCAAATTACCATTTTTAATGCTACAACAATGCAACAAAATAGATGTGAAAATGAAAAAATAAATCCCACTGCTTCCAATGACCCCATAAACACTACCGATGCTACACTTGGTTGCCTATAATTATGGCAAGTACAGTATGGGTAAAAACAGAAAACTGACACTTTGAATGAGGTGTAAATGCTGGGGTTTGCTGTAGCATATAGGTGTGTGTGTGTGTGTGTGTGTGTGTGTGTGTGTGTGTGTGTGTGTGTGTGTGTGTGTGTGTGTGTGTGTGTGTGTTAATTGTGTTGTTAATTCTCCTCAGGGACACTCCATCATGACTTGGGGGATTTCTAGCACAGCATTGCTGTGCCTATTGCTAAATGAGGCATTCCAATAACATTGCCAGGCACCACATAAGTTATTTATTGATCATCACACAGTATATTATTCTTTTGCTGGATGGATTGGATAACTTATTCATAAGTGACAACCCAACTATTACAATTGACTATAAAGCATATACAGACAAACTGAAATGGCAACCGTGAGAATCAGTATCAATTCATATCTCTCAATCCTTTCATACTGCATTGTGTGGTCAAATGGATGGTAGTAGTATATGGTCAAACTGCATTATTCATATTTGCCAACTCTACCGGAATTTCCAGGAGCCTCCTAAATTGGGGGTGTTCTCCCAGCTCCCAGGAGAGTAGACAGCCCTCCCACACCCTGCTCCCTTCCCTGGTATTGTCCAATAGGAAGGCATTTTCTGCAAATGGCATGATCACGGCCCAGCCCTTTGCAACACAGGTAGGGGGGCTTTATGGTATATTTCACACTGACATGCCACGCCCCTCTCACTTGGACCTCCTCCTCCCAAGATCTCCTGGAGGCCAGATAGAAAAAGATAATAGATATAATGTAATTAAATTAATTTTACCTTAAAAAGGAATATCTTCTGGTTTCCTTCCAAGTATAAGGCTGCACTGATATTCGGGGGTACCCTAGTTAAAACTTTTGGGTATCCTGAGTTCAATTTAAAATCTGTGTACCTCCATAACTTATTTCCTGAAAAAGAGCACACAACAACACAACATAAGATATTGGCTTCAGGTGAACCAGAGTTAAACTCAAACAACAAGGCTCATTGCAGCCTACACGTAAATTCCATTGTAATTACATTTTTGTTTCACTTTAGTATAAATCAAACAAATAAAATGAAGAACCACATTAGCTAATGCTGTCTGTTGTTTCTTGGGAAACAAGGAGCGATTTACTTACCTCCTTAGCTGAAATAAAATTGATCACTCCCACTAATTGTTAGAGGAACTAGATTTGAATGAAAAAACGTGTAGTAAAACAGTGAGATTTAATGTACTAATAGCCCTAACCATTCTGTGGTGGTAACCGAAAGTGGCCACCTGCATTTATCTAGTGGGGGACTGACTATGCAAAACACTACTTACCTTTAAAGAAATATGTCCTCTTGGTGCGTTTGGAGTGAACGGCAGCATCCAGGTTTCCTGGAAGCCCTTTCCAGAGGACCTGGATCTTGCTGAGCGGACTAATGCCATAATCAGTAATTGTCCACACATAGTCTCCTTTAAAGGCATACGTTTTCCCATAAGGCCCTGCATGTAAGAACAGAAGAGTCAGTACTAACAGGAGCTATTTGCCATGGCTCTGGTATGTCTTTAATACATTAAAAATGATCACTATGCAGCATAGCTATGCTATTAATCTTCAACAACTTTCCACTTTCCATTGCTGTGTCAGCCTCAAACTCTAGAAATAGAAAACATACTTTATGTAGTGAAACACTACAATTCCTGGCGCTGTTATTTTATAAAGGACCTTAGATAAGTAACTGCTGCAGATAATTAATAGGGTCCAGTTAAAACCCAAAGAGCAATATGATCTAAAAAAAAAACCAACAGTTAAGTGATTAGCAATAATTACTGCGCTGGTACTAAAAATTCAGATGGTAAACGTTATTCTCTCTATTATCAGACAGGTGGTTTGTTTAATCATATCAAACATAGGTTTATTTAAAATAGACAGAAAACAATGCACATATATAGCAGCAATAAAAATAATAGCAGAATAAATAGAAAAATCTATGAAAAATATGCAAAAGAAATTCACACAAAATATACAGAACAGTTTGTCACTTCTAGTTGCTGTATCTGTATATTTATCTGTTTTTGTATCTGTTAGTAAGCCTGCAACCTAGTAATACAATTTACACATTTACACAAATAGCAGCAATAAACTCGTACATTTATACCCAGTAAATAGTGAAATCTATGAGAAGTATGCAAGAGAGCTTCCAGCAAAATATCCAGGACAATGTATCACTTCAAATAGCTATAATTTTGTGGAAAATCTGCAACATAGTAATTCATTTGATATATTATAGCAGTTGTTTTGCTTTTAAAAGTTCCATCAAGCAGGTCAAATAAAACCGGTAAAAGTGTAGCAGTGAAAAAAAATCCCTGTGTCACTGGTGTCCCAGTGCACACAATAATGGCAGGGCCGGATTTCCCACTAGGTATCCTAGGCGCTCGCCTAGGGCCCGGCGGGACCCAAAGGGCCCGTGGACGGGCCCCTTTGCCCGAAGACATTAGTCTGATCACAGCGCGCCCAAAGGACCTGAGTACCGCGTGACGTCATGACCCGCCTCCACTCTCAGTGAGTCCCGTACTGCTGTATGCAAAGTGGCCTCCGGGCAGACTGTGTCACTGTGAAACAGATGCCTGCGCAGGCGCGCCGCAGCACTCAGGAGGGTTCCCGCCGACGTCGCTGAAAGACCTGTCCCCAGCCACCAGTTCTCTGCTGCTGCTATTGGAGCCAGCAGGTAAGTGTGAGTAGGGGTCTATGAGGAGGGCTGTGAAGAGGGGATATGAGGAGCTGTGATGGAGGTGACTGATGAGGGGGAGTGAGATGGGCTGTGAAGAGGTGATATGAGGGGCTGTGATGAGGGGGAAAGGGGCTGTGATAGAGGGGCTGTGATGAGTGAGGGGCGCTGTGAAAAGGGGATATGAGGAGTTATGATGGAGGGGCTGTGATGAGGGGGAGTGAGAGGGGCTGTGCAGAGGGGATATGAGGAGGTGTGATGGAGGTAACTGATGAAGGGAAGGGCTGTGAAGAGGGGATATGAGGGGCTGTGATGGAGGTGACTGATGAGGGGGAGTGATAGGGGATATGAGGAGCTGTGATGAGGGGGAACGGGGCTGTGATGAGTGAGGGGCGCTGTGAAGAGGGGATATGAGGAGCTATGATGAAGGGGCTGTGAAGATCATGACGTCTGAAGATGGTGTAAACTACCAGTGCTAAACTCAAAATAGCTTAGCTTTTTGGAGTTTAGTACATAGGGGTAAGATCGTAGTCTCCACTGATAATAATGGGTACTGTGATCTGAAGGGCTAATTAGCACTTTGAAGGATATTTCTGTGAAATCTCCTGCAATGTGCCATTCGTACAGCCGAAACGCGTTGGGAACACACACCTACCATCACGTCCTGGAAACCTTCTTTCCTGCTGAAGAACCCCCCTGCTGTCCCAGCGACCGCTGATCACAAGGAGCTGCCAGCACCTCCGGCGAGCGGCACCCTCGCCTTGTGACCGTGACACGCCCGGCTCTTAGCCTCCCCGCCCCCGCCCCACATTGGGCGCCAACAGCCGCAGGAACCACGAGGAGCCGGCGTTCACTGCACACACACAGCATCCCTCATCCGAACAGCCTCACGCGGCCGTCCCGCTGCACGACGTGGCACACACGCAGGTACCGGCCCGCATCCCAAACACGGAGACGCCGACCTGCCGCAGCCTGCACATCCAGCCAGGCTCCATCCACCACGCTGACCCACCCTGCCAGCGCAAACAAGACCAACTGTGCCACCATCACGGGCACAGCCGCACCAGTAGCTGCAGCACAACAAGAACGGCCATCTAACCTGCCGCTGTATACCATCAGAGACTGCCGACCACCACCCCCAAATCGCAACGCCTACACAGGCACCTACCGGTAGGTAAGTTGTACAAATTGCGGGACGCCGCCACATCATCTATCCTTACCAGACTTCCACCTACACTGTGCCGGGCGTTAAGACTGTTGACCAAAGGTCCAGCAGGGACAACGTGCTGGTCCAGAACTGCACGGAAAAGGAGCCCCCTAAAAGGGTCTACCCACCTTCCCCCCCGTGCACCCATCCTGCTCTTCCCCCCACTGCTCCTGGGTCAATTACCCTCTAGTAGCATTGTGCCTACCTACCTTAAACCAATAAAATTACCTTGACCCAACACCACCGTCTACGTCTCTCTGTCATACAGATCACTCTTACCCAAGCACTTTACACACTGCCCCACCATATAGAGAGCGCGCCTTACCCAGCTTTTACCATGAGCAATACATACAATTATGCAGAAACTGCTGTTTCTGTATAATTTTATGTAAAAAATAGACTGCAGTGAAAGACTTCACCGGGGGAAGATGACACTGCACATGCGCATAGCGTCAGCTTCTGGGACTGGCTGGGGGCTGCGGGAAAGAGAGTCCCCATAGGCAAACAGTAGTTTACGCCATCTGAAGATGGTGTAAACTACCGGTGCTAAACTCCGAAAAGCTTTGCTTTTTGGAGTTTAGTACACAGGGGTCAGATAGTAGTCCCCATTGATAAGGGGGACTGTGATATGAAGTGTTAATTAGCACTTTGTGGGAGATATCTGTGAAATTTGTGCTCACCCCTACTAAAATCTGTAATCTCTCTCTACTGGTATCTTTCCATCACTGTTCAAGCGTAAAGTGATTACTCCTATTCTAAAAAAGAAATAAAAAAAAATCTAACCCTATTTCTCAAATTACCGTCTCATCTCCCAGCTCCCATGTCCCTCCAAACTACTTGAGAGACTTGCCTACATTCGCCTCACATGCTTTCTTCACACACACAACATCAGTTGTGGGTTTCGTTCCCAACACTCCACTGAGACAGCATCGACTAATATAGCGAATGATCTGATCACTGCTTAGGGGGGTATCCAATTAGCCCTGAACATTGTTCGGGTGCTAATGGATCCCCCGGGGCTATCCAATTATCCCTGAAGTCCGTCCGACGCCGGCACTTATCAGGACTGTTTTATCGGAACGTGATGGAAAATTATCCACGAAAGTGCTATTTTTTCACCCCTGAAATGTCGAAAACACATCAGCTTATCACAGATCCTATGTGTTTTCAGAAGAAATATCCTATTATTTTGTCTGAAATAATAAGATAGGGGGAAAAAACATTGTCGAAAAAAACAAGGGTAATCAGTGAAAAATCCCTGTTTTTTCGCCAATCGCAGCTAATTGGATTCCCCCTAAGTCTAAAGGCCATTACTCACTTCTTTATTCTTCTGAATCTCTCTGCTGCATTTAACACTGTTGACCACTCTCTTCTCATACAAACACTACAATCCTTAGACGTTCTCATCATACATATCTAATTGCTCAGTGTTCATTTCACTGAATCCACCTCCTATTTGCTACATCTATCAGATGGAGTCATTTGGAGTACCACAAAGCTCAGTCTTGGCTCCCCTACTTTTCTCAATCTATACCGCATCTCTTGGCAAATGTATCAGCTCCTTTGGATTTCAGTATCATCTGTATGTGGATGATACACAAATCTACATATCCTCCCCCAGATTTGTCACCATCTGTATTGGTCCGTGTCACTAAATATCTTTCTACCATTTCATCTTGGTTGTCATCTCGCCACATCAAATGTAATCTTTCCAAAACAGAATTAATAATATTTCCAACAGTCAATAGTAGTCTCCAAACTGATATCTATATCACTGACAATCAGCTCCACCCCACAAGCTCACTGCCTAGGTGTCATTCTTGACTCTGAACTGTCTTTTGTTCCCCACTGTCACGACCAGGGTTTTGTGGCGTGGAGGTTTGCGGTCCTTACCGATGAGGGCACTGTGGCGCAGTCCTTCTGTCGGGGGAGCTGGCATGTGGAGACTGGCATTGGCTGTAAGCAGAGGTCTGCCAGCATTGGACCATCCTGGCAAGGGTAAGTCTAGCGGCATCTCTGTGTCACAGGTGTCTGGGCGCCACCATGTTGTCTTTGGCCATGTGATATGGCAGGCCAATGGTCTGTAGGTCACCTGCTCTCTCTGGCCTATCATGTTCCGCTACTGGGTACTTAAGGGTGTTTGGAGCTCCCTGTAGTTGCCAGTGCAACGTGTTCACAGCGTAGCTGTGTGAGAGAGAGTTCTCTGCGCTCCTGTACCCTAGACTTGTGCTTCGGTGCTAGCCCTAGCTCCTTGTCGGTCTCTGGCTCCCTGCATAGCCTGCACTGCTCTGCCTAGCCTTGCTCACTGCTGAGATCAGTCCTGTGCCTTCCACCAGACTCTCTCCTGCCTGAACTGGTCTCCTCAGTTAACCCACTCCTGCCTGAACCTGTCTCCTCAGTTCACGCATCACAGCATTTCCGGATCTCCATTTCAGCCAGCATCACTGCTTTACTGGATATCCCCTTCAGCCACTATTCAGCATACCAGGATTTCCACTTCACTCCCACAGTTCATCTGGATTCATCTCTGCCACTGATCTGGACATTTGTTACTCCCATTCACTGCAGCTCCCTTCAGCCACATATATCAGTTTGTTTATTACTGGACTTTAGTTTATCTTTATTCATGTCTACAAACAGTCACATTAATCAACCCACCTTTCAGTTTAAACCTGTGTCTGCTCCTGTTTCCACCCAGGGTCAACAACAAATACAAACTCTGACCCCCACATTGAATATGTCTCCAAATCAAAAACATATCCAGAGTACGACCATATCTTACAAAACCCTCATTCATGCACTCATTATCTCCCACATTGATTATTACAATAGTCTGTTTACTGGTCTTCCCCAAACAGACTTTCACCACTACAATCCACTTTGAATGCAGCTACAAGGCTAATCTTCCTCGCTAAACGCTCATGGCCTGCTCTAGTCCCTCCTTTGGTTACTGGTTTTCAATATAAAATACTTTTACTTACACATAAGGCCAAACCAAACGACACTGACATACATGTCAACCCGACCTCTCTGTTCTGAACAAGATCTGCGTCTCTGATCCACACACATTACTTGCTCCCATTCACGGTTACAGGACTTTTTTCATTAGCTATCCTACCCAATTACATACCCTCTATACCACAGGTTCTCAAACTCTACCTCAGGACCCCAAACAGTGCATGTTTTCCAGGTCTCCTCACAGAATAACAAGTGAAATAATTAGCTCCATCGGTGGATCTTTTAAAATGTGTCAATGAGTAATGACTACACCTGTGCACCTGCTGGGTGACCTTGAAAACGTGTACTGTGTGGGTTCCTGAGGACCGAGTTTGAGAACCACTGCTCTATACAGTCCACACATAACTTTACTTATTTTCTCTTTCTTCACTTTCACATCTTCTTTGTGACTGGGTCATACCGCCTACTAAGAACCTCTGCAATCTGGCTGGACCATTATGCAATACTATCCTTGTCTATCAATGCCTATTTCCCTATAGATTGTATTCTTGCGAGCAGGGCCCTCTTACGTCTATGAGCCGGTTTCAATTAGAGGCGAAAAGTCGCGTCTGGCAAAAAGCATACACCGATGCAATGTTTTCTCCTCATTCGCCTGTTTGTACGCGAAGTTATCGCGTACTTTCATAATGCGTGTTCCCGCTTTTCGCCCTATTCAATTCCAAAACAGGTGAAAACGCAAAGGTGCGAATGCAGCAAAAGTCAAAACTAGTGAAAAGGACAGCTTTTTTGGGGGAAATCAATCTGTACCCCATAAAAATCTGACCCGGGAAATCAATATAGAAGTGTATTAATAGCCCTAAGAAAAGTATTTTGGGTTGGCTGTTATATGCATATTTATAAAGTATTATAGAAAGCATTTTTTTAGGAGAAAAATAATTGGGATAGTTAATATGGGGGTACATTAACATGGGTCCTAGCGTATCTATGTGTCTCTAAAGTGTATCAGAAATATCTTTTAAAAATACACCTGCTGCAGTCACCTGCAACCCTAAAAACACCAGACCCATCCATACAGCACCCAAAAATACCTGAGCCAATGCTTAAAACCCTTTTTCAAACACTTTTTACATTTCCTCCCCAAAAATGACATGCCTTTTTTAGGGGGTGTTAAGATTATTTTTTTGCTTAATTAGTCTTTAGGAGGGGCGCCCAAAGGGTTCTGAACCAAGGTTCTGATTCAGAGCCGGACGCTCTGAATCAGGGCTTTGTTTTTTTGCTTTTTTTTAAGTGCGGCCTCCTGGCCGCTTGCATAGCTGCGAGCGGCCAGGATGATGGTCGCAATGGTCAAGACCATCGCGACCATCAGGGCTTGCGACGAGACCCTTGTGGTAGGGTCTCGTCTGCTGCAAGCCCCAGAGAGCTTTTGGCTCTAATAGAGGCGGAAGCTCTCCCACTGACATCACTGGTGATGTCAGTGGGGCCGCCCACAAACGGCAGGCGTTCGCTTACCTACAAAATGGGGCAAGTTGTCGATTAACATCGACAGCCGCCCCTTTTGTAGAGAGCCACGGAGCGAGAGAATTTCTCTCTCACTCCGGGGCTTGCGCACGCGCAGTGCAGCCGCTGCACATGCGCAGAGCTCACCATCGACCCGCTTGCGAGCGCTCAAGCGCTTGCGAGCGGGTCTGAATCAGGACCCAAGTCCCCACATTTTACTCAAAAATAGAGATTTTGCACATCTTTTCTCCTGCCTTTGGGTGAAGAAACTTTTTCGCCTATTTTTGCCTATGGAGTTTTCGCACATACATTGGGCGATACTTTGGAAAGTGGGGAAAACATCGCATCAGCGAATGTTTTCCGACGATCGCGGCTATTCCCCTATACTTGAATACAGGTCTTAGTCTGTGTGTTATTACCCAGTCTTGTTTTATTACTGTTTGTTCCCAATTGTAAAGCGCAATGGAATATGCTACGCTATATGAATAATTGTTAATTATAAGGAAAACTGAAACACCACTGTAAATGAGGACACCAAGATATTTAAAGCAAAAGATCCCCACTTGCGTAGGTCATTACATTTTTAAGGAAATGCTGCACTACCCTGATTGCCTATAAATATGATAAGCACGGTTGCAAGAGCAGGCCTCAGAGATTTTGAAAGAGGGAACAGAAAAAACATAATCAGAAAGAGATATAGGGTCTTATTCAGACCCGGTCGTTAGATGCAAGCTGTCGCTGTGATTGAGGGCGGCCGCTTGCATCTTGAAGTGCGGCCTCCTGGTCGCTAGCTAAGCTGTGGGTTACCACCCACAGCTTAGCGATCGACCAGGGTGATGGTCGCGATGGTCCTGACCATCGGGGCTTGCGACGAGACCCTAAGGTTGCGTCTCGGCACTCGCAAGCCCCAGGGAGCTTCCTGCTCTGATCGAGCAGGAAGCTCCCCACTGACATCATTGCTGATGTCAGTGGGGCCGCCCCCAAACGGCAAGCGTGCCGTCGGGAATGCCTCCGTTTGGCCGGCCACCCCCCCGGCCCGCCTTCCAAACGGGGCGAGCTGTCAATCAACATCGACAGCTCGCCCCCTTTGGTGCGAGACCCAGAGCGACGGAGCAGCCGTCGCTAGCCGGGTCTCGCGCATGTGCACATCGGAGCCGGCTCCAATGTGCGCATGCGCAGTGGGCAAACATCAACCCGGTTGCGAGCGCTCAGCGCTTGCGACCTGGTCTGAATGAGGCCCATAGTGTATATAGAGGCATAGGTTACAGAATTAGAACTGTGCAAGGCAAAGCAGTCAAACAACGGCAGATCAAATGACTGCAACCTTAAAGCTGTGGTGCGAGCTTCACCAAAAACGGTATTGCCAGAGCTCCACAGAGCAGGGTATCATTGGTGCAATGTATAAACCGCACATTACTCCTGGCAATGCATGTTTGGGTTTTCAGTGGTACAAAGAGCAGATGAAGGTGATCTGGTTGGGATACATATGTCTTGTCGAACGTAAGCACCGTTAGGTCGACAAGTGTGAAATGCTACTTAAAGCATTTTGCGAGCACTGGTAGTTACAACTGTAAATTAGAGATGTGCGCGTTCGGTTTTACTCGGTTCTTATTGCCAAATTATCGTAAGTTCGGATTAGTTTGGTTTTCTATTTGGCTATCCAAAACACGTGACAGCCGGATAGACAATATGATGCTGTTTTTGAGATCTGAACATATCCGAGTAAAACCGAACCGCACATCTCTACTGTAAATATGATGGTAAACTATCATGTTTAAGCTTGTACTGCCGGCGTTTACAAAATGTTTTAAGTAGCATTTCACAATTGTCGACCTAAGGGTGCCTGTGTTCCAGGGTCCACATACTGTTTGTTGAAATTCTGATTGTCAACAAGATGACCATATACCAATCTGGTCAGTTGAATCATCCTTTACCGTGTTCTTGACAGTCAGAGTAGTGCACATGTGGTACTAAATGAAATAATTACAGCCCTGAGTACTTTTTACCAACACTGATGGGTTCTGATAGTCTGATAAGGTTGTGGGGTGCAGACATCCCTGTAGAAGGCAACAGTGGCACACGCATTGAGGGGGGGTTGGGGGGTTTCTGATTATCCAGAAACCTCCCTTGAAAGACCGAATGCCCACCCACTGAGTAATGGACAGGAGTCAGAGCCAATATTATACAATTCTATTAGAATTGTGTCATATTGGCCCTGCCCATTCCCCTTAAATCTACAAATTAGAGCATTTCACCGTGAGGGGCGGAGCCTCAGGCAGTGAGTGTACACCCTCATGAGCAGCTGAATTATCTCTCCTCTAAAAACAAATATGTGTTTTGGGTTCTGTGTGGTGGGTATGTATGTGCCCCTTGGAAAGATCAATAATATATCAAATGGCCAAAACTGACAATTGGCTATTACTCATGGGAGGAGGTCTAAATGTGAGTTCTAGAAATGCCAATTTTGATTGGACAATATTAGTACATATGTATTTCAAAGTCAAATTCAGGCTTAGAATACTGTGTATAATGAATATTTCTTACCTAGAATTATTGCATCTAGGTTGTCTTGGCAAGGATCAGGCATCAGGCTGTTGGGAGTTGTAAAGACACTTGGTGTTGCTGTTGTAACGGTCTCTTCTTTACCCTCATCATAGTGCTCATTCTTGCCTAAAAACACATTTGAAATATACATTTTCTAAGTACATATTGAGATTCTTTTGTCGATGCTTTCCATTTAGGATATATGGCCCTCATTCAGACCCACTCGCGAGCGGCTGTCCGCTCGCAAGTGGGTCGATGGTCCCCACTGCGCATGCGCACGATGGAGGGAGCTCCGTCGTGCGCATGCGCGAGACCCAACGAGCGAAGGATGGTGACTGACAGCACGCCCCCTTTGGTGGGCGTGCTGGGGGCGTGCCTGCCAGATGGAGGCGTCCCCAAGGGAACGCCTACCGTCTGAAGCCGGCCCCACTGACATCACTAGTGATGTCAGTAGGAGTGATTTTGGCTCTGATAGAGCCAAAATCACTCCTGGCCTTGCGGTTGAAAAACCCAACCGCAGGCTTTTGCTCGCAGTTTCGATGGTTGCGATGGTCAAGACCATCACGACCATCATTCTGCACACTCGTATATGCTGTGGATGGTGACCCACAGCTATACGAGCGTCCAGGAGGACGCTCCATATTAATGGAGGTGGGACCTGATTCAGAGCGAGCGCTCTGGTCAGAGCGTCCGGCTCTGAATCAGGGCCAATATTCCTTAATAATATATGCAGTGTTTTTTTCTGATTGTATTCAACATTACTGCAGGTCACGCAGCAGTTTAGGTGAGTACCGTTACCTTTTTCATAGAAAAAAAGTACTGAAGATATCTTTAGGAAAACACATCAATCAGGAACTAAATTTTATCAAGCTGAAGATATTATAGAGATTTTATAGTAGTACGGAAATAAGAGGCAGATATATACAACATATTGGCATATAAACCTGCATAAATTCAGACAAGCTTATGGCTAGAAACTACAGATATTATTTTCTATGTTTAAATGCCATTGACGTTCTTTCTCTTATCTGACCTAGAAGTGTGGAATTTGAGTCAGTCCTCATCTTCCATGACTGTACATGGTATCGTCTAACATAACACAATTATATTATTTATGAGCGCTTTATTTAGAAACCCATACAAATAAATAGAGCAGTGTCAAAGTAATTTAGATACACTCCAATACAAAAATATTTCACCTAGACATAGCCTAATATGCTCAGCTAACTGAGAAGTGCAATAGAATGTATGCTCGTTACCTTAGCCAGATACTATGTCAAAACTTGAATAGGATCAGAGTGATTTTGGTAGATAAAATAATTTCTTGTTTACTTGTATGTATAGTGTTCGAAATCTAAATGGGATATGTATCAAACCTTCATCAGAGATATAGTGGAGAAGTTAGATATCAGATTCTATTTACTGTGTGCACATTGATATACAATAATATATATAAAAGTTACAGCAGAGTGCAATATTGCTATTGTTTTTAGGTTGGCACATTAACTAATTTCTTGCTTCTCATTCAAAATAATGATATGTTTATATGGCAGTTTGTCCAAAGAGATGTCATAATAGGACTTGTCATAAAAAGAGGAACTTTTTCAGGCATTCAGAGAAATGGGCACAAATGATATGGGGGTCTATTTACTAAGCAGTGTTAGGAGACAAAGTGAAAAGTGATAAGAAAGTGATAAGGCCCCAGCCAATCAGCTCCCAACTGTCATCTCACAGGCTGTGTTAGAAAAATGACAGTTTTAGATTCTACCTTCTAGAAGATAATAGGTAGAATCTGATTGGTTGCTAATTGCTATGGGCAACATCTCTGCTTCTAAAAACCCGCACTTTAGTAAATTTACCCCGTTAAGTGAATGGTGGTTTGCTCTTGCACAGACAACCTGAATTACCCTATTTATACACAATATAAAAATTTAATAAAGTGTAATATACACAGTCAAGAATGTTGCCTCAACAGATATTAACAAATGAGAAAGTTGCATTTTACATATAAAATGTAAAATTAAATTAAATCTTCTTTCCTGCAGTAGCCCAAATGGAAAGGTCAGCTAAGTAAATATTAACATACGGCCGCATCATAATATAATATAGCTGCAATACTAATGAATTAAGGACTGTCATATGGAGGGATCAATAGACAATCAGCCATCAGAGGGCCTGATACAGTAAGGATCGCAATTGCAAAGCTGCACGCAGGCTACAGATACAGGATATGATATATGCACGCAGGCAGCTTTGCAATGTGATCCTTGCAATAATGCAAATGCAGCAGGAGGTGTATGACACCCCCTGCTGCATTTGCGATCCTAGCACTGCGACGGAGGATAGGCTCACAATCGCAACCATCGGTGGTCGATGGTCGTGATGGTGGACGGCACCAGGCGGCCAGCTGAGTAAGCCTCAGCTTACTCAGGCTGGCCGGCTTGCGAGCCCAGAAGACTGCATACGTCCACGCAGTCCCTGGGCTGGTCACTCCCGGAAAATGAGGCAGACAAGCCCCATTTCCAGAAACGCCGGCCGCCCCCCTGCACCGCTCTTTAACCGCTCTGTCAATCAGGCAGAGGCATTCAAGGGCTTGTGTGTGTCTTAGCAGGTCCCATTATGCACACTCGCAGAATGGGTCCTGCACACGCGCACAATCCCGATAATCGGGAATCTGTGTTCAGCAGTGCAGCCCAGCCCAGAAGCTGCTATATAGTGCTGCTGATCGTCATCATCATTATTTCTGTTACTGTTACTGCCTGGTACAACTGAAACTATCCTACCTGAACCCTCCTGACTCTGGGAAGAAAAGTATATGTTTTGTATATAGGCTGGCGGAAAGCACTAGTCTAACCCTTATTCCCACTGATGATTTATATGTACATAAATATCAACCTAAAGTGGCTGGTGCCCGGATAAATGCATTAGAGTGCCATCCCAATGCTAAATGCCAACTACAGTACCAGGAGAAGATGTGTGGCCATAACATATGAGAGTCATTCACTACTACATATGCTTTTTCTTTATATTCATCACATATCTCCATCCCAGTATCGCAGTTTGCCAAGCTGACTATAAATGCAATCTTACTTATATTACTTATATTACTTATATTACTTATATTACTTATATTGGACTTTGTCACGGTAGTGGCTGATTGTGTAGAAAATGCAGTTACCAAAGGAGGGAAATGGCTTGTTACACAAAGCTGTGAGCTCCATAACCAATCATTATCATTATCGGTGACTGAATATAATACAGTACTTACCATATAAAACCTGAATCCCCTTCACATCATCATCATGGAGGCGAAAGTGAGGCTTATATCCAGCATACTGAGGCGCCATCAGTGCGTTGCTGTAGCGAGAGTGGCCCAGACCCAAAGCATGTCCCAGCTCATGTGCGGCAATGATGCGCAGATTGACACCAAGGTACGTCCCCTCCGTCCAGTACTCATCCTCATCAAAATGGACCGTCCCCAGCTCTGGTATATCCGCATGGGCGAGGACTTTCCCTGTGACACCAATACAGACTACTCAGTACAGAAACTAGGAAGGTTTATGCATGTGCTTTTTTTTTATTCCAGTGTGGTGCAGTTAGGATCCATCCACTTATAAGCATTTACATTCTCCACACCTAGGAGTAGGAATACTAGTCTTCCCATATAAACTATATTTACCACATATGAAATGCAGAGCCAAAGATTGTACTGTATGTGCAGATACCATGTGTTATACAAGTCCTGACTGAATGAAACGTGTTGGGGGCTCCTATCCCTTGCCTCTGCCTCATGAACTATTTATTCTTGAACTCAGATAAGCATATCATTCCTTATTTAAAGAATATTTATTCCTGTGTATTTTCTTTTATCTTCTTTTTTATTGTCTATGTGATTGTATGTGACACTTTTACTGAGTGGGCACATTTTTTCTTCTCTTTAATTATTTTATGAGTTCTTTAATAAATTGCAAACATTTTTATTCATAAAATCATTGTGGTTGATATTTATGTTCTGCATATTTATGTTCTGCACTTTATTTGCACTTTCTATGTCACATTTATATATATATATATATATATATATATATATATATAAACAAAGTGTCCGACTCCCCCAGCTAGGAATTTGGCCAGGTGCCCGCGTAATATAATAACATGTTTATCCACCAGATGCGGCACTTGTGGTACTTGATACCAATTTTAATCCATAAGTGATACACAACAACGTTTCAGTGCTTCTGAACCGGCACTGTCCTCAGGAGGATAGTGCCGGTTCAGAGGCACTGAAACGTTGCTGTGTATCACTTACGGATTAAAATTTGTATCAAGTACCATGAGTGCCGCGTCTGGTGGATGAGTATATATATATATATATATGTTTCAAACATGCTGATCGCTATATATATATATATACACAGATCAGCCATAATATTAAAACCACTGACAGGTGAAGTGAATGACATGGATTGTATATTAGACAGCAAGTGAAAACTCAATTCTTGAAGTTGATGTGTTGGAAGCAGGTAAAATGGGTAGGTGTAAGGGCCAAATTGTGATGGCTAGATGGCTAGAGCAGTAGGTAGTACCTACCAAAAGTGGTCCAAGGAAGGCCAACCATCCCACAGAAGAGCTACTGTAGCACAAATTACTGAAAAAGGTAATGCTGGCCATGATAGAAAGGTGTCAGAACACAGCACATCGCAGCTTGCTGTGTAGCCGCAGACCGGTCAGAGTGTCCATGCTGCCCCCTGTCAACAGCCAAAAGCGTCTACAATAGGCACATGAGTGTCAGAACTGGACCATGGAGCAATAGAAGAAGGTGGCCTAGTCTGATGAATCACCTTTTCTTTTACATCATGTGGATGGCCGGGTACATGTGCATAGTTTACCTGGGGCTCTAGGAAATGTTCTGCTGGGAAACCTTGAGTCTTCCAATTCATGTGGATGTTACTTTGACATGCAACACCTACCTAAACATTGTTACAGACCAAGTGCACCCCTTCATGGCAACGGTTGGCAGTAGGATAATGCACCCTGCCCCACTGCAAACATTGTTCAGGAATGGTTTGAGGAACTTGACAAAGAGTTCAAAGTGTTGACTTGGTCTCAAAGTTATCCAGATCTCAACTGAGCATCTGTGAGATGTGCTGGTAAAACAAGCCTGAGTAATGGAAGTCCCACCTCACAACTTACAGGACTTAAAGGATCTGCCAATAGGCGAATTTATAATGGGTGAAGGGTGACCTCTCAATTCGGGGGGCCCTGCACCACACACCATGCACCCATTGTTAGGGGTACCAAGGGGGGAGATTGGTACTCTTTACCCAAGCCTCTTGGAAGGGTCTGGGCCCTGCAACCCTTCCTCCTGCCCCTGTAACAGGATGTGACACTTCGGACAGGGAAAGAGAATATACTGCTGCTGCTGCAGCCTCTATCTCCCGCGCCCAGCACTTGCTTCAGCAACAGTCTGTTCTCTCTGTTTCTGCATAATGTGCAGAGGAGAGTGATTGCATCAACCACCCCCCCCCCCTGATCTGACACTGGCACCCCCCTGTGCAGCACGCACATGCTATGCTTTTCATTTTTTGTATAGAAGGGGTCTGGTCACACCTCCCTGAGTTGGCCACAATCCCTATCAGTACCTGGGCCTGATGGTTCTTTTGGCGGTCCTGCCCATGGTATACTTTCCTTTTGCAGGCAAGCGGGTCCCTCCTTTTCCGTGTTCTCTGTCATACCAGTGACTTCATCGGTAAGATGGAGCCGTGGAGTGAAAGCAAAGACTCTGGTACTGTGCCAGAGCTTCTCTCTTATGTGCATGCCCCATCTTCCTGAATAACACTGGGAGGATGGCGCCGCAGAGGAGGGACCCGCTTGCCGGCACAAGATAAATTGCAGGGATTGAGGGAAGTGGGTCGATACTCAGAGGAGGAGGTTAATATGCCCATGGATCAGCTGCAAACTTCTTGGTACGAGATACCACAGGACACATTCAGAGGTCTTGTGGAGTTCATGCCTCGACGGGTCATATCCAAATTGGTGGCATGAGGGGGAACTGTACAATACTAGGCAGGTGGTTTTAATGTTAGAGCTGATCGCTATATTTTATGTACATATATATGTATATATACACACACACAGGGGCGTATCTACCCATTGGCCAGGATGGCACTCGCCAGGGGCGCCGGCCAAAGGGGGGCGCCATCCGGCAGTGCCACGAGCAGCCAATGGGTGGACTACCCAGCTAGTCAATAAAAGACAAAACTACAAGCGCTAATACCTACTATTAGATCGTATTGATCTCTACATGCAGATAAACCCAATGAAAAGCCAGCCCTCTACAGTGGGGAAAACTGGAAAATCCCCAAAAAAACAGTAACCAATGTAAAAAGAAATAGTGGGCGCTAATCAGGGTACAATTAAAAAAGCATTTAATAAGGGGCAATAGGAGTAACCTCCAAGGGATATAAACACATATGGAAAAACATAAATAATATTCAGAACGTCTAAAAATACAACAAATGAAGAATAATGAAATTAAAGATGATACATGAAATAAAAAAATAAAAAATTAAAAATACAAAATATATAAAAAATATATAAACAAAAATATAAAAAATACAAAATAAACAATAAAGTAGACCCTAAAAAATGAAAAATTATAAATAATGAAATTAAAATGAAATGATATAATAGATACACAGTGTATGCATACACAATAATAATAAAACAGCATGCACCACTCCTCGTATGGTGCTGCACATGGCACTATACAATTGTATTAAATCACAGAACAATTGCTGTTTGATAAATGCAGATGTAGCAATGTTGAATCGATTAGGATACTAGGATCACTTAGCAAGAGAGATACATGTCCTTCAAAAAAACTGTGTACATTTGTATCTGAAATAATTCCTGCTAAAAAATGTTCCCAAAAGAGAAAAATTCTCTGAAGCAAGATATAGATGGATCGTAGCTCATAAGTGTATAGCAATCCCAATTAGAGCTATGGACGGATCCAAAGCGAATTTTAATAGTTAGAGGTTGTGGATATGCAGCATGGGTTGTCAGACGGGAGAAAGTTAATCACATGCATGTGTGTTTGTAAAATGTCCCGCTCAGTTTCTCTGCCCTGAATGTATCCCTTTTATTCAGACCAAGTTCTGCATGGTCAGCAAGCCGGCAGCAGTAACATGTACTCAATGCCTCTCCACAGTGGGTACTCGTGTAACGCGTTTCTCTGCCTATACGCCCATCAGCGGTTTCCTCAGACAGTGTGGAAGGAAACCGCTGATGGGCGTATAGGCGGAGAAACGCGTTACACGAGTACCCGCTGTGGAGAGGCATTGAGTACATGTTACTGCTGCCGGCTTGCTGACCATGCAGAACTTGGTCTGAATAAAAGGGATACATTCAGGGCAGAGAAACTGAGCGGGACATTTTACAAACACACATGCATGTGATTAACTTTCTCCCGTCTGACAACCCATGCTGCATATCCACAACCTCTAACTATTAAAATTCGATTTGGATCCGTCCATAGCTCTAATTGGGATTGCTATACACTTATGAGCTACGATCCATCTATATCTTGCTTCAGAGAATTTTTCTCTTTTGGGAACATTTTTTAGCAGGAATTATTTCAGATACAAATGTACACAGTTTTTTTGAAGGACATGTATCTCTCTTGCTAAGTGATCCTAGTATCCTAACCGATTCAACATTGCTACATCTGCGTTTATCAAACAGCAATTGTTCTGTGATTTAATACAATTGTATAGTTCAATGTGCAGCACCATACGAGGAGTGATGCATGCTGTTTTATTATTATTGTGTATGCATACACTGTGTATCTATTATATCATTTCATTTTAATTTCATTATTTATCATTTTTCATTTTTTAGGGTCTACTTTATTGTTTATTTTGTATTTTTTATATTTTTGTTTATATATTTTTTATATATTTTGTATTTTTTATTTTTTATTTTTTAATTTCATGTATCATCTTTAATTTCATTATTCTTCATTTGTTGTATTTTTAGACGTTCTGAATATTATTTATGTTTTTCCATATGTGTTTATATCCCTTGGAGGTTACTCCTATTGCCCCTTATTAAATGCTTTTTTAATTGTACCCTGATTAGCGCCCACTATTTCTTTTTATATTGGTTACCCAGCTAGTCCCCTGGGCCCCAAGTGTAGGGTAGACCGCAGTGAGCGCGGTCTGCCCTACACAGTTTACAAACACACAGCCGCCAGCGGTAGCTGTCTGTTTGTTATAGCAGCCAGCCAATAAGAGTCAGACAGACTCT
Source organism: Taudactylus pleione (assembly GCA_031769625.1). Lineage (NCBI taxonomy): Eukaryota > Metazoa > Chordata > Amphibia > Anura > Myobatrachidae > Taudactylus > Taudactylus pleione. The sequence goes on from JAUIMM010000129.1 coordinate 3,671,325, forward strand.
CATTGGCTGCTGCACCCATGGAGGGAGCCGGCTGGAGCTCACTCATGAGCTCCGCCTTCCAGCTCCCCCCGCAGCGGGTGATGGGAGAGACATCATGACATCTCTCCCATCCCATAGTGCAGAGCAGGAGCGGGCCCGAAGGAGTGAACAGTGGCGGTCGTCCGTCGGCAGGAGCGGGGGTCAAGTAAGTTTTTCTTTTCCTCTGGTACAGCACAGTGGGGGAGTGTGGCTACTAGGGGGCATTGTAGTTCATGTATATCCCACAGGGCCGTAACTATGGTAGTGCGACCAATGCCATGGCACAGGGCACCGCAGGGCAGGGGGCGTTGTTTTGGCCTGTCAATTTTCTGTTTATTATCATTGTCACTTGTAGTTTCCTCTTCTTTTATCCCCAGCATCTCCTGGCCTCCCCTATCTCTTCCCTGGCCCTTCCCTATGAGGCCATGGCCATTTTTCAGGTGCACTATCTTATGTCCCTATTTGAAAAATGAGGGGGGTGGGCGCCAATGCTCTTTCTGGCACAGGGCACCAAAGAGTCTAGTTACGGCTCGGATATCCCACACATATTCCCGTTAGTACATCATTTGTTTTTACTATATGGAATGTACTGGTTTACCTCCAGTGACATGAACTGACAATGAAAATATTATACAGGCCAGCTTCTCCTTTAGACATTGCCAATATACAACCTACTGTCTGCAGGAATGAACAAAACTATTGCTGGAATAACCCGTACTCCATCACTAGTGCACTATGAACAACACTATCTACAGACAGAATTTAGTTTTACATTTATTGTATTTACGGTCTGATTCAGATCCGCAAGCAAATACCGATGCTTGCACAGATTGAGCGATTGTTAGCCATTGCATATGCGTGAACGCTGCACTGCGCACGAGCTGCGATTTATTTGTAATTACGCTTGCACAGAGGATTCACTTATAAAGTGAGTGACAGCATTTGGGGGAGGTAACGGGGGTTGGCTGGGCAAATGCAGGCGTGTTGGGACTGTTTATACTCTGTTTCATGGAAGTGCATTAATTAGCCATTGTGATCTCCTTCGCACTATGAGAGCTCTCTGCGTGTCAGGAGAGCCACAGTGTTTGAGACAGGTCAGACTTACTCAGAAGCTGAGTGGCTGCACGATCTGTGTCGATGTTCCTGATGGTCACGCTGTTGCATGTTGTCGGATGGATATGAGAAGGCAGCAGTGGGCGTCCCTAGGCACTGGTAAGCTTTGGAGACAGCATATTTTTGCTATTGCGATCCGTGCGAGATCGCAGCTACGATGGCATTTGTCTGCAGATCTGAATCAGGCCCTTGTTTCCTTATTGTTTTCTATGATCATTATGTGAAAAGCTCTAGGGGTCTATTTGCTAAGAAGTGTTAGGAGATAGAGTGAAAAGTGATAAGGTGCCAGCCAATCAGCTCCTAACTGCCATATCACAGGCTGTGTTTGAAAAATGACAGTTGGGAGCTGATTGGCTGGCACCTTATCACTTTTCACTCTGTCTCCTAACACTGCTTAGTAAATAGACCACCTAGTTTTTAATTTTTTATTTCTAATATTCAAATTGGTAGAATTTGCACTGTTCCCCTTTTCATATAATTTGTTGTGCAATAAATATAAATGTGTGTGAGGGAAGGAAAACTTGTAGTAACTTATATTGCTCCTTTGCTATAAAGAAATACAGAGATGCATACCAGGGCCATCAAATGGACGCGAACAACCCACTCCCTGTTGGTGGAATGAAATTCTTATGTCTGCTCTTCCATATTTGATCTCCCTGAATTTCAAGGGGGTGATGTCACTCCAGTATTTGAAAGCTGATTGGATGGCGGTGTTCACTTCAGCAGTGGTCATGTCTGGCGTGTAATTATGTATTCGATAAGTCAGGTTCTTTTTCCTCCACCGCCCTAATGAAGAGTGAAGAGTTGTAAAGAAGAGAGTATAACGATTATACTTACAGTGACTGAAATATAAGTGAAAATGCTGTTATCTGCTATTTAGAGGAATTATTGAATTACTTGCCCTCCCCAAAAATACTATATTCATGACAATGAGAGACAATATGAGAGTGGTAGTTGTGTTCCTTAAAATAGTCCAAGTCTGTGGTGGTTGTTAGGCAAGATGGGAGTTGCAGAAAATAAACTTATAGGGCCACATTCAGCCAGTGGTCCACTAGGTAGACATTCATCTTCTATTGGCCAAGGAAGAAAGATGCTAATATTGCTCATTAAAGGGGGACGATGACAGATTATTAGTTATACAAATATAAATCACAGTACACTGTTTATCATCACCTGCAAGATACTCAAAGCAGGTAAATGTTTATGACCATTGGAGGGTGGGCAGAGCTGAGATGCCCATTGTCACTAAGAGGCAATCTGAGGCAGCAAGTCTGTCATTTCAAAATAATTATAGTTTTATTAATGTTGAAGTGTAAATTAGTAGTATTTACCTTGTTGGCAAATATAATAGTGCTTAAAAATGACAAAAAAAAAGTCTTTTAAAATGGGCATAACTCATATAATTGTTTACGGGATATTTTCAGATCGCTTTGGAAATGGAATATTAGTATAACAGCTAAACCCTTACTAAGTCTTTGCTTATATTTACAGAACATTTTAGGTGTATACAGGGCAGAATGGAGCACACATAATGTCATACAAGACAGTGTTGATTTCAGTGACATTTACCAAATAATAATAATAATAATATTATTATTATTATTATTATTATTATTATTATTCATTAATTATAGGGCACCACAAGGGGTCCATAGCACCATACATAGTGCATACAAAAGTACAGTATGAATATAATACAGCAAAAACAGTATATACATGGCAGTCAATAACTATCCTTTAAAGGTGTTACTATTACAGTTTCTACAGCACAACACACTTGTACCTCATTATCTCTAATGTGTATGATTAATGGCTCTCATAGGGCTCTATTTACTACAATCCGCATATTGAATGCGGATTGTAGTGTGATATTACCGAGTGAATTCGCATTGCGAATTCAGGCAATATCACAGGGATTTACTATAAATCCCTTGCAGGGACAGAGCTTGCGAAAAAATACCGCGACTAAGAGCCCGCGCATGCGCCGACCGACCACCGCTACTACCCCCCCACCGACGCTAAGCCCCGCCCCCGGCGCTAAGCCCCGCCCCCCGCGATCGCGGACCCCCGCGACCCCCCCCTCCCTTCATTACACTTACCTGCATCCTCCTGGCCTCCGGTGATCTTCTCCGGGCTTCCCGATCAGGTGATCTCCCATACTGTACTGGGACCCGATCACCTGATGACCGGGCCCCAGTGCACTGTGGGAGACCAGCTGACCGGAGAGGAGCCATCACCGGAGGCCCGATCACCGGTCCCTGGATTCAGGTAAGGAAAAATAAAAATTTTTAATTTTTTTTTCTTTTTTTTACAGTAATCAGCTTGCGGTCTACTTAGACCACATAGCTGATTACTGGTACCGGCTCCCGCCACTGCTCTCTCCGTTAGAGCAGAGTGGGAGCCCGGTAACCGGGGGAGACCCTGGATAACGCCACCTCCAGGTGGCGTTATTATCACAGGGCTTCCCCCGGTATTTTTTTACAATTTATTTTTAGTAACTTGCACACAGATCACATTTCCCATTACAATTATGGGAAATGCGATCTGCTTTACTAAAAATAAGTGATACTGGGGGTTGGAGTAGAATTTTACTAATTCTACTCCAATTGCCCTGTAATAACTACAGGTGAAACTAAAATAATGTGAAAAGGGTGTGAAAACACCCTTTTTCACTTTATTTTAGTAAAAATAATGTTAATAAATAGAGCCCATACTGTGAAACAGAGAATAGATTCAAGAGTCCTGTAACTAGTTTACCTAACAGCAGATAACTGTAAGTCTTCTGGTTAAAGGGGTCTTCTACTCCACATCGAGGCTGCTTCATCTTCTCCAGAGTTTCATTGTCCAGGACCCCTGTTTCTGGTAATTGAAAAGCCACTTGGAAAACCCTGCATGAGAAAATATAGTAAATCTCGCAATGGGAAATACACAGTTGCAGTTTATTTTGGCCAAAGATGTTTGCCCATCCCCCTCGTCAAGATGAACCCCATTAGTATTAGTAAAAGTTAGGGACCCATCTGATGGGGTTCACCTTGATGAGGTGGATGGGCAAACACCTGTTTTCAAACATGTACTAAGAACCTCACTTATATTCCATGTTAACTGTAGAGTTTATCAGGATTATTTAGATCATTTTTCTTAATTTTTCTTAGAGTGTGCACCTGCATTCTTTGTTTTTACCTGTCTTGTACTACATGTCTCAGCATGGTAGCACCTCTTATTATGCTTTAAATTAGGGTGTGCAGCCCAAGCCCCCTCCCCCTTTCCTCTATATGTGTGTATATATTGTACACTTGAAGGTTGAGACTCTGCTTGGTATTAGCACCCCTCCTATCTGCCCTTAGGTGTTTTCAATCAGCACAGGTTCCTACATTACTGTCTACATACTGTATTAGAATGGGCACTCTGAGAGGTAAGTATTAGATAAATTGACATAGTGTGTTAGTATTAGGGAAGTTATGGACCCATCTGATGGGGTTCACCTTGATGAGGTGGATGGGCAAATATCTGTGGTCAAACATGTACTAAGCCCCTGGCAGATACAGAAATACCGCAAAGCAGCTCTAAACAATATAAGAAGAGCACAATAAGTAGAAAAACTCTGAACTTAGAGCCTGTTCTGTAGATATCCAGTCAAAGAACCAACTCGCTACTCCTCCTTTTCAGCAGGATTACTGTACCTCTTTGGAGAAATCTGCATGCCATGATACATAAGCTGTCAGGAGACAAGCCACAATTAAAAGGCCCAATGTCATATGAGATAAATACTGAACCAAAAATAAAAAGCTGGCCAGCCAATTCATGTTACAGCAACAGCAAAATAGTCACTGAACTGGTGACAATGTTTCAAAACATGGCAGCCAAGCAATAACTCTAGAGGAACTAAACAATAATTTTCTATCCATCCAATGGGGAATGTAGGAGGTCAAGTGAGGAGGTTGGAGAATAAGCTTCCTAGAAATCTGCTGGAAATTAAAGCTATCTTGTAATGGATTTAAAATGTCCATAACTGACAGGAGCTGGGTCCTTCCTTTGCTTAGTCCCAGTCATGTGAATAAACAGAAGAACACATCTTACACCCAGGGCCACCATCAGGGGGGGACTTCCGGGACTATAGTCACTTGGCAGAAAAGAGGGGGCCCGTCCACTCCTACTGCCCGCTAGTACCTTCTTAGGTGAAAGGACTGGAGGCCCGCCCTGACCGGGTCGCCACATTGACTATCTGCGCAATAAATGATTTGACAGGGAACTAGGAGGCCTGCCACTCCTCCCGCCCACCCACTGGTTCAAATAAGTTTCTTTCTTTTTTTGAGTCGGCGTGTGTGACGTCATGCCACACCGTTGAAAGAGAGAAGAGCCGCACCAGGCCGGGAGAAGAAAGAGCCAGCCTACTTCAAGGAAAAGGAGGTAAATCATGGGATTTGCAGGCTTGCACCAGCACCAGCCAGCATGTCATGTGGGGAGTGGGTACTGCCTGGCTAGGGAGAGGGAAAGTATAGAGGGCAGAAAGCTGGATAGAGAGAGCTGGGCCATCTTTATTATATATACACAGGCAGGTGCACAGTGAGAGAAAGTGGGTACATAGAGGAAGGGAGATAAAGCTTGGGGGTGGTGGCTTGGGGGGGCCCTGCCTATTTTTGTGTCCCGGGCCCCAACATTTCTGATGGCAGCCCTGCTTACACACATTACTATGTAACTCGCAGAATTAAAACAATTAGGAAAACCAATAGATTGTTTGTAGTGTCTCAGGATGTGCACAAAGGCCAATAACCACCTAAAGATACTTTGGTCAATACAGAGTAAAATAGAAGTAAGCCACCAGCATTATCAAAGCCAATTCAGCCCAAGCCATCGCCATTTTATGGGTCAGAATAAGCACAAGCCTACCACGAAAAAACTATTCAAAGCAGCAGGACGGAACACATCACATGACTTTACTAAACATTACAGACTTGCTGTAGCAGCATCATCAGAAAGAGGATGAGAATGGGTATTTCTAATTCTTTACCTTTATTCCAGCCATTGCAGCCTAGTTCCCTGCCCCTTACTCTGTATTATTGTCGTGCATTCTTATAGATCTGCTCTATGTTGTGTGTTACAGCATGTTGGGGAAGAGTCAGAAGAGACAGGAGGAAGGAAGGGGCTGACCTTATTATGTACTTCCTGTTTGACTACCTTCATTCCTGTCTAAGCCCTGATTCCCCCTTGATGGCCATTTTCCACTATATATGTGTATATATTGTACACTTGAAGGCTGGGCTCCTTCTGCTTGGCATTTGTAGCCCACCCATCTGCCCTTAGGTGCTTTTAATCAACTGCACAGGTTTCTACATTGCTGTCTACATATTAGAATGGGCACTATGAGAGGTAAGTCCTGGATAAATAATGTGCTAGTATTAGGGATGTTATGGACCCATCTTATGGGGTTCACCTTGACACGGTGGATGGACAAACATTTTTGGCCAAACATGTACTAAGAACCTCATTTATATTCCATTTTAATTGTAGCGTTATCAGGATTATTTTGACTATCATTGTTCTTAGTACTCATAGTGTGCAACTGTGTTCTTTGTCCCCTGCAGTGTACTACAAATCACAGCATGGTAGCACCTCTTATTATGTTTCAAATTAGGGTGTGCAGTCCAAGCCCCTTCCTCCTGTAAGCCCTGATTGACCAATAGATTTACTGATTAGTGATGACTGCCTTGGGGGGAATGTAAGTAATTAAATTAACAGGTACAGGTAATAATTAATTGTTTTACTTTCTAAAAAGGCTGTGTTTCTATCTTGTACCAATATGTATCCAAAAGTGAAAGTACAGTAGTAACAGTATCAATAGAAATCAGATTTTTATTTTTTACTGACCTTTAGTTTTTTGTTACTGTAAGTAAAAAATATCTAACATTTTTACTGACAGCAACTTTACTGACTGTTGTGAATTCTTCAGGAAATGCGTCTGCTCAGATGGGCCCCGGGCAAACAATAATTTTTCCTCCGTAAATCAGATGCAAAAAGCACAATACTTAGCCCCAACTATAATTGTCAATGTGCACTGTCAAGGATCTGTTCTACATCTTCACCACTGGTAAAATATTTGTTTAATTATAAGTACTTCAAAATGATGGTCAATTACCGTATAGCTTCTTGCACCTCTTCAGCACTGAAATCCTCGCTGTCACTTTCAAGGGGCTTCTGTAAATATCCAAACTCCTTTAGGTATCTCTATATAAAGATTAAACAGTGATCAGATTTTAGAATAACCCTTAACAGACATATCACCCAACTTAAATGGACTACCTGCAAAATGCAGATGCTACCACTATGTTGTATTAAAACAAATGAATACAATTAATACAACTAATCAAAATGCATGTTGCCTATCTACAGCTGTTGCTATGTAGACATGTATTTAAACTGTAATGCAAGAGGTTACTTACTTAATAACTGTACGATCTCAAATGGTCAACCTAGCAGTCACATTCAATAATGACACATTATTTCCATAGCTGAGTCTGTTAGGCATTTATTGCTCCTCTACCACAATTATACTAGCGTTAGGGCACTGCAACCACACATATTGTGTCATCTCTTCTAGGCGTAACCTATTCCACCCAGGTAATCCTACGTAGTGCGCCTAAGATGGCTGCCACACAGCGCACAATGTGGTAAAAATCGTTACTGACATCCTCAGATTGAGCAGCATTCAGGGTTGACCAAAAGACGGAACAAATGACTCACTGGAGAGCGTGATAATGCGACACACTGGATTATTTGAACGATTTGTCATTCTGATCCGTCGGAAATCATCAAATTGTCCAAAATATTGTCTAGTGTGTACCCAGCTTTAGACTCACAGACACTGACAATAGTAAATAACATGAACTATCTGAAAATAAACTTTGTTACCCAAGGCAAAATTAAATATTATATACAAGATGGTGATAAATTGACTTAGAGAAAATGCAAAATGATCCATTTACCTAGTGGTTTAATGAAAACTCTGGGTTTGGATTAGGTTGTTTATATTTAGTTCTCTGGTTCTAACCCTGACCTATTTTTACTTAGTATGGTTGTCAGGACACAATCCCATGATCCCAACTTGAAATAGCAGCTACAACTCTTGTTCATGTTCTGAGGGGAAATCACTGCGTTTCCCTTCTAAGTTTACTTCTTTCAAGAAAAGAGACTGAGAGATTTGCAGGCTGGGAACTTGGAGAGTGGTCAATAGTTGCTGCAATGTGAGAAAGTTGAAGGATACAGTGCCATGAAATTGCCTTACATACAGCTCAGAATACACAAATAAGAGAGTGTGAGGAGAATGAGAGACAGTCAGCCAGAGGCTGGCAACCTTCAAAAGCTTGCTGGAATAGCAACAAACCCTGTATTACAGCAGAGGAACACATTTCTTATTAATATATGTACATTTAACAAAACTAAATCCAAATCTTGTAAAGACAGATTACTGTTATAATGAGCACCTCAATGATATCCTCATTGTTGAGAATATTCAGGGTCTGATTTATCAACAAGTTTTTCACTGACAAGGAGTGATAAAACTTGTTGGGTATGATAAATGGTGCTCCAGCCAATCAGCTCCCAACTGTCATTTTTCAAATAGATGACAGTTAGGAGCTGATTGGCTAGAGCACCATTATAATACACAACAAGTTTTATCACTCATTGGGGGAGATGTACGAAGGCCAGAAGCGGTATCAGCGCACGTTATGTGCGCTGATACCGCTTCTCCCTGATGTATTATCGGGGGTCTGGGCGGTAAATGACAGGGGCGCTATGCGCCCCAGTCATTATCGGCGCTGCTATCTACAAGATAGCAGCACCGACGGCAGGGCTATGTACGAACAGTCATAACGCATGACCGTTCGGCCGGCTGTAGCTGTCGTTATCGACAGCTACAGCCTGGCGCTAGCCTATCCCCACAGCAGGGACAGCGCTGTCCCTGCTGCGGCGGCTGCCGGCTCCACGACTGCATGCGGGGATCTCGCGATACTTGGATACTTGCGAGATCCCGCGCATGCTCAGTGGAGCCGGCCGGGACAGAGACACAGCGCATCAGCACTAGGCTGATGCGCTGCTGTCTCTAGCGGGTAGCGCCGGAGGGGGGAGTTAACGCTCCCCCTCTCCGGCCGATGAGATGTTTATACATCTCATCGGTAGTGCTTCCTGCCTCGCCTCGGTAAAGAGGCGAAGCGGGAATCGTTATAGCGGCACGTTAAGTGCCGCTATAATACATCTACCCCATTGTGAGTGATAAAACTCGTTGATAAATCAGGCCCAAAGATAGCTAACTACTATGTGTATCAAACAGCTGCAGTGTTACCTCTGTATAAAATGTTTAATTCATTTTTGAGAACTAATAAAGATACATTTGTTGAAAAGCTGTATTTTGTATTGTGAGAGTACAGTAGGTATGATCCACAGCTGAGTTGCCAATTGGCTTGTGCCGTGGTGTTTGTATATACTACAGTGCTCACCAAATTCTAATTACCAACACATATTTGCTCTCCCAATGCAGGTCAAAACTTTCATTGCTTATTTTCTAGTAGAGCATTCTGTGTGAAATATTAATTTTCCAATTTCTGCTTGCATAAAGTGTCTTATTTTAACAATGTCATAAAATTGCAAACATTCACTATGAGTTTACAATTTTTGTTATCAATAATCTAGTTATTTTATACAACAATATTATCAGCCCAAACAGAGTATTTTAATATACAACTTGAGTCTCCCATATCCAAATATTCTAAAATAAGTAATATTCCAAAATACAGATTTTTTTTAGCATGACTGAGATAGTGCACCTTTGCTTTTTGATGGTACAATGTACACAAACTTAAAGCACATAATTATTAAAAATATTGTATAAAATTACCTTCAGACTCTGTATATAAGGTGTATATAAAACATAAATGTATTCTGTGTTTAGATTTGGGTCCCATTCCCAGGATATTTCTTTATGGTATGTAAATATTCCACAATACGGAATATTCCGATATCCAAAATACCCCTGGTCCAGAGCATTTTGGATACTATCAATTCTGCTATTCACGCTATCTGACTGGTTAGATTCAGTAGTTGTATTTGCAAACAGTATGCCAAAATAAAGAAAATAAAATTGTTACATTGCTGGTATGTAAAATGCAAACCAATAAAACTAACAGCAGTGTTCGCCAGTACTTGACCTTATTATTCATTGTTTTCATTCATACAAATGCTATTCTTAAATGTCTATTGTCCTTTCACTGTTTATGCAATTCTTACATTTCTTTTGTCTTTTCACTGTTTATGCTTTCCATTTCTACTTTGTAAAGTGCAGTAACACTTACCAGGGCATCCTCCTCAGAGCTAGGATCTGCCAGGGTTGCTGCATAAGCAGAGAAGGTCATAGCCCCCAGCAAAGTCAGAAACAGCATCCTGAAGTTGTGCTCCTGTCAGATGTCCTCTGGTTGTTTCTGCTGTGGGTTTCCCCTGCAAGCCCTTAAGAGTTCTGCCAATATGACTCACATACAATCCTCACTGGTTCCTCCTCCCCAACCTCCCCCTTGCATCTTCCCTCCTGAGAAATGGCCATGGAATGCAGTGTTAACCCTCTCCCCTAGACTAAGCACGAACAGATTTTTAAGCAACTTTGAAAATCACAGCTTGTAGTGATTTACAAATGGTCATTTATTTTCTGGTTATTATTTGATGACAGGCTGTATCTGCGTATAAGAGTACACTCAGTTAAAATTAGTCACTTTTTAAGACATGCATCTGGATCATCTGTTACAGTGACATTTCTAGCTCTTTTGTGTGTTAAAATCTGCGTCAATATCCGGTTATGTTAATCAAGTGATTGAAGCACTCATAATGTGGAAACAAAACTGAGACAGTCACATGACATGACGCTTGCCCATTACTTGTAATGGGTGCCAATTTATATATCTATACTAATATAAAGAAAATGTTGTGTCTGTCTATTCCAAGTTGGCGCAAAAACTACTGAACCAATTCTCATGAAAACTGCATAATTTTCTAGTGGAAACTCCTAGAAATAACCTGCACTTTGTTTCATCTCGATCCGTCAAATTAAAGCTGGGCTATAACAAAAACAACATTTATTGACATCATCAATGCAAGAGACAGGTGTGGCCACTATGCGCGTGGCTGGTATGGAGTGGGGGCAGAGGTGTTTTGTGCCTGAGTTCACTTGAATACGATAGGCTACATAGCATTCTGTGCACTGGGCACACAGTGACATTGGTGTGAGTGGTGGTTGAAGGCGCTGCTGCCACCAATCTGTATAGTCACGTCAGTTGGTCACGTGAGCCACGCCCGCAATAGTGCCCCTAGTTCCTGACTCTAGACAAAAAATTATTGTAGGCACTGTGCTAGTCCTTTGCTCTAGGCAGTAGATGATTGTAGGCACTGTGCTAGTCCTTTGCTCTAGGCAGATGATTGTAGGCACTGCGCTAGTTTCTGGTTCTAGGCAGTAAATTATTGTAGGCATTGTGCTATCCCTTTGCAGTAGATGATTGTAGGCACTGTGCTAATCTTTGGCTCTAGGCAGTAGATGATTGTTGGCACTGTGCTAGTTATTGTCTCTAGGCAGTAGAAGATTGCAGGCACTGGGCTAGTCCTTGGCTCTAGGCAGTAGATGATTGTAGGCACTGTTCTAGTTCCTGGCTCTAGGCAGTAAATGATTGTAGGCACTGAGCTGGTCCTTGGCTCTAGGCACTTTGCTAGTTCTTGGCTCTAGATTGTAGGCACTTTGCTAGTCGTTGGCTCTAGGCAATGGCTGACTGCAGGCACTGTGCTTAGTCCTTGGCTAAAGGCAGTAGATGATTGTAGGCACTGTGCTAGTCCTTGACTCTAGGCAGCAGGTTGCTAGTTCCTGCGTTTATGCAGTAAATGATTGTAGGCACTGTGCTAGTCCTTGGGTCTAGGCCAGTGTTTCCAAAACTGTGCGCCATGGCACCCAGGTGCCGCTGAGCACATACAGTGGTGCCACGGCTGGGAGGTCCAGACCAGCCAGTAGGGGGCTTGGTGATCAGTGCCTGCATGTGAGGGCATGATGTTGGTGGAGCAAGAGCTGTGAGTACCAACAAAGAGTGGGGGGCGGGCTCTGACAATGATCAATTGCCCTGCCCGCATTCTGCACTATGTCTCCCTTTCCTCCCCAGGCTAAAGTATGTGTCATCATAGACCCTCAGTCCCAGGCCCCAGTGTGTGCACACCATGTTTCCCCCAGGCCTCAGTGTGTGTTTCACCATGCCTTCCCCAGGCCCCAGTTTGTGTTTCACCATGCCCTCCCCAGGCCCCAGTGTGTGTGTCACCATGTTCAGGGCCGACACTAGCATATCTGTCACCCGGTGCAAGGCAGAAATTTTGCGCCCCCTCCCTTCCTGTACCTAGATTTTGTCCTTGCTCCTCCATAAGGCAGTGCTCTACTGAGACGTCCCTGGTATAGTGACTTACATTATTCCACACACCATAATGCCTTTTACACATTATGCCACACACTGTAATGCCTATTACCAAAGTGCCACTTACATATTTTATGACCACCCTCAGCTATAGCGAGCGGCCAAAATGATGGTTGCGGTAGGGTCTCGCTGCCACAAGCCCTGGAGTGCTTTTGGCTCTCCAGGGTAGCCACGCCCCCGGCACGCCCACCAAAGGGGGCGTGCTGTCAATCACCATCGACAGCACGCCCCCTTTGGTGCGAGACCCTTAACGATGGCTTGGCCGTTGTTATTCGGGTATCGCGCATGCGCACGACGGAGCCGCCTCCGTCGTGCGCATGCTCACTTGGGCAACATCGACCCGTTTGCGAGCGCTCAGCGCTCGCGAGCGGGTCTGAATCAGGCCCTAAGAAAAGATGCAGTGGATTACATTTTAATTATTTCAGGCCATTTGGATTGAGTGTCCACTGCATTAAAAAAGACACTGTCCAAGAATGGTCCTGCAAAGTCCATGTGTACCCTCTGCCACGGTGAGGATGGCCATTCCCAATGGGGTAAAGGTGGCAACGGGGGAGAATTTTGCACCTTCATGTAGCTTGGACACTCTTTTGTCAAAATCTGCATTTTAACAGTAGCCATCATGCAGTATATGCAAGATTCTGCTTTGGAGTTGAGTGACTCTGTAAAATATCCACAATATGCTTATAGAACTTATCACCAGGTTTCAATGGAGCAACAAACTATTTGCATGCAAATCCAGGAAAGATGCCAGGTAGTGTAGGAGGCAGTGATGCTAGTTATGGAAGAGTGCTAGCAGGGGCGTATCTATAATGGGTGCAGGGTGTGTGGGGAACACAGGCCCCTGGGTCCAGGGGGGCCCTGCACTGCACACCCTGCACCCATAGTATTATTTACATAGTCCCACGTAGGCGCAGGGGTCCGGCGCTGTAAAAATGACTGGAAAATGGCATTCGCGGCCACTTTCCCATTGTACAGGGAAAATGGCCGTCGCGGCCATTTTCTCGGGTAACCCGCGCATACTCTATAGACTCTGGGCACACTCTAGTACCCAGAGTCTATAACTCCGGCGCTGGCCCCACACAGCTCAGTGCGCTGCCGGCCGCCAGACAGAGAGGAGGAGGCCCATGTCGGAGACTGCACACGGGCCTCCTCCTCTCTAGAAACGCCCGAGTGCTAGTTTAGGCTACAACTAACACATACTATAATGAGTGCTGATATTATACAGGTAAAAAGAATGTGTGTAGTTTAAATTGTGGTGTACGATAGAATTCTAGAAGGTATATTAAATTTAAATAAAAGTGATGCAAGAAATTAGATGAAAAAAGTACAAATAAATCTAAAATGCAAATAAATAAATTCAGAATAAGTAAAGGCCCCTATACACTAGCAATCAACTTCACAGATCGCAGATTCCGACCAAAAAGTGATTGGGATTGGTGAATCAGGTTGTCCAACATGTTTGATTTCCCCGACCAATCGTGGCTGTAGATTGCTAGTGTATGGTAACAGCAGACAGTGGCGTAACTTCATCCCAGGTGCCCGGAGGCAAGATAAATGTTGGTGCCCCCCCCAAATAAAAAATTTTTACCACCCCCCCAGCACCTATGCCAGCCCCAGCTGCCGCCCCCTTATGCAGTTTCCCCAGTAGTGGTCCCCCTGTGCAGTGCCCTCTGTAGAGGTCCCCCTATGCAGTGCCGCCTATGTAGTGCCCCCCAGTAATGGTCCCCCTATGCAGTACCTCCAGTAGTGGTCCCCCTTTGCAGTGCCCCAGTAGTAAGCGCCCCTGTAGTGCCCCCAGTAGTAAGCCCCCTGTAGTGCTCCCAGTAGTAAGCCCCCAGTAGTAAACTCCCTGTAGTGCCCCAGTAGTAAGCCCCCAGTAATGCCCCCTGTAGAAAGCTCCCAGTAATGCCCCCTGTAGTAAGCCCCCGTAATGCCCCCTGTAGTAAGCCCCCTGTAATGCCCCCTGTAGTAATCCCCCAGTAATGCCCCCTGTAGTAAGCCCCCTGTAATGCCCCCTGTAGTATGCCCCCTGTAGTAAGCCCCCGTAATGCCCCCTGTAGTGCTCCCAGTAATGCCCCCTGTAGTAAGCCCCCAGTAATGCCCCCTGTAGTGAGCCCCCAGTAATGCCCCCTGTAGTGAGCTCCCAATAATGCCCCCTGTAGTGAGCACCCCCCACTGCGAGTGCACACACATACAAAAAAAACAATACTTACCTGAAACCCCGCTCCAGTGCTGCTGCCTTCCGTCCCCGGCGCCCGCTCCTCGGAACTATGGGAGTGACGTCATGACGTCACTCCCATAGTGCATTGCGGGACCCGGAAGCGGAGCTCAGGAGTGAGCTCCGTTCCTCCGGCTGCCACCGGAGGGAAAGAAGGAGCTGGGCGCCCTATGGTAATACACTCAGCGGGTGCCCGGCAAATAGGGGGTGCGACCGCACCCCCCGTATTGACGCCGCTGGAGGTGGAGCGCCGACCAGCGGTGCTCCATCTCCATAGAAGTGCCCGAAACGGCCCGGGGGACAATGGAGCCAGGTGCCCCTTAAGGGCTGGAGCCTGGCGGCAAATTACTCCATTGTCTCCAGGAGTTCCGCCACTGACAGCAGATTTGCCAACCATTACTAGTAAAATGATGGGCCTTTCAAGATTTGCAGATCTGTCCTTCCTGAAAATGATCTGTAAATCACTGATAAAAATCTGTAATGTATGGGCGCAGATTGGTGGATTGGGGAATCTTTACATTGAGGGGGAAAAAAAATCACCAAATCTGTGAATCTTTCTTTGCTGATGTATGGGCCCCTTAAGACTAGGCCACAGAGCATATGGAACATTGTGCAATCAGTGACAAATTGAGACATTTCTATACTGTATTCGTTTTCTGGCACTAATTTTACCACAGGTTAGTAAATATCTGTATTCTCCTTGCTCTCTCTACTGCACTGCATATCTCACTAATGTGCTATATAAAGTGTGGTAGTAGTTCATCCAGTTTGTGGCTTTAGCAATTAAGCATGAGAAAGGCTAATACATGGGAAATAGACGGCAGACCTCAGTTCTTCTCAGGGTTACTATCTCTGTAATTTGAAAACAAACTTTGTGTCCTTAATTCAAGGCAGGAAATGTATCTGGGTCATTGAGGGTTATTCCTAGGGGTATCTCATGGATGGTTTTAATTGGGCTAATTATGTCCAGCATTTATTTTCCCAGAACCAGAAAAAATAAAATAAAAATAATCTTAACTGAATAAAAAATATGAAATTCTGTACATTCATGATGTGTCGTACTACAAATAAAACATACAGTATAAATGACATAACTGAAAATATTAAATATGTATATAGAAGAATAGTAAACTGCAGATAAACATTAGATATACTTTAATAATGTGTATATAGTGATCCAAAGCAGATAAGCAGAAATACTCTATTCTGCTGTCAATATTACAATGAACTTAGTCAAATTAATGGATCAAAGTCAAGAGTGTGTTGGAATAAGACATATACGAGAGAGAATCACCCTCTATTATGAAAGAGAATGTCAATTCGTAACCTAGGGGTTAGGATTGAACAAGACCCTGCAAATAGTCACAACTTATAATGAAACAACCATGTTATATTATATTATTATATGTTCAATTATATTATATGTTATATTATCACAAACGTCATTACAGGGTAAAGGTGACAAAAAAGGGTAAAGCAGGAGATATATCAGATATCACTGTCCCCATACACTAGTACGTGGACCTAAATTCATCAAGAATTTAGGTCCGGAGTTTGGCTGTGAGAGAATTCGCTATCTTCGGATGACGTTTGCTCCTGCAACCAGCTCCTTCCCTATAGGAAGGAGTCCTGGCTTGCAAAGAGGGATCTTTTTGGATCCCTCTGCCTCTCCGTCTCCTTCTGCCAGGCGCTGGGGCTTTTGTGCTCCTGCGTGAACTCTAGATCACACAGAAGCACTAGCTTTGCCAAGTCAGATCGGCAGTGCTAAGTTTCAATGCTCCTAAATGAGCAGTGAAAAGATTTGGGGAGACAGCTGATTTTTGGATCAGCTGTCTCCGCGCCGCAGCAATGGTGAATTGCTCAGGAGCTTGCCACGAGTTGAAATGTTAATTATCAGATCTGTTTGGACCCCAATAATTAACATAATGAATAGAGCCCTTAAACTCTAAAATGTAATGTTATCAAATGTGTGTATGATTTTGGGATAACATTTGTTACAGTGATCACTTTCATCCCTCACTGTTCCAAAATCTGTAGCTCTTGGAGCAAGCATACAACATATTGTAGATTTATGAACCAGGTCGATCACATTTTTAAATGTTAACCAGGGCTATTTTTGAGGTGGAACGGTCCAGAACGCCGTTCCTGAAGCCCTTTTAAAAAATGACTTCATCAGGAACGCCGTTCCAGTACCTGCATGTCAACAGCAGACCGGGCAGCCATCCATCTAGTCCAGTGACATTTGGCGTCCGCGGTATTTCGAATATGGAGTGGCTGCTCTTGATTGGCTGCAGGTCTGCGTGCTGATTGGCTTGCGGCGGCACCATATTCGAAATGCCACGGCCACCGCTGCTGTCATGACTGTCACCGGATTTCTACCCGGTCCTGATCTGCCCCTGGAGCTGGATTAAGGAGCCTCCCACAGCCAGAACATGTCGGGCCCAGCAGTGATGGAGGAGTGTGTATGCCATCCGCTCCCTCTGCATGCTGCACCGTCACTGCCCCTGGTGACCTCCCCCCCGGTAACTCAGGGTCGATCGTGCAGCACAGGAGGGGAAGCCTGTGCAGGAGGAGGATACCTATGGATGCAGCAGAAGCAGTTGCTGTGCTCCCCGCCCGAGGAAAAAAGGTAAGAATACATGGCTGGGACCAGTGGTGTCGTTGTGGTGTCGAGCAGGGCACATGACCTGGGCACTGTCGGACTAACCGCCATCCAGGGCAGTGTGGTCCACAGCACTACACACTAAAACTATCACACCTCTGCCTTCGGTGGTGTGTTTGTTTTAGCACTGCAGGCAATAAGAGTCAGACAGACTCTTATTGGCTGCTGCAGGGCCAGAGTCGGGCTGGAGCTCACTCATGAGCTCTGCCCTCAGGCTCCCGCAGTGGATGAAGGGAGAGATGTCATGACATCTCTCCCATAGTGCCGAGCAAGTCCTGAGGAGCGGACAGCGGCAGGCGCATGAGTGGGGATTGGGGTAAGTATAATTATGTCTAAGAAGCACTACTACTGGGGACCCTGTATAAGGGGCACTACTGGGGGCACTGTATAAGGAGCACTATTGGGGGCATTGTATAAGGATCACTACTGGGGGTACTACATAAGGGGCACTGAATAAGGGGCATTACTGGGGGCACTGAATAAGGGGCACTACTACTGGGGCATTGCATAAGGGGCACTACTACTGGGGACCCTGTATAAGGGGCACTACTGGGGGCACTGTATAAGGAGCACTACTGGGGGCATTGTATAAGGATCACTACTGGGGGTACTACATAAGGGGCACTGAATAAGGGGCACTACTACTGTGGGCATTGCATAAAGGGCACTACTACTGGGGGCATTGCATAAGGGGCACTACTGAGGGCATTGCATAAGGGGCACTACTACTGGGGACATTGCATAATGGGCACTACTACAGTGGGCATTGCAAGAGGGGCACTACTACTAGGGGCATTGCATAAGGGGCACTACTACTGGGGGCATTGCATAAGGGACACTACTACAGTGGGCATTGCAAGAGGGGCATTGCATAAGGGGCACTACTACTGGGGGCATTGCATAAGGGGCACTACTACTGGGGGCAATAAGGTATATATGGAATGGAAAGGAATGTTCCCAGAGTGACAAGAAATGGTCATGTCATGACATCTTTCCCATAGTGCCGAGCGGGTCCAGAGGAGCGGACGGCAGTGGGCGCATTAGTGGGGATTAGTGTAAGTATAATTATGTCTGTATGTTTTATTTGTAAGAGGCACTACTACTGGGGACACTGTATAAGGTGCACTACTGGGGGCACTGTATAAGGGGCTCTACTGGGGGCATTGTATAAGGATCACTACTTGGGGCACTACTGGGGGCACTGAAAAAGGGGCACCACTGGGGGCACTGAATAAGGGGCACTACTACTGGGACATTGCATAAGGGGCACTACTACTGGGGACATTGCATAAGGGGCACTACTACAGTGGGCATTGCAAGAGGGGCACTACGACTAGGGGCATATTGCATAAGGGGCACTATTACTGGGGGCATTAAGGTGCATATGGAATGGAAAGGAATGTTCCCAGAGTGACAAAAAATGGTGGTGTGTCAAGTTGACATACCCCATTTTTTCCAGTGACCACGCCCCCTTTTCAAGTGACCACTCCCCCTTTCCCGACGCACACACATAGTGTGTGTGTGTGGGGGGGGGGAGTGCTCCATTTTTCATCTTGCTCTGGGCTCCAAATACCCTAGTTATGCCACTGGCTGGGACTGACTGCCTGGGCTAAAGTGGGGTGATGCTAAAGTGAGCGAGGAGAGCATTAGCACCTACTGTAATGTCACCCCTATTATGTCTGGCTAATACACTCCTTTCTCTGATATATAGATTTATGTAGTTTAGAAGGATCTGGCTTTTTCAATGTTTTTATGTGGATCTGGCTTTTTCAATGTTTTATGTGGATCTGGCATTTTCAAAATTAATATGGATCTTGCTTTTCTTCTATATGTATTGTCGTGGCTTGATGTGACTTTCTTTATATATTTAGTATAGTTTCACCCCCACAGTCCAAACTTTGATTTTTTTTTTTAAATTGGTCCCACCCCACGTTGTAGCTTTGTCCACCTCACCCCCCCCCTCCCCAAGGGTTCCTGAACCTATTTTTCTACTAAAATAGCACTGATGTTAACAATATTATACATAAAGTTTGTGAAGGTAGTGATCAAGATAACTGTTTGATTATTCAGTATTTTTTGTAATTTCTTAAGCTTAAGGTTCAATACATGTGTTCAGTTGGATTTGAAAATATCAATACCAAGAACTTTACTTTTCATCTACTTACTTACAACTTCTCTATGGTCCTTTTCACACACAACGTTTTTGTCCGGGCAGAAAAAACCGTGACAAGTTTTTTTCCTGTGGTTCAGTCCCTTTCACACACAACGGTTTTGTGCTGTGTGTGATGTTTTTGACGTTTGTAAAAAATCTCTTTTCAATCTTTACACTGAAACCATGAACGGCAGCCGTCATAGTCAGTGGTTATTAAAACTGTCGCACGACAACCGTGCCATGTGTGTGCCGTGTTCGTGCAGTGTAGAACTTCCACTGCAGTTTCACAACGGTAAAAAATTGTCCATGTTTTTGCCGGACGTTGTGTGTGAAATAGCTCTATGGGTCTGATTCAGCAAGGATTGCAAATGCGATTACACTCGCAGTCGGCTGATTGTTGCGTTCTGCACAGGTATCGAACCAGCCACTGAGATCGGGACTGTGATTGCAGTGACTATGCAGACCCATCGCAGAGTGATTGACAGGAAGTGGTGTTTGTGGGAGGTGACGGGGGTGGTCGGCGAAACGCAGGTGTGCCAGTGTGTCTGAACCCTGTTGCAGTGGCGTGCATAAATTATCCACTGCGATACCATACGCAGCTTGTGTACTCACAGCGTGCGACAAGGTTAGCAATTCCTGAGTAAGGTCAGAGCTTGTGCAAGTGTGCGTGAGGCTGCGATGGTACTCGATGTTACCGATGGTTTCGCAGTATTGCTAAGTATTACGGATCTGTGTAAGGTAAGGTGGACATCCTTGTTGTGCTGCAACGGCATAGCGATCACAATGGATTAGCATATCATCGCAGTGATACTGCGTGCATAATTGCTATTGCATTCACATTTGCGAT
The DNA here is from genome assembly GCA_031769625.1 of Taudactylus pleione. NCBI lineage: Eukaryota > Metazoa > Chordata > Amphibia > Anura > Myobatrachidae > Taudactylus > Taudactylus pleione. The sequence goes on from JAUIMM010000129.1 coordinate 3,691,818, forward strand.
CCTTGCTGAATCAGGCCCTATGTCCTGAATTTACAAGCTCAAAATAGATGGAAAAAAATCTGATTTCCCCTTTTGTAAACTGATTCTGTTTTTATTTAATTTACATAAAGCTCATTCATGATAAGGTTGATTTTAAGTATACTATTTAGGCATATCTCCAATAAGAGTATTTTAATAAGTCTGTTTAATTTAAACATAGGGTTATAACATGGAAACAAATCATAACAAACTTTATGTAATCACTTCTTGAAATATGGTCATGCAAATAATTAAGTATTGAGATAAAGTTCTGCTGAGTGGAGACTGAGTCAGTTTAGATTAAATAAAATATTTTCATGTTAAAAAAAAAAATCACAAATAATGAGTGCAATGTCCTTAAAGTAAAGTGTTTAGTAACTATTAGATTAATTGCATAATTGGCCCAAGTTAACACTGGAAAACTACTGGAGTGATTATGTATAACCAGGGGTGTATCTAGGGATCCGAGTGCCCCTGGCAAGGTAATGGACTGGCGCCCCCCTCCCCCCATAATATCAGGAAGTGCCTCCAGTAGTAGTCCCCCCTGTGCAGTGCCCCCAGTAGTAGTCCACCCTATGCAGTGCCCCCAGTAGTTGTCCCTTCTATGCAATGCCCTCAGTAGTCCTCTCTATGCAGTGCCCCCAGTAGTAGTCCACCCTATGCAGTGCCCCCAGTAGTAGTCCCCTCTATGCTGTGCCCCCAACAGTAGTCCCCCTTATGCATTGACCTCAGTATTAGTCCCCCTTATACAGTGCCCCCAGTAGTAGTCCCCCCTATACAGTGCCCCCAGTAGTAGTCCCCCCTATACAGTGCCCCAAGTAGCGGCCATCCCTTCCATAATGTGCCCCCAGTAGCGCCCCCCCCTATACAGTGCGCCCAGTAGCGGCAATCCCCCCATAACATGTCCCCAGTAGCAGCCCCCCCTATACAGTGCCACCGGTAGCGGCCACCCCCCCATAGAGTGCCCCCAGTAGTGACCACCCCCTATACAGTGCCCCCTAGTAGCCACACTACCCCCCGTGCTGTGCCAGAAAAGAAAAACACAGAAAAAACAGCAACTTACCTGATCCCCGCTCCTGCGAGACGTCTGCCGCTGTCCACTCCTCCGGGCCTGCTCTTGCTCTCCTCAGCTGTGAGGGGAGCCGGAAGGTGGAGCTCATGAATGAGCTCCATCCGGCTCCCTCCGTGGACGATGCAGCAGCCAATGAGAGTCTGTCTGACTCTCATTGGCTGGCTGCTATAAACAAACACACATGCCGCCACTGGCGGCTGTGTGTTTTGTTACTGTGTAGGGCAGACCGCTCTCACTGCAGTCTGCCCTACACTTGTGGGGCCCGGGGGGACTAGCATTCAAGCCCCTGGGGTAGTCCACCCATTGGCTGCTGGTGGCACTGCCGGACGCCGCCCCTCCTTCGGCCGGCGCCCCTGATGAGTGCCATCCTGGCCAATGGGTAGATACGCCCCTGTGTATAACCAAGGATTTTCTCATGTATGGTAATGCTGGGTATACATTTAGACGACAGATCGGTCAGCAGACCAATCCGCCGTCAGAGCAGCCAATTGGTAAGCTACACACACTTAACAATCAGCCACTCGATATGTCTGGGCTGACATCACAACTGGACGGGCATTTAAATTGAGTTGAGATGTCAGTGTCGGCGGTCCCTACTGCAGGTGTATGGGCGGATGGTGGATCGCCTGTACACAGATGCACCATTATCTCGACATTGGCTGTGATGCAGGGCAGACCTGATACGTCTGTGAATTACATTGTTCACAGATATGACGGGTGTACACACAGCCGATGCACTTGCGATATATTGCTCGTCGATAGAACTATCTATATATATCGCCAAAAAGGGATTGGTGTGATCTGCGCACAGCTAAAAACTAACCCGGTATCGGGAGCTGCTGTGTGTTTAGAGATGTCCAGTCTCTATCATAAATGTCTATGCAAATCAATAAGGTAACACAGAGCGCTCACCTATATGGTGTGTAAATGCAGTGAGCCAATATGTGATGTATATGAATATAAAAAAACCTCACAAATATAGATATCAGAAATGTATTTATTAATTTGTAGGAGACACAGTGCTCCAAATCAATCAAATCAATAAAATCAATTGTGATCTGACTGTAGCACAAGACTGTGGCCAGAATTGTGTTCCTACATTTCCCTGAACCACAATCAATTCAGCTCTGAGAATTCCAGTACCCCCTTGGCGGTATGTACTACAGGTGTATCTGTGGGTGTACTACAAAAGATACACCTGTAGTACATACCACCGGGGGTACTGGAATTCTCAGAGCTGAATTGATTGTGGCCCAGGGAAAAGTAGGAACACTACGGATAGAGGCACTCTTTCTGAAGGAGCCTAATAACCTCCCAGCCACAATTCCAGGCTACCGCAGCCTGGCCGAAGGAGCAACCATCACAACCATTGGTCACGATGCTTGTGATAGTGATCCCAGGCTGCGGCCTCAGTCGCAGCGCTGGGATCGCAGATGCTGCAGGGAGGTGTCTGTTTCCTATGGACACCTCCTGCTGTTTCGCATTTTAGATGGACGGAATTGCACAGCCATCTCAAATGCAATCAGGCCTACGTTGTGCTTGGTTGGTGCAAATCTTGCCCATTGAAGGTATAGTCTAAGACATACTTGCCAACTCTCCCTCATTGTCAGGGAGACTCCCTGAAATAGTAGCAATCTCCCTGTCTCCCTGAAGAGTCTAGCAATCTACCTCATTTCAACCTTACCCCCATTATGAAGCTGTTATATTAAAAAACAGAGATATATACATTCAAATGGGATCATTAGTGTCATTTCCTGGCATTGGTTATTATAAGGCACAATGATCCCTATGAATTTCTGAAAAGTATTAGTGTGTTTTCATCAACAAACAGATCTTACTAACTGCTTTTGGACTGGGTTTACATTTGGATGTAAATCAGGTTTAGGACACGTCTCTCAGATTTATCAGTACATGCCCACTGTAACACGCGCTCATAGGTGCTGCTTTCACAATCTCCCTGAAATGCTTTTTCAAAAGTAGGCAAGTATGGTCTAAGACCTAAACTCATGTCACTTGTGATGATTTGTAAAAATCAGGTAATTTTGTAAGAAGGGGCAAGGGGGCCACTACCCTACAGCCACTCACTAACACGATCTCCATCTATTCAATCTCACAACACAAATTCTTTATTTTGCATTTGGGCTCAGCATCCTGACCATAGATTGCATTCATCAAAAACCTCCACAATTTAACCAGCTCCTCCTATGAGGAACAAAATTTAGCACTGGCACAGTCATCTCCATCTTGACACATTGGGGCATATGTATCAAAGCTTGGTGTGAGATAAAATTGTAAAATATATATCACCAACCAATCAGCTCCAAACTATCATTTCTTAAACACAACCTGCAAAATGTAAGTCAGAAGCTGATTGGTTGGTGATATATATATCTCACAATTTTATCTCACATCAAGATTTGGTACATATGCCCCATAGTCATGTGCTTACCTGAAAATCCCAAAATGGCACTTATGCATTAATATTTGCAGTCACATCTTTTTAGTAACATGTTAATTGGTCATGAATGTACAGTTAAGGATTTTATCATGTAAATAGATAATATATCTCTAGAGAATGTCTTACAAATTCTAGGGCTTCATCTACATAATAAGCAAGAAAGTTTGTGTGTCTGTCTGTCTTTTATGCACAGCCAGAGTTTTATACCTATGTCCACCAAATTTGCCAGGGTGGTGTAGTTTGACCTGGATTAGGTTTTTGGCTATGTTTAAAGTTAGTCAGGGCTATGGTGTCTACATGGTGTCTATCAAGTATGCCGTGGAATCTCTGATTTGAAATTTTGGTTTAAGCAAGTTCGCTCAGGATGTCTTCCAGTGCCTAAAACTGCACAGAACTGAAGGCACAGACTGATATGGGGCAGGCAGAGCTCCAACGGAAGAGCAGTGAGTCAGAGGATAAACTGTCACACTGCACCTGCACTGGCAGTTACTCATTTCCTCCAAGCACATTTTCATATGCCATAGTCTCCAATGTTGGTCTGCAATGTAAAAAATTAAGGCTGCAAATGTACTTCAAGGTCCATTCTTCAACCCGGGCAATGCCGTGTATCCCAGCTAGTTACAAATAACAAATATGTTGTGGTAGGTGTGATTAAGAATGAAACAAAATTTGCAGCTTCATAAGGCTACGTACCTACTTGAATTACAAGTCATGGATTGCCCTGATTCTAGCCAGCACATGCATCAAGCGCAGTTTGCGTACAGAGTCGAAGGATTGATTGAGATGCACAAACTCTAAAATGTATTACAAGTGTAATGGGAGTTCTGGAGCAGTGACTGGGAGGTGGCTATTTAGATGCACGGAGATGGTCTGTCTTATGGGTGCATTATGGGAGTGTTGTGGCATGTAGCAGAAGTGGTTATGGCATAAGACACACAATAATGTACATTGGAGGCCATACTCTGACAGAGAATCTGCACCCAACATGGAACTGGTGCGAATGGTGAACACCCTGAAAGTAGGTTTCAGTCCTTGCACAGTCAGACGCATGGATGTACACCAGGGAAGCACTTAGCATTAAGTTGCAGATGAACGACAGGCAAAAGATGCAGACACGGACACCATTGCATCCGGCTCAGAATGTGCTTAGCATGCATTTGTAACAAAAGTAAAATGCACATGTGAAACTTAAAATCCATTGTACCTGGGGAGACCACACCTGCTTGCATTTCAACAAGCTTTCAACACAACACAATAGGCCTAATTTTGACAGGACAGTGCTGATTGGCAGACACAGTAAGGAGTGGGGCTAAAAGAAAAGCAGCTTTATCCTTGGCAGAGTGATCATTGTTGGCTGGATTGAGGTAGTTTATGGGTGAATTGGGGGCATGGTTTTGCTTAGATTGTGGCTAAGCTGGGCTTTTGTTCTTTGGGAGGCTCGCCACCTAGTGGGTTAGGCAGCAAACCTCCCAAATACACTGGGGCAGATCACTGCCCTGAACACTGAGCTGCACGCGGGGGTCACGTACACGTTAGGTCATGTGCACCCCCGCAGGCACAGCTGCTCAGATTTTTGTGTCAACGAACAATGGAGGACACATTTTCTGTCTCTGTGACAGATTCACTCGGAATGTCCTCTGCTGCTGGCAGTGTTACAGGGAAAAGAGCCCAAAAAAGGGCACTATCTTCCTCATCCTCTTCATCTAAGGAAATTCTATATAAAAGGAGAAAGTCTGTTCCAATCACAAATTTGGGAACATCTAACTCTTCAGACTCTGAGGCAAATAATTTTCCTTATGAAAGTGCCAGGTCAACTTCCTGTTCAGGCAGCCAACAGGAACAGAGAAAAACACATAAAAATAAAAGTAAGTTTCACCCCAGGGCCACCTGCTCAGGTGATATTCCCCCATTTCCTGGAATTGCCAGTAGCAGGCAACACTCTAGTGCTCGGAGCAAGCACAATACTTCTGCCTGTAGCTGGCATAATATATCTGTACGTAGCTGGCCGCATGAATTGACTCACAGTCTGTATAAGTGGTCACCTACCAAAGAGTCACATATTTCCTCTAGAGATTCTGGCCCAACTTCCTCTGAAGATTGGCAGTCAGAGGAGATAACGAGAACCTCTGCCTCTTCCCAGCGTGGGGAATTTAGCGATGTGCAGATGGCCAGAGTGGTTTTCGCGGGGCAAACCCCTCCAACAAAATTATATACCACACACTGGGCCCTAAAGAACAATTCAGAGGTTCAAAAATTTGCTCAGTTCGCCTTTACAGCAACCCTTATTAAGAAAGATGAGTTAGTCTTATGCTTCTATATGGGGTTGCCAGACGTTCCTTCTCTATTTAACCCTAATATCGACTCGGCATTAGCCTCTATAGTGGGGAGAACAGACACAATGACTCCACGGATTCTATGTTAAGAAAGATCCAACACAAAATAGCAGGCGCAGCCGGCCATATTCTTTTCGTATTGGACAAAGCAGAGAGAAAGGGAGAGTCCGGAGGTAGCCTAGATTCTTTGGTGGCATATAAGCTTGCTCTACTTAAGGCCATTAGCAGAGCAACTCTTATCATAGGTCGAACATTTAATCACATCACCAATACCCGCAGATCTAGGTGGTCTAGCAAACCCTGCTCCTAAATCCATGGAGTTCCCTAACCTTACAGATGCCAATCTCTTTGGTCCTCAGTTTATAGAGAAGGTCAAAACACGCCACAAAGCAAGGAAATATTTTTCTGACATTAAAAAGCAAACAAGCCTCTGAGGAGGCCCTTTCTTCAAGGGGGTAGGATTTCGAGAGCCACAGATCTGACCCAAGACTTTCAAGGCACAAGGAGAGCCCAGAAAGGAGGCTTCATACAAAGATCCCACGATACCCCTAGAGGATCATCCTCAGGCTCATGGAACAATGTTAGATGAGGCCGCGGTTATGGTAAGTCCACACACATACTCTTTTCACCAGAAAACCCTAAAAGAATGGAGTGGCAACAGATTACCACAGACAGGTGGTTGCTAAACATAATAGTCAGGAGTAAACCTCCATTTAATCCGCTTCCCTCACCAGGCCTTTCATACTCCTTGTTCAAGGAGTTGCAGCCCTCTGCTGTACGATGTACTGGCAAAGGCAGCAGTAAAGAGCTGGATCAGCCATTTATTTTCTATAACCTTAAGACCAGTCCTAAATGTCAAAGCATTGAATCGATATTTAAAAACAAAGAGGTTTTGCATGGTAGGCATTCCAGACATTCCTTATCTTCTCACAAAGGACTGCTTCTGCGTAATAATAGAACTAAAAGAAGCTTTCCACTCTATATCAATGCACCACAGATGTCTCCTCGGGTTCTATGGAGAGACAGTCTGTATCAGTGGACAGTGATGGTTTTTGACCTTTCCCCCGCCCCCTACACTTTTACGCAGGTGATGAAAGGGGTAGTGTCTCACCTGCGCCAACAAGGTGTCCAATGTATAATATACCTAGATTACATACTCTTGGTACACGCAGACCACGATACCCTTTTAAAGCACAGGGATTTAACCCTTTCTCTGTTATCAAACCATGTTTCATGCTACACTCCCACTAAGTCCATCACATTTTTAGGGTTCAACTCATGGTGTCACAAGGGGGGTGCGGGCCGCATCCGGGTGTCACCTGCTGAGTATTGACACCAAAGTGCCAACTCCCCCTCAGTGACAGGAGCCGGGTGCTGCACTGTAGCATTACATTCAGCACTCGGCTCCTGACACAGTGAGGGAGCCGGTACTGCAAATAGACTGGTCCCCAGGAGCAGTCCACATCTCCGGCACCCCTGGAGTGACTAAAACAGGGGATTGGGCTGCGAGGCCATGCCCCTACCCACTAGGCCACACCCTACCCACGACGCCATGGCCTTTTTTTTACTAGCACCCAGGAGAGGGACACCACTGGGTTCGACTTAGACACCCATTCTTTCTCTCTAGCCATTCTGTGTCAAAAATGGCTTGACACATAAGATTACATTAAAAAAACTTCCCAAAGGCACAGCATGACCTTAGCAACAACCATTGGGAAAATTCTAGCGATGTTTCCAGACTCCCTCTTAAGAACTATGATTCATGCCCAATAATCATGGACATACACCATATATCTCTCCAGAAGTGTAAAAACAGAACTGTCCAAATGAAACAGCCTTCCCACTTCTCCTCCTCCCCTCCTTTATCCCCCTCCCTGCATGACGATCACCACGGACGCATTCCTAACAGGTTGGAGAGGTTTCTCACAAGAAAAATCAGTAAAGTGCACCTGGTCAAATAAGGAATCCTGACTGTTCATAAACATTTTGGAATTACATGCAGAAAAATTAGCCCTACAGGCTCTAGTCCCCAGTCACCAGTCTGTATCCAGCTATACCTGGGCAATACGTCCACAGTGTTCGATATAAGCAAAATGGCATCAAATCAACAACCCTATGCAAAGAGGCATTAGAAGTGTGGAATTGGGCAGTTCAGATAGACTGTTAGCAACTTATGTCCCAGGAGAGTTAAATGAATTAGCAGACTCCCTATCCCGCAAAAGAGTCTCCCTAGATTCAGTAGCACTGAAAAGTCAAATCTTTCAAAACATAGTTCACACATTCGGGAGAGAGATAGATCTCTTCACCAGTCCCATGAACGCTCAGATTCAGAGTTTTTCTTCCAGAATATGGACAAAAGGAGTGTGGAGGATGGATGCAATGTCCTTCCCTTGGACAGACCTGACTTACCCCTATGTTTTCCCTTCTCCTGAAAGTCTTACAAAAAAATCAGGGAGGACAGAGTACCGCAAATTCTGGTAGTATACTCTATATGGCCATCCAGAGTCTGGCTCCATCTGATCAACCAGTTACGAATAGGACCGAAAATTCGCCAAGGGTTATCTAAATAATGCTTTCAGGGGACCCCAGACCTATTAGAGACATTTCCCCAATGTATGTGGATGGCAATATTACTAGGCTGTTAACAGATGTAGCTCTAGCATCCCCCACAAAACCCCTAATCAATGCCTCCTTAAGGCCCCGGACGAGAGCTAGATATTGTACAATCATTAAGGAATTTAACCTTTGGCAATTAAAAACAAACCCTTCTCACCAGTCTTCATTACTCCATTTAGCTTTAGATTTCCTACCTCTAAGTACAAGTCAGGCCTAGCGTCAGCTACCATTAAATCATATGGTTCCGCTTTAGCTACAGTATTATGATCCCAAACTTAACAGCATATATCTCTCTAGGCCCATAGTTCCAAAATATTCACATACTTGGGACAATGATCCTTTCCTCTCTTTCCTGGCTTCCTGAGAGACAGGCTCCAACATTTTCATTTTATCTCATAAGTTAGCATCTTTGTTGGCTCTAGCCATAGCAGCCAGAGGAGCTGAACTAACCCTCATACACATCTCAGACCCGTGGTTAGCGCAAACTCCTACAGGATACAACATTATCCTAAAAGGTCACACTAAAACTTTCTCATTAATAACCCCATAGTTGAACTTGATGTTATCTACGACTCTTCAGAACTTAACCTTTGTGTAGCTTCGTGCCTGTCCTCTTATTTGGCCCTGAAGGCTCCCATGAGAGACAGTATCACACAGCATCATCATGACCTATAGGAAACCCTTTTGCCCAGCAAGATCCTCTACTATCAGAGGATGGATTGTAGCACACATGAGGGAGGCAGGGGTAGATACAAACCAATTCAAAAGTCATTCCCTACGTGGGGCAGCAGCCACAAAAATGGCAGCTAAAGGCATCCCTTTGCAAATGATATTGCTAGCAGCAGGATGGTCCTCAGCTCGTACCTTCGCTAAGCACTATTGGAGACCAACCGATCTACAATAGATTGAGTTTCTCAGAGCAACCACCAGGTATGTGGCAGTCTGCCCACCTGCTGTTGCTAGGTGGCAAGCCTCCGGAAGAAAAAAACACTAGTTTGCAGGAATCTATGACCTGCAAACTGGATTAGTTCTAGGGAACAGCATTACCACCTAGCAAAAACTCCCACCCTAGTTACCATTTTCTCCTTTGCTAGGACTGTTGTTTCCTCTGGAGATTCTATGGGGCATATTCAATTGGGCACGAGGTTTAGCGAGGCAAAAACCTTGCGCCCCACGCGCTCAATTTTGGAACACCGTAGGTATGCGCACTCCTGATACCCGTGGTATCCAAATTAAAAAAACTGGTTGTGGGGTTTTCAGCTCTGAAAACCCAGTGCCGCGTTAAAAAAATAAATCTTCACTTACCTGCCCAGGGGTCTCCGGTGGTCTCCATGGCTCCCGGTGGCCACCCCTCTATCTTCTCACTGGAGAGGGGGTTGCTGGGAGTCCCGGGCTGCTGGGAGGCTCGAGGGGCTGGTGCGAGGGGCAAGGGCTGTTGGGAGATGTAGTTCTCCCAGCGCACATTCTGGGGGGGCCACACTGACACTGGGGGGGACACACATACACCGGGGGTCACACACACACACTCATGCACACACACACTCACTCATACTCACTCATAAACACTCACACACACTACATACTCATCGCTGCTGCAGGAGTCCGGGTCCCGACGCTGGATGCAGAAGACATCGGAAGGTGAGTAATTACTGACTAATTAAGCTAATTGGATACTTCCAAAAGCTTAATTAGTCATTAGGAGGGGTGCCACTGGGGTCCCAGAGCAAGTCCCACTGATTTTTCCTGAAATTAGCGATTTTAGAAAAAAAATCACACCTAATTGAATAGCAGTTTTTTTTTATTGGATACCGCGGGTATTGGGAGTGCGCATACCCATGGTAATCCAAAATTGGGGGCGAGGGGCGCAAGTTTTTTTCCTCGCTAAACCTCGCGCCCAATTGAATATGCCCCTAAAGCTACATGCATTTTCTGAAACGTATCAGTGTGTTTTTTAGATCTTACTAACTGCTTTAGGGGCTCATTTACATATGGATGTAAGTCTATTTTATGACACGCCTCTCAGATGTAGCAGTACATGCCCACTTTAACGCACACTCAGGTTGCTTTCACAATCTCCCTGAATGCTTTTTCAAAAGTAGGCAAGTATGGTGTAAGTCCATAAATCATGACACATGCATAAGCGTTATGTATGCAGCTTTGCCCACATCTGACACTTTAATTTGCTTGCAAGTTTGGAGGGAAGGGGCTAACACATGCTTTGTACTGTAGGGTATGTTTGTGTAATTGCAAACAGATACAGACTTGCACAGAAACACACACACCTGTCAAAGCTGTATTAGAACTGGGTGCCTGAGGGCAGCTAGAAATACACGCTTATATTGACAGTCGCCAACACCGGCTAACCACTTATGATTGGCTTATTGCACACTCCCCACTGCAGCTAATAAGGGATTTTATTATGGATTTGTGAGTCTACATTAAGATATTTTTCCTATTCTAACTTAATAGTGAGGGCGTGCTTCTCTATCAAAGCTAAAAGCTTAAGAAAGTAGTTAAAAGTGCATCTGATGTATGCATGACGGAAACCTGGCGCAAATGCTACTAATGCAGAGCTGTATATTTCTTGTTATTTTGCCAATGTTGTATATTCTTGCAATTACGGGGTTTGTTTGCTAATAAATAAGTAGTCAGAACTACTGTAGGATATATGTACATATGAACAATAAACAGTGAATTTGTCCTTTGGCTGTATCTCCAAACATCTACCAACTCACACTTCCACGTAGACTTATTTAGCTTTATTAACTAATCATTCTCTAAATAGGATTTCACGCTGGAGTAGTATATATGTGGGTTGAGACCTACAGTATGTTTTTATCTCTCATAAAAGTGCTTATTATTGTTTGAACAGCAACAGATCAGTACTGTAAGAACATTGACGCTAAAGTTACTTTGATTTAAGTTTGTGCCATAAATACATGCTAATGAGATTCTATGCATGTACTGTAGATAATGCCTGTAATGGAAATGATCTCCAATGCTTATCTTAGTTTTCTTATTAATGTGAAGGGTACTTGTCTGTAAATCATCGATCTATTTATGTTGCTACTAATAATTACATAAGGGAAGTCTCTAGTATTAAGTTGTGGATCCTATAAACCTTATTTTACCAAAAAAAAAAGTTAATATGTATTAGATGTAAGTGTCCCAGTGGCTGAGTTTGCTATATTATGTCTTGTTAGGTGTCAGCGAGTATTTCCATCTGCCAGAATGAGACAGGGATCCTCAGATGTCTGAATCCCATTGTTTCTGTTTGATCCCTTTCATCCTTTTCTGTATTTTTATTCAATGCAAAGATGTTGAAATGAGATTCTGTTTTGCTTGGCGCTGGGGTCCTCATTTGGTATTTGTATACTCTACTCTTGTAGACGCTGCATTCTCTCGAGTGGAGTTTATATCACAAATTGGGTTCCCAAAAGGCAGATGATTAGGGGCCTGAATCAGAGCCACACACAAGCGGTTGCACAATTCCGTCCTCCTCAAATGCAAAGCACCAGGAGGTGTCTATATGAAACAGACACCTCCCGATGGCCACGAGGTTTGCTCTGTTTGCCAAGCTGCTGTAGCTTAAGTTTACTGCAGCCAGGCCAGGTCTTGGCAGCTTCAAGACCAGGAAATCTGCATCCACCGACGCAGACACTGGCCTCGTCCTTCCTGGAAAACGGGGGTGAAATGCCCCCGCTCCGCCCCTCAAATGCCGCAGCATGATGTTTGGGGGGTCTGTGAGCGAGATCACAGGACTTGTTCTGCACAGAATGGGTTCTGGGCATGCACAGATCTCTGAAGGCCCTAGTTCCACTGGCTAAGCCCCATCTACACCTAATATTCTGCTTTTTTGATTTATAAGGGCTTCTGGACAATCTGCACCTATTTAAATGTGCACGTTGGTAGGTCAGGAAATATTAAAAGTTCGCTACTCTCAATTTTTACTATAAAGCTCTGGTTTCCCTTTTTCTTATAAAATAAATGAATGTTAGCCAAGCAGTCTCCTGGACATTACTGGGGCAACCATTTAGGCCCAGTGTATTCTGCCCATTTATTTTAGCAACATGTATTTCTGGCATGAAGGTTTTCTTTATTTTAATTAATAATGGAGTGGAAATTCCAGCTGACACTCCCATTATCCTTATGTTATTCTGCTTCTGCTTATTCCTAGATTGATGCTTACCTCTTGACTTTGTGCCACATTTAATTCATATGAGAAGTTTCTTGGGGGCTGTGGCTTGTAGTCTCCTAACAGCGGAGTGGAAATCTTGTTGCATGACCGCTGGTAAAGACCAGTAAGGCCATTAGACTCTGTGCCCCAATAGAGCCAGTCATATCAGAAATAGAGGTTCACATCATAGTACTGCCCTTATACATAACTTTGCAGACCTGTGTCTTGCTGTAAGTCTTATTCCAAAAATGTAGCTGAACCCAGTCGATTCTATTCCTGTTTGGCTTACTACAATCAGCAAGTGTGACACTACATCATACACAGAGGAGTAGCATGGAACAATGGCGCCCGGAGAAAGTGCATGTCATAGCGCCCTCCTCCCCCTCCCTGTACTGAATGGCGCCAGTGGGGTATGGCCAGCATATAGGGGAATACTGAAGTGAAGAGAAAAACAGCAAACAGTGGCAGTATCATGCTGGGGGAACTGGTATGTAATGCCGGGGGCTGTTTAGCCGCAGGATCAAATACAGACAGCGGTAGCTCGACGGGTTGGAGGTAAGTAGTCTAACCCTCCTCTCTGCCCCCCTAACCTTAACCCTACCTTAGGGTTGCCTAACCCTAACCTCCCCCTTAGTGCCTAACCCTAACCTCCCCCTGTTAGTGCCTAAACCTAACCCTCCTTCCCCGCACCCTAAACCTCCCGGGGCTTAGTGCCTAACCCTAACCCCCCCTTGTACTGCATAACCCTAACCCCCCCTTTCCCTACTCTAACCCTCCTGGGGGATGCCTAACCCTAACCCCCCTAGGGGTGCCTAACCCTAAACCCCCCTTTCCCTACACTAACCCTGCTGGAGGGGGTGCCTATACCTAAATCCCCCCGGGGGACCCTAATGCTAACCCTCTTCCCCCGCAGCTACACGCGAAGACACCTGGCTTACCTTCGTTCGGTAAGTCGGATGTCAGGATTTAGTAGTGGGGCTAATGATAGGTGTCGGGATTACAGCGCCTATCTTTAGTCCCATGTCGGGATGTGGCTGTCGAGATATCGGCGGGCGAGATAGCAACCGCCGATATCCTAACTACATCCCGTGCTGGGTGTAGAGGTCCCATTGGGGGAATAGAATGCTTTGGTGATCTGACATTAAGGAGTATTTGGTATTGCTTTATTTATGTATAGCACCTAGGATCTGACTTTCGTCTCCTTTGAATCATTGTTATTAGTCAATAGAGGAGATTGTATTATATATTCTGATCATTTAACTTAAGTTGACAGAATACATGTGCTAGAGTGAGATTCCACAGGGTGCACAGCTTATTACTGCAATTATTGCCCCAAACAGCTTTTACTGAATGGGAACACCTATGGGAAGCTCCCTCTTAACTATGCTACTACTTTGCATATTTGCATTGCACTTATATTAGTGTGAGTACTACTAACCCTGTTCTGTCTACCACCATTATTTTGTATTTTAGGACTCCTAATATTTTTTTAAAGACCTTTCAAATAATACTGTGTGCTCATGTCTGGGAACACCTCCATTAATTTAAATAGCAAAGCAGGGACTTTTTTTTTAACCTCATACCTTATTATTGAAGATTAGGATTTTACCTCAGATGTGTAACTATTAAGTCCATTGAAGCACAATGAATGAATGAATGAATGAATGAATGAATGAATGAATGAATGAATGAATGAATGAGGAGAGAAGGAGGAAGGGGATCAAAGAGGAGAGGGGAGCGGAATGTGCCGATCAGAGAGGGGAGATGACAGAGGCCAATATGTAAGGAGAAGGGAAAGGGCAAAGCCAAGCAGAGAGGGACAGTGTCAGTAGCCAATAAGAAAAGGAGAGGGGAGGGGCAAAGAGTTCATCAGAGAAGGGTGGTGACAGAAGCCAATAAGAAAGGAGTGGACAGGAACAAAGAGCCTATCACAGGGTAGAGAGGGGGGGGGGATTGAAGAGGTGAGAAGTGAATGTAATCAATCTGGCAGGAAAGGGGAGGTGACAGAAGATGATCACAGAGGAGGGAGGGCTGGAGGGGAGGCAATCTGGACATCTTGAGGAGCATGAAATGTAGAAACGGATCTCAGATTCATAACTTATTTAGGATATAGAGCAAACAAACCGAGATAAAACTAACAGGCAGGAGTCACACTGTGCAGCGCCCCATGAATTTTGGAACCCTGGATGGCGCCCTCTGTCCATTTTGGTGCCCGGAGCACATGCTCCACTGGAACCACCCTAGCTACACCCCTGATCATACAAGGTCAAGCATAGATTTGCTGGAAACTAAAAACCTTTGACGCGTATATACTTATAGCTATGGATCAGAACAGAATACAGGTGGGTAAAGTAAAATGATCAATGAAGACAAGGTGTTGAGACATTGTTTTGATAAATAGACAAACATTATTGAAAAATATACCTTATTACAAACACAAAGGGGTCAATCCAAATCCACGTGAAGGGTGCGAGTTGCAACGCCGGCAATGGCACCGCATCTCGCACCCCTCGCAGCTGGCTCCGAGCCCGAATTCGCATAATTTTGCTCAGAGCCCTATGGGGCTGTGAGCACTTTTATACGAAATCGGGCTGCCGTCAAGTGCGCCCATTGTCGCGATGACTCGCATCCGCAAGTACATTACATGGAATTGGACTGACCCCAAAAATGGAAGACGTGTACTTTGGTAACGGGATCTCTCTTATTTTTGCACATAGTACAATGTTGCATTATATGTTTCTGCATCAAGAATGGTTCAGAATTTTTTTGTCTATCTTGTAGCTTTCATCCTGTACTGTAACCGCTCATGATAAACAAGAAGTTCTGTATGCAACAAATGAAGCCTTTGTGTCTGCTTAGTTACCAATGGATGTAGTATAATAATAGGGAAAGGGTTATATGCATAACAATGCTAAAGCAAAGGCATTTATTGTATACATAGAGTTGAGTGAGGAGATGTCATTAACCTCACAACACTAGCATACTGTATATGCCAGGCTATCGTCAGCATGTATAAGTGTAGCATAGGGATGTAGTGTGATAGTTTTAGTAGTAAATGCACAAGTTGTATTACACTATTTCTACACAATCTGAATCTAATAATGTAATGAAGTGTCATATTTATACACAACAGAGAATAGTGTCCGCACAGTGGCCATGATTCAGAGCCGGATGCTCTGACAGAGCGCTCGCTCTGAATCAGGGCCGTCCTTCTTCATTTTTAGAGCGGCCTACTGGCTGCTCATATAGCTGTGGGTGACCACCCACAGCTATAGCGAGCGGCCAGGAAGATGGTCGCGATGGTCAAGACCATCGCAACCATCGGGCTTGCGACGAGACCCTTGTGGTAGGGTCTCATTGCCGCAAGCCCCGGAGTGCTTTCGGCTCTATCAGAGCCGAGAGCACTCCCACTGACATCACTCCCACTGACATCACTTGTGATGTCAGTGGGGCCGGCCCCAGATGGTAGGCATTCCCATGGGAACGCCTCTGTCTGGGCAGCCACGCCCTCGGCACGCCCACCAAAGGGGGCGTGCTGTCATTCAACATCGACAGCACGCCCCCTTTGTAGTGAGACCCAGAGCGACGGCTTGCACATGCGCACTGGGCCAACATCGACCCACTTGCGAGCGCTCAGTGCTCGCGAGCGGGTCTGAATTAGGCCCAGTGTTATCAATGCATGCTAAAGTTGCATATCTTGGTGCACCACAACACCACATAAGTTTAGTAACATTTGGGGTGAATGGTGTGAATCCCTAATTACTATATATGTTAAAGTTTTTGTGAGTGGACCTGGATGGGTTGTCCGTCTGAGCATGGTTTTCTCCTAATTGGGAATAATGGACTGAGCTGATATTGTGAGGTGTCTTGCATAAAGAAACTTTGCATAAAGACATAACATTAAATGTCTGAAGCAACACCAGGCTGAATAAAAGAGTTTTTTGAATCTTTATAATTCCCCAATATTATAGTGATCAAGATTCCTAAATTGTTCTCGCAGGATAATTTGGGGACTCATCGCTGGCAGAAATATTTCCAACTGCAAAGATCACACTTGATCGTTAAGATACCTTTCAGACTAATATATCTGTTATGTAACTGTGTCTTTATGGTAATCAGACTTTTTTTCCCCATTCAGGATATCACATGACACTGACTTTTTAGTCTTTATAGCAAGTGGTTATGTAAGATTACATCTAGTACAGAGGTTCCCAAACTTCCTCATTCAATGATTGTTGTTTTACAGTGACAGATCTCCCCCCACTCATCGCAATCCCTTCTGTGCCGCTCTGCTCTACCCTGCACCATCAACCCCTCAAACACCCATGCAAAAAAAAAAATTACCCCCCTCCATACGCTGACCGGTGACAGCACTATGGCACCCCAGGGAGCCGCGACGCACAGTTTGGGAACCACTGCACTAGTATAAAAAAATTGATTCATAATAATAATAATAATAATCACATTTTTAATCAACTTTAGCTGTAAATGTAAACTACCTATGTTATATATTAAGGAATTGGACAAAGAAACATCTCATTAATGAATTTTAGAGTAATATAAAGACGAAAGAGTACAAGAGAGAACAGGATTTAAAAAATACATTGTAACTTATCTAGCTAGTTTTTGAAAGCTGGGAACAAAGCTTCAGTTTTAGTACTAGCACAAGACAAGCATAGTTTAATGTGAACAAAGGCTTTTCAAGCACAGCCAGATTCCCACAAAGAAACCTTGAGGGTATCGTACCAAGAAGTCTCCAGTTTCTGCTGCAAACAGTTGTTTTGCTTAAGCCAGAATCAGAACAAAACGCAACCGCCAAAGCATTTTAGTGGCTATATGTTTGCGCTGCGTAAAAATATATGAACTTGATAGCATGGACTGTGGCAACCTGCACATATGCCAAGTGTCATCAGTATAATAATATAGTCTCATCTCGGATTGCCACTGCTTGTCTAGGACCTGCTTCTGTATACACACAGGACATCTTCTAGATTTTAAGTTTAGGCATCTATTGCATGTAACGCCTTTTTTTTTTTTTACTACATATGCGTCTATTCACAATGTTCCTCTTTTTCCATGGTGGCCCAGCCACAACTTGCACTTACAACTGGGTCTGGTATATGGGTAGGAGAGGGCATGTAGATGTAGCCAAAGGAAGTATCAAATGCACCCAAGATGGCCACCTAGGAGGTGCCTGTTTTGATGGAGATAATTTGCAGTAACGCAAACCCTGGTGCAAGTTTTTAGCTGATGATAATGTTGACGATGACCACTGGACGCATCTGATTTGCTGAATGCTTCTAAGAGGCACCCCATTATGCAAACGTAAAAAAATTGATGTGGCTACAATATTACAGCGAACTGAACACTAGTTTTTTAGAAAGTAAAGCATGTTTCTTAGCTCTGGCTATGGATATGTTTATTGGTGATGACTTTTGAAAAGTAAAAATGTTATATATGTGTCTTGTTTGATTTGTATAGTTATTATGCACATTTTTCAGCCTCTTACTGCTGTGTATGAATTGTATACTGTGGTTTTGAGCATCTTTTGTAGTTAAAGTGAAGCCATGCCTACTGTCATATTCCTGGTGCAGCCCCCCTAGGGAGAGAGGCGCGTGTGCTGTTCTGAGTTGGTCATACCTGGTGCAGCCCCCCTAGGGAGAGAGGCACGTGTGCTGTTCAGAGTTGGTCATACCTGGTGCAGCCCCCCTATGGAGAGAGGTGAATGTGCTATTCAGAGTTGGTCATACCTGGTGCAGCCCTCCTACAGAGAGAGGCGCGTGTGCTATTCAGAGTTGGACATACCTGGTGCAGCCCCCCTATGGAGAGAGGTGCGTGTGCTATTCAGAGTTGGTTATACCTGGTGCAGCCCTCCTACAGAGAGAGGCGCGTGTGCTATTCAGAGTTGGTCATACCTGGTGCAGCCCCTCTACGGAGAGAGGCGCGTGTGCTATTCTGAGTTGGTCATACCTGATGCAGCCCCCTTAGGGAGAAAGGTGAGTGTGCTATTCAGAGTTGGTCATACCTGGTGCAGCCCTCCTACGGAGAGAGGTGCGTGTGCTATTCAGAGTTGGACATACCTGGTGCAGCCCCCCTATGGAGAGAGGTGCGTGTGCTATTCAGAGTTGGTCATACCTGGTGCAGCCCTCCTACAGAGAGAGGCGCGTGTGCTATTCAGAGTTGGTCATACCTGGTGCAGCCCCTCTACGGAGAGAGGTGCGTGTGCTATTCAGAGTTGGTCATACCTGGTGTTTGCAGTCAACGCTGCATATTTAGCAAAATTTGTATTTCACATTTGCGCTTATACGCAATTGAGCCCAACTTTGAATGAGGTGCTTAGTACATTATAATATAGTAGCCAGTACTATGGAGTAAGTACTGCAGCAAGTTTTGTTTTGTCTGAAGACTTGCAGCAGCAACTGCACAATGAGTGTATATTATTATGCAACATGTTTTAGACTGAGTTTATATGGAGATGATGTCTTGACAGGAACACGCATCACAATCTGTCTCGTGTCTTGACCTCCTCTGTGTTTGTCATTAGTTGCTCTATGGTTACTCATTGTACAAAACATGAACAAACTTCCAGGAAGTGAGTTGTTCTTCACTAAAGATCTGGATCTGTGCCCTGCTGATACAATACATATTGCAGGGCATGGTAAGTCACTACACTTACAGCTATATGCTTCTATATATGAAGGACATATAGGTTTTGCTGTTATATAATTATAATATAAGGTATCTGGATTTCCTCTATTGTCTGCTTCTGATTTACATATATTTTATTGTGCTATGGACCTGATTCAACACCTGAAGAAAATCTGCGATTCAAGCAGGTCGGGCGATTATATGCCATTGCACATGTGTGTAAGTCACACTGCGCACGCAACGCGATCGCTTTATGATTACTTATGCACATAGGAATCATTCGCAAAGTGAATGTCATGTGGTCAGAATTTGAGGGAGGTAATGGGGGGTGGTTAGTTGAGGACAGGTGTGTCTGACCGTCTAATTGCCACTCCGTGGGTGTGCATAAATTAGCCATTGTGATTGCTTTTGCAGCATGAGACCTCTCTGCGTGTGAGGAGAGCTGCAGTATTTGAGACAGGTGAGACCTGTCGCAATGACAGAATGGCTGCCAGTTCTGCGTCGATGTTACCGATGTTTACGCAGGTATGCGACGTTGGACGCAGTTGAGAAGGCAGCAATGGGTGACCCTATGCCTGGGTGAGCTTTTCAACTATTAGCATATTTTCACATTAGCTTCCTTTGCTGAATCAGGCCCCATATTTCCTTGTATTTGCTTTTGTAAAGTGTTACGTAAGCAATGACACTAAAGAAACACAGTATATGCCTAGTTGGTTACATATGTACATATAAATAAAATTGTTGCCCTATTTGTGGACAACATTCCTGGTTCATTGTCTTATTACTTAGTACTGGTGAAAAATCCACTAGACAAGAATTAAGGGGAAATTGCACCTACAGTATATCAGAAGTCAATACAGATCATACTTGCTTACCCTCCCGATTTGGTCAGGATACTCCCGAAAATCGGGTGCCGCTCCCGACCTCCTGGGAAGGCAGGCAAGTCTCCTGGCAGCTGCCATCCCCTCCTGTCCCCCACCGCAATTACAAGAAAATCCCCGGCAGCGGGGGGCCTGTGACGCAATTCACGCCGAATCGCGTCATTTCGGCCCCGCCCCCTGCTTCACACTGCCTGTAATATCGGCAGTGTGCAGCGGAGGCAGGGTCAAAATGACGCGATCGCGTGGCTCCGCCCCCCGCCCTGCCCCCCCCAGTCAAGCCGATCTGGCTGCTCCCTCCCGGAAGGGGCAGCCAGATAGTTGGCAAGTATGTTACAGATTTAGAATAAAAGTATATCTATATATACCAATCATTCTTTCTCCATTTTCTCTATGATACTAGTCATGAATTAGTGAAAAGCGCTGTATAACTGAAAATAGGGCTTTTCACTGCTTCGTTTTATTCAGGAATCGGGTTACCATGGTGCATGCACAGTGGGAAGAAGACATATTTGACCCCCAATATGTCTTCATGCTCCTTCCTGGGATCGCAGAGGGGCCTTTACTGGAGGACGTTGCCAGGCAGGTAAGTTTACATGGTGTGATGTTGTGGGGTAATTAGCTCATTAGATTAGGGTCAGTGGTGCTGTGATTAGGTGCAGAAATAGAGTCCACACATTGCGTTCCAGTAAAAATAAATTAAAATGGTGCTTTACTGCCAGCATGGAAACCAGTAAGCAGAAATAGAAAATAATAAACACCTATCCCTCTCTTAGGGCACTAGCTCACTTCTTGAACCCTCTCTATAGAAGCAGCTAATCTGCATGAAAGTCTCTCACAGTCTCTGAGATTGGTGGTCCTTCCTGCCACAGGCAGGACTGGACACTTGCCTCCTGGCCTGGTATAGCTTCCTTAGCTTGGCGGCTGCCGCCACTCACAAGGACAGTATCAGAGGTATAGGGATCTCCCTGCCTCTTTGCAGGTATGATCCTGACCACCTGGTCTGCTTCACTCACACTGCAGCCCCACCTGGACTGTCTGACTATGTCCACCAGCAGCCTCACCTGGGCTCTGGTCATATGGCAGCCATTACACATCCTCCCACAATGCTTTTGTAGTCTGTGTGGGTGGATCTCTCCTGCCACACACAGAATCTGCTGCTCACCAGCACCATCTCTGGTGATACTGCCACATATCCCCCTCCCCAGCTTGAAACCCCTGGGTTCAGTTACATGGGACGAGGCATTCACATTGCGAAGTCCCTCTTCACTATTCTCAGAACCATCCACCGGATCCAAGATCATCCAGACTCTGGTAATTTCTGGGGGTCGCATCCTCCATGTTCCGGATGTAATTTTTCTCCTTACTTTTTTCCTCACTTTATGATATCAATGATGGTACTTGCTTTCTTTATGCAGTACTTGAGGCTCACCCTTGGGTACCGCAACAGGCATTAAGAACTTGAAGTAACTTTTTCCAAATCGACACACTTCATCTTTACTCTTGCCACTGAAACCTATTAAAGGTACATCTTTTGGACAACTTCTATTTGACCCATCTTTAACCCGCAGCCTTGAAGCCCTGTATTGGCTACTGGCATACTTCACTGATGGCCCCTTGAAATAAGAGGAGCTAACAGTGGACCTGATTCAGAGCCAGACGCTATTTGCGGACGCTCGTTCATAAAAAGGGGCTGGCTATTTAAATTAAGCGCTCGCTTTTTGCGGTCTGTTGACGCCTCTATGTCTGAACGAGCGAACAAAACATGCGCTCACTATTTAGGAAAAAATGCCCCCTGGCCGCTCGCATCCTACGTCATCTCCGCTATTTATTTGATTACTCGAGTACATCGAAAGGTGTATGAACTGCTCACAGTGCTTGTGGTTGGATTTTCCTACCGCAATCATGCGAGCAGTTCAGGCTAAAAGACAACCAAGTGACGTGGTCAATGACGCTGCTTTGTTAATTATGCACTCCCATTAAACGCCCGTTTTGACCGTTTGGCATGCCTGCGTTCGGATCTCCACTCCCCGTTTTCAAGCACCTTCCCCTGTTACCACCCACAAACGCCTCATCCTGTCACTCAAATTAGCAGGCATTCGCTATTTTGCAAGCAGACAATTTTCGACCGCACTGCCTGGTTCGCGCATGCATACTAAAACCCATAGGCATGCGCAGATGTGCGAACATCGCTCGGAGCGAATGAGCGGCCGCTTACGAGCGGCTCTGAATCAGGCCCAGTATCCTGAGAGTCATCATCCTCATCACAACTTTTGAACCTTGGCTTTATGTCAACCAACCATGTACTGGCACTGCCACCCTCAGATTCCAGACTCCCATGTCCACATAAGATACTTGAGTATTTACTCCATTGATCCACAGAATTTATCTCACGGCTTTGATGGCTATCTGCCATTTCATTAAGGCGTAGTTCTCTTGGACTTTCTTGTGCTCCCACTTTTTGAGCCTTGAAAACAATTTCAACATGTTCCACCAGCACAGGTTGAAGTTCACTCTCCACAGAGGTCTTCATATTCAAATACTGTCTAGCTGGACTACTTGCTTCAAGCTTTATCATGTGAGACCACTTCCTCATAGACAAATCCATCAGCATTGCAAATTTCATCCTGCTTGCATGAAGGCATTGTTTCACATACATGAGTATTATTCTTCACAAGACTCTCAGAATTAACTTTCTCCATGGTTCTGCTTTGCCCTGCAAAACTGTGTGATTGAGACACATTCTCATCACTCTGAACACCCGGCAACAAGAGAGTCTCATCCTTTGAAGCCATCACTATCTTTGTAGAATTTTGTACATCCTGTACCTTAACTTCACAGGTCATGTGATCACCATCTGTATACATCAATTCTTTATTATCAACTTTGGACACAGTTTTGCAATCTGGACCTGTGCCCCTTTGGAGGACTTCATACCCTCAGCTATAACTGTAAGCTGAAAGTCACTGCAAGGAATCTCATTGATTTTTCCAAGACGGACCTTTAGGGAATTTCCGAACTCCGATACTTCTGTCCCTTCTTGTACACTGGTATCGTTAATGAGGACATCTCTATGGTCAAATTGCTGCTGACAGACATAACTCGGAACATCTTACTTAGTTCCCGCAATTCACTGTTTGTCCGCTGCTTATCACACAAGACATTCTGCACCGGTAGCATATCACTCTGCGTGCCAGCCTTTTTATGATCAACCTGTAACAATTGCTGCTTGTGTTTATGTTCTTCTGCCACACTGGGTTCAGTGAAGACATCGGACACCATTTTGGGTCTAGAATCCAACTTCAGAATGTTATTTAACTTATTTTCCTCTTCTGATTTTCCCACTACCATGTGGAACTTTTTCTGAGCCCTAGACAGCTGCTCTTCCAGCTGGGCAATTTTCACCATGGTCGGTAATACTGGGTTTGGGATGCGCTTTGGGGTGGTGGTGGTGTTGTGGGATATAGGGGGTTGGATGATGGCGGGGGGATGGTGTGATGACAAAAAAAGGGAGGGAGAGAGAGAGAGGGGGGATCCAGGTGTGGATGGTGCTGCACCGTACAGTATGGGTACCTGATCCTACTATTGGATAGATATGGTAAGATTGGAGGGTACGTGCATTCCTTGGTTGTGTGTGTATTGGTGGGGAGATGGAGGAGGGGCAAAAACGGGGGGAGGTTGGGGGGAACAGATGGATGTATGGTTGGCTGTATGTGGTGGATGTGTTGTTGTAGAACAGAAATACTGGAGGCTGGATGGGTGGTGGAAGAAACAAATAAGTTTATTTGTATCTGTGTGTGCACATAGGGGGTGGTAGTTGCTCAGTAGGAGGCACAGTGCTCCTGGAGGATAAATGTCTCTTAGATGGTTCGTGGCAGCACACACTGCCCAGTTGTTGGTGATTTGGGGTGACAGGGCATATCCACAGTGTGGGGAGTAGGGTCAACCCTTTCAGGGGGCTCTTTGACATGCGGTCCTGACTACTGCATGCTTCCCTGCGGGACCTATGGTCAACAGACTTCTGAACTGGGATGCCCTGTTGGAGGTGATCAGGGGTGCTCCCACTTTGCGGCGTCCCGCACTGGTGAGGAGAATGGGTGCTGACCTACCGGTAGGTGCCCAGGTCCGTTGGTGTGGGATCAGTTCTTCTCAAAGTCCAGTATGATGCCGCAGTGGGGGACGTTCACTGTTTCAGTGGCTCATGTCCGTGGATGCAGTGCAGGTGAAACCTGTGCTGCGTACGGTGGTGTGATGAGCGCGTGCAGCGCTGTCATTTGGCAGAGGATGGGGCTGGTGTGAGTGGGGACCAGCGTCCGGTTAACCACCGCTGCTGCCATTCAAGTGCCTGGATTGGGGCGGATGTAGATGCAGGTGGGTTCAAGATGGGTAGGTGTATGGGGCTCACCAACGCGTTTCGGCACAGGTGCCTTCTTCAAGGAGGTGTGCTGCGTGCCAGCCTTTTTAGGATCAACCTGTAACAATTGCTGCTTGTGTTTATGTTCTTTTGCCACACTGGGTTCATTGAAGACATCGGACACCATTTTGGGTCCAGAATCCAACTTCAGAATGTTATTTAACTTATTTTCCTCTTCTGATTTTCCCACTACCATGTGGAACTTTTTCTGAGCCATAGACAGCTGCTCTTCCAGCTGGGCAATTTTCACCATGGCACTTTCCAACTTGCTCTCAGATTGCAGTAGATTGTGTTCCACAACTTCATGTTCAGCAAGTCTCAACTCTTGTACAATTATTTCAGACTCTGCCACATTTAATTCACTTTGCAACTCCAGTTCTTTGGTACTACTCTCCACTTGGAATCTTTGCAACTGGTTCTGTGTACTGAGCAGATACTTCTCAAGGTTCTCACTCTGTTCTTGCAACTTCCAAGCTCTGCCATGGGCAAGGTTAAGCTCTCTCTCCAAAGATTCACTTTGCTTGGCGGCTTTATGCAGACTTTCCTCCAGGAATACATTTCTTTCTGTCAGACATTCTGAAATTGCTCTAGCTGCATCTATATTGGAGTGGAAAGTTTGTACTTGCCCCTTACAGCTACCTTTAAGATGGACCATCTCCATCTCTTCTCTTTCACGGTCAGTTTCCCACTGAGCGCGAGTCTGCAGCATCTAGAGATACTTCTCGTTTACTTCACAAAACTTTTCCGCCAGATAATTTTTCTCCAATTCAGTCTTTAAGTTTTACTTGTGTGAACACAATTAAAGAGTCTTTTTCCTTTAACACCAGAGCCAGATCCGCCACTTTCAGTTGTGTGCACTCTGCATCACTCCGATGTCTCTGAACACCTTCTTTCAATTCCTCCGCTTCCTGCTGAAGTACCACACACTTTTGCTACAACTCAACAACATCTTGCTCTAATAAGTCATTATTTGCTAGGAGCACATCATTCTCATACTTTGTAATACATTGGAAAAGTTTAGCTTCCTCAAGGTGTTCAGACATAGCTGCCAATTTGAGATCTGTCTCTTTAAGAACTTCACATTTTTTTATTTCTTCCTGCTCAAATGCCATTTTCAAAGAGGACAATTCACTCCATAATTTCTTTTCAGCTTGTTCATGAACATTTCTCTCATCAGCCAATTGTTCCATTAAGTCATCAATCTTCCCAGCATAATACGCATTACTTTCATTCAAAACTTTACGCATACTGTTAAATTCTTCCAGGCTGATATAGTCCTCTCTGGACGGACCTTGCACCAAACACTGACCACTTTCTTTTTGCGCCTTGAGCTTTGCCCACTGCTGCTTGTTGGCTTCTTGCTGAGCTGCTGTAGCCAGCACAAGGCCTTCACCATGTCATCCATGTTGTCTCAAAGGGGTAAGAGTGAAGCAGAAGATGACTTGCCTAAAAATCATTGGATGACACCTTCATGGGGAACATAGTTTTTAACTTGCAGGTTTTCAACATTAGAGGTTACACACATTTATCTTCATAGACACAGTATATACTGCATAACTGGTCATTTCAATAAATTAGCACATCTTTAAACCATGATTTGCAGGCATGCATACAACTTTTCCATTAAATACTTCAACAGACTTTAACTTTTTCTCCTTATCAGAAAATATACTTGCAACTTTTCACTTTTGCAAAACATTTGAATACTGCTTCTGGCAAACTTTGCATCTCCCATAAGCAAAACAATTCTCCAGCAACTTGTGTAACACTTATTTCTTTTCCTTTCCAAGGAAAAGATGAACACTGCAGCAATAGTGCACACTTGCAGACTATTTTTTTGTTTAAACAAAACTTCACAACAAACTTATCTTCACTCACCACCTTGATGAGCATTCCACCATGCAGGTGCAGTGAGTCTCCTTTTGGCTTTCTAGGAGAGTCCAATTATGCAGTGCAATAAGCATCCATATTTCCATTTGTATTCTTGCGTAGAATCTTCTGCGTAGAATCTTTATGCCCGCATTGTCCACCATATTGTGATGTTGTGGGGTAATTAGCTCATTAGATTAGGGTCAGTGGTGCTGTGATTAGGTGCAGAATTAGAGTCCACACATTGCATTCCAGTAAAAATAAATGAAAATGGTGCTTTATTGCCAGCATGGAAACCAGTAAACAGAAATAGAAAATAATAAATGCCTAGCCCTCTCTTAGGGCACTAGCTCACTTCTTGAACCCTCTCTATAGAAGCAGCTAATCTGCATGAAAGTCTCTCACAGCTTCCTTAGCTTGTCGGCTGCCGCCACTCACAAAGACAGTATCAGAGGTATAGGGATCTCTCTGCCACCTTGCAGGTATGATCCTGACCACCTGGTCTGCTTCACTCACATTGCAGCCCCACCTGGACTGTCTGACTGTGTCCACCAGCAGCCTCACCTGGGCTCTGGTCATATGGCAGCCATTACACATCTTCCCACAATGCTTTTGTACTCTGTGTGGGCGGATCTCTCCTGCCACACACAGAATCTGCTGCTCACCAGCACCATCTCTGGTGATACTGCCACAATGGCTACAAAACATCACTATATACCCCAACAATGTGATGCGGTATATAGTGATATTTTTCGGTAGCCAGT
Organism: Taudactylus pleione; assembly: GCA_031769625.1. Lineage (NCBI taxonomy): Eukaryota > Metazoa > Chordata > Amphibia > Anura > Myobatrachidae > Taudactylus > Taudactylus pleione. The sequence goes on from JAUIMM010000129.1 coordinate 3,719,065, forward strand.
TCATGTTTTACAAACAAAAAGCTCATCTCCATAGTTTAATAAGATTTATAAAATTTTGTATGAAAAGTATATACTTTATAGACATTTGTATGCTAAAAAGAGGCCTGATTCTTGTCACACACAAGACTGAATGTGGCGGCATCTAGCGATTATTAGCACTGCGCAGGGATCACAGGCCTACTTTCGTATCTCTGAGCAAATCTAATTCAGACGAACCATGAAATGGGAATTACTGGCTGTCAACTGGGTGTGCCCACATAAAAGAACCACCTTGTGGGCATGTAGTGGGTATGTGGCCAGAGTTATACCATATTCTGAGTTGAGTTGTGTATGATATGTCGACAGTCATAATGTCAACATTTGTGTCGACTAGGGGTGAGCGGGTTCGGATTTCTGAAATCCGAACCCCCCCGAGCTCCCCCGATCCGAGGCCGATCCGAGTCAAGCTCGATTTTTCCCGCCTGACTCGGATCTGAAATCGAGGCAAAACGTCATCATCCCGCCTTCCGGGTCTCACGGGTTTTGGATCCTATATAAGTCGGCGTCGGCGCCATTTTCTCACTTGGCTGTGGACAGTGAAGAGGGAGGGTGGGAGTTAGGGCTGGCTGGGCTGTGTAGTGTAGTGTAGTGCAGTGTAGTGTTGTGCTGTGCTGTGCTGCGCTGTGCTGCTGTTGTCCATAAGGGCAGTGTCCACTCCTCCAAAGTCCATAGGGGCTGGCTGTGTTGTGCTGTGCTGCTGTTGTCCATAGGGGCTGTGTCCACTCCTCCAAAGTCCATAGGGGCTGGCTGTGTTGTGCTGTGCTGCTGTTGTCCATAGGGGCTGTGTCCACTCCTCCAAAGTCCATAGGGGCTGGCTGTGTTGTGCTGTGCTGCTGTTGTCCATAGGAGCTGTGTCCACTCCTTCAAAGTCCATAGGGGCTGGCTGGACTGTGTTGTGCAGTCAGTTGTCCATAGGGGCCACTCCAAAGTCCTGTGCAGAGTCCCAGTCCTAAAGGGGTGCTGTAGTGTTGTCCAGGGGGTGCTCTGTCCATCAGGGGTGCTCCCCCAAGTGCAAAAAAAATAAAATATTTTCTGTGTTTGTGAATTGTGTGCGCAGTAGCCGCACGTGCATCAACAAAGTAGTGCCAAGCGTGTGCCTGTGTCCCATAAATAAAGGGCCGGCTGGATTGACCACTAAAGGGTGCTGTAACCCCCAAAGGGCACTCCAAACAAAATAAAAAAATATATTTTTTTGTGTTTGTGAATTGTGTGCGCAGTAGCCGCACGTGCATCAACAAAGTAGTGCCAAGCGTGCGCCTGTGTCCCATAAATAAAGGGCCGGCTGGATTGACTGCTAAAGGGTGCTGTAACCCCCAAAGGGCACTCCAAACAAAATAAAAAAATATATTTTTTGTGTTTGTGAATTGTGTGCGCAGTAGCCGCACGTGCATCAACAAAGTAGTGCCAAGCGTGCGCCTGTGTCCCATAAATAAAGGGCCAGCTGGATTGACCGCTAAAGGGTGCTGTAACCCCCAAAGGGCACTCCAAACAAAAAAAAAATGTTTTTCTGTGTTTGTGAATTGTGTGCACTGTGGCTGCACGTGCATCAATGAAAGAGCAGCGCCAAGCGTGCGCCTGTGTCCCATAAGTAAAAGGCCAGCTGGCTTGTCCGTTAAAGGGTGCTGTGACCCCCAAAGGGCACTCCAAACAAAATAAAAAAATATTTTCTGTGTTTTTGAATTGTGTGGGCGGTAGCTGCACGTGCATCAACAAAGGAGCAGCGCCAAGCGTGCGCCTGTGTCCCATAAGTAAAGGGCCGGCTGGCTCATTTCTTAAAGGGTGGTGTAACCCACAAAGTGCACTAGTCTCCAACAAAAATAAAAAAATATTTTCTGTGTTTGTGTGCGCCTTAGCCGCACGTATATATCAATATAACATAAATGGAGGACCAAACTTTCTCCGATAAAAATAAAATAGGGAAAGATCAAGAACCACTTCCTCCTAGTGCTGAAGCTGCTGCCACTAGTCATGACATAGACGATAACATGCCATCAACGTCGTCTGCCAAGGCCGATGCCTAATGTCATAGTAGAGGCCACATACAATCCCAAATGACAAAGTTCAGGAAAACGACCTTGAAAAAAACATTTAAATCATCTGAAGAGAAACGTAAACTTGCCAATATGCCATTTACGACACGGAGTGGCAAGGAACGGCTAAGGTCTTTCCCTATGTTCATGACTAGTGGTTCAGCTTCACATGACGATGGAAGCCCTCCTCCCACTAAAAAAATCAAACGAGTTAAGCTGGCAAAAGCACAGCAAAGAACTGTGCATTCTAAGAAGATATCACAAGTCCCCAAGGAGAGTCCAAGTGTGGTGGCGGTTGCAATGCCTGACCTTCCCAGCACTGGATGGGAAGAGGTGGCTCTTTCCACCATTTGCACGCCCCCTGCAAGTGCTGAAAGGAGCACCCACAGTCCGCTTGCTGATATGCAAATTGAAGATGTCACTGTTGAAGTACAACAGGATGAGGATACTGGTGTAGCTGGCACTGAGGAGGAAGTTGGCAAGGAGGATTCTGATGGTGATGTGGTTTGTTTAAATCAGGCTCCGGGGGAGACAGTTGTTGTCCGTGGGATGAAAAAGCCCATCACGGTCATGCCTGGGCAGAAGACCAAACATTCCACCTCTTTGGTCTGGCAATATTTCTATCCAAATCCGGACAACAACTGTCTTGCCATATGTACCATATGTAAAGGTGAAATAAGTAGGGGTAGGGACGTTAACCACCTAGGAACATCCTCCCTTATACGGCACCTACAGCGCGTTCATAAAAAGTCAACATGTCAACATGGTCTTAATGTAGACGTTGACCATGTAGACATTCATCGCGTAGACAGTGATGAAATGTCAACATGTTAGAATATCGACATATCATAATGTCGATACAGTTAAAATGCTTTAAACAACATTACAATCGTGTCAACATTGTCCCTTTGACATTTCGCATGTACCTTGTAATAAAGTATAATAATTGCTAGCCTATAATAAATACTTGAGACCTGCCTGACACTGACAATGTTGTAATGATTCTGCCTGATCACTTGTAAATTGTATGGACACCATTTGACTCATACCATCATTTATGCTATGGAGGATGCAGATCTTATGCTGCAGTGCCAAATACCCCTCCCCCGAAAGTTCATGTTGTGTCTGTGGGATCAGAATGGGTGGAGGAGAGATCTGACCACATGGGTGAGACCAGGTGGGGCAGAGAAAGTGACAGGTGTACAACATGTACCTTGTTTCCGCTTCTGTGTTGTTGTTTGCAGTCAGTGCATATTTTTCTGCTGTATATCTGATGATCCTGCCGTTTAAGCAATTTCTCAATGTACCTCTTCTAGAAGATAGCTGAATTTGCTCCAAGCATGCCATCTAAGCTGTAAAACCTTATGTCTACATATAAAATTGTTCTGGACCTCCTTAACTCAGATTTAAAGATATATGCTAAAATCCTGGCAAATCGGTTAAATACATTTCTCCCTTCCCTGCTCCATTATGACCAAGTAGGCTTTATTCCGGGATGCCAGGCGAGAGATAACACTAGACATGCTGTTTGCCTTATCCCTATTACTAACTCCTGGGGATCCCCTGCTATTCTGCTCTCTCTAGATGCTGAAAAAGCATTTGATAGGATCTACTGAGGTTTTATGAAAGACGACCATTGAAGCCTTTAGCTTGCTGGCGACTTCCTCACTAGTGTCCTGGCATTGTACATTGCCCCCTCTGCTAAGGTCCTGCTCAGTGGTATGCTTTCTGGCCCAATTCTCATTAGTAATGGCACAAGACAGGGTTGCCCCTTATTCTCCCTAATATTTGCCCTTGTGATCGAACCACTCGCTTTTCAGATTAGATCCCATCCAGAAGTTAAAGAAGTGGAGGTGGGTAGCATCATTTCCAAAATTTCACTTTTTGCGGTTGACATTTTGCTCTCGTTGACCCAGCCAATGATCTCCCTCCCCATCCTTTTCGCCGTCCTCCAGTCCTATAATGCTATTCCTGGTTATAAGATTAACTATATGAAATCCGAGGCTATGCTACTCCATGTTTCCCCTCCGCACACTGAGGGCCTGATTCAAACCCGTTTGCTAAATGCGATCGCTTGCTCCCAGCGTATGTAAAATCCAGCGCACGCCCAGCAAGGCAGGCGATTGCTCGGCAAGGCATTAGCACGTCCACTATGTCTTGGCGAATGATCACTTTGTGCATGCAGACGCCCACCAGCCATTCATAAGACTCCCACTTGCGCACGTCACCTCCAGGAAGTCCATGAAAACATTGGTACATCGGGCGCCATCGGATGCGATCGCAGTGCTTGAGGTTGACTATACCTGGCCGCAAGCACTGCAAGCACTTCAGTGTGAAAAACAACTAGATGACATGTACAATGATGCTCCCTGTTAATTATGCACGCATATGAAACGGCGTTGAAACACAAAGGCACGCCTGCGTTCGTACTTTCACTCCCCCGTTTCTAGCGGCCTGCCCTTGTTACCATCCACAAACGGTCTCTCCTGCCTCTCACTCTGCTGGGCTGTCTATGCTGAGCGAGCGAGTACTTCCTGATCTGTCGCAGTGATTCGCGCACGCGCAATGTGATGCATACGCATGCGCAGAACGCAAATATCAGCCAGCAACGAGTGATCGCATCCTAGCAGGCAGGTCTGAATCAGGTCCTGAGCCATCAAGGCTAAATTTAATTTAAGTGACAACCCAGAAAGAGTAAATATTTGGGGATATACCTCACCTCCTGCTACAATCTTCTTTTCAGTATTAAGTCAGGAAGCCGGTGGTTGAAATGCTGCCCGCCGGCTTTCCGACTGTGAAATCCCGGCATGGGACTAATGATAGGCATCTAAATACCGACGCCTATCATTAGAACCATGCCGAAATCCTGACGCCCGGCATACCGAACGCAGGTGCGTTGGGCAGTGGGCCCTGTTAGCCGCAGGGGGGGGTTAGGTTTAGGGACTCCCTGGGGGACAGGGTTAGACACCCCCCCAGAGGAGGGTTAGGATTAGGCTTGGGGAAGGGGGGTTAGGGCCAGGCACCCCCGGGGGAAGATTAGGGTTAGGTACCCCTGGGAGTTTTAGGTTTAGGGAGCGGGGGGGGGTTAGGTTTAGGCACCCTTGGGGGGAGGTTAGGGTTAGGCACTAGGGGGGAAAGTTAGGGTTAGGCATCCCTAAGGGAGAGTTAGGGTTAGGGGGGGGGGAGAGGGGAGGGTTAGAATACTCACCAGGCGCCATCGGGATCTACATCTGCCGGACTTCCGGCGTCGGTATTTCATCTGTCGGGCTTAGGTCCAGCATTATGTCATACGGATTCCCTTCTTTTCCACCTCTTTTCCCCAGGATGCAGACGGAATTGACTTCCTGGAAACTCCTCATTATCTCGTAGCTGGGCAGGATCATAGCCGTCAAAATTAATATTATCCCCAAATGGCGTTACCTATTTCAGACCCTTCCTGTAGCTGTCCCCACCTCCTTCTTTAGCAGTATAAAAAAATAATTTACCCTCTTTATTTGGAACCATAGACCTCCACAGATTTCAGCCGTCTTTAAAAGATCGGGCCCGGAGGGAGGTAGATGTCTTCCTAACATCAATCTCTACCACTTTACCTCCCATTTTTCTCAAATGATTGCCTCTTATTCCCCCTCTACCCTGGGCTCCACCTCCTGGCTCAATATAGAATCAGTCTACATCAATCTCCCTGACCAGACTCCTCTGTAGGGCCTATCCTCCAGCTATTTCTAAACTGCCCTCTACCATCAAATTTAACACTACACTTTGGGACTTGTAATCCTTTAAATTAAAACTTATCTCCCCAACATCCCCCCGACCTCTATCTGGTACAAACCCCTATCGTTCCCCTGGGTCTTCCACCATGAGATTTTGTAGCTGGACTCGTGTGGTCTCTGTAGACTTTTCCGGAAGGGGCCACTTGTTATCCTTAAAGGAGCTTCAACAGAAAAAAAAATGGATTAACTTTGGTATTATACTCCCGTGAGACTTAACAAAATGTTCCCTTCCTCTTCACCTGACTGTTGGCGGGGTTGTGTTCACAGGGGGCACTATGTTTCATATGTGGTAGACCTGCCGGATTATTGTTCCCTTCTGGGACTCTTGAGGTGATTCATTAGTGGATGGAATTGCAAATCTGCATGCAAATATGCAAATGCAGCAAAAGGTGTTTGACATCCCCTGCTACATTTGCAATCCCAGCACTGCGACCGAGGTCACAGGCTGATATAACCATCACTAACATCGGTCGCGAAGGTGGATGGCACCGGCCAGCTGAGTAAGCCTCAGCTTATGCAGACTGGCCAGCTTGCGAGGCAAGGAAACTGTGTCCATGTATGCAGTCCCTGGCCTTGTCGATCCCAGAAAACGGGGCCGTCATGCCCCCATTTCTGGGAAAGCTGGTCGACCCCACACCACCCCTTAAATGCCTGTCAATCAGATAGAGGCATAGCCGGGGCTGCGTGCGATCACGCAGGACCCATTCTGCACGTGATAATCGGGAGCCTGCATTTTACTATTGTGCAATGCTGAATCAGCCCCTCAGTACACAATCTTTTGAATCTCTTTTTGAAGCTCTGTTCCCAAGATCTTGATACATTTTCCAGGAAACTAGCTGCGCACATTTTGGTGCTGGCTAAATTTCTCATACTGTAGCTCTGAATTAAAAAAACAGTTCCCTCTGTCTTTCTACTCTTAAATGCCAGATCTGGCATGTCGCAACCATGGAGGAGATAACCTATTACCTTCATGACCAGAGACACCCAAGTCTGGGCACCCTGGCTGTTTGTGGAACGTGGACCCCCGCCACCTCCACCCTTGAATACTAGCCTCCTATGGAGACTCATGTGCAGCAAGTAACATCTCGCTTGATATACCTCACTTTCACCACCTCAGGCATTTCCCAAGTTGCTTGGCCTGAGAATATTTACACTGTACTTTCTCGTGGTCCCCCCTCCTCTTTGTTCCTTCCTTCATACCCCACACACAACTTCCTTTTTACTCATTTTGTCATGTCCTTGTTGTTTATTATTGTGAGGGGTGGGTGCGGTGCAAAGTCTGCTGCCGTGCAGGTGTACGTCTGTTACTTACCTTGCGTCGCACCCTCTCACCTTCAGGCCGTGTGTTGAGCAGACGGTCCTGGAACCTCCAAATAGAACACGGACACGATGACCTAGGGGGAAGGAGACGAGGTGAGTACCGTCCTTCCTCACGTCGACCGACGCGCCCTACCGAACCGGGGGATAAATTCAGGTTTTAAGTGAAGATCATCATTGGCACTTTTGGCCTCAGATCCCGAATTTTCACCTATCGGTACTCACGCACCAGGTGAAGATCCGTCCTTGCACCGGGTTGCAAGGTTCACCGTCCGCCCAGAAGGAAGGAGATAGGTAGTGACAAACAGGGAGAGACAGTACACACAGATATTCCTCACCGTGTCCACTCTTGCTCTTCGTCCGCTCACTCGCCTACAGGTCCCTGTAAGGATACACAACACAGCCGTGCAGGGCCTAAACCTATGTCAAGCAACTACACATACTAAAACGGCATCACCCTCAACCTACAGTGTGTGTAGTGCGACAGATATAACAACAACTAAACTTTTGCCCTGCACGGAACACCAAACACAGACTAAATATACAAGAGCAAAACACGGTACTGTCTCTTTAAATGTCTGCTACCTACCTAGAGCTGGCCAGCTACTCTTCTCGGTGACTGGGGAAACCACTACCTCATGGGTGGAAGCCGTACAGCTCTCCACCACTGCTCACACCTCTAATCATCTATGCGGGGCTACCTAATGGGCTCAGGGCTTATGCCTGCCTACTGCAGGGTACTCAAGGGACTTGGGCCTACTGCCCAGAGTCCCGCTCTATTTTGCAGCTCAGGCCTAGTGGCCTGCCTAACGGTGGGCTCTGGTAGTGGCCTGGGCCTAATGTTCAGACCACTTTTATTGGGGCTCAGATATAGGGCCTAGTGCCCTCCTGTATGGGTACAGGCCTACGCCTGATTTATGGCCACGGGCCTGGTGCCCGCCTACTCGATCATTTAGTGGCCTGGGCCTAGTACCCAGGCCACTCACACCTTATTACGGGCCAATCCATTTATGGGGCCTAATGCCCGCTACTGTGCCCCCGGGCCTTGTGCCCGACTAATTGCCCACGGGCCTAGTGCCCGACAATGCTCCACGGGCCTAGCGCCCGACAATCCTGGCGGTCTAGGGAGGGGGGTATATGGTGGGCCTCACGGAGGGCCTACCTGCTACGTTGGAAGAGGCTGCGGGGGGAACTTCGTGACGCTCTTTTACTTTCCTCCCCCGCAGTCCTCTCCGGTCCTCAGCCGCATTCTTCGGCCGCTGGCCCGTCCTGGCCAGCGGTGCCGCCTCTTCTTCTCTTCTTCCAGCCGGCGCCGCCTGTCTTCTTTCTTGACAGCGGCATCTTCTGGCCTCTTCCGCGGCCGCCGCCCCTGTTGCCGCGCCGATCTTCCGCTCTTCGGGAGGTCTTCTCTCCTCCCTCTCCGCCGCCGAACTGTTCACGCTCGGCGCCGTCTAATACAAGATGGCACGAGTGGGCGGGGCTATGACGCGGCGAGCCGCGATTGGCTCGTCGCGTCCGCCTCTGATTGGCTGCTGGCCCGCGAGCCAGGTTTGGCTCACGGCCAGAGCCAAACGCCCGCCGCGCCCAACGCCTGACCGGCGCTGGGAGCAGGTACTCTCTCCCAGCGCCGGCTACCTGCCGCTTCTTGGCTGCCGGGCGCCAAGCTCCGCTGAGCCTGCGCCCGGAGCCAAGCTTCTCCCGGCGCCACAGTACCGCCGGCACTGGTGAAAGGGACCAGGCGGTCCCTTCACCAGGTGCCCACGGTATCTGCACCGACGCTAGGGACATTACTGTCCCAGCGCCGGCAACGGATGTGTCCCGCAGAGGACACATCCCCCCTGCCTGCCCCTGCACCTCGGCTGATGCTGGGATCAAACACGTGATCCCAGCACAGCCTTCCACATTATATTTTTAATTGAACCAAAAACTTGGTCACGTTTGTGTCCTTGAAGCTATATTTCTCTTCTCTCTAATATTTGCCTGTATATTTACCCAGGAACATCATGGTATTGTTCAACTGTTTTATATGTTTCTCACTGTTGTCGAAGTCGAATAATTGCATGCGACCGCAATTCAACTGTTATCGGACGATTTGGTCGTCCGCTGTCCGATTTATGTTGGTACAATCCACGACACACCATTGCGTGCGCACGCACCGAGTGTGCACACGTATCCACACATTCGCACAACACTAAATAGTGAATAATATACAACACTCTCACACTGACAAACACAATATTCATGCAGGGTTTAGTTAGTAATGAGAAACAGCTTCTGTATACATGTCTGAGAAAAGTAATAAAAAAAAAATACACCAGGATACTGTGAGTGTTTTACATATAAATTGAGAAGCCCCGCATACAGACAAGTATGGCTGTGGCAATTGAAATATAACCCAGACACTGATATGCACAATTGAATTTGTCTGAATGAAGAGTTAGAAACAATGGTCAGAGGTTTGCTTAAGAAGTGCTGACAAGTGTATTCTAAATAGGCAGAGGAAAACCTTTGAATTAGCTTTCAGACGAATTGGAAACGGCAGACAGCTGGGAGTCTCCACCCTGCTTGAAAGTGAACCTCGCTGCTTGTAACACCTTGCACTGTAGTTTTAAAATATGTTAGAAAAGGATAATATATATATATATTAATCCATCATAAATACACTGAATTGCATAATACACACACACATAGACATTATGCACCGCACATTACCTACAGTTGCACTGTTTATCATAAGCACTCTACACATAAACGCACCACGCATATTAGCAACTTTACGCAATATTCTCTTACACTTACAAATACACAAATTTCCTAAAAGGTTCCTTAGTATAAAGGCTAATATTAGAAGGTTTATTCGTTATTGTATAATGTTATAAAATGCATGTATTTGATATCTAAGGTTTAGTATGTAGTAGCCACATCGTGTTTGGTGCTATTTTAAACCACATTTTATTTGCAGATCTCTGGTTCCATCGGCAAAGAGATCGCAACATGTGTCTGCAAGTTATGAATTATAGAGAATTATGTGTTAGAATGTACTTTGTATGTAGTGTCTACTGATTAGTTAAAACACACACAAAGAGCCATTGGAGGGCTGAACCAACTGACCTATGACAGAAGAAGCAAGAAGAAGAACCAATAGGATTATGCCAACTTTTTCTATTGTATTGCCTACTCTCTGTAATGGTATATATTCAGGCGCTCTATATTCAGTAGGAAGTCATCATATTCTTTCTGTTGACGGAGGCTTCACCTTTGATGCTGGAAATCTGGATCCAGAGCACCTGCATAATGTACTGACTGTACCTTGTTTATGTATAACCTTTTGTGCTAATTTGATTTTTGATCACAGCATGTAACTATCTGCTTTTTGGTGAATAATTTCTTTTTGTGCTTTGGAACCACAATCATAGTCTGGAAAGCAATTATTTCTTGCGCGACTTATAATGCTAAATAGTGACATTTAGGCTGTATTTTTGGCTGACTATTTAAAATAAATAATTTAAAAAAAAATTGTTTTGTATCCACAATATTTCTGATATTTTATTATACTATTTACTAAGAATGTATGATTGCTAGTAACTTCTGCACTCCGCTAGCCTAGGCTGCTGAGTTCTGTATAGGGTTAGCCATTGACTATTTAGCCACCAGTGGTCAAATATCAATGGCTTAGCCCTATGGAGAATCACCGCCAATGTATGCGCATGCATGGGCAATGCACTTAACCAAACCATCAATAGTTTCTACTTGATTGTTCAAAACCATTGATCGTGGTTAATGGCGGTTCCCTACTAATCTAACAAATTTTTTTAAGTTCAGAAACATGGTGGAAACAACCTGGCAGACATATATACACGATTATATGGACCATGCGTGGAGGAACCCTCAACTATTTTGGTAAGCTTCCAAGCCAGTAATTCCTGGGGCTATTTTATCCTACAGTATGTCAAGCAACATTCTACAGATATTAATGCTTCTTATGTTACAGCGCAGAAATCTGTCACGGAGGCTTATGAGGCATACAAACAGCTTCCTAACCCTTTCCAAATTAGAGTTTGATACTGTCCATTTTCAGATTGGTGACCATTTTGCTTTCTAGGGCCGTATTCAAATAGAAGCGAAAAGTCAGTTGCCGGACTTTTCGCCGTCATCGCTTATCCCCGTATTCAATTCCAAATCGGCGAAAACGGGACCCAGCAAAACTGAAATCGCTGAAAAGTTCTGTCAGTTGTGGGTAAATCAGCCTGACACCCCCCAAAAGATGCACTGACATGGGGGATCACTATGGGCACCCCAGAATAGCTCTGCTAAAGGTATTTGTGGGTTTAAATGGTCACAATAGGCGCTATTTAGTGTCTTTCAGCAAGTGGTGAAGAATAGCATTTTGCAACTTTTTTGGGGGTAAATAAGTATTCCCTTTGTGTGTTTTTTGACTCAGGTAGCGTCAAGGGGGGTGTCCAAAGGGTTCAGGGTGGTTCCCGAAAGTTTGCACCCCAAAACCCCAATTCTGCACTTTTTTCCGCCGGGTATTCATAGACGAAACCTATTACATTGCATTGTGTTTTCGCACCGGCGAAAAGATGCTGAAATTGAATACGGGGATAAATGAAATCGGCGAAAATGACGTCATCAGTCAAAAAGTATCACTTCTAATTGAATACCGCCCATGGTGTAATTAGAATTTTTACTTGCACGGCAATAAGGTGGGACATTTGCTCTCTAATTATTAAGAGGAACGCATTCACCTTCAAAAGTTAGATCCCTAAAACCGTAGACAGGTACCCGTGTTTACTCTGCAAATCACGCATATAGTTTGTGCTTTCTACACTGAATTATATGCTGCTGATAATGTTAATTTAGACCTAAAAGAAAACTTTTGAATTACTTGAATCTCCCTCAGGTCTCTACAGATCAGACGACAGCTTTGACAGCCCCCAGCTCTTTGGCTGAAGTCTCAGGTGTTATACAATCTTTCAAGAATTTCAAAGCCCCTGGCCCTGACGGGTTCATGGGCGAGTATTACAAAATTCTATTGCCTTGTATTGGCGAAACGCTAATTAATGTTTTTAATGATATTCTCGAAAATAAAGCATTGCCTCTATATTTTAATTCTGCTACTCTTAAAATACTCCCCAAGCCTGGCCGTGATCTGGAGATCTCAGGGTTTTATCGACCAAATAATCTTCTGAATTTAGATTATAAAATTTGGACAAAGATTATGGTTGATAGGCTTAAATTGATCCTCCCCCTCCATAGTCCATGTCGATCAAACTGGATTTGTGTGGGGCAGACACTCAGTAGTTAACCTCTGCACATTACATCAGTGGTTGAAGTCCTACGGGGATTGGGCTGATGCAGTCCTCTTGTCATTAGATGCCGAAAAGACCTTTGACATGGTAAGATGTGATCACTTATACAAGGTACTGGGTCGGTTTGGCTTCCCAGAGAACTTAATCCAGACATTACAGGCCTTTTATTTCACACCTTTAACCCAGTTTGCATGTAATGGTTATTTATTCCCTCCATTTCAGGTAGAATGTAGCACAAGACAGGGATGCCCCCTTTCACCACTTTTGTTTGCGCTAGCTCTTGAACCCATGGCGGTTGCTCTGAGAGGAAATACATCCTTCACGGGATAGGGCATGGGAAACCAAGCTAACACTGGTCGCTGATGATATGCTTTTGTTCTTGAGCACTGTGATTAATGTTTTAATCCGTTTTGAGTCCTTTGTGGGATATAGAGTACATTTTCACAAATCAGAATTTTTACCTTTGGGCTCCCCCATCTGTTTTTTTGACCCTTCTCCCTTTTTGATGGCTCAGCTTTCCAGGGCGGGCACGTCTATGAAGTACCTTGGTATTTCTATTACCTCACACCTGTCAGGTTTATATAGGGCTAATTTCACACCCATGTTAACCAGAATTGAACATTTATTAGACAGTTGGCATATGCTCCAGTTGTCATTATTAGGTCATGGTCAAAAACATAATTTTTCCCAAGCTTTTTTCATATCTTGTTCAAATGTTGCCACTGAGTCTTTCTAAGAAAGACTAAGATTTTTGTCTGAAACTATTTTCAAAATTCCTCTGGAATCGTAGGAAGCCTCGGGTTACACTTGCGAAGCTTCACAGGGTGGTTTGGATGTCCCAGACTTGGCTAACTTTACTAGGGCAGTCCTTTTCCATTATATTATAGATTGGATCTATGGACATAGGGCCTGATTCAGCAGTGCACACCGATGTTTGGGAATCTGTGCAGGCACAGGACCCATTCTGCGAGTGTGCAGAATGGGTCCTGCTAACTTGCTCGCAGACTGGCAGCAGACTGTCAGTGATTCACAGTCTGTTGCCGTTTGTGGGCAGGGAGGGGGCGGCGATGCTCTCTGTTTCCCAAAACGGAGGTGTGTTGCCACCGTTGCGGGGGAGGGAAGAAGTCAGGATCTCTGTTGGCTGACAGAGATTTCCTGGCCACTTTCTCTAACCTGCGGTGGCCGGCTGCGGGACCCCATGGGTCACTGCAGCTGGCCAATGGTACGCAGCTCGGATATGTAATGCACAGGAGGCATGATGCCTCCTGCTGCATTACCATATCTGCAAGGATTGCATTTGCAAAGTTGCCTGCATGCAGGTTTGCAATTACGATCCTTGCAGAATCAGGCAAGAATTTGCTATTTTTTTGCCTTATTCCCCTTACTACATATCCCTGCTCAGCTCTCCTGTCTGGCATACTGGATAATATCCTTTTTAGAGAGACATATTTTTCTTGGTTAGCTATTAATCATAAGCTACATCGTAACCCCCAAAGCTCCAGATTCACCACTTTGTAGGGCAATCCTTTATTCACAATATGGCTTGACAATGTCAAATTCCAACAATGGAGATCCAAAGGTATTGCTGCTATTCATAATATCTTTGACCCAGGTGGTTCTTTGATTTCTTTTCAAGATCTTAAAGAGAAATACCTCTGTATTAACACATTATTCTCACTCACATGTGTAGCTACACATTCAACATTACCCTCCCTCACCTGTGTAGAAATTCAATCGCTCCCTCACACCTGTAGTCACTTATTTCCCTCCCTCATCTCTGTAGTAACACATTACCCCTGTTCATCCCTGTAGTAACACATTCTTTTCCCTCACCCCTAGTAACACATTTGACATTTCCCTCCCTCACCTGTGTAGTAACCCATTCCCCTTCCATACCCGTGGTAACATATTTCCCCGCTTACCTGTGTAGTAACACATTCCTCTCCCTCACCTGTGTAGTAACACATTTCTATCCCTCATCTGTGTAGTAACACATTCCTCTTTCATACCTGTGGTAACATATTCCTCGCCCTCACTATTCAAATAGGGGAGCCACACTAACTGCCAGTGATGTTTGGCAGCACTTGGGATGACAGTTGGTGTTTGAATTAAACTGTGCTACAGCCACGAAGAGTCAGGCATGCAGGAAAAAGCACAGGGGGAGGAAACATTTTAGCCATTTTCACCCCCTTAGGAGTCGAATTTTGAAAAATCCCTTCTTAGTGGGCACCTACGTCATGGAAGGAATATACTTCCTGATTTTCATATTTCTAGGTCCAGGGGTTTGGGCTGGGCGTTGATGAGTCAGTCAATTAGGGAGTGGGTCAGTCAGGACATTACATTTTATATTCATTGATAGAGTTAGAATTCTTAGGGCCTGATTCAGAGCCGTTCGCTATTTGTGGTCGTTCGTTCAAAAACAAGGGGTGGCTATTCAAATGATCCGTTCGCAAATTGCAGTCTGTTCCCACCTCTAAGTCTGAACGAGCGAGCAAAACATACGCTCGTTTTTTTGATAAAAACGCCCCCTGGCCGCACGCACCATACGTCATGTCCGCTATTTATTAGATTAATCGAGTACATCGTACAGCGTATGAACTGCTCGCTATTCTTGTGGTTGGTGTTTTCAACCGCTATTTTGCGAGCAGTTCTGAGTTTAAAAAAACCAAGTGACGTGGTCAATGACGCTGCTGTATTAATTATGCACTCCCTTAAAACGCCCGTTTTGACCTTTAAGCACGCCTGCGTTCGGATCTCCACTCCCCGTTTTCAAGCACCTTCCCCTGTTACCACCCACATACGCCTCATTCTGTCACTCAAAATAGCAGGCCCTCGCTATATTGCGTACCAACGATTTTCGGCCGCACTGACTGGTTCGCGCATGCGTACTAAAAACCGTACGCATGCGCAGATGTGCGAACATCGCTCGGAACGAGCGTACTGCCGCTAGCGAGTGGCTCTGAATTAGGGCCTTAGACCGTCAGTTTGTGATAAAACAGATATAGGTTTTATTAAAGCAATACCTCCACTATTCTGCGTAGAGTAACGTGGAGGGTTAGCACATGGAGTATCAGTCAGATCCCTCTGGCAATGTACCAGGGAAAAAGGGATTTTATACACAACAGTTGCATAAATTACAAAATCATTAACAAGAGGGTGTTTACATGTATATTACAATCAAGATATATGATTGGTTGATGCATAGGGAAAGGGTTGTGACAATATACAATAATGCATGTAACAGGGTTGGGTTTCCTAGTGAATGAGTAATTAATATCAGATGATGAGTCTGTGATCTTTGACATCTTAAGGCCCCCATACATCAGAGATCGATTGCAGCAATCGTGCAATTTGCAATCGATTGTGTATAAAAATCTTTACCTTTTTCAATCGATTGTGGCATCTCTGCAATCAGCAATCGATTGAAAAAGGGAAAGATTTTTATACACAATCGATTGCAAATTTCACGATTGCTGCAATCAATCTCTGATGTATGGGGGCCTTTATGCTATGGTTATCATGACATCTTAGATGAAATCTTCTGGAAAGGTTGGGGTTATCTCTTCAAGCAAACATGAAAATAGGCTCAAATGTATCATGCCACAGTCTGACTGGCTTCCAACTTCACATATCACGTAGTCCAGAGAAAAAAAACAAAACACTTTTATGACTTGTTTTTCAATTATAAAGGACTTTTGTTAACCCATATCCATCTAAATCAGTGTAAAAGCTAGAAACACATATATTAGCATAAAACCTTAATAATTCCTTTATTTCAGGCAATACAGACTCCATTTTTATTTAACATCAACAACATAGAGAGCTTATTATACAACGCTCTGTTACCTTTCTTCTGTCTCATTACAAGAGCCATGTCAAGGTTCTTCACCAAATTCATATTTCACAAGCTCAACACAGACATATAAATGCAAAGGAATCGGGTCAGTGTCTCAACTGTAGCTTTGCCTCCCCAACTATTTTTCATAACCTATGGGAATGTGGGAAAACATGTAGAGATGGGGTAAAGTTATGTCCTTTATGACTTGTTTACTTTATATTTACTTGCAGACCCACTGTCTCTGTTATGTTCCAATTTTGACAACTGGCCTTTAGTGTCCCTCAGCGAGCAATTCTCCCCTTACTCACTACTATTGTAATGGGGCAAAAAAAAATGTATTATGCAAAACTGGACGGTGAAGACTCCCCCCATTTTAGGTTCTGTTAAGCGTTTTCTTTTACAACTACTGTATTACAGTATGACAGAAGAACCACCCTGCCTGCTATTGAAAGTGGGGTTGTTACATTTTACAATAAATGGATAAGTTGGACTCTCAACAACAAGCTTCTGTATTCAAACTATTTGAGACAACCAATTGGTATTTATACAGGAAATTGAATAAACTTTTGACCCATTGTGACGTACCATTGGACTCTATCCAACTCCCCCCCCCTTTCCCTCCACCTTACCTTCCACCCCTGGATGATCTTATTTTTGTTATGCTGGTTTTTATGCCTTGACTGGTTTGGTATTTCCTTTCCCTTTCTATCATTGTTTTTATACTTGTATTTGTTTGTTTGATTTTGTTGACACATCCTATTTGCTTTCTCTTGTATTGACTTTGTAATGTGTCGCTGATACAGGGTTTATTTTGCTCCCACTATGGATTATTGACTTTGACTTTGAATTATTGTGTACACTTTGGAAATAAAAATAGTTTTTCCAAAAAATAATATTCTATCCATTAATCTACCACAATACAGTAGTTTGATTTCCTCTAAATAACCAGGCATGCAATTTCCTACATAATTCAATTTGACTTGTGTTAATACAAAGTTGGAAAGTTGTGGAAATCTCAGTTGTCAGCTATGTGATTAACTACACATATCTCGCCCCATTTGTAGGTCATAATAGTAAAAATATCACCTTTCATGTCTAGTAATGACAGTGAAATCTTCAACTCCGCTATTACAGACCCACCATCTGGTGACTCAGGACCTGACTCAGAGGCTATGCCGATGTTTGCGCGGTTGGCCGATGTTTGTACAGCGCATGCGCCTGAGTGGTACACCACATGGTTTACCAATGATTGGCCGTAGCGTGTATTTGGATGCAGTGTGATTGCCAGTCACTGTGTGTTTATGGGAGATAAGGAGGTGGCTAGTAAATTGTGGGCCTGCCACGCTTTATGGGTATGTGGCAACCAGAGACTGCATCTTTGTGCGCAGTGTCACTGGCCCTGGCAGCTTAGTTTTGACGGACATTCAGAGCAGTGATAAGGTTGTTCAGAAGTTCGATGGTGCAACTGATGGTGCGTCCTTGTACACAAGCAGTGGATTAGAGACACAGCTGCTGGGTGTCTATGTACAAATTACAGTGGCTGCGACATTAGCATAAATTCTCAGTACTGCTGTGTACAGAGTCGCAGCCGCGAAGTGATTAGAGTCCACCTCTGAATCAAGCCCTAAGTATACATTGCTAACACCTATGGGCTTGCTTCAGAGTTACAGCCACAGTAGGAAGCTAATTTGTAATCTAAGATGTTACAGCAGTCCCAATCATCACTCTGAAATGAAGTGTGCGCAGCACAGAGCTAACAGAGTTAACTACGCAGCATCCAGTAAACCTGCAAACAAATGATGCAATTCTAATTCTATTGCATCGTATTGGCTCCGCCTCCTCCCAATTGATCCGCGTATTGCGGCATTTTGTTGCAAGGGGGCGGGGCTTAATAACATGGTGGTGCTTGCTCTCCCCTCTGTCAGGTGGCATTTCTGGGTACTCTGAAACCCCCCTTGCGTGCGCTTCTGTACTCTGCCGATCTAGCATTATCCCGAGATACAGTACTGTGTTTATGGCTCAGTTTATTATATGACTATACCTATTACCGATCCACCTACAATGTTAAGCTACACACAGTGAGCTGCTTATTTTCCCACTAATTGCACCTATTTTTTACTGATGTGCTGCTTTTGCATATTACTAATCAGCACTGTGGCTACCTTTCTTTTTACGGATATAGGACTTGGTCCTTATATTTCATTAGATTTTTTTTCTGATCTGTGGCCACAGTTCTTTACTATTAAGTCAGCAATGTCATCTGCATATACTCATTTAAGTGTCCATTTGTATTTTTTTGGTTTATGTTTTAAGTAGGGATGTGCAGGCTCGGATTAGTATTTCTTCTGATTCCATTTTCCTTCTTTGTTGGGTATCTTATTTTTCTCCCAATCAATCCACAATGGATCAAAACATAGAGGGGAGGAAATTAAGCTCAAATAGTGAAATACAGTTTTATTCAGAGCAAAACAATAAAAAATACATAACACAAAAAATCCACCATTCACAATGGGAAGGCATCATCTAGATGTTAGGGGGTGTAAATTCCACATGCCCCAAGTTTGCATAGATAGTAAATCTAAAGGTCTTCCAGGAATGGACCTGAACGAATGCTGGTAATGTGGAAAAGCCTCCCCAGATGTCACTCCTGGCAATAGTTCTCCTTGTTGATATCCGCCGACGCGTTTCAACTCACAAAGGAGTCTTTATCAATTTGTGTATTTATGGTGGCAAAGACAACTTATATACCCTCAGATATTTCACCATTGGTGCAAAACGGAGGCATGACCAATTAAAAGCCCAAAAACTCCCTTTAAATTACATAAAATATAATGTATTCATATAAAGACCTTCTGCACTTTTCAACCTCTAAAACAGTATAAATAATATAAGTGAGACTTAAAGTTTTCTTTTAATTGTCTATTGTGTTCCATTGCTGGAACACATCGGACTTCTGTTTCCGGTTCTGGCAGGAATGTGTAGTAATCCGATATTGACTCTGTTGAGAAGAAAATTAACACATTTTTTGAGGCCTGGGAGAGCTACCTTAACACTTTGCCTTGTTCATTTAAATCACAAATTTCCAAAAAGATTAAAGACACCACTTGGTATGATCTCCATAACTTGATTAATGACCCTCTAATATTGTTCTAACTTTATGCAAGAGGATGTCCTGTTTCTTGGATCTCACCATGTGGCTCTCCTATTTGGCGTTCTCCTATAAGATTATATTCATGTAACTAGATAAGTGTAAAGTACATTATTTAGATCTTCATGGCCATTCTTTAATCTTGGGGATGTTATTTGTTAAGGCTAAGCTGCATTCTTGTGGCTGCACATTACTGTGGGGTTTGATCTCATTCAAATGATATTGTAATTATATAGATAACAAACAAACAGCCAGACTCCAAAGTAAGGTCCTGAATCTGCACATGCATCTTGTGTATGTAAAAGTACTTATATTTTCAGAGTATGCTCTTTCAATCTCTTAGTGGCTTCTGACAGGTAACAGAGCTTGGCCTGTAAATTTCAATTGCATTGACTCAATATTAGAAACAACACCCAGAGAGATTACATTTCCTTACGTGTTTCTTTGCAGTAATATGTTACGCAGTGACTTTCAAATTTCCCAGCTTTATTTAAAACTGAAACTCACCAACAGTGGTGTAACTAGGGTATTTGGAGCCCAGGGCAAATGTGAAAAGGGAGCCCCCCCAACATCCCGATATGTGCGCGCGGCGAAGTCGCGCGTGAAAAAAAATGGGCATGGTCACTTAAAAATGGGGCGTGTCAACATGACACACCCCTTTATTTTCACGCTGAACATTCCTATCCATATGCACCTTAACCCCAGTAGTAACCCTTATACAGTACCCCCAGTATGCAGTTGTGGTCCCTCTTATGCAGGCCCATAGTAGTGCCCCTTATACAGTATCCCCAGTAGTGGTTCCCCTTATACAGCCCCCAATTAGTTCCCCTTACTCAGTGCCCCCAGTAGTGGTCCCCCCAAATGCAGTGCCCTATGTAGTGTTCCCCCTTATGCAGTGCCCCCAGTAGCAGTCCCCACAATGCAGTGCACCCAGTAGTGGTATCCCCTTATGCAGTGCCCTTTATATAGTGCCCCCAGTAGTAGTCCCCCCCTATGCAGTGCCCTTTATATAGTGCCCCCAGCAGTAGTCACCCCCATGCAGTTTTCCCAGTAGTGGTCCCCCTTATGCAGGCACCCATTAGTGATCACCCCCTATCTAGTGCCCCCTGTAGTGGTCCCCACAGTGCCCCTTATATAGTGCCCCCAGCAGTAGTCCCCCCCCTCACATGCAGTGCCCCCAGTAGTGGTCCCCCTGATGCAGGCCCCCAGTAGTGACCCCCCCTATCTAGTGGTCCCTGTAGTGGTCCTTCCTGTTATTGCCCCCAGTTGTGGTCCCCCCAGTGCAGTGCCCCTAGTAGTAGGCCCCTTTTATAATGCCCCCAGTAGTAGTTCCCCCCCCACTAGTGGTCCTAAGTTGAGGTTCCCCCTCCCGATTAAGTGCCTCCTGTAATAGCCCCCCCCAGTAGAGGTCCTCCCAATAATGGTGCCCTCAGTAGTAGCCACCAGCCCCCGTTGTGACCCCACCCCAGTAGAGGTCCCCCCCAGTAGTAGCCACCCCCCTCCCCCATTGTGCCCCCAGTAGTGCTGACAGGTTTTAAAAAATATATATATAAAAACATACTTACCTGAATCCACGCTGCTGCTCCGGACCGCGACACCGCTCCCGCCAGTCCTCCCGGGCTGGCGCGCTCAGCATAATGGGAGAGACGTCATGATGTCACATGACGTCTGTCCCATTACCCACTGCAGGAGCCGGACAGAAGTCCGGCTCTTGCAGTGGGTGCTGCAGCAGTCAATGAGAGTCTATCTGACTCTCATTGGCTGCTGTTTAACACACGCATCGCCGCCAGCGCTGGCGGCGATGCGTGTGTTATGCACAGCCTGAGCCCGCCTCCTGGCGCTATTGGGCAAGCGCTCAGGGGGAGGGAACGGGCTCAGGCGTGCAGCACAGGACCGGCGCTGGAAGCCTAGCGCTGGTCCTGTGCAAATGTGTAGCGCTGACCGCACTCATTGCGGTCGGCGCTACACTGGCTAACTAGGGCGGGCGGGCACCATGGCCGGGAGCGCCCCCCCGCGCTGCCGGTCCAACGGCACCCAGGGCACGCATCCCGCTCGCCCTGCCCTAGTTACGCCACTGCTCACCAATACTTTTACTGATCTCATTATACTCCTAAACACATTGGTTTGTACAGCGGCAAATGCTTTTCTACACAAATTTGGCAATAAGTAAATAAATTAAAGCAGGTACATATTTAATATTAAAGTGACAGAAGTATAAAGCACACAAGGGCTGTAATCACAGCTAATTCTCTTGTTGGGACAGGATGTTTATTGTCGGATTGAAACAAATGGAGACAAAATAACAGACATTAATAACATCAACCATGATTGTAGCGACAGCCCAAACTAGAAAAAAAATGTTTTTTAAAAAATAAGCCTTTATTTTACTCATATTGACACATCATCCATCTTCTAGAGACATAGGGCCTGATTCAAAGTTGTATTCTAATGCCCCCGCAGCTGCAATTTTCACAGCTCTGAATGTGCGGAAATATGCTGATGAAACAGCGGCCGGGACTTGTACTGAGACGCCCACCTGAGCCATCGCAGCTGTCTGCAACTGCGCACACATACACAGCATCAGACACAGATCATGCAAACATCGACTCCTTGAGTAGGTCTATGCTCACTCAGAATGGCCATCGTAACTGAGACGCCGGAGCCACGATTCCTGTGTACGGGATCGCAGATGCAGGATGTGACACCCCCCCGAAATGGTCGCGATACCTGCATTTTTAGCCGACACTCCCCGTTGCCTCCCCCAAATGCTCCCTGCCTGTCAATCACACTGGAAATAAAGCCTTGCAGTGTGCAACTATGATAATGTACCTTGACACATGTACAGTGGCAAAAAAAATTGCTCCATTTGCAAAAACATCGGCATAGCGCACAACTCTCAATCAGGCTCATAGAACATAAACAACTGTAGTATCAGCTACTTATCACAATACAGTTCAGGGCCCGATCCAGAGGTTGAGTCAATACAGATGTTTGCGGAGTTGAGCAATTTTGTTTCTACTGCGCATGCTTCACAGTCGCACTGTGCAAACACCATTTTAGATTGGCAGTGACAGTGAGGAAACAAGTATATAACACCCAAACAAGTATATAACACCCAAATCAGAATATAACACCAGAACAAGTGTATAACACCCAAACGAGAATATAATACCCAAACAAGTATATAACACCCAAATCAGAATATAACACCCAAATCAGAATATAACACCCGAACAAGTGTATAACACCCAAACGAGAATATAATACCCAAACAAGTATATAACACCCAAATCAGAATATAACACCCGAACAAGTGTATAACACCCAAATCAGAATATAACACCCGAACAAGTGTATAACACCCGAACAAGTGTATAACACCCAAACGAGAATATAATACCCAAACAAGTATATAACACCCAAACGAGAATATAACACCCGAACAAGTGTATAACACAACAAATCAGAATATAACACCCGAACAAGTGTATAACACCCGAACAAGTGTATAACACCCAAACGAGAATATAATACCCAAACAAGTATATAACACCCAAATCAGAATATAACACCCGAACAAGTGTATAACACCCAAATCAGAATATAACACCCGAACAAGTGTATAACACCCAAATCAGAATATAACACCCGAACAAGTGTATAACACCCAAATCAGAATATAACGCCCGAACAAGTATATAACACCGAAATCAGAATATAACGCCCGAACAAGTGTATAACACCCAAATCAGAATATAACACCCGAACAAGTGTATAACACCCAAATCAGAATATAACACCCGAACAAATATATAACACCGAAATCAGAATATAACGCCCGAACAAGTGTATAACACCCAAACGAGAATATAACCCCCAAATCAGAATATAAAAACACCCAAACAAGTATATAACACCCAAACAAGTATATAACACCCAAATCAGAATATAACGCCCGAACAAGTGTATAACACCCAAACGAGAATATAACCCCCAAACATGTATATAACACCCAAATCAGAATATAACAATACCCAAACAAGTATATAACACTCAAACAAGTGTATAACACCCAAATCAGAATATAACGCCCGAACAAGTGTATAACACCCAAACGAGAATATAACCCCCAAACATGTATATAACACATAAATCAGAACATAACACTCAAATCAGAATATAACATCCAAATCAGAAGCAAACGTTAAAAACAAATCATAAAGAGAGGGGCCACATGAAAATGATGCTCACAGCATATTAACTCATTGAAACCCAGCATCCTTATTAACTCGAATAAAGAATTGTCTTAAATCAACATATGCAGTATGTTAAGAAGAATTGCATATATTTTTCTTTCCATTACAATAAGGTAATCTATTCTAACTAATTATCTAATAAAACCCTATTTAATATTATAACATTATCTTTTTCATAGAAGCAGTGCTGCTGATGGTACCAGAGTTTAAATGGGTTGGGTACAGGATCGGGATCCCAGCGGCCAGAATCCCGAAGCCGGCATCCCGTCAGGGTTAGGATACTGACACCTGGAGCCGTATTAAATTAGAGGCAAAAAGTCGGAAAGTTTTCGCCTGTCCGACTTTTCGCCTGTTTCATAGGCGAATTAATTCCGCGCACGTCCCGGCTTTTCGCCTAATTCAATTGCAAAACAGGCGAAAACGGAAATAGGCGAATGCGGAACAGGCGAAAAGTACTGAAAGAATTGGGGAAATCGGTCTATACCCCAGAAAAAGATGCACTAACATAGGGAATCAATATAGATGTGTACTAATAGCCCTAATAAATCTTTTTGGGTACTTAAGTTGTGTAAATTGCTTGCTATTAGCGTCTTTGTAAAAGTGGTGAAGAATGGCATAAAGCAGTACTTTTGATGAAAATAAGTAGTCCCATCAAATTTGGGGCACTTGAAAATGGGTGCTAGCATATTTTTATGTCTCTAATGTGAAGTTTTTAAAAACATGAAAAATGCACCTGCTGCATTCACCTGCAATCCCTAAAACACCTGACCCCTCCTTGCAGCCCCCTAAGAAGTCTATTTCGCTAGTTTTTATGCTTGTCCCCCACTTTTTACATTTTCTCCCCAAAAATTACATGTCTTTTTTGGGGGTTTTTGTTTAATTTTTTGTTTTGCAGATTTGTCCTTTGCGGGGCTGTCCCAAGGCTTCTGAGTCGTTTCCCAACGTTTGCACCCCAAAATAAAGATTTTGTACTTCTTTTCACCTGTTATTCATTGGAGAAACGTTTTTGCCGAGTTCAATGCATCGAGTTTTTGCTTAGACGAAATCGTCCTGGAATTGAATTAGGCGAAAAGCTTTAAGGCAATATTTTTGCCAAAAAACAGGTGAAAAAGGCTTTTCGCTTCGAATTGAATACGGCCCCTGGTGTCTGCATCTTAACCCTACCCCTCTCTCCCTGCTCCCTAAACCTAACCCTCCCCCCCTAGGGCCTATCCCTAGCCCTCTCCCTGCGCCCACTACATACCGTTGGGATGCTTGTACCGGAATTCTGACTGGTGTCGGGATGCCGGTGCCGCCATTCTGAGCTCCGGCATCCTGATTATGACTACATCCCATCTAAACATCAGCTTAGGTATTATATGCGATGTCATTACAAGAATTAAACAGCTTCAATGACTTTAATAAACTAGCAATCCTACAGATTATAAACTTGCGAGCAGGGTCTTCCTACCCATATATCTGTCAGGGATTACCCAGTTTTGTTCTATTAATGTTTCCAATTGTAAAGCGCAACGCAATATGCTGCGCTATATAAGAAACTGTTAATAAATAAATAAAATATACCTATAAATTAATTTATCAGTCAAAAATATGGTTTGATCCAAAGTGCATAATCAGGCCAGCAACAGATTACTGTACAGGGGCTATATATGATCAGATGCTGAATGAGTGGACCCATACAGTGCATTCACCAATTTGCAGACAATTTGATCTAAAATGATCTTTATTAAATAGACATTAACACATTCCATGCTTATCACCCAGACATTAAATGCAGAAATCAGTATAATAAATAACCTATAAAGTCATGCCACCCTGTGTGTCACTTCCAAATGTGACTAATAAACCGGACAAAGATCACTTGCCCATGATTTGATGTAAATGCAATATATATATATATATATATATATATATATATATGACAAATTGAGATCTCTTCCTCTTACCATACCCACATCCTCGTGGCAGCAGTGTGTTTAACCCACAAGATGTCAACAGACCCAACTTAAACTGCCAACACCAGAAAGATGAAGGTCAATGGGGTTGTGACTCACAATATTGCAGACATGGTGAGATGCTTGCCAACATAACAGAGGAGTGTAAAATATGTGAAGAAACACCGGCTTGTATGGTTCAGGCAGTCATATCCCCAGATAGAATATGTATTATATGTTGAAGAATCATGTGATTTATGATTATGGTATAAAAAGATAGACAGTAAAAAGATTGACAGTGTCCAAATAGACACCAGATGTTAGACAGTCAAAGGTCGACAGGGACAAAAGGTAGACAAGGACAAGAGGTCGACACAGAAAATGTTGTTATGGAAGAGGGTCGACTGGGAAAAATGGTCGACATGGTCAAAAGGACGACACAAAAATGATCGATGCACAAACAGTCAACTCGTTTCTTTTATTTTCTAATCCTAATCTTCACCCTAACCCTCCCTCCTGGTGCCTAACCCTGTCAGGATAGGTGCCTAACCCTAACCAAACAAAAATAACAACATTTGTGTGTTGACCATTTTCATGTTGACCTCTTGACCATGTGCCTGTCGACCGATTGAATGTCTAACATCTGGTGTATATCTAAAGTCAGGATACCGTGATTTATCAGATGGAAAACAGAAAAGGTGAGAAAATGTCTCCACCATACCCATAAACCAATTTTATACATACATTTATATACTCTATACTCAAAATGATAGATGTGTTCCCTAGTGAAACCTGCCTACTGATATACCGTATTAGCATTTTTAGCCTGTGCTACACAGCAGAGATTGAGGTCTTCAATTGCTGACATGAAATCAATCTGATATAATGTGACATCTAGCCTGTTGGACCACATATAAGTTTTTTCAATGAGTTTTACTGACTTCTGACAGTGGGCCCAATTCAGCAAGGAACGCAATTGGCCGATTGCTGGGTTCTGCGCATGCATCGCAGTGTGCGTGCTAGCTATTGCAGTGACTACGCAGACCTATCTCAGAGTGATTGACAGGAAGTGCCATTTGTGGGTGGTAACAGGGGGTTGGTGGGCGAACGCAGGCATTTCAACGCTGTTGCAGGGGCGTGCATAAATTATCCACTGCGATGACCTACACAGCCTGAGGTCTCACAGCGTGCGTGGTTGTTAGCAATTTCTGAGTAAGGTCAGGACTTGTCAAAGTGTGCATGAGGCTGCAATGGTACTCAATTGTATCGATGGTTTTGCAGTCTTGCTAAACATTCCGGATGTGTTTAAGGTAAAGTGGGCGTCCTTGTGTAGTGCTGTGAGCAGATAGCGATCACAATGAATTAGCGTACTATCGCAGTTGCGTACGGTAGTGAATTAGGCCAGAGGGCATCAGCAACACCCAGGGAACATTAACTTAGGGGACAGTGATAATTTTTCTATTCCATATCTAGTGGTTTTGGCACATGGCCTGTATTGTCCAGCCCTTCCTCTAAAAAATAACATTTGCGTACACTTACTACCTATATTTGGACAATTTTACTGGGTACCATGTTTTGAAACCATAATTATAATAGTTGGGAGTCAATACACTGAAGTGGCAAAAGTCATGGGAATGATGCCTTGTATCGCGTATGACCTTCCTCTAGCCCAGCGAAGTGCAGCAACTTGACATGGCATCGATTCGGAAGACCCCTGGAGAGATGTTGACTCATGCTGTCTGGATAGATTTCCCCAGCTCCTTGATATTTGTAGGTGCAGGATCTTGGGTGTGAATGGTCCTCTCCACCCTGTCCCGTAAATGATCGATTGGGTTCATGTCGGACGGATGTGGTGGCTACATCATTCGTCTGAACTCTCCGCTCCTCGGACCAATTCTGGACAACTTGGGACAAATGACACAGCACATTATCCTGCCGGAATATTCCATTATTGTGGGGGGAATATGAAGTCCATGAAGGGCTGCAAAAGGTCATCAAGCAATGCAATGTAGCAGTTACCGGTCAATGACATGTTCAGCCCGTGATTACCATCAGCCCGAAACAACTGGAACCATGACTCATAAGACCACACCACATGATGCCAGTTGCGCATTACACATTACATCCACATTACACCGCACATGGGGCCTGGTTCAGAGATGTACGCTAACCTGGCTGGCGGTGTGGTGCAGGTAGGAAGACTGGCGCAAACTGTAAACAAAATCTCAGCGGGCGCCCGGCAAATGGAGCCTGTTGGCTGGCCAACCGACAGAGCACTGGGGGCCACGGGTTGAACTAAACCCATGGAGGAAGCATCATTTGTATTCAAAATCTGTGTGATAGATGGAGCCAAATGAGGCTTATATTTTTGAGTGTCAATGTAGGGACTGGCTAGAATGGGAAGGCCACAACGAGATTGTTCATCTTGACAAATGATTGCAACATTTTGGAACTAACATTCCCTGAATTTAAATGAATTACAGTTTGGAATATAAGTAGGTAAGTGCTGAGTTTGTATGATTGTTTTACTTAAATAGTGTGGTTACATGTTAAAAGCACTGCAGATGGTTGAGTACCATGTATTGAAGACAATATATATAACAACAGAGGGGTGCTACTTCTCAAGACCACTATCATAGTCCCAATATAGATCCAGAAAAAGTCCTTATGCACAAAGAACAGGGAGCACGTGTCTAGGTGGAACATTCAATCCCTGAGTGTGATATGGCAATCTTGAGAAAGACCCTCCGGGATCGAAACGTCGATTGATTCGGTTACCCATGTGACCTGTTTGGAATAAAAGAAGATTAAGCATACGGCTTTGGTGAGTGCCCTCTGTTCTTTGTTGTGCATAAGGACTTTTTTATGGATATATATTATATATATTTATGATAAGAACTCCTTTGTTAACTCTCTTTCTTCGAAGTCTATAGGGTCCACAGGGAAACCTTGGGTGTAGGTGGTGGATCTGGAATCCAGGCATCATTCAGTTAAAAGCTTTCAGCTCCCAGGATGCACTGGTCCGCTCTCCCTATACCCCACCCCCGAGCCAGAGGCACCTCAATTCATAACAAGCCAAAGGCTGGAGGAGGATAAGAGATAAGGAAGACTGGAACACACAAGAATCAGACTCTCAGAGAGAAGGAGGCGGAAAACTGGTGACCAGAAACATAGCCCATATGAAGTCAAGTGCGTCAGGGCGGGTGCCCTGTGGACCCTATGGACTTCGAAGAGTTAACAAAGGTAAGTTCTTGTGCAAAATAAAGGGAGGTGAGGCAGATAGCTCTTAGCGCTGGGATAAAAGACAGAGGGAAATATATATGTATATACAAAGTGATAATTTTAATGATGATACCAAAACGTATAAATTCAATAGACAATATGCAGAAAATAATGTACCAACAATGATAAAATCCAGATAAGATCTATAAAAGATCTATTGAAAGCATAAAAATAGCTCTACCCCATGAAAAGGGAGCACATAAAATAGATGATTAAAACGTACCCAAGAAGTGTGCAATGGGACCCCTAGGTCACTGGTTCCCTTGAAATTCCAGATATTTCTAGGGGGTCATACACACAGGGTTCCAAAGCTTACAAACATCCAGGGGAGCTTTCTTAAGTGGTCCACACACCTGCCACCGACGCATTTCGACCCAACGGTCTTTGTCAAGGCATGGCTGGTGTGTGGAAGAATTGACCTTAAATAGGGGGAAGTAAAAAGTACTTCCTGTGTGATCCTGGACGTGGGGCATGATAATCACTGAGGGAGAAAAAAACTCTCTAAAATGCTAGGTCAGCTGAAGCAACAGTCCAATTTGTTACACCTAGGTTGGGCTGCAATAAAGTCTTACTAATACATATATAACTTAAAAACATTATATTGATGATTTTGCCGCGACCGGAAGTGGTCGCGGACTTCACTTCCAGTTGTCGGCTGTGTTCCTGGTTATAGTATCCCTATCAGGAATTTGTATTCCTGGAAGTTGTGTAGTGGCCATTTTGATTATTGGCATATTGCCCTGATGTGAATAAACGGGCTAGGACCAGTCTCTAGTTATATGAGGATATCAAAGTTCACTGTCTGCTGAAATAGATGAGGCTAGCTCCAATCTCCTTTCTCATAGCCAAAAAGTTTTATATGCAGACTTCATATTTTGGAGCTTATTCAGGTATATCCCAGAAGTAGTTATGCGGCCATCTTAAATGATGGCAAGGTTTCCCAATCGGTCTCAGATATGGTTAATAGATATCGTTTCATAGAAATATAAGAAAAACAAAAAAGGGTGCATTGATGCTCATCATATGAATATAAATATATTAATAGAGATAATGGAACATCCTAATATATAACATTTACTAAAATATTTAACATTTACTAAAATATTTTTTAAAAGATGTATGAAATGTGTTAAAATTATGTTCTAAAAAAGGCAAAGAAACAGGCAGCAGAATGTAGGTGTAAGAGACATAGAATAAGAAAGGATGTGGTAAAAAAGTAGATATATTAAAGGAACCATTTAAATTCAAAGTCACTGTTAGACCCAAGGGGGAGAGAGTTTGTAGTTTGTGAATCCATCTCATCTCCATCCTTGCAAGTAGGCTTTCTAAAATTTTTTGTCTCCAGTTGCTTTTTACGCACTCTATACCACAAAATTGTTTTATAGTACTCGTAGAGCATTGGTGCTGCGATTTGAAGTGATCTGGAATGGAGTGGGATACAGATCCTTTCTTAATATTGCAAATGTGTTCACTTCAAGTGCCCTCGTTGTCTTTCCAATATATTTGAGACCACAATCGCATTCAATCAGATAGATTACATCGCGCTGGTGGGGATTCAATTAGCTGGGATTCCATGCGCGTGTGTCCCCCGAGACCCCGCTGTCGGACTTTACCTCGCACCTCATGTAGGTGCGATGTAAAATCTGCATGAGGCCGCCGCAGTCGGCCTCGCGCGAGCGGGTAAAACACACTGATTCCGCAGGTCTCGCGGAATCAGTGTGTTCTCACGCAGGAGTCCCGTTCTAATGACGTAGGGAAATAGCTATTTAATTGAATAGCTAATCCCCCATGTTGCGGGACTTTTGCCTGACAATTAGCTGCGGGTGCAATCCCACGGCTAATTGGATATGCCCCATTGTGTGACAGGTGATAAAGTGGTTGATACGGTATTTCTTCCCTTTATCCTCAAATTCAGTTATTTTACTGGTAGTGCTCTTTATGGTTTTGCAGGCTATACATAAACCACATCTGTGGAATCCCTTAGTTCTGATGTTCTGCCTCTCTTTTTCTTCAAGTGCACTCCTTACCAAATGATTTTTGAGATTTGGTGCTTTTCTATAGATCAAAAGGTAGGTTTGCTGGGCACCATTTTTCCAATGATGGGAGTCACCCTTCAAAATTTCCCAGTGTTTTTTCACAATTTTTTCTACATTTTTGTATTGATGACTATATTGGGATATGAATGCCCATTCCATATTTTTTGTATTTTAATGGTCCTGTTTGGAGTTGGGATGTAATAAAATGTCTCGTGCTGTCTCTGTGGCCTTTTTCTCTGCCTCTTCCACCAGTTTTTGATTATATCCACTCTGGAGAAATCTATTTTTCATTTCCTCTGACTGTTCCTTAAAAGTAGACTCTTCCGTGCAGTTCCTACGCAGTCTTAAAAATTTACTGCGTGGAATTCCATTAAGCCAATTCTTATTCGCTCTTTGTATTGAGGTAGGTTTTTGAGTCTGTTGGCTTGCTAAAACTTTATTTGAAGTGTCCCATTTTTATGAATTTCCAAATCCAGAAATTACAGTTTCCTGACTCAAATCTTCCATTGTGCCTTCTCAGAAAAAGAAAATATGTAGTCTATATAACGGTGCCATGATCCCAAGTTCGCCCCCAAAGAAAAAGTTCCTGATGGATAGATTCTTCTTCCCAATAAGCCATAAATAAATTGGCGTAACTGGGGGCGAACTTGGTACCCATGACTGTTCTTCTATAAATGAAAATCCCCTTTGAAATAAAAATAGTTATTATCTTAAATTAATTCTATGCCTTTGACTAAAAAATCTTTGCAATCCTGTGACATTGATGGTCTGGATAAAAAAATGTGAGACAGTTAGTTTCCCTTGCTCGTGGTCTGTAATCGTGTAAAGGGAACTCACATTGGCTATAAATAAAAACATGCCATCTTGCCATCTACAGTTCTTTAATTCATTCAAATATCCATAGTGTCTCGTAAGTATGATGGAGTTCCCTGAACTACTGGTTGGAGATGTGAATCAATATAGGCTGACAAATTTGTGGTTAAACTCTCCATACCCACAATAATGGGTCTTCCGGGGGATTTTTTTAATCTTTGTGAACTTTTGGTAATATTATATATATTACTGGCGTGGTACTGTCGTCTTTATTTAAGAAAGTGAACTCTTCTTCTGTGATGGTGCCCTTAGAACGATATTTGTCCAGGAGTTTTTTAAATTTTTCCTTCATCTTGTTTATCGGGTCTCCTCTTAGTTTTTGATAGGTGTCTTTATCAGACAGTTGATGGAGAATTTCACCATCATATTTATCCCGGTCCATCACTATGACCCCTCCGCCTTTATCGGCCAGTTTGATAACTATAGAGGTATCTTTCTGTAGGTCCTTTAGAGATTTTCTTTCCTTATTGGTAATATTCCCAGGCATATAGTTTCTTCCACTTTTATTTTTCTGTTTTCCAAGTTTTCCCAGATCTTCTTGGACTAAATTGGAAAAAGTTTCCACAAAGTTGCCTTCGAAGTGGGTTGGGTAAAAAGTAGATTTTTTCTTAAATTTTGATCTCTCTACTTGATTCACATTAATGTCATCTTCACCTGGTTTTTTTTGCAAAAAATCTCCTCAATGTTATTTTCCTTGTATATTTTTGTAGATCGATAAAGGTATCGAAGGGATCATTTGTATGGGTAGGAGCATATTTCAGACTTTTATGTAATATATTTTCCTCCTCTTTATTTAGAGGTCTTGAACTTAAATTGAATATTTTTGTTTATCTCCAATCTCAGGCATATTTTACATATTCTCTATTCTGTCAGG
Source organism: Taudactylus pleione (assembly GCA_031769625.1). Lineage (NCBI taxonomy): Eukaryota > Metazoa > Chordata > Amphibia > Anura > Myobatrachidae > Taudactylus > Taudactylus pleione. Next base: position 3,751,774 of record JAUIMM010000129.1, read on the forward strand.
ATTTCTTCTTTCTTTTTTGATCTGGTCTTTCTAATCCCACCCCTCTTTCCCCTCGGTCTTTTAGGACATAGTCTGTTGTACCTTGGGGTCGTCGTATAGCTGGGGGGGGGGTTTCTTCTTGTTGTCACTCATATCTATTGTGTAGCTGTATCGGGTTATTCCTCGGCTGGAAACGTGGTCTTCTTGAATTCCAGGGCCTTCTTGGTTGTTGCCATTCTTCCTCATCATGGTTTTCTAATCTTCTATATGGATACCTTCTTCCTTAGTACCCCTTCTCTTGTTTATCCTTACGTTCTTCGAATCTTCTTTTCATCCGGTCTTCATAATACGGAGTCTCCTTATTTATTCTGTTCTCTTTATCTGTATCTCGGGTAGGGGATCTTTTTTTACTGTTATCCCTCATTTTTTAATTTTTTTAAGGATGAATATACGATTTTGATCCTTTAAGTTTCCTCTGTTTATTTTGTATAAGTTTAGTTGTTTCTTTCTGTATTTTACTTTGAAATTTTCCTTCTAACATAATAAAATCCTCCTGCTCTTGAAAAGGCTTTACCAGGGTCTGTAAGACCTCAATTTCTTCATTGATTTTCTCCTTTCACTCAGAACCAAATCCATGAGTGAAAAGGAGCATGTTCTTAATATTTGGCTCCATTCTTCATGGAACCGAGTATTGGTGTCATTGGAGGAGGGTGTTTTGTTAATTTTCAGGCCTTTTGGAATAAGTTGTACCACCTGGTATTTCTCTAGGGTTGTGACTTCCCACCAGATTTTGTTCTCTTTCATTAACCAATTCTCTAGTCTTTTCATGGTCGTTTCTAAATTTTCATCCCTTAATTTGATATTGGTAATAAAGTCATCAAAAGCATCTCTGACCATATTCTTTCTACTTTCTATATGGGAAAACATGTTCAAAGCAGCCTGGAAGAAACCCTGGGTGATGAAAAACTGAATGCAAAGGATAAGGTGGGGAACTCTTAGGTACTAGTTATCCCACAGCAGCTAGTGCACTGCCTCAGGTCCCGTTTTTAAGTTATATATGTATTAGTAAGACTAGTCAGCTTTATTACAGCCCAACCTAGGTGTAACAAATTGGACAGTTCCTTCAGCTGACTAGCATTTAGAGAGTTTTTTTCTCCACCAGTGATTAACATGCCCCACTTCCGGGATCACACAGGAAGTACTTGTTATTTCCCCTATTTAAGGTAAATTCTCCCACACACAAGCCATGCCTTGACAAAGACCGGTGGGTCGAAATGCGTCGGCGGCAGGTGCATGGACCACTTAAGAAAACTCCCCTGGACAATTGTAAGCTTTGGGACGCTGTATGACCCCCTAGAAATATCCAGAATTTCAAGGGAACCGGTGACCTAGGGGTCCCATTGCACACTTCTTGGGTACGTTTTAATCATCTATTTTATGTGCTCACTTTTCATGGGGTAGAGCTATTTTTATGCTTTCATTAGATCTTTTATAGATGTTATCTGGATTTTATCATTGTTGGTACATTATTTTCTGCATATTGTCTATTGATTATTATACATTTTGGATATCATTAAAATTATCACTTTGTATATACATATTTCCCTCTGTCTTTTATCCCAGCGCTAAGAGTCATCTGCCTCACCCCCCTTTATTTTGCACATTTATCTTTGGACCTGAGGCACTGCACTAGCTGCTGTGGGATAACTAGCGCCTAAGAGTTCCCCACCCTATCCTTTGCAAAAGGTAAGTTCTTACCATAACTCAATTTCTTCTTCAGGGTCCATAGGCTTCACAGGGAGACCTTGGGGATGTCCCAAAGCAGTTCTTTTAAGGGTGGGGACGCTCCTGCACCGACAGGAGAATCCGGCACTCAAATGAAACATCCTGAGAGTCGAAGGTATCAAAAGCATAGAACCTCAGAAAGGTCTGGACAGAAGACCACGTGGCCGCCTTACAAAGCTGAACAGCCGAGGTGCCATGGCGAGCTCCCCACGAGGGACCCACAGACCGAGTAGAAGGAGCAGTAACAGAAGCCGGAACAAGAAGACCGGTCTGTGTGTAAGCCTCTGAGATAGCCATACAAAGCCATCTAGCCAATGTTTGCTCACTGGCTGGCCATCCCTTCTTGTGAAATCCATAGAACACAAATAATGAGTCTGATTTCTGAAGGGAACTGGTACGGTCCACATAAATCCAGAGGGCGCGGACCACATCCAAAGAGGCCTACCTGCTGAGATGCTGGTGATTGAAAGGCCAGGACTATAATTTCCCCATTAATGTGGAAACTAGAAACAACTTTAGGAAGGAATCCAGGGCGAGTCTGAAGCATTGCCCTGTCCTGGTGAAATATCAGAAAACGGGAGCGACAGGAGCGCGCCCCTAAATCTCACACTCTTCTGGCAGACGCTATAGCCAGAAAAAAAAAAAAATCATCTTTGCTGTTAACCACTTGAGTTCCACCGAATCTAGGGGTTTAAAGAGGACCCTGGAGGGCCCGAAGAACCACTGCCAAGTCCCAAGGAGCCAATGGGGGGACAAAGTGAGGACACCCTGCAGGAAGATGTGGCTATCCGGTAACGGAGCAATTCTACGTTGGAACCATACTGACAAAGCAGATACATGCACTTTCAGTGAAGCCAGGAGGAGGCCAAGGTCCAATACAGCTTTAAGGAAGGCCAGGACTCTGGAAATCCGAAACACCTGATGGTCAAAATCTCTGGGACGACACCACTGGAAATATGTATGCCACACTTTATGGTAGATTCTAGCAGGAGCTGGCTTACACACTCTAAGTATCGTGTTGATGACAGAGCTAGAGAATCCTTTGGACCTTAGGAGGGATGACTCAAGAGCCTAGCCGTCAAAGACAGACAATCCAGGTACGGGTAAAGGCAAGGGCCCCGAGACAACAGGTCCGGACGTTGAGGCAACAGGAACGGAGTGTCGATGGAGAGACTCTGAAGATCTGAGTATCAATGACATCTGGGCTAGGCTGGAGCCGCCAGCAGGACAGTGCCTCCGTCTTGTTTGAACTTTCAAAGAACTCGAGGAAGCAGGGAGACTGGAGGAAATAGGTACGCAAACTGAAAGGCCAACATTACTGACAGAGCGTCCACCAAGGTTGCCTCGGCATCTCTTGTCTTGGATCCGTACACTGGTAGTTTGTGATTGTGTCGGGAGGCCATGAGGTCCACCGCTGGGAGGCCCCATTTGTCCACCAGGAGTTGAAAACCCTCTTGGTGAAGAGACCATTTCCTGAGATGCACGTCATGACAGCTGAGGAAGTCTGCTTCCCAATTGAGAACTCCCAGTATGAATACTGCCGAATTGGCCAGCAGATGACACTCTGCCATCTCAGAATGAGTGACACTTCTGTAATTGCTGCCCAACTTCGAGTGCCTCCTTGATGGTCGATGTAAGTCACTGTTGGGCTGTCAGACTGAATTTGCATGGGTTTTCTCTGAAGTATGCGTTTGGCCAGCTTGAGGGCCCCGTAAACAACTCAAAGTTCCTATATGTTGATTGGTAGGGTTGCTTCGATTGGTGACCTGAAAGGAATGCGGACCAGTCACTGCACCGCAGCCCCGAAGACTGGCGTCCGTTGTTAGGATTACCCAGTCAAGGATCCAAAAGGGGCAACCCTTGGTTAGATGAGATGTCAGTAGCCACCAAGACAGACACACCTCCGAAGAGAGCACCTCTGTCTGAGCTTTGATCCGGTGGGGTGATCCATTCTACTTGGAGGGGATCAGTCACTGCAGAGGCCTTGAATGAAACTGAGCATATTCCACCATGTCGAAGGTGGACACCATGGAACACCGGAACCTGTATTGCTGAGTGGACTGACACCTGGCGACTGTGGAGGCATCTGTGTACTCGTAGTTGTAATGTGGAGATCTTTTCTGAAGTAAGAAATATTCTCTGCTGTTGAGAATCCAGTAGGGCTACCAGATGACCCATCCTATGTGAGGGATTCGGGGAGGACTTTTTCCAATTGATTAACCACCCGTGTGCCTGTAGAAAAGCAATTGTCCATTTCAGGTGGTGGCAAAGCACCTCTGGAGAACCCGCCAACAACAGGAGGTCATCCAGGTATGGAAGCAGTCGGACACCCTGACTCCACAGATGGCCCACCATGATAGCTATAACTTTGGTAAATACACGTGGAGCTGTGGACAGGCCAAAGGGCAGAGCCCGAAACTGGAAGTGTTGCTGTAGTATAGCAAACCTGAGATAATGCTGGCGAGAGGGCGTTATAGGGACATGTAGGTATGCGTCCTGAATAACCAGCGATACCATAAAATCCCCAGGTTCCAAAGCCAGTATGATGGAGCGTACGGTTTCCATCCTGAACATATGCACCCTGAGGAATTTGTTCAGGGATTTGAGGTTGATGATAGGCCGATGAGAGCCATTCGGCTTCTGAACCAGAAAGAGTAGAATAATAACCAGTCCCTTGCTCAGATAGCGGGACTGGCACACTTACCCCTGCTTGCAGCAAGGACTGTATGGCTTTCTGTATCTATAAGGCCTTGTTCATGTCTGAAGGACGGCCTGTGCAGAAAAAACTGGTGAGGAGGTCTTCGAAGGAATGAGAGGGCATACCCGTGAAACCACTTCTCTTACCTACGCGTCCGTGGTGGTTTGACACCAGCACTTGGCGAACTGAAGTAGTCGGCCTCAAGGCTTTCAAGAAGCAGATGCTGAAGTCAGAAATGCTGATTTCGATGCTGCCAATGTACCAACAATCTTGTTCAGATCTGGGCCAAACAAGATCTCCCCACTGAAGGGTAAGGCTTCCAGGCCTTTCTTAAAATCAGCATCCACCCAAGAGCGCAGCCACAGGGAATGGCGAGCAGACACAGCCGAGACTCTGGAGGTCAATAGACTGGCGTCCAGAGCAGCCTCTCCAATATATGCAGCCACATCCTGAATGTGACCCACCAATGACACCTGATCCCCAGTAGCTTCTGAGGGGAAGGAGTCCTCAAGTGCAACGGCCCAGCTCTCTATAGCTTTAGCAACCCATGAAATAGCCATTGGCAGGTGAGCAACAGCCCCTGAAAGGGAGTATATAGATTTCAAGCAAGTTTCCACCTTCCAATCTGTAGGATCTTTTAAGGAAGAGATGGAAGGCATAGGTAATGTAGCACTTTTAATTAAATGTGCAACGTGGGAAGCCACCGCAGGGGGCGATTCCCATTTTTTTTTTTTTTTTTACAATGAGCCTCAGGAAATGGGTAACATTGAGGTCAAAACACCTTTGAGGTTGATACCTCTTACCAGGCGATTGCCAGGCAGCAGCCATGTGTTCTACTACACAAGTCACATACAATGCATAAATAACACTGCAAATTGGCACTACAATCAACTACACAGACTCAGTGTCTGGTAGGCTATAGCGCTACATACACTAATTCCAGGGAGAGGTATGTAGGGGGACTGGACTTCGCGTTATCCTGAGAGCTGCGACTATGCCACTGCAAGAAAACGGCCGCCGGAGACCTCAGAGGGGACGTGGTCGGATAACAGCTCAGAGAAGCCAGACCTCAGAGGAAAATCGCCCTGAGCTGAGGGGTCGCTATAAATGGGGAAGCTGTCTCACCTTGCTGATTATTTAACCCCCGGGACTCTGGTTCCCGCACCAATTGTCCTTGGTGGTCTAGGGGAGCGCGGTGGCTAGAGCCTGCGTCCACACTCAGCACCTCCGGTCTGTCCCCTGAGACCGGAGGTATGACTGCTAAACACACGGGTCACCGCAAACGGTGACCCGCCTTACCTGTCCCCTAAACGTCTGGCTGCAGTCTGGGTTCTCCCACGGGACCTGGCTAACACTGACCCCGAGATGCCCGCCGAGATCCCCAGCCTGAACTGGCGTCGCTGCACTGGAGAGGTGACAGAGAAGCAGCGCAGACATCCTATGGACAGTCTGCTGCTGCGCACTCTAAGCAGTAAAAGATAAATAAATGAAATCATAAAATAAAAGGCTTTAGGGCTCCCTAAGCAGCCCCCTGCGTAATGGTGACAGACTCCGGCCGGGCACCAACGAAACTGAGGTGCCTCTGGCTCGGGGGCGGGGTATAGGGAGAGTGGGCCAGTGCATTCTGGAAGCTGAAAACTTAACTGCGTGATGCCCGGATTCCAGATCCACCACCTACACCCCAAAGTCTCCCTGTGGAGCCTATGGACCCTGAAGAAATATATAATATGCTAGATACATACAGATTTGCAGTATATTATGGTTAGCGCCGATAGAAAACGTATGTCTGTATACATATCACACACACATATAAAGCTGAAGAGTGATAAGAGTGATCATGTTGGTATTAACTCTGAACCCTCCCACTTGTGACGGTGTTATGGTCCCCATACAGCTATGACTGATTGGGGCAATTACCCGTTCTGCCGACAATGGGGTTGGGGAATCAGGAATTGTTCAACATGTTGAAAGATCTCGATTCCCTGATCTGGACCCAAAAAGGTCAGAACCAGCAAATTGGGGATTTTTAACATGCAGAATTTACCCGATTCCTCAACAATTCCAAGCGGCAGATCGGATCAGAGAAACGCAACTCAGATGTATGGACTGCTTAAATTGAAGCGTTCCGGATTAACACACATTTACAGTCTCCAAAACACTTCTGTAATGTCCCATGCTTACTCAAAACATACCACCTGATGATGAAACCACAGACACTGCTGTATATTAACCAATAACAACATCACAACATTATCCACAACCAAAAATGTATAACAGTATAGAAGAAAGGAAAAAGGCACACAGGGATGCACAGGCCAAATACAGAGGAGATAACACTTTGTAAAGAAGAAAAGGGGAGGACATCCCAAAATGTACAATCGTAAAGATGAAAAGAAAAAATGTAATGCTAAGAATAATCTGTTTAATAAAAACAAATGCTTGTACGAGAAGAGAACAGATATGGGGGAAAGAGTGTGGGGAGCACTGAAGAGAGGAGGAGGAAACCGAGAGACAAGAGAACAAATAAAAACCTAGACAGTGCTGGGGAGAGCATCTAGTAATATACACACCATCATTTTTACAAAGGCACCATATATCCTTTTCAATGACATACAATTTTGTGCCTTTAACCCAGCAGTAAAGACTCTACAGTTTGTCTTTGCTCTAATGTATGAACTAGCTTGGTCTTCTCACCAAAGAGAAACATAAATTACAAAATTATAACTTCAGCAATAATTATTTAAAAAATATCTGAATGTCATTACATTTGTAATCAAATACATTAATGATCATCAGGATCACAGATTGTTGTATTTATCTAGCTGGTATTAAGGACCCCACTAGAATATATCAGGTCCCCCTAGTGTTAGATTCCATAATGTGCTGCTGAAAAGACAATTCCACAGATCAGTGGTGCAACAAGGTATGTTTTATTACACCTTCTGTTTTATCATCATAAAAAAAACAACAAAAAAAAGTAACAGACAGTACAACAGTTTAAATATATGGTGCATCTTTCCACACAATGGGAGGGGATTAAATTATACAGAGATGAAACGTTGGTAAACAGGAGTAAGGTGGCTAACTAGGACCACACATAGGGCCTTATTCAAAGTTGTATGTGAAAACAGAATTGAAACAAAAAAAAAAGGTGCATTCTGCAACCAGAGTTGGCCACATGTGCAAGTCAGCAGCTGTGACAGTCCTCTGCCTGTGAGTGGTGCACCAGGAACACGACTGGAGGTGTGGCTTCAGTGTGAGCCAACAAAAATGCTAACAATCGCAGTACACAACACATACACTAAATGGCTGTATAGTGCAGATAGTACCCAAGTGCCTTGGAGAATATAAAATGCTAAGCAAACCAGACACAAACATAAAATAATTTGTTTTAATACCACTTAAAAACATATGGGTAGCATTCCCCTCCCCAAGAGAGTTAGAAGCATACTTTATGTAAAACAAGTAACCTGGACACAGTTGCTGCATTAATGTGTGTTTTAGTCACTTTCATCCAATAAGATGCAGCTTTGCGTCCGTAGTCATCATCGGTTTGCAACTTGCACTATGCTTTCAATATCCGCAAGTCAGGTCCCGCCAGCCAGAAACAATCGCGTCCACACGCGTTACTGTACTTTAGTTATACATGGTTGCAATTCCAAATTGCAAGTCGGAAAAGACACACAATGCAAAAAGGTGCTCACGCGCACTAACTGCAAGTTGCTGCTGGAAAAAGTTGCAACTTGCATTTACGTTCAACTCGGAATAAGGCCCATTTATGAACATCTTAAATTTAGTATTTTACAGGTATCCTAACTTATATGTACTTCTATGTATATACATCTTTTTTATTTTACTCTTAGTAACCAATCATGATCACATTGAACAAAATGCACATGAAGCATGTTATTTGATGGGTGTATACAAGAGTAGAACATTGATTTGAGTTAGAATTTCCTGATCATGTTTACTCTAGACTGGTCCATTTTTGTCAGAGGTGCAGGTAGAAGACAGTGCAAGTCTGTTCCACTCATTTAATTGGCCAGGGAGGAAGATTCTCAATTTAGTAGGCAGCACTAATGCAATTAAGTCAAATGTGATAAACTACAGTAGCTCAAAAATTCAGTTTCTTATTAGAAACCCAAAGTTCCAGAATCTGGATTAGGGCTCCCCGGCTATTAGAGGTGCTGTATGTTCTATTGTATTCTTTTGTACACAATACTCGAAGATAATCCAGGATAGTGGACCACCACTTTGAGTCCATCTTTAAAAAAAAAAATAATAATAATAATCTACAGTCTGACATTACAGTGAAACATTTAAAAATAAAAAAACATCTGTTTGTAGAACTGTAAATTAGGAATAAAACAATGGTAATCTCAAATTTTAGAGATGTGTTGAGGATGGCTGAAATTAATTTTCACCTCAATAAAAAGAAGAATCATGGCACCTCCACAAATATTAAGAAAAGCAAATACAGTAGGGGCTCTCTGTTGAAAATAGCTTATATCCAGGTTTCTTTTTGAAAATTCATACAAATAAATGGTATTGCATTGCAGCACATGCCTCATTGCAGACTGTTACCGCTTGGAGAAACCTGGGGTACACTAATTATTTAGAGAAGCTCAGGTCAAATGATAATATCAACTCCCATTAAACAAATGTTCTGCAATTAAACAAATGTTCTGCAAACAGAGTTTGACATCAGAACCATAATTTGCCAGCTAAATTCTACACAAGGGTAAATTGTAAAATAATTTTTCTGTATTTTGGATTTGGTGAATCTATAACCCCAATTCATTTATTTTGTCTATTCTACAATTACAAAACTATGGGCAAGTTTCATTCAGCCTGGAAGTTAGAGCTGATAAATCAGGGTAAACATATTCCACTGATTAAAATTACAGGGAACAATGATTGACTATACAGCCAAGACATCACAGCTTGCTCCAGTATTCAAGGGTTTTGGGGAAAGGTTATCATATTTAAGGAAACCTTTGAAAAGCTTATCATGTAGCAAATAAATATCAAGGAGAAACAAACGCAACAGTGTCTACTGCAGAGTGACCCTGGATATCCATACATCATGATACTCCTAAGAATAGCTCAGGTCATTTCAATATAATAATGGTACAAGTTATTCTGTTTCAATAATTTTCCTATGGGTCATCTTTGCCATTTCATTTCTCTAAGAAATAGATGAATGTAATTTACGATACTCATTATTGCTTTATACTGTAGTATGCGCACATTGAAACATTGTTCGCAAATCCTAATTTGCTTCGTGACCCATCAGCCTACCACATAGACTTCTGTTCCAGCAGCAAGACGCATTGTTTGGATAGACACGGTGTGGCAATTTCTCTACAATTTCCAAGTGCCATTCTACTCTACTGTACATGGTCTCTGAGTGCCAACAGACATGTTCTAGCTGTGCCACATTCACTTGTGTACATTGCATCTATTGTATCAAATTGTAGTCCTCATTTAAGTGCCAGAGAGTAAAAAATTGCTCAAAAATAGATCCAAAAGATCAGGTGTCCTGCAAGGAGTTGGAAATGGTAAATTTTGCATCAAAACTTTATCCTTTGAAAAAAAAAAAAGTACAATGCAATATTAACCTAACAGGAAAACAAGAGAGAATAATACTAAATATGTCCTCTGGCATTATAGCCCATGATGAAATGCCTTCCACTACAGCTTTTTTAGGGCTTCTACAAGTCCAGTTCCAGGTCCTCTATCTCCTCCTCTATTGCTTTCCTCCTGGACAACTTTTCTAACTGCTCTTTGGACGGTAGCTTGATCTCGCCTGAGTCTATTTTCTGCTGTAGGTCCTCCACTTGCCGAAGCTTCTTACGCAGGTTCTTGATTTTCTTGGCCTTCTCAGCTGAAGGGTTTTCATTAGTTGCTTTGTTCTTCTGCACTGTGGTTTCTGAGATGTTCACTCTCTCCAGCTCCTGTCTGGAATCCTCCACTGCATCCCGCTCGCCTTTGTCTTGTTTTCGCTTCTCTTTGCGCTTAATATTCCTCTTTGCTGTTTTAGACAAAGTGGTTTCTGAGTCTGCCTTGGTGGTGGTCTGCGCTTTGTTAGCAGGGGTCTCAGTGTGACTTAGGCCAGGGGGAAGTGATGGTTTGCTTTTGAAAAACTTGACATATTTGTTTTCATATCTGCAGGGGAAACAAAAAAAAAATTATATAAAAATAGTGCAGAACACACACACTATAATAAAAATATATATATATATATATATATATAAAAAAAATAGCAAAGTCCGCGACACTTGAAGATTTGAAAAGTTATTTAATGTGTATTTCACACATATATGACCGACGTTTCGGAGCCACACGCCCCTTTGTTCACCTTGAGAAAGGGGCGTGTGGCTCCGAAACGTCGGTCATATATGTGTGAAATACCCATTAAATAACTTTTCAAATCTTCAAGTGCCGCGGACTTTGCTATTTTTTACATTTATTCTCTGAAGGCACGGGAGTATTTTTTATCCAGTTCAGTGGAGTGCCGGTCCAACGAACGCAACTATATTATGTGTGTGTGTGTGTGTGTGTGTGTGTGTGTGTGTAATAACGGTAGCCCGTCACAACCAAATATTTCACTTGTTCATGGCCCTTATGAACAGATCAGGTATCTGTCCCAGATTTGCTGGTCATAGTTTCTTTATTTTTAGCCTACCCCATGCTACATTGTTTTTATTGGGAAAAATGTGTTTGTTTGAAATGGATACAAATATATTGGAAAATGAGCAAACACGGGTAAGTAGAGCATCGACAAACTGATTTCCTTGCCTGTAAGGCTACCAAACGTGTGTACTTCACTAGTTACAGGGACAAAAATAAAATGTTCTTACTATAAATTCCTATAGGTGTTGACTGCACTAAAAGATTTAGTGTAGAATGTATATATTAGAAACATACATATAGTAGTTCCTAATAGATATATAATAGAGCTTTGAGAAAACCAGATTTAGAACTCCACTGCACAGGGCTGGATTAAGGGGGGAGGGGCGGTTGTCCCGGGGCACCCACACACAGAGGGGCCCCCAACACTAGAGCATGCAGGAAGGGGGGTTTTGAGCACCTAGAACCCCCCCCCCGTGGCCGAAATGGGGGCGGAGCCATCACGATAAGCCCCACCACCATATGACCCGCGAATCACGGCATTACAGCGTAAGGGGGCGGGGCCTAATGAAGTGAGCAGCTGCATAGAATGCAAGTATATATATATATATATATATATATATGTATATATATATATATGTGTGTTTATGTGTGTATGTGTTATTGGATATACAGTATGTGTTAAGTGTGTGTATACTGTGTATGTATATGTGTTAATGTGTATGTGTGTGTTTAACGTGTGACGGGGGAGGTAGGCTCCATGTGGCTTGATGGGCGCCCCCACAATTTAGTTGCCCCAGGGCCCCCACAAGCCTTAATCTGGCCCTGACTCTGCACGTCCCTAGTATCACTCTTTCATAAGGAAATCCACTCAGAGCCCAGAGAGATTCCTTATGGAATGTGGAAGCACCTAGCAAATCCTGCAATAGTGGAGTACTGCGTCCTGTATGAATGCTTTCTGATCAGGGAGCCAGGAACCAAAAAGGACAACTCCTGCCTCAATCACTAGGCCGGAGCAGGCACCATCTCTCAGTAAGGAGGATATTTATACATGTCCATTTTGGCATATATAGATGGTAAAATGATGAGAGAGGGAGAGTGCTCTTCTTGGCCCCTGCAGTTAGTATGGAACATGTACTTTAAATTCTCTATACAGTTTACATTAGTAAGTAAATGGTTTCAACTTAAAACAACTGTTATGTCTGTGTCACCACATTGGTCTGCTAGCATGGTGACATCTGCTGTTACACAGAATCTCTTTGATTAGATATGTTTGGGAATGTGAAATACATACACTGGGACTTCTTCTTGGGGGACATATCCCTCCTTTACTTTCCTCTGCTTTCTCCAGGTGCCATCTGGACGCTGAGTGGCTGCTATGTACTTCCCTTTAAGTAAAGAGGAAAAGAAAACTGTATTAGAAGATCAATACTAAGGGGCCTATGTATCAAAGCTGTGAGAGAGATAAAATTGTAACAAATAAATCACCAAACAGCTCCCAATTATCATATTTAAAACAGCCTGCAAAATGTCAATTGGAAGCCGATTGGTTAGTACATTCTCTCTCACAGCTTTGATACATATGCCCCTAAATATTGCATGTACATTTGTATTACTTAGAAACAAATATTTTGATTGATATCAATCTGTGTGTAAAATTATTGTAGACATATTGATTATAAAGCACATTACACATTTATGTCATAAAATGGAATATAAGAGCATGGCCTCCAAACATCTATGTAGCTGAATCACAGATTGTCTCTAAAAGGGCCCCACAATCTCGCTGTAATCTCCAATTGCTGCTTCCACCAGAAATCAGCCAGGAAAAAGGGATATGTGTGTTATAAAAGGCTGCGTATGACAGTTTGTGAGGGCCTCATGTCTATTCATTCACATGCAGCCTTCTATGGCACTTCCACCTATCAAACTCTGGGCTGATAACAGTCATAACCAGCAACAAGCTTTTACAGACCAGGGATGGAGGTGTCTGGTAGTGTAGAAGCTCAGTGCTCATACACATAATGATTCCTCTCTTTAATGGTGCCCCTGCTGCAGTCCACACTCTGTGCATTTGTCTCTATTTATAGGTCATCTGCTCCACTTACTGTACAATAAGCTCATTTGTAACTCAACTCTACCAACACATCCACTAATATCTCAGCATTCTTTGTATACTGCTCTGACAAAAAGCTTAAAATAGCTTAGACAGGGGTCTAGTAGAAATAAATGCTAGTTAGGAGAAATACTATAGGAAGTGTTAGTAAATTAAAAAACTATGATAAACAAGCAAGAAAGCCAAAAATCCTCCACAACGTTCACTCCATCCAATATAGTGTCTCCGCAAATTGAATAATACAAATCAAATACACATTTGTAAACACACACAGACACACACACAACCTTACTAATTGTATGTGCAAAATGATTTATGGGGTTTGAATCTGCATCCAAAGATGCTAAATTAAAAAAAACATTTATCCTGCTTTCTCATAGCCAAGAAAATACAAACCACATCCTAATAAAATGCAGCACAGAGAACACATTACACAATACTGTACTTTCATAATATCCATAAAGGACAATTATATAATAAAAATAATATACAGGAGGTGTTTAGCGGAAAACAGATATACAGTATCACATATTAAGATATCGCAAATCTGAAATATACACATTGATGGACAACAGGTGGTCCTCAGAATTTATACATCACTTTATTTTCCTGATCAAGCATAACTCATGGCAGAAGCTGTTACTAAATAATAGAGCTGCAGGTGAAGCTTGGTGGTCTGTAAAAACAGTGAATAAGACTGAAGTTGATCTTATTTGTTTACGAGCAGCCAATTCACACATCATACGGCTTTCTCTACATATCGCAGGCAGTTAGTCTAGCATCACATCAGGTCAGAGGAACGTACAGACTGCACCTCACGCTCTCACGCATTCTTTACAGAGCTGCAGGATTCCTGCTTACTTCACTGTAGCAAATGAAGGAATTTTAGGCAGGCCCTATTATACACTAGTTATCTGTGTTTGAGGGCAACGGGTTGAATGATGGACACCTGTCTGCAGAATTGTGTTGTGCCTGTTCCAGCAGCCTGTGGCCTTTTTGAGTCAGTGGGCGGCACATGCAGCCCTTGAAATGTATCACACTGCTCATTCCAAAGCTAGAACCAAGAAGAGCAGCTGCTCAAGGCAGGAAGAGAAACATTGTATATATACTATATTAATTGAATTTACTGATACATAGCCAATGAAAAAACAAGAACAAGATATTATGGTTCTATAAACATAATTGGCCTAGCAAACGGTATAAATTGAAATGTTTTTGTTGAGGAAAAAAAAAAAGAAAAGAAATCGGGATGTACTGACCAATGCATGTATCACATAGAATGAGAGCGAGCTGCTTTCCCATGCACCAAGTCTGTGCCTGGTCAGATGCAGAGACACATTCTGGACACTTGAATTTTATTGAATGATTGTGAAAACAGGTTTTCTAGGGCCATCCTACAGCATAATGTTTATAAATAGGTCATGCTAAGAATAAAGTACACATTGACAATTAAGATGTTATTTATATGGTGCCACCAGGGTTGTGTAGCGCCATACATTCACAGGAAGGGTCTTCTACTTGGTAACAATAGATCAGTGGTGTCAAACTCAGGCCCAACAGCTGCAGTGGAACTACACATCCCAGCATGCAGTGCCACAGTTTTGCTATTAGGAAGTGACATTCTAAAAGTGTGGCAGGGTATTCTGGGATATGTAGTCCCACAAAAGCTGAAGGGCCAGAGTTTGACACCACTGCACTAGATAGAGTATAAATGCAGACACTCCACAGTATAAAGAACTGGAGAGCCAAGCCCACAGGCTTCTTCAATTAGGTGCGATTCAACAAGGACATGAAAAATAAACCATGTGCTGTCACTGTAGAGATGGCAGCCACATGAACCTCTCTATGTGAGTACAAAAGATCTACATTTGTAAAAGGCTATTCTACCAGAGCCCGTCTACTGTGTGTCTGAGGGAGACAAAGCAAACCATATATTTAGGGATATAGATTGCCACCAAAAATATAGATATCTTTAATATAGAAACCGCTTAATAAGGAAGATAAAAATAATTATCGGAACACGGTGATTCCATCAAACATCTGCAGTCACTGTGAGGAACGTTGCTAAACAATTTATGAGCAGCCAGTGTATGAAAAGAGACTGATTATTTTTTTAATCTAAATTTAGAGAGTAAATAAAATGATGAATACACTTTTATAAATTCCCAATAAGTCTGCCACTACTCTTTACAAGGCACTACACTAGCACCCCCTCATCTTCAGAACCCAATTTAAACTCTTCACACTCACCTATAAAGCCCTCACCCAATAATGTCCCCCCCCACTTCGCTTCATGAATGACTGCCACCACTCCTCCTAACCAATTGCCTTCCAGCTCTCATCCTCTGTTTTATGCTCCTCGTATACTCTCTCATCTGTGTCACCTGTCTGTCTGCCCCTCCCCTTAAAATCACAAGCTTTCAGGAGCAGGGCCCTCTTCCCTCATGTGCTTTTCCTTCCCTCACTTATACCATCATCTCTTCCCCATTGCTAACAGCAGCACTGAACCATTGGGTTCATCCAACTCTGCATTCATGGGTACTATGACTGCATATGAAGAAAAGTTTGTAAAGTTTGTATCCCTTGTTGTGCAATATTTAGCAATTTTTTCTTATGTTTGCATTGATTACTATTTATGTACTATGGTCCTGATTCAGGTATGGACAGTATTGCACATCCGCAAGGAAGTGGCTGTGTAATACCGTCCAGCAAATATTAAAATCCTGCAGGAGCAGTCTATAGGAAGCAGAAGCCTCCTGACAGCTATAGCAATGCGAGTGCAGCGTTCGTAGATGCTGCATCAGATAAACATCGCGACTATCGATTGCAATGGCGGCGGCACTGGCCAGTAAATCTGCGTCCACAGATGCAGACCCTGGTCATCATGAAAAATAGGAGCGTCATTCCCCCGTTTCCGGGAACACTGGCCATGCACACCCCAGCTCTGCCTGCAAAACTCCATGTATCTTGGTCAATCTCAAATATTTATTTATTCTACTATACAAAACCATAGTATACTATCATTCATCATCCCTAATTAGAGCACTTAATAAACCATGGTTTGCAAACTGGGGGTATAACTCGAAGTCCACTTAGAATAGGGGTATTTTCCGATGCAGTAGAAATGTAACATGGAGCCTTCCAAAATGAAGTTTTATTTGGCACACCTAGATGCAAAAGTTCATAAACACTGGATCCACAGGGAATTGTCCTTCCCAGCACATAAAGTGCATCCGGAAAGTATTCACAGCGCTTTACTTTTTCCACATTTTATGTTACAGCCTTATTCCAAAATGGAATAAATTAATTTTTGTCCTCAAAACTCTACACACAATACCCCATGACGACGTGTAAAAAGTTTTGAGATTTTTGCAAATGTCATTTAAAAACCCCCAAAACTAAGAAATCACATCTACATAAGTATTCACAGCCTTTGCTCAATACTTTGTTGATGCACCTTTGACAGCAATTACAGCCTCAAGTCTTTTTGAATATTATGCCACAAGCTTGGCACACCTATCTTTGGGCAGTTTCGCCCATTCCTCTTTGCAGCACCTCTCAAGCTCAATCAGGTTGGATGAGAAGAGTCAGTGCACAGCCATTTTCAGATCTCTCCAGAGATATTCAATTGGATTCAAGTCTGGGCTCTGGCTGGGCCACTCAAGGACATTCACAGAGTTGTCCTGAAGCCACTTGGCTGTGTGCTTAGGGTCGTTGTCCTGCTGAAAGATGAACTGTCGCCCCAGTCTGAGGTCAAGAAAGCTCTGGAGCAGGTTTTCATCCAGGATGTCTCTGTACATTGCTGCATTCATCTTTCCCTCTATCCTGACTAGTCTCCCAGTTCCTGCCGCTGAAAAACATCCCCACAGCATGAAGCTGCCCCCACCATGCTTCACTGTAGCGATGGTATTGGTCTGGTGAGGAGCGGTGCCTGGTTTCCTCCAAACATAACGCCTGGCATTCACGCCAAAGAGTTCAATCTTCATCTCATCAGACCAGAGAATTTTGTTTCTCATGGTCTGAGAGTCCTTCAGGTGCATTTTGGCAAACTCCAGGTGGGCTGCCATGTGCTTTTTACTAAGGATTGGCTTCCATCTGAGCATTCTACCATACAGGCCTTATTGGTGGATTGCTGCAGAGATGGTTGTCCTTATGGAAGGTTCTCCTCTCTCCAAAGAGGAATACTGTAGCTCTGACAGAGTGACCATCGGTTCTTGGTCACCTCCCTGACTAGGGCCCTTCCCCCCCCAATCGCTCAGTTTAGATGGCCGGCCAACTCTAGAAAAAGTTCTGGTGGTTCCGAACTTCTTCCATTTACGGATGATGGAGGCCACTGTGCTCATTGGGACCTTCAAAGCAGCAGGTATTTTTCTGTACCCTTCCCCAGATTTGTGCCTCAAGACAATCCTGTCTCGGAAGTCTACAGACAATTCCTTGGACTTCATGCTTGGTTTGTGCTATGACAAGCACTGTCAAGTGTGGGACCTTATATAGACAGGTGTATGCCTTTCAAAATCATGTCCAATCAACTGAATTTGCCATAGGTGGATTCCAATTAAGCTGTAGGAACATCTCAAGGATGATCAGTGGAAACTGGATGCACCTGAGCTCAATTTTGAGCTTCATGGCAAAGGCTGTGAATACTTATGTACATGTGATTTCTTTGGTTTTTTATTAAATTAAATTTGCAAAAATCTCAAAAAAAAAAAAAAAAACTTTACACGTTGTCATTATGGGGTACTGGGGAGATGTAAGAAACCCTGAAGCGCTGTCAGCGCATTTTATGTGCGCTGATACCACTTCTCCCCAATGTATGATCGGGAGGCTGGGCGGTAAATGACAGGGGCGGTATACCTGGGCCATGTATGAACGGTCACATCGCCTGACTGTTCGGCCCGCTGTAGCTGTCGCTATTGACAGCTACAGCCTGGCGCTGCCCTATCTCCAAAGCAGAGACAGCGTTGTCCCTTCTGCGGCGGCTACCGGCTCCAGGCTGCACGCGGGGATCTCGCGATACTTGCGAGGTCCCACGCATGCTCAGTGGAGGCGGCCGGGAGTGAGAGAGCGCATCAGCATTCCCTGCGGTGTCTCGCGGGTAGCGCCGGAGGGGGGAGTTATCGCTACCCTGCTCCGGCCGATGAGATGTTTATGCAGCTCATCGGTAGTGCTTCCTGCTTCGCCTCGGTAAAGAGGCAAAGCAGGAAGCGATATAGCGGCACGTTAAGTGCCGCTATAATACATCTACCCCATTTTGTGTAGAATTTTTAGGACAAAAATTAAATTATTCCATTTTGGAATAAGGCTGTAACATAAAATGTGGAAAAAGTGAAGTGCTGTGAATACTTTCGGGATGCACTGTACATGAAACAAAAGAACATCACAATAACGTCCAAGCAGCTGGGCTTAATGCCCACCTGCTTCGATTTACAAGGAATCATCATGTATAGTTTTTAAACACCTTCCCTAAAAAAGGCAACACCTGTCAAAGAAAAGGAAAAAAATATGTATGTAATTTGGTAGGGAGGAAGGGTGTCTTTGTTAAGTAAAAAAGGCAATTTTAAAATTCACAGTTGAAATGTTTAAAAAGGCACACCATAAAGCAGCCTATAATAAGTACAACTGCTATCAGTGCTTACTACTGCGTGTGGCACCCCCACAACAAAATACAAAAAAAAAAAAAAAGCTATATCTTTTAATCCACAATAAAACTACTCTAACCCTCCTTCCAACCTGAAGGTAAAAATCAGTCATTTATTTATAGGATGGGAGGGAACAGATGGGACCCCTGAGGACCAGTAATGGCAGATCCCCTGTCTCTCTTTACCAGCACACTTGCCTTATATTAGTAGAGATGTTTCCATTGAAAGAGGTTAGTAAACAAATGTGCTAAACAGATAACACTATAAACAGAAGCTTCTGCACATTCAAAAAAGTAACCAATAAAATCTAATGGTATCAGAATTTGATCAGGTAGGTGCCCTCTCCCTTCCAACACACAATGTTCCATATAAATCTTCAAAGTTATAGGATGACAAGGTGGTCTTAAAATTAATTACAGCAATTATATGTTTTCTTTGGGAAGGAATGTGCTAGATTTGGTTTATTACACAGGGTTTCAGTACATTACAAATTGCTTCTCCTCATATTCCAGGCTGGTTCTGCTCAGCCTGTTTATCAGTCAGGGTGTGGGACCCTGAAAGAGGTGGGTTTCAATAGACTGTATTTTAGAGCTTATCAACCAGAGAACACCAAGTAGATACACCCCCCCCCCAACCCCCGCTGCGATCTCAACTAACAGGCTGTGTATGTACTTCTAGTCCAGTTAACGGAATACTGCACCCATTTTTTAGTAATCACATTTGCAATGGTCCAGGGCATGTCAGTACCGCCCATAATCGCACTGCAATATGCTATCATTTTGTCCGGCTGTATCACTCGGGACATGTACAGACACGGGCTCTGAAAGGAGCTGCGTGGTCTCCGGAGAGATGCCGGCCAGTGTCGGGGCTGCTGCGCATGCGCAGTCCCGCTGACTGGCGGCCACTGCCAGGGGAGGGTCCTGGATGAACCCTCCACCGGGTGATTATGCAATGGTAGCCCATAGGTTACAGCGGCTAACACCATCTTTAAATGGCGTTAGACAATATCTGGAATGTATCGCATTCCAGATATTGGTAAATCTGACAGCTTCGTATCCCCCATAGACACCGATGGGGGATGGGGCTGCCTGCGGTAATGGAGGGATCACAGCAGGTATCGTACCTGCTGCAGTCCCTCCTTAATACATCAGGGGGATACTTAATATTCAATGATAAATGGGCCCCAATCTGTGTCATTGTATGCCAGAAAACTAAGAAATGCCTTTTGTGTATAGAACTTTTGCATCCTCTAAAAAGGCAGGGCCAGATTAACAATGGGGCGGATGGAGCTACAGCTCCAGGCCTCCACATAAAAATAGGCCCATCAACATGACAGCAAGATTACCAGCTGCCTAACTGGCCATACATTTTAAGTATTTAAATAGTTTTTCTATTGCAATTTTTCTATTTCTATGTATTGTTCATAGTGTAGGGGGTGCACACACCAAGGTGACTCTGAACACACTCACACAGCACCAATCACAGCTCTTCCCCTTCTCAGTATAGGCCTTTGAACATTTTCAGCTCCAGGCCCATGTGGGCCTTAATCCGGCCCTGTAAAAAGGTATTCATTTCTGGCAGAGGATACTATTGTAGTGTCGCCGGGATTGAATTTCATTTCAAAGAACCTGCAGCTACAAATGACAAGCATCACATCATTTATTCACCATGCACCACCACAATATGAAGAAACACTTTTCACTGACCAACAAGATTAGGTACACACAATGGGTGATAAAATATTGTAAACATGAAGAGAAATAGAAGACACTGTAAAAGAGTCATTAGTTTTAGATTGTGGTACAGGTTGAGTCTCCCGTATCAAAATATTCAGGAATACTGAATTTTTTGAGCTTGACTGAGATAGTGATACTTTTGCTTTCTGATGATTCAATGTACACAAACTTTGTTTAATGCACAAATTAAAAATATTGTATAAATTTATCTTCAGCCTGTGTTATAAAATGTATATAAAACTAATGAATTTTGTGCATGTACACAAATTATGTTTGATGCACAAAATTATTAAAAATATTGTATAAAATGACCTTCAGGCTATGTGTGTAAGGTGTATATGAAACATAAATGCATTCTGTGTTTAGACTTGTGTCCTATTCCCAAGATCTCATTATGCTATGCATATATTCCAAAATCCGATATCCAATATACTTCTGCTCCCAAGCATTTTGGATATGGCAGACTCAACCTGTATATTAATTGGATTTTTGTTGAATTCAAATTGTCAGCAATATTAAAACATTTTTCCTGTGTTCATGAAAAAATAAATGTAGGCTATAAGTTTATTAAAAGATTGTGTTTTTTTGTACTTGCTTTTATATATGTATTGTTCTACTTTGAACCAAAATATTTTATGTATATGATGCTTTAATAAGAGTTATTTGAAAAAAAAAATGTGATTTTATCATTGAAACAAAGATAAAAACTTGTAGCCCTCCAGTTGTAAATCTACAAGTCCTACCAGTTGGAGGTTGCAAAAGCATTCTCAGACCTGTAGTTGCACAGCCATTGTTCACAAGAACATTGATCTAGCAATGCACAATATAAATTGCTTCATTAATAAGAATACATACTGCATTCAGGTGCCTAAAACAAAACCTGATTATGTGTAATCTTGTGATATATTAAGTGGAATTTTTAAGCTATTTTGACCATTTCTCCTCTTTTATATGTAGCAACTTAATTTGAATGTTGTCAATTAGTGCTGAAATTTCCAGGATGTAAAGCACCAGGAGGGACATGCTATATCTTTAACATTTATCTGCCCAGTTTGTGCAAATGGAAACTGCTTCCTTTATAAAATTTGACCTGACCATTTGTATAACAGGTTTGCTTTAAATGTTATTTAAACGTGTATCTGCACTATTAACCCCATAAACACAATATCATCGGTAAAGAAGATGGGTACAGCCACAATAGTTGGATCAGAGTGAGGTACACTACTACTACAATTATATGGCTGCAGGAATATGGGGATGCGCGGCCAGACCATACAATGATGGAGGGATGGATGGTTACACACTAGGCAGAATAGCAATACACTGCACATGGCAGAACTGTTACCAATCAATACACGAAGAAAAAAACAATACGACTGTAAGCTAGATGCAAGTTAGTGGTGATCCAGGAATAATTTACCTTTCTCGGTGCCACACTCACCGGATTCATCGGTCACATAGGGAGTCGCCATCTTGGTCCTCTCACCACGTTTACTTCCGCCCCCTCTCTCCTGGGAGTGGGAGGGAACAACGGGGAGAAGCAAAGTGGGGAAGAGAAGGCAAGCCAGTGTCTGCCTGTATGAGGGACTGGCAGTTTGTGAAAAAACTGATAGGGACTTGTGTGCTACTATAACTGAGGTCATTGGCAGAGGCTGCTGCATCCATGAGCGCAGTAAAATGCGCCCCAGCCAGCGGCAATAACCTGGTTGCAGTTGCACTGTCACTGACAAATGTACAATTTGTTTACATCACGTGACGCCGCCTGAGCGCACATAGTAGGGGCTGATTGCGATCGAATAAACCCAGTGTGTCCGCCATTTTACACAGCGACGTGTACCACTACCATAATAACCAGAGTGGCCACCCGCAATGTGCTGTGCTACTCATTAGCCTAACACAGAGTTTCCCAAACTTCACCATTACAGTCCAGGTTTTAAGGATATCTATGTTTGGGCACAGGTGGATTATTTAGTACCTCAGTCAATCTGATTCTACCATCTGGACTGAAGCATGGATATCCTAAAAACCTTTACATAAAAAACCTGTTTCATTCACATCTGCCATTCTTTTAGTTTATTTAAGTTTACTAATAGTTTTATGTGTTGGATTTCCTTTCATTAGTCATTATTTTTTTTATTACGCTTATGGTCAGTAAGAGTGGGTACACATCAGACGATATGTCGTCCGAGCCTGCGGATTGGAGCTACATAGTGTACACATCGTCTGATGTGTACCCATAATTGCACGCTTCAGCCTGCTGACATCAGGGTCATTACATCTGATGACCCGACAGCATACAGCTGAATACGACCATAAACGATACAACGCTTTATCATTCAGTGTGTACAGCTGACTGACATCTCGTCCTGTCAGTCGTGCGGTCGGCCGAGATACACATCGTTCTGATGTGTACCAGGCCTAAGATAGTAGTACTGTTATAGACTGCATATCTTTATAATCTGTTTAGGTCTTTCCCTACGTGCATGTGTAGTTGTGCTCCGCACCTTCAACAGCTCTCACTGTAATGCAACGGGACAGACCTTGGCCAGAGCATACCTCCCAAAATTTGTAGTGAGTGAGTCGGGACCTGCGCGCGACGAAGGCCGGATCGTAAAGGTGGCGTGGTCTGATGACACGTCCCCGTTTACATCACTAATGGGGCATTCCCAGCATCTCCGAGATGCTGGGCTACTCCCGGGCTTCACCCGTACTGTGAATAGATGCTGTGCTATTCTTGCTCTGCATACACGCTGCTCTGCATGCTGCTTCTCCCAACTTCCCCCCCCACCGCGGGACACTGCGGCCCGTGGGCGGGACAGACCCAGAAAAATGGGACTGTCCCGCTAAATGCGGGACAGTTGGGAGGTATGCCAGAGGACCGCTCTGAGCTGTGGAGGGTAAATATATGTAGAAGGGGGAGGGGGTGGGACAGAGTGGAGGACAGAGCAGCGTGCGGGCTGAGGTGACCCGGCATATGCCAGGTCCCTTTACTACTTAATAATAAATATATACCAAAGATTATTATGAGGCATCATCCTGCTGCATAGTGCTGCGCTACTATTTCTCTTTTCCAATATCCTAATGATCACTTACAAAGCCCTCACCCAATCATCTCCCATTTACATCTCTGACCTCCTCTCCCTTCACACTCCCACCAGCCCTCTTTGCTAAACAAATACACATAGCCTCTCCTGCCAACTGATTACTTCATCCCACTCCCACCTCCAAGATTTTGCCTGTGCTGCTCCCTACCTCTGGAACTCCCTCCCTCTCTCCATCAGACTCTCCACCTCTCTACAAATCTTCAAATGGGTTCTCAAGACCCACTACTTCATCATAACCTTCCATCTCATCCTAACCCGCTGCTACATGCTCTCTCCTCAGGGGAAAACGCAGGATTTTTACAGGGGGTTTCCACACACACATATACACACACATACAAACCTTACACACACACATACATTACACACACACTTACCTTGCACCATGTAATTAGGCTCCTCCCCATGGCGGCAAAATACTGCGATTTGCGGGTCAATCCGGAGGGGGTGGAGCCAAAATACGCGATTCTAATGGAATCACGTCATATTTGCCCACCTCCTATGATTGACCCGTGAATCGTGGCATTTTTCCACGAGGTAGACGGGGTTTAAAAACATGGTGCCTGCTCTCAAAACTGTCAGGGGAGGTTGTGGGTACTCTGAAACCCCTCCTGCCTGTCTACCTCACCTGTGTCACGTCTGTCTGTCTGCCCTTCCCCTTTAGAATGTAAGCTCTCACGCGCAGGGCCCTCTTCCCTCATGTGCTTCTCCTTACTTATACTTTCATCTACTCCTTACTCCCAACATGGGCACCTAACGCTTGCTTACGCCCTGCTGCTTATTTTGAGTGTTACAGTAAGTCACTGGTTTCTTGTTCACTTATTTGTCTATATACTTTGTAAGTCGTGGCGGAACACTTGTGGCGCCATATAAATAAAGGATAATAATAATAACTGCCATTTTCTATTTTAGTTTTTTATTGTCAGAGAATACCTGCTGCACCCCAGTCAAGGACAAAGTTATACTTCCCAACGTTTGAAATTCAGCATTCAGGACGTCCGCGCGTGGTTCTGAAAAGGGGGCGTGACCTAACGGTAAATGGGGCATGGCTCCGCGGCACGACCCCATTTACATCACTCGGGGGGCGAGCCCAGCACTCCCGGAGATGCTGGGCTGTCCTCAGGGTCTCCCCTCACAGTGAAGAGAAGCCATGCACATGTGCATAGCATCTATTCACCTGCTGTTCTGCTTGGTCACAGTCATCTCCCCCAACTTCCTCCCATGTGGGACACTGCGGCCTGCGGATGGGACAGCGGGACAGTCCCTGAATAGCGGGACTGTCCCGCCAAAAGAAGGACAGTTGGGAGGTATGCAAAGCTGCTGCACACCTGCCTACGTAAGCTTAGGGATGTTTAGCAAGCATTGAAGGTTTTGAAAGCAATTTCGAAAGGTCATTTGATTCCTGAAATTATCTACTTATTAACACGTATCTATATAGCACACACATGTTCCGCAGCACTTTACAGAGTATATTTTAGTCATTCACCTCAGTCCCTGCCCAAGAGGAGCTTACAATATAATGCTGCCCATACACCAATTGCCCGCTGATCTCCAATGATTGGTAAACTCTGCATGTTAAAAAACCTCGATGTGCCGGATTCAGATTATTTTGGGTCGGAATCGGCACACCGAGGATTTCCAACATGTTGAATTATATTGGGGACAAAACAGAATTGCTTCTTAAGTATCCACCGGTACAACTTATGGCGAGTTGTATATTTAATTAATGGGGGTCAATAGGCCCTAAGGCTAGTATTACATGATTGTGACTAAACATTAATAGCACAGGGAAATGAATAAATGCTCTCAGGCTGTACCACTTCAGCAATGCATACAGTGTTTTTAAAACTTAAAGTGCTCTCTGGTTACAGATGGCTACTATGTGTCTCTTTAGGAGCAGTGCACAGCTCCAGAATACTATCCTTTCCTGCTGTGGAAAAGACATTGGTCACTACGGATTATTTAGAAGCATACAAAGTCACATGCACAGTGCAAAGCCAGCTTTGCGCCTACAATATTCCTAGCAAAGGCAGACGATGCAGATTGGTGCACTCAGTTTTGTGGAGCAGTGCCAAGACATCATTTCATTTTGTAAGCAAGATTGTTGCAATTAGAAAAATAGATAATTGGGTTCAGAGAGAATCTTAAGGTGCCCACACACTAGACGATTATCTGCACGATTTCAGTGCATCGTAACGATAAATCATTCAAATTTGTGCAAATCGTGCAGTTTCCAGTGAGCGATAACAATCCGATGCGCGGTCTCACAGGTCGTTAAACGTATCTTCAGATCTTACCTACTGCAGGTAACATCTAGTAACGATGCACTGGAAATAGTAGTGGTCTTCCTTTCTATTCAAAAGGGCACATAACAATTTCCACTCCAAGGACTTGAGTTTTTAGCTGATATTCTCCTTCTAAACTTAATATGACTCATGTTGCACTTCGGAGAGACAGTGCATATTTAGGCACATACTTAGCATGAATGTAACTGCTGGTTGGCCAGGATAGCACTCCAGGGTGCCAATCAAGTGGTGAGGAGGGCATCTGGCTCAGCCAATCACTCATTTTAATCACTTGGGTGCCGTGGCCGCGCAACACCAGAGATGACTCCACAAATGACCCCAGCCTTATATTTTGCTCCTATCTCTGGGCCTACATGAAGCTGTGGCCAGGTAGCGCAGCACACACAATGTCATGATGTCACAATGCAGCTGAATATAGGAGCCAAAAAGAGCAGCTAATGGACGACCAGCCCCATTGTACTTCTGCTGTAACAACATTCTGTTTTATTGTCAGGATGGAAGAAAACTTGAAAATAATCTTCCGCGTTCTCTTTGGCAATCCCTAGCACTAATCTAAAACTGGGCATCCACTATACAATTTTCTGGCAGATATCTGTCCAATCTGGCTAGTTGGAATGAAAACCTGGTAATGTATGGGAGCAAAGTGGATGCCCAGCTTTACATTGATTCATTTTATTTTATTTATTTTAGCTTGTCCAGTATTGTTTGTCCCACCCACAGGCATCAGGCCTTATAAACCTTAAGCTCCTCCCCAGCCTGATACCATCCACCTTCTGATGCTGTATTGCCTGTCTATAAGGCCTCCTCATAGCCACATCCTGCAGCCTGCCGCTGCTACATTGGTAAGCAAGCCCTTTTACCATATGATTGTTGCAGAGTTGGAAGCATATGGACCCTAAAAAGAAAAGTGCATAGACACCTATACAAGTAGTATATTTCTGCGCACATGCTGAGTGTGAATTATCTCAAGGTGTGTCCAGCTATGCACCAGTCACATATGTGCCAGATTTACATCAGGGATACATCAGGTACAATTACAATCATAGCTAAAGACACATTTGCTATTAGGTAGAGCATCTATAATACAACAGATAGAATTTTACCTTACACACATCCGTAGTGTTTAGCAAAACTGCGAAAACCATTGGTGTAATCGAGTACCATCGCAGCCTCGCGCACAATTACACAAGGTCTGACCTTACTCAGAAATTGCTAAACTCAGCATACGCCATGAGTCCTCATGCTGCATATGGCATCGCAATGGATAATTCATGCATGTCCCTTCAATGGCGTTCAAACGTACTGGCACACCAGCGTTTCTCCGACCACCCCCTCCTCGTCACCACGCACAAACGGCATTTCTTGTCAATCACTCTGCGATGTGTCTGCGTAGTCAATGCGATCTCAGTCCCGATCACAGCGGCCGGTTTGCACACGCGCATTGTGATGCATTCGCAGTGCGTAATAATCGCCCGATTGCGTGTGCATTAGCAGTTGTGTTCCTTGCTGAATCAGGTCCTTAATTCAGTGCATATTATAACCAAAAAAGGAGCAGATAGAGCAAGAAGACAGATAGGAAAGAGATAAAGCTTCACCTAGGCTCAAACTTAAGCTATACTTGCATACTTCTGAAAACTAGTTTCAGGGAGATTATAGTTGGCAGTAGAATCGCACAGCAAGCAAGTCATACTCCAACTATGGGCATATCTAATGCTTGTTGCAAGATATTTCTATATAACATTAGTAACAATACATTTTGGGAAATTTTGCAAGTTTTGATACTAATGGGGGGCATCCACTAGACGATTTTAGCAGGCGATTGAACGATAACGATATCGTTATCATTCAATCGTTTAAAAATCGTTTGCAAATCGTGCAGTAATTGTTTCTAACGATGTACGAAGCGCGCTCCCGCTGATCATTTGATCGTCTCCTCCATCGACTGAACATGCAGGTCAATTTCACTTGATTGCTTACACATCGTTTACACATCGTTCACGCTGAACGATCAAACGATGAACCACTATCTGCCCACTATAGCTGAAAGCTCTCAATCACAGATTGAAACAAAATAGTTTATCGTTAGATCTTTTGCAAATTGTTCAGAGTGGAAGATCAAATTTCCATGGAAACTTCAAGGGAAAATCGTTAAGAGGTTGGACAGGGATAAAATCGTCTAGTGGATGCCCCCCATTACACTACTGCCTGCAATTCTCAATTTCTTGTTTGCAAAAACAGTGGGGGTCATTCAGACCCGTTCGCTCGCAAAGGACGCTCGCAAACGGGTCGATGTTGCCCCACTGCGCATGCGCACGACGGAGGGAGCTCCGTCGTGCGCATGCGCGAGACCCGGACTGCGACAGCCAAGCTGTCGCTCCGGGTCTCGCACCAAAGGGGGCGTGCTGTCGATGTTGATTGACAGCACGCCCTCTTTGGTGGGCATGCCGGGGGCGTGCCTGCCAGACGGAGGCGTTCCCATGGGAACGCCTGCCGTCTGAAGCCGGCCCCACTGATATCACTAGTGATGTCAGTGGGAGTGATTTTGGCTCTGATAGAGCCAAAGTCACTCCAGGGCTTGCGGCAGCGAGACCCTACCGCAGGGTCTCCGTCGCAAGCCTGATGGTCGCGATGGTCAAGACCATTGCGACCATCATCATGGACGCTCGCATATGCTGTGGGTGGTCACCCACAGCTATGCGAGCGTCCATGAGGACGCTCCAAAAAAAGGTAGGAGGGCCCTGATTCAGAGCGAGCGCTCTGGTCAGAGCGTTCAGCTCTGAATCAGGCCCAGTATTCGCTGTGATATTTCTTTTCTTCTCACTCAGCACAATATACATGATAAATGTGATGCCTATGCAAAAAATTCCAAATGCAAATTGACCTTGTGTGAATACAACCCTAAGCATGTATTTCTTGCCAGATTGACTGAAACTATGGGGGGTATTCAGTTAGGTGCGAAAAGTCCGTTTCTATGGAAAAGGTGACATCATTTCGCCAGGCGAAAACTTATCCCCGTATTCAATTCAGAAGACTTTTCACCGGTGCGGAAAGTCAATGCATTGGAATAGTCGAAAAATCTTCGCCTATGAAACCTGTCGAAAAAAAGTGCAGAATTGAGGTTTTGGGGTGCAAACTTACGGGAACCACCCTGCTCCCTTGGGACAGTCCCCCAAAGGTAAACTGTCAAAAAAAAGAAAAAAAAAACTTAAGTACACCCCAAAAAAGCACTTTCATTTTGGGGGCAAAAAAAAAACAAAGTTGGGGGACAAACTTAAAAACTAGCGAAATAGACTCCAGGGGGGGCCCCAAGTATGCCCCAGGTGTTTTTAAGATTACAGGTGTTTGCAGCAGGTGGATTTTTAAAGATTTTTAAAACTTAACTTTAGTAACTTCAAAATATGCTAGCACCCATTTTCATGTACCCAAATTTGCTGGGACTACTTATTTCCTGCAAAAAACCTGCAAAATGCTATTCTTCACCACTTCTGCAAAGACGCTAATTAGCAGCTATTGAGAGCATTTAAGTACCCCAAATACCTTCAGTAGGGCTATTCGGGGGTATCTATAGTGATCCCCAATGTCAGTGCATCTTTTGGGGGGTGTCAGGCTGATTTCCCCAAATCTGACAGGAATTTTTCACTGGTTTCGAATTCCCCGGGTTCCGTTTTCGCTGTTTTGGAATTGAATACGGGGATAAGCAGGGATGAACGTGATACTTTTCCGCATGGAAAACCAGCGATGACGGCGGAAACTCCAGCATGTGAAAAGTTCGGGACTTTTTCGCACCTAATTGAATATCCCCCTATGTTGCAAAACTGGTTTTTTTTTGTGTATTAGATGTCTGTAACTAACTTGTATGCCCTACCTATATTTATTGCCTGTACTGTTTGCCATACATTTTTAGTATCCTCCATATCAGCTCAGACACCAGATACTCTAATTAAACATCACTTACAGTACACCAATCTGAGGAATGGATTGTTATCTGTAATACTACATCATACTTATTGGTCACAATGAGCTACTTTGAGGAACTGTGTTTGGGATCCTGATAGTATTTATTTAAACAGGCTGCTTATAGTCCATCACAAATCGCTGTATTAACCAGCTACATAAACTATACTTACCTTATGATCTTACTTATCTAGGTAGCTATTATTTCGATGTTCTATTTTACATATATATTGTTCAACTACTTTTGAACCTATATTTTTCCTAAATACCGTTGATTTACCACATAGAAAATAACAGAGTTTAGGGGTCTATTTACTAAGCAGTGTTAGGAGACAGTGGGCCTGATTCAGAGCCCACAGCTAATGCGAGCGACCAGGATGATGGTCACGATGGTCAAGACCATCGCAACCATCGGGCTTGCGACGAGACCCTTGTGGTAAGCTCTCGCCCATCGCAAGTCCAAGAGAGCTTTCGGCTCTAACAGAGCCGGAAGCTCTCCACTGACATCACTTGTGATGTCAGTGGGGCCGCCCCCAAATGGCAGGCGTTCTCATGGGAATGCATCCGTTTGGGCAGCCACCCCCCCAGCCCGCCCACCAAACGGGGCGAGCTGTCACTCAACATCGACAGCTCGCCCCATTTGGTGCAAGACCAGAAGCGATGGAGTGCCCGTCGCTAGCTGGGTCTCACGCATGTACACGACGGAGCCGGCTCCGTCGTGCGCATGCGCTGTGGGCCACCATCGACCCGGTTGCGAGCGCTCAGCGCTTGCAACCGGGTCTGAATCAGACCCAGAGTGAAAAGTGATAAGGTGCCAGCCAATCAGCTCCTAACTGCCATCTCACAGGCTGTGTTTGAAAATGACAGTTTGCAGATTGGCTGGCACCTTATCACTTTTCACTCTGTCTCCTAACACTGCTTAGTAAATAGACCCCAAACTGTAATGATAATCTGGATAAAATTGGATTTTAAAACTTTTTGTTGCATTGTCC
The DNA here is from genome assembly GCA_031769625.1 of Taudactylus pleione. Classification (NCBI taxonomy): domain Eukaryota; kingdom Metazoa; phylum Chordata; class Amphibia; order Anura; family Myobatrachidae; genus Taudactylus; species Taudactylus pleione. The sequence goes on from JAUIMM010000129.1 coordinate 3,782,713, forward strand.
TTTTTGTGTGCTCAAAGTGAGAAACTCATATTGGGAGTTATTTCTCCCCTTGTATTTTATTTTTAACTACAGATTACTAAAAAAAAATTCTTAGCCTCAGTCACAGCTCACACTAGCAGCAGATGCTGTAACCCACTTCACATACACAAAGAAATAAGAAGACACTGTAATCATCCTGCTGAGGCACCACCAAAGGGGCTTTTCAGCAAGGACAGAGAGTAACACAGGCAGTCACAGTGACTGCAGAAAATCACTTCCTTTGCTCAGTAGCTCCTTGGTGGTCCCATTGCAGGCTGAGTTGAGCTGTAGTGAAGAATTCAGGATTTTTGATTTACAGGGCAGTGGGAGATTAGACAGTTATCCGGGAGTCTCCCGCAGGATGCTGGAGGATAGGTAATTATGACTTAAGGTGTTGAAATTATGCTTGTCAATAGCATTTTTAACTCCTGCAAAAGGATGTGAAAACAAACCACATTACATAAAATGGTATCATATTCACTAACCTTTTTAGTAGTGATGGGTTTGCAGTCCTTCTTTTGGAACATGTTGTTCTGTTGATTTGCATGTACCCACATTTGGGATGCGTAGATGAATTACAAATACTAGTAAAAATGCTACTAACAAATGCATGTCAAATAGAATATAGATATTTAATAAAGGAACAAGAGAACACAAAACTAAGTAAAATATCTAAATAAAAACATACATTTTATGACCACATCATTTCCTGCAAAATTTACAGAAAACATACATGTGCCAAGCCTAGCGTGCACAATATTGTATCAGTTTTTCAGTTGCTGAATTCAAACATGTAAAGCAATAGGAAATGGTTTTGAAATAGAGAATGGTAAGATGCCGAATCTAACATCCTTCGGAATGCTAAACATTGTGGAGCTTTGCCCCCGGTAGCTAATGCTATCTTCAGATACTGTAGCATTAGCCATTGTAGCCTATCGGAGAGGGATCTATAACTGTTAGGATCTGTGGTGAGCAGATCATCTTGGTTGCAGTTTCCAGTCTTAGTTGCTACCAGGACATTGCATTTAATCCTGTCTTGTCTGTGTTAGCTCATACTCTGTCATTCCTGTCTGTCTGTGTGCTGATCTCATATGTTCATTAATTACTGTCTGTCTGTGTGCAGTATTAGCTGCACACTAGTTAATTGTCTTGGCTCTGTGCACAGGCCAGCTGCACACTGGTCTGTCATTAGGGAGGCTGCAGGGCTTGCTCTGATTGGACCCTGTATCTGTTAAATTACAGCCAACCCTTCACTCCATGCTGGTGATAGAGTATTCGTGTTTCCGGTTCTGGCTTATACCCCTTTTACAACACTGGTCAATCCCGGGTCGAACTCAGCTTCAGACCCCATTTACACTGCAACTCGACCCGGGTTGTTCCTGGGTTTGCCCCGTTTACACTGAACCCAGGTAATCCCTGCTTTTCCCTATAGATGTCATTAAAAATGGTCTTTTTTAAGGGCTAACAAAGATTAGGTCACAAAAGGCAACAAAAGAGAGGGGTGGGGACTGCTTACAGCATTGCAGAATTGATGGCAGACAGAGCACATGTGGGTATTCCCGATCTCCTCACTGTTTTCAGCTTTCTGCTGATTTCAGCTACAGAGAATTGGTTGCAGCTTCTTATGCTTTGCCACCTTGTGCAGGGTTCGAGGAGGAGAGCGCAATTCTTGGCTGAGTGGGCCAGATCTCGACGCCAATATTTGCGCAGGAGGAGAGCACTGATATCAGCCAACATCACCACCATGATTGACCACGATGAGAAATAGAGGAATGTGGGCCAGAGACCGCTGCCACGGAGAAGCTTTCATGCTGACTGTAGAAGCTTTCCAAGTGGAGCAGTGTATAGACCACTTTCGGCTGTCACGTGCCACCTTTTATTATATATTGGAATTACTGGCACCAGCACTGATGATGCAGACCACCAACTACCAAAAGCCCATCACCCCAATCAGGAGATTAGCCATTGCACTCTGGTGGTATGCTACCCCCGGAGAGTACCGTACACTCTTCTGTCTATTTGGTGTTGGGATTGGCACAGTCTATAAGATCATCTACCATGTAATGTGGGAATTAGTGGATACCCTGTACCTGCGCTTTATCTCCTTGCCAGAAGGACAGCGCCTAGATAAAACCATTAAACGGCTTCCTTAGGCGTGGGTATCCGCAGTATGCTGGTGCCATAGGTGCGACCCACATTCCCATCATCATCCCCCATGAAAACACTGAGGATTATTATAATCGGAAAGGGTGGCATTCCATTATTCTTCAGGCTGTTGTGGACCACCGATGCTGGTAAGGACATTTGTACTAATTATTCTTTCATATCTACTTTTACTTTATTTTTTTGTTGCTAGAATAATATATATATTTTTTATTTTTTTTTTAGTTTTACAGATGTTTTTATAGGGTGGCCTGGACGGGCACATGATACCAGAGTCCTAGCCAACTCTGACTTATTGCAGAGGAAAAGCGGGGTGGATGGCTTTTACCTAGAGAGCTACCAATATATGGTACTTTTTCTCTTTATGTCTACTATACTTATTTTCATGTGCTATAGCAAAATATTAAGTGTGAAGTGCTGTGGAATGCATGATAGACCAAAGTATTGTTTGCAAACACATATATTGTGCAGTAAATTACACATGACATTTTTCTCACCTACATGACCACCATGTGAATACATCTATGCCACTTCTCATTATAGTGACAATACTTATTTTTAACAGAAATCAGTGACCGTAGATGGGGTGGAGATACCGGTCCACATCATTGGCGATGCGGCATATCCTTTAAAGCATTGGCTAATGAAGGATTATACCCAACATGTACAGTTATCCCCGGAAAAGGTCACCTACACTCACACCCTTAGCTCTGCCTGGATGGCTGTTGAAAATGCTTTTGGACGTTTAAAAGGACGTTGGCGCTGTCTCATGAAGAGGAATGATGTGGACCTAAAAATCATGCCCCATGTAGTAGCAGCATGCTGCATTCTTCATAACATTTGTGAAATCCAAAAGGACCACTTCCTTCCAGAGTGGAATGTGCAGGACACTGAGGTGGGGGGCATTACAAGTGATGTAGTAAGCTACGTGGGGGAGCATGAGGACAGCGCCGAGCTCATCCGGGCCACCATTGCAACAAACCCTCCCTCATCGGTTTCAAATAAAAGGCAAAATTGAATCTTCCAAACAAGTTTTTTGTTTATTTGGTTGTAAAGTTGTGTTGTTTTTTTTTACTTTAAATATGAGGATATATTGTTTTTTTTATTTAACAGTTTTAACACAATCTCAGAATGTTGCAAAAGTATAAAAACAGTATAAAACAGATGTCAAGCATCGTATGGCCAGTATAAAAGTGCCTTTTAGATCCCTGCAGACAAAACAAGACACTATATGAATGTATGAACATATAAAGGTAGGGACTCTGACGTGGTATAAGGGACTCTGTAGCCTAATAGCAGGACCTATGCAGCACATCCAGAAACTGACCCCTCCCGAGAACTGTTCGTACTACTGAGCTTCCCGGGCACCTCCTGCTTGGTGTATGCTTACCATGCAATCCTTCCCAAAAAGTAAGCAGGGCTGGACCAGAATGTCAGCTAAAAATATTTTCTAAGCACAAAGAGTCCTATTTATTAATCTATTCTGCCCTTAAAATATTCAAAAACTGCAGTTTCCATATGTTTAAGGGCAGAATTAAGTGTTCCTTATGCCACAGCAGCCACACCCATATTTTTTATGGAGAGTGGGGACGGTATATAACAATATCCGCTAAGCTTTGCTATCTTGTCTGGTTGGGCTAACGCCATCTGCAGATGGCAGTAGCCCAGTGGTTCTCAAACTCGGTCCTTAGGACCCCACACAGGTCATGTTTTCCAGGTCACCCTGCAGGTGCACAGGTGTACTTATTACTCACTGACACATTTTAAAAGATTCACAATTGGAACTAATTATTCAACTTGTGATTCTGTGAGCAGAGCTGGAAAACATGCACTGTTTGGGGTCCTGAAAACCGAGTTTCAGAACCTGTGCAGTAGCCCATTGACTGGGGTCCTGCTGTGCATACCCAGCTTAAAAATGCTTAATTAATTTTCTGCAAAGGGGCCCATAGGTAGAAGTAAAATAAACGCAGACCTAATAAGAGCCCATACAGAAGACCTAAATGAATACATTCAAGTGAATAAATAATCCTTATTGGTGCAATATGTATCAATAAGGATTCTTAATATTCGCATTCTATAATAAATATGGCCAAAGAGACAAACAAAGAAGAAAGGGAGGATTGAGTGCATTATACTCCTTTCAGACATCTCGAGATTCCTGGGAATTTGGCCCGCCTCTGCCAAATTCCCGGGTAGTCGCGTCTGTCTGAAAGGTACCTACACGGGAACACGTTCCCGGGTAGCCGCCCCTTCAATCGATCAGGGTTTTTCCTGGGACTTAAGTCCCGGGAAATTACCCTGCTTCTGTCTGAATGGTGCTACCTGGGAATTTACTACTCCCGGGCAGCACCAAGCAGCTTTTAAATGGAGTTGACAGCGCAGAGCATCCTATAGGATGCTCAGCGCTGCTGCTTTGAGTTGGCAGCGCAGGGCATCCTATAGGACGCTCAGCGCTGCTGCTCACCACCCCCAGCACCGGCCGGCGGTGTACAGAGAACACCAACCAGACGGTGGGGATACCCGCCTGCGGGTCTCTGCCATAGCAGGCCGCCCGCACTCCCACTTGACCACCAATGAAATAAAAGAAATAAAATAATAATAAGAATAATGATAATAAAAAAAAAAAAAAAAAGCTGCATTATGATTGGCCGGCTTCTGGCAGCCAAATAATGACATCATCATCATTAGCCGGAGAGGGGATAGGTTAGGAGGAGCAGACGGCAGAGAAGAGGCAGGTAAGCAGAAAAACCCTGCTCTTGTGTGAATTGTGCTACCTGGGAATTTGCCGGGTAGACACTGTAGTGTGAAAGGGGGGTCTCGACCAAATACCCGGGAATTTGCACAGGAGAAATTCCCGGGTCTGAGCAGGAAATTTCCCGGGTTGTATATCTGAAAGGGGTATTGGTGACCGGATTCTGTATGAAATATATCTATATTTGCAAGAAAGCGGCACTCCAAATGTCTAGTCCCACAGGATTGTTTATTTAAGCATACAGCAATATAACGCAGCAACGTTACAGGCAACTTACTGCCCTATCTCAGGCTTAATAGAGCTGGACAAAGAGATGTAAGTTGCATAGGCAAACGCAGGGGGGGGGTTCCGTCGGCCTGGAAACCCCCCTCCCCATCCCACACCATGACCACAATAGAAATAGTAATATAATATAATTTTACAAGTGCTGCATGTTAATCTCAGTATCACAAATTAAATAATTATCACTACCTGTGGATCTTTTAACATGTATCCGCTAGTAAGAAATAACCTGTGCATCAACTAGGAGATCTGGAAAACATTCACTGTCAGGGATGTGCTGCTATAGAGCCCAATATGTACATATATGTCCAGGGCAGTGCTAGGTTATTCGATTGCTCCCAGACTCCAGGACTTGCTCTAATACTCTGGAATGGTGCACACATCTTACATAAAAACATTCAGCTTAGGCAGGATGGTCCTACAGCCGCATTTAATGGCTTCTGTGATCGCTGGTCCTGTACATGCTGGAATTATGATACATAATACACTTTGTATGACGCATATTAAAGCTGGTTAAGTGTTAATTTTACCCTCTTCATGGACTGGCCACACTCTCTCTAATATCAAGCATTTGGAAACCCCCCTCTAGAAATCCTGCGTTTGCCACTGAGTTGCCCTAACTATTTAGTTATATAAAGACAGAGTTAGGGGGTGCACAATGGTGAATTATCTCTGAGGCTTTGTGTAGTTTCGCCGCATCGGTCACAGCGACAAACTTGCGTCACAGAGCCAGCTTCATTTTCTACTATGCGTGTTTCACTCCCAAATCACGTCCTATGCATTTCATCGTCAATGAGATCTCTGTGATGTGAGACCGGCGCTGTGACTGTGCCAAGCTCCAGCGATAGCTTATAGAAAACATGAACAATATATCTGATGTACGTCATTTTAACCTTTATGAAACTGCATATAAAAAACATTATTCACCATTGTGCACCCCTAAGTCTTTATTTTGGAATGATTTGTGCGTCCTAGCGGCTGCTGCAGCAGCCGGCGTACAGAAAGCGGGTGATATTGCCGATATCTCCTGCTGTCCTCTGTGGTACATATAAGGTATACTTAATTCTTCCAATAAATATGTGGAAAAAGCAGTTTCCGCATATTTTAAGGGCAGAATTCATTGAGAAATATGCTCTTTAGTACAGGGGCGTTTCAAGAGAGGAGGGGGCTCGTGTGCAGTTTCCGTCTTGGGCCCCTTCCTCTCAGTCCAGCGGGGGGTGCACTGAGCGCAGCGCTGCACTGATAGACTCTGGGCACTAGAGCGTGCCCAGAATCTATAATGCGTAAGCAGTTCACCGGGAAAATGGCCACGGTGGCCATTTTCCCTGTACTGCGCATGCGCAAAACGCCTGAAAAAGGGCCATGGCGCCCATTTTCCAGGCGTTTAATTACCACGCTAACACCGACACTGACGTGGTAAGTATAATAGGGTGCAGGGTGTGCGGTGCCCGCACCCTGCACCCATTATAAATACACCCCAGCTTTATTATTAATGAGTACAAAAGTTATATAATTAGTTATTAATTATCATAATTTATTCAGTTAGTAAATTAGCCATTTTTGCTTAGAAGTATAATATTAATATTAGCAAGAAAGCCCCCACGGATTATCAGGAATACATTACAGCTCCTCTGTATGACGTTCCCCATCGCTGTTTTAGAACCTGGATCTCCTGGACTAACCACATTCAGGCTGAGCCTCCACTGAATACTATATAATTAGCATTTTCTGTGCTACCATATAAACCTAGCCTAATACAGCCCTCCCCTTCCCCAATGTCTCCATAAATACATAAAAATAAAAAATTGCATCATTTTTGTGACAAAACAAAATAAAAAATGTAATACCTGTGATTTATTACCAACAGTGTGGCCATCTAGGCAGCCAGGCATTATCATGCTGCCGAAATGATGGGCCTTTTTTATGTAGAGGTCTTAGAGATACATTATAAATTCCTATAAACAATTTATACATATATGGTAAATTGAATTAGTGCCCTTATATTGTGAAATCAACAACAGCAGCTTTGTTTGTTTAATCGATATTTTTCTTTTTTCTTTTGTTCTTTTATATCCAGATAGTGAAAGCAGCACATAACCTTAACTGATGTAGTATAATTCCTTTTACCATAGTGATTATAATAAATATATTGTAGAAAACAAAAAATTATGTTATATTTTTATTCTGGCACGCTGACAATTTGTATCACTAAGGATTTTATTTAATATATCACAGTATTGCCATTTATATCACCTATTCATTTATTTTATAGCACCTCTTTCCAATTAGATGCTTTAACCTCATAAGTAGTAGGACACAGCCCAAATCACAAGAGGTTTGTTTGTTTGTTTATTTCCGTAAAAGGATCATTCAAATTCTATAAAATATATATAATAAAGATAAAAATAAATTGTGTAATTGAATTAATATCTTGAGGATAGGTCCATGGTGTGACCATCCTCTCCCACATATAGGGGCTCATCTTTCAATGCTAATTTGTGGGATATGGAGCAGGAACACTTTTGCGTGTTGTAAAAATGTACCGACTCGGGCAAGTGCAGAATTGTTTAGGGGGGGTTCTAGTATACATACATATATACATACACATTGTATATATAAATATATATATATACATACACACACACATACACAGTACACACACTTGCATATATACACACACACACACATACATTACGCACACGCACACTCTTACCTTGCAGCAGCTGCCTGCAGGTTGGAGATGGGGATGGGACCAGGCATCATGTCAATAAGCCCTGTCCCCTCATGGTAAAATGCCACGTATGAGAACCATTGACCCGCGAATCACAGAATTTTGCTGCGAGGGGGTGGGGCTTAACATGGTGCTTGCGATCCCCTTCATCGAGGGGGGGGGGTTTCTGGATACTGAGAAACCCCCCATGCATACGCTACTGCGACTCAAGCTAAAATGAAGAACTTAGATTTTTATATATCGGCGATTGCATTAACCCCTGTACAGGCATCTAGGATTCATCATTCCAAGGTGCTCCTATAGATCAGTTTCCTGCATCTCTAAATACACGGGGGGAAAAAAGCAAAAATACAGGTGTGCACTCTAAGCACTAGAACACTGATAAACAATTTTTGTTTTAATAAGCTATAACTCAATTAGCAGAAAGTTTAAATAATGTTCTTAGTACATGTTTGTCCAAAAATGATTGAACACCTACCACGTCAAGGTGACCTCATCAGATGGATCCCTAAGTTCCCTAATACAGATATTGCTCACTTAACGATCACTGAATGAGGAGCCATATATACTTAATACAGGTAATACCAGTAAAACATAATAATGAAATAACGACACTGAGACTTACTTAAGGGCAAAGGAAGGTCAGCATTAATTTATTTTACCTAGTTTAAACTATTAATAACTAATTAAACTAGCTGAATACTAAAACACTAATCTAAGAAGAAGGAAAAGACAAAGAATGGTGGCACCGAAAGAACGGCCCACAATGCAAGATCCACCAACTGTCACTCCATGCTCCACACCTACAAAAATGGGAGGTGACCAGCCAGCCCATTACCGCGCCCAAGGTATCCACCTCCCTAATAACCCTAATAACTGCCCTAATAATGCAACATGATCTCACCTGGAGCGATGGTACCGCTGACCCCAGTAGGGAAGAATCCATCTAAGCCATGTATATGAGGGAAAGCGCCTGAAGCTCCATAGACAGATGGCAACTGCACCCTTCTTTCTCGCCAAACGCCAAAGCTACACCCATAATAAACAAAAACAGGGAGGGAGGGAAGGAAGGGAACAAACCGAAAAGGAAGATATCCTAAAATGGCTGCTACGGCAATCTTCCTGATATTACCCTAAAACTCCACCCCCTTACATCCCCCCTATAGGCTGACCCAACTCACCCCATCCCATAATACTATTTAATAACTAAATATTAAACTTCTCTAGCGCGTAGTCAGACATTCTCTGGCTCGGGTGTTTAATCTTACTCCTTACATATGAAATGCACTCCGTCTTAATTATTCTGAATAAAGAAAAGGTCTAAAGGAAACTCAAGCTTGATACTGTAACTGTTTTACTTTGCATAACTCATACATACTGTACAGCACAATTAAAGTTTTCAAAAATAAAAGACATTCAGAGTAACGTATTAGTAATTGTACTATGGGATCCAGCTGGTCGGAGTGCTGTTCGTAAGTCCGAGCGGTTGTTAAACGATTAGGTTAAGTGAGGAATGTCTGTACTGACACATTACAGTATATAAATGTATCCAGGACTTACCTATAATAGTGCCCATTGCAATGTGTATTTTTGAGTGCTTAGTGTGTGCACAAGTGCCCGGTCCTTGGTATCACCTCACAATCAGCACTGCACCAGTAGTATATCAGCCAGGTTATATCATATATTCTTACACCCAAATATAGTGACACCAACGTTTTTTAACATTTGTTTTGATCGCAAAAAATGCATTCACTATTAGGTTTCATATGGGTCAGATGTGGCAGCTACAGCTTGAGACCATGATCATCATCTGTATGTGCTCCAGACAGGGCCAGTGCAAGGTTTCCGGGCACCCTAGGCAACATTTCACCAACCGTCCCTGCTCCCTCCAATTTATAATATGCCACGTATCAGTCTCCCCAGTAGAATAATATGCCACACAGCAGTGTCCCAAATTCATAATATACTATTTAGAATATTGCACACAGCAGAGCACCAAAATCATACCTCATAACATTGCCGCCAATTCTTAATATGCCACTCAGCCATGAATTATGCCATTAATTTTTTTTGTGTGGACTCAGCAGTGCCCTCCAGTGGGCGGTGCCCCTAGGCAATGCCTAAAGCTACCTAACGGTAGCACCGGCCCTGGCTTCAGCCCTCGGGCACCCACTAATGTCTGCCTCCGTGTCAGAATTACATGAATACGCCCTCCTCATACCTGGTCTGCATTTGCACATGCTTTCCTGCCCTGTACTGTCTTTCCAAGCGTAATGAGGTGCAAGTGTCTGCACACGGACATAGATGCACACCTTTCTTTGTACGCATGCGCAATAGAAGCATAATGAGGTGCAAGTATCTGCACACGGATATAGATGCACACCTTTCTTTGTACGCATGCGCAATAGAAATTTGTTTATAGTACCATAAAAATGGCATACAGACAACTCAGAATGAGCCCCAGTATCTCTACATTTTGTCATTGTAGCATAGGGTGTGAAATGTATACATAGGGTGCAGGGTGTATATATAGGGTGTGGGACATATATACAGTATGTACGACGTATACAGGGTGTGGGATGTATACATAGGCAAACGCAGGGGGAGTTTCCGTCTGCCTGGAAACCCCCCTTCCCAGCCCACACCATGACCACAATATAAATAGTAATATAATATAATTTTACTAGTGCTGTATGTTCTTCTCAGTATCACAAATGAAATAATTAGCACCACCTGGGGATCTTTTAACATGTATCAGCCAGTAATAAATAACCTGTGCACCAACTTATAGTGCGCACACACTGGGCGATTAAAGTGGACGACTGAACGCTAACGATATCATTATCGTTCAGTCGTCCACTTTATCGTCCATTTTTAACACAAAGACGATGAACGATAATGACGACGCGCGTTCCCGCGGGTCGTTCGTCATCATCGTTCATCGGGTAACATGCAGGCCAACCTGACGATGTGGTCAGGTTGCAGCATGTTATGGAATGGGGGAGAGAGCCCGGTACTGAACGATATCGTTAATGATATCGTTCAGCGGGTGTGCTCAAAGTCATGAACGACATTGAGCACACCCAGCCGGGGACACACTAAACGATATCGCTCAGGGAGCATATCGTCTAGTGTGTACGCACCAAAAGAGTTCTGGAGAACATTCACTGTTAAGGATGTGCTGCTATAGAGCCCAATATGTGCATACAGTATATGTCCAGGGCAATGCTAGGTTCCTCTGCTGCTCCCCCAGACTCCCGGACTTGCTCTAATACTCTGGAATGGTGCCCACATCTAAGATAAAACCATTCAGCTCAGGCAGGATGGCCATACTGCTGCATTTAATGGGTTACAGTGATTGCTGGTCCTCTATATGCTGGAATTATGACACACAATATACTTTGTATGACGCATATTAAAGCTGGTTAGGTGCTAATTCTACCCTCTTCATGGACTGGCCACACTCACTCTAAAATCAGGCATTTGGAAACCCCCCCTCTAGAAATCCTGCATTTGCCACTGGTATATATGTATATTGTATATTATAAGCGCTCATTCGTGCGCCTATATTAAGGCTGATGCCTTAATGAATGGTTCTTTGCGCAATACAGGTATGGTATGGCATCACACCCTGTGGTTAATTGCAGATTCAGCACTCTCACAGAGTGAGATTGCTGTCACTCTCAAAATGGTGGAGCTGCTAATTCACAGAATTGTGTGTTCATTGGAATAAACACATGCAGTCTATGCAACCGAGGTCTGAGCAGAACGTAGAGCTGCGCAGATGGGATTAGAGTAGGGTGGATGGGAGGAGGAGACAGCGGTGTGGATGGGGCAGCCAGAAAGGCGTGGAGAGGAGAGAAGATTAAGCAGTACAGATGGGGGAGCCAAGGCGATGCAGATAGGTGGAAAAAAATGGTGCAGATGGAGGGAGACAGAGTGGCACGGTTTGGGGGGACAGAGCGACATGAATGGGGGGTACAGAGTTTCATGGACGTGGGAGCACAGAGCAGTGCAGATGGGTAAAGACAGATTGGTGTGGATGAGGGAATACAGATTAGCACAATGGGAGAACACACAACAGTAGGGATTGGGGAAGACAGATTGGTGATGATGGGTGGGAAGACAGAGTGGTGCGGGTGGGAGGGGAAAGACAGAGTGGCACGGTTGGGGGGACAGAGTGATGCACATGGAAGAAGAAAGAGTGGCACAGATGAGGGGAAGACAGAGTGGCGTTGGTGGGGAGAAGGCAGTGGTGCAGATGGAAAAAAACAGAGTGGCACCAAAGCCGGATTTAGACCTCATGGGGCCCTAGGCAAGATACCGGTTTGGGGCCCCCTCCCTCAAACAATCCTGTGCATACATTACAGTAGGTGTCTCTGGACCCCACTTGGAATGTCACAGGCAAAAACAGGGGAAAGAATAGAGGGAAATGGGAGGAAAGGGTGAAAAATAGGGTGAGACGGGAAGGAAGGGAGATGAACAGAGATAGACAGGAGGAAAGGGGGACAAACAGAGGGAAACAGGAGGAAAAGGGGGGAAACAGAGGGAGACGAGAGGAAAACATCTATATATATATATATTTTACTCAAGAGAGAAAACCTACGCTGCACTTGGTAATAGGGTTCTTGCTTGTCAGCTGCACGACCTTGTAGGGTACCCCGTCCCTACTGTTTCGACTTATTTATAAAAGAGGTCTGCGCTAGTTGTGTAATGGATGGTGAGATGTAAATATGCACCACGTATACAAAAATGATATAAGGGAATAAGGATATAAATTGTATATATATCAAAGCTGTTTATTATATTATAATCTCTGTTAAGGTTGGAGACAGTGCTCAGGCTCTTGAGAGATGATGGCAGAATTTACTATAGTATTATAGTCCTTTTAAAATCTATATTCTATGTAGTACATACATGCCTACCCTCCCGGTTTTCGCGGGAGGCTCCCGATTTTTCGGGTAACCCCCCGCACCCCCGAAAGGGTAGGCATTTCTCCCGCATTCTGCCCACTTCCTAGTGAAGTGGGCAGAATTAGGAGAATACCTGTGGCAATAGCGGGTCTCCGTGAAGGGGGCGGGGCTTAAGCTGTGATTCTGCATGAATTACAGCATTTGGCCCCGCCCCCTATGTAAATTGTGCCCAATCGCGACAATTTTGCCGCGAGGGGGCGGGGCTTAATGACGCGAATCATCAAGCCCCGCCCCCGTCGGCCCCCTGCTGATTCTCTTACCCGGGCTTCTCCCGGGAAGAGAATATTAAAGGTAGGCAACCCTGATGTAGTACTGTTAGCTAGCAAGCTTATTGTTCAATGTCCCGAAATTGTCTACTTATGAGATTTGAAAAGGACTATTATACTACACTAAATTCTGCCATCATCTCTTAAGAGCAGGAGCACTGTGTCTCCAACCTTAACAGAGATTATAATATAATAAACAGCTTTGATATACGATTTATATCCTTATCCCCTTATATAATTTTTGTATACGTGGTGTATATGTGTGTGTGTGTGTGTATGTACAGTATATATATAAATCCAATCAGGCGGCACTCTGTCTAAATGACCAATGCTACACAGGAATGTGAAAGTAACACCGACGTTTCGGAGCTATTTATTGCCCCATCATCAAGGCTTAAAGATATACATACAATGAATGAAGTCCACGCTGTCCGGCGTCCGGGAGCGGGTCGCAATGTAATGACGCCCGGCCACCTGACCATCAAGCTGGCGCATACAACCTACTCCTCAGTGCTGGGAGGAGGGGAGCTGCCCACACTCTGCGTCCCCGTTACCCGGACGACGTGCAGCTCCGGACTTAGACAGTTATAAATAAATATACAATGACAAAGACACAAATAAGGGGGAACACAAAAAAGTAAACAACATAATAACCAAGCCACAAGCTGAGAGCACATAATAAACTAATAAGCAGGGAAACATATATGCAGAAATTATTAATTTTGCCAGAGTACATGTATTTTATATTTAATAGTACCCAGTAATACCTCGTAATATCTCAAACATCAAGTGCTGTGAACTACAAATGTACAACATCCTAAAAAGATTAGTCATAGATGCTTATAAAGTGTTACTTACAAAAAAATACTTCAGATCATTACACAAAATCCTAAAAATAAGGGCAAAAACAATCTAAGATACACATTTGTTCGTAGCAGATGACATGTTTGTGATGGATGATATGTGTGTATATATATATATAATTATATATATATATATATATATATATATATAAATATATATATTTTGCATGCAGCTCATCATGGTCCCTACCTGCCTGGCGTTGTTGGGTGCAGCACTGCTGCCGATTGCTGCTGGTGGGCGGCAGCGGGGCTAGCCAGATGGATGGTGGATCACCAGCAGGGAGGGACAGGGGCGTATCTAGACTCTTGCTTTAGGGGGGGTGGTGTGCGTATATGCAGTGGTGGCAAGAATGTGCTTGCTACCGCGTCGGCGATCCGTTCATCATCATGGATCCCAATGGGGGCCCAGAGAGTGAGGTACGTGTCGCCTGGGTCTTCAGACTCCTCATTAATCCGGTTTTAGTCACCTGTAGGAGGGGGACCTTGTGTGTCATATCAGGGCCGGGCTAGACCAAGTAGAGCCCAGGGCGAAAATTCCTTTTGGTGCCCCACTTAAAAGGACAAAAAAAATCAATACTGTATTTGTGTGTACTAAATAAAAACTCACCTTACCTATATGGTGGTTTCTCGGCAATGGGGAACCTCTGAAGAAATTGATCCTCTGTGGGCAACGTCCTCAATCAGTAGTCACTATTCACGTTGAAGATCACATGGTCCGGAAGATGCCTGTTTGTGTAGGAATATAACCAATGTCATCATCGTACAACAGAAGTTCAACTAGAAATGTGCCCCCTGTGTCCCCTCCAGCCTCCTGCCCCATGTTCCCCCCAGCTTCCACCCAACTATGTCCCCTCCAGTCCCCTGGCATTCCAGCCTCCAGTTCTCTGTGTACCCTCCAGCCCCTCATCATTCCAGCCTCCAACCACTTGTCATTCCAGCCTTCAGCCCTGTTTCCCCTCCAGCCATCTGTCATTCCAGCCTCCTGATCCCTCCAGCCCCTCATCATTCCAGCCATTCAGCCCTCTGTGTCCCCTCCAGCCACCTGTCATTCCAGCCTCCAGCCTCATATCCCTTCCAGCCCCACATTCCGGCCTCCAGGCCCCTGTCATCCTGACTCCCCTCCAGGCCCCTGTCATTCCAGCCTCCAGCCCCGAGTAACCTCAACAACCAACCAGCTCCCCTGCCCCCTCCATCTAACCTTCATTTCAGCAGCTGGACTGCTCCTTTTTCTTTGAGTTCGGCGTCCTGCTGCCCCAACCACGGCAGCCAGTGTAGTAGTGTGCGCTGCCTGCACCTCAGGCTCTTCCTCTTTCTGACTGAGCACTTGTCCCTGCAGAGAGCTGTCTGGATCAAGGGGGCATGGCCTAATTGCGGGACCGTGGCCACGCCCCCTTATGGGGAAAAAACTTTTTCTTTCTTTTGTGTTACGGGGGCGATTGCCCAGACACCCCCTGGATCCGCCACAGGAGGGACAGGGCGGCAGGCCGCGGACCTGGTGAGTCACTGTTTGCAGTGTGCACACACGCACACCCTTCCCTCTTGCACAGGCAGGTGGCCGCGTACACACAGTCTCTCTTTCCCAGAAAGCACCATGCAGACAGCCGCGCGGGACTCTCTGGGTGAGGAGGCAGGACCGCATGACGTCATGACATCACGCAGTACTCGCGCAGTGCTCCTCTGGGATCGCTGTGATCGGGTTATATCTAAGGGCCCTAGGCGAGCACCTAGGATGCCTAGCGGGAAATCCGGCCCTGAGTGGCACGGATGCAGGAAGACAGGGCAGTGCAGATGGGGAAAGACATATTGGTGTGGATGAGGGCATGCAGACTAGGACAGTTGGGAGACCACACAGCAGTAGGTATTGGGGAATATATAGCAGCATGAATGCGTATAGGGGAAAAAAGTGTACATGCATAGACAGAGTATTATAGTTTTAGCAATTAGGGAGCTGAATGTATATTTTGAATAATATGGATGTATTGAGCGAGAAGGATGTTGTAACCCAGTGGGATTGTTGTGGTGACTGAATGGGAAGATTGTAGGCACAGAGTGGGATGTGTGTGCCTTAAAGATCAGAATTTCATTGCTTTTTTAAGTTTGAGTGTCAGAAATTCAATAGGTTTTGTGAAATTTCAGATCATGTCTAACAAGTCTTAATGGGACATGTGAAACCATAAGGTTTTTTGTCTATGAAATTTCATTGCTTTTTTAAAATGTATTAACTATCAGGGTTTGTCTATGGAATATATATTGATGTATATATTTGTATACTGGCCACCTGACCTGGCAAACCTGGCATAGCTAGAATCAGGGCTGGACATGCCATCCTGCAGTTTTGGCAAATGCCAAAAGAGCCAATGGCAAGATGGTCCGGTTTGCTTGCTGAGATGCCCTGTTGAGCATATCTCAAATAAGTCACCCCACACGTGATAAAAACACGCAGAAAAATCCCTTCCAAAATGTCCGCCACCACGAAAGAGACCGCTAAGGTATAAAATGCATTGTAGATGCAATGTAATGGCCACAGTGCTAATTATCAGCGGCGGGCCCCCTGGGCTGGACTCCTCATCTGGGATTTGGGCCGGCAGCTGGCCATCTGCGTGTGGTTTGCGGTCGTCTCTCTCACTATTCTACCCGGTAGTGATGGTCCCTCCTGTGAGGCCGCGTCATTCACCATAGTACCTAGTACTGTTACAGCAAAGGACGCGTGATCACATCTTCCTGGGCAGCTATAGCTTTGTTTACCAGTGTCTGGCTCCTCCTGCGGGACCAGCCACCAATGAGCTGCATTTTTTTTCATGCCCGCCCCTCCCCTTCTGTCTCCCGTCCTGCACTACCTATCTCCTCTCTCTCCTGCCGCTGGCTTGTCAGCCCAGTCAGTCACTGATTGTCAGGTATTCCTCCTGATTCATCTTCTGCAAAACTTTTGTAACCATTAATTAATGATTAATTGATTTATTATATTTTATACTATATGAGGCGGCACTCAGAGACTGTAAGATCAGTGAAAATTCAGTGCTTTACTGGACATATATGTTTCGGGGATGGACTCCCCTTCATTAGGATTTTCACTAATCTCACAGTCTCTGAGCACTGCTTCATTTTGTGGTGAATATGGAGGGCACAATACCCTAGGCAGACTCCAGCGGTAAGATGATGTTGTTTTTTTTATTCAAGGTGACAGATTTTGTTGTATTTTTTACATACACAGACACACACATTATATATATATATATATATATATATATATATATAGTATATGTATTATTGTGTGATGAATGCTTTCATGCTGGTGACATCACAGACCAGTATCTAGACAACAGGCAATATCATGTTTAGTGTATATTTTATTGGTAATAATAATACAAGCACATAAACATTTAATATTCTGTATAAATTCCATAATTCAATATTAAAGTTCAAGGGATTTACATTCCATGTGCTCCTGATGGGTTTTTAGAGTCCAGAGTACAATCTGATCCCAAGAGCTGACACATATTGCACTGACATCCTGCTTTTCTCCATATGTCAGTGTGATATCTCCGCTGTGGATCTCTGTGTGGAGCATTAAACATGTCTGCTGGTAAAAGAACAAGAAAAGAAAAACATTAAACCCTCAACGTTATATAAGAGCCTGAACCTGTCTCATAGTGAGACTGGAGCTTTTACTGTTCATTTACAGCTCATTTATTTCTTACAATAATTATCAGAATGAGGAGACATTAAGCAGTTGTTTCACTTTGCGGGCGGGATGCACTATGCTGTATAATGTGGTTAGACCTCCGAAAATGCAATTTTCGGAGACTTGACCGCAATTACCGTATGCTCTAAGTGCTTTCCGGAGATGGGATACATACCTTTAGTTGGGAGTCACTATGGCGACAGAGAATATGCTGGTAAAGATATTGCTCCAGTTGTTGGAATAGTAGATGACAATTTGATCTTAGAAGTTTTGGGCGGAGTATTTGAAGAATGGTCCAAGTTGTTGTAGTAATTTAGTTGTTAAAGATGTAGATTTAGTTGTTGTAGAAGTTATTGGTTCAGTTGTGAATTTTCTAGACTCTGCTGTTGTTGATGTTAACTCAGTTAAAATTGTAGATACTATTTTTTATGTAATTTCAGCTCTTTTTAACCGAGTTGCATGTGTAGATTGAGATATTGGTTCAGTCATTGTTGCAGATGTATAGTAGATACAGTTGTTGCTGTAGACTCAGTTACTATTACAGATGTACAGTAGACAGTTGTTGATATAGACTGTCAATGTTTCAGATGTACAGTAGACACAGATGTTGTGATAGACTCAGTTATTGTTGATATTATTGGTTCCAATATTGTTGTTTTTGAGTTAGTTGTTGATGCTGTTGACTTATGTATTGTAGACCCAGTTGTTGCTGATGTTGTAAATTGGGCTGTAAATGCCATAGGCTCACCTGTTGATTTTGTAAGTTCTTTAGTTGATTAGTCATTATTGCTGTTATAGGCTTTGTTATTGATGTAGTAGAATCACTGGTTGATGTTTGCTCAGTTGTTGATATTATAGGGTCAAATATTGTTTTTGAGTTAGTTGTTGCTGCTGACTGTTATGTATTGTAGACCCAGTTGTTGCTGTTGTTGTAAATTGGGCTGTAAATACCCTAGGCTCACCTATTGCTGATTTGTAGGTTCATTTGTTGATGTTGTTGACTCAGATGTTACAGACATTGTAGAGTCATGGTAGAGTCAGGTATTACTAATGTAAATGGGGATGTTGATGTCAACTGTTGAATTTGTTGACTCGGATGTTGAAAATGTAGATTCAGATGTTGTAGAAGTTATGTGCCCAGTTGTGGATTTTCTAGACTCTGCTGTTGATGTTGTTAATGTAGTTATGGATGTTGTACACTAAGCAGTTGTTGTCTCAGTCATTATTGCTGGCAGGGCCAGACTGGCCATCAGGCACGTCTGGCAAATGCCAGAAGGGCCGATGGGCAGATGGGCCGACTTTGGCTGAAGCGCTGAGCGCAGGCTTACCCGGCCGGCGCTGCAGTGTTCACGGGATCCCGTTGTTTACATATGCCGCGGCTGCATCATTGCGCTGGCGGCGGCCGTGTGAATTGGTCAGCTTTATCCAGCTCCCGAGAGCTGGCAACTTGCCGGGTAAGTGGGCGGCATCATGACACGGCAGCGTCATGACGTCCTGGGTGGGTTTGATGCGCGGCGGGGGCAGGGCATGCCTTCTGTGAGTGTAGGGGTGCGGGGGCCGACTGGTGCACAGGTAGCGCCGGCGGTGATGTCATTACGCATCCCAGGCGCTCAGGGATAAAAAAGCGCTGCGTGGGCGGGAAGCCTGAGTGGACTGGACCTGGACGCCATTTTGGGACTGCATGAGTTGCCAGCTGAGAGACCCCAGTGAATCGTGTGTGCAGTCACATTGTCAAAGTGAGTGTGCACAATTTTAATTCCCCTTGATGTGGTGGGTGGGCTGCTCTGTGCAAGCTAGCAGTGCCTGGCCACTCCCTCTCTTTCTCTCTCTCTCCCTTCTCCCTGGCAATTGTATTGACCGAGCCCCCCACAATTTAGTTGCCCCGGGGCACCCACAAGTCTTAATCCGGCCCTGGTCCACGTCATTACTTAGTGATGTTGCTGGCTATGAGATGCGTGGTGGGGGCTGGGCCCAGAAGTAATCTGGGAGGAATGGTTGGACAGCATTTTGACAGCTTCTGTGAGCTGCCTGCAGGATTGCCCGGTGGCACCATGCTGAGGACCTGGTGAAGTCACTTTAGTGTCACGTGCGGCTGTGGTGATGTCAAGATGCAGCCGGCTGATGGATGAAAAGCGCGACGCGGGCGAGAAGCTGGCTGAATGGACTGGATGCCATCTTTGGACACCTCATGATCTGCTGACAGACGCCATCTGCAGATGCCAGGGTATTACTGTGAGTGGCATAATGTTTTAAGGGCATTATTGTGTGTGTCATAATATATAAGGGCCATTACTGTGTAACATAAAGTATAAGGGGCACTACTACTGCATGGCATAATGTATAAGGGGCACTACTACTGTGTGACATAATGTGAATGGGCTCTGGGTGGCATAACGTGAATGGGCTCTACTGTGTGGTGTAATGTGAATAAGGGACACTACTGTGTGACGTAACATGAAAAAGGGACACTGACCTAACGTGAAAAAGGGACACTACTGTGTGACATAACGTGAATAAGGGACACTACTGTGCAGTGTAGTTTGACGAAGGGACACTACCGTGTGGTGTAATGTGATGAAGGGACACTACTGTGTGACATTACCTGACTATGGGGCACTACTGTGTGATGTAACGTGATTGCTGACTCTCTACTGCTTATCTTGAGCATTATGATCGCTAATGCAGTATATACTTGTTCTGTATTCTGTTGTACTGTAAGTCACTTGTTTCCTTTTCACTTATTTGTTTATGTACTTTGTAAGGTGCTGCAGAACAGATATGGTTGTCATAGAAATAGAGCATGATAATAATGTGACTAAGAGGCACTACTGTGTGGCATAATTTGAGTTGGGGGTACTATTATGTGGTTACGCGCCTTTCCAGCGAGAGCACACCTGGATTTTTGGGCACGTGCCTGCGGCACGCGCTCTCCCTGCTTCACCTGTGGATTGCGGCACAAGCGCCCTTTTGTTAAAATGTGTAGTTACAGCTCTGCTTTGGTGTGCAGAGATGTGTCCTCTGCGTTCAGCACCCCTGCCCTGAAAACTTCCTACAGTGAACACGAACGAATCCTGAACAACTGCTAAGCTAGAGATTGGTCATTTAGGAAAATGCCTTCCCTTTTCTCTATGTGTGACCTACACCAGTAATGTCTGACTATGGCACATGTTTGAATCCCGTGAAGGGTAAGCTCTGTTGTAGGTATTAAATTTTTAATACAGAGAATGATGTGTACTTGTATGTTGTTCTAATATCAATTATATTGGTAAGAGAATAGACTATGACGTTGGAGGAGTCGGGAATAGTAAGGGGAGGTATCTATGCCAGGAGCCAGATGCTGACGTGAGGTGGTCTGTGTGCTCTTTAAATGCCAGGGCCTATTTTTACTCCCAGTCCAGCCCTGATTGCTGGTATAGGCTCAGTTATTAATGTAGTAGTATCACTGGTTGATGTTTGCTCAGTTGTTGATATTATAGGGTCAAATATTGTTGTTTTTGAGTTAGTTGTAGTTGCTGACTGTTATGTATTGTAGACCCAGTTGTTGGTGATGTTGTAAATTGGGCTGTAAATCCCCTAGGCTCACCTATTGCTGATTGTATAAGTTAATTTGTTGTTGTTGACTTAGGTGTCACAGACATGGTAGAGTCAGGTATTACTAATGTAAATGGTGTTGTTGATGTCAACTCTGTTGAAGTTGTTAACTCATGTTGAAAATGCAGATTCAGATGTTGTAGAAGTTATTAGTCCAGTTGTGGATTTTCTAGACTGCCTTTGTTGCCCCAGTTATTATGGTTATAGACTCAATTATTATTGATGTTTTTTGTTCAGATGTTGTTGATTCAGGTGTTCTAGATATTTTACACTCAGATATTATTATTGTCATAGGGTCACATTTTGATGTTATTGGTTCAGTGTTTCTCACTGCTGTTGCCTTAGTTATGTGTAAAAAAACAAAATAATTACCATAGGGTTCTGTTTTCATGTCCCATTATAGCATAAACAACATTAGTTGATATTATAGTCTTAGTTGTTGATGTCACCTCATTTTCATATTGTCTACTCACTGTTTGTGGGTAATATTTGTTCTGAACCAATTGTGCAGCAAATTGGGGCCTAATCAGGAGTATAATCTGCACCTTGGTCACAAATATAGATACATTTTTTAGTCCAAGATATAGATCATGGGACTGATTATCTGAACTCCTGCCTTGTGCTTGGATTACATTATATTAAGCATCCTCAAGTAACATATGCAGTCACTTCCCAGGCTCCACCTTCCACGTGTGTCCTATGACAAGTCGCATTGATCGGTGCCATCTATGAATGATGTAACCCAGCAGTTATGGCAGATATCTCTGGCACTACATAAGGATTGCCAGAACACCGCCATTCCTGTCACCTCTTGGGGAACTGAGATGTTTTCTAAGTCATCAAATTTCTAAAAAAGTTGTTTTCGGAGCTTGAAGTCTGCAGCTAAGGCCATCTTCAAATGGCGACAGCAGGTACTTTTGTGGGGATGGAACTAGATAGAGAGATATTTTCAGCTCCCTCCCTGTGTGTGAGCAGCTCGTCTTCTTCTTCTTCCTACACTATATTTGTTTTCTCAATTTTTATTTATTTATTCCATTATTATTCACACTCCTGTCTGAAAATATGAAAGTAAAAGGTGTTAACCCTACTGCCCCTCCTCTTCCCCTCTCCTCTGCAAGAACCCTGTCCTCAGCACTGAAGGTATGTTTATCATACATATTGATAATGTAATACAACTATATATTGTATGTTCCATGCATGGGTAAATGCTTAGTATATGTAAAGAATAAGCAGTGAGATAGGGGCAGCCACTGTACCCATAACAGACTGCAGTAGGCATGGGGCTATGTGACTGCATATTCAGGACTAAAACAAGACAATTCTAATATGAGACATTAATCGTCAGACAACCCAGCAAACACATTTATGTGAAGCTTAGATGGAGAACAATTATGCTAAACACCATACCCACCTTCAGTTTCCTTTGCAGAGCCCGCTACCCCTTTTCCTAATATTCCCCTTCCTCAGGCTTCGGCAGCTGGCCTAATACATGCTAATAAAACTTTCTGTATTTCTGCAGCACAGGAACAATGGGGGAAATTACTGTACAGTAAGAGATGCGGGTAGTGATGGGAACACCCTATTGAATGGGTTCTGTACCTGTCCTTCCACAGAGTCATCAGTCTAGTGGCCACAGATATAGAGGAGGACCTGTTACCATTGGGGCCTCAGGATTATAAGTAAATTCAACTTGTTATAATATTTCCCCTGATGCCGTTTCTCATTTGAGCACAGGGGCATATCTATAATGGGAGCAGGGTATGCGGTGCACACGGGCCGCCAGGTCCAGGGAGGGCCCGCACACCCTGCACCCATATTATGTAAAACGTACCTCTCCGAGGTCCCGTGTTGGGTCTCCCAGCGCTGCTCAATTCCGAGAAATGGCCGCCACGGCCATTTTTCCGGTGTTTTGTGCATGCGCTGGGGAAATCGATGGGAAAATGGCGGCCACGCCATTTCCACAGCGATCTGTGCATGTGCAATAGACTCCAGGCACACTCTAGTGCCCAGAGTCTATTGATTCTGCGGTGGCCGGCTAGATGCCAGAGTGAGAGGAAGGGGCCCATGATGGGGGATGCACACGTGCCCCCTCCTCTCTAAACATGCCCCTGTTTGAGCATATAGGTAAGAAGTCATTATGAGAATGCATGTCAGTATGAGATCAGTACAACAAGCCCTGCACTCTATCACAGAAAAACCCACACACTCCTAATGGTCTATAGGTTACCAGTGCTCAGTCATTTCCCATCTGGGTACCCCCTGGCAGCCCATTGGCGTTATCTGTACCTCCAGCATTTCCAAAACAGACATTTGTAATGATTATAATTACTGTTAGATATAATATTTACTCTGCTATATATAAAAGCGATAAATGCTGTATTCATAAGAATTAAGAAAAATTACCCAATAGTAGAATGAATTGTAAAGAGATATTTCTCACATATTTGTACAATTTATGAAACATTTTAAATTGACAATAAAACTATAGTGCACATCCATTATAGAACATAGTTGTAATTTTGAATTGAGGCCAGAATGCACAGTGAATCTGAGCTTGCAGAAGGCCCTCCCACACTTTGTTTCCTACCCTGTGTTGTAGTAGGAAGGGTTTGGGGTGGGGTGTAATCAGCCTGGACACTTGGTTGTAGACATACAGTACTTATCAGTTAGTCCACTGTCACCCAGTCGAGCTCCAGTTCTCCTGTCTATTGTAATTCTGACGTTTGTGTCATCCAGGCGGCACGGTTCGCTTATCATCTACCTGCCGTTAGTGTCATCTTGGCGGCACGATTCACATACCTGTCCTCTGCCGTTCATATCATCCAGGCAGCATGGACAGTAGTCTGTGTCCAGAGTACGCAGCCCAGCGTGCGCTGTTTGTGTCAACCCGGCTGAACAAGCCGCATTACCGCATCAGCTGCTTGTGTCAACCCGGCGGCACAGGTCACAGCGTGTTCAGTGCGCCATCTGGTGTACCAATGCCAGTGACTTTATTATTGTACAGATCTTCATCTGCCACATCTTGCCAAGCTTATTCAGCCCTCAAGGCTGCTGCATGGCCCAAAGGCCGCACCATATCCTACAGCCCACCGCCCACAGCTAGCCAAGATATACCAGCCCTCACAGCTGCTGCATGGCCCAAAGGCCGCTTAATATGCTACGGCCCACCGGCCACAGCTAGCCAAGTAATTCCAGCTCTCAAAGCTGCTTCACGGCAGCATCTAGCCAAGAAATTCCAGCCCCCAAGGCTGTAGCGGGACCATACCCTAAAGGGTCACGTACGTGGCATAACAATAGCATTTACTGTGAATTAACACATTGGATAACCTACAGTGAGCTCCAAACACTAGTACAGAATACTAATGAAAACTTATGCCAGACATGTTTGTGTGTGTCATCTGCTCCCTTGAATTTTTTACAGTACAAAACAACAATGCCAGTAGGTACAATGTCAGGATCTGCCAAGTGTCAGGCAGTAATATTACAGTTCTAGGAGACACATTACGAATGGAGGCTACAATGATGTCAGTAGAGCGGGACTGTCTAACTAGTGACAGGAAGAGCGAACAGAGATGGATAGATATAGACTTCTAGGCATCTTCACTCCCCTTTATAGATGGCTAGTGAGTGAGTGTCTCAACACACTGACTCGAATCATTCAGATGAGTGAATGATTCGAGTCACTCAGTGTTTGGTGAGCCGAGACACCCACCTCCCTTAGCCTCTCTGTCAGTGGCAGCTAGTGAATGGCAGCTCCACCCCCTACACTGCTGATCCGACCTGATCATACTTCTGTGCACTGTGTCAGATCAGCAGTGTAGGGGGCGGAGCTGTCAGCGACTCACTCTGAGTCGTGCAGCTACTGCCAGGGCTCAGGGCAGTGCACTGACTCACCTGAGTCAGTGCAGAGGCTTGAGCTGGGCTGCGGGGGGGGGCGGAGCTGTCAGCGACTCACTGAGTTGCACAGCTACAGCCAGGGCTCAGGGAGTACACTGACTCAGGAGAGTCAGTGAGAACCCTGAGCTGTAGTGCTGGGCTGCAGGGGGCTCTGAGTCGCTGGCTCTCCTGCTGGCTACAGTGCTGCACTGCCTAAAGAGTCGTGTCTCGAGACACTGACTTGAGACACTTCACTGAGTTGAGCCATGTGGCTCAACTCAGTGTAGTGAATCATTCTGCCCATCCCTACTCCCCTTTGTAAATGGTCCCATCCCAATCTTTGTGTGGACAAAGCACAGCATAGAGCATCTCAGATGACTGTGATAGTTGACTGTAACCAGTAGATGGTGCTGGTGTCAAAGAGTGATATATTAGACTAGTATAAAACACCATGGGCCTGATTGAGAGCTGCACGTAGTTCATACAATGCGATGTACCTCCTGAAAACCCATATGATGCATGCGTTATACAGAGTGTACGCACAAAGAAGCTGTTGCAATCGGGACAGACAGTATCAGAAATGGGGAGGAAAAGATATGGGCATTCCTGGGTGGAGACTGTGAGGCGGCCTGAAGTAAACGCCAAAAAATTCTGTCTCATGGGCATGTTATGGAAGTGACGTGTGTGTGTCAGTGAAAACATCTGCGTTCTTAGACGCAGAGCCGCAGCCACAGAGGCCATGTTCATTCTGAGAAACTGCACCTGCCATAGGGCTGGTGCAAGTGTCAATGGTGTGTGCCCCTAGTGGCATGGGTGTGGAGCATAAGGTCTACATTGTCTAGATAGACAATGTTTGGGTAGACAATGGAAGTTAGACAGGCAATAGATAGGCAGGGACTGAAGGTCAACAGGGTCTGAAGGTTAGGGTTAGGCACTTACACCAACCGTTAGGGTTAGGCACTTACCCTGATGGTTAGGGTTAGGCACTTACCCTGATGGTTAGGGTTAGGCACTTACCCTGATGGTTAGGGTTAGGCACTTACCCTGATGGTTAGGGTTATACACTTACTGCGATGGTTAGGGTTAGGCACTTACCCTGACAGTTAGGCACTTACCTCGATGGTTAGGGTTAGGCACTTACCCCGATGGTTAGGGTTAGGCACTTACCCCGACGGTTAGGGTTAGGCACTTACCCTGACGGTTAGGGTTAAGCACTTACCCGATTGTTAGGGTTAGGGTTAGACACTTACCCCGACGGTTAGGGTTAGGCACTTACCTCGACGGTTAGGGTTAGGCACTTACCCAGACGGTTAGGGTTAGGCACCAAGAGGAGGGTTAGGATTAGGGTAAAGATTAGGGCTAAAAAAAATAAAAAATCATGTGTCGAACATTTTTTTAAAAAGTGTCGACCATTTACATGTCGGCCATATGAGTGTAAACCATGTGTTGACCATTTTAAAAAAAAACAATATGTCGATCATTTACACGTCAACCATATGAGTGGAAACAATGTGCCGTCCATTTGCATGTTGACTATATGAGTGTCGACATAATGACAATGTCAACCTTGTTACTAGTCGACATTGTGTGTCGACCTTTAGACCCTGTCGACCTTCAGTCCCTATCGACCTACATACCTGTCAACCTTGTTACTAGTCGATATTTAGTGTGTCGACCTTCAGTCCCTGTCGACATACTGCCTGTCGACCTTCATATCTGTGGACCTTGTTACAAGTCGACCTTTAGTGTGTAGACCTTTAGACCCTGTCGACCTTCAGTCCCTATCGACATACTGCCTGTCGACCTTCATACCTGTGGACCTTGTTACAAGTCGACCTTTAGTGTGTAGACCTTTAGACCCTGTCGACCTTCAGTCCCTGTCGACCTACTGCCTGTGAAGCTTCACTACCTGTTGACCTTGTTACTAATCGACCTTTAGTGTGTCGACCTTCAGACCCTGTCAACCTCAGTCCCTGTCGACCTACTGCCTGTCTATCTTCCATTGTCTACCCAAACATTGTCTATCTAGACAATGTAGACCTAATGACCGGATACCATTCAGGCCCTGGCTAGTACAGCAGGGGAAGACAGACACAAGCATTTGCAGATTTGAGGCAAGAGTGGATGCAGCAGCATCCAGATCTGAATCAGGCCCCATGACTCCACAATTATACATCTATTATAAGTATGGAAACTGTTGGTGCTGCATAATATATCCAACTTGTGTTATGCTGTACTAGCTCTTCCAAGGCTGTTACAGTGTAGTGTGCATTGCCATTAATTCTGTGCCTATGCCTGCTCGTATTATGCAGCATCACCTGCTCACATGGTGATATTAGATGTATAATTGTGCAGTTAGGTGACTGTGAGGGATTAGAGGCTGTTAGTTGTAGCCAGGTAGAACAGCTTATAAAGAGAACATTTTGTATCAGTAAATAGCACCTTCTCCCAATGCAGTCTAGAATACACTTGCAGTTAAGGTGGGTACAATATTGAAAAACGTGACAATCTAGCGATTGCCCGATACGATTGAAACAAGAAAAAGAGAACCCTGGACCTGATTCAGAGCCGGACGCTATTTGCAGACGGTCGTTCAGAAAAAGGGTCTGGCTATTTAAATTGAGCGCTCACTCTTTGCGGTCTGTTGACGCCTCTATGTCTGAGCGAGCGTATGAAACATGCGCTCGCTATTTTGTAAAGACGCCCCCTGGCCGCTTGCATCATACGTCATCTCCGCTATTTATTAGATTAATCGAGTACATCGAAAGGCGTATGAACTGCTCGCTATTCTTGTGGTAGCATTTTCCTACCGCAGTCATGTGAGCAGTTCAGGCTAAGAAACAACCAAGTGACGTGGTCGATGACGCTGCTTTGTTAATTATGCACACCCATAAAACGCCCGTTTTGACCGTTTGGCACGCCTGCGTTCGGATCTCCACTCCCTGTTTTCAAGCACCTTCCCCTGTTATCACCCACAAACGCCTCATTCTGTCACTCAAATTAGCAGGCACTCGCTATTTTGCAAGCACACGATTTCCGACAACACTGACTGGTTGTGCATGCGCATTATGACCCATACGCATGCGCAGATGTGCGAACATCGCTCGGAGCGAACGAGCGGCCGCTTACGAGCGGCTCTGAATCAGGCCCCCTGTTCGATGTAGTATTGGTTTTCTTCTATAGAGGGAGCCTGCTAGATTATAAAGAGAGAGTTAAACAATATTTTGGGTATCTAATATATAGCTCCCTTCAAGCCATACATTTATAGCACTTAAGGGTCAATTCAATTAGGTGCGAGTTGGGTCCTGAGAGCCGTTTCACAGTGAACTCAAACTACATATTACATTTGCAATTCAATCCAAACTCCCATTGATTTTTCAGGGAAATTTGCATTTTATTATGAGCAGGTGAGAAGGTAGGGAAAAGCTCTATGTTAAGGTAAAAATGTTCGGACACAAGGCCTGATTCAGTAAGGATCGCAACTGCGAATGCAATAGGGATTATGCACACAGCTCCACTGAGATAGTATACTAGTCCATTGCGATCGCTATGCCATGGCAGTAAAACATAAGGATGCCCACTTTACCTTACACATATCCATAATGTTTAGCTGCTTTAGCAAGACTGCGAAACCATCGGTAACATCGAGTACCATTGCAGCCTCAAGAACACTTGCACGAGCTCTGACCTTACTCAGGATTGCTAACCTCATCGCACACTATGAGACCTCAAGCTGCGTATGGCATCACAGTGGATAATTTATGTACACCCATGCAACGGCATTCAAACGTACTGGCACGCCTGCATTTTGCCGACCCCCCCGTCACCACCCACAAATGGTACTTCTCGTCAATGACTCTGCAATGGGTCTGCGGAGTCACTGCAATCGCAGTCCAGATCGCAGTGTCCGGTTCACGCACGTGCACAGTGATGCATATGCATGCGCAGAACGCAATAATTGGCCGATTGCGTGCATACTCACAGTTGTTATCGGTACTGAATCAGGCTCACAGTAAATGATGGGGAACAGGTATGTGGAGGTGTAAATGTTGGGGGACAGGTATGTGGAGATGTAAATGATGTGGGACAGGTATGTGGAGGTGTAAATGATGTAGGACAGGTATGTGGAGGTGTAAATGATGTAGGACAGGTATGTGGAGGTGTAAATGATGTAGGACAGGTATGTGGAGGTATAAATGATGTGGGACAGGTATGTGGAGGTGTAAATGATGCAGGACCGGTATGTGGAGGTGTAAATTATATGGGACAGGTGTGTGGAGGTGTAAATGATGTGGGACAGGAACGTGGAGGTGTAAATTATGTGCGACAGGAACGTGGAGGTGTAAATGATGCAGGACCGGTATGTGGAGGTGTAAATTATATGGGACAGGTGTGTGGAGGTGTAAATGATGTGGGACAGGAACGTGGAGGTGTAAATGATGTGCGACAGGAACGTGGAGGTGTAAATGATGCAGGACCGGTATGTGGAGGTGTAAATTATATGGGACAGGTGTGTGGAGGTGTAAATGATGTGGGACAGGTGTGTGGAGGTGTAAATGATGTGGGACAGGAACGTGGAGGTGTAAATGATGTGCTACAGGAACATGGAGGTGTAAATTATGTAGGACCGGTATGTGGAGGTGTAAATTATATGGAACAGGTGTGTGGAGGTGTAAATGATGCAGGACCGGTATGTGGAGGTGTAAATTATATGGGACAGGTGTGTTGAGGTGTAAATGATGTGGGACAGGAACGTGGAGGTGTAAATGATGTGCGACAGGAACGTGGAGGTGTAAATGATGCAGGACCGGTATGTGGAGGTGTAAATTATATGGGACAGGTGTGTGGAGGTGTAAATGATGTGGGACAGGAACGTGGAGGTGTAAATTATGTGCGACAGGAACGTGGAGGTGTAAATGATGCAGGACCGGTATGTGGAGGTGTAAATTATATGGGACAGGTGTGTGGAGGTGTAAATGATGTGGGACAAGCACGTGGAGGTGTAAATGATGTGCAACAGGAACGTGGAGGTGTAAATGATGCAGGACCGGTATGTGGAGGTGTAAATTATATGGGACAGGTGTGTGGAGGTGTAAATGATGTGGGACAGGAACGTGGAGGTGTAAATGATGTGCGACAGGAACGTGGAGGTGTAAATGATGCAGGACCGGTATGTTGAGGTGTAAATTATATAGGACAGGTATGTGGAGGTGTAAATGATGTGGGACAGGAACGTGGAGGTGTAAATGATGTGCAACAGGAATGTGGAGGTGTAACTGATGTGGGACAGGAATGTGGAGGTGTAAATTTATGTGGGTCAGCTATGTGGAGGTGCAAATGACGTGGGACAGAAACGACGTGGGACCATTGTGCAAATATCAGCCATTTGACACCATTTAAGAATGTCTAGCACTTTACTTGCCAATAACAGCATTCTATATGGTCCTGCTATCTCAGTTGTCAATTTTTGGGAGTCCAGGATGGTTTCCCCACTTTTTCATGCACTTCTCCCAGGTCGTATTTTCTAGCAACCTCACCACAAGTACCGCAAAGCGGCATTTCTAATTTAATCTTGCATTTCTCAGATGCGCAAATTGATGTGATTTTTTTGTGAGTTTCAGACCCGCGAGCGGTTCTGAATCAGGCCCTGTGAGCACAAAATAAGAATGTTATATCATTGACCCCATGTTAACAAAGCTGAAAAATAAAAATAAAACATATATAAACAAGATTATGGGCCTTATTCCGAGGTGGATGCAGAAGAGCATGTAGCAGTGCCTTTTTGTGTTCGCCCGTTCGACTTTATGCAAATACTGATACAAACTGCAAAGCCGTAACTAGACATTTTGGTGCCCTGTGCGAGAAAGTGGATCGGTGCCTCCCCCCGGCTCTTTACTATATATGCACTGAATCACTAGAACAGCGCCACTGATAATGACTACAAGGGATCAAACACTCCCCACTGATATATACATGCTGGACACCACCGCCGGACCTGTCACTTTCCAGACCTGCTGGAGTCACTGCAATCGCAGTCCAGATCGCAGTGTCCGGTTCACGCACGTGCACAGTGATGCATATGCATGCGCAGAACGCAATAATTGGCCGATTGCGTGCATACTCACAGTTGTTATCGGTACTGAATCAGGCTCACAGTAAATGATGGGGAACAGGTATGTGGAGGTGTAAATGTTGGGGGACAGGTATGTGGAGATGTAAATGATGTGGGACAGGTATGTGGAGGTGTAAATGATGTAGGACAGGTATGTGGAGGTGTAAATGATGTAGGACAGGTATGTGGAGGTGTAAATGATGTAGGACAGGTATGTGGAGGTATAAATGATGTGGGACAGGTATGTGGAGGTGTAAATGATGCAGGACCGGTATGTGGAGGTGTAAATTATATGGGACAGGTGTGTGGAGGTGTAAATGATGTGGGACAGGAACGTGGAGGTGTAAATTATGTGCGACAGGAACGTGGAGGTGTAAATGATGCAGGACCGGTATGTGGAGGTGTAAATTATATGGGACAGGTGTGTGGAGGTGTAAATGATGTGGGACAGGAACGTGGAGGTGTAAATGATGTGCGACAGGAACGTGGAGGTGTAAATGATGCAGGACCGGTATGTGGAGGTGTAAATTATATGGGACAGGTGTGTGGAGGTGTAAATGATGTGGGACAGGTGTGTGGAGGTGTAAATGATGTGGGACAGGAACGTGGAGGTGTAAATGATGTGCTACAGGAACATGGAGGTGTAAATTATGTAGGACCGGTATGTGGAGGTGTAAATTATATGGAACAGGTGTGTGGAGGTGTAAATGATGCAGGACCGGTATGTGGAGGTGTAAATTATATGGGACAGGTGTGTTGAGGTGTAAATGATGTGGGACAGGAACGTGGAGGTGTAAATGATGTGCGACAGGAACGTGGAGGTGTAAATGATGCAGGACCGGTATGTGGAGGTGTAAATTATATGGGACAGGTGTGTGGAGGTGTAAATGATGTGGGACAGGAACGTGGAGGTGTAAATTATGTGCGACAGGAACGTGGAGGTGTAAATGATGCAGGACCGGTATGTGGAGGTGTAAATTATATGGGACAGGTGTGTGGAGGTGTAAATGATGTGGGACAAGCACGTGGAGGTGTAAATGATGTGCAACAGGAACGTGGAGGTGTAAATGATGCAGGACCGGTATGTGGAGGTGTAAATTATATGGGACAGGTGTGTGGAGGTGTAAATGATGTGGGACAGGAACGTGGAGGTGTAAATGATGTGCGACAGGAACGTGGAGGTGTAAATGATGCAGGACCGGTATGTTGAGGTGTAAATTATATAGGACAGGTATGTGGAGGTGTAAATGATGTGGGACAGGAACGTGGAGGTGTAAATGATGTGCAACAGGAATGTGGAGGTGTAACTGATGTGGGACAGGAATGTGGAGGTGTAAATTTATGTGGGTCAGATATGTGGAGGTGCAAATGACGTGGGACAGAAACGACGTGGGACCATTGTGCAAATATCAGCCATTTGACACCATTTAAGAATGTCTAGCACTTTACTTGCCAATAACAGCATTCTATATGGTCCTGCTATCTCAGTTGTCAATTTTTGGGAGTCCAGGATGGTTTCCCCACTTTTTCATGCACTTCTCCCAGGTCGTATTTTCTAGCAACCTCACCACAAGTACCGCAAAGCGGCATTTCTAATTTAATCTTGCATTTCTCAGATGCGCAAATTGATGTGATTTTTTTGTGAGTTTCAGACCCGCGAGCGGTTCTGAATCAGGCCCTGTGAGCACAAAATAAGAATGTTATATCATTGACCCCATGTTAACAAAGCTGAAAAATAAAAATAAAACATATATAAACAAGATTATGGGCCTTATTCCGAGGTGGATGCAGAAGAGCATGTAGCAGTGCCTTTTTGTGTTCGCCCGTTCGACTTTATGCAAATACTGATACAAACTGCAAAGCCGTAACTAGACATTTTGGTGCCCTGTGCGAGAAAGTGGATCGGTGCCTCCCCCCGGCTCTTTACTATATATGCACTGAATCACTAGAACAGCGCCACTGATAATGACTACAAGGGATCAAACACTCCCCACTGATATATACATGCTGGACACCACCGCCGGACCTGTCACTTTCCAGACCTGCTGGAGTGTTTTGGCGCCATGCTGATGCCTACTGAGCACCTGACCGAACAGCTCCTCACCCTAACAACTGTGGGAGTGACATCATGATGTCTTTCCTGTCCCAGCAGACAGTGTGGGACCAGGTCAAGAGGCAGACATTGCATGACAAGTGATATGCAGGGGCGAGGCTGGTGCTTCAGTGGAAGAGCCGGGCGCAGCGCATTGTACCATTATTAATAAATAAATATATATATTTTAAAACAAAATATCCTAGACTGCGCTAATCAAATCAGATACAGCAGCACCCTTCAGTGAGTCCTCTGTTAGGAGGACTATTCTAAAAGATAAACAAATTGGTTACTGATGGGGCGCTTTGATAAAACACAATTTTACATATATTGTAAAATACAATGCAGTCCCTCCAGAGGCTTATATGTCTCCTTTTCTTTTGAAGAGACAATTTCACCGTTATTCCTACTCGTTTTCAATTCTGATCAACTAGTCCAAAAAATGAGCTTGCTTCAAATCCTCCTCGAGGTTCTAAAAAAGATACCCTCATACCAAGACACCCAAGTTGCGGCCAGGTGATGGTCGCGATGGTCAAGACCATTGCGACCATCTGGCTTGCAACGAAACCCTTACGGTAGGGTCTCGTGGCCGCAAGCCCCAGTGGACTTCCTGCTCTAATAGAGCAGGAAGTCCACCTACTGACATCTCGAGTGATCTCAGTAGGACCGCCTACAAACGGCAGGCGTTCCTGCAGGAATGCCTCCATTTGCCCAGCCACCCCCTTCCCCGCCTTCCAAACGGGGCGAGCTGTCGATCAACATCGACAGCTGCCCCTTTTGGATGCGAGCGCCGGAGCGAGTGCTTTTTACGCTCGCTCCAGGGCTCGCGATTGTGCACTGGCCCACCATCGACCTGCTTGCGAGCGCTATGCGCTCGCAAGAGGGTCTGAATCAGTCCCACTGTGCAACACATTATATAACAGACAGTATAGCTACACAATATAGAACACACTGTACAACATATACACTGTATAATACTAACTACACAGTATAGTACACAATGTATAACACAACATATTATCCTGTCAAATGATCTGCAGACACATGGGAGATCGTAATCACATGGCTCCTCTTACCACTAGATAACACTTACTGTATGCATGTCTGTCACCAGCAGCTGCCATTTTCCATTCATCCTGTTGTCTCTCTGCCTCTAGAGTCTGGTCTGGATACAACAACCAGTGAATTCAGTCAGTTTGGGCGGAGTCTAGGAAGACGACGCTTCCTATTGGTTGAGAGCTCACATAGCAAGATCTCTCTAAGCTCTATGGACGCAGCTGGAGACAGGGAGTTGCCGCGGACCCCAGGAAGGGCGGAAGCGGGGTCTTACTTTGTTAATGAAATGCAGGGGCGAGGCTGGCACTTCAATGGGAGAGATTGCGGTGGGCGGCCGATTCCGCCATCAGAGCTGTAGCGCTCTGTGCACCGGCATCGGCCGCACCACCCTAGTTGTGGCCCTGATAAACTGCTTCCCTTTTGTGCATGCACGCAGTAATACGGAATGGTGCGTCATTAGCTGCCACCATTGGTTGCATCATCAAAACTTGCACCAGCCCTATGGCAGGCGCAGTTTCTCCATCTGAAGGCCTCCAATACCTGCGGCTGAATAGGCCATTTTTGTGTGCATTTCTGGTCACCGCCTAGGAACACCATCACTTTCCCACAACATCTCTGATACTGTGCATACATTTTGTGTATCGCATGCAGAGCCGTAACTAGACTTTTTGGTGCCCTGTGCCAGAAAGAGCATTGGTGCCCCCCTCATTTTTCAAAGAGACATAATGCACCCAAAAAGGGCCATGGCTTCATGGGGAAGGGCCAGGGAAGAGGTAGGAGAGGCCAGGAGATGCTGGGGATAAAATAAGAGGAAGCTACAAGCAAGAATGATAATAAACAGAAATTTGACAGGCCCAAACAGCGCCCCCTGCCCTGTGGTGCCCTGTGCGATGGCACCGGCCGCACTACCCTAGCTACGGCCCTAATCGCATGCGCCATAAGAGTTTTTGAGAAGCTGCAAAAATCAACATCGGTATTGCATGCGGTCTGCGTGCAGTTCTGAATCTGTTAGAGCAGAAAGCTACCTGGGGCTTGCGGTAGACGAGACCCTACCCCAAGGGTCTCGTCGCAAGCCCCGATGTTCACAATGGTCTTGACCATCGCGACCATCACCTAGTCACTCGCTAAAGCTGTGGGTGGCAGACGGAACCCCCCCCTGCATTTGCCTATGTTGTTGACCATCTGGTGTAGACCTATTGCTTGTCGACCCTTTTACTGTCGACCCTTCATCCGGAACCCTGCCTGAGACACATTATTATTTGAAGTACAACAAGGGTTCATACTCACGAGCATTCATTTTGTGCATTTGTCAATCACTGAAACATATCTATATAAGAAACTGTTAATAAATAATATCACAAATTACATAAACATGTACTGGGTATTATGCACAGATGCTCCATGTTCTGGAAATGAATCCAGTATATCCTATTTACTGCCATTCAATGCACATTGATCATTCATTTGAAGCCAATCCTAATGCCATAGAAATATAGGTCAACACATGGAATACAGTTGCCCGTGGTTTATAATCCAGCATTCCAAATACATTAAGAATGTACATTTTGTCGCTTGGCTATGCAAATACAGGAAGTAAGTCTTATGGCGTTCAGTCTCAGTTCATCTTTCAGCAGTGGTGATTTACTTTGTGCACAGCCATATTCAGGGCCGGATTATCAATGGGGCGGATGGAGCTACAGCTCCAGGCCACCCATGAAAATAGGCCCATAGGATCCACTACAGTGCAGTGCTGACAGGAAATAATCCTGTAACCGCCAACAGCCCAGCTCATCCTGAATCCCGTCTGCCTAAAGCATTACCCATTTACTCTACCCAACCTACTGACTGAAGCCCTGCCAACCGCGGGCCGGGACCGTCCGTAGCCCCACCCCCTCCTGCATGAATCCCCACCTACATACTGGCCAATGCTGTGTCTCTAGTCATGTTAAGTTCCACCCCCTGGATCACACACAGGACCTCATTCAGACCCGCTCGCAAGGTCGATGGTGTAGGCCTGCGCATGCGCAGCGCTCGCACTGCGCGTGCGCAAGCCCCGGAGCGAGTGACAAATGCACTTGCTCCAGGGCTCGCTACAAAAGGGGCGGCTGTCGATGTTGATCGACAGCTCGCCCCATTTTGTAGGCGGGGTGGGGGGTGGCCGGACAAATGGAGGCGTTCCTGAAGGAACGCCTGCCGTTTGTAGGTGGCCCTACTGACATCACCAGTGATGTCAGTAGGGAGCTTCCTGCTCTGTTAGAGCAGGAAGCTACCTGGGGCTTGCGGTAGACGAGACCCTACCCCAAGGGTCTTGTCGCAAGCCCCGATGGTCGCAATGGTCTCGACCATCGCGACCATCATCTAGTCACTCGCTAAAACTGTGAAAAGCGGCCGCCTTCATTCAGAGCGAGCGCTCGCTTTTTGCAAACGGCCCTGAATGAGGTCCACAGGCAGCTGTCTATGTGTTCCCCGGTCATCCGAAGTTCAAGTGTCAGTTTTCTGAAGCCCCCAGCCCGGCCAGTACACATTCATTCAATAATCAATCACCCCTGTCTTAGCTGTTGGCAGCTGGGCACTGAGGGTCTGATTCAGGTTGGATCGCAAAGCTGCATTCGTACTCAGCCAGCCGATGTTTGCATTCTGCACATGCGTATAAGACACAGTGAGTGTGCTCGAACCAGCCACTGCGATTGAGAAGCGATCACAGTGAGCACGCAGAATTTTCACACAGTGATTGACAGGAAGTGACCGTTTTACGGGGGGTGGTCAGAGAAACACAGGCGTGACTGGGCATTTAACCGCCGTTACAGGGGCGTGCATAATTAAGCCCCTGTGATAGCATATGCTGGCAGAAGTCTAGATGGCCAAAGTTTAGCAGTTTGTGCGGTAGGGTCAGGTCAACCACAACT
Source organism: Taudactylus pleione (assembly GCA_031769625.1). Taxonomy (NCBI): domain Eukaryota; kingdom Metazoa; phylum Chordata; class Amphibia; order Anura; family Myobatrachidae; genus Taudactylus; species Taudactylus pleione. The sequence goes on from JAUIMM010000129.1 coordinate 3,820,076, forward strand.
GTGCGGATGGTTCCGATGTTACTCAATGTTACCGATGTTTTCACTGGCTTGCGGATGCATGTCATGGAAAGTGGGCGGCTTTATACAGTGGTGGGTGTCTTGGTATAGAGCTGCGGTTGCCGTGCGATTACATTCATTAGCATTGAAATCAGAAGAAGAGTCAGTGCTGCGAGTGCAGAGGCTGAGCTGCCTAGGAAAGGAGGGAAGGTATGTGCATAAATGTAAAAAAAAAAAAAAAAAATTATATATATATATAGCTATGCATACATTAACATGTTATCACACTGCCATATTTGATAGCTTATTTGCAGACTTATGAATTTAGATGTCACTTCCGGTATGCATTCCACGCTAAAACGCAATTTGTTTGGAGAGATTTTTGCCTACATCTTTACGGGTATAAATATGGGGTCCAGGGATACGTGATGTAATCTCTGCCTGATATGCTGTGTATTTGTTTAAGTGCTTCAACTGTACAGTCTTGACAAAGGTTCTTGAAGGACCGAAACATGGACGATCAGAGATGGTATGGATTTGGTCTCATAAATGCTGACGTACTGATTTATTTCGGGTCTGGTGAGTGCCTTCCATCCTCATTTTGGAGCTATTACTATATGTATGGGTTATCTTTGAATACACCTTAGAGGAGCACCTGAGCATTTGTCCCTGAACTGAGATGACAGTGCAGAACTTTTGGAAAGATAGATATATAGGATAGACTATAGATAGCATTGCGGGTAGTTTTAATTTATTAGTTGTACCCTGTGGGTGTGTCGAAGGTGTGTGCACAAAAATGGGCTTGGCCACACATCATGAGGGATGTGGCCCCTGGAAACATAGCTGTGTCCGTACGATATGCCCCTGTTTCTCTGGGGGCATGTCCAGCACTCCAAGATCTGATGGGCTGCTCCTTGTCACTTATTGCCTGGGGTACATCTCAGCGCAGCGTGCTGTGACTCACTCAGCAGTGCAGCTAATGGTGCCGGTAGTAAGGTTGTAGGGAGTACCACATACCGGCTGCTTATTTCTTAATGCTACGCCATACCACTTTACTTGCACCACTACATGCTGTGACAAATATTAGAATTGCACAAAGTACATGTGCTCGAGTTTTGGTCGCGCAGAATGGATGTGGGAACTGAGAAGCAAGAGCCTTGTTTCTTGGGTACAGGATTGCAGGTGCAGGATGTGATGCCCCCACGTGGCACTCCTGCGGTATTTGCCTCAAACACTCCCCGACTGTTAATTACACTGTGAGTAAAAAGTTGCTGCATGCAACTACGGTAACATATCGTGATACATATGCAGCTTACCAATACTATCTCACCTGCAAAAATATTGGCATTGTGTATAACTCTGAATCAGGCCCATAGTTCTACTATAAAGGTGTTGAAGGTAGGCGCTAGCTATGTGTCACAACCCTGGCTAGTTTTTACCTTTGCTTTGAGACTTACCTCTGCTGATAGAGCCAAAAGCACTCAGGGCTTGCGGCAGACTAGACCCTACCACACGGGTCTCGTCACAAGCCCGTTGGTCACGATGGTCTTGACCATGGTGACAATCTTGTTGGCCGCTCGCATAAGCTGTGGGTGGTAACCCACAGCTATGCGAGTGGCCAGGAGGCCGCTCCAATTTTAGGTAGGCCGGCCCTGATTCAGAGCGAGCGCTCTGGTCAGAGCGTCCAGCTCTGAATCAGGCCCTGTGTTTGTAATTCACCTGGGAGATCTGCTCTGAATCATGCTGGTTGTAACATTTCTGTGTGTGCAGACTGTTCTCCTTCCCACAGTGATTAGCCACCTGGACTCTCCTCTGTCTGTGAGCATTGCTAGTCTTAATTGGAATCACAGGTGTGGTCCTGATTCTCAAGGGCTGCGTGTTGTGCCTTCCACCACTCAGAATACTACTGCCAGACCACCTGTCCGTATCCTCCAATTGCTGCCAGAACCAGGGTATGTATATCCTCCCCTAATAGCATTCTGAGCCTGAACATCTCATTACGTTCCGTGGTGTACAGCTTATGCTATAGCTGTACCTCTGAGTACAAGTGTATCCCAGGCTCCTGCTGGTTCCTAGATGAGTTCTATCTGAAAACCTGCTGTGTCCAGCAATCCTGCTACCGCCATCTCCATTCGGCTTCCAAAGCCGCAACCAGTAGCTTCCACGCTACCATCTATCAACTACGGCTCCCAAGTTGCAACAAGTAGCTTCCACGCTACCATCTATCATCTACGGCTCCCAGGCCACAGCCAGTGGCTTCCACACTACCATCTATCATCTACAGCTCCTAAGCCGCAACCAGTAGCTTCCATGCTACCATCTATCATCTATGTCTCCCAAGCCGCCACCAGTAGCTTCCACGCTACCATCTATCAACTACGGCTCCCAAGCCACAACAAGTATCTCCACACTACCATCTATCATCTACGGCTCCCAAGCCGCAACCAGTAGCTTCCACGCTACCATCTATCAACTACAGCTCCCAAGCCGCAACCAGTAGCTTCCACGCTACCACCAACCACCTATGGCTCCCTAGCCGCTCCAAGTAGCTTCCGAGCTACCATCAGTCTTCTTATGGCTACCCAGCCGCACCTAGTAGCTCCCGTGCTACCAACGTTCACCTCACGGCTCATTAGCCGCACCAAGTAGCTCCCGAGCTACCACTGCTCACCTTACGACTCCCTAGCCACTCCACGTTGCTCCAGTGCTACCATCAGTCTCTACACGGCTTCCCAGCCGCACCAAGTAGCTCCCGTGCTACCACCATTCACCTCACAGCTCACTAGCCGCACCAAGTAGCTCCCGAGCTACCACCGCTCACCTTACAATTCCCTAGCCACTCCACGTAGCTCCGTGCTACCATCAGTCTCTACACGGCTTACCAGCCGCACCAAGTAGCTTCCGTGCTACCATCCATCTGCAAGCCCATCTACTGGTACCCCGTCCAGCTCAGTAAGCCTTCCTGCCGGTCCCAATCCGGTTCCTCCAAGTACCTTCTGGTCCCACTCCAACGTTTCAAGTTTCCAGTTCCAGTCATTAATCATCAAAGGCAGTTCTCACTGCTATCCAATTCTTGTGTTAAAAGAGCTATTTACGTTACCCATGGTTCCAGTCAAGTCGGTCTCCGCTGAATCCGGTTCATCACCAGAGTCAGGTAAATCACAAACACCAATTGTGACACTATGTCCTACATGCAGATAGCCACATCCATGGCACAGGACACACCCGCTATGTAGACCACGCCCACACCACACTGGTCAGGCCCCCACATCACTAATCACATCGTCAGAGCACTTGTCACACTCCCTGCAGTGGCACGCAATAGGCCCTTCATGAATTTCAGCTCCATACCCATGTGGACATGCAAATTCTGCTATAGCTGTTTATACATACTTACCAAGTTTGCTGCCCCCTCCTCTGGGAGGGGGCAGCCAGATTGGCAGAGAGGTGCCATGGTGGGCAGGAATGTGGGCGGTGCAGGGGGCATGGCGGCACGATCGTATCATTGTGTCCCTGTCCCCCACCATAAAATGCAGAGAAAACAGGCATTGTATAGCGGGGTGGGGTTACGATGACACAATTCACCGCAAATCTCATCATCGCCCCCCCGGACTGCCCACTTTTGCTCTGTATGAGGACGGCCGCCAGGGGTGCGAGCGGGTGAAGGGGGCAATGGGGAAGGGGGGGTTACTGGCGGTGGAGGAGGGGGTGAGTGAGACTTGCATGCTTTTCTGGGGTGGCCGAGAGCTCCACCAGATTTTCAAGAGCCCCCGGCCATTCTGGAAAAGTAGGCAAGTATGCTTATGCGTGACAAATTTAAGGTCTAAGTGGGAGAGTACAATATTCTGGTTCCCATAGTAAACCAGAAGAAACTGATGTGTACTGTATGTATGTTTGTGTCTGGTTATATATATATATTTTTATAATAATCTGATAGCCGAGAGGGGGGGGGCAGGTACTGTTTACCCGGGCCTGGGCTTCCTGAGGGGCCCGGCGGGGGCCCGGGTCCGGCGCCACCCCCTCCTCCCTTCTATCACTCTCACAGCAGCCCAGCACACAGCGTGTACTGATTTGCAGTGGGAGACTGATGTGGCTGCTGAGCAGCAGCCACATCAGTCTCCTTTGCCTATGGGGGGGGAGCAATCACACTGATCTCGTCCCCCCTGGCTTTGCGCCAGGCAGAAGGGCTTACATCGCCCCCAGTGCTTTTTTGGGGGGGTCAAGGGGGCATGGCCACGCCTCCCGTGATTAGGCCACGTCCCCTCTGTACCTGGGCCCACCAGGGCTGTCTACAGCCCTTTTTGTGATTTAATAGCATCAACCGGTAAAAATGTGGATCAAAGGCGAGGAACTGGAAGCCTCAGCTTTTCTATCAAGTTGTAATTTGCTTAAAAATTGCACAGACTAACAGAATAAGGGGTTGATTGTGCACGGACAATGCATTTCTTTCGCATCTCCACTAAGCAGGCGGAACTGGGTGTATTTGCTCTATCAAAGTCATTACTTTTTGAGCATGGCCAGAACTTTTTAAGCTTATATAGGTTCTACTGTATGTTCACAGGAAATTTAGATGCCTTCCCATGTTTAGTGATAGGAGTCAATGTGGATTTGGAGCAAACGGGAGAACTGAGGGCCGGATTCTGCACGGATTGCAAGGCTGCAATCGCACACACCCACTCGTAGCAAAAATATGCAAATAAATGCAATCGCAGCACTATACCAAAGACGCCCCCAGCCTATATAGCCGCCCAATTCCCATTACATACATCAGCAAGTCAGCAAAAGCATCAATAACATCACGTAACATCTGACCCATACGCAGCGTTGTGGTTGACATGCCTCATAACCTGCAAAGCTTCCTGTCACCATGTAGTGCTCTGGCTGCATATGCCGTCGCTAGGGCTTAATTATGCATGCCCCTGTAACGGCGTTCAAACGCACAGGCACGCCTCTCCACCCCCAAATGGCACTTGCTATCAATCATTTTTTTTGTTCCATTACGTATCCACTGCGTTCGCATAACTGATCAATGTGGCCAGCTTGCGCACGCGCACTGCAATGTATATGCATGCACAGAACACAAACATCGACCGATTGCGTGCGTCCGCAGCTTTGCGATCCATGCTGAATCAGTCCCTAAGTCCAGCAGTGGTTGCAGTACAAGAGTCAGCAGAGGAACACTGGGTGATGTAGATTATTATTGCATTTTATTTATAGGGCGCCACAAGTGGTCCGCAGCGCCGTACATACAGTAAAGGGTACACAGAACATTACATTATAATACAGTAACCAAAATATAAACAGAACACAAGTAACAATTAGCAACACAATTCTCCATACACAGTACAGCTCTGAAGGTGAAGGCTGTCAAAGAAGTGCTAGAGAAGATGGCTGTGAGACAGTGGGGAGGAGGACCCTGCTCTTAGGAGCTTACAATCTAGGGATGTAGATGTATTATAGTGGCACGGATCATGCCGCTATAGCACCCAGCGCCCCAGCACTCCAGGGCGGCAGAGAGCTGCTGCAGCCACTGCAATTGTCCCAGGATGCCGAGCTATCAGAGGCCGCACGCTGGGGTCACGCTGGCCATAGAGATGGGGGACCAGGTGCACTGCAGCCTGGACTATGGGCCTGATTCAGAGCCGCTCGTAAGCGGCAGTACGCTCGTTCTGAGCGATGTTCGCCCATCTGCGCATTCGTATGGTTTTTAATACGCATGCGCGAACCAGTCAGTGCGGCCGAAAATAGTTTGTTCGCTATATAGCGAATGCCTGCTATTTTGAGTGACAGAATGAGGCGTATGTGGGTGGTAACAGGGGAAGGTGCTTGAAAACGGGGAGTGGAGATCAGAACGCAGGCGTGCTTAAAGGTCAAAACAGGCGTTTTATGGGTGTGCATAATTAATACAGCAGCGTCATTGACCACGTCACTTGGTTGTTTTATAGTCAGAACTGCTCGCAATATAGTAGTAGGAAAAACCAACCACAAGAATAGCGAGCAGTTCATACCTTGTTCGATGTACTCGATTAATCTAATAAATAGCGGACATGACGTATGATGCGAGCTGCCAGGGGGCGTATTTTTCAAATAAACATCCGCATGTTTTGTTCGCTCGTTCAGACATGGAGGCGGCAACAGACCGCAAGGAGCGAACGGTTCATTTGAATAGCCACCCCCTTTTGCTGAACGAGCGAGCGCTAATTGCGTCCGGCTCTGAATCAGGCCCTATGTCCATACAGGGGGAGCCGCTGCAGCCGGGAGTTCAGCCCCAGGCTGAAGGGCTATGACTAGCACTCCAACGATGAGTGGCCACACATTGGGGGACCAGGAGACATGAATCCCTATACCCCAGCGCAAGAGGGGACAGCATGGAGTGCCCACAGCCCTGACTGAGTCCAGTGGCTGCGGTGCTCAGGCGCAATGTAGCAGGTTAACCCCTGGTGTGCTGTATCCGGGAGAGAGCCTCCAGCACTACAGCTCTGCGGGGCTGTGCTATTAAAGCCCAGCGCTGAGTGCTGACCACTGAACATCGAGAAGGAATGTACTTCTGTATGCCGTGATACCATCTGTACCATCTGTGAGAGGAAGTGTCTTTTTCAAGATATTGAGCAATAAACATCTGGCCTTTGAGCTGATTGCATCTATATCCTGTGACCTCTCAAAATAGCACAAAACGCTGCTCCATTCTCTGGCTGTTCTGGATTGATCCCAGTGTCTCCAAGTTAAAACCCCCTGCCAGTTACCCCGCAGAGACTGGTCCAGGAGCTTTTCTAGAGACGAGGGGGCCCGTGTGCAGTCTCCGACATGGGCCCCCTCCTCTCCGTCCGGCGGCCGGCAGCACACTGAGCTGTGCGCGGCCAGTGCCAGAGTTATAGACTCTGGGCACTAGAGTGTGCCCAGAGTCTATAGTGTATGCACAGGTCACTGGGAAAATGGCCATGGTGGCCATTTTCCCTGTATTGCGCATGCGCAAATGATGGAAAAATGGCCGCCGAGGCTATTTTCCAGTCGTTTTACAGCGCCGGATGCCGCGCCGACGTGGGACTCCGGAAAGGTAAGTATTATTATGGGTGCAGGGTGTGCGGTGCGGGGCCCCTCTGGACCCAGGGGCCCGTGTTCCCCGCACACCCTGCACCCATTATAGATACGCTCCTGGACTGGTCCATGGTGAGGAACCATTGGAAGATAGCCAATACTATCCAGGAAGTATTACAGCAGCGTGTCCACGCATACCCAAAAGTAGGCAGTCCCAGATGCCGATGGTAGGAGCCTGTGTGGAATTAAACAGTTCCAATTGCAAGTAGGAGGAGTTTGGTGGTGGCACCAAAGTACCTGCCCACTGCTTTATTGTTGGCAATAATATTAAAAATCTAGTGGGATCAAAAATAATTTGTGATGGCTTGGTGAGGTCAGGTCATCCGGTCACAGAAAGTATACCCACTACTGTCAGTTCTGTGGTTTTACATATCAGGATATAGGGTCTGATTCCCTACGGCTTGCTATTGCGATCACAGCTGCAATAACACATGCACTGCTGCTGCGAAAATATGCTAATGTCTGCGATCGCAAAGCCAGCATAGAAAAGCCCACTACTGCTATTTCCCATCCGTAAGACCTCGCAGACCTGTGTATACATCGGTACCATTGAGTAACATAGGCCCCTCACGCACAATTACAGCAGCCCTGACCTGTCTCAGAAATTACAACTCTCGTCATACGCAGTGAGAACACAAGCTGCGTATGCCGTCGCAGTGGCTAATTTATGCACACCCAATAATCACATAGTCCTCACCAATCCCTAAATTTGTATCAATTTAACTGAAGTGGCAAATACTGTAATCTGTAAAAGATTATGATGTTATTTGTAATGGTGGATGGAACAGTTCACTGACTTCCTACTGTTGTTATGTATGTACGGAGTTGTAAGTAGCAATCCTTCATAAATAAATCTCAATACGCTTAAAAATATGTATTAGGATGAGGAACTCTCAGTAATACTAGCAACACTGTACTAAAATGTTTCATTTATTCTGTGCAGGAAATACATTTGATGTTTCTGTTCCAAAATCTTGGCTCTTTCTTTTTCAGCCATTTTGCTTGTGTGCTTAGGAGAATTATTCTGTATATTCCAATTTATGGCAAGCATCAGAATATCATCTTGTCCGATCTTTGGGTGCATTTGCTGGGATGCCCACTTTGGGGAATATTGGTGACTGTTTTTAATTATCTCACTTAGACAAACAATCTCTCACTGTACAATAATATGCTTCAAATTGTTTTGAAATACTCATATAACCATTTACTGACTGATGACAATGACGATTGCTTCTCTTACTTCAGATGTGTTTTCTCCTTGGCGTGGTGTTGACACAAAGCAGAATGCTCATGAAGAAGGTGCTGAATTCATATAGGGTGGTAGTCCTTCCTAATGATCAAATAATGAGGTGCCCCTGATTTTCTACACCTGTCTCAAATTACCGTATTTATTGGTATGGAAGTTTGGTTGTACTTACTTTTACTTACTTTTTAAGACATGGCTTTTCCATGTTGCTTTATTTTTGTTAAATAAATAATGACAGATGTAAAATCTCTCATGTGTTATTTGTCACCTTTGGTTACACATTTTTTCAAATTGAAAAATAAAAGCCATGTAATTGGATCAAATGAGTACAAACTAGAAACAAAAATAAATAACCAGTAAAAATAAAATGTCCTCATGTGACCAGATTAGGCTGTGGAACAATAATTAAGAAGGAATCAGTATGTTTATTGTGGGCTAAGAGCAATACAAAACAGCTGGGAGGAAGGGGTAAGTTTGCATAGAGAGACGAAACACATCAGGAAAAAACCTACTTCATGTGGACACTTGCCTGCTGGATGCTTTGCTAATTATAGGTGCCTACACACTTGGCGATGTGCTCTCGATCCGACATTGTGTCCGATTTCCCCTTGAACTCTACCTGGCAGCTCCCCGGCAAGTCGTGGGCTCCAAAATGGGGTAATCAGCCTGACACCCCCCCAAAACATGCACTGACATGGGGGATCACTATGGATACCCCCGAATTGGCCTGCTGAAGGTATTTGGGGATTTTAAATGGTCTCAATAGGTGCTGTTTTGCCTATTTGCATAAGGGGTGAACAACAGCATTAAGAAGTTTTTTTGGGGGTGAAAGTAAGTAGTCCCAGCAAATTTTGAAAATGGGGGGTAGCATATTTTAAAGTTGCTAAAGTGAAGATTTAAAAATCGTAAAAAATCCACCTTCCGCAAGCACCTGCAAACTTAAAAACACCTGGGGCATCCTTGAGGACTCCCCTGGAGTCTAGTTCGCTAGTTTTTAAGTGTGTGTCCCAACTTTGGTTTTTGAAAGTACTTTTTTCGGGTGTTCTGAAGTATTTTTTAAACTTTTTTGACACAGTTTATCTTTGGGAGGCTGTACCAAGGGTGCTGGGTGGTTTTCCTACGTGTGCACCCCAAAATCTCAAATCTGCACTTTTTTTCGCCAGCTATTCATAGGCGAAACTTTTTTGCCGGGGTCCATTGCATTGACTTTCTGCATCGGCAAAAAGTAATTGGATTTGAATACGGGGATAAGTTTCCGCCTGGTAAATGACGTCATCGGTGATACTTTTTCGTGGATACGGACTTTTCTCCTCAAATTGAATATGGGCCATAGCCTGTAACATGACATTTAAGAGATGAGTGGCTGGTAGATTATCACCCTCCAATGTTTCACTTTCCAGAGCTTAGTACATCTCCCCAATAATATAAACTAGGGCACTACTATGGTTCATAAAATAAACTAGTGCACTACTATTGGGCATAACATTACTTATGGCACTTCTAATGTTCAGAAAATAAACGACGGCAATATTATGGGTTTAAAATAAACAACTGCTGCGGAGAGAAGTTTCTCTAAAAGCATTGGGACAGGGGCCCCTTCAAAATGTTGCTATGTGGCCCAAAAAGTTCTGGCTATGCCCCTGTGTAACACTGTTCCTGCTGTGTCATTCTAACAGACACTCTAATTGTAATAGTGATGTTAGTTTCAGCTGTCATAACTTTCTGTGTTTTCCAATAAGTCATTGAATATATATATCACATCAAAAGGTTATGCCAAACATTTTCCTAAATTGTTAACATGATGAGTGGAGTATGTTTCATACTGTACATCCCATGGTTACATATCACACCCAAGGATCAATTGCATGCTTGTGATATGAAGATAAAACATTTAATACGTCAAAATAGCTCATCTTAGAAGATCAGATTAGCGGACACTTCCCTTTTTTTTTTACAATTAACAGTTAGTATTCAGGTCATTCTTATATCACCACCATCATTTTTTTTTTTTAAGCAAACTCATCACACTGATTGTACTTATGCACTTTGATTATTTTTATTTAACATTTACAAAGTATAACTATTAATAATTATATCTCTCACATGGCTCATTTACAGTATCTAGTGCAGGGGTGGGGAACCTTTTTTTGTCTGAGGGCTGTTTTAATATATATATTATTTGAGGTCCTGGTGCAGGCCACGCCCCTCCATGTGATGTAACACGGGGGCGGGACCACAATTGTCGGTGATTATAGCAATGCCCGGAGCACCCTGAGGATGCTTCGGGGAGGTGTAAAGGCAGCAGTGTGACTGTCTGACGCTTCCTAAGGACACTCCAGGTGGCACTGCTGCATAGATTCTGGCTGCAGGGTGCCAATCTAGACACCCTGCTTGCCAGATGAAGCTAGCAGAAAAAAAGCTCAGAGGGCCACACCAAATGATTCTGGGGGGTTAAGGTTCCCCATCCTTCATCTAGTGTATCAACATGTCTTGTGAAATATATAAATATATTAATTATCAGTGGCATTTTATAATGGGTGGGTAATACTTACCTCTCCAGGAGTTTCACATCAGCAGTGGCCATTTTCCCAGCAATTTGCACAAGCGCAGTAGATAGATTGTCAGGTAAATGACTGCTTGCCATGTTCCTGGAGACCTGCTCAAACATTTGTTTGCGATGTGCTGCCTCATACTTTAGGGTCTTGGCAGGGCCAGATTATAGGAGGGGCGAATGGGGCGGTCGTCCAGAGGACCCCACACCGAAAATATTACTGGAACCTGGCCACTCACCTTCCGGTCCCAGCACAGTCTCACTGCCACTGATTTACAGATCCAACAGTGGCTGTCTACAGAAGCCCCACCCCCTTAACGACATAATGCTGCAATTTGCGGGTGCACAGGTAAGGGGCGTGGCCTAATGCAGTGAAGTGCCCATCCCTTCCTCCCTCTCTTTCTCACCCTCTTTCACCTCCTTCCTACATCTCTGTCTCTCCCTCTCGCTTCCTCAATTTCTCTCTTTGCCTCCCTCCCCATCCCTCTTGTCTCCCTCCCTCTCCTCTCTCTCTCCCTTTCTCTCTCCCATAATTCTCTCTCCTCTTACTACCTCTCTGCTCTTACTCCCTCTCTGTCTCTCTCCTCCCTCTCTGTTCCTCCCTCTCCCTCCCTCCCTTTTTCTCTCCCCTTAAGGCCTCCACACACGGAGCGATATAGCGGCCGATCCAATGGTTTTGAACTATATCGCCGCTATATGGTTCCGTGTGTGGGCATGATGTCGCCTGCTGCGTGCTCCCGTGGGTTTGTCCGTCGCTCCTCCAGATCTGTCTGCATGTTCAATTGATCTGGGGGATCAACGAATGATCCCATGCAGCACTATGCAGGTTGGGGAAGGGGTGTCGGCATATTGGGCGGTCGGCCAACGGATTGCTCCTATATGTTGGCGGTCGGATTGGCCACCGCATCGCAAGGTGCATATAGCACAGTGTATGGGTCCTTTACTCCCTCTCTGTCGCTCTCCTCTCTCCCTCTCTCCCGTTATCTCCCTCCTTGTCTTCTCCTTCTCTTCCTTCTCTCTCCCCCTCCCTCTCCCTTCCCCCTCTCCTGCCCTCTCTCTCCCTCCGTGTCCCTTCCTCCCCCCTCTCTCTATCTATACTGTATATATATATCTATAACTCAAAAAGTAACAATAATTGGAAAAACCAATCATCAGTATAGTGATGCCTACATCTATTTATATTTCTATCTTTATGTATCTAAATCCTGTGTTTTTCTCTGGCAGTGGCTATATTTTCTATGTGGCCCCCACAACTTTCCCTGAGGCCCCCACAATCCTTAATCCAGCCCTGGGTCTTGGGTTCAATTCCCTCCAAGGCCCTATCTATGTGGAGTTGCCATGTTTACATGAGTTTGCTATGAATATTCTGGTTTCCTCCCATAATGTCCAAAAAACATAGCTTTAGCTTAACTGGGTTCTGCCAAAAATGGACCCTAATGTGTTCTGTATATGGTAGGAAGGTTAGACTGTACAGTAAACTCCAGTGTGGCAGTGATTGATGTGAATGATTAGCCACACTCCTCCATCCCTGGATGCATACGTATCGCAGCGTGGATGGCGCAACTAGTATGTCCAGTCTATGATGTGTGCGTGTGTGCACACGCGTATGCCATAGACTTCTATGGAGTGAACACTGACTAGTCGCAACCCGGCCAATGCTGCGCTATGCCACAATGTGTATGCCCGTGCATGCGCATTGCGGGATGGATAACAATGGCTACAACTTTAATAATATCTGATCGTGCACAATATGGCTGTCTCACCATCTACAACATGGAGTCACTTTGGAAGAAAGGCATTACATAGATAGATAAATAAGTATGATTATTATTATTATTATTATTATTATTATTATTATTATTACTGCTGGTTAACAAGCACAAATAACATATATAAGACAGATGGCGGACTGTTAACTAAAATGAATGACAAAAAGTGGGATATTGTAAGTGAAGACCTGGCAACATGCAATTTAAATGAGTGCATAATCCATTAATTTATCACTATTTAATATAAATGTTAATGCCAAAAAATATGAAACACTATAATACTTAGCTCTGTATAATTATAGATAATAAAATAGATAATAAAATCATGAATTGTACAATGTAGAAACTTTATGAATCTCACACTATATGACAGGTATCTGGATGGAATATCTACAGTGCCTACCTGCACCACTTTCACTGTATATTCCGGACCGATGTCATTGGTGATACCTACCCTGATTGCCTACCAATATTTGGATGAAACTTTTTTTGCGAGGACACGTTGCTAACTGAAGACCTGCAAAGGGTAATTTACAACTCTCACCTCCACTGGATGTGATACCAGACATTTCAGTCTCTCGCACTGCTGCATCAATAATAAGTGTGTATGCATAAAGGCAGAGCTTTGGGATTTCCTATGTTTACAATAATATAGTGTACAGACTGCATAAACCTATGGACAGTGTATCTTAATATATGACCTATATATTTGTTTTTATTATTGTGATTGATTAATTTTGAATTGCATTTTATTTAATATTAAATAACATTTACCTTCAACCTAGCCGCATATGAGGATTCTTTAATAGTATTGATCCATTAAGCACTCTTTTCCTATATATTTAAGAAGAAAATGATCTGATCTTTCTTATCCTATCCAGGGGAAAGAGTGGCTGAATGTACCGTATGCCCTCTTAAATAATATGTCCAATCAGACTCACTACAAAAAGCTGAATTGTGATTGAGGACCTATCAATACTTCCCCATGTTACAGAGCGGCTGAGTGTATGTGCTTCTGTAACTTACACTGCTAATTCACCAGCTTTGGAATTAAATAAGGAATATTTTGCTATAAAGCAGCTGAGTGTATTTTCTCCTTTAATCTATACTGCTAATTCACAAGTGTTTAAACTGCATAAGGAACACTGGACCTGATTCAGAGCCGGACCCTATTTGCGCTCGCTCGTTTAGAAATAAGGGGCTGGCTATTTAAATTGACCATTCGCTCTTTGTGGTCTGTTGACGCCTCTATGTCTGAACGAGCGAACAAAACATGCGGACGTTATTTTGAAAAAAACGCCCCCTGGCCGCTCGCATCATACGTCATCTCCGCTCTTTATTTGATTAATCGAGTACATCGAACGGCGTATGAACTGCTCGCTATTCTTGTGGTTGCATTTTCCTACCGCAGTCATGCGAGCAGTTCTGGCTAAAAGACACCCAACTGACGTGGTCGATGACGCTGCTTTGTTAATTATGCACACCCTTAAAATGCCCGTTTTGACCGTTTGGCACGCCTGCGTTCGGATCTCCACTCCCCGTTTTCAAGCACCTTCCCTGTTACCACCCAGAAACGCCTCATCCTGTCACTCAAATTAGCAGGCATTCGCTATTTTGCGAGCACACGATTTTCGGCCGCACTGACTGGTTCGCGCATGCATACTAAAACTCGTACGCATGCGCAGTTGTGCAAACATCGCTCGGAGCGAACGAGCAGCCGCTTACGAGCGGCTCTGAATCAGGCCCACTATACTATATAGGGGCTGAGTGTAAGCTCTCCTTTAATCAATACTGCTAATTCATTAGTGTCTGGACTGAATAAGGAAAACAGCTTTACTAGACCTGAGTTTGGAAGGGCAGATAACCTTTCATCCACATTTTGCATAAAACCTACAAGGAGCGGCGGAATGTATACACTCTTACTATATATAGTGACTGTTATGTAAATGATCTAGCACTTCTGCCAATGGAATGCGGCCAACATACCTATGGCCGGGATGCTGGCTGCCAAAATCCCAGTGCCAGAATCCCGATCAGCCTAGAAGACCGACATGGCTGGAATGCCAACAGCCAGCATCCCGATTGTAAGTATAGGGGCCGTGTAGGTGTTAGATGCAGGGGTGTATCTATCCATTGGCCAGGATGGCACTCGCCAGGGGTGCCGACCAGCAGTGCCACCAGTAGCCATGGGGTGGACAAGTCCCCCGGGCCCCACAAGTGTAAAGCAGACCGCAGTGAGAGCGGTCTGCCCTACATAGTTTACAAACAGACAGCCGCCAGTGGCGGCTGTGTGTTTGTAATAGCAGCCAGCTAATGAGAGTCTGCCTGACTCTCATTAGCTGCTGCATCGTCCGCGGAGGGAGCCGGCTGGAGCTCACTCATGAGCTCCATGTTCCGGCTCCCCCTGCAGCATGTGATGGGAGAGACGTCATATGTCATGACGTCTCTCCCATGCAGGAGAAGAGCAGGCCGGGACTCGGACAGCGGCTGTCGCGTCAGGAGCGGGAACCAGGTAGGTTGAATTTTTTGTTGTTCTTTGTGTGTGTGTGTGTAAGTCTGGCATGGGGGGGCACTGAAATAGGGGGTGTCCGCTACTGGGGCACTTTATGGGGGGTGCCCGCTACTATATTGGGGTGGCCACTACTGCGGGCAATTTATGAGGGTGGCCACTACTGGGAGCACTGTATAGGGGTGGCCACTACTGGGGGCAATTTAGGGGGGTGGCCACTACTGGGGGCACTGTATAGGGAGGTCTACAAATGGGGGCACTGTATAGGGGACTACTACTGGGGGCACTGTATAGGGGGGGCTACTACTGGGGGCAATGTATAGGGGGGACCACTACTGGGTACTATTACTGGGGGCACTGTATAGGGAGGACTACTACTGGGTACTATTACTGGGGGCACTGTATAGGGGGGTCTACTACTGGGGGCAATGCAGCATAGGGGGGATTACTACTAGGGGCACTGTATAGGGAGGACTACTACTGGGGGCAATGCAGCATAGGGGGGATTACTACTGGGGGCACTGTATAGGGGGGCTACTACTGGGGGCAATGCAGCAAAGGGGGGATTACTACTGGGGGATTACTACTGGGGGCACTGCATAAGGGGGGTAGGGGGGCGCCAGTACATTACATTGCCCGGGGCGCTTGGATCCCTAGATACACCCCTGGTTAGAAATGTGCAGGGGGGGTAGGGTTAGAGGGTGAATAGGGCAGGGTAACACTACTTACCGTTCCCCTGTCAGTATTGTAGGCATCAGGATGCCGCTGTCAGTCTATTGACAGCCGAAATCCCAACTGTCGGCATATCATAACGATTCCCTGGCAATAGCTAGCCATTTAATAGTATATTTATATCTAAGCTAGTAAGTGTGTTCCGGGTGTGTTGGCATGATCACCACTGTCAATTTAGTATATCTACAAAGCACTTGGTAATGTGTGTTTAGTAGAAATTGTTCTGACATTATAGCATATTAACTAGATACACTGTCTATGTATGAACTAGATAATCATGGTATTAATAACATCAGTAAAGGACACGGCTGCATAGATGTTCGATGTGAATTATCTTGTGAATATGATCTATGAAAAAACACACAGCCAATGCGCATATTAGAAGATACTCACTCCATTTAATTAATATACTAAGGCATATGTGCTGGATGATCACTATCCTACAAACAATGGGCCTGATTAATTAAGGATCACTATTGCGATCACAGCTGTGATTAAACACACAGACCCATGCTAATGTTTGATTTGCTATGCTGTCGCAGCACAACATAAGGACGCCCACTTCCCCTCACTCACATCCATAATACACAAGTCTGCGAAACTATCTGTATCATGTAGTACCATCGGAGCCTCACGCACAATTGCACAAGGTCAGACCTAACACAGAAATTGCCAATCAGTGGGAGCTCAAGCTGCGCATGGCATCGCAGTGGCTAATTTATGCACGCTCCTGTAATGGCATTGAAACACACTGACACGCCTGCATTTCTCCAACCCCCCCCCCGTCAGCACCCTCAAACCAGGGCCGTAGCTAGGGTAGTGCGGCCGGTGCCATCGCACAGGGCACCACAGGTCAGGGGGCGCTGTTTGGGTCTGTCAAATTTCTGTTTATTATCATTCTCACTTGTAGCTTCCTCTTATTTCATCCCCAGCATCTCCTGGTCTCTCCCATCTCTTCCCTGGCCCTTCCCCATGAGGCCATGGCCCTTTTTTGGGTGCATTATGTCTCTTTGAAAAATGAGGGGGGCGCCAATACTCTTTCTGGCACAGGGCACCAAAAAGTCTAGTTACGGCTCTGCCTCAAACAATCACTTCCTGTCAGTCACTCTGCGATGGGTCTGCGTGGTCTCTGTGATCGCAGTGTGTCCTTCACGCACGCAAAGAATACGCATTCATAGTATGCAACAACCGTCCGTCTGCGTGCGTAATGACTCAGGCCAATAAGTGTATTAATAAAACACATGGCCAGGGTGTATATTTGATAGTTATCACTCTGCCAATAAAATATATTTAGTCAGCCAGGGACAGTCAGAGTTGCTACTTAGTATAAATGGTTACTTACTGATACCATCTGAGACAATTTAGTAACAGAGTATGATCTGTATCTATTAAAAGAAACAAAATTATTTTTACCTCAGGTCAGGATAAAATAAGCAGTGGAAGTTCTATGTATAACAGAAGAGCTTATTAAAAAAGGAAAATTATGCACATACACTCTAGTCATATAAAACTGATATTTTGATATCCCGAAATTGATTGTTGCAGTGATCTCATATCTACATGCGGATAAGGATTTTGTTGAATTAATACTATATTGACACACTATAAAGAAATATTTATTCTGAGGCATATATATAATAGAGTAATTCTGTGGTATAATATTCAATTTACATACATGATATTAGGATGAATCAGACACATATAAACCCTATGAGTATCGTGTACAGAGATAGTCCCGCAGTATAATGCAAGAAGAATAAAATACCTAAAGGAAGAATAATTGGTATTACATATCTATACCTATATGAAGGGATCACTAATTTTCATATTGTAATCGTTGAATTTCATCAATATCCACAGGACTGTACCTATTTATTAAGTTGTGACCACTGATATTTGACTATTTACATAAATAAAGTATGTATATAAGACTCTGTAAAGCGCTGCGGACTATGTGTGTGCTATATAAAAAACTGGTAGTAAATAATAAATAAGGACACCATATAGCTTCGCTCGCTTTAACCTATTGGTGTTATAATAAATTCTAATACTTACCTATGACTTTGCTATCAAATCTGATGTTACCAGTTTCATATTTTAAAGTATATCTAATAAAGAATGGTTTTAATTGTTACAATTCTGGAGAGTGGGGTGCACCATTATAACTGACTTCTTTCTTTCCTTTTTGTTTGTTTGACCATTTTGACTTATTGCATGTCTATCTAGACACAGACTATTGACTGACTATCTAGACACAGTCTATCTTTTATACCATAGATACATAATCTTTCCAGAAACAAATAAATCTAATTCCTAAATAAACAATATAGGTTAAAACTCACCTGATAAGAAATATCAGTCTCAACTTTAATCTTAGCCATATAACTCTAAATTGTTGTAACTCATCAGTGCTATGAATGGTTTATTATTATCTTTAGGCTGTCCTGTATGATTCACTTATGCATTGAGATTATGATTCCTACACACTTGGGTCCTGATTCAGAGATGGACGCTGCTGCATCTGCCGGTGTGTCTGTTTGTGGAGTTGCAACTGCGATAATACGAAAATGATAGTATCAGCCTTCCCCTGAGATGCCCACCTTTAACGCCTCCTAAGAGAAATCTTTCTGAGTTGGAATCAAAAGCGGCTATGGATCTCAAATATAACACTAACGTCATAATAAAACAAGCCGATAAAGGAGGAGGAGTTGCTATTATGAATCGTTGTGGTTAAATTAAAGAAGCCAGTAGATTCTTTGGTGATCCCATCTCTCACATTAAACTAATGAAAGACCCCACATAAAATGTTAATACAGATCTCAAATCACTCTGCAGAATTCAGCTAATTGAGGCACCACTAGAAAGGAACCCAGATAAGCACATATTTCAGCTCTGGTATAAGCACCCTGTATATTATTTATTATTTCAACATTTAAATCGGCACCTGTGTCTTCTCACTTTCACATTACTTTATTTATGGTTATGTAGCTAGTTAGTGGGTGGATCTGCCAGGAGAGCACATGTGGTGTAAGGCTGCACTTAGGGCTGCCATCAGAAATTGTTGGGCTTGTTGGACCGGGACCGACAAAGTAAGCTGACCCTCCATCCCCCGCCCCCTGCTACCTTATTCCTACACAAAAAAAAGTATTCATATATTTTGACCAAAAATGTATCTTCTTCTTTGGCTGGTCTTTCTTTTCTCTCCTCTGCAATGCAATCTTCACTCACTTAGAGCTCTAGGACGTGGTATTCCGCCATGCTGCAGCGCTTCAACCCTATGTGACATCACACGTCATGACATCACATATAGTTGGAGCACTGCGGACCTGCAGGAACAATTCACAGAGGTCCGATGCGCAGGCGGAAGGCTTGTATTTAAGAACTCCTTCCTGCGCATCATCCCACTGTTTTGTGCAGTCTGGTGCAGCTCTCAGGTATCAGCAGAAAGAGCCAAAGGCAGGCCCGATCACAATAGTCCCCTGGTTGCCCTACTGCACTTAGTGGGAGTGCTAGGGTTTATGTAGTATAGAGTTTCATGTATCTGCTGCTTATATTGTGTTCTGTTGAGCCATACATTTACTATCCTGCTATAGAATTACAACTGTTAATCTCCATAACCATTGTGTTATCTCTTGTTCTAAGTCATCCTGCCATATTATTTTTTATGCTATGTGCCAGGACTTTACATATAGGTCCTTGCTGACTGTGGACTTTGTAGGTGTAATATCATACTCCTACCAGAGGTGCTGCTATAGTCTGAATTTTGCTGTTTCAGCAATGCAACAGTTGGTTCAAACTCACTGAAACTGGAAGCGCATAGGGATGATTATCTAGGATCACTAGTGCAAAGCCAAGGAGATTTTTGGTGTAATCTAGGGGCACACATTTGCTTGTTGAACATATACTGGAAAAGACACACATTGAAAAACTCAAAAGTTCCAGATGTATCTAGCTCTAAATCAGTAGCATTTATGCAAGGAAAAGTCTGTGAGAAAAAGTCACCATCAAAGGCTTAATGCATGGGGAAACCCATTGAATCCGCAGTTTATGTGTAATCAGTGGGTTTCCGCGCCTTAACTCCTGATGTACCGTGCTGGGAAATTGGATACCTCCCTTAGAATTCATCACCCAAAATGCTCATATATCAGCTTCCCTCATTCCCTTATATAGCTCAGGACGGACCAATCATGCTGCACTGAGGATGATACATCACTTCCTGAGGTGTGCCGATCGCCTAGCAACAGAAGAAACTGGAGTAACCCCCTCCTGACTGGGTAATCTGTTTGCAGGAGACAAGTCGTGACTGCGATTTGTAACACTAATGTCGAAGCTGGATTATTGGCTGAGACAAGATCAGTTTAAAATTGAATCGCAGCGACGCCATCTTGCGACTGGCAACAAGATGCCATCTTGGAAATGAGATTGCAAGACGCCATTTTGTGAATGGCCGCCCAAGCGCCATTTTAGATAAACTCACCCTTTAGTACATGTGGCGATATTACTATTAGCATCATGCGATTGCATCTTTCACCATTTCTCATACACACATTAATATGCACAATTGCGCTGTTAACTAGTCGCATATTAGCGAATGTCTAGGTCATGCACACGCATCTGCCCCAAGTTAACTAGCATCTTTACATCAAACACCACATACTCACACATTACATATTCACATACAAGGTTCCATAAGCTTTAAGGTATAAGATTCAAGTATGCACATTTACTATAATTGCTATGAAATAAAGATTATTTTGTAACTAAGGTTTTATACGTGATAAGTAAGCCATGTTTGGTATTGTACAGATGCGTACTCTCTCAACAGTATTCCGGTAACATTGATGTAGAGATCGGAACAGGCATTCTCAACTTATGGACCGCAGAGACTTCAAGCAACAAAATGTACATTATATGACCAACTGTTAGGATTTGCTTTAGGCAGGAAACCAGAGACCACCAGTTGTTAGAGGCTGGACTGTGTCTATTTGAACCAACTTGTTAGATGCCTTGTAACATATGCCCTCTCCTTTAGGACCAATGGTATTAGCAACAAACTTCTCTATTGTGTTGTCTATTTCTGGGTGGTATAAATATGTGTGCTCTGACCCTGGGTTTCTAGTCTTCGATGATTGATGAGGGGTTTCTTGCTGATGCCTACATCTGGTCCAGAGTGCTGCGTATGTATAACTGTACTTGGTTCTGTATAATTCCTTTGCGCTAAATTGTACTTATAACTTGCGTGTAACTGACTGTACTTTTACTTGAATAATACTTTGTGCTTTGGAACCACAGGTTATAGGTCTGGAGTCTTTATTTACTGTATGACTGCGTACGCAAAATTAGCGTCATCCTTAGAGGTTTATAGGCAGGACATTAGAAGGTATAGGCAGGAGTGTATAGAGGTTCAAATATAGTTTCCTTACTAAGATATCCTAACAGCAACCTTTTACAGTTTGCTGTGTGTCAATACAAGAGGCTCAGATTATTCATTATACAACAGTTGTAACGCATGTCTTTACAGTCACCAATCAGCACTCACCATAATGTAGGCATGACAAAGGCTTATTCAGCAATAGCCACCTGGTCTGTCTAAAAATGATTACAATCCCCATTATATCATGTGCTCACAATTCATTCCCAAATTCTACAACACAGATGTATGTTTCATTAGTTGGCCACTCTTATCTTCCTATTGTGTCTAATCTACACTATCACACCTAACTTCAGTCAGAGTTGTCATAAACTCTCTGCTGTTTCAGCTATGTAGTGA
Organism: Taudactylus pleione; assembly: GCA_031769625.1. Taxonomy (NCBI): domain Eukaryota; kingdom Metazoa; phylum Chordata; class Amphibia; order Anura; family Myobatrachidae; genus Taudactylus; species Taudactylus pleione. Next base: position 3,841,745 of record JAUIMM010000129.1, read on the forward strand.
TTTAATAATAAGCTAATTCTGGGTCATGAACTTGTTAGAACAATGGACAATGTTTTACCTCTACGCATGCATCACAATGTTTACTGCTAGACTCTTTACCGATAGGCGTTCCTGGGTGGTAATGGGTGGCTACAAGTCGTGGGTGTGTTGTGTCAGGGACTGTGTCTAATGATGCAGTTGCACTGACACTGGCAGCTATGGTGAGTCGGACATTCTACGCCTGCCATAGGCAGGTGCCATATTCAATGGCCAGGACAGTTGTCTGCCGATAGTATGGCTTTGCATGCACATTGACGGAATTGGGCTGCAGCCGTGGGTGTTTCCATAGAACGTCCATCGGCTACACCATAAAAACACAGCGTCCAACTCAGAATCAGCCCCAGAGAGATAATTTAATAAGTTTATGTTTAATATGACAAAACACAATGCTTAATTGATATATAAAACAAAGAATTATAATGATATACAAATATACTATGCAGACTTCCTGTCCCTCCAAGGAGGTTTCATGGCGTGTTCCAAGATGGCTGTCAAGATCACTACTGATCTTGTGTACGGGTCATCTTGTCTGTACTGTGTAGAGTGACATTGTGGGAGACAGTAATCTCCTACTTAGCTCATATAGAGACCTGGTTAATAACTGCATATAAGTCTATTCCAGCATCCTGCACCGCTACCCATTTGCAGCATACATTCACTGGAGAGCTGTATGAAACCCCACTCTGCTCAATCTCCGCTCCATCAGTAGTGTGCATATCAGGGCCATAACTAGGGTAGTGCGACCAGTGCCATTCCTGTTTATTATCATTCTCACATGTAGCTTCCTCTTCTTTTATCCCCAGCATCTCCTGGCCTCCCCTATCTCTTCAATGACCCTTCCCAGCCCTTTTTCAGGTGCACTACCTTATGTCCCTATTTAAAAATGGGAGGGGGGGGGCGCTAATGCTCTCTCTGGCACAGGGCACCAAAAAGTCTAGTTACGGCTCTGATGCATATAACAGTGAGTATGGCTGTACCTGTTATCTATTAATAAATCAACACCACTGGTTACATAACTGGGCTGTTCATAGTTTGAGTCATCTGCTGCTGTGTGTCAGCATAATTCTGCAGCGTCAACACCTCCACACACATCATTTCTAACACATCCTGCACCGCTAGCCACATACAGTTAATAGCTGGTGACCTGTATGTTCCAGTCTATGCACCCAGTCTCTGCATGCATAACTATGAGTACAGCTGTACCTTCCACAGCCACTAAACCACCCCACTGGTTAAGTACTGGACTGTTCGTTGTATCAGTGCATCCGCTGGTGTGTACTCTGCCATAACACCGTCATTTGTACACACATATTCCAACAAGAATTCCAATTGCCGCCAAGATACACCCACTGAGCCGTAAGTGGAGATACGACTGTGATACTCATAATAGCTCAAAGTTGCCTATACAGGCTCTGGTGCATGTGCATTTGCTAAAAATTGTGAGACCCATCTATAAAGCGGAATTGATAGCATCTTTGAATCAAACTCATTGTGTTGAAAAGTCCAATTTTCTGCTTAAAAAGGAAATGTTCTAATTCTGTATTATTTAGGTGTGACATACTTTGTGGTATTTGATTTATTGTCATAATGTTCGAAATGTTCAAAATGTCTTCTTCTGCATGAGCACATTTGTGGAAAATGATTGGCTCACGTGGAGTGATTTCTCACCCTTATGACTGGGTGGCTATGACATATTGTAGCATTGTTTGGAAAAAACAAAAAATAAAGTGAACGTTGCTTTTTGCACATATATCCCTGCATAATTGTGATAAAAGGGGGAGGCTGAACTATGTCAGTAAGGCCAAGTCTATCTGGGACCACCTTTGCACAAGACAAAGGCAGACATTAATTTCCCTTGTTGTTTTCAGTCCCAAGTGTATTGATCTCACAGTTATCCAATGTATGCCATTCTGATCAAACATTTTCATTTTATATGTACCGTCTCATAAGCTTTGGATAAGTCAAGCTAAATCCACCAAGGAGTTAAATACACCTATGCAAGCATACACCTAATCCCACTATCACTTTCTGGTCCTTGCATTAGCTGTTCTATTGTACCCAAGGCTCCATCCCAGAAGGGGAACATGGGAATGTCAGGGGAGATAAAGGGCCATGTCTGGTAAGATCATTTTAGAGTAAACTGAAACTGAGGATTGATTTTCCTGTCAGACTGATTTATCTGTGAATTGTAGATAGCTATACAGAAAGCGACTATACCATTTAATTTCTCTTAGATCCAGTTAAAAATAGTGAGCTTGTCAAAAGCAGTGAGACTCTAAGTTCTGGGTCTTCAGTTAGGTTTACAATGGAGCGACGGGCATTACCAACCCTGTCGGGATTCTGGACCTTTGGGTTTCCGGCATCGGGTTTTGAATCGGTGGCAATCAGCCGCTGGCTATTCATACCCAACCCAAAGATTTGTTTTGTTGGGTGTTTTGAGTCTGCTGAAGTTAAAATGAATATGCTTTATTTAATTATTACACAACAGTCTAGGCTTAATTGCATAAGCCTCCCTAGACAGCTGTGGTTTGCTTAATAACAACACATCCTGATTCTAAGTGCTTGCATGCAGAGTTAATGGGTCAATCACCTCCTTGGATCCACTATTGGTTATAGAAATGACTCAATTACCTGTGGTTAATATGTCAAAAACTACAGTAAAGTGTAATGTGGGCAGTTTGTTTGATAGACAGTCACTTTTGTTAATGCCCTGGAAATACCAGGAGAATAGTATTAATTTTTCCCTCTTGGCAAACCACACTGTTGGGAAATAAATAGGGAAAGCAACCTATTTCCTTGTTTCCCTACATCACAGGAAGAAGTAACATTACTACTCCACGTTTTGGATTTCACTTTTTGTTTCTATGGCTTTTGGGTAATGAGATGTAGAATGAGGAAGTGCTTTAATGACGACATGTTTGCCAATGTCAGGCCATTCATGTAAGGCAGAGATTATTATAGGAGGAACAATATTGGTCCTGCAATGAAACATGCACAGCATAGGTGACCTTTGATCCAAATAGCACCAGAAAATTTCTCACAGTTGTTTATTGTTACTGTGTGAACAGCGACTTCTCCTGTAGCCTAGGAGCAGCTAATAAGTAGCGGATGATGTAATTTACTTCTACATATAATTATGTTCACAAAACTTCCACAGAACATTTCTAGTGTACAGTAAAAACTACAAATGCAGTTGTCTTCATTTACAAAACATTAACAATATACCATAAAAAACACTATTGTTAAACTACAAAAAAATAAATCAGAGTAAAAATTTTTGTATGTTATCCCTGGGTAAAAGCCTTCTCAACTAGCTCTGTCTTATACTCTTTTGCTATGAACTGCTTCTTTAGTAGTTCACCTTGTGTTAGATAATCCTCATGTTTTGAGCAGTTCCTTTTAATTCTGTTAAATTGACCCTTGGGTATGTTTTCTAAACATGCTCTATGGTGCCTGCTTGTTGCCAATATAAAGCTATTTACGTCAAAGATTTTTCTATATGTTCTTGTCTGGATGGTATTCATGAATGCAGATTTCTAGATCTAAAAATTGCACTACTCGTTGGCTGATGTTGGTTGTGAATTGGAGGTTATGGTCATTTGTGGAGAAGTATTTGATGAAACTCTGTAATGTTTCATGCGAAACCCTGCCATATGAAGATGATATTGTCTATATAACACCGCCATAGGATGAGGTGTTGCCCCGAGTCATGCCCACCCCAAATGCACTCCTCCTATTTGCACATGAAGAGGTTGGCATAACTCGGCGCCACCCTCGATCCCATGGCAGCTCCGGTTGTCTGTAAATAAAATGTGTTTTCAAACCAAACGTAATTGTGGTATAGTATGAATTCTATTGTAGAAACAAGAAAATCAATTTGTTTTTGAGGTAAGGAGGTGTCTTTTTGTAGAAAGTGTTTGGTGCTATCTAGTCCTTGTTGATATTCTATTATAGTATAGAATGAAGTGACGTCGCATGTGATAATCCAATAATCAGATTGCCATGTAATTGATTTTAGAGTATTAATGATGTCTGTAGTGTCTTTAATGTATGCTGGCTGATTCTTTACCAAGTCTTGTAAAAATGAGTCTGTATATTGTGCTAGATTTGCTGTTAATGAATTTATGCCAGAAATGATGGGACATACTGGTGGATTAAACTGTTCTTTGTGTACTTTTGGCAGTTAGTGGAATACCGAGGGATGCAGTCAGGAAGCAGACAGCATCGAAATGCCGACCGCCGGCTTCCCGACTGTGCAACCCCGACAGGGGAGAAATGATAGGTGTCGAAATCCCGACGCCTATCATTATCCCTATGCCGGGAGCCTGACTCCGGGCATACCGAACGATGGTAAGCTGGGCAGCGGATGCGGACAGCTGTGGGGGGGAGGGTTAGGGGCTCCCGGGGGGAGACTTAGGGTTAGGCACAAACTCCAGGAGGGTTAGGCTAGTGGAAGAGGGGGTTAGGGTTAGGCACCCCCGTGAAAGGGTTAGGTTTAGGCTGCGGGGAAGGGGGGTTAGGTTTAGGCACGTACAGGGGGGTTAGGGTTAGGCACTAGGTGGTGGGTTAGGGTTAGTTACCTCTAAGGGAGGGTTAGGGTTATGGGGGGGAAGGGCTAGGCATAGCTAGAGTACTTACCGATTGAGATTTTCATAAATGCCGGTCTTCCAGCATCGGGATTTGAACCGCCGGCCATAGGTCCGAATACCGGTATGACTGGATTTTTATTTTGTAGAAACTCAAATTATTTTTAATTTAGTATGCCAATATCTCAACCATGTTTAAGGAGTGTGTTTAATTTTGCTTGAAAGTCCTTTGCAGGGTGGCATTTTAATTTTTTGTAGGTTTTTGTGTCTTCTAGTAATCTTAATGATTCTGTTATATATTGGTAAGCCAGCTGACATTATACCAACAGCCGGCTTCCCGACTGTCATATCCCGGCGAGGGTGAAATGGCCGGCATCTAGATGTAAACGCCGCTCATTTTACCGATGCCAGGAGACCGGCGCCCAGCATCACGATCGAAGGGATGCTGGGTGCCGCGAGCAGACAGCCGCGGGGGGGAGGGTTAAGTTTAGGGCTCCCGGGGAGGACATAGGGCTAGGCACCCCCCCGGGAGGTTAGGGTTAGGCTAGGGGGAGGGAGGGTTAGGGTTAGGCACCCCTGGGGGGAGGTTAGGGTTAGATATCGTTATCGTTCAGTCATCCAGAAAATCGGCAAGTGTGTATGCCCTTTAACACATTCAGTTTACACAAAAATATTGCTGCTTGATTGGATATATTCTATCACTACTGTAATATAACCAGTGGCATCACTAGGGGGGTGCTGGGGGTGCGGCCCGCACCGGGTGTCACCCTTCAAGGGGGTGACACCAAAAAGAGCAGCACACATACCCGCGGGCCGCACCCATCCACAGACACGTCCGCTGCCTGCACACCCCCTTCCCCGGCACCACCGCACCCCTGCTGACACCAAAAGGGCTGGCCCTGCACGCCACCACTGGGGGCAGGGCTGGCCAGCCTATTACACTGACTACGCATGTGCGTAGGGCGCCAGCCAGCAGAGGGTGCTCAATCCCCAGTGCGGCCAAACCCTCCCACCACCACACTCCTTCCCGTTTCCTTCCCCCCCACCCGCGCACCACACTCTTTCCCGCCTCTTACCCGCGGCCGATGCAGGGAGGTTTTATATGCTGGGCGCCCGCTGAGATTTTACCTGCGGGCGCCTGGCTAGGCTTTCCCCACATGCACTATGTGAGAGACATCATGATGTCTCTCACATAGTAATGAGGAGCGGCGGACAGCATCAGACCCAGGATCCGGGCTTCAGGTAAACTGTTTATGCTTGTGTGTGTGTTGGGCGACTACTGGGCGCTACTGGGGGCACTAATACAAGGGGCTACTGGGGGCACTCCTACAAAGGGCTACTGGGGTACTATTACAAGAGGCTACTGGGGGCACTAATACAAGGGGCTACTGGGGGCACTATTACAAGGGGCTACTGGGGGCACTCCTACAAGGGGCTTACTGGGGGCACTCCTACAAAGGGCTACTGGGGTAATATTACAAGGGGCTACTGGGGACACGGGCCCTGACGCTCGCTCTGAATCAGGGCCGGCCTTCTTGTTTTTTAGAGTGGCCTCCTGGCCGCTCGTATAGCTGTGGGTGACCACCCACAGCTATAGCGAGCAGCCAGTCAAGACCATCACGACCATTGGGCTTGCGACGAGACCCTTGTGGTAGGGTCTCATTGCCGCAAGCCCCAGAGAGATTTCAGCTCTCACAGAGCCGAAATCTCTCCCACAGACATCACTCGTGATGTCAGTGGGGCCAGCCCCATACGGAGGCATTCACATGGGAACACCTCTGTTTGTCCAGCCACTCCTCCAGCCCACCCACCAAAGGGGGCATGCTGTCACTCAACATCGACAGCACGCCCCCTTTGGTACGAGACCTGGAGCGACGGTTTGCCCGTCGCTATCCGGGTCTCGCGCATGCGCACGACGGAGCCAGCTCCATCGTGCACATACGCATTGGGCCACCATTGACCCGCTTGCAAGTGCATAGCGCTCGCGAGCGGGTCTGAATCAGGCCCACTGTTACAAGGGGCTACTGGGGGCACTGTTACAAGGGGCTTCTGGGGGCACTGTTACAAGGGGCTACTTGGGGCACTGTTACAAGGGGCTACTGGGGGCACTGCAGAAGGGGTACCACTGCTGTGGGCATTGTACAAGGGCCACTACTACTGTGGGCATTGTATTAGGGGCACTACTACTCAGACACTATGTGCGGTGTAATGTGAATAAGATCGTGCTATTGTGTGGTATCGTTTGAATTGGGAATACTATTGTGTGACTACGCACTTTCTTTTAAGACCTTTCCTTTAGCATGCCTTCCAACCATTCCTATTTTGGCGACAAAGTGTTCCAGATGGGGGGGTAGGGGAAATGGTGAATAGATGACATGCGCATGCATGCAGCATCTATTGACTGGAGAAAGGGACTGGGAGCATGCCCAGCAGCTCCAAGAGCACTGTACATGAACCCAGCATGATTGGCGCTCGTGGTTATGGCTTTTCCCACAAGACCACACCCCTTTCCTTTGTTGGATGCACGCACCTTCAGTGTGTGCAAATTCAGCCAGGGGGCGCCAAAATGTATCTTCGCTTACCAAAAATTTTAGGCTCAGGCCGGCCCTGACTGGGTGTCAGTTCACTCTCTCACTGCGGCCGGCGTCCAGAGCCACACACAGGCACAGAGCACAGAGCATCTCTCTGTGCCTGTGTGTGGCTCTGGACACCGCCGACGGTGACGTCATCATGCACACAACACGCCGGCTTCACTTGTGATTCTGGGAGGGAGAAGAAAAAGGAGGTGCGCGCCCGGACACCACAAGTACTGCACAGGGGAGGGGGCACAGCATAAGGGGCATTAATGGGGGCATCCTGGGGCCATTGCATAGGGGCGCTACTGGGGGCAATGCATAAGGGGAGATCCTCAGGGTATAGTATAAGGGGCACTACTGGGGGCACTGCATAAGAGCACTACTGGGGGTACTGTATAAGGGCACTGCATAAGGGGCACTACATAAGGGATGCTACTGGTGGCACTGCATAAGGGGCACTACTGGGGCAAAGCGTAAGGGCTCTAATACAGGAGGCATTGCATAATGGGCTTTAATACAGGAGGCATTGCATAAAGGGCTATGATACATGGGGCATTGCATATTGGGCACAACTAAAGGGGGCATTGCATGAAGGGGCACTACTACTGGGGGCATTGCATAAGGGGCACCACTACTGGGGCATTGAATAAGGGGCACTACTACTGGGGGCATTGAATAAGGGGCACTACTACTGGGGGCATTATGTATAAGGGTCATTAATGTGGACTTTTTGTAAAAGGGGCACTACTGTGGGCATTGTGTAAAAGGGGCACTACTGTGTGTCGTAACATAAATAAGGGACACTACTTTATGATGTAATGTGACTCAGGGGCACTAAGGGCCTGATTCAGAGCCGGACGCTCTGACCAGAGCGCTTGCTCTGAATCAGGGCCGTCCTAGCTCAAATTGGAGCGGCCTCCTGGCCACTCGCATAGCTGTGGGTGACCACCCACAGCTTATGCGAGCGGCCAAAAAGATGGTCGCGATGGTCAAGACCATCGAGACCATCGGGCTTGCGACGAGACCCTTGCGGTAGGGTCTCGTCTGCTGCAAGCCCAGAGTGCTTTTGGCTCTATCAGAGCCAAAAACACTCCCACTGACATAACTAGTGATGTCAGTGGGGCCGGACCCAGACGGTAAGCGTTCCCATGGGAACGCCACCGTCTGGGCAGCCACGCTCCCGGCACGCCCACCAAAGGGGGCATGCTGTCACTCACCATCGAAAGCACGCCCCCTTTGGTGCGAGACCCTGAGCGACGGTTTCCCCGCCGCTCACCGGGTCTCGCGCATGCGCACGATGGAGCAGCCTCCGTCGTGCGCATGCGCATTTGGAAAACATCGACCCACTTGCCAGCGCTCAGCGCTCGTGAGCGGGTCTGAATGAGACCCTATGTGCGGTGTAATGTGAATAAGATTGTGCTACTATGTGGCATTATTTGAATTGGGGATAGTATTGTATGACCATGCCCCTTTCTTTCGAGATCACGCCCCTTTTTTGTGCCACCCGCCTTAGGCGCATGCTGTCCTTTTATTGATAAATCGCAGAGGAAGGGGGAAGGGGGGGTCACTCCACCACGTCTCTAGGACCACTTTAAGCACTGCTGCCCAGAATACTGGGCGTGGCGTCATCACACCCGCTGGGAGGATCACAGTGTGTGATGGACTGGTAAAGAGGAAGCGTGTGCGGAGCTGCACACCTTGGTGCCCATATTTTTTCTTTTGGTGGGGCGGGGGTGTCACCGTGCATTACAGCACCAGGTGACACCAACCCTAGTGACACCTCTGAATATAACTCTCTCTTACTATCATACTTGTCCAAGTCAAGGATAGTGTATATTCTAAATATTCATTTATTATACTGGCATATACCCTATGAATGAAATGTTCTAAAACTCGGTCCTCAGGACCCCAAACAGTGCATGTTTTCCAGGTCTCCTCACAGAATCACAAGGGAAATAATTAGCTCTTTTAAAATGTGTCTGTGAGTAATGACTACACCTGTGCACCTGCTGGGTGACCTGAAAAATGTGACCTGTGTGGGGCTCTGAGGACTGAGCTTGAGAACCACTGTACTAGAGAACCACTGCTATAAACAAACGCAGGTTTCACTTAGTGGTTTGTAACTCACTAATACAGAATAAGTCTTATACCCTGTCTCTGCCTCAGTATAATTTGCCATAAGCTACAGTAGGTTCTAGATATTAGTCAGGGATAATTATTTTCACCATGAAAATTTTCAGCACTCACGGTTACACAGAGCAATTGTTAGTGAAACATGCGGCAATGGTTTTGTAGTGAAATACTAGATAGGCATTTGTATTGACTGTGGGATCATATCCAGGGGCGTCTTTAGAGAGGAGGAGGCCCGTGTGCATCCCCCGACAAGGGCCCCCTCCTCTCACTCCAGTGCCTGGCAGCCGACAGACGCAGCTGGCCAGCCACTGCAGAATCATTAGACTCTGTGCACTAGAGTGTGTCCAGGGTCTATTGCACATGGTAGATCGCCAGGGAAGTGGCGCGGCCACCATTTTCCCGGCGATCTCCTCACAGCGCATGCGTAAAACACCGGAAAATTGTAGCGACGCCCATTTTCCGGCGTTTGAACAGCGCTGGGAGACCCGACGTGGGACTTCGGAGAGGTAAGTAATACAAAGAATGGGTGCAGGGTGAGTGGTGCAGGCCCCCCCTGGACCCAGGGGCCCGTGTGCACCGCACACCCTGCACCCATTATAGATACGCCCCTGATCATATCACAGTTTGATATCAGTTTAATTAACCACAGAAAAGGGAAGCTGTACAAAGAATTCTGTAATTTCCCTCAGTACGCAGGTCCTGTAAAGGGCTGTGAATGTTGCAACTTTTCATGATGAAAATAATATCCCAATCTAAAACCTGTTTTATCACAATACTGACAAAGAGCTGGGTTTTAGCAAGTGATAGCTTTCACCTGGGGTATTCTGCAATGCGGCTCCGTGCATCTCAGGATGTTAGCATAAAGCATTTTTCAATCATTTGTTAATATTTGTTTTCTATTTATTTATTTTACTTAAGTTCAGGTTTTGCAGTTCTAGCAATAATACAGGAGCCGATAAGCCAGCCTCATGCATTGCGATCCTTGGCTCCCTGGCACCTAAGTGGCCTGGCAAGTGCTAAGACCACTCTTACTGCTTGTACCCAGAACTTTTCTTGATAAATAACCAAAAAAGAAGACTTTCTATTGCTGTGATGAGCAGTGGCCGAAAATTGTCTTTTTGAAAGGTTCCTAATACATAGACCTCCTAATGGTCTAATCAACTTGTTTGATTTAACCAAAACAACCAGCCGATTATCATTCCAGTGTAGGGGGAAAGTTGGAAGCTTTTCCCGCAGCTGAATCATTTTTAGCTCAGAGTTTATCTTTCCCTGCTTTTAGTTAAACCTATTTATCACTAAATATAAAATACTGGAAGTCATTCTACTGCAACATTGGCAATTCTGTATTACACCTATATCGTTGATGACAGCTTAATACTTCTTCCTTTTATCATAGCATGACATTGTGGTTCAGCAGAAAAATACAATCGCACAAAGAAATTCCACAGTGGTCTGTGGGTGAAAAATTAATATCACTCTCATGGCACTGAGATAATCGTGTTACTTATTGTGCTTATCAAAACAGCTGATTTAAGATTGCAGCTGGAGTTAACGTTTTAGGGTCATGACTGTCTTAAGTCAGTAAGTTCATTTTTTGAGGAAAGATCTGTCAGTTTTATACTTTCAGTTCCAATCCTTTTTGTGTCTAGCATAACAGCCTGAGCACATTGACAAACATTCATATGCAAATTCCAAAACTGATTCAGCAAAGTGGCCTCTCTGATTGGTAGGGTCAGAACAAGTTTAAACTTTTTGTTGATGGAAGTTAATGTCCTTTTTGTTTAATTTTGACAAATGTTCTCTTATTTTCTATACTTTTTAAAAAAAAAAAACAATTTTATTGTATTCAAAAAATGGCAACATTACAAGAAAATGTAAAACTTTGTATTACATGAAAGATATCAATAAAGATATACATTGTATTTACAACAATAACGGTGAATACATTTTTATTGTATGTAGAAAAGAAAAGAAAGGGATAGAAATAAGACAAAATAATATAACAAAAAGAAAGAAATGTTTCCAATCAGTTATTGAAAACACATCAGATACAGTACTAAGAAACCTAAAGATGAAAGTGGCATGTCTTATCAAGCAATTAAATCTATGTGAGATGCCTAAGTAATGCCCAAGTGGTATCCTCAAGTACTTTCATAATTTTATTAGAAGTTTCGGTGGGTAAATAGTCTAGGTATAAAGCCCATTTTGCATAAAATTACTTTACCCCCTTTTCAATATAGTAGAGAGCAGAACGTCTGTCAAAATAAAGTATTTACAACATTTCAAATTTCAACATTTCTATTGATGGAGCTGTCTTCGAGAGCCGATATTGTAGGATCAGTTTTCTAGCTAAGTTTACAAGAACCACTAATAGTGGTAATACATTTTTAGGTACTAAAATTGGAGGCCGAGATGTAAAATCTGCTAATAGGAATGGTGCCCAGTTGAAGGGTAATTGTTTCCCCGTGATCTGTTGAATAATATTAAAGACTTTGGGCCTGATTCAGACCCACTCGCGAGCGGCTGTCCGCTCGCAAGTGGGTCGATGGTCTGCACTGAGCATGCGCACGACGGAGGGAGCTCCGTCGTGCGCATGCGCCAGACACGACGAACGAAGGACTTTCCTTCGCTCGTTGTGTCCGATCAAAGGGGGCGTGCTGTCAATGTTGATTGACAGCACGCCCCCTTTGGTGGGCGTGCCGGGGGCGTGCCTCCCTGACGGGGGCGTTCCCACGGGAACGCCTCCCGTCAGAAGCCGGCCCACTGACATCACTAGTGATGTCAGTGGGAGTGATTTTGGCTCTGATAGAGCCAAAATCACTCCGGAGCTTGCGGTTGAAAACCTCAACCGCAGGCTCCGGCTCGCAATTTCGATGGTCGCGATGGTCACGACCATCGCGGCCATCAAAATGCACGCTCGTATAGCCTGTGGGTGGTGACCCACAGCTATACGAGCGTCCAGGAGGACGCTCCATGAAAATGGAGCCCGGCCCTCATTCAGAGCGTGCGCTCTGCTCAGAGCGTACGGCTCTGAATGAGGGCCTTTATACCAAAATCTTCTAATCTTGGAGCACTGCCAAACATTATGAATAAAGGTTGCGGAGGAGAAAGAACATTTTGGACAACAGGCAGAATCAGAATGAGTTATATGGCTCCATTGTGCTTGTGATAGGTAGGCTCTATTAAGAAATGTTAAATGTATTTCTATTTTCTATACTTAATGCAATTACCAGTATACATAGTTGATGCTTTTCCATAATTTCCAGTGGCAGTCCAGGATTTAAAAAATGTATCCCTTAAAATGTCCCTATTTTTCAACAATGACAAAATCTGTGTTTTATTTTGGACATATCTGTCATTCTGCTTAAATTGTCACCACCTATTCTTAGTTTCTGGACTCAATAATGTAATATTTATTAAATAAAAGTATTAAAAATATACAAGAAGATTTGCAGATAGTGCACAGCATGCGGCAGAGATACGGGGATAAATTTAGATTAGTTTTGGTCCCGATTTGTCCCGTTTTTCAACTCGGATAGGATCGATCAAAAAAGGCCATTTTTTTCACTTAAAAAATCGGGAATTTACCATGCTTCTGGTTTTGACAGGATTGTTTTGATTGATGGTGTATTTGGTTGATCCTGTCCGTTATGAAGCCCCGATATCTCTGCCCGAATTTCTCTCCCGAACAAGCAGACTGCACATATCAGTGAAATATGTGCAGACTATCTTGTTTTTTTTTTTTTAAATATATTTTAAGGGTTCATTTTAATAAAAAAATTGACGTGGCCCCCCCCCCTCCCCCAAAGACTAACCAGCCCTGGACTGGTCAGCCAGTCCTGGTTCCTAAAATTACGGGGAACAAAATGAGTAGGGTTCCACCGTAATTTGAGAACCAGCACCTGGCTGCAGGGCCAGTGCTGGTTTTAAATATAGGTGGAAAATATGCATAGAGGTCCCCCTATATTTAAAACCAGTACCAGACCCAAACCGACCAGGGTGTAATGCCACAGCCCGGAGGCCCTATTTCTGGGTCTCCAGGGCCAAAGCATTCACACCCCAAGCCTGTCAGGCCAAGCCAGGGATCTCAGGGAAGGTGGGGACCCCCCAAAAATGGGTCCCCCTTCTCCCAAACCCCAGGCTTGGTCTGAAGACCGGGGCTCTTCCCCGCACCCCTGGAGTGGTGTGTATGGGGGTAATAAAGTGTGAAAAAGTATTAACTATTGTAATCCATAAGGACGTACCTGCAACAAAGACCCTATACTCGCCTCCATCCTCGTGCTGGTCTCTGTAGCATCCAGGGGGTCTTTGCAAAACAATAACATGATTACCCGAAACTAAATGGACAAGTATTGGTATGTGTGTTGTCACACATACCAATACTACGCGAATGCCAGCTGACTGGATGTCATGGAAATTCCAACGTCCCGTCAGCCAATCAGAGGCCGCTTCACAGGTGGGTTCCAGCCAATGAGTGGCCGCTATATGTGAAGCGGTCTCTGATTGGCCTGCGGGCCGTGGGAAGAGCCCCGGGCTTCAGACCAAGCCTGGGGTTCAGGAGATGGGGGACCCCTTTTTTGGGGGGTCCCCACCTCCCCTGAGATCCCCGGCTTGGCCTGACCGGCTTGGGGTATGAATACTTTGGCCCCAGTAATAGGGTCTCTGGGTTGTAGAATTACAACCTTGATCGGTTTGGGTCCAGTGCTGGTTTTAAATATAGGGGGACCCCCATGCATTTTTTTCTTCCCTATATTTAAAACCAGCACTGGTCCTGCAGCCTGATGCTGGTTCTTAAATTACGGTGGAACCCTAATCGTTTTTTCCCCCGTAATTTTAGGAACCAGGACTGGCTGACCAGTCCGGGGCTGGCTAGCCTTTTGGGAAGGGACCCCAAGTCAATTCTTCCAAAAAAATAAAACCTAAAAACAGACGTATCATTAGTAAACATACACAAATCACACTGATTTGTGTATGTTGGATGGCAACTCGCAGTTCAGGAGGTGGTGCATTTGTAACTTCTATTGACGCCCCGATTTGGCTGAAAAACGGCCGAATATAGCAAGACGAATAATGGTAAATTCACGATTTAGGCAGAAATTAATGAAAAGTACTTCCGATTTGAGCCGATGGTGAATTCATTTCTATTGCAAAAAACGGACAAATTTGGGGCATTAACTCTCCTGATTTCAACCCCAAAAGATGAACAAATCACCCAACTTTAATTATAGTAAATCCCCGATTTGCAAAAAAGTGATTTTTTTTTTTCACCCGAGATAGTGATCTCGGATCAACATGAATCTTAGTAAATTTACCCCACAGAGTTGAAAGAGAAAAACATGTGCGGTGCTAAATATAGGTGTTGGTAACACTGAAGCCAAAAGAGAATTCATTTAATGAATTGTTCTGCATCCAAATCCAAGAGAAAATTGTAATTTCCTCAAACTACCAATAAATGAAAATAGAAAGAAAGAGATGATATAGGTGCTGAGCAATTGAAAAATTCACCAAAGGCAAAAAGAAAGGTAGATAATGCCACTTTATAATCATACAAATTGAAATTTAATCAAATAAACATGAACAAAACAGACATATAGGTACTGCAAATATAATAGATCCCATTAAGCGCTCAATAAAAATGCAGTAACACAAATCATTCTGATATTATATAGACCTCATGCAAAGTCCAGATACAGAAGTGTCCTCTTGCATCTTTGCCGATCGCGCTAGAAAAGTGCGCTTGCATCGTGCCATGCGATTTCCCGCAGCAGCATACGGTATGGTGCGCTATGGCGTGCACTGCAATTGCACCATGCAATCCTATGGACTTGCGGGTGCCACGTACACAGCAAAGATGCAAGAGGACACATCTGTAAGTTGTCTCTAGTTGACCGTGGGCCAACCCTAAGGGCAGTGTAACACAGAGTCCTCTGTTAGGCTGACTGATATAAAAAGTCACAAAGTTCAGAGCAAACTAAGATACAATAAATGACCAGGCTGTTAGTGAGTAGGAGAACGCTTTATTTTATATGTTTTCTTTTTATTGAATATAGAAGAAAACATTTCCAATTGGAGACACAACAGTTCTAGCAATCATCATCAGCATTGTAGCATGTACACATGGCACCCATGGGCACATGCATGCTACCCCCCTCAAGTGTGCCAGTTTGGAGGCAACAATAATACCTGTTCTACATTATTGGTATTAATCAGCCCTAAGCCTGTAAGCATGGGAAAGAGTTGTTAGCTCACTGCAAAGCTGAGTTCTGTCAGACAGCTGATCCCCTGTATGCGGTCCTGGCTGCATACAGGAGATCAGCCGTCCTACAAAGCTCAACTTTGGAAGGAGGAACAGAGCCAGCGGGAGTCAGGTCGGAAACCAGGTGGAAAAGGAATGGAGCAGAGGAATTTGACGTCTGGGATTGATAACCCTCCAGAACAGTTTCCCAAGCTCCGTCATTACAGTACAGGTTTTAACCACTTAACTGACGTGGTCGTTTGGGATGCGAACGCAGCCACCTGTGCTTCAGCTCACAAAGTCAGTGTAGAAAACTAGGTGAGCAATGGAGTGGGCTGAAGTGGGAAACAGACAATATAAAAATAACCAGGAGACACAAAGGAACGAAAGGCACAGGTCTGGGCTAGGATAGCTAGGTGCAGGCTGAATATCGAAGGCAGGAACAAGGAGCTAGAATCTGATAAGCAGAGTCTGGCAGGGTTACCACAGGATATCATTAACAGGGCCAGTTACTAAATACAGAGCAAAAAAGCTATAAAAAGCAGCAAGGCTAAGCCCTCCCTGCCTTTTACCATAACCTGTGGCCAATCTGAAGCCCAGAACAGAGACAGACTCCTAGCAATTTCATTGCAGCTGAGCAGCTGCGCACACAAAGACAGGCCCCTATCAATTACATTGCAGCTGAGCAGCTGCACAAACAAAAGGAAGCGTCCTGGCTGCTACTTATAGACAGGACCCAGAGGCAGTGCAGTCGCAGAGAGTCCTTGCCTAACAACTGTCGGCACCATCGGTCATAGCTGTCAGCATGATGCTGTGTACCGGATGCCTAGCAACGACTGGGACCCACCACTGGAGAGAGCTGAGGTGGCTCATAACAATGTCTCTCTAGCCTCCTGTCCTATGTCTCTCCAGCCTCCTGCCCCTTATCACTTCAGCCAGTCCGCTATCACTCCAGACTATCCTACCCCTGTCACTCCAACCTCTCCTGCCCCATGTCTCTCCAACCTCTCCTGCCCCATGTCTCTCCAGCCTCTCCTGCCCCATGTCTCTCCAGCCTCTTCTGGCCATGTCTTTCTAGCATCTACAGCCCCATGTCACTCCAGCCTCCTGTCACCTCAAGAGAAACACCCTCCCCGACCCCCTCTAACTTACCTTCTTTGACAGCTTGCATGCCCTGGCTTTTCCTCTTGTCATTCCAACCTCTCCTGCCTCCTATAGCTCCTGCCTTCTGTTCCATGTCTCTCCAGCCTCTCCTGACACCGGTCTCTCCAGCCTCTCCTGACACCGGTCTCTCCAGCCTCTCTTGCCCCCTGTCTCTTCAGCCTCTCCTGCCCCTTGTCACTCCAGCCTCTACTGCCCCATGTCTATTGAGCCTCTCCTGCTCCATGTCTTTCTAGCCTCTACAGCCCCATGTCACTCCAGCCTCCTGTCACCACAAGAGCAAACCCCCTCCCCAGCCACCTCTAAATTACCTTCTTTAACAGCCTGCATGCCCTGGCTTTTCTTCAGCGGCATGGAGGAAAGAAGAGTTGGTGACATGTGCTTGTACAGAAGACGCATGTTGGACATTACGCCTCTGTGGAGAGCCGCTGAGTATTAGTGCCTGGCGGGTGGGTCCTTGGCAGTCAGTGATAGCTGTGGGGGTTAATTTTTTTAATGAGCCGCAGACTTCACCCTGGCCCAGTGATGGCACTTGGAGCACGAGTAACAAATAATATATGAAAGAAAGGTGGCCAAACAAGGGTCACATCTACTAAAAATAGCACAGCACAGTTCTCCGAGGAGAAAATTACAATATGCCAGGAAAAGGGTCAGTTGTAGTTGATAAATCAAGGCTCTTATACCTCATGATATGCTGTGAGTGTGTCATGGAGGAGAGCTGTAGAGTACACCATGGAAGCAATATACCATACTATATTGATAAGAGCAGAAAGAGAAGGCTCCGCAGACTGCTTCCATGTCTAAAAAGTTTATAACATAGTTTGGAGACCCCATGCAGCGGTTTACAAAGCGGGACATATAGCGGGTCGTTAGGAGGTGTAGCATGAATAATTCTACCTATCAAGGTCAAGACAGCATCCCAGAAGGCTGAGATGCACGAACATTCCCATCATATATGTAAGAATGTACATTTGTGTTCACATAGGGCCTGGTTCCGCGAGCAATGCACAGGAAAGAACGAATGCACTTGGCCAATATAGCCGTACTGTGCATGCGTATGCATCGCACTGCACGTGCGCGAACTAGCTGGTGAGATGGGGTAGACGTACGCAGACTACATGTAGCGTGTACGCAGACCCCTTCAGTTAATGATTGACCGGAAGTGCCGTTTGTGGGTGGTGACGTGGGGTGGTCAGGCGAACGCAGGCGTGCCTGTGCGTTGGGATGCCATTTTAGGGGCGTCCATAATTAATTAATTCAGTGTGGCAATGCAAGCAGTGATGAGACTCTGTGCACACAGGAAGTTGCCAAGATCCTGCACGAGGTCTGGTCAACCACTATTATGCAAATGTGGTCGATGGTTCTTGATGTTATCGATGTTTGCACTATCTTGCGCACTGATCAGGCTTTGAGTAAAGGGAGATGGGCTGCTTCATATAGGGCTGGGCGTCTGCATCTTGTGCTGCGGTCTTCGTGTGTATGCATTGATTAGCATATCCACGCAGTGGGCAGGTTCATTGACTTCTCTCCTGTGCGTTGCTTGCTGAATCAGGCCCATAGTCACCAACAAAGGACCACAGAAAGAAAAAGACAGAAATTTACTTCACCTGACCACAAACTTCACAATTGACTACACTCCCAAACACAAAATCACCCCTAGAACCCTCAACCACCTCCATAGGCTGACCTGTTCTAAAGACCACCCACCCATAAACTCACATGAAATTGTAACCCTTGCCTGACCAGGGGCAGCCATCCACAGACTAGGGGTTTAATTTCCTACATGCATAATAAATGCATTCCATTACTCTTGTTTTAGGGATTAGTGGCATAAACTGCAGAGATACTCTGTCAAAGGTCTTCTCAGCATCCAATGAGAAAATGACTGTGGGATTATACTTTTTTTTTTTTACATGGCTCCGGTGTCTTATGATCATGATGCCGGCTGTATTATGCAGGATTTCGACGCTGTATCCTGATCGGAAGGGGGATAGCAGCGGCGTCATTTTGCCTGGCGTGGGATGCTGGTGTCATTATATCGACAACCGGCATCTCGTCCGCCGGGATATACACTACATCCCCCATGCTGGTGACCATCATCATCAGTGTTATTTCCAACAACAAAGTTGAGAAGTAGTTTTTGCTTTTCACGTCTCTTACATGCTAGTTAGTAATGTACATGCCATATCAGACAATAGGAGATGGTTAGAGAGTGCACATAGCTTTTTAGTTTCTTAACCATGCCCACCATGGTGCTGGCCAGTTATCTGTAACCCACACTTTAGATCTTCTGGAGCAGACAAATTACATTTTGTAAATAGAGGCTAAACCAGCTATATATACATATTAGTGCCAAGTGTGGATTGTTGACAGCAACGGCTCCATTCCTACTCATACAGTACTTGCCTGCTCTCATGGGACATCCGGGGGACTCCCAAATTTATAGAGTCCCCACTGACTCCAGCGAGATTAGGTCACCCTGCTATATCCAGCCACTTCCTAGTGAAATGTATGGGATTGGGTGCATGGTGATGTGGTTCTCAGAGAATCATGTCACTCGTTACAGTCCTGTGATTAATGCCATTGTGTCTAATGACAGCCCCCACAGTGATCTCCTGTATTTCCCCTCAGGGAACACTCATAGAAGGGAAAAGCCTAGAGTTGGCACAAATATGCTCCTACCTCAGGGGAAAAAATGTCACCAATCCCAACACAGAGATAGGCATGTCCCCAACCTCAGGAGTCAGGTCACACATTGGAGAATGGATTTTATTCATTGGAGCAAGGGAGAATTTGGTAGGATGAATGTTAGGAAAGGCAACATGAAACACAACCAAACTGTAAAGGCAATACACTATTTATTTATTAAGTAATGCTTCCTGATTTGCTCTGTTTTGTGACCTAACTATAAACATATTCTGAGTTCCACACAGCGGCATAACTAAGTATTTGAAGGTCCCATAGCAAAAGTTTGTAAGGGTCCATATTTACCACACAATGGAGAAAAATGTATATTACACATGTAACTGACAAGACAAATGCCCCCCCCCCCATAAGCTCTGAGCCCCATAGCAACTGCACCCCTTGCACCTATGGTAGTTATGCCCATGGTTTCATATTCTTCTGGAGTATCCTTGGTAGTGCTCTGCCCTTCCCTACTGTCTGGGAATTTCCATGTCTGGGCTCCAGTATCCTGCTAACCCATCCTGCATTTTGCTCTGACATGTGTAACTAATCTAGTCACATCTGCTGATCCATCCTCCAGGTGCTACCTGCTACTGAACCATCCCCCATGAGGATCCTGATACCCTCCTAGATACTCTGCCTCCCTCCTCTTGACCCTGCTTTGTCCTAGTTACACACACAGTGCCAGCCATCTACTCCTCCAACCTCTTGGACCTTCCATCACACTAGACCCTGCCTCCTGCTGTCTGCTTCAACCTTTGAAACACTCTGCATTCTTGTCCCCCAGATTGAACCTAATCTGGGTTTTGGCTTTAACCTAGTGTTACAAGTCCAGTCCAGGACTTGTCTCCTGCCAGTATTCCTCCGGCTCCTGACCAGGCTTCTAGGTTGCCGGTTTCTAGGAGACCCAGACGTCAGAGGAATTCATATGTTTCCTCCTAGTGTTGCCTGATTGGCAGCTGATCCTATTTGAACTTCCTGGACTGTCGCCGCCCTGTCGGCTATAGAGTTTTCATGTGGAACTTTTGGTTATGCAAGCTGCTCTCTGTGCATCCAGACTTCCAGCTATATTTTCTACATGCTGCGTGTATTCTGATCACCGGCTTTTAAGTAACCCAAGTACCCTGGGTCCAAGCAACGCTGTCTGCAGGGCCCTCCAGGCCATACAGCTATACTGCTTCTATACCACGGTTCAAGCATCGCTGTCTACAGAGCCTCCAGGCCATACAGCTATCCTGCTTCTATACCATGGTTCAAGCATCGCTGTCTACAGAGCCTCCAGGCCATACAGCTATCCTGCTTCTATACCACGGTTCAAGCATCGCTGTCTACTGAGCCCTCCAGGCCATACAGTTATCCTGCTTCTATACCACGGTTCAAGCAACGCTGTCTACAGAGCCTTGCAGGCTATACAGCTATCCTGCTTCTATACCACGGTTCAAGCATCGCTATCTACAGAGCCTCCAGGCCGTACAGCTATTCTGCTTCTATACCACGGTTCAAGCATCGCTGTCTGCTGAGCCCTCCAGGTCATACAGCTATCCTGCTTCTAAACCACGTTTCTAGCTACGCTGTCTACTAGGCCCTTCAGGCCATACAGCAATCCTGCTGCAACACCACGTTTCAAGCACTGCTGTCTACTTGGCCTTTCAGGCCAAACAGCAATCCTGCTTCAACACCACGTTTCAAGCACCACTGTCTACTAGGCCCTCCTGGCCATCCAGCAATCCTGCTTCTTCACCACGTTCCAAGCATTGCTGTCTACTAGGCCTCCTGGCCATTTAACAACTTTAGTTTGGACTGTAAACCCAGGGCCATCTCTTCCATTGGTCTTGTTGGGCAGTTGCCCAAGGGCCCGAAGCTTGTAGGGGCCCACCAACCTGCCCCCCTGCAGCCGCCGTCAGTTGGTAAATTTGTGATATTTTTATAAGACGGCCGCCGGGGCACTGTATTCCGATGTAACCTCCCCCCTGTGACGAGTACTCACCTGAGTCCCAGTTTCACTTCATCCGCCGGCTTCAGATCAGTCAGACAGAGTCTCTCTGCATGTGTGGGAGGTCTAATGGGCATGCAGGAGGGTTTAATTTTATTGACCATTTAAAGTTTTTTCCTGAAAATGGGTAGGGGCCCCAGTGCATTGCTTTGCCCAGGGTCCACACTGCTGTTAAGACAACCCTGTGTAAACCTACAGTATATTCTATTGACTGTCCTATGGTTTCAGCTCCTTATTGCACCATTGACATTTTGTGTTTTCACTGGTCCATCATATCATTTATTTAGTAAACTGCCATGATTTAACTATACTTCTTGTGTTTGTTCTTCGATGTGCCATGTATCTCTAACACCTCCATCTCGGTCCTAGCAATTGCTAGAGGATCGTAACACCTAATTATACCATGCCACTCGTCTACTCCATTGAACTTTCCAGACTGCTCATCACTCTAGGCCCTGCCTCCTGGACTCCTGTCTGCTGACCTTCATGATGCTTCAGATTCATGCACAGTCTTCTTTCTCTGCACCAAACCTCTGACACTCCCTGTCTAGCTGCCTCGTCCCCCCAACATCTAGACATAACAAAAAAACTATTCCTGGACCTCTCTTGTACTATTTTCTATTTATCTTTATTCTCCTATATCTACTTACATTTATTGGTCACTTATTTCTCTTATATTATTGCTTTTTTTTTACCATTGATGATTTTGTAATGATAACATTGCTATTGACATACAGTATTGGCAGATAATGGATGACACTCAGGGTCATGTATATGTCAAATCAAACACACCCTGTACAAACATAATACCATAGTCTCCAAGGCAAAAAATGGCACTCCAGGGACACCATATACCGATGCAAACGTTTCAGGGCTCCCGCCCCTTCGTCAAGACACACATGTAAATAACATACACAAACATGTATACACTTACCCCACTTAAATACCCTCCATACCAAGTGTAGTCAGCCACTACCATCCGCACGCATGTGCCGAGCACCAGACGCCGCAAGATGACATGCTTCCGGGAGCCAAAAGCCGGCGTTGCCCTGAAACGGTGATAACATTGTAATACACATCTTTTTTGCATCGGTATATGGTGTTCCTGGAGTGACGTTCTTTTGCCTTGGAGACTAGATATATATATATATATAAATATATATATATATAGTACAATAGTCCGGCACTCTCAAAATCTTAATAGGGTGATGTGCTCGGGTGCTCCTAGTAGAATAGACAATGCAGTATATATATACGAATCCACGATCCGGCACTCAGCGGAAAATATTGATACTGAGCCGGGTGACCTCCACAGCCAAAATCTTTGATGAGATCACTATAATATAAAATCTCACAGGCGGCACTCCAGACGAAGAAAGAAGGTAACACTCAATGCGGCATAAAGTGCACTCTATGCCGCATTGAGTGTTACCTTCTTTCTTCGTTCTGAGTGCCGCCTATGGGACTTATATATATTTATTTAGTTATTTATTTATTTTAATTTACTTTTTATTGAAAAGTTTTCTCATAGCAAACAAATAATGAAAACTGTACAAACCCAAAAAACCCAAAAATTGTTAACAGAGGGTCTGATTCAGAGATTTACGCAATGCTGATATTTACGGAGTTTGAGCAATTTTTAGCCATTGTGCATGCATCAATCCTGTACTGCGCAAACTCAGCTATTGGTTTGCGATTACTCTCGCACAGAGGATTCACTCGAGTGACAGGTAATCAGCGTTTGGAGGAGGTAGCGGGGGTGGCTAATGAAATGCAGGAGTGTCTGACCATATAAAAGCTGTTTCATGGGCGTGTATAAATTAGCCATTGCGATCTCCTTTGCATCATGAGAGCTCTCACTGTGGGCCTGATTCAGAGCCGGATGCTCTGACCAGAGCACTCGCTCTGAATCAGGGCCCTCCTACCTAAAAATGGAGCGGCCTCTTGGACGCTCGCATAGCTGTGGGTTACCACCCACAGCTTATGCGAGCGTCCATGATGATGGTCGCGATGGTCAAGACCATCGCGACCATCGGGCTTGCGACGAGACCCTGCGGTAGGGTCTCGCTGCCGCAAGCCCAGGAGTGCTTTTGGCTCTATCAGAGCCAAAAGCACTCCCACTGACATCACTAGTGATGTCAGTGGGGCCGGCTCCAGACGGAAGGCGTTCTCATGGGAACGCCTCCGTCTGGGCAGCAACGCCCCCGGCACGCCCACCAAAGGGGTCGTGCTGTCAATCACCATCGCCCCCTTTGGTGCGAGACCCATAGCGACAGCTTGGCTGTCGCTATGTGGGTCTCGCGCATGCGCACAACGGAGCTCCCTCCGTAGTGCGCATGCGCATTAGGGCACCATCGACCCGCTTGCGAGCGTCCTGCGCTCGCGAGCGGGTCTGAATTAGGCCCTGTGTCCGGAGAGACACTGTGATTGAGAAGTTACGTGGCTGTCCAAGGTGCTTCGATGCTCCCGATGTTTACGCTGTTGCACATCGTCAGACAGATATAAGAAGGCAGTAATGGGCATCTCTATGCTCGGGTAAGCTTTGGAAAACATTAGCATATATTTGCAATTGTGAACTATAATAAACATAGCACATAAGAAAGGAGAAGAATCAAAGGGGAGCAGTCAATACAGACAAACAATCGCTTAAGCAATATAAAAATGGTAGGGACATTGGGCTTGATTCAGCAATGATCACAACTGCGATTACGCACGCAATCGGCCGATTGTTACATTCTGCACATGTGTATACATAGCAGTGCGTGTGCGCGAACCGGCCACTGCAATCGGGACTGCAATCGCAGTGACCACGCAGACAGATAGCAGAGTGATTGACAGGAAGTGCTGTTTGTGGGTGGTGGCGGGGGTGGTCGGCGAAACGCAGGCGTGCCAGGGTGTTTCAACGCCGTTGCATGGGCGTGCATAAATTATCCACTGCGATGACGTGCGCAGCCTGAGCATTCATAGCATGCAATGAGGTTAGCAATTTCTGAGTAAGGTCTAACCTTGTGCAAGTGTGCGTGAGGCTGCGATTGTACTGATGGTTTTTCAGTCTTGCTAAACATTACAGATGTGTACAAGGTAAGGTGGGCATCCCTGTGTAGTGCTGCGACGGCATAGTGATCGCAATGGATTAGCATACTATCGCAGTTGAACTGCGTGCGTAATTGCTAATGTATTCGCAGTTGTGATTCGTAGTGAATCAGGCCCATAGAGGTTTAATATAAGGGAACATAAAGCATAATGCTCTCTTCCATCCTTGCCTGCCTTCAATATAACTATTGATGTCCCCACTGATTGCTCCACCTCTAAGCCTCTTTCATTTGATCATCTTCTGGTCTCTTTCGATGTACCTCTTCGCCCTCCCACTCCTTTGATCTGGCCTTCACTCACCAGTATGATATCTCTAATTTCACCAATTCTCCATTCCCTCTCTCTGACCATCATTTACTTTCAGCTCTGGCCCATCATCAGGGCCGGCCCTAGCCCAAATTTTTTGGTAAGTGAGTAGGTTTTTTGGCGCCCCCCCTATGCAGTGCCCGCGGTAGTGGTCCCCCCTGTGTCCCCATTAGTAAGCTTATACAGTGCCCCCAGTAGTAGTCCCCCCTTGTAGTAGTTCCCCCATTGTTGTGCCCCCAGTGGAGGTTTCCCCCCATGTAGTGCCCCCAGTAGTAGTCCCCCCCAGTAGTAATCCTCCCTTCAAGTGCCCCCAGTAGTAGCCCCCCTTCAAGTGCCCCCAGTAGTAGTGCCCCCAATAGTAATCCCCCCTTCAAGTGCCCCCAGTAGTCCCCCCTTCTAGTGCCCCCAGTAGTAATCCCCCCTTCAAGTGCCCCAGTAGTAATCCTCCCTTCTAGTGCCCCCTGTAATCCCCCTTCAAGTTCCCCCAGTAGTAATCCCCCCTTCAAGTTCCCCCAGTAGTAATCCCCCCTTCAAGTACCCCCAGTAGTAATCCCCCCTTCAAGTGCCCCAGTAGTAATCCTCCCTTCTAGTGTCCCCTGTAATCCCCCTTCAAGTTCCCCCAGTAGTAATCCCCCCTTCAAGTGCCCCAGTAGTAATCCCCCCTTCAAGTGCCCCCAGTAGTAATCCCCCCCTTCAAGTGCCCCCAGTAGTAATCCGCCCTTCAAGTACCCCCAGTAGTAATCCCCCCTTCAAGTGCCCCCAGTAGTAATCCCCCCCTTCAAGTGCCCCCAGTAGTAATCCCCCCTTCAAGTGCCCCAGTAGTAATCCCCCCTTCAAGTGCCCCCAGTAGTAATCCCCCCCTTCAAGTGCCCCCAGTAGTAATCCGCCCTTCAAGTACCCCCAGTAGTAATCCCCCCTTCAAGTGCCCCCAGTAGTAATCCCCCCCTTCAAGTGCCCCCAGTAGTAATCCCCCCTTCAAGTGCCCCCAGTAGTAATCCCCCCTTGTAGCCCCCCCCAGTAGAGACACACGTTATAAAAAACAAAACAAAAAAAAACACTTACCTGAACCCCCCGCTCCTGCTCCCGCCGCCGATATCTGCTACTCCCGACCATTCTCCAGGGCCGCTTTGCATTATGGGAGAGATGTCGTCATGACGACGTCTCTCCCATTACCCACTGCGGGAGCCGGAAGATGGCTCCCGCAGTGGGAGCTACAGCAGCCGATGAGAGTCTGACAGACTCTCATCAGCTGCTGAAACAAACACACAGTTGCCGGCTCCGGCGGCTGTATGTTTGGCACTGTGTAGCGCTGACCGAACTCTGTCCGGTCAGCGCTACACGCGCGGTGCAGACTGTGTCACAGAGACACAGTCTGCACCACTGAAATCTGCATGGTCGCGGCCGTGGCGCCCTTCACTACGTGGCGCCTTACGCGGCCGCGTACCATGCGTAACCATAGAACCGGCCCTGCCCATCATGACACTATTTCCTGCTGTGAGCATGCTGTCACCGTCTACAGTAGTACCCCAACATCTGCCCTAGATTCTGTTGCCTTAACTGTCACTACTAGACTTTGCTGATTTATAAGTAAACCCTGGTATTACAAATGCATCGGATACCTTTAGAATTTACTGGAACTGCCGAGCCACACTTGAGAAAATCCCACTCCCATGCAGACTTCCTTCACTTCAAGTTCATCCTCTCATAACACTGTCCTGTCACTTTCCCAAAAAATTATTTCAAAACCCTTATCTCTGCTCTGCTTTGATATTAACTCCTGACAACTCCCTGCCCTTCATTTTTCTCTTGCCACCCACTTCACATCCAAAATGTAATCCAAAAAGACATTGCCTTCCAACAGGCTTCTCTTACCCCACCATCCCCTCCTCTTCAGACTCTTTCCATTCTTCTCCTCCAATATGCCCACCATGACTTTCTTCTCTTCAGTCTCTGGAGATGAAGATAGTGTCCCTAATCAGTCACCCTATCTGATCCCCTCCCTTCCACCTCCCCCTTTGATCCTATCCACTTTTATTTTCTTCAACCTATATGTCATCAGCTCCATCACTTCTGAGCTCAAGCATGCCCTAGTTTCTCACATCTACAGATGTCTTACCACCTTTCTTTTCACCAACTCCCTCCTTGGCCCACTTCAGTCCAGAATTTTCCCTCTCCACTCCACTGAAACTGCACCCAATAAAGTTAGTAATGACCATCTTGCTGCTAAATCTAAGGGCCATTACTCTTTACTAATCCTTCTAGACATCTCTGCTGCTTTTGACACCATAGACCAGCATTTTCTCCTGCAATTCCTTCACTCATTTGATCTGTGTGACACTATCCTCTCCTTGCTATCACCCTACCAATCTGACCACTCTTTCTCTGTCTCTTCTCATGAGTCCACATCTCCTCCTCTCCCAGTACCTGTTGACATCTATCGAGACTCCATTCTTGTCCCCCAATGATTTTCTCCCTTTATGCTTTGTTGCTTTGGGAGAATATCAGCTATTTTGGCCTCCAATATCATCTCTATGTTGATGATACTCAGATCTGCCTGTCCACTTGTAACCTCTCAACCCTCTCTTTTCACACATGTTAAAAGGTGTCTGTCTGACATTTTCCTTGATGTCCCAGCGTTATCTTAAGCTCAATATGTTTAAGACTGAGCTAATAATTTTCCCACCCTCCCAAGTCCTCTCAACACCATCCTATTTACTATTCAATGATAAAAATCACAACCTTTTCTGTTCCACAAATCCGCTGTCTAAGAGTTGTCCACTCTCCATCAAATGCCAAAATCAGGCCGCAGTCCCCCATTCTTGATGCTACCACCTTTGTGGTACAGGATTAGACCCTTTCTTACCATTAAATTAATGGACAGACTATTGTACCTCTTATTATGTGGCCTTATTGACACCCACCTCTCTCCATTACAATCCATGCTGCTGTCTGGCTCATCTTCTCTCCAAATGCTCTGCTTCTGCTTCACTTTTCTAATATGCACTTCACTGGTTCCCCTTCCCCTACAGGGTCCAAATCAACTCCTCACTCTCACCCTTAAAGCCCTCACCAAATCCTCTGCACTGACATTTCTGATCTCAACTCCCTCCACACTGCAGTCTGTCCATTATGCTCTGCCCATGACCGCTACCGCTTTCCCAACTGATAAACTATTAACACACCTGTCTACCGGTTTTCACGTTTTGTTCCCCACCACTTGAACTCACTCCCTCTCTTTATTCGACATTCCACCTCTCTGCAATGCTTCAAACAGGCTCTCAAAGCCCATTTTATTTTAAAATCCTACCAGCTCTCATCCTAAACCTTCCCTTTTTATCCCAGCCCACTAACTCTCTGCACTGTGTCATCCTTGTCTCCCTCCCTCCTGTATAGTTTGTAAGCTCTCATGTTCAGGTTCCTCTTCTTTCATGTACTCTTTATTGCCCCACTTTTGAAAGTATGCCCTCCCTTTTCCTTACAATTTCCCTGAACCTGTCTTCTGCGGAATGGCATTGTATTGCCGGGCGGCTGTACAGCCGCCCATTCAAATCCCCACAGTGGCTGGCCAAAGGGAGGAAATCCCAGCGGAGGTAAGTACAGCTAACCCTCCCCTCTCCCCCCCCTAACCCAAACCCTCCTTTAGAGGTGCCTAACCCTAACATCCCCCTGTTAGTGCCTAAACCTAACCCCCTCACCCTAATTCTCCCTGGGGTGCCTAAGTCTAACCTCCCCCCAGGGGGTGCCTAACCCTCCCTTCCGTAGCCTAACCCTCCCAAGGGGGTGTCTAAGCCTAAGTCCCTCTGGGGTGCCCTAAACCTAACCTTCCCCCTGCGTCCAGGGGCGTATCTACCCATTGGCCAGGATGGCACTCGCCAGGGGCGCCGGCTGAGGGGGGGTGCCATCCGGCAGTGGCTCCTATGGTCAGGGGGTAGAATGAAGACAGGACTGCTGGGGAGTCCCAGGTACACCCCCTACTTCCCGGCACCTCCTCCTCACCCGCCCCAGCACCTCCCCGCCCATCCTCCCCCAGCCTCCTCCTCCCGGTCCCCGGATCCTCCCCGCTCGGCCTCATCGGCAGCTGCGGCTGACTCTCCATCTCACATGCCACCAGGCACCGGAGGATGTGGGAGTGTACCTGCAGGCTGCTCCTGTGCGGACTGACAGCGGGACACCCGGGCACGCAGCTGACTATTCGTCTAACATGCCGCCGGGCATCAGGGAGCGGAGGATGTGGGAGTGTACCTGCCGGCTACTCCTGTGCGGACTGACAGTGGGACACCTGGGCCGGGACCCCAGAGGTATGTGACAGGGTGTAGTGTTACAGGTGACAGGCTGAGTGTGAGTATGTGACAGGGTGTAGTGTGAGTGTGTGACAGGGTGTAGTGTTACAGGTTACAGTGAGTGTGAGTATGTGACAGGATGTAGTGCTACAGGTGACAAGCTGAGTATGTGACAGGGTGTAGTGTTACAGGTGACAGGGTGTAGTGTGAGTATGTGACAGGGTGTAGTTTTACAGGTGACAGGGTGTAGTGTGAGTGTGTGACAGGGTGTAGTGTTACAGGTGACGGTGAGTTTGAGTATGTGACAGGGAGTAGTGTTACTGGTGACAGGCTGAGTGTGAGTATGTGACAGGGTGTAGTGTGAGTGTGTGACAGGGTGAAGTGCTACAGGTGACAGGCTGAGTTTGTGACAGGGTGTAGTGTTACTGTAACTGGCAGGTGAGACATGGGGGCTGGCTAGGGAGAGATTTTAAGTACAGAGTGTGTATTTATACAGGAAATATAGGGGGAGGGGGAGCCATTCCATTACTTTGCCATGGGCGCTCGGACCCCTAGACACACCCCTGCCCGCGTCTAATAGGATGGGCGCCCATACTTGCCTCGTTCGGGCCTGCGTTGTTCTGCATTCCGGCAACTTGATGCCTTACAAGACAAGATGCCTCCGGCAACTCCTTAGCCGGCAACTACATCTTGTCTTCTGCACCTATCCACTAGGATACAGATGATTTAATTGTTAAGATTGACTTTGGTTGTGTTTGTACAGTAATGTTACAAGCTTTATACCCTTCTATGTTATGTTTGCACTATTTCTCTTTATGCACTCTATAAGGCCGTGCTAACCGTTTTTGGTGCACTAGAAATTAAAGTAAATGTGGAATTCTCCTCACAGAATGTGACCACTGTAGATGGCCACTGCTGGGGGCTCTCACGCATACCATATGAATCAATTCACCACATATACTGTATATGAAACTCCGAAGTCCCTAGATATGGTAAAAAACAAAAATGAATTGAAATAAAGCTTTTTTTTATGTTGAATTAACATATATAGTATATAATGGTTTGTCTTATATTTTTAAAATTTTTATGTTTAACAGATCTTCACCTGGAAGCCCAAGGCTTCTAGGTGCACTGGTCAGCAAAGCCAGGTCATGAATGGGCAGTAGGGACTATGGCGGGCTATGCTGAACTCACCGTACTTACTGCTGCTGGCCATTATAACTCAGCTGCAGCAATTTTATAATAAAAAGCAACAGCATTTTTTTCTTCTATCGCCATGATGAGGGGAGATAGAAAATAGGAGTTTTCAATGCTACCCTTTTACCATCAACGAAAACAGTTAGCAAAATACACACTAGACGCCATTTTAAACAAACTTACAGATAACGATCAATCGTTATGACAAATTCTTTAAATCGTTCAGAGATTTGCTAGTGATGTCCTCTGTCGTCTGTACATGCAACTTTGTAAATTCTGTAAACGACTTGGAGTAAATCGTGCAGTGTGTACGCTACCAACAACAAACAATATGTGTTTACGACCTGCCTGATGTGGTAGTCATCAGAACCACTCCCTGGACACTCCTATCCTCCATTTTCTGGCCTGAGATTGCTGACAGCAGTCACGTGAAGAGAGGATCCATGATTTCCATCAATCAATCGGCTTGTTTTGGTATGTATACAGTACTACCCACCAGTCCTACAGTGTTGTATGCTGCTGCTCACCACTGTAGCTGTTGCCCACCAATGATGCTGGCAACACCACGCAGTGTATGCCACCCATTTCACTGCTGCCCACCAATGTTATATACTGCTGCCCACCAAATGTATTGCACCTAATTTTTTCTGCTGCCCACCAATTTTATATGCTGCTATATGTGACACAAGGGGTAAATTTAGTAAGATTCGAGATGGTCCCAAAGTAATTCATCCCACTGGAACTTGCCTAAGCTCGGATGATTTAATCACTTTTTTTATTCCAAATTTACCAACAGGCAATTTGAGGCTAAATGAGTTTGCCGATGGTGAAGCAGAACGAGATCTCTCCCAAGTATCTCGTTTTGCAGGAGATTACTCACCCGAGATTCCAGTGTTTTCTCTCTGCAAATCTCTCCCGAGCTAGCAGCCAGCACATATCAGTGAGAATTCTCCCCATTAAAGTCTATGGTGGGAACCGTGACATTGTAGCTACCACTGTAACCACAAGGTTCACCTCAATTAACCTTGTGGTTACAGCAGTAGATACAATGTTGCGGTTCCCACCATAGACTTCAATGGAGATTTCTCCCCATTGAAGTCTATGGCGAGTCACGCTGACCACACACAGCCAATCAGCTAGCTGCTCCGACAGAGATGCCCGCTGATTGGCTGGCGGCTCTTTTAATGACGGGGCACATGTGTGCTCCGGTCATTCATGCGGAGTAAAACTATGTGGAAAGACATAGCTTTGTTCAGTCCAGCTTGGATTCGGGAGCACCCGTTTTTCTGTTTTAACCCCATGGATGCCTACTTGGAGAAGAGGACATGAACTGCGCATAGGTGAGGTGAGTATGGATTTTTTTATAGGTACCCCTATGGATTACATACTAGGTGAGTATATGTGATAGTGAGTGTGAGTGTGCATGTATGTTATAATAAAATGTTACTTTCACAGTGTATGTTGTGTTTTTTTTCGTATTGCTTTGGTTGTGGAACTACAAATACCAGTGGGCCCGTAATGCCCCACATGCTGGTATTTGTGGTTCTCCAAATACCAGCATGCGGGGGAGGCTTGCTGGTATGTGTAGTTCCACAACTAAAGACAATATTTAACCATTTATTTTACACTACACACTAACACTATCAACCCGGCACCCACGGCTCTATTGTGCCAGGGATAGCCCTGGGCTATCAGCCTAGGACAAGGGTGCCCTGGAGAGGGGGACCCCTTTATTGAAGGGGTCCCCAACTCCCCAGGGATCCCTGGCCTGGGCTGACTAGCAGTCAGGGCTTATGCTGCGGCTGGGGGGCCTAGTGAAAGGGCACACCTGGCCTATGGCATCAGCTGGAAAGGGTTTGGAGCTTGCTTTGAATATAGGGGTAACTTCATGCCAAGTTTTTCCGCCCTATATTTAAAACCAGCTCTGTCCCTGCTGCTGGTGCTGGTTCTTAAATTACAGTAGAACCCTACACACTTTGTTCCCTGTAATTTTAAGAAGCAGGATTGGCTGGCAAGTCTGGGGCTGGTTAGTCTTTGGGGGGGGACCTCACGTCTTTTTTTTTTTTTTTTTTTATAAAACTAACCCTATTTTAACCATTTACAGAAATAAACAAACACAAATCACAATGATTTGTGTATGTTTCTGACCATCTTGCAGCTTAGGGGGTTGAGAGATTGAAAAGTGATTTTGACACAGAGTTTGCTCCTATCTCACCTGAACTTGTCATCCCGATTCTTGGTAGATTTGAGAGATGTATGTTTTAGGTGAAAAGTACTTCCGATTTGACCCGATGGTGATTTGATTCGAGATTGCTATCTCACCTGAGTTTTACGACTGAGATGAGAGAAATCTCTCTCTAACTCACCCGACTTTTGCCTTTAGTAAATTTGCAAGCAGGAAAAAAATGAATAAATCACCCAAGATGGTCATCTCGACCTATCTCGATTCTTAGTAAATTTACCCTTAGGCCTGATTCATTACCAATTGCAACTGCGATTATGCCCGCAATCGGCCAATTATTGCATTCTGCGCATGCGTATGCATCACAATGTGCATGCGCAAAGCCTCCACTGAGATTGGGATTGCGATCGCAGTGACTTTGCAGACCCATAGCAAAGTGACTGACAGGAAGTACCTTTTGGGGGTGGTGACGGATGGTGGTTGGCGAAACGCAGGTGTGCCAGTGTGTTTGAATGCCGTTGCAGGGGGGTGCCTAAATTAACCATTGCGATGCCATATGCAGCTTGGGCTTTCACTGCGTGCGGTGAGGTTAGCAATTCCTGATTAAGATCAGACCTTGTTCAAGTGTGTGTGAGGCTGTGATTGTACTCGAAGTTACCGATTCAGCAATAGCTATCCTTGCTGAATCAGGCCCACTATTCACTATTTAACACAACTTATTTAAGTAAAAAAAAAAATGTAAATATAAAATAGTATACACTAATAAATTACTAAAACTGTTTATTAAATCACAAGAAAACACTAAAACTAATTATTTCTAAAAACAAAACTATTAAATACCTAATTAAAACAAATAACAATACACAGGGGGTTTCTAGAGAGGAGGGGCACGTGTGCAGTCTCCTACACGAGCCCCCTCCTCTCTGCCAGGCGGCCAGCCGTGCACTGAACTGTGCGCGGCCAGTGCCGGAGTTATAGACTGGGCACTAGAGTGCGCCCAGAGTCTATAGAGTATGCGCAGGTCACTGGGAAAATGACAGCGGTGGCCATTTTTCCTGTACTGCGCATGCGCAAACGATGGAAAAATGGCCGCGGTGCCCATTTTCCAGACAATTTTACAGTGCCGGACCCCCACGCCGATGTGGACTACGGAGAGGTAAGTAATACTATGGGTGCAGGGTATGCGGTGCGGGGTCCCCCTGGACCCAGGGACCCATTTGCCCCACACACCCTGCACCCATTATAGATACGCCCCTGACAATACATTAATATGAAAATAACCATTATAGAATACATTTTTGACAATTATTGATTTTAAAAGACCTCCGTTGATTGGAGGCCGTAGTATATGTGGAATTTGGCCACCCCCTTTCCGGGGGTAGCCATATTAATTTAGGCAATCCCTTGGACAGTACAGGCATGATGACTCCTGCACCAACAATGTCTCCATTAGTTCCAAAACTGTACATGGAGGCTCCAACACAGTCGTAGTCTCATTATTAAAATTTTATAGTTTATATGTGTTATCTAAAAATTTTAAAAGTTCTCTTAGTTTTGTGTTAAATGTTCCTTCCTGATACTGTACGTGTTATTCACAGTTTATATTTTTACATTCTTTTGACAGATATGGCTATGGAAAAGAACTGTGAATTTTGGTCCAGAAAGAGTGCCTCTGGAGAATAAAGGCAAATGATTACTCTAATAAGGAGAAAAAAACCTGACCCTCCAGGAATTGGCAGACTACAGTAAAAGCCACAACAGCAATACTGACATCACTTGGATTCATAAAAAAATCCAGAATCTCTGCACTGTATTCCTGAAACAACACAAAAAGTGGAAGGAATCACAAAGATCTGGAGCAGGGGCAGATGAGGTCCTCAAACTGTCATTGTGGTACTATGAGCTTTTAAAGATCACGTTGGAGCAGAACCTAAATGCTGAGAGATAGCCAACGTTAGATCCAAATTTGGGAGATGAGGTGGAAGATGAGGAAACAACCAGTGTAGATTTGGTATGTAGAGACACAGTGCAAACACACCATGTAAAATGTTCAGTAGTCTGTAATAAAGGTCCAATTTGTGCAGGATAGTTTATTTAATGCAGTCTTCCTGCCAAGGCACTACCCCCACTCCATTAAAATAGGTCAGGTATTCCTCTCTGACCTGTATTGCATGTCCAGAGGCCGTTTGTAGAACCCCTGGTGCAGCCAGAGAACACCACCAATCCCTGTCATTGGTGTGGTCTGGGTCATCTGGCACAGTTGTATTTGAAATATTTTGTTGGATGGTTTTCCACATGCCAAGACAACCAGATCTGTCTTGTCCACACACAAGTTGATGGCTGTGTGGAATATTCTGAACCAATTGCTGAAGATGCTAAAAGCGTTCTCCACTATACAACGTGCCCTGGAAATCCTGAAAGCCTATAGTTGGAGATGCGCTTCTCCTTGGTTAGCCCTCTTTGTACATACAGCTTCATGATGTGCTCGTGTAGTGCGAAGGCCTCGTCACCAACGAACACAAAATTTAGGTAATACTTGGTTTCCTCAGCTGATGGTAAATGGTGGCTTTTGGAGATGAGCCTCTGGTAGAAGGCGTCTCATTTAGGGACCCACCATCCAAAGCCCGGCCATTCTTGCCAACGTCCACAAATATAAATTCGTAGTTTAGCAATCATGACAATGCTGAAGAATCCCTTTTAATTGTAATCACAGGATCCATTGTGGGCAAGTGGGGTTATCCTCACATGTTTACCATCAATTGCAAATAATGACATAATGTAACAAATAATGTTTACTAAATTGCAATAATGACAAGGGATGAACTAGAAATTGTTGCAATTACAGAGTCATGGTGTAATGAAAATCATGACTGGGACATAGTTATACCAGGCTATACTCTATTTAGAAAGGACAGAATTGGGAGGATTGGAGGAGGAGTAGCTATGTATGTGAAAACCAGCATAAATGCTACTATAATACAAAATATTGAAGCAACAACTGAGGCCCTTTGGGTAACCATAGAAACGGAGGACAAGGACATAATTCGCAGTGGGGTGATCTATAGACCACTGGACAGGGACAGGAACTGGATATGTACCTATTGCAGGACATTACTAGAATGGCTTTAAAAGGAGAGGTCATAATCTTGGGAGACTTTAATTTACCTGATGTAAACTGGGAGGTGTCTGCTGCAAGTTCCTCTAGAAGTGGCGACTTTCTAAATTCCCTTCAGGGAGCATCTCTCAAACAATTGGTTAGGGAGCCCACTAGCAAAAAATGCTATTCTGGACTTGATACTCACAAATTGTGACAGAATATTGGATGTAAATGTGGGTGAGAACCTAGGATCCAGTGGTCACCAAGCAGTATGGTTTAGTATAAAGACAGGGTCCAATTCATGCCATACAAAAACAAAAGTGTTAGATTTTAGGAAGGCTGACTTTGCAGAGATGGAGAGATGTGTTACTGAGTCAGTGGCAGATTGGAGGAACTTGGAAGGAGTGCAGGAGAGGTGGGAAAAATAAAAAATGCAATACTAAAGGCTACAGACCTTTGTATTAAAAGGGTTAGGAAAAGCACCAGGAATAGGAAGCCAGTGTGGTTTACAAAAGAGGCACCTACTAGTGTGAAATGAAAAAAGATGGCTTTTAGGAAATATAAGCAGACTCAAAATAATAATGACAGAGGTGTATCTTGCCTGAAGGAAGGAGGCTAAGAAGGATGATTAGGCGTGCAAAGGCAGAAGCTGAGGAGAAAATGGCCCAGTCAGTAGATATAAGGGAGCAAAACTTTTTTTTAAGTGTATGTGAAAGGAGGAAGTCACACGGAGGAATAATAAGACTTAAGGCAGAGAGTTAGTACATGATCGAGGGAGACAAAGAAATAGCAGATCATCTAAATAATTATTTTTGATCATTATTTACTAAAGAAAAAGAGGGGAAGGGGCCACAGTTAAGTTGCAGGGGCATTCATAAAAATGAAGTACATGAAATTTAATTTACAGAGGAGAGGGTCCTAACAGAACTCTCTAAACTGAAAGTGGATAAATCAATGGGGCCAGATGGGATACATCCAAGGATACTAAAAGAGCTTAAAGGGGTCCTGGTAACACCATTAACAGAATTATTCAACCAGTCGCTAGTATCAGGAGTGATTTCAGAGGACTGGAAAAAGGCAAATGTAAAACCACTGTACAAAAGTGGCAGCAAAGAAGAAGCAAGTAACTACAGACCAGTGAGCCTTATATCAGTAGTGGGAAAAATAATGGAAACACTATTAAAAGAAAGAGTTGTGGAATATCTCAAATCCAACAATTTACAGGATCCCAAACAGCATGGATTTACTCAGGGGAGATCATGCCAAACAAATCTTATTAAGTTTTTTAACTGGGTGACAAAAATAATAGATCAAGGTGGCCCGTAGATGTAGCTTATCTAGACTTTAGCAAGGCTGTTGACACGGTCCCGCATCGCAGAACGATAAACTAGAAAGCTTGTGATTGGATTCTATGACTGTTGAATGGATAAGATTTTGGTTGCAGGATAGGAAACAGAGAGTTATAGTACATGAAGTATATTCACAGGAGGGAAAGGTTACCAGTGGAGTACTCCAAAGATCTGTACTTGGGCCAGTGCTTTTTAATTATCTATGTTGGTGATATTGCAAATTATGTTGAAGGGAAAGCATGCCTTATTGTAGATGACACAAAGGTATGCAACAGGGTAGGCACACCAGGCGGGGTAAAACAAATGACTGAGGATCTGGGTAGGCTAGAGGAATGGGCAAGAACATGGCAACTACAGTTTAATGTAAAAAAATGCTAAATCATGCACTTGTGTCTTTAGGCTAAATATAGTATCAATGACACTATAATGGAAAATACAGAGGAAGAAAGGGATTTAGGAGTCACCATTTCAGGTGAGTTGAAGGCATGCAAGCAATGCACCAAAGCAATGAGGAAGGCAAGTCAGATGCTTGGTTGCATAGGGAGAGGAATCAGTAGCAGGAAAAAAGAAGTGATAATGCCACTGTATAGGTCCTTGGTACGGCCTCATCTAGAATACTGTGTAATTCTGGAGGCCATATCTCCAGAAGGATATAGACACATTAGAGACGGTAGAAATAAGGGCAACTAAAATGGTGCATGGCCTACAGCACAGAACGTACCCAGAAAGACTAAAAGATCTTAATATGTATAGTTTGGAGCAGAGAAAGGAAAGGGGGGACATGATAGAAACTTTCAAATACATGAAGGACATACACTGAGACTGGAGGGAGGTAGGCTAAGAGGAAATTTGAGAAAAACTTGCTTCACAGAAAGGGTAGTGGATAAGTGGAATAGCCGCCCATCAGATGTGGTTGAAGCTAAGACGGTGGAACAACTTAAACACGCTTGGGATAGGCATAGTAATTTTCTTAAGAGAGATGTAAGGAGCAAATAGGGTTAAAGTTGCCAAAAGGATAAATGAAAAGGTGCAGACTAGATGGGCCAAGTGTTTCTTATCTGCCATCAAATTTTCTATGTTTCTATCAATGGCTCCCCCGCAGTTAGGGAAGTTCCAGCGTGATTCAAACTCCTCAGCAATGCTTTTCCATTCCTCCATGGTTGTAGGGAACTAGAATGTGAAAAGAAAAAACAGTAAATACATGAACTTTATAACAGACATCAACACCAGACTTGGACATCTACACTGCCACCAACGAGCCAACTGAAGTGGACGAAATCGAGGCTGAAATGAGCACATCCAAACCATCCCCTGAGAAAAAAAGGAGGATGCCACCCAAACCAACCTCCACAACTTTCACTGACAGATTCCTAAAACATGCCAAGCAAGTTCTGCAAACCCCACCAGATAAGTTCGATATATTTGGGTCACATCTAGCCTGTCGAATGCGGGAAATGAGCAAGAACCAACACCTGTATTTTGAAAAAGTGGTGTATGACGCACAGGGCCGACGAGAGCCGGGTGGGGCCCAGGTGACAGGGCGTGGCCTAATTGCGGGAGGCGTGGCCACACCCACTTAGAAAAAATTTAGTTTCTTCAGCGCCGCGGAGCTCACTGGGGAGGGGGCGCTGTGTGCCCCTCAGCCTGGTGCACAGTTAACGGGGGGCGCGATCAGCATGATCGCTCCCCCCATAGGCATAGGAGACTGCTCTGGCTGCTACTTTAGCAGCCACGAGCAGTCTCCCAGTGCAGCCCAGCAAACAGCAGCATGTGCTGGGCTGCTGTGACTTAAGAGGGAGGGGGAGCAGTGCCAGACCCAGGCCCCCGCCAGGCCCCTGCAGCAAGCCCAGGCCCTGGTAATTTGTACCCACTCCCCCCCCTTTCGGCGCCCCTGATGATGCAGTGGTGCGTGGCCTAAGTGAGCAATTAACTGCGCACACATTACTAGTGGAGCCACAACACAGGCCCCAATCCACTACACCCATCTATTCCTCAAGTACAGGCATGATGGCTCACGCAGCAACAAACTCTCAGCACCCACCCACCTATCCTTCCAGTACAGGCATGATGACTCAAGCAGCAACAAACCCTTAGCCCCCACCCACCTATAACTCCAGTACATGCATGATGGCTCACGCATTAACAAACTCTCAGTCCCCACCCACCTATCCCTCCAGCAGAATATATTCTGCAATGCTGGACATGTAGGCTCCAAATTAGGCAGATCCACAGTTTTACAATTTATAGTTATTTTAGATTATTTTGGTTTATATTTGCACAAAATTAAGAAAATGTGTCTTTTTAAATGTTTATACCGTTTTATAATGGATTTTTTTGGTCTATAATATGTTATAATATAATACATAATAGCCTGGTTTTATAAAAAAATAAAAAAAATGGAAAAATCAGATATCCAGAAAAGTTACAACTTTTAATTAAAAAAAAATTATTTCACAAAAAATTAGTGTTGTGTTTTTTCTTACCTTAAAGTATTGCTGCCTTAGGACAGTAATGATGGCTTTGGTTGCTGGTATGATGAGGCCCAAAGCTTGAGGGGAGATGAGGGAGCCAAATTTAAGGTCTGCCAGGGATTTGCCAGTTGTCATGAAGCGCAGGGTAGCGATCAGCCTCTCCTCAACAGGTATGGCCCTCCGAAGCTTAGTATCCTGCCTCCAGATGTAGGTAGTCACCAGATGCATCAACTCCTGGAAGCTGGCATCATCCATGCGCAGGAAGTTGCAGTAGTCATGAGGATTGTTCTCCTGGATCTCCATAAGCAGTGGCATGTGAGAGAGAATCCCTCTGCAGCAGCCACTCCTTCGTCCAGCATGATCTCAAGCATCTCCTATTCTAGGCCCTCTCCCTATCAGTTAACACCACAGCCGCAGGATATGATGCCATAACTCGATAGCGAAAAGGATCCATCACAAGAAAAAGGTAAATTAGCCAGAAAAACAACAATTTGGTAGTATGGAACGACTTACGTATATCATTTGGTCATTTGTAAAGTTGCTCAGTGTATATGCACAATATCATTAGCCTGGAAGTACCAGGGAGTTCAAGGGAAATCGAGAGCTACATCAAATCGTTTGCATGTCGTCTAATGTGTACCCGGTTTTACTTCAGAATTCTGCAATGTCTTTTCTTCAGTTGAAGTCATGATATTAATGAATCAGTGAATGTTTGGGTCTTCTTTTAAATCCCTTTTAGCACAGACTATTTTCTCTTGTGTAGAAGTAAAAATGCTGCATTGGTGTTGCCAGCAGTGGCGTTGATAAGAAAATGATGTTACCTCTTTGACAAGAAAATAATGAGAACTATGACACGTCCATGCACTCTCCTGCTCAATAGTTTACCATCTCTCTGTTTTATATTTTACATACATATAAAGAGTGCTAATTTCAGTGAAGAAATATAGTGGTATTCTGTAAAATATAATGGTTCTGTAAAATGTAATGATACTAGTAGCGTACCTCTACTCAGGGGCAGATTGGGCTACCAGGACAGCAGGAAAGTTCCCGCGGGGCCAGTTTCTGCCCTGCTGGGCCGATATGCCCTGACTAGCAGCCCATCTGATGGCTCTGCTCTGATCGGGCAGCAGTCAGAAGCTTCTGCGCATGCGCAGGAGTTACTTCGATTTACAATGTAAAATCTCTGCAAGAGGGCTGCTGTACATGCCCAGCCGCAGCAGCTCCTCCCATGAGCCTTTGCAGAGCTTGTTAGTGACAGCTCACAGCTCCACATCCAGCAGTCACCTGACCATGTTCAGAGCAGGAAAGGAAGGGGCAGATGCAGCTGGCACTGTGTCACAACAAGTGTATAAGGTAGGTGATCTGATTAGATGTGGGGTGCTATGCTGAAAGTGGTGCTGTGCTGAGAGGGGTACTGTGAGGGGTGCTATGCAGATAGTGGTACTGTGGGAGATAGGGGTGCTGTACTGTGAGGGGAGAGGGGTGCTATGTGGAGAATGGTGCTGTGGGGGGAGAGAGGTGCTATGTGGAGAGGGGTGCTGTGCTGACAGGAAGAGGGGTGCTGTGCTGAAAGGGCTGCTGTGCTATGAGGGGAGAGGGGTGCTATGTGGAGAGGGGTGCTGTGCTGACAGGAAGAGTGGTGCTGTGCTGAAAGGGGTGCTGTGCTATGAGGGGAGAGGGGTGCTATGTGGAGAGGGGTGCTGTGCTGACAGGAAGAGGGGTGCTGTGCTGAAAGGGGTGTTGTGCTGTGAGGGGAGAGGGGTGCCATGTGGAGAGGGGTGCTGTGCTGTGAGGGGAGAAGGGTGCTGTGCTGTTATGGGTGAGGAGTGCTATTCTGAGAGGGGTGCTGCACTGTGAGGGGAGAAGGGTGCTATGTGGAGACGGGTGCTGTGCTATTCATGGGTCAGGAGTGATATGCTGAGAGGGTTGCTGTGAGGAGAGAGGGGTGCTGTGAGGGGAGAAGGGTGCTGCGAGAGGAGAAGGGTGCAGTGCTCTGAGGGGAGAAGAGTGCTATGTGGAGAGGGGTGCTGTACTGAGAGTGGTGCTTTGCTGAGAGGGGTGCTGTACTGTGATGGGTGCTATGCTGTGAGGGGACAGGGATTCTGTGAGGGGAGAGGGGTGCTGTGAAGGAATAGGGATGCTGTACTAAGAGGGGTGCTGCACTGTGAGGGGTGCTGTACTGTGATGGGTATGGGGTGCTGTACTGTGATGGGTGTGGGGTGCTGTGAGAGAAGTGGGGGGCTGTGCTTTGGGGGTGCTATACTGAGATGTGTGCTGTGAGGCAGGCAATAAAGGGGCAGTATTTGATACTGTGAGGTGGGCAGTGAAGGGCGCAATATACGATGCTTGGGGGGCAGTAAGTTGTACTGGGAGGAGGGTCAGTGAGTGCTGTAAGGAGGGCAGTAACTGGGTCAGTGTGTGTACTGTGAGGGGCTCCATGTGCTTTTTGGAGGGGGGGCAATGAGTGAGCTGAAATAGCGGTCCACTAAGGGGTACTAAAATCTATATACGCTTATCAAAAATGTGGCTCAAGCCGGCCCTGCTTGCATGCTGCATGTGAAGAGAAGATGGAGCCTGTGAGGAGGATCACAAGGAGCCTGCAGGCAGATGAACAGCTGGAGAAATGAAGAAATAAAACAAACGGAGCTAGAAAAGATAAGGAAGTAAGTGAGAAAGAAGTGAAAAATAAATATTGTATGTCATATTACGTACTGAGGAGCATTGAGTGGCATATTATCTACTAGCAGCACTGGGTGGAAAATTATGGATGGGCGGGGCATTGTGTGGTAGATTGTGTACAGGGGCAATGTATATCATATTGTGTACTGTGGGAACATTGAGTGGCATATTGTGTTATTGTGTACAGGGGAGGGACCTGAATGGCATTGTATGTACGTAGGAGGCACCAAGTGGAATATAATGTACTGAAGGGCATTGTGTAGTACAGTATATTGTGTACTGAGAGGGCACTAAGTGGCATATTATGTACTGGGGGACATTGTGTGGTACATTATATTATGTACTGGGAGGGCACTGAGTGGCATACTGTGATGTAGTATATTGAATAATGTGGGGGATGTATGCCATATTGTGTAGCTTACTTGGGGAACACTGAGTGGCAGAATGACATATTATATACTGGGGGGCATTGTGTGTTTTTTCCTTTGTGGAGGCCAATGTGTTTGTTATTTTTTCCTGTCAGGGACCAATGTGATTTGTTATTTACTGTGGGGGCCAATGTTTTTATTTCCTTGTGGGGGCCAATGTGTTTGTTTTTACCCCACCCCCTCAACAACCCCACCCCCTCAACAACGAAGTAATATCATACCATAAGTGGGGTCATATTACAGTAATCATGCATGCTATGTAAGCATATTTTATATTGATATTTTACATAATATAATCAATATCATGTGATCAAGCTATCAGTGAAACGGATATCTAGGGATAAATTTACTAAAGTGAGAGTTTTTAGAAGTGAGTTTTAAAAGTGATGTTGCCCATAGCCACCAATCAGATTCTAGCTATTATCTTCTAGAAGGTGCTAGTTAAATGTTAAGCAGAATCTGATTGGTTGCTATGGGCAGCATCACTTCTAAAACTCACTTCTTAAAACTCTCACTTTAGTAAATTTACCCCCTAGTGTTCTGGGAGCATCCCATGTGTACAGGGACTCCCCTACACATACTCACATCATCTCTCTAGGTCTTGGCTCCACAGGATGAAGAACAACAGAGACGTGTGTATAATATGAAACTAATCCATTAAGAGTAGGTACAACATCTAACATCTTACATGCTATCCTTCATATTTGACACAGTGAAGAGGAATGGAGTATTGAGGAATATATACATATTCAACCTCTTTTTGAAGGTTTTGAAAGGAACTTCAAGGAGACTGTTGAAGTTATTTGAGACTTTCAGGAACTGGTATTAGAAATATGACATATTCCTAATTGGAGGAGCACTGGTTTTGATTTGTGTATTACAGAGATGATGGGTCTGCATGGGGTCTCTGTTCATCC
Organism: Taudactylus pleione; assembly: GCA_031769625.1. Classification (NCBI taxonomy): domain Eukaryota; kingdom Metazoa; phylum Chordata; class Amphibia; order Anura; family Myobatrachidae; genus Taudactylus; species Taudactylus pleione. The sequence continues at coordinate 3,885,152 of JAUIMM010000129.1, forward strand.
TTATGAATTTTAGGCACTGTGCAAAACAGTGGTACAATGAGATAGTCAACTAACAAACCTTTGCTGATATCTGCTGTAATAATAATGGAGGACACAGCATCCTGCAAGCTACAGATGTGTCCTCTTACATCCTTGCCAATCACGCTAAAAACATGCACACGCATCGTGCCATGCGGTTACCTGCAGCTGCGTATGCTGCAGTACGCCATGGCATGCCCTGCAATTGCACCATGTAATCCTATAGGGTTACGGGGGCGAATGCAGTGTGCATATCCGCTTGCAGGCGCACGCCTCGCGCCATGCGTGGCGCCATTTGTCGTGTACGCAGCAAAGATGCAAGAGGACATATCTGTAAGTTCTGATTCTTTCCTGAAGACCCGAGTAGGATGATCAGAAAGTGCTACATAAGTGGAGGAATCTGATAGCAAACGGGTGCATTTCTTTTTATAAGCTGCTATATCCTGAATGATAATGAAAGCACCGTTGTCAGCCCCACGAATAATGATTTCTTGTGTTTAACTTAAATCACGGACTGCTTCATGTTCATCCATGGAGAGGTTAGAAAATTGTGAGTCAACTATATCCAGCATGGAAGATTCCACATTCTTGAGAAGGTCCTAATGGAAGGACCAATAGTTGTAGGGTAAAATTTAGGTGTGGGTCTAATCTTGTGCAACTGAACAGGTATATTATTTTTTATGTCATTGTTCAGAGATGTTGGAACTTTACCAAAATTCTCTTTAAGTTTGAGAGTTTGTTGTAATTCAAACATATCAACTTTCTATTGGAAATCAAGCCTTTACTGAGAGATTCTGAGTTGGTTAATGGCACAGAGGATAAATTGAAGAGTAGATTCTTCTCACCACATGAGGCTTTTCATTTGTTCTTTCTCAGCATTTGCCCCCCCCCGGCCCCTATATTTCAAATAGTGACATAAGAAGCACAGCCGAAAAAGGGCCATGGCCTCATGGGGAAGGGCCAGGGAAGAGATAGGAGAGGCCAGGAGATGCTGGGGATAAAAGAAGTGGAAGCTACAAGTGAGAATGATAATAAACAGAAAATTGACAGGTCCAAACAGCGCCCCCCTGCACTGCGGTGCCCTGTGCCATGACACAGGCCGCACTACCCTAGTTACGGCCCTGGCTCTGGTTGGTTGCCTGTGTTCACTGCTAAAGGGATCTCTCTTCGAGGACCTGAAGTAGTGGATTCTGACAAGCCTTCATTATCACAGGCAGATGTGCTTGAATTTATCAAATGTTTAGGTAATAGTGTACGTTAGTGGCCAAAATATGATAGATTTTATGGTTTTGTGTATTGCCATTATTTAACCAGCTGTAGACATTGTGCGTAATCTTGCTACACCTTCACAAGCTTGTCTTTTTTTGCACTTGATAAGCTCCTTGCGGTACTGTTCAATTTGTAAATTAAGCTTATCCATCCATTCAGTTAGTACTGTACAGTTCATGAGTAGATTGACAATGACAATCAAAATAAGGTCCATGGGACACTTATTTACAATGGCAATCCAGCGTTTACAGAAACGTATCTCTCTCTGCTGTATCTCCCCATAGTGTGGGTATTGCGGATCGAGAACTTCTAGGTGTATGTTACTCTTTGTAGTAATCTGATAACATTATACCATGGTATAAAACATCAGTTTCTCTTTTTTTTCAACTAGTGCCAGTCCCTGCAAAGTTCCTCATTACTAGATTCAGGGCTATAATCAAATAGTTTCTCTTTATACAGAATGCTTGCAGCCTCAAAATCTGAGATGCTGAAAGTCTCACCCGTGTCTAATTGCAGCATGTGGCTCAGCTGTCTCTGCTTCAGTATTATTATTATTATTATCCTTTATTTATATGGCGCCACAAGGGTTCCGCAGCGCCTTACAAAGTACAGAAACAAATGAGCACACAAGACAACAGTTATTAACAGTACAGACAATGCAGGACAAGTACATGATTTATAAACAATGCTGCATAACACCTAAATAAGCAGCAGGGTGTCAGTAAGCAGTTTTAGGCACCAAAGTAAATGAAAGTAAAAGTAAGGCAATAAGAAGCACGTGAGGAAAGAGGGCCCTGCTCGTGAGAGCTTACATTCTGAGGGGAGGGTCAGACAAACAGGGGTGACACAGATGGGGAGCATAGAGTAGTGGGTTAGGATGAGTGCTGGAAAGCATTGAGGAAGAAATGGGTCTTGAGGGCCCATTTGAAGATTAAGAGCCAGGAAGCCAAATGATGGAGGAATTTTGCAGGAGCAGTGGTGTCAGAGGGGTATAGCCAGGGTTTGGTGATGGCAAGGAGAATCAAGGCATTGCAGATGAAGTGCTCATGTACGGATACCAGTTTATTATAGACAAAACTGGCTTTCCAGAGGGAACAGGAGAGAGGGACAGAGTTAAGAGGCGAGAGGAGAATGAGATTATTAGGGTTGATGTAGTGTGGAGGTGATATTGATCTAGAGAAGGGGGATAAGGAGTGTGGGGTTATGTGGCTGGCTTCTGAATGAGAAAGGGTGACAGCGGGTGGTGGGTAAGGTGGAGGGTTAGTGTGGTGTGGGGGGGGGAAGTATAGGTAACTTGGAGAAAAGAGAGGGTGCAGGGTTTAGTGGTGGTGCAGCAGGACCATGGTGGAAGAGAAGTTAATAATACTGGAGTTGTGGGAGATGCAGTGGAGAGACTTATATGTGATGTAGAGAGACAGAGGAGGGGAAGGAGGGGGAGAACATAGAGGGGACTATGGATGGAGAAATGAGGTGAAAACTGGTGGTAGAGGAGAAAATAATGTAGCAGCTGAGTGAGGGAGGAGTAGAAGAAAAGAGACATTGTGTAGATGAGGCAGATGGGGGGGAAAAAGTCAGTAGTAGTAATGAGTGTGAGATGAGGGAGCAGTACAGGTCAAAGGTCAAAATCAGATAAAAGGAAGAACAGTGCTGGAAGATGTAAAGGCACAACTACAATAGTATATTATAATCAAAAAAGGAGTATAGAGGTATTAAAGTAGCAAGACTTGAGAATTAGTATAAAGTATGAATATATATAAAAAAAATAAAAGCTATAGGTGTGAAACAATGGTAGATACTACAGTGGTATAAAGATAAATTGACAGTGGTATTGGAATGATTTAAACAATGTAGAGAAGAAACACAAACATACAAGTATTAAATGTTCAGTAAGCAGGTAGTTGCTTGCAATGCTGAAGCAGGGTGTTGGCAAAAAGTGTGCCCAGGTTATAATGGAAGCTGGTTGCTGAGTAGCAGGGTATCCAGAAGCTCAGAAGATCCTTTGCTTTTTGTTCCAAGTTATAGAGAGTTCTTTTAAATTTTGTCGTCCTCCTGTCTTCCTCCTGCTGAACTCCTGACTAACTCTTTAAGTTATGCTGTACATGTAGTTCCACTTAGAAAGAAACCCACTTTGAAATAAAACCTAGCAGCCTTGTACAAGCCTAAAGCCTTGTGACCTACTGATTATATAGTTAAGCATAACATGTGTAGTCACTGATTACACCCACCCTCAATACCATCACCCACACCAGATACAAGTCATAAAATTCTAATACAAACAAGCAGAGCCAAAACAGCATCCCATGAAGCTAAAAGATAAGATCTGACTATATAATTAAATTTAAAGTTACTCTGGAGTTTACAGATATTAATTAAAGACTGTATACCTAGCAAATCAGAGAATTCCAGACAGCATTGGTTTTTCTATAATAGACGCCTGGTGCAAATATATGATTACCTAGCAAATCAGGGAATTCCAGACAGCATTGGTTTTTCTATAATAGATGCCTGGTGCAAATATATGATTACCTAGCAAATCAGAGAATTCAGTAGTAGATATTGCAGCAAAAGCTTCCATATGGCAATGATATGTGTACACAAAGAACACAACTGTGTCCTCCTATTGCAATCCGAGATTCAGCCGGGGGCATTCCAAAAATAGGGTGGCACACCCGGGCCCCCCGCAAGAGCAGAAAACTCTCCTGGGTTGTCTGCTGCCCCACGCACCCCACCCATTGCATCCCCTTATCGAGCGAAAGTGAGGATTCCGAGGGAGCGGTGACACGATTCACACTGAATCAAGTCATCGTAGCGCTGCTCCCTTCTTTAAAAGAATGGTAATGCCGGCATTGTAAAGCAGGGAGCGGGGCTGCGATGATGCGATCGTGCTGTAAATATATTTGTAATGGGTATATTGTAATGACATTTTCACCAAATGTCAGCAACAACCCATGTAATCCACATATGCAAAGTAATCAAACTATAGATGTCCATAACTTAAGTTATGTGTAATAATGTGAAATGACATAGGGAAAAAGTATTGAACACACTTACTGAAATTTATTTAATACTTCGTACAAAAGCCTTTGTTGGTAATGACAGCTTCAAGACGCTTCCTGTATGAAGAAACTAATCTCATGCATTGCTCAGGTGTGATTTTGGCCCATTCTCCCACACAAATCTTGAAGGTTCCGTGGGCCGCTTCTATGAACTCTGGGACTGATTCAGACCCGCTCGCAAGCGCTATGAGCTCGCGAGCAGGTCGATGTTAGGCCACTGCACATGCGCACACCGTAGCCGGCTCCGACGTGCGCATGCGTGATACCCGGCTAGCAACGGGCGCTCCATCGCTCAGGGTCTCGCACCAAAAGGGGGCGGCTGTCGATTTGATTGACAGCTCACACCGTTTTGGAGGCGTGGCGTGGGGGTGGCTTCACAAACGGAGGCGTTCCCATGCGAACGCCTGCCGTTTGTGGACGGCCCCACTGACATCACCAGAAGCTCTCTGGGGCTTTCGGCCACAAGACCCTACCACAAGGGTCTCGTCGCAATCCCGATGGTCGCAACAGCAGCTATGCGAGCGGCCGGGAGGCCGCTCCAAAAAAGAACGGCCTGATTCAGAGCGAGCACTCTTTCCAGGGCCGGATAATAGGCGGGGCGTTAGGGGCGGTCGTCCTGGGGCCCCCACACATAGGGGGCCCCCACACTATTCCCAGACGTGCCACTGCTACAAACATGGAGAACAGCATTTATCTGTCTCCACTCTGGTCCTCTTCGGCGGCTCAGCTGTCCGCGGCCGCCGAGGAGCTTCGCTAGTCAGAGCCACTGAAAATCTTTTCTATATGCTGAAGCCTCGGCAGCTCGGGTCTGACAGTCAAAGTCTCGCGAGATGATGTCAAGTCTCGCGAGAGTTTGACTGTCAGAAGCCGAGACTGCAGCATAGGGAAGATTCTCAGTGGCTCTTTCGTCCTCAGCCTTCCCCCCGCGATGCAGCTCAGCAATGCTGTTATACAGAGCTGACAGGCAGGTAACCCACATACATACATTATATAGTGGGCGTATATATATATATATATATAAACATACACATATACATATACGCTCAGTATATATAGCTATATAATACATATTCCTATATATACATATCCTATGTGTGTGCATATATATATATATATATATATATAAATATATATATGTGTGTGTGTGTGTGTTTATTACTTTTGCCCTCAAATTTCAAATTGCTGGAATATCAGGTTCACACATACATATATATAAATATATATATATATTATATATATATATATATATATATATATATACTGTGTGTTTACATGTACACATACAAACTAACCTATATATACTGTATGTATGTATATATATATATATATGTATATATATATATAAGCTATATATACAGTATGTATATATGGTATGTGTGTGTATTAATAATACACACACATACCATATATACAATTATACATATATATATATATATATATATATATATATATAAAAACACAGCTGATCCAGCACTCCTGATTGAAGCGATAAGTTGTACCTGCTCACGGTGCCCTCCTTGCAAGGGTCAGAGCCCCCGAGATATATGAACACATAGAGGCGGCACTCAGAGACTTTCAAATGGAATGTGCAAAAGCAATGCTTTAATCCATCAACGTTTCGGGACCTCCCGTCCCTTCCTCAGGATGTACAGTACAGAATGACAAACAAACAAACACACAACAGCTATAAATAGCTTACCTGTCTGGACGCGTGGTGCACATCCCGCTCGTCGCGCCGGGGACCCGACCGGAACACAGGCACCAAGTCAGCCGGAAGTTCTGTGCGTGTCACGCACCGGAAGTATTCCGTGAGTCATGTGCCCATGTGGTCACCCCTAACACAACAGCTGATGGAGGCAATCCGCAGCCCAATGGTAGCCATAGCAACCCACTAGAGAGACATAACAATGCACGGACGTAATTTTATATACAAACGTGCAAAAACAATATAGATGATGGTAATCTTAAATACTAAAAAACAGCAAGTTGCGAAAGAATATTAGTGGCACAAATTGCAACTACTGGTGGGCAAAAATATCAATTTAAAAACAACTAATCAATAAAGAGATAGTGAAAAATGAAAAAAAAGAAATAAATAAAAAATACTTAAAGTGACACTGACAAAAAACAGTCATATATGTCGGCATGAGGTGAAATGCGAGCAATATTATTGATAAAATGATACGGTGAAAAAATTGGTGAAGGTATCTACAAACTAAGTACAAAAAGCAAAAAAAGTGAAAAATATGTGTTATAGAGTGACAACTGATATAATCAAAAAAAAACGTGTTGGAACAAAAAAATCCTTTTGTAGCAATGATATTACAGGTGTACTAGTGAATGTGTCCTGATCTACTCAAGGTACAACAAGGTAAATAAAACACTTGTATAAAAAAGTGGAAATGGTATAACCTTAAAAATGAACAATGTGTATGGTGATGTGACTAGTGCTCATGCCGCCATGAATATGACAAATATAATATATAAAATAACATACACACATAAAAAACCTATAAACACATCGGCTGAACCCTGTAAGGACAAACCCTCCATGCTAACATGAATACAAATAAAAACCTAACTATGCATCTGCTGAACCCCATATTGTAACAATATAACTTGCATTGGCAAAGCGCTGGCATAAAACTAAAGTTGTAAAACCATGTGTTACACATGAGCAGCTTACTGGTCTATGGTAGAAGCCAAATGGATCAAACACTATGAATTTAGATAAGGACTGGGATTACAGGAAACAATTAAGCCCCAGGGATATGGGAGATGTTAATACATATGATGTTTTGTCAAGTGACCCCACTGCAGAATTTAAAGAGTGTATTGACACCTTGCTATTACAGGCAGAGACAGAGGGTATCATTTCCAGGGTTTTGTGTAGAAAATTGATAACAGAGTTTCCTGTGGTGCCTCTGTTTTATGCCATCCCTAAGATCCACAAGGATCCACAGAGACCCCCCGGCAGACCCATCATCTCTGCCAGGGGGTCTCTGTGTGAATCTATTGCTGTGTACGTTGATTCATATTTGCAGCCCTGTATCCAAAACATGTCTTCTTATCTCAAAGATTCCACAACTTTGTTAAGACACTTTGCTTTGATTGAGTCACTCCCGTCTGATATAGTGTTGGTCACATGTGATGTGACCAGCCTATATACCTGTATTCCGCATGAGGCAGGTATTCGGGCTGTGGAAAGACTGTTGGTGAACAACATTAAGTACACAGGCCCAGATTTACAATTCTTCCTCACCCTGCTGGAATTTACGTTGAACTACAACAATTTTTTGTTTGATGGCGTATTCTACAGGCAAAGGGCGGGTTGCGCTATGGGCTCTGCCGCAGCCCCGTCCTTTGCCAATGCCTATATGGGTGAGGTAGAGAACAACTTGTTTTTTTCTGATCCAATGATATCGGAATGTATATTTTTATACTACCGATACATCGATGATTTGTTGATTTTTTGGCGGGGTGACATCACGGTGTTGTTACACATTCTAAAGAGTCATAATCGGTCTTTCAGTCCAGTCAAAATGACAGTCCAATATAGTCACAATGAGATCCATTTTCTTGATATATCCATTAAAGTTGAAGGTGCCAAAATCATTACCTCATTATATGTTAAACCCACAGATAGAAACAATCTTTTGCGATATGACAGTTCCCATCCCCGCAACACTATCTGTGGGTTACCATATTCTCAATATTTGAGAGTTTGCAGAATCACGAGTGACGTATGTGAGACTCGTAAGCAATTAGACATTATGACTGACAAATTTTTGGATGGGGGTTATCCACTAAAAGTACTCATGCGGGCAAGGGTCAAGGCCCTTTCTCGTAACAGGAATGAATTACTACAACCTATTCGCAAGAAAAGTTTTTCACATAAGATACCTTGGATTAATGAATTCAATGTTAAGAGTAAAGTCTTGGCACCAAGGGCCAAACAGTTGTGGCCGATGGTGGCTTTAGACCCAGACATATCTTTACTTCGTGACACTTCCCTGATGCCCAGCTATACACGTAGGGCTAACATCAGGGACATTGTTGTTAAGTCTGACATCTCAACTTTTAAGTCATCAGCCTCACACTTTCTTAGCAAAAAAAAGGGTTGTTATAAATGTTTGGGTTGTACCACCTGCAGTTACATGCAGGTGGGCCCTTACATTCTACACCCTTACTCAGGCAAAAAATTCAGTATCAATTGGTCGTTGTCATGCACCTCCCGTTTTGTGGTGTATATTCTGTCTTGCCCATGTGGGTTACACTACGTGGGCAAGACGGAACGCCAATTCAAAGAACGGATGGCGCAGCATCGTGCAGCCATCAGAGCAGCTTTGATTTCGGCCATAGCGAGCAGCCAGTGGCGAGGCATTTTGCCTTATTGAAACATAGCATAGCCACGGTTCGATACAAGGCCATTGATCATGTACCAACATCATTGAGGGGTGGAAAACACAAGAAAGGGGCAGACAGCGCTCACAGAAGAGGAATATATGTGACCACTAGCTGCTCACTCCGGAAGCGTCCAAAACTTCCCCAATAGTGAAAATACAGATATAGGGAGAAAAGCGCTCTGTGGTATAAAGATATATGAATGTATGAATGAAAGGAATTGATTGATTAAATAATTAAATGTATATCTAGTATATAATTGATTGATTAAATAATTAAATGTAAATCCCTAAGGTATCAATGCTGTATGTGAATAAATTAAAGAAATGTTTGTACTAAACAACAACTCCTATATGAGTGAAGTAATTGGTAACAGGTGGGCAATAACTTGAGGCTGGGTGTTGGTAAAACAGCGTCAATATGAAATTAATCCAAAAAATGGGTATGGGGAATGTTCCTGTATTTAGAAAGTCATAAAGGCCAATTTCTGCTGATGTATTTGGTTAATATCCAGCTGAGACACGTGGGCAATGACTGTAGGCTGGATGTTGTGCAATCCAGATGCAGGGATAAAAGTCTTGTATCGTGCTTAACGTCGTATATTATAGGTGCCACCTTCGTTAAAACCACACTCCACCTAGTAAAAATGTCTGCTGGTCTGACTCCTCCTTGCGTCCAGGTGTATCAGGTGCATGTAAGTAAGGGGCCCAATTGGTGCAGCACGTAATGATGCCAATGAGAATAATTCAAATTGGACTTTTAATGAAGAGATGAAACGTTTGTAACAAATAACCACACTAATAGGTGGTAATCAGCATGTAACAAGAATATGCATAAATCATGTCCCAACGCGTTTCATCCCAATTGTGGGACTTTTTCAAGGGCAAATGATTAGTATTGTGTCCTTACCGTCTATTTATACAGTGTCTAAACGCGGTAATGAGCCGCACTTCCGGGTTCCGTATTTGATGCATACGGAACCCGCCTGGGGTTCAGCAGATGCATAGTTAAGTTTTTATTTGTATTCATGTTAGCATGGAGGGTTTGTCCTTACAGGGTTCAGCTGATGTGTTTATAGGTTTTTTATGTGTGTATGTTATTTTATATATTATATTTGTCATATTCATGGCGGCATGAGCACTAGTCACATCACCATACACATTGTTCATTTTTAAGGTTATACCATTTCCACTTTTTTATACAAGTGTTTTATTTACCTTGTTGTACCTTGAGTAGATCAGGACACATTCACTAGTACACCTGTAATATCATTGCTACAAAAGGATTTTTTTGTTCCAACACGTTTTTTTATTGATTATATCAGTTGTCACTCTATAACACATATTTTTCACTTTTTTTGCTTTTTGTACTTAGTTTGTAGATACCTTCACCAATTTTTTCACCGTATCATTTTATCAATAATATTGCTCGCATTTCACCTCATGCCGACATATATGACTGTTTTTTGTCAGTGTCACTTTAAGTATTTTTTATTTATTTATTTTTTTCATTTTTCACTGTCTCTTTATTGATTAGTTGTTTTTAAATTGATATTTTTGCCCACCAGTAGTTGCAATTTGTGCCACTAATATTCTTTCGCAACTTGCTGTTTTTTAGTATTTAAGATTACCATCATCTATATTGTTTTTGCACGTTTGTATATAAAATTACGTCCGTGCATTGTTATGTCTCTCTAGTGGGTTGCTATGGCTACCATTGGGCTGCGGATTGCCTCCATCAGCTGCTGTGTTAGGGGTGACCACATGGGCACATGACTCACGGAATACTTCCGGTGCGTGACACGCACAGAACTTCCGGCTGACTTGGTGCCTGTGTTCCGGTCGGGTCCCCGGCGCGACGAGCGGGATGTGCACCACGCGTCCAGACAGGTAAGCTATTTATAGCTGTTGTGTGTTTGTTTGTTTGTCATTCTGTACTGTACATCCTGAGGAAGGGACGGGAGGTCCCGAAACGTTGATGGATTAAAGTATTGCTTTTGCACATTCCATTTGAAAGTCTCTGAGTGCCGCCTCTATGTGTTCATATATATATATATATATATATATATATATATATATATTATATATATACACACACACACACACCATTTGGGGTTTGGACTATATATATATATATATATATATAATTATATGTATATATATATATATATACATATATATTTAGCTGTTTCATTGGGGCCCCCACAAGCTTGTTGCCCAGGGGCCCCCACATACCTTAATCCAGCCCTGACTCTTTCAGAGCGTCCGGCTCTGAATCAGGGCCACTGATCTTTAGTTCTTTCCATAGATTTTCAATTGGATTCAAGTCAGGTGATTGGCTGGTCCATTCTAGCAGCTTTATTTTCTTTCTCTGAAACTTTTTGAAATGTCCACCCTCCTTTCATCTTCAGCATCCTGGTAGATGGCAGCAGATTTTTATCAAGAATGTCTCAGCACATTTTTCCATTAATCCTTCCTTCAAGCATTTGAAGTATGCCAGTACAGTATGCTGAAAAACTGCCCCACAAGATGATGTTCCCACCTCCAAACTTCACTGTTGGTATGGTGTTTTTGGGGTGATGTGCCATTTCTCCTCCAAACACGATGTGTATTATGGAATCCAAAGAGTTGAAAGGGAGGTGCACAAAGGCATGGAAAGCCAAGACACCAGCTGAAATCTATCAGTAATTAGAAAGCAATCCTGCCCCTTGTCAGTGCAAATTAATAAATTAAATGTGTATTATGGAATCCAAAGAGTTGAATTTTGGTCTCATCTGACCAGACTATATTCTCCCAGTATTTCACAGGCTGGTCCAAATGTTGTGCAGCAAATTTTAAACGAGCTTCAACATGCTTTTAATTCAGCAATGGAGTATTGCATGGTGAGCATGCATACAGGCCATGGCAGTTGAGTGCATTCGTTATTGTTTTCTTTGAAACAATTTTACCTGCTAATTGCAGGTCTTTCTGAAGCTCTCCACAAGTGGTCAGTTGGCTCTTGGACAACTCTTCTGATAAATCTTTTCACTCCTCTGTCAGAAATCTTGTGAGGAGCACCTGGTCGTGGCCGGTTTATGGTGAAATTAAGGTCTTTCCACTTCCGGTTCCCAAACGTGGTCCTCAAGGCACCCCAACAGTTCAGGTTTTAGAGATATCCATGGTTGAGCACAGGTGTTTAAATTAAATTGACTGATTCTCTAATTCAGTCAACAGTGGCTAAGTATGATCATCCTTAAAACCTGGACTGTTTTGGTGCCTTGAGGACCGTGTTTGGGAACCTCTGGTATAGGATGTTCTTTCAGAAGTTAAAGAATATTATTACATGCAGAATACATTACAATTTTCATTATGTAACCTGCTCATTACTGTATTTCGAAGAGCCTGGCTAATGTTATTATATTTTGTTTTGTATGTCTCTCAATGATTACAGACATTTTCATTGTTGGCACATGTGTGACCCATTTGGTTCCTAGGTATGTTACAAAATTATAGTACACATGCAGTTGTCATTATGTTGAGTAATAAACACAAAACAGTAGGACTGTTTTTCAGTAGCTATACAAATAAAATGCACAACAGGACATGTTTTATGACTTTATGTCTGAGGAAAGAAGTGACATTTATTCACCTGACCATGTTGTTTACATGAACCTGATTTCATAGACTAGTTATACTGATTTTGTATTATTTGTGTACATGTACTAGATCACAGGTTCTCAGACTCAGTATTCAGGACCCCAAACACTGGATGTTTTCCAGGTCTCCTCACAGAATCACAAGGGAAATAATGAGCTCCACCTGTGGATCTTTTAAAATGTGCCAGTGAGTAATAACTACACCTGTGCACCTGCTGGGTGACCTGGAAAATGTGAATTGTGTGGGGTCCTGAGGACCGAGTTTGAGAACCACTGCACTAGATTAGCAGATTGATTACATTTCTATAGACATCATTATGAAGCACACACCAGTAAAATGTTAATAATACCTAAATCTGCCAGTGTAAAGAAAGTCATTTATTTGGGTGAGTTTGTCATCAGTTTCCAAAAGCGATGGTTAGTAAGTCCGGGGTTTCTATACTTGTAATGTTGAAAATACTGACAGTCTTCTGATGTTCAATTGTTTTCTAAACTCTGCCTTTACGGGGCTACCCGAAGCTTTGCCCTTTAGTATATATCTGCTGATCGCATAACCACCGCAAAGCTACTGGAAAACTTCCAAAAAAGGCCAAACCGATGCTTAGTAAATTTAGCCCCTGGAGGCTTCTCATTCCATATGAATCTTGTGAACATGCTCTGAGTCTCAGAAAACACTGATTTTGGGACAGCCAATGGAAAAGTTAGAACGAGAAAAAGTAATCTGGGAAGGATCCTCCTCATGGTCCTGTCCAAGGCCACTGGAGACAAGCCACCACTCCAGACCTGCCGCAGAATAATATTTGTCCATAACACTGACAAAAAGCCACATGGTCACAATCCTCTCCAAAACGTTAAAGATGGAGACCCTCAAATCTAGAGAGGAGTGAGATGTCAGGTCATTGCCATGTAAATGAATAATGAGCACTAATGGGAAAACAAAAGACTGACCCAACTTAAATAACAATTCAAAAAGGGAACTCCAACCCTAACACAAACCACCTGCGCTGATGCAACAAAGTGAATAAATCCTGACAACTAGCAAAACTGGACCAATCAGCCCAAAAAACAAAAGCGTGCCCTACAATCCAAATAGAATCCACTTGAGCAGCTGTAAAAATAAATAAACAAACCTGTGAATTGACTGAAACCTAACTACACATTAAATAGGAACCAGAAACAGAATAGAAGAATAAGAAAGAACAGGAAAGGAAAAGGGAGGGGAAGTGTCGTAATATGACCCGAGACAAAACACAAAAACCCACGGGGGTGGCATAAAGAAAAAAGTTAAATATACCAGTGGTAAAAAAAAACATAATTCCTTGTCGCCCCCCCACCTAATACTCAAGTTGGGATACAAAAACAAAAACTACCAAAGCCTAATGTACCATACTGTATATAGTCATTAGACTTCCAACGGCCTAGGGCCTTAATTTATGCAATGGAAAAACCTGATGCTGCAGCCGACGTAGCAGAATGCAGTAACCATGCTCCTCTCATAGGTGGCCGCTGTGCCATATAGCGCTTTGCCCATGGCACCAGCCAAATCTGAATATCACTGCATTCCAACATGGACACCCAACGACCTTTCCCCAACTGATTTGTCTTGGACCATTGTATGCAGCACTGAACCGCAGCTTCTTCAACAAAAACCTGGGAAAATTTAAAGGAGGAGGGCCCTGATTAGAGGGCGCCACTAACTCCGATATACAAAATGTCCTGTGGAAGGACATAATAAAAGCCACACCAAAAAAGCAAAGTTTCATATTTGGAACAACACACACAACAAATGAGTCAGGAGATGCAAATTGGTCGGATGCCCAAAGTCAGGGGGAGTGGAGCAATTTTTGCCAACCCTTTTCAAGTACTTCCTAACCAGGAAACACTTAGTAGGGTCATCCAAATCCCAAATTCATAATATAATATATAGAATATTACACACAGCAGAGCGCCAAAATCATAATGTAAGTCATAACACTACCACAAATTCATAATATGCCACACAGCTGTGCCACAAATTCATTATATGCCACTCAGCCATGAATTGTGCCATTCTTTTTATTTTTGTGGACTCAGCGGTGCCCTCCAGTGGCCAGCGCCTTTAGGTAGAAGCATGTGACGGAAGAGTGCACTGCTCGTGAAAGCTTACATTCTAAAGGGGAGGGGCAGACAAACTGGGGAGACAGAGGTGGGCTAGATTGTGAGGAAGGAGCATGGAGTAGTGGGTTAGGATGAGCGCTGGAAAGCTTTGAGGTAGAAATGGGTCTTGAGAGCCAATTTGAAAATTAAGAGCCAGGAAGCAAAATTACAGAGGAATTTTGAGTTAAGGCCAGGAGGATGAAAAAGGGCAGCTACCCGAAGAAGTTGAAACAGGCGATTATCATGAGCGTCAAATGGAAAGAATGAAATGGAGGGTTCAGAAGGTAAGAGTTGGTAGGAATGACCAAAGGATAGAGGGACCCCAACACCACCACCATTGCAACCTCAGGCAGGGGCGTAAGTTCATTCCAGTTGCCCAGAGGAAAGTTAGAGTTTGGCGCCCCAATCCCAAAAAAAAGGACATACAGATATGGTGGGTAGATAGATACCTGTGCAATCCACCTAATAGAATATGTAAATATGATTCTATGGGGCCTAGAGGTGTATGATAATTTAAATATCAGGTATAATTGTATATGAGCGTCCATGCCTGATTGGTGCTACCAAGCCCTGGGGTCTTGCATATCAAGACTGAGGGATAGTTATCCTATTGTAAGTGCATACGTACAAACATATATATGTAGTATTCACAATTTGTACATGTGACATCTGACACACAGCAGGACACTGACATGCAATTCGCTGTGACTTTTACAAGGTTAGCCTTGGCAGCACCAAATCAGGCAGATATGCTCATATACAATTATGCCTGATATGTACATTTTGTTCCACAGCTCCAGGTACGCTGCGTGACAACAGCCGGTGGCTCAGCGTTAGACATACTCACCGGCATATGCCGGTGAGCCACCATTTGTTGTGCTGCAGAATCAACGGTTCCGCCAAATGGCTCTCTGTACCAATGGTACCTAGAATAGGGGATCAGACAAGTGTCTCAGGTCCCAGCTCAAAGTCCAGCAGCAGTAGCGGGTGCACCATCGCTTGCTGCAGCGCAGGCTGAGGGTTATCAGGTGAGTGCCATCCTATCTTCTATTGCAGGTGTTAGCGAGGCTACCAAGACATAGCTGCTCAATGCTGTAGCATCACCAGGTGCACCACTGCAGAGCTGCAGTGGAAGATCAGTGGTCACACTCGTTTTTCCCTTTGAACCACACAAGTGCTGCTGTACATGCTATAGATGGAGGAGCCCCTTCAGGGCTTGATGCCCGGAGGCAGGTTCCTCCATTGTCCTTGGGAGTTACGCCCCTGCCTCCAGGCCATGGTCTGAGAGAATGTGAGGCCCCCGAAGGAGATAGCTGCAGGAGAAGTGGTGTCAGATGGGTAAATCCAGGATTTGGTGATGGCTAGGAGATTCAAAGAGTTGGAGATGAAGCTGTCATGAACGGGGACCAGTATATTATAGACAGAACTAGCTTTTCAGAGATCACAGGAGAGAGGTACAGATTTAGGAGGAGAGAGAAGAATGATATTATTAGGGTTGCTGTAGTGTGGAGTTGTGATTGATTTAGAGCAGGGGGATGAGGAGAGTGTGGGTATGTGGCAGGCTTCCGAATGAGGAAGAGTGACAGCAGGTGATGATTTAGTGTGGTGTGGGTGTAGAAGAGGAGAGGTAACTTGGAGAAAAGGGAGGGTGCAGGGCTTAGTGGTGGTCTAGGAGGACCATGGCGGAAGAGAAGTGAATAATAATGGGGTTATGGGAGATGCAGTGGAGAGTACTAGATGGAATGAAGGGAGACAGAGGAGAGGAAGGAGGGGGAGGAGAAGGTGGAGGAGACTATGGAGGCAGGAAAGAGGTGGGAACTGGTGGTAGAGGAGAGAATAATGAAGCTGCTTAGTGAGTGGGGAAGTAGAAGAAAAGAGAGACATAGGGCCGTATTCAATTAGATGCGAAAAGCCGTAATTTCGCCAGGTGGATACTTTTCTCCGTATTCAATTCCAATGACTTTTCGCGTACACGGATAGTCAATGCAATGTAATAAGCGGAAAAGATTTGCCTCTGATAGCAGGCGGAAAAAAGTGCAGAATTGGGGTTTTGAAGTGCACACATCGGGAAACCACTCTGCACCCTTGGGACAGCCCCCCAAAGGATAACTGCGTCAAAAATCCCTAAAAAATTGAGGAACATCCCAAAAAATTACTTTGAAAATGGGGGCAAAAAAGTTAAAAGTTGGGGTACAAACATAAAAATAGACTTTTGAGGGGTCTGCAAGTAGGGGGGAGAAGTTTTGTTTATTGCAGGTGCTTGCAGCAGGTGCGTTTTTCACGTTTTTTAAAACTTCACTTTAGCGACTTTAAACCATGCTTGCACCCATTTTCATGTACCCCAAATTTGACGGGAGTACTTATTTCCACCCCAAAAAAACTTCTTAATGCTATTCTTCACCCCTTGTGCAAATGCTAATTAGAGGCAATTGACAGCACTTAAGTACCCCAAATAGCTTCAGTAGGGCTATTCGGGGACATCTATATTGATCCCCAATGTTAGTGCATCTTTTGGGGGGTGTCAGGCTGATTTTCCCATTTTTGACAGCACTTTTCGCCTGTTAGAGTTTCGCCGGGACGCGTCTTATTGTCTTTTGGAATTGAATACGGCGAATAGTGGGGGTGCGCCCGATAAGTCTTCACGTCTGAAATACGCGATGTAGGTGGAAAGTCGGACAGGTGAAACCTCTCCGACTTTTTGTGGCTAATTGAATACGGGCCTTAGTGTACATGAGGGAATTGGGGGAGAGGGAAACAGCAGTAGTAGTGATGAGTGTGAGATACAGCAACAGTACAGTTAAAATATCTATAATGTGTCTCTGTGTCCCATCGGTGTCTCTGCTGCCTCAAAGTTATTTTCTTTTTTGATGCATTATGCTTTATCTGACGAGGTGCAACAGCATAAACATCGGAAACATCAACACAGATTGGGCAGCCATGTAGCTTGTAAGTGAAGACTGACCTGTCTCAATCACAGTGTCTCTCCGGACACAGTGAGAGCTCTCATGATGCAAAGGAGATCGCAATGGCTAATTTATACACGCCCATGAAACAGCGTCTATGTGGTCAGACACTCCTGCATTTCCTTAGCCACCCCGCTACCTCCTCCAAACGCTGATTACCTGTCACTCGAGTGAATCCTCTGTGCGAGAGTAATCGCAAACCAATAGCTGAGTGTGCGCAGTACAGGATTGACGCATGCAGAATGGCTAAAAATCGCTTAATCTCTGTAAATATCGGCATTGCGTAAATCTCTGAATCAGGCCCTCTGTTAACATTTTTGGGGGTTTGCATCATTTTCATTATTTGTTTGCTATGAGAAAACTTTTCAATAAAAATACTCAATTAAAAAAAAATATATATATATATATATATTTATATATATATGGCAATTGCAATATTATAATTATAAAATAAACAATGGTAAAAAAAGTTTTTTTTGTTATGTCTAGATGTTGGGGAGACGAGGCAGCTAGACAGGGAGTGTCAGAGGTTTGGTGCAGAGAAAGAAGACTGTGCATGAATCTGAAGCATCATGCAGGTCAGCAGGCAGGAGTCCAGGAGACAGGGCCTAGAGTGATGAACAGTCTAGAAAGTCCAATGGGGTAGATGACTGGCATGGTATAACTAGGTTAAAGCCAAAGCCCAGATTAGGTTCATCTGGGGGACAAGAATGCAGAGTGTTTCAAAGGTTGAAGCAGACAGCAGGAGGCAGGGTCTAGTGTGATGGAAGGTCCAGGAGGTCGGAAGGGTAGATGGCTGGCACTGTGTAATTAGGCCAAAGCAGGGGCAAGGATGCAGAGAAAGAAAATGAAAATAGCACCGTGGATCTGATAAATTACTTAATAATAGCCTGTTGGCAAAATATCAATATGATAGATAATAAAATATAATATAAAAGTATGCGGCTAGGTTTCACATAACATATATTTATTGATTAAAATCTGAGCTGTAATAGAGGAATCTGTAGACCGTTAATTGAGAGGTCTGTGCAAGGAATGATCCCAGGTCAGATGACCTTCCAAACAATACTCAACTCCTGAACCGGTCCGGTGAGTAGTATAAAAAACTCCAATTGGAATAATCCACAAGACAGTCGTCGTATTTTTCAAATAAATGCAAGGTGCAATGACAAATAGAACTTCCAAATGTGTGGGAACAGCAGGTACGGAAGCTCTATGCGTTTCTGTGTGGAAGACACCCACACCTTCCTCAGGAGCATATGAATATTTGTGTCTGTGTGTCCGGGAAGAATGCAGAGTACTGCAGAGTTTGAAAGGAGTAAGGGAGGCAAGGAGGAGGGAGGCAGAGTATATAGGAGGGTATCAGGATCCTCATGGAGGATGGTTCAGTAACAGGTAGCAACTGGAGGATGGAACGGCAGATGTGACTAAGCCAAAGTCGCGGAGTAGTTGAGTTACACATGTCAGAGCAAACTGCAGGATCCTGGTTCCCAGACATGGAAATTACAGACAGTAGGGAAGGGCAGAACATTGCCAGTGATACTCCAGAAGAATATGGAACCATGTGCGTAACTACCATAGGTGCAAGGGGTGCAGCTGCCATGGGGCCCAGAGCTTAGGGGCCCATCTTTCTTGTCAGTTACATGTGTTATATACATTTTTCCACCATTGTGTGGTACATAGGGGCCTTTACAAACTTTTGCTATTGAGCCTTCAAATACTAGATATGCCCTGAACTCAGATGATGTTTAAAGTTGGGTCACAAACAGAGCACATCAGGAAGCATTAATAAATAGTGTATTGCCTTTATACTTTGGTTGTGTTTCATGTTGCCTTTCCTAACATTCATCCTACCAAATTCTCCCTTTCTCCAATGAATAAAATCCATTATCCAATGTGTGACCTGACTCCTGAGGTTGGGGACATGCCTATCTCTGTGTTGGGATTGGTGACATTTTTTCCCCTGAGGTAGGAGCATATTTGTGCCAACTCTAGGCTTTTCCCTTCTGTGAGTGTTCCCAGAGGGGAAATACAGGAGATCACTGTGGGGGCTGTCATTAGACACAATGGCATTAATCACAGGACTGTAACGAGTGACATGATTCTCTGAGAACCACATCACCATGCACCCAATCCCACACATTTCACTAGGAAGTGGCTGGATATAGCAGGTTGACGAGGGAAATCAGGTTTGTCAGTTGAATATGATATTACTTTTTAGTATACTGAGATAACAAACCCCCAATTTATGAATCCCCCCCAAGAAAGACATCAGAACTGGGGGGTGCCACCACAAACAAATAATGTATACATAGCAAAAATGGGAAAGAAAGAATTGTCAAATGTGGTGTACACATAAAGAATAAATTATACATAACCTTTAATATTTCCTATTTAATATTCAGATGCATATATTAAAACCAGTGAAATAAAACAAAGATAGAAGACCATGTGGACAAAGTTCAGAAATATAAAATATACTGCACACTATGGGGCATATTCAATTGGGCGCAAGGTTTAGCGAGGTAAAAAACCTTGCGCCCCCCTCGCCCAATTTTGGAATACTGTGGGTATGCAGGCTCCCAATACCCACGGTATCCAATTTTAAAAAAGTGGTCGCAGGGTTTTCAGCTCTGAAAACCCAGCGCCGCTGGAAAAAAAAAAGAATTTGTCACCTGCCCGGGGGTCTCCGGTGGTCTCCGTGGCTCCCGGTGGCCTCCCCTTTGTTATCTCACTGGAGAGGGGGCTACTGGGAGTCCCAGGGGCTGCTGGGAGGGGTAAGGGCTGCTGGGAGATGTAGCTCTGGGTGGGGCCACACAAACCGGGGGTCACACACACACACTCATACACACTTACAAACAGTAATAAACACTCACACACACTGACATACTCACCCTGCTACAGAAGACCCGGCTTCCGACACTGGATGAAGAAGACACCGCTTCGGAAGGTGAGTAATTAAGGACTAATTAAGCTAATTGGTAACTTCCAATTGCTTAATTAGTCCTCAGGGGGGGTACCACCGGGGAACCAGAGCAAGTCCCGGTGATTTTTCATAAAATTATCGATTTTAGGAAACATCACACTTGCTCTGGAGGTGCATGAAAAAAAACCTCCCAGCGCGTAAAAAAAGAAAAAATCAGCAGCTATTTGAATAGCAAAAAACCTGCACCTGCTGGAAAAACCTCAGCAGGTGAGGGGTTTTTTGCTATTCTCGCACCCAATTGAATATGCCCCTATATGTCCACTTGAATGTTTCATTACTAAAGTTTTGCGTACAAGAAAATGGTAGTGTCCCGTGTATTTATAATGTTGGTAATTATTTTCAAAATGGCGTCTCCCATATATATGTATGTTATTCCAAAATGGTTTATAACCTTCTAGCGAGTATTAATGAAGAACTCACTCTCATTCCAGGTAAGAACTTATCAAACCCTGTTCATTAGTGTGACTATAGTTCAATATCTTAATAACTAAGGGGTCTATGTACTAATAATCACGGAGCAGCCGCCATTATTATGTACCTAACTCGCCGTGGATATTTTGATTTTTAATAAACATATCCCGGCTATGTACTATGGGGACCTCCCAGGGACAGCGGTTGCGGTAACTGCTGTCCTCGCGAGTTATATCCCTGGAATTTCGGAGAAGCCTTTCACAGAATTGAAAGACTTCTCTGGGGAAAGATGACACTGCGCATGCACACGTATCGGCTTCCGGAACCGGCCAGGGGCTGCGGAGAAGAGATAGAAAGAAATCTCTCTCCTGTACCTAGAGCCCCCATAGGCTGACAGTAGTTTACACCATCTAAACTCAGAAAAGCTTCTATTTTTGAAGTTTAGTACATAGGGGTCAGATCGTAGTCTCCATTGATAATAATGGGGACTGCGATCTGCAGCGCTAATTAGCACTTTGTCAGAGATTTCTGTGAAATCTCCAGCATTGTGATTTGAATACATAGGTTCACTACATAAAATTATGCAGAAACTACTTTTTCTGCATAATTTTATGTAAAAAACGGCTTGATACATAGGCCCCACAATCTCTTAAACAGCCTACATCAATTTTACTAGTATGCCTTTGAATTATAATCACAGTCAAACTGAATAACTGGGCATGATAAAGCTTAATTGTAGTGATTGAGAAATAACCACAACTTCAGTATTGTGTAGCTGCCAGCCAGGGAGGGGAAGCATCATTTATAATGAGCTCTCTAGCAGATCATATTTTAATGTGACAGCCAAATAAACATTGCTCACTGAACTACAGTGTGTAATCTAATCATTTGCATACTCTGACTAACCATAAACACACAGATTATTTGTCATGGCTGAGCTATAGTTAAATGAGTCAATATAAATTGGTATAATTCCCATTTAAAAGGATATAGGTATATACATGATCTCAGAGAAAAGTACTGTGTATCACAAATTGTGCGCTTACTGTGATTATATTGGAGATCAATAAGAATCACCTATAAACACTCCTATGTCATGTGCAAATATAAAACCAGAAAAATTGTTGTCAGCCGTTTAAGAGATTATCAGGGGTATTCAATATGGGAGCGAAAACATCGTTTTTGCGTTAATATCGGAGGTATGACGTCATTATCGCAGGTTTTACTTTTACACCGTATTCAATTTCAAAGACTTATCGCAGTTTTGAAAAGTCTTTGATAAAAAACGGGGATAACTTTTCACCATCGAATAGGTGTCGAAAAAAAGTGCAGAATTGGGGTTTAGGGGTGCAGGCTTAAAAAAAATAGCCTGCACCCCTGGGAATGACATTTAGAAAAGAACTGTGTCAAAAAAAGTTTTTTAAAAAAATAGGGACACCCCAAAAAATTAATTTTAAAATTGGGGTAAAAAAAAAAATGGGAAAAAATTGTTCAACAATAGGGAAATAGGTTCAGGGCTATTCTACAAGTATGCGGCAGATGTTTTCTAGAATAGAATTATAGCGGCAGGTGCACAAATGCAGAATTTTTAAAAACTTACTTTAGGGACTTAAAAATATGCTAGTACCAATTTTCATGTACCCCAAATTTGATGGGACCACTTAAAAAAAACGAAAAAAAAAACCTAAGTGCTCTTCTGCAACACTTCTTCAATGTCGGGAAAAAAACACCTGCTGCGGTTATTTAAATCCCCGACTTTCATTTAAAGGCTAAAACGGGGGTACCCATAGTGATCCCCCATGTTTTTACAACTTTAGGGGGGTCTTACAATTTTTTTAAGGAAAAATTCGTAACTTTACGCAAATCCAACTTCGGAGATTCCCGTTTTCGTTAATTTTATATTGAATACGGGGATAAGCGGGAGCGCGCCCGATACTTTAGCGCAGGTAAAAACTCCGATATGAAACGTTAACTTCGACAGTGAAGTTAACGTTTCATATTGAATACCCCTCTATGGGGTCTATTTACTAAGCAGTGTGAAGGAGACAGAGTGAAAAGTAATAAGAGAGTGATAAGGTGCAGCCAATCAGCTCCCAACTGTCATCTCACAGGCTGTGTTTGAAAAATGACAGTTGGGACATACTTGCCAACTCTCCTTCATTGTCAGGGAGACTCCCTGAAATAGTAGCAATCTCCCTGTCTCCCTGAAGAGTCTAGCAATCTCCCTCATTTCATCCTTACCCCCATTATGAAGCTGTTATATTAAAAACCAGAGATATATACATTCAAATGGGATCATTAGTGTAATTTCCTTGCATTGGTTATTATAAGGCACAATGATCCCTATGAATTTCTGAAAAGTATTAGTATGTTTTCATTAACAAACAGATCTTACTAAATGCTTTTGGGCTGGTTTACATTTGGATGTAAATCAGGTTTAGGACACGCCTCTCAGATTTATCAGTACACGCCCACTGTAACACGTGCTCATAGGTGCTTTCACAATCTCCCTGAAATGCTTTTTCAAAAGTAGGCAAGTATGAGTTGGGAGCTGATTGGCTGGCACCTTATCACTTTCTTATCACTTTTCACTCTGTCTCCTAACACTGCTTAGTAAATAGACCCCTCACTAGTCTATTTATCAAGCAGTGAAAAGTGCGGAGAAGTGGAGAAGTTGCCCATAGCAACCAATCAGCTTTGAAGTAGCATTTATCAAGTACAGTCTATAAAATAATAGGTAGGAGCTGATTGGTTGCTATGGGCAACTTCTCTACTGGTCCACTTCTCCACACTTTTCACTGCTTGATAAATAGATTATTAAGATATTGAACTATTATTACCTGGAATGAGAGTGGGTTCTTTATTAATACTCACTAGTAGGTTATAAACCATTTTGGAATAACATACATATATATGGGAGATGCCAATTTGAAAATTATTACCAACATTGTAAATACATGGGACACTACCATTTTCTTGTGAGCAAAGCGTTATTGATAAAACATTCAAGTGGACATATAGGGGTAAATTTACTAAGAATCTAGTCTGATCGAGTTTGTTTTTTCTAAACTCGATTAGCTTGGCCGAAACTTGGGTGATTTTCCCGTTTTTAAACTCGCAAATTTACTAAGAAGTGAGTTTAGCTGAAAGTGCGTTGGCCGATGGTACAGCAGATCGAGATTTCTCCCCCGAAAAGGGGTCCCCCCTTTCCCGAAACCCCAGGCTTACGCTGAAGCCCAGGGCTTTTCCCCGCACCCCTGGAGCGGTGGATACAGGGGGTAATAATATGTTAAATTGTTCTAAACTATTGTAATTTACAGTGGAACTACAGGTGCCAGCATGCCTGCCCTTGGGCACTTGTGGAACTACAAGTGTCAGCAGGTGGCCAGAACCCGTACCTCCATTGTAAAATAAATAGTTAAAAAAATACAGTACACACACACCGTCTAAAGAAAAACTTTATTACACAGTTACCTACCTCACTCACACATACTTACCAATCAGCGGCCGTTAACTGTAGAGTGCCCGCTGATTGGCTCCGGCTCCTGACAGTTCCCACGCGGGCGCTCTACAGTTAGTGGCCGTTGATTGGCTGCCGGCTCCTGACAGTTCACACTGATCAGTCAGGAGCCGGGTAGCGGTGTATGTGGTCACACACATACACCGCTAATGTAAGTATCTGGATCGGGTTTCGTTTCTTTATTTTGCCAAGACCCATGGATGCTACGGAGACCAGCACGAGGATGGAGGCACTCCAAATGGATTCTACTAGAGAAGGGGACTGACCAGCTGGCTGCAGGTAAGTATGTGTGAGTGAGGTAGGTAGGTGTGTAATAAAGTTTTACTTTAGACGGTGTGTGTACTGTGTTTTTTTTTACTATTTTGCAGTGGAGGTATGGGTGCCGGCTGCCTGCTGGCACTTGTAGTTCCACAAGTGCCAAAGGGCAGGCATGCTGGCACCTGTAGTTCCACTGTAAATTACAATAGTTTAGAACAATTTAACACATTATTACCCTCGTAGCCACCCCTCCAGGCTTCAGCGTAAGCCTGGGGTTTCGGGAGAGGGGACCCCTTCTTGGGGGGGTCCCCACCTCCCCTGAGATCACCGGCTCAAGCTGACTGGCTTGGGGTATTAATGCTTTGGCCCTGGAGACCCGGTTATAGGGTCTCCTGGCTATGGCATTACACCCCAGTTGGTTTGGGTCCGGTGCTGGTTTTAAATATAGGGGGACCCCTATGCATTTTTTATCCCCCTATATTTAAAACCAGAACTGGCCTTGCAGCCTGGTGCTGGTTTCTAAATTACAGGTGGAACCCGACTCATTTTGTTCCTTGTAATTTTAGGAACTAAGACTGGCTGAGCTGTCCGGGGCTGGTTATGCTTTTGGGGGGGGATCTTAGGTATTTTTTTTTATATAAAAACACTTTAAATTAGGTACACATGCAGAAACATACACAAATCACACTGATCTGTGTATGTTTCTGCAAAGCTCAGGAGGTGGAGTGTTTTAAACTTCAATTTATCAGGGAGTTTGCTACAATCTCACCCGAGATTGTAATCTTGATTCTTGGTAAATTCTCGTGTTGCATCTCTTTCATGAAAAGTACTTCAGTGTTTGGCCGATGGTGAGTTGATTCGAGTTTGCAATCTCACCCGAGTTTTTCAGTGAAAAATTAAATCTCCCTAACTCACCCGAATTTGAGAGATGAAAAACATGCCTAAACTCACCCGAGATTGTCATCTCGACCAAACTCGAATCTTAGTTAATTTAGCCCCTAGTGTGCAGTATATTTTAATCACATTTTTTTACTTTTTCCACATGTTCTTCTATCTTTGTTTAATTTTGCTGGTTTTAATATATGCTTCTGATCATTAAATAGGAAATATTAAAGGTTATGCTTTAATGTATTCTTCATGTGTGCGCCACATTTGACAATTCTTTCATTCCCCTTTTTGCTATATAGCAGGGTGACCTAATCTCCCTAGAGTCAGTGGGGAATCTATCATTTTGGGAGTCCCCCGTATGTTCCATGAGAGCAGGCAAGTATGGGTAGGAATGGAGCCGTTGCTGTCAACAATCCAGACTTGACACTAATATGTATATTATGAATACCTTAAAATTGCTAGAGAGAAATAATCGCTGTCCAGACAATACCCCTTAATCGCTATTTAGCGCTACAAGTAAGAAATAATTGCTTTCCAATACAATTGTGGTTCCAAAACACAAAATGTTATATTGTAATAAAAAAAGAAAGTTACACACTTTCATCTAACACAATTAGCACAAAAAGCAAGTAAATACAAAGGTACTAACCGATACATACGCTGGCACTCTGGAATCCAATACTCAGCCATCAATCCTGAAGCCTGCAGTCATCTAGTAAGGGAAAATGACTCCCTTACAGTTCACAGAGCCCTAGCCTATATACCACACAGATCACATATAAAACAATAGAGATGAGCTGTGATGATTTCACTGGTTCTTGCTCCTTGTCATTCTGTTCATTGGTTAGTTCATATGGTGTCATCAGAGCTATGAATTAGCTTTCCAACTGCTTCTTTGTGTAGGTTTCCGTCCAAAGAACTAATATAGAAACACTACATACAGAGATACATTCTAACCTATAATTCATATCTTGCTGCGATCTCCTTGCTGATAGAACCGAAGATCTGCAAATAAACAGGATTTTAGAATGGTACCAAACATGACATGTCTACTAGCTTCTATACCTTAAATATCATATACATACATTTCACAACATAATTATTCGCTAATAAAACCTCTAATATCATGTTTAATGTGAAGGAACCTTTTTATAAGTTATTGTAAGTGTAAGTGTGAGAATATTGTGTAAAATCGCTAGTATGCTGAGTGCGTTCATATGTATGTATGTGAGGACGCCCGTGAGCGTTCATGTGTATGCATGTGGTTACACATACAAATGTTTGTGTAAGTATGTAAGTCTATGTGTGTGCTATGTAATTCAGGGTATTTGTGATGGATTAATATATATATATATATATATATATATATAGCTTTATCTATTTACTGGCATTATTTTAATATTTAGACATTGCCTGAACCAAATTCTAAGTTGTAAATAAAGGTTTATTTCTAAGCAGGGGGAGACCCACAGCTATTTGCTTGGTGCCTTAAAGTCTACTAGCTCATGAAAGCCTTTAATTAGCATTTAGACCTTTTCCTTTGAGCATACTAGTCTCTGTGCACATGTTTAATTATTTGTCACAGGCATATTGTATTAGCATGCGGAGTCTCTCAAAACATATGCAAACACCCACAGACATACACATTAAACCTGTTTTCAACACTCTGACTAAGTAATATAAACATATATTTGTGCATATACGAATTGCGCTGACACAGAGTAGCGTCCAAGCAATTCGTCATCAGACCATAAACGACTAAATCATCAGATAATAATTGCAAGCGATCATATCCAATTGTCCGACTTCGACAATATATAGTTGGTTTAGCCTTTATTTAGAAAATGTAATATGTCTGCTCCTGAAGATATAAAGTGTGGGATTTATATCTATATCAAACAAGTAGCACATATTGCTAAGGTCACAAATAACTGGCCAGCACCATGGTGGGCATGGTTAAGCAACTAAAAAGCTATGTGTACTCTCTAAGCATCTCCTATTTCCTGATATGGCACGTGCACTATTAACAGTGAAAAGTAAAAAATTCTGTTGTTGGAAATACCTCTGATGATGATGATGATGGTCACCAGCATGGAGTTTACATTACATGTAAAATAAATAAAGTATACATTCACAGTCATTTTCTCATTGGATGCTTAGAAGACCTTTGACAGAATATCATGGCAGTTTATGCCTCTAATCCTTAAAACAAGAGTAATGGAATGCATATGCATGTAGGAAATGAAACTCCTAGTCTGTGAATGACTGCTCCTGGTCAGGGAAGAGTTATAGGGGTAAATGTATGAAACAATGAATGAACTATGAAAAGAGCGGGGAAGTGTGCCAGTGGAGAAGTTACCTATGGCAGCCAATCAGCTCCTACCTATTATTTTATAGAATGTACTTGAAAAATACAACCTCAAAGCTGATTGGCTGCCAATGGCAACTTCCCCACTGGTACACTTCTCCACTCTTTTCACTGCTTCATACATCTACCTCATAGTTTCATGTGAAGTTATGGGTGTGTGGTCTTTAGAACAGGTCAGCCTATGGAGGTGGTTGAGGGGAGGGTTTTAGGAGCCATTTTGTGTTTGGTGTAGTCGATTGTGAAGTTTGTGGTCAGGTGAAGTAAATTTCTGTCTTATTTTCTGTGGTCTTGCAATTTCTCCCTCTTGTTCTAGCTAGCCTTTACTTTCTAGCCTCTTTTTCCTGTCTTTTTATTTCTATTCTCAGCCTCATCATGTTATGTCCTGCTCGCAGCGCAGCGCTGGCCTTCTGGCTTGTTACCTGAGCGATGCCTGCTCTGAGCCAGCTGCAGTCCTAGAATAGAGCGGCGCCATCTGGTATGTGGCCTATCTGGATCCATGGTCAGTGGGTGACAGGTGGGAGTGGCTTCTGGTGGGGGATCTCCTCTTATTATGCCCCTGCGATGTTGTCACTCTGTCCCGAGTGCCGTGAATGGCTCCTGCAACGCCTGGCGGTGCAGCCGCAATGCACTGCGGTCATGGGTTGCAGATAACCCCAGCATGTCCTTGGCATGGATAACGAGGTCCCTAATGTCTTATCCCATATTGATTGGTTGCTTTTTAAGGCTTTAGCCCTGTTAGCCATTATGATTGGTGAGTTGTGCCCTTCTTATGTCTGACAGGTTATTGATCTTGCATGGAGCGACTAGCACATCGATCATTGGCACCGGGTACCCAACGAAGTTATCAAGCTGCCTGGTCGGAATGGCGACATGTTGCATCTAGCAGTGAGAATAGAGACAAGAGTGGGTGGAAACTTATTCTTTCACTTTCGTGTGGGGGTTTTATGAGTCTGGCAGGTCGAGGGCTGTTCTGTGTAGGATTTTAGCAGTGTTGTCGCATTTTTTCCTGGTTAAAGGTTTGGATGACCCTACTAAAGGCTTCCTGGTTAGGAAGTCCTTAAAAAGGTGGGCCAGAGTTACCCCACTCCACCTGACTTTGGGCCTCCGATTGATCTGCATCTCCTGGCTTATTTGTTGCATGTGTTGTGCTCAGTGTGTTGTTCCAAATACGAAACTTTGCTTTTTGGTGTGGCTTTTGTTATGGCCTTCTATGGGGCATTGCATATATCGGAGTTGGTGGCGCCCCCGTTGTTGGGGGTCCATGTTGGCATGCAGTGATATTCAGATTTGCCCGTGTCATGGCCAAAGCGCTATATGGCACAGCGTCCACATGTGAGGGTTACTGCATGCTGATGGTTCGCCTTTGTTCCATTTCCAATTTGGTTGGGTTTTAAAGCCGTGGATTGGGGCATTCAGTCTACATTATTAAATAACATTTACCTTCAACCTAGCCGCACATGAGGAATTTTCTAACAGTATTGATCCATTAAGCGCTGTTTTCCTTTTATATTTATGTTGTTACTTTAGTAGGGGTTTCACAGCTCCTAATTAACAGCTGCTAATTGAGAAGCTCCACTCACTTTTTTATCTTTTGTTGTTACCTATTCACAGATTTGTTTTTGTTTTTTTACAACTGCTCAAGTGGATTCTTCTATTGGATTGTAGGGCACACTTTTTTGGGGGGCTGATTGGTTCAGCTTTCTAGTAGTCAGGATTTATTCCCGGTGTTGTATCAGCGCAGGTGGTTTGTGTTAGGGTTGGAGTTCCCTTATTGAATTGTTATTTAAGTTGGGTCAGTCTTTTGGTTTCCCATTAGTGCTCATTATTAATTTAGGTGGAAACGACCTGACATCTCACTCCTCTCTAGATTTAAGGGTCTCCATCTCTAACAATTTGGAAAGGATTGTGACCATGTGGCCTTTTTGTCAGTGTTATGGTTGAATATTATTTCGTGACAGGTCTGGAGTGGTGGCTTGTCTCCAGTGGCCTTGGACAGGACCATGAGGAGGATCCTTCCCAGATTACTTTTTCTCTTTCAAACTTTGCCATTGGCTGTCCCACACTCAGTGTTCTCTGAGACTCAGAACATGTTCACAAAATTCATATGGAATGAGAAACCATCGTTTTTGGAAACTGATGACAAACTCACCCAAATAAATGACTTGCTTTACACAGGCAGATTTGGCTCATACAAACATTCTAATGAATGGTGTGTGCTTCATAATGATGTCTATAGAAATGTAATTAATCTGCTAATCTAGTATATGTACACAAATGATTCAAAATTAGTCTAAGTAGTCTATGAAATCCGACTCATGTAAACTTGGTTAGGTGAACAAATGTATTTTAATGCCTCAATAATGCTAACACTTTTTTTCCTCAGACATAAAGTCATAAAACATGTCCTGTTGTGCAATTTATTCGTATAGCTACTGAAAAAGCTACTTTCTACTGTTTTGTGTTTATTACTCAACATAATGACAACTGCATGTGTACTATAATTTTGTAGTTTCGCAACATACATACGAACCAAATAGGTCACACATGTGTCAACAATGTAAATGTCTTTAATTGTTGAGAGACATAAAAAAAAAGCCAGCATTTCGAAATACAGTAATGAGCAGGTTACATAATGAAAATTGTTATGCATTCTGCATGTAATAATATTCTTTAACTGCTGAAAGAACATCCTATACCAGGGGTTCCCAAACACGGTCCTCAAGGCACCAAAACAGTGCAGGTTTTAAGGATATTCATGCTTGACCACAGGTAACTTAATTAGAACCTCAGTCAATTTGATTTAATCACCTGTACTCAACCATGGATATCTCTAAAACCTGAACTGTTGGGGTGCCTTGAGGACCACATTTGGGAACCTCTGTCCTATACATTTATAACCTAAAACATGTTGAAATATTTTATTTTTCTTCTTTTTAGAAAGGGAAGCCTGGGAAGGATCGTCTGGAGATATGTGGCGTCTCCCTCTAGTGCATGCACTACGGCAGGGGAGTAGGAGCATTCAAAATTCTTTATTTGCTATGTGCACTTCATTATATGGTCTCGTCAGCGCAGCTCTTATTTAGTTTTTACTGCAGCATTCAAAATGTCAGGAGTGTTGGTTGAAGAAGTTTGGGATGCTGTGCTGACATTCATACTTACTGTACATCTATATGTTAAGGACAACACATTATTAGTTAGTTCAGTGTTGGAGTTGTTCATTATTTCCAGCCCTGAATATATTTGGAACTGCACAGAGGATTGCACCTGTAGCTGAGGCTATTCTGCTTAGGCTAGCATTAGTCGCAGATTGCTGGTGGTGTAGTCGCCTCATCTGACAAAGTCTTTGATTGTGTTGGTGTGTTTGCATTTTCCTTACATCAATCTGGGCTTGTTGAAATTCGGTATGGGACACTGACACTGAACATTAATGTGCACATGCAGGGGCAAACACAGGATATTTATGGGGGGGGTTCTATATATATATTTATATTTTATATATATTTATAAATACATATATTCATCAATTAGGCACTCCTATGTAGAAATGCAACTTCTGCCAGGCGCCTGAGCTGACGTCATCACTGGGGGCTCTCAGGAAGGCAGACATGCACCCCCTGCTCCGGCGCTGACACACACACACACACATACAGCGGGGACATAAGCTGAGTACGTTTTTTTGCTATTTGTCATGTTATATTCCTGAGGACAGTTCTCTGTGCGGCCCACAAACATCAAAAATGCATCTGCTAATATAATTGTTTTCTATAAAATACCTGGAGTGCCAAGCGTGGTTTGTACTGTACCGTCGATGGGACTATATTATACACACACAAAATGCAATGACTCTCGTGTCAATCTGGAGGGGGCAGGGCCAAATGATGCGATTCTAATGGAACTGAGTCATGTTGACCCCGCCTCCTCCCAATTAACCTGCTTATCACAGCATTTTACAGAGAGGTGGGTGGGGCTTTAGAAGATTGTGCCTGCGATCAAGTGGTTGTTGCTAGATCCAAGTTGAAGAATGGACCTCTGATGTCACAACCACGTGACAGCTACAGCAGGGCTGGTCAGCTACCAGTGTTACTATTCACGTGGGCATAGTGGGGGAATATAAACCTGTGGCAAGCAAAGCGAGCCACCGTGCCCGAAGCGCGGCGAGGGAACACTTTTGGCCCCTGTTCTGAACCTTGCTCCCCCCCCTTTTGTCGTGGGTCACGTGGTTGGGACATCAGAGGTCCAGTAAAGCACCTCATTCTAGACCTAACCCTGCGATCAAGTCCGTCAGGGGGGTTTCTGGGTACTCAGAAACCTCCCCTGCGTGTACTATTGCACATGTACACACCTGTCATGGCTGTTCCTAAAGGGATTCCCTAAAAGAATCACCTGGCATCTCTCAAGCACATGTTATTGGTGGGTATAGCAGTCACCTATCACTATACTACAGAAAGGTGCTCCCTGAAGGTATCCACCTGAATTGTCCAGCCCACAGTGCTGTGTCTGTATCCGAAAGCTAGAAATATGTTCACAAGTTTATTTTTCCCATTTCTGCTTCATTGACTTTATTTAGTCACAGTGTTACCACACTTCCATACTTCACAACACAATACTTTCCCCATTCCATCGCCACCCGAAACCCCATACTGACCACCATATTAGTTCTAGTGCTTCTCTCACCCTCACATTTTAAACTAAAGGTGGGTACACACCTGACAGATACATCTGCAGAGCGAGTGATCAGCAGATATATCTGTAGATGATGGTCGTTCATACACACTGAACGGCCATCATCTGTGTCTTGCTGCGGGTCCCGGCGACCAGGGACGTATCGGGGACATGTCCCAGCGGGTGGGGGCGTGTCTCACTCCCCTCCCCGCGGTTGCCGCTGTGTGTGTGCCCGTACACACCTGCCGATGGACAGATATGTCTGCAGACATATCTGTCCATCGGCTGTGCAGCACAGCCAATGCGATATATCGGTGAACGCTGAAATTCACAGACATATCGCGGGTACATACTGCCCGACGGGCAGCAGATACATTGGCCGATCAATTGATCGGCCAATGTATCTGTCAGTGTGTACCCAGCTTAAGTGGTGTATGGTTTTATTTGTTTTTTTTAATGTGTAACTAATGTTTTCCATCTTTGGGCCTGATTCAGAGCCGCTCGTAAGCGGCCGCTCGTTCGTTCCGAGCGATGTTTGCACAACTGCGCATGCGTACGGATTGTAATACGCATGCGCGAACCAGTCAGTGCGGCCGAAAATCGTGCGCTCGCTAAATAGCGAATGCCTGCTATTTTGAGTGACAGGAGGAGGCGCATGTGGGTGGTAACAGGGGAAGGTGCATGAAAACGGGGAGTGGAGATCAGAACTCAGGCGTGCCTAAAGGTCAAAACGGGCGTTTTAAGGGTGTGCATAATTACTAAAGCAGCGTCATCGACCACGTCAGTTGGGTGTCTTTTAGCCAGAACTGCTCGCATGATTGCGGTAGGAAAAACCAACCACAAGAATAGCGAGCAGTTCATACGCCGTCCGATGTACTCGATTAATCTAATAAATAGCGGACATGACGTATGATGCGAGCGGCCAGGGGGCGTTTTTTTCAAAATTACGTTCGCATGTTTTGTTCACTCGTTCAGACATAGAGGCATGAACAGACCGCAAAGAGCGAACGATTAATTTAAATAGCCACCCCTTTTTCTGGACGAGCGAGCGCAAATAGCATCCGGCTCTGAATCAGGCCCTTTATCTCCTGATCTTCTGGGATGTGTCCAGTTTGTAGAGGGCTTGAGCAAAACAACCTGCTGATAATAAGATATTTAGATTACTCATTACGGCACAGAGTATTTTAAATGACTAAACCTGTCTACTCGTGGTTGTGTATTACTGATTTTCCACCTAATTCCTGGGTCTGACCCCGAGATTTGAAAAACGGATCAGACCCAGGATTATTCCCGGATTGGCGCCATTCATACTGCACACGGGTGCAGTGGAACACTTACCCTGGCGCTTGGAGATGACATCATCTCCAAGCGCTGGATGACCCGGGTTACCCGTTTACACTGCAGGGTTTCACGTGTTGTTCCAGTGTTAAACCCTGCAAGTTACCTAGGTTGGATTACCAGGTCACTTAACCCAGGAATCCAACCGTGGCCCCTTTTACACCTAGAAGCAACCTGGGTTAACCCTGCAATAACCAGGGTTTTAGCTCTGGTGTAAAAGGGGTATAAGTGAGGACAGGGCTGTATGTATCACAGCAGGCAATGCTATAAGGAAGCCCATGCAGTTCTCAATATTCTGACCCTTTTCTCAACCACTTTATGGACATTTCTTGACACACTTGGAAAACTTTGAATTAATACAGTGAGCAATGCAAGTGTATTGATAGGAATGACTGGATGGCAACATGTAATTCAGTTCTCATTAACATTACCAGCACCCCAGTTAAACTTGCATGAGTTTAATTTTTCACTTCCCCTTAGTTTATTTTTCTTTGCAGATGAAAGAAAAATGTGTTCAAGAAATCTACGATTTTACAATAAATGAACATAAAAAATTTAACTGCAAACTAAACATAGTAAAATGCTCTGCATTCAATGCCCATTTATTGTTGCTGATATACTGGAAACGGACAGTAGTTATGGGCAAACCCCATGCATCATTATTCTTACGCTGCTATCTTTCCATTATTGTTACATTTAGACTGATTTTTATTATTGTATTGTGTGACTACATATGACATTGCAGGCGGACATACATGCTTAAAGAAGATACACATCACAAATATGTTTTTTTTTAGTCTACTGTTGTAAGCTGCTGTTCCCAAATAAGAAGCCCTGGCACCCTATTCTGGAGATCACATAATAAAGTACACTCAGCAAAATATGTTTCTCCAGACAGATCTCCAGAAAACATCTCGGCAGTAATGAAGTCAAGAGGAAATAAGTAGCAAATGAAAATAAGATTTACCAGTAACATCACAGATTCACCTACAGCATCTGATCACTTTACAATGCCAAAATCACATACAATTACTTTACTTACTGTATTCCAGTGGTTTTCAGCTCCAGCCTTAAATACCCCCAACAGGTTATGGTTTTAGGCTTTTATAAATCATGCACTGGTGAGTTAATCTGTTGTGCTTGATCAGTTATTATCCCAATTATTTACATAGACAGAAATCTTGAAAACATAATCTGTTTGTGGTACTTGAGCATTGGAGTTAAAAACCACTGGCAAAACCACTGGTCTTATCTATTGCAGTGTACACAAAAATGGCTACTTGACTATTTTGGATACTGAAGAATTATGCTATTTGCACACTGTTCCAGACATCCTGCTAGCCAGAAACAAGGGCCATGGGGGTGGAGCCTTTGCTCTCTGTGCGGTGGCCCGGTCGCACACCCCTTGTTATGGCCCTCCCTACACATCTTGAGACTAAAGGTTAAAGAGGCACTGGAACATTCCCCCATTTCATCCCACTATCTTCTAGGAACTTACTGGTTCCAAAAGTTTAAGCTACATATTCCTAACCTCCGTTGGACCATTCTCATTGATGCAAGTTATTTTCACTTCTCATTTACACCCTTTATCAGCCTCTCACAGGTGGTCTTGCAAGACTGAAGCTAAAAACCTGGGGCACATATATCTCCCCTTGACAACCTTTTCTATTGTTTTCATCAGTAAAACAACAACAACAACAAGACAAGAAGGTGCTAATAGTGTAGTATATGAAGAACCATTTGGTTTCAAGGTAAGTAATATGTGTACATTTAAAAATAATACTCAAGTTTATCTCAATTCCATTTCAAC
Source organism: Taudactylus pleione (assembly GCA_031769625.1). Classification (NCBI taxonomy): domain Eukaryota; kingdom Metazoa; phylum Chordata; class Amphibia; order Anura; family Myobatrachidae; genus Taudactylus; species Taudactylus pleione. Next base: position 3,920,873 of record JAUIMM010000129.1, read on the forward strand.
TGGTGGTGTGATGGATCAAGACCCAAACTTCTTAAGATCTCCGATTTTGGAATATAGCCCAGCACCAAAACAAGATCAGAGAAAACTCATAGGGTAGTGTATCAAAACACGTACATAAAAGACACGTGACAAAAATGCATATCAAACAAGTATAGTTGAACCTTGAAACCAAATGGTTCTTCACATACTACACTATTAGCGCCTTCTTGTCTTGTTGTTTGTATTTTCACTTTACATCCGTATTGTTTATAAATATCTGTATCATCAATAGCGCATTGAGGGTTTGCTATATCTATACATATATATATATATATATATATATAGGGTCCTCAGTGATGCGGCACTCCAAGCGAATAAACACAACATAGACAAGGCTTAGAAAAAGTCAACATTTCAATACCAAGACAAAGGTATTTTCATCAGGACATACATACATATACAAAAAACATCCTACCTTATATGTGCTCACCTAAGTGACTAAACAGCCTCACCGGAGCAGGGATCCACACCCGCCCGGCGGCGCTGACCAGTAACATCACAGCGTCACATGACTCTACTAAACGAGTGCCATTACCATAGTAACATATAAACAAACTAGCGCAGTCTACAAAACAGTGCTATGAGATAAACATACACATGGTCAGAAGGCATATAGTACATTACGTAACAAAAAAAAAAAAAAAAAGGCTAGCGGCATGTCTGCAGATACAGATGTAATGCTGTACACATATTTAAGGATAATAGATTCCATATATATAATAGTATCAAAATTTTAAAACATCAGAGACTGTATATTAAACATCACAACTCAAAGGAGAGATCCTAGGCTCAATTGCTCATTTAGACCCCTGGGTGACATTGTGCCCAAACGATGTTTCCATCGAGTTTCACATTGTATTAATTTACAGGATCTATCTCCTCCCTGCATAGATATTGGGATGTGGTTTATCATTCTGTATTTGAGGGCAGACAAAGGGTGGCGTGCCAAGGCAAAATGTTTTGCCACAGGTTGTAAATACAACCAGTCTAGTAGCCACATCAATAAGATTTCTAAAAGATTGTGGCCTATTATACTAACAGATCCAGATCTTAACTTACACGACACTCGTATTATGTCATGTTATAAAAGAGGTCGTAGCATTCGTGACATACTTGTCAAGACTGACATATCGAGTCTTGGTCCCAGGGCGGATGGAGTTGGTGTTGGCAAGTTTGGTTGCTTTAGATGTACCTGTACCACCTGTAGATACCTTATTCCTGGTGATATTTTTTTGCATCCTTTGTCAGGACGTAAATACTGCATTCGACATAGACTTACCTGTAACTCTTCGTTTGTCGTTTATCAGATAATATGCCCTTGTGGCTTATCATACATAGGCAAGACTGAGAGAACATTTAAAGAGCGCATGGCAGCTCATAGAAGTGCCATTAGGTCAGCTCTTAATAATGGTTGTAATGAACAACCTGTGGCAAAACATTTTGCCTTGGCACGCCACCCTTTATCTGCCCTCAAATACAGAATGATAGACCACATCCCAATATCTATGCGGGGAGGAGATAGATCCCGTAAATTAATACAATGTGAAACTCGATGGATACATCGTTTGGGCACAATGTCACCCAGGGGTCTAAATGAGCAATTGAGCCTAGGATCTCTCCTTTGAGTTGTGATGTTTAATATACAGTCTCTGATGTTTTAACATTTTGATACTATTATATATATGGAATCTATTATCCTTAAATATGTGTACAGCATTACATCTGTATCTGCAGACATGCCGCTAGCCTTTTTTTTTTTTTTTTACGTAATGTACTATATGCCTTCTGACCATGTGTATGTTTATCTCATAGCACTGTTTTGTAGACTGCGCTAGTTTGTTTATATGTTACTATGGTAATGGCACTCGTTTAGTAGAGTCATGTGATGCTGTGACGTCACTGGTCAGCGCCGCCGGGCGGGTGTGGATCCCTGCTCTGGTGAGGCTTAGTCACTTAGGTGAGCACATATAAGGTAGGATGTTTTTTGTATATGTATGTATGTCCTGATGAAAATACCTTTGTCTTGGTATTGAAACGTTGACTTTTTCTAAGCCTTGTCTATGCTGTGTTTATTCGCTTGGAGTGCCGCATCACTGAAGACCCTATTCACATTCATTACTCATGCAGGCAACCAGCTAAGTAATTTATTTATACAGAGAGTGCCGGATCCTATGCTACGTATGTCTATATGTCCAGTTTGGCTCACTGGATTTATTTGGACCAGGGCACCTACGCATATATATTTATTGTGTGTTCATTGGTGACTTTTTTCATTGCTGATTTGTTTTTATATATCACCGCTGCACTGGCACTTATTTACTATATCCCTCTATTACCTTAGGGGAGTAGTATCATGTTTGATGATTAATATGCATATGGCTGAATTTTGAATATCTACATTATATTTGAAGATATACTCTTGTTGGTGTGAACTGTAGTGCTATTATGATGGAGGCTGAGGTGGATGACGCCACAAGTGGATATAGCCATGCTATTTACCCCATTGGAGACATTCTATCATACTCTGAATCTGAGGCAGAAGCTATTCTATATACAACTGATTTATTGGAGCAACTAGAACCAGCATCATGTGAGGATTTATATCATGAGGCTTTAAAGCTCAAAAAACGTGAAGTAGATTATTTCTACCATGGGTTAACCCTTAGTGACTACTATAGGGTGAAAAAGATCCCAAGAGGTCTTAGAATTAAGAATTGCCCTACTATTGGTAAGCATGACCCCATGTTCTGCAAACGCTGGGTTGCCATATTAAACAAATGCTCATTTGACTTAATGTTGCTTATCATTGAACAAACAACTAAGGAAGTTTCTGCAGTCAAAGAGAAGATTGCTACATTTGATAGGTTACATAAGGCTACATTGGAGCAGAATAGTGATACTAAATGGCTGGAGAAATTGGAGGCACAAGTGCATAATTACAGACGTGATCTTATTAAATTTAAAAAAGAGAAAAAATTAAAAGTGGACACTGATTATGAACTTAATACTGTATACCGGTGGACATCAAATGAAAGAGCCAATAAGAGACCTTTCTTCAGGAGAAATCGCATGCGCCATATGGACACTGAATTATCGAATGAGTATTAAACCTCAGATAGTGAGTATGAGAGACCTAGGGGTAATGATGGTGCCAGACGCAAACCATACCCTTTAGGGGTTACTACCAGATCCCGAGAAGGAGGAGGTGGAGACGTTACACCAGAAGGGGAGGACAAACGAAAAGGAAAAGGGCGTGGAAGGAAACCTCCAATTCCTCGCAAAATTTAGTCGTTAATCTGTCTACATACCATCTTAATAAGACAGAATTACGAGTATTAAATAAAGGCTTATTGTTCGTCCCCACGGTGAAGTTTGACCCGCTTCAATGGCAAACAGAACAATTTGCGTTGAATAGACAATTCAAATTGAAAGAATTTTTTTCTAAAAACAATCAGCCTATGAACACACAAATGGCACTCCTACCTGCTAAATTGCAAAAGTTACAACCTAGGTCAACGTTTGACCCTTTATCGTCTAATTCTTCTATCAAGACATTTATGAGGTTATTACATAATGAAGTTGACGATGTGATTGTCGATCTACCACGTACTAGATTTAACCTTACTAAGGAGGAATACACTGCTCTTATACAGTTATCCAATAATTCTAATCTGATTTTTCGGCCGGCGGATAAAGGGGGAGCCCTTGTTATATTGGATTTATGCAACTACCAACAAATGATTGCGGCCCATTTGGGGGATATATCGACATATAGATTATTGCCATCAGATCCAACATCGATGGTTAAGAAAGAACTTAATGATATCCTCACTGCAGCAGTAGATCAAAAAATCATTAATAAACAATTGAAGGAGGCCTTAATTCCGCAGTATCCTGTTGTTCCGGTACTTTATTGTACACCGAAAATACATAAATCATTAACTGATCCTCCGGGACGACCCATCATTGCAGCAAGAGGGTCATTATTGCAACCAACAGCGATTTATTTGGACACTATAATGCAGCCATGTATTCGTAGTCATCCTCATTATCTTCTTGATACATCCTCACTTTTGAGGAAACTGAAGGAATTGCCTATATTCAATGAAGAAGTGTGGTTATGTAGTATAGATGTAGGCAGCCTCTATACTATTATACCACATGCAGAAGGGATGGCGGCCACACAGAAATTTCTTAGAGATCATCCCTTATATGTCGGGCCTGATATTAATTTGATTACTGATCTCTTACAAATTATTCTCACTAGGAATTTTTTTCTATATGATAAGCAATTTTATCTCCAAAATATCGGCTGTGCGATGGGGTCCAGTGTGGCCCCATCATAGGCCAATATTTATATGTTTGGTGTAGAAAATGATTTGTTTTTTGACAATCCTGATATTGCACAGAAAGTTGCCTTCTACGTGCGGTATATAGACGATCTTTTGGTGTTTTGGAAGGGCCCCAAACATGAATTTATTGAATTAATTGAGCAACATAATAGGAGCGACTGTCCTGCAAAATTGACATTTAATATTAGTAATGTGTCAGTAAATTATCTGGATGTCAAGATATCTATGGTTAATGGTAAAATTTCTACTAGCCTGTATACTAAAGAGACTGACAGAAATAATTTGCTATGTGCTGACAGTTGTCATCCTAGGCCACTCATTCGTGGTCTTCCCTATTCTCAATTATTGAGAATTAGGAGAATCAACACAGATGAGGTTCTGGCCAAGGCGCAGATGGATGACATGGTTAATAAATTTGTCAGTAGAGGATATGATCTGACTCATTTAACTAGTGTTAAACAACAAGTATTGAGTATAGACAGGGAGACACTGTTGAAACATAATATGCCCAAAAATAATAATAATGTAGATATGATTCCGTGGGTTAGTAAATACAACCAGTCTAGTAGCCACATCAATAAGATTTCTAAAAGATTGTGGCCTATTATACTAACAGATCCAGATCTTAACTTACACGACACTTGTATTATGTCATGTTATAAAAGAGGTCGTAGCATTCGTGACATACTTGTCAAGACTGACATATCGAGTCTTGGTCCCAGGGCGGATGGAGTTGGTGTTGGCAAGTTGGGTTGCTTTAGATGTACCTGTACCACCTGTAGATACCTTATTCCTGGTGATATTTTTTTGCATCCTTTGTCAGGACGAAAATACCGCATTCGACATAGACTTACCTGTAACTCTTCGTTTGTCGTTTATCAGATAATATGCCCTTGTGGCTTATCATACATAGGCAAGACTGAGAGAACATTTAAAGAGCGCATGGCAGCTCATAGAAGTGCCATTAGGTCAGCTCTTAATAATGGTTGTAATGAACAACCTGTGGCAAAACATTTTGCCTTGGCACGCCACCCTTTGTCTGCCCTCAAATACAGAATGATAGACCACATCCCAATATCTATGCGGGGAGAAGATAGATCCCGTAAATTAATACAATGTGAAACTCGATGGATACATCGTTTGGGCACAATGTCACCCAGGGGTCTAAATGAGCAATTGAGCCTAGGATCTCTCCTTTGAGTTGTGATGTTTAATATACAGTCTCTGATGTTTTTAAATTTTGATAGTATTATATATATGGAATCTATTATCCTTAAATATGTGTACAGCATTACATCTGTATCTGCAGACATGCCGCAAGCCTTTTTTTTTTTTTGTTACGTAATGTACTATATGCCTTCTGACCATGTGTATGTTTATCTCATAGCACTGTTTTGTAGACTGCGCTAGTTTGTTTATATGTTACTATGGTAATGGCACTCGTTTAGTAGAGTCATGTGATGCTGTGACATCACTGGTCAGCGCCGCCAGGCGGGTGTGGATCCCTGCTCCGGTGAGGCTGTTTAGTCACTTAGGTGAGCACATATAAGGTAGGATGTTTTTTGTATATGTATGTATGTCCTGATGAAAATACCTTTGTCTTGGTATTGAAACGTTGACTTTTTCTAAGCCTTGTCTATGCTGTGTTTATTCGCTTGGAGTGCCGCATCACTGAAGACCCTATTCACATTCATTACTCATGCAGGCAACCAGCTAAGTAATTTATTTATACAGAGAGTGCCGGATCCTATGCTACGTATGTCTATATGTCCAGTTTGGCTCACTGGATTTATTTGGACCAGGGCACCTACGCATATATATTTATTGTGTGTTCATTGGTGACTTTTTTTCATTGCTGATTTGTTTTTATATATCACCGCTGCACTGGCACTTATTTACTATATCCCTCTATTACCTTAGGGGAGTAGTATCATGTTTGATGATTAATATGCATATGGCTGAATTTTGAATATCTACATTATATTTGAAGATATACTCTTGTTGGTGTGAACTGTAGTGCTATTATGATGGAGGCTGAGGTGGATGACGCCACAAGTGGATATAGCCATGCTATTTACCCCATTGGAGACATTCTATCATACTCTGAATCTGAGGCAGAAGCTATTCTATATACAACTGATTTATTGGAGCAACTAGAACCAGCATCATGTGAGGATTTATATCATGAGGCTTTAAAGCTCAAAAAACGTGAAGTAGATTATTTCTACCATGGGTTAACCCTTAGTGACTACTATAGGGTGAAAAAGATCCCAAGAGGTCTTAGAATTAAGAATTGCCCTACTATTGGTAAGCATGACCCCATGTTCTGCAAACGCTGGGTTGCCATATTAAACAAATGCTCATTTGACTTAATGTTGCTTATCATTGAACAAACAACTAAGGAAGTTTCTGCAGTCAAAGAGAAGATTGCTACATTTGATAGGTTACATAAGGCTACATTGGAGCAGAATAGTGATACTAAATGGCTGGAGAAATTGGAGGCACAAGTGCATAATTACAGACTTGATCTTATTAAATTTAAAAAAGAGAAAAAATTAAAAGTGGACACTGATTATGAACTTAATACTGTATACCGGTGGACATCAAATGAAAGAGCCAATAAGAGACCTTTCTTCAGGAGAAATCGCATGCGCCATATGGACACTGAATTATCGAATGAGTATTAAACCTCAGATAGTGAGTATGAGAGACCTAGGGGTAATGATGGTGCCAGACGCAAACCATACCCTTTAGGGGTTACTACCAGATCCCGAGAAGGAGGAGGTGGAGACGTTACACCAGAAGGGGAGGACAAACGAAAAGGAAAAGGGCGTGGAAGGAAACCTCCAATTCCTCACAAAATTTAGTCGTTAATCTGTCTACATACCATCTTAATAAGACAGAATTACGAGTATTAAATAAAGGCTTATTGTTCGTCCCCACGGTGAAGTTTGACCCGCTTCAATGGCAAACAGAACAATTTGCGTTGAATAGACAATTCAAATTGAAAGAATTTTTTTCTAAAAACAATCAGCCTATGAACACACAAATGGCACTCCTACCTGCTAAATTGCAAAAGTTACAACCTAGGTCAACGTTTGACCCTTTATCGTCTAATTCTTCTATCAAGACATTTATGAGGTTATTACATAATGAAGTTGACGATGTGATTGTCGATCTACCACGTACTAGATTTAACCTTACTAAGGAGGAATACACAGCTCTTATACAGTTATCCAATAATTCTAATCTGATTTTTCGGCCGGCGGATAAAGGGGGAGCCCTTGTTATATTGGATTTATGCAACTACCAACAAATGATTGCGGCCCATTTGGGGGATATATCGACATATAGATTATTGCCATCAGATCCAACATCGATGGTTAAGAAATAAATTAATGATATCCTCACTGCAGCAGTAGATCAAAAAATCATTGATAAACAATTGAAGGAGGCCTTAATTCCGCAGTATCCTGTTGTTCCGGTACTTTATTGTACACCGAAAATACATAAATCATTAACTGATCCTCCGGGACGACCCATCATTGCAGCAAGAGGGTCATTATTGCAACCAACAGCAATTTATTTGGACACTATAATGCAGCCATGTATTCGTAGTCATCCTCATTATCTTCTTGATACATCCTCACTTTTGAGGAAACTGAAGGAATTGCCTATATTCAATGAAGAAGTGTGGTTATGTAGTATAGATGTAGGCAGCCTCTATACTATTATACCACATGCAGAAGGGATGGCGGCCACACAGAAATTTCTTAGAGATCATCCCTTATATGTCGGGCCTGATATTAATTTGATTACTGATCTCTTACAAATTATTCTCACTAGGAATTTTTTTCTATATGATAAGCAATTTTATCTCCAAAATATCGGCTGTGCGATGGGGTCCAGTGTGGCCCCATCATAGGCCAATATTTATATGTTTGGTGTAGAAAATGATTTGTTTTTTGACAATCCTGATATTGCACAGAAAGTTGCCTTCTACGTGCGGTATATAGACGATCTTTTGGTGTTTTGGAAGGGCCCCAAACATGAATTTATTGAATTAATTGAGCAACATAATAGGAGCGACTGTCCTGCAAAATTGACATTTAATATTAGTAATGTGTCAGTAAATTATCTGGATGTCAAGATATCTATGGTTAATGGTAAAATTTCTACTAGCCTGTATACTAAAGAGACTGACAGAAATAATTTGCTATGTGCTGACAGTTGTCATCCTAGGCCACTCATTCGTGGTCTTCCCTATTCTCAATTATTGAGAATTAGGAGAATCAACACAGATGAGGTTCTGGCCAAGGCGCAGATGGATGACATGGTTAATAAATTTGTCAGTAGAGGATATGATCTGACTCATTTAACTAGTGTTAAACAACAAGTATTGAGTATAGACAGGGAGACACTGTTGAAACATAATATGCCCAAAAAGAATAATAATGTAGATATGATTCCATGGGTTAGTAAATACAACCAGTCTAGTAGCCACATCAATAAGATTTCTAAAAGATTGTGGCCTATTATACTAACAGATCCAGATCTTAACTTACACGACACTCGTATTATGTCATGTTATAAAAGAGGTCGTAGCATTCGTGACATACTTGTCAAGACTGACATATCGAGTCTTGGTCCCAGGGCGGATGGAGTTGGTGTTGGCAAGTTGGGTTGCTTTAGATGTACCTGTACCACCTGTAGATACCTTATTCCTGGTGATATTTTTTTGCATCCTTTGTCAGGACGAAAATACCGCATTCGACATAGACTTACCTGTAACTCTTTGTTTGTCGTTTATCAGATAATATGCCCTTGTGGCTTATCATACATAGGCAAGACTGAGAGAACATTTAAAGAGCGCATGGCAGCTCATAGAAGTGCCATTAGGTCAGCTCTTAATAATGGTTGTAATGAACAACCTGTGGCAAAACATTTTGCCTTGGCACGCCACCCTTTATCTGCCCTCAAATACAGAATGATAGACCACATCCCAATATCTATGCGGGGAGGAGATAGATCCCGTAAATTAATACAATGTGAAACTCGATGGATACATCGTTTGGGCACAATGTCACCCAGGGGTCTAAATGAGCAATTGAGCCTAGGATCTCTCCTTTGAGTTGTGATGTTTAATATACAGTCTCTGATGTTTTTAAATTTTGATACTATTATATATATGGAATCTATTATCCTTAAATATGTGTACAGCATTACATCTGTATCTGCAGACATGCAGCTAGCCTTTTTTTTATTTTTTTTTGTTACGTAATGTACTATATGCCTTCTGACCATGTGTATGTTTATCTCATAGCACTGTTTTGTAGACTGCGCTAGTTTGTTTATATGTTACTATGGGAATGGCACTCGTTTAGTAGAGTCATGTGACGCTGTGACGTCACTGGTCAGCGCTGCTGGGCGGGTGTGGATCCCTGCTCCGGTGAGGCTGTTTAGTCACATAGGTGAGCACATATAAGGTAGGATGTTTTTTGTATATGTATGTATGTCCTGATGAAAATACCTTTGTCTTGGTATTGAAACGTTGACTTTTTCTAAGCCTTGTCTATGCTGTGTTTATTCGCTTGGAGTGCCGCATCACTGAGGACCCTATTCACATTCATTACTCATGCAGGCAACCAGCTAAGTAATTTATTTATACAGAGAGTGCCGGATCCTATGCTATGTATATATATATATATTTAAAATTACTGGCACTCCATCATACACCATATAATTGGATTACCTTGCCTTGGTGCCCTTCCCGGGTGTTAGTCAACTCCCCGATACGAAAGAAAATATAGCTGATCGGCAGCACTCACAGGACTCAGTAGAAGATACATAAGGTCTAGTGGAAAAATTTAGGAAAACTGTTTGAATTGACCGTCAACATTGTACAGTATATAAATATATATAGATACTGATGGCTGCATTTCTTTTGTAGCATTTAGAGTGAGCACCTTGAAGGTGAAATAAAGAAGGTTGTGTGCATTCATTTTTATGATTGTATATACATATATTTATATATGTTTCACCTTGTGAAAAGTTCTATAGAAGAGAAAAAAACAGGACGTATTAAAACCATAGGGTTTCACAGATGTTGTTCTTGTAAAGTCTGTACTTCACACAGACACCAACCTACGAAAATTGAAAGTATAGTCTGTAATAGTACGAAATATTTATTCAAGATTAAGGACTTTATGACTTGTAATAGCACCAACTGCATTTATTTGATTGAATGCAGTTGTGGCCTACAATACATAGGCAAAACAAAGAGGAAACTCAGAGACAGGTGGTCTGAACATTTGTGTAATATTAGGAAGGGTTTTGATAAGCATTCTGTATCACAACATTTTAAAGAAATACATAATTGTTCCCTATCTAATATTAAATTTATGGTTGGTATAAAAAAAGTAAACGGTAATTGGAGAACTAAAGGAACTGAAAGAGCATTAGCCCAAGCCGAAATGAAGTGTATATTTGATTTTAAAACATTGGAACCTAAAGGGTTAAATAACGATTTTGAAATCAAGTGGTTTCTATGAGCTTTATGATTGGGTTTTATTGTGGATTTTTAAATAGTTTCTCCAAGCTTTTTTTATGCTTTTTATGTTATTTCTCCTCATATATGTAATGGATGTGGTATTACTAAGTGTATATTTGCTGCTATAATGTTTTTTATTAAGTTTTTTATTAAGTTTTTATTGGTATGTAATTGCTGCTTTAAATATGCAAATTAGCACTTTAGTCATACACATAAAGTTCTTCCAGATTTAAGGATGTGTTTGATAATATGTCTGCAGAAACCGGATAATGACATAATGATGCCATTTCCGGCTTGAACTGCAACCTATGAGATTGTCTCTCTAATCAGTATAGGGGCTGTGTTTATAGGTATTTAAAGCTGGTACTTGTTGAAAAGAGTCACACTTTGATAAAGGCATCCAGCCGAAACGCGTTAGTGTGACTACAGGAGTGGGACTACAAGCACTGTGGCCTGTTTGGGAACCTGAGGGGATTGTGAAAGCAGCCTATAGACGTGGACTTTTTTCCGGAGTTAAAGTCCTCTGTTATATGTGATTATCACTTGCCTTGGTCTGAAGGCTCCCTACGGTACGCAGGCATTTTATTGTTTGTGTGTATTAATAAAATTGTTGGTGTCAGTAATACACTATGGTCTGTCCCCGTTTCTATAATTCTCTTTGAGGGACATCATTATCTACATATGAATTTTCAGTCAAGAGATTTGTTTCCAAACGGAGAGACGGGAGAAAGACGTTTATTCCAAAGTTATATGAATTTGGTAGAAGATACATGCTGAAAGAAGATTTGTGATATAAATGGACTATTGACTTCTGATCATTATACATAAGTGGACATTATACAGTACCCTAATTGATTTTGCGCTGGGTTTATATTTTTTGTTGATTTTGCATTTCAGTGTGGTGGGGACCACATATTAATCAAGCTGCATTTTCTATAGTGTAGAGCGCAGAATTTTACCATTTTGTACATATATATATATATATATATATATATATGTATATATATATACACAATTCTGTCGGGCGGCACTCACGCAACAATTCCGTCAGTGTCCCTGGTGCCCTCCGTAGGCATTCACCAGCGGGGAATCCACAATACTCCAAGGAAGCAGCGGCACTCAGGCCTTATAATCAGGACAATAGTCGCATGTAATCCACCGGCGACTATTGTCATGATTATAAGACCTGAGTGCCGCCGCTTCCTTGGAGTATATATATATATATATATTTATATATACACACACCTGCAGCCTTTATTTGTTTACATTGTCCTCACTTATAACCACATTCCATTGATCCTGAAAAGGACCCCTCCGGTCGATCAGAGTTTGCGGACCAGCAGCCAATCAGCAGTGGTGGCTCCTGAGCTCTGATTGGCTCGCAAACGGCACCTGATTCAAATTTCACAAGCACTGTTCGTCCATGTCTGCCGCTATGTGCCAATGAGCCAGCTGTAATTAGCTGGTGACATGGCCCCAAATCCACACCTGCTGGCTGCTGATGACACACAGGGGAAGGTGAGAGGCTGCTGGAGGGAGACGGGGAGGTGAGTTGCAGGGGGGAGGGCATATTTTGAAAAGGGCATTACTGTGTGGTATAATGTGTATGGGGCATTACTGTGTAGTGTAAGGGGCATTACTTTGTGGCATAATGTATAAGAGACACTACTACTGCATGGCATAATGTGTATAAGGGGTACTACTGTGTAGCATAACCTGAATGGGCTCTGCATGGCATAATATGAATGGGCTATGTGAGGGGGCAAATATATGTGTTTTTACCATTAGGTACCCCTTTTAAGATCTTGCTATGTGGCACCCAAAGTTCTAGTTACGCCCTTGCATTCAAACAGAGAGGGCTGACTGATAAATATGGTCACTTCAAAAAGGACTAACTCTGGATTTAAATTGAATTTGCATGAGTCATACAGTTTGACATTTGCTCAGACTGTGAGGTTAAAAGTATATTTTTGTAGCTTTCACACAGGTTTTTTTGGCAGGCTGCCAATTTCCACTTGAGCCAGCCACGAAACCTGTGTAATTTAAAAGTGTCCCCATTTTTATGGATTATGTGAGAGTGTGTGGTCCTGACAAAGTTCAAGGCTTGTCAAAAACCTAATCATGGTCAAACTACACCACCATGACAAATTTGGTGAAGCTAGGTCCAAAACTCTGGCCGTGTATAAAGTACAAACAAACAGACATGCTTTCTTATTATATAGATATATAAGCCAAATGTCCAGCACACACTAATGTAGTGTTTCACCTGCCAAGTTGCCCTCCTTCATGTAAATCAGGCATATCCAATCCATTTCTTAGATTGCCATATTAAGAGAATGGCTTTGAATGGAAGGCCACAACATTTGTTCTCAGAGAGACTCCCTCCCAGCAATTAGGTAAGGGTTCTTTGCTGAGTAAATCTTATTCTAGGAGATGTGCCTCCAACTCTTAATTTCCCACACATCTGTGTCATAATTTCATAATATTCCACACAGTAGTTCCCCCAAGTGATAATATGTCTCAAAATAGTGCCCCCAATTCATAATATGCCACAAGTTTGTCAGAACCTGTATTAACTAACAATCCAGGAAGTTTGTTAAATACAAATAAGTCCAATACTGTCCCATTACTAGTAGCGAGCCCATCTTTAGGAATGGGAATGCGGTTTAAAATGCAGACAGCGAGGATTCCGGCAGTCAGAATTCCAGCGCCTTAATCCGACATCTGTCAGAATCCCAGCATCTGCATCCTGACCGCAGTTAAGTACAGCTGTTAGGGGGAGGGTTAGGCACTAGGGACGGAGGGTTAGGTTTACGGTGCGGTAAGGGTGAGGTTAGGTTTAGGCACTAGGGGGAGGTTAGGGTTAGGCACCGGAGTAGTGAGGGTTAGGATAGAAAGAGGGGGGGGGTTTGGGATACTGACGGACAAAATGTCAGTATTCTAACCCTGTCAGGATGCCTGCGTCGGGCTTCTGCTGCTGGGATCCCGAATGCCGGCATCCTGTGCCCATCCCTTTAGGAACAGGTGAATATTGCCCCATACATAATGCAGATGATAAATTACATATAAGAGACAGTTTTTAGGTAACTGAATACAGGCTTCCACTGTCTCTACAGACAGGAGCTCACTTTGTGAAGTTTCCCAGATGAACTGACCGCTCATTCGCAGTTTACAGCACTATAACTGCCAGGATCTTTCTATCCGATGGAGCTTGCACAGAGTGTGATGTTCCCTGTTACCAAGTAACCTTGCCACTTTGTTGCAGCATGCAGCGCTGTGGCCAGCGGGACCTCCATTCACCAGTATAAACTGGAATACAAATTGCAGCATTGTAGCAAGGTGCAGTATTCCCAGGGCCGTAACTAGCTATGGGCAAGGGCACCCTGCGGCCAGGATTGCTGCTGACAGGAACCCTGCACACTATATGCAGGCCGATTGGGCGTCCTGAGAATGCACAGTCAGCACTGTACTTACCGACGCTGCTGGTAACACCCCCTTTGCTCCATGTTATGATGTTACTTGATTAGTAGGTAGGGCTGGTGACAGTGGCAGTGGCACTATAGCAAAGTGCGGTATTCCCGGTGTTCAGGTAAAGTGAAATACCACTGCTACGCCATGTTGGACTGATGCGTTTCATCATATGGTGTGACTTTTTCAAAGGCCCAGAGTACAGGAGAGTGCAATACACACCACCTTGGTGCAAATGGCACTTGTGGCAATTTCTTTGCTATTCCCTGTGCTGGTGTCATCTTTACTAAAACATAGCCGGACATCTGCAGTTTTACAGTGTAAAATTCATACAGCGGACACACCGTTACAACATGAGGGCCAGAATGCAGCCTGTGGGCCATTTGGCCAACCCTGATCTAAATGGCCAGACTGCTGTATAGCACAGTCTTTCGTGGACATATTATAAGGGCACAGTCGTGCCCTTATATTAAGGCTGCATCTAAAAGAAATGATTTCTCTATAGAGAATTCTGGAGGGGGGGGGGCATGGTGTTTAAGAGGCTACACCTCAAAAGCTATAGAAGGTACCGGGCTGAAATTTTGAACAGACGGGTAGAACTGTCGCTCGGTGCTGCATGCCAAATTTGAGGGAAAAAACATAAAAAATGAGGACATGGGAGTAATCTAAAGGTCCAACTGTCAGTTTTTGACATTCTCAATTAGGACCACTTTTCTGCTGTTCTCTATGGGTTTTTTTTGGGAAGGCATAACTCAGGGTAGGGGGTGAATTTATACTTGGAGTTTGTTTTATTAGGTTGCTATTGTGCCAGGGTACATGCTTTTGGGGTTCAGGTAAATTAGAAAGTTACAGTTTTTAACTATTACCTCAAGTATGCGCCATTGAATAGATAGGAAATTTCAACATGTTGCGCAGCCGCAGTAGGAGCCTCCAGCAGGTGTATTCACTGTGGCTTCACTTGGATGCAGCAAGATGTCTGCCTTTTGCGGGCAGTAGCGGGGGCTGGGGCCGGGGGGGAAGGAAGCCGGCGTTTGCTGTGGCTGGGATGTGGGGGAGAGGGGGTAGGGGTTAGCAAGCTTTAGCTGCGGCCAGGAACCGGGGATGGTAGCGGGTGTTAGCGGTGGCAGTGCGGGCAGTGGTGTAGCTGGGGTTAGGACCCGGGGGAGGTAGCAGCACACAGATGCAGGCTCTGATCTGGAATATCCGTAATACTTGCATCTGTGTTTAAACAAAACAAACACAGAAGCAGGGATGGGTCAGTGAGACCCGTCTGTGCTACTGTGTTTAATTTAAAAAAAAAACCCTCCCCAAAACAACAACCAGCCCCGGGCTTTGGAAAGCCAGTACTGGTTGTGCTAAATACAAGGGACAAATGATGTAGGGGTCGCCCGTATGAAGCACAACCGGCACCAGGCTTTTTAGAACCAGTCCTGGTTGCCAAAATATGGGGGGACAAATGATGTAGGGATCCCCCGTATTCAGTGCAACCAGCACTGGGCTCTGAGCCGGCCCTGGTGCTGAAAATACAGGGGGAAAAAATGCGTAGGGTCTAGAACCAGCACTGGACTCTTTCTAGCAAGGGGGTTATGCCACA
This sequence comes from Taudactylus pleione, assembly GCA_031769625.1. Classification (NCBI taxonomy): domain Eukaryota; kingdom Metazoa; phylum Chordata; class Amphibia; order Anura; family Myobatrachidae; genus Taudactylus; species Taudactylus pleione. The sequence goes on from JAUIMM010000129.1 coordinate 3,936,876, forward strand.
GCCCTTTCACCAGGCCCCCCTGCTGAAGCCTCACCCCTGACCGCTAGTCAGCCCAGGCCAGGAATCCCTGGGGAGCTGGGGCCCCCCCAATAAAGGGGTCTCCCTTTCCAGGGCACCCCAAGCCCAGGCTGATAGCCCGGGGCTATCCCTAGCAGCCCTGGGGACCCTACGCATTTTTTCCCCCTGTATTTCCAGAACCCGGTTTTTGGCAACCAGGACTGGTTCTGAAAAGCCTGGTGCTGGTTGTGCTTAATACAGGGAACCACTACATCATTTGTCCCCTGTATTTAGCACAACCAGTACTGGCTTTCCAAAGCCCGAGGCTGGTTGTTGTTTGTGGGGAGGGGGCCACGCCAATTTTTTTTTTACACAGTTTTTTTTAATTAAACAGAAGCACAGATGGTCTCACTGACCCGTCCCTGCTTCTCTGTTTTTTTAAATACAGGTATCACGGATCATTCAGATCTAAGCCTGCATCAGTCTGCTGCTACCTCCCCCGAGTCATGCTGCCTGCACCACCACTGCCCATGGGTCCCAGTCGCAGCTAACGCCTGCTATCCCCCAGGTCTGGCCACAGCTTATGGCTGCTTCCTTCCCCTGAGCCCACCGCCACTACCACCCACACTGACCTGCCATCTTGGTGCACCAAAGTGAAGCCACAGTGAGTACACCTGATGGAGGCTCCTACTGAGGCTGCACATCAAGTTGAAACTTCCTATCTCTATAATGGTGGATTTGTGAGGTAATAGTTTAAAAACTATAACTTTCTCAATTACATAAACCCCAAAAGCACCTATCCTCGAACCATAGCTACCTAATAAAACAACCCCAAATTGTAAATTTGCCCCCTGCCCTGAGTTATGCCTTCCCAAAAATCCCCCATAGAGAACATTAGAAAAGTGGTCCTAAATGAGTGTCAGAAAATACTGACAGTTGGAAATTTAAATTACTCCCAAGTTCTCCCAAGTTTGGCATGCAGCACCGAATGACAGTTGTACCAGCCCATGCCAAATTTCAGCACCGTACCTCCAACAGCTTTTGAGGTATATCCCCTTAAACACCATGCCCCCTCTGGATTTCTCTATGGGAAAATTAAATTTTTTTCGAGAGGACCCCTACTTCGCTCGTCCCCTGTATTTTGGCAACCAAGACTGGCTCTGATTAGCCTGGTGCTGGTTGTGCTTAATACAGGGAAGCCCTATGTCATTTGTCCCCTGTGTTTAGCACAACCAGCACTGGGGCTCCAAAGTCCAATTCTGGTTGTGCTGTGGAGGCACGTATTTTTTTTTTAATATTACACATTCATTTTTTAAAACAATACATGGATGGATCTCACTGATATTTCCATGCATCTGTATCTTATTGATTTGATTTTCTCAGCTGCATGCCCAGCACCATTGAGTCCCTCTGTCACCTGCTGATGTTTCTATACACGCCCATTGCTGCTACTGCTCTGCACCTCCACTGCTTCCACTGCCCCACACACCTGCAGCCTGCCCCCGCAGCCATCTCTCCCTCTGCACCCTTAAAACACCTGTGTGCTGTCTGCTCCACCACCCATGTTAGTGTACCTATTTGTTATCCTTCTGCCCTGCAGGTGGCCCGCTTTGCTCATCAAAACCCTGATGGTTAATAAATTATAAAAAAGCAATGAAATTCCATAGACAAAAAACCTTACGGTTTTACATGTTCCATTAAGGCTTCTTAGACATGATCTGAAATTTCACAAAACCTACTGAATTTGTGCCACTCAAACTAAAAAAAACAATGAAATTACGATCATTAAGGCTGTTGCCTTAATGGACATGTTCCTTGCACAACACAGATATGGTATGCCATCAAACCCTGTAGTTAACTGCAGATTCAGCGCTCTCACAGAATGAGATTGCTGTCACTCACAAAATGGTGGAGCTGCTAATTCACAGAATTGTGTGCTCATTGGAATACACACATGCAGTCAATGCAACTGAGGTCAAAGCAGAAAATAGAGCTGTGCAGATGGGATAAAAGTGGTGTGGATGTGGGGAGGAGACAGAGCAGCGTGGATAGGTGAGTCAAAAAGGTGTGTAGATGAGGGAAGATTAAGCAGTACAGATGGGGCGGGGAGCCAAAGTGATGCAGATGGGTGAAAAGCAGTGGTGCGTATAGGGTGGAGGAACAAATTAATGCAGGTGGATGGAAAACAGTGGTGCGGATGGGGGGGGAATAGTTTGGAGGACAGCGACGTGGATGGGGTAGAGAGTGGCATGAACATGGGAAGACAGAGCAGTGCAGATGAGTAAAGACAGATTGGCGCGGATAAGGGAATACAGATTAAACAAAAATGGGAGAACGCACATCAGTAGGGATTGGGGAATACAGATTGGTGTGGATGGTTAGGTAGACAGAGTAGTGCGGGTGGGGGGAGGAGACAGAGTTGTACAGTTGGGGGGGACAGAGTGTCGCAGATGGAGGAAGAAAGAGTGCCACAGAGGAAAGGAAGATAAAGTGGCATGGCTTAGGGGAAGGCAGTGGTGCAGAAGGAAACAGAGTGGCACAGATGCAGGGCGGTGCGGATGGAGAAAGACAGATTGGTGCAGATGAGAGAACACAGACTAGCACAGTTCAGAGACCACACAGCAGTAGGAATTGGGGAAGACAGATTGGTGTGGATGGGGAGGAAGACTGGGTGGTGGGGGGAGACCAGAGCAGTGCAGATGGAGGAAGAAAGAGTGCCACAGATGAGAGAAAGACAGCAACGTGGCTGTGGAGAAGGCACGGATGCAGGGTGGTGTGGCTGGAGAAAAACAAATGGTACGGATGAGGGAACACAGACTATTACAGTTGGAAGACCACACAGAAGTAGGGATTGGGGAATATATAGCAGCATGGAGGCATATAGGTGAAGAAAGTGTACATGCATAGACAGAGTATGATAGTTTTAAAAATTAGGGAGCTGAAGGATGTTGGAAGCCAGTGAGATTGTTGTGGTGATCGAATGGAAAGATTGTAGGCACTGAGTGGGATGTGGGAGCCACATAACTGCTCAAATCTCAGTTGCATAAACTGCATGTGTGTATTCCAATGAGCACACAATTCTGTGAATTAGCAGCAATGTAACCATTAAAGCTGGCCCCTGGCCCGACGGCCATTTCGGTGGTGAACCACCTTCATCAAAAGCATAGAGATAATAAAACTGGCCTCCGTATAAATAGGGAAAATGGCGCCAGATAGAAAATGATCAATTGGACTCACCTGATACACACTGGACTTGAAACTGGCATGTGGAACCCGGAAGCGTCTCCACCGAGAAACAACCTAAAAGCCGGTCCCTCCTGGCGAGCCTTGTCACAGTGCTGCTCAACCAATCATGTCAGCCGCATCCACTCGGACGTGTCATCTGACGTAGATGGGTGGGAGGAGAACACAGTTGTTCTGGAGACAAGATGCTCGGCCACATTCGGAGCCAATGGATGCGCCGCATAGCTACATCTCCTGGCAACGACAAGCCGGACGTAGATAGGTGGGAGAAACATGTAGTTGTTGTGGAGATGAGACACTCGGTCTCATTCAGAGCCAGTGAATGCGCCGCATTGCTACAACTCCTGGCGACAGCACACCCAACCTAAGCCTCCACACTATATAAAATAGATGCTGTAGGCACCCTATATGGTGCCAACATATCATTTAAAAAAATCAGAGTGAGTTTCCTGACCTTGTCTATCAGGCCCCATTCGATCCTATCATATAAGTACAAAAAAACTGGATATTAGAAAACTAATGAAATTACATGAAAATAAAAAAATTTGAAAAAAATAACAAAATAATAAAAAAAAATGTACTTCCACCAAAGTAACAATAATTCTAACAACCAATTAGGTAAACATAAGAAAACATATTAATAATCAGAGCAGTCAGTACCACACATTTTTTAATTAATAAAGATCTGTTCGAGGCCGTGTTCTTGTCAAAGAAAATTTATAATATCCAACTATAAAAAATCATAACATACATAAATCCTCATTTAATCCTACTGGACTCAGTGTCCCAAAATTATAAATAAATTCACATTCTCTTTGGAGTAGTTTCTTGTCACAATCTCCTCCTCTTTGAAATGGCTTGATGTGATCCAAGGGCATGAATCTGAAGTCCTTAATGCAATGTTCATGGGAGGCAAAATGTCTTGCAACAGGTGGTGTGCTGTGGTCTATTTTTATCAATGCTTTTTTTTATGGATGAGCGATGCATTGCTATATGCTCTTTTAGCATACGTATGGTTTTGCCAATGTATAATTTTCGACACGGACAGATGATGATGATGTAAACAATATATTTGCTTTCACATGTCATCCGGTGTCTTAACTGATATAAAAAAAACTTTTATCAGGTGTGTGAATGTATCACCCGTTAATAAATAGCGACAATTAACGCATCCACTGCAATGGTACGATCCACTGATTAAGTTCAACCACCCTCCCATGGAGACACATGGGCTCACATCTGTCTTAACAATTTGGTCCTTAAGGTTGCTGCTGCGTTTGTAGGCAAATAGAGTGACATTATTCTTTTAATATTGGGTCTGTACTGATAATATGCCAATGTTTAAGCACCGATTCTCTCATTTTCTGAGAAGAAATCAAATACGTAGTAGGAAACACAATCCAATTAACACTCTCATCTGATCTTGCTGGTTTGAGTAATGATTCACAGTTGAAGTTTAGGCATTTTTGGATCGCTCCTCCGACTTCCCTGGTACAGTAGCCTCTCTTAATCAAATCCTCACCCATTTTCTGTAAAGCCATTGCCAATTTACTCGTATCTGAGGTTACGCTTGTCACTCTCAACAGTTGAGAAAAGGGTAACCCACTCGTAGTCTAGTGAAAAAAATACCCTCACCAGAGGGAATTTATTAGGTCGACGTTTCGAGGAGTGGTTCATCCCTTCCTCAGGACAACAATATATACATACACACATTTTCCACCATTTTCTTATAATTTTAGGTATAGTTTTATTGTTGCTTTTAAACACAGAGGAATGGTAGCACTAATACAAGGCATCACTACAATGATAAAAGTTAATAATAAAAGTAGGGATGTGCAGGCTCGGATTTACTCGGTTCTTATCGCCACTTTACCGCAAGTTCGGATTTATTATATTGGCTATCCAAAGCACAATAGGCGATAGCCAATAAAATGCCGTTTTGAGATCCGAGTAAATCCAAGCCTGCACATCCCTAAATAAAAGTAATAAAAAGTTAAAATAATAGTTTGTCCGCCCTCTTCATTCACTTAATACACCTTTGTCCCAGTTTGTCACAACACCGCACCCCAGCCTGCGCTCATATACGCCAACCTGACGCAGATGGGCGATTGTGATGTTGGTTTTACCAAAGCTGCCACCACGAAGAGTATTAGAATAGCGCTCTTGCGTTCGCCAAACACTTAAATCACACTTAAATTCACAACTGTTACACAAATGTAGCATGGGCCTCTCCAGGCACGTGAATTCACTAGAACGCGAGATAACGCTGATAAAGTTTTAACGTTTATTGAGAAAATATCTCCAGGGTTAAATTACAAGAAAAAACAGGAGAATAATAACTTTTATTTTATTATAATGATAACTTTAGGTAACGGACTACAAGCCTCAGCATTTTTCTGCACTGAATGTATATTAGCCAGCCTGATAACTTTAGGTAATGGACTACAAGTCCGTTTGCTGATAAGCAATATTAAATAGCATATCACTGCATAGTATACTAGTTTGAATTTTTTTTTATTTTTGTTTTGGTTTCTGTGTTGGTTAGCTCTTTGAGCCTTACATTAGCCTAGTGGTATGTGCTGTTTGTTTGCTAGCCATATTAGTGGGAGTGTGTTGGGGTTGTTAGCAATCAGTACTTTCACATGCCAGGTCTCCTATGTATGGGTCATCCTTAGTAGGCTGGTTAGCCTGGCTGGAAGTGCCCTATATCATAAGTGCCCAATTCAAAAGTCCACTTACATTTTAATATTAATACTGGTATTATACCGGCGTTGAAACGGAAGAAAAACGACCTATCTACACTTTCAACAACCTAATCTAGATTTGGACTAAAAACAACAACAAAGGTGATTCCACATTCTCACTGCTACAAGATCTTGCTGATTGCATAACCAGGACTTTCATCTCTGGACTCTGGGCCTGATTCAGAGCCGGACGCTCTGACCAGAGCCCTCGCTCTGAATCAGGGCCCTCCTACCTAAACTTGGAGCGGCCTCCTGGGCGCTCGCATGGCTGTGGGTGACCACCCACAGCATATGCGAGCGGCCAAAAAGATGGTCGCGATGGTCTTGACATTGGGCTTGCGACGAGACCCTGCAGTAGGGTCTCGGTGACCGCAAGCCCTGGAGTGATTTTGGCTCTATCAGAGCCAAAATAACTTCCACTGACATCACTAGTGATGTCAGTGGGGCCGGACCAAGACGGTAGGCGTTCCCATGGGAATGCCTCCGTCTGGCAGCCACGCCCCTGACACGCCCACCAAAGGGGGCTTGCTGTCAATCAACATAGAGAGCACGCCCCCTTTGGTGCAAGTCCCAGAGCAACGGCTTCCCCGTCGCTAGCCGGGTCTCGCGCATGCGCACGACGGAGCAGCCTCCGTTGTGCGCTTGTGCACTAGGGCACCATCGACCCGCTTGTGAGCGCTCAGCGCTCGCGAGCGGGTCTGAATCAGGCCCTCTGTTTGGTTGCTACTAAAACTTTGAGCTTCACTTGTTACTATTTGTGCAGCCTCTGTGCTTAACAGATAATCTTAATGAATACTGTTAATATCAGTTTACCTCTCTAATAATGGATTTTTACCTTAGCTCTTTTGCCTATTCTTACATCATCTAGCTACTACTACTGTCTACTCTCTATTCTAATATTCAATTTCTGCTCCCATCTAATCTCCACTTTTACTATACTCTATAATATATTTTTGTTATTTTTTTTTATTTTTTTTTAACATTTCTGGAAATCTATACGTTCTCTTACATTCTTTCATCATTCATACTTTCAAAGTTTACTTCCCCTCTGTTAGGATTTGCGGTTAGCAAATCATCTTGATGACAGTTCCCAGTCAAACTTGTTACTGGGATACTGCATCATGTCCTGTCCTTGTTCTGGCTTTTTGCAGGTAGCTGGAAATCTTGTCTTGTCTGTGTGTCATTCGTGTCTGTCTCTGTGTTTTGTATCATGTGCTCAGTGATTACCTAGCTGTCTGTGTGCAGAGCAGGTGCACTCATGCCTTTGATTAGGAATTGCTCTCTCCAGGAATTGGTTCTGATTGGACCCTGCTTCTGTTAAATTTCAGCCAGCCCTTCACTCCATGCTGGTTCTACTGTCTGACAACCAGTGTATGCATGTCTCTCTGAAGTCTGAACTTTTGCCGGTCTTCCCAAGTTCCACAATCCTGTACCTGTCAGCATTTGTTCAGTGGCATTTCTATACTGCATGTCCTATCAAGCTGAGTGTCAGTATTCAGCTGCTGGACCTGCTGTACTCTCTATCCAGTTGCTTTTACCTTGTGTTCTGCCTGCATCTGTGTTCACCTTCCTGCCGTCTGATTCCTGCATCCCGGCATTTCTCGGCTGCACCTCAGCCCACAGGCTGCTCCCTAGCCAAGTACTACCAGGCTCCCAAAGCCACATCTCAGCCCAAAGGCTGCAACTCAGCAAAGTATCACCTGGCTCTCAAAGCCACATCCCGGCTGTCTAAGCCACACTACGGCCTCAAGGCTAAATCTAGTACTTTGTATCTATTTTGTTGTGTCCGTCTAGTTCTTGTCTGTTTTTCTGTCAACATGTCATAGTCTGTTCTTGTCTTGTCCAATCAAGCCTTGTCGGTAATCCTACTACATCTCAGTCCAGGTCACTCCTGCCCTGCAGCAATTAGTATTGTCATGCCACTCATTGCCTGATTACCCAGCTGCACCACAGTCTCTGGACATTCCTGAGACCCATCATCTGTCACTGCTGGTGTACCCTGTCCATTACAACTGTTTTAATACCATTATCTGCAGCCTCACTTCAGTTAGCCAGTTGTGGAAGGACTGCCTGTCTTGTCCTAGTCAGCAGTCCTGCAGTCTCTCACTGGTTGTGTAAGCCTCCACTGCTGGAGTCGTAAATCCAGGTGGCCACCTAAGTACCAGTGTGTAATTAAATCACTAAGGGAACAGCAGATGGCTGTTATTGGTGGAAGATCCTCCCCCTGGCTCTAGAGGTCTTACACAACCATGCGTGAACCGTAACACCCTGTTTACCTCCTCCCTTCTCTCTACCTAGTTTCTACCTAATCTTTTGTTCTGCCCCCTGATTCTACCTCCCCTGGTCTCCTCCATCTCCTCCTATCTCCCTTCTCTCTCTCTACCTTCATCCCCCTCCTCCCATTACTCTTTTTTCTTCCTCCTATACCCCCCAAGGATCCTAGTACCCCACTGCTAATCTCTCCACCCTCACTTCTCTCCCTGTCACTTCACTCCACCTCCATCCATATCTTCTTAATTTCCCTCCCTGCCCACCTCCAAGTTCCCCTCTTAGCACAGGAGCCCGCATGATCCCTACACTCTATTCATCTCAGTCTCTCAAAGTAATCATATCTCCATGATAATGATAACCCTGATAATCTCATTCACATTTCTCCTATCAACTCTGTCACTCTATCCTGTGCCCTCTGGAATGCCAGATCAGTCTGTAATAAACTGGTCCCCACCCATGACCTTTTCATCTCCAACTCCCTGAATCTCCTTGCCATTACTGAAACCTGGATTTTACCCTCTGACACCACTTCTCCTGCTGCTCTCTCCTATGGGTGTATCACCTTCTCCCACACCCCCCAGCCTGGGGGTCGCCATGGGGGTGGTGTTGGGGTCCTTCTATCCCCTGGTTACTGATACCAACTCATACCCTCAGAACCATCTCTTACATTCTCTACATTTGAAGTTCATGCTATACGCCTCTTCCAACCAGTACACCTCCGAGTAGCTGTCATTTACCACCCCCATGGCCCTCCTTCCAAATTCCTTTTGAATTTTGCTTCCTGGCTCACTCACTTTCTCTCCTCAGACCTTCTCTCTATTATCCTAGGTGACTTCAATATTCCAATTGATATCTCCACAGAATCCTCTACCTACAAACTACTCACCCTCACTTCCTCATTTGGCCTCTCCCAATGGACCTCCTCACCCTCCCATGCAAGTGGGCATTTGCTTAATCTCGTATTCACTCACCGTTGTGATATTTCTGCCTACTCCAATTCCCCATTCCCCCTCTCTGAGCATCACCTTCTCTTTTTTAACCTATCCCTCTCTCTTTCCCCTCCTCTACCTCCGAAAGCCACAATCACTAAGCGTAACATTGAAGCTATGGACACTGCTTACTTTTCTTCCCTACTTGACTCACTTCTCTCCCCTATCCTCTCTTTCTCCTGCCCTGAACAAGCTGCTTCTCTATACAATGCTTCCCTTACTTCTGCTCTTGACTCTGTTGCTCTGGCGATCACTACTCAGCTTTGAAACTCCACACCTCAACCCTGGCATTCCAAATGCACCAGATACCTGCAAAAATGTTCATGAACCACCGAGCGACAGTGGAGAAGATCATGCTCTCAGGCAGATATTCTTTATTTCAAATTCCTGCTGTCATCCTACAGTGCTGCCCTTTCCCTCTCTAAAAAGTTATATTTCAAGAATCTCATCTCCTCCCAGTCCTCAAATCCCCAGCGTCTCTTTTTCACCTTCAACTCCCTCCTCTGTCCACCCCCTCCTCTTCTCCCCTCCTTGCTCTCTGCCACTGACTTTGTTACCTATTTTACATCTACAATTGATTCCATATGTCAGGACATCAAATCCAACCAGTCCCCCAGCTCTCCACCTCCTCCTTTCCCAGATCACCCCTCCCCATCCATTTTTCCGACTCGGATATCCTTCTCCCCTGTAATTGGAGAGTAAGTAAAGGCCCGCATCCAGTCCTCCCCCCCCTTCCACCTCTCTCCTCGACCCCATGCCCTCCCGCCTCCTGTGCTACCTCTTTCCTTCTGCCTGCTCCCATCTTGCCCACCTCCTTAATCTCTCCCTCTCTTCTGGCACTGTTCCTTTTGCATTCTCCCCCATTCTTAAAAAACCTACCCTTGATCTTAACATTCTCTCCAACTACCAACCCATCTCTCTCCTCCCTTTTGCCTCAAAACTCTTTGAGCGTATTGTTTACAACTGCCTCACCACATTTCCTCCCTCCCACTCCCTCCTTGACTCTTCTCAGTCTAGCTTCCATTCTCTCCACTCCACTGAAACGGCCCTGACAAAAGTCAGCAACAACCTTCTTGCTGCCAAATCCAAGGGCCACTACTCCCTGCTCATTTCTCCTTGACCACTCTACTTCTTTTGACACTGTGGGCCACCCTCTACTACTGCATATCCTTCACTCCCTTGGTCTACATGACACTGCTCTCTCCTGGCTGACGGCCTACCTGACAGTTCCTTCTCTGTTTCCTCTCACGAATCATCCTCCCCCCTCAGCCTTTTAGAGTAGGTGTTCCCCAAGGTTCTGTTCTTGGACCTCTCCTATTCTCTCTCTATATGTCCTCTCTAGGTAAACTCATTTGCTCTTTTGACCTCCATTGTCATCTCTATGCTGTTGATACTCAGATCTACCTTTCCTCACCTGACCTCTCCCCTGATTTGTATCTCCAACTGTCTCTCTACTATCTCTTCCTGGATGTCCCAGCAATTTCTCAAACTTAAAATATCTAAGACTAAGCTGATCATCTTCCCACCCTCCCACATAACTTCATTTCACACTATTTATTTATCAATAGATGGCATAACTATCTTATCTAGCCCAAAGTGAATTGTCTTGGAGTCATCCTGGACTCTTCCCTCTCCTTCAAACTACATTCTTGAGATGGAACCTGTCATTTCCATCTCAAGAATATTTACAAGATCAGACCCTTTCTCACCCAGGATGCCACCAAACCCCTCATACATTCACTGGTCATCTCCAGATTGGACTACTGTAACCTCCTCCTATCTGGCCTCCCCAAATCCCATCTCTCTCCTCTCCAGTCTGTGCTCAATGCTGCTGCTCGGCTCATCTTCCTCTCCAAACGCTCTACATCTGCCTCCCCTCTCCTACAAGCCCTCCACTGGCTCCCCTTCCCTATCAGCACCAAATTCAAGGTTCTCATACTCACTTACAAAGCCCTCACCCATTGCTCTCCCATTTACATCTCTGATCTCATCTCCCTTCACTCTTCTGTCAGCCCTCTTCATTCACTTAATACACCTTTCATGCCAATTGATTACTTCCTCCCAATCTCGCCTCCAAGATTTTGCCCAGGCTGCTCCCCACCTTTGGAACTCCCTCCCTCTCCCCATCAGACTCTGCACCCCTCTACAATCATTCAAATGAGCACTTGAGACCCACTGCTTCATTAAAGCCTTCCAGCTCTCATCCTAACTTGCTGCTACATCTTCCTTCCTCCACGCCTACCCCATCTGTGTCATTCCTGTTTGTCTGCCCCTCCCTTAAAGAATGTAAGCTCTTTCGAGTAGGGTCCTCTACCCTCTTGTGCTTCTCCCTACTGTCATTTAATTTATCTCTTACTCCGCACTAGGGCAACTAACACTTGGCTTTTTATGTGGGTGTATAGGTCACTAATATAACAATGTTTATTAACCATGTCTGTGTCTTGCTTTGTATTGTAAGTCGCTGGTTACTTATTTGTTTATTCCCTTTCTAAGGCATCTCGGAACACTTGTGGTGCCATATAAATAAATAATAATAATACAATAAGTATAAAATCAAAACCAATTTTATATTCAATAAAAGAAACAATAATAAAAAAAACATCATGAACATCACTTATTGTGCAATTATTTAGTAAAATGCATCATTTGAAAATGGTAGATAATATACAAAGTTAATAACACTTATATAGATCAGCTGGGTAGAATTGCATCTAATAGGCATAAGAACATAACAGTGATTCCCATTCCTACTGTATATAAAACCTCCACTGGAATCAGTCTCAATAGCAATAATGTACTCTTTATTAATAGGCAGTAATCTGGTTAGGGTACAAATTTACCAGTTCATGCACCGATAGAAGAAAAAGTCTTCTGCTGATGGAGATGGAATATCCAGTGAAGAGTCCTCAGATTGCACGGTGAGCTGTATCAGCGGCAGGTAAAATGAAGCCCCATATACCCGAGTTGTGGAATTTGGAGATATAAAAAACGGAGGTTGCTCCGGGTATTTCCACAATGTAGCCAAAGTTCATCCAGCGTCTGATTGTAAACCTGGTCCCCCTAACGCGTTTCACTGCACCACAAGGCAGCTTTTTCAAAGGTGTTAGGATACTGTTTGAGGCTGCCACCATACACATACAATGCTATCTGATGCTTTACAATTTGCATATAGTTACTGTTTGTCTGAGATTCGCCTTGTTTTGTATTGTGAATCTCAAATTAATGATGTCAAAATTGTGATACCAATCCAGGACTTATCTGTTTGATTCAGAAAAGTAATATCCCATGGGAAATTCAGAAAATTAATATTGATTCTCTTCCCAGTTAGTAATGAAACTGGCCAGGATGTAATTTCCTTCATTACTACATGGAGAGTATATACATGGAAATGCAGAATCAAACAGTTATTACCTGATATAATACATTTGGAATATTATATGGTAATTACTTAGTGTCACAACATTCCTCGCAGGGAAGTGCCAGAATCTATAGTACACTGCTGGATCTTAATGAATGCTCAATACCAAGATTGAAAACTCTTAATAATATTTTTGCTCTCAAATTTACATTAAAACAAATGACAATTGCCAATTTTTATTGACACTATTACATAGTTATTTATTAACAACATACAGTACTACTCCACTGCATACTGTTCTGTTGACTTCACATTCAGCAGTGTGATATCCTCACTTTCTATGTCTGTATGTTGCCTGTCTAATGAGAAATTATTAGAGGCAAACGTGTTTAGAGTCATGTGCAAGTGGTAAAAAGCTTCCCTATGTACAGCCTGAAACATATTAAATAATACATAATTATAAAGGACAATGGGACCATCCACATAAGTGTATAATATTCATTTGTGTAGTTCATGTTTTCGGCAGTGTGTTATTGGCAGCAACATGTATTTATTTTATTTTTTTTCATTAATAATTCATTTACTTATTGTTAGTAATCATAGTTAATGCTATGCAATATGCACTCTCAAATCCATGGAGCATAAAAGACAAATAAAAATAAAAAACGCATATAAAAAAAAAAGTCTATGAAGACCAAGTACAGCTTACAGTTTAGAAAATTAATGTAAACTTCTCTAATTAGTTGCTATGGGATTCATTAAACTGCCTTTTTTTTCTTTTTTTGCAGTTACTTATGCAGTGGAAGTTCATGCTTTCCAACAGATGCAAAATCTAGACACAACAAGCCCTACCAGATCTCCTCAATTATGCAGATTCAGAGCCGTAACTAGACTTTTTGGTCCCCTGTGCCAGAAAGAGCATTGGCACCCCCCTCATTTTTCAAAGGGACATAATGCACCCAAGATAGGTAATGGCTTCATGGGGAAGGGCCAGGGAAGATATAGGAGAGGCCAGGAGGTGCTGGGGATGAAATAAGAGGAAGCTACAAGCAAGAATGTTAATAAACAGAAATTTGACAGGCCCAAACAGCGCCCCCTGACCTGTGGTGCCCTGTGCGATGGCACCGGCCGCACAACCCTAGCTACGGCCCTGTGCAGATTGGTTTAATTTTTTATTTTGAGAATGGTGTTTAAGCACATCTGATCTATGGACCTGATTCCGATCTGGTCGCAATTGCATTTGCGATATCAGTCATTCCCCCCCCATGAAAGCTCCCCCCCCACGCACCACCCCAACCCCCCTATGCGCTCCCCCCCAACTCACTTACACTATGCAGCAGCTGACCAGGGTCACAGTGCAGGAGCCCAGAGACCAGCAGCTGACCGGAACCCCAGAGGACCTCGTTGGATCACCGATGTCCAGTCCCTGGAATCAGGTGGTTTTTTAGTGCTATTTAGACCACACAGCTGATCACAGGGGCCAAATCTCGGTTCTGCTCTGCCCGTCAGAGCAGAGGTCAAGGGAAAGCCCAGAAGGCTTTCCCACTTATTTTTTTACAATTTATCACATTTCCCATTTCAAGTATGGAAAATGCGATCTGCATACTAAAAATATGTAAATTTAAAGGGCATAGAGTAGTTTTTCATGAAAACTACTCTACAGTAATTGCCCTTTAATACATTTATGTGATACAAAAATAATGTAAAAAGGGTGTAAAAACACAATTTTTCACATTTTTGTTAGTAAAAATAATATTGATAAATAGGCTCCTTGGTGTCACACCTTTCTCTCCCGATTTAGCCCGCTGTCCCCATACACTGGTATGGAGACCTAAATACATCAAGCTCCGAAAATACAATATTTTCAGAGCTTGACTGCAGGAGCATTCACCATCTTCAGTTGGCATTTGCTCTCACACACCCACTCCTTCTCTATGGGAAGGCGCCCCAGGTTGCGAAGAGGGATCCTTTCGGAAACCTCCGCCCCTGCCTTGCTCCTTCCGCCGGTCGCCAGGGCTTTATGCCCCTGCATGAACTAGATGCACTAGCGCAGTGAAAATATTCGGAGAGAGAACTGATTTTTGGATCAGCTGTCTCCATAGCGGAGCAATGATGAATTGCTTCGGCGCTCACCACAAGTTAGAATGTCTGGACATAATGAATAGACCCCATAATCTTTTAGTGTAAGGTAATGTATATAGCACCCTTTACATTATTGAATTTTAAAACTTTTTTTCATACAACAGTGCATATAACACTCTACATTATTATGTTTTAAAATGTTTTTGTATATGATGATGTACATACATTATTATATTTTAAAACTTTTGATATACTATGATGTATATAACTAACTGTGCTTAACAATCTGTACAGAAAAGCCTGATATTAGGTTGTACACGTCTGTTTTTTTCTTGTAACACATATTACATGTCCTTCTTTGATTTAAATATTTGAAGATCTATTCATTTTGTAGCGATCTGTTTTTCATGGAATATCTCACAGTTCATAACATGTAATTTTATTAGTGTACAGTATGACCCTCACTTAGCTAAGTCTACCCTTTGTTAGACGTGATCCAGATGTACAGAACTTCATTACATCACTTTTATATGGACCAAAACTTTTCTAGAAAGTCTGATCACCTTCATTGCACCTCCCAATAATGAACAATTGCTTTTGTTTTGTTTTTTTCACAGGAAATGTCAGGAATCTACAGAAGAGGTGGCTTCAGGTTTCTCACATTGAAATAGATGAAACTGAAACAAGGCTTAGAAGGACCTAAAAGGATGGAATTTCTGGAGTGTTGTGCAATACGACAATAACAAAAAAAAGTGTCCCCTATTAAACAATTGGGTGATTCAGCCTCCTCCTCCCTCACTGGTAGGCATGGTGACATGTAGAATCAGTGGGTCTGCCCCACACCTGAGCTACAACAAAGGGGATGTCCCTGTCAGCTGTGTGACTCACAATGAACAGTATATATACAGTAAGTCATTTAGAGCATATAACTTGAGCTCTGTGGAGGATCTCTCTCATTATAACAACACATCTAATCTGAGGCAGTGGAAAATGCTTTTCAGACATCATGGACTATTACTGGTTGTTTTCTTATGGCTGTTACAGGAAATGGGTAACGCTAGCCCTGTACCAGCTAAGCACTCTCGTGATTGTTCATGGAACATGATCAAGCACCACACAAGGAACCTATATGATCTGGCACTGGGTCTATACAACCCTCAGGTAAGAACATTTTAAGAAGGTGTTTTTAAGAGTGTAACTAGTGGCGTAGAGGTTGTTGCCAGATAACACTGACTTTTAGAAAATTGTTATTTTATTATATTATTTTAGCTCAGAAAGTGAATAATTTAAGTTTTTGGGGGTAATAATATGTATTAGCTATTTTGTTCAAAACAATTACATTTTATTAATATACATTTTTATAAATGTAGGTTATAAATGTAGAGCAGCAAAATAAGAAAAATATGTATATAAATCAGGTATTATTATACTCTATTTTCCATCTAGAATTATTACTCACTTTGAAAGTTCTGGGGGTCTCCTACCTATGTGTCCCCTGAGTAACAAAATGCTAATTATTTACCAAATAATTGCCAGCTAATAATTCAGATTACGAGATGAAACAGATAAAACAATAAAAGTAAGGGGGGGCTTTAATAAAGCTTAGAGAGAGGTAAAATTGGAGGTAAATAACACCAACCAATCAGCTCCTGTTACTTTACAGGCTGTTTTTGAAAAATGACAGTCAGGAGCTCATGGGTTGGTGCTATTTACCTCCAATTTTATCTCTCTTCAAGCTTTATTAAATCTCCCCCTTAATTCTTAATCAATGCTTAGTTACTTTTTATATATTTATTACAAACACCAATTAAAACAAATTAAAAGAAAGTTTAAAATACCTGTTTTTTTCTCTTTTGTAGGAAGTTATGAAGGACGTAAACTTAACTCGTATTCCCAGGATTAGATGCCACCATCACTGTGGACCTGAACATCTTGTTTCAAATGAAAAGGTATATAAAGATTATACAACAATCCTAAGTGTATGGATACACCTAAACGACTAGCAATTGTGCCGATGTTCAGGGCGATTTGCCTTCACCCTGGGCATCGCATGGTGGCCGGTACACACTTAAAAGAATTAATGAACGACGGAACGATCACAGGGCCTGATTCAGAGCCGGACGCTCTGAACAAGCGCCCTCTCTGAATCAGGGCGTGTTTTTTTTTTTAACGAAGCGCCCTTTTGGACGCCCGCATAGCTGTGGGTTACCACCCACAGCTTATGCGAGCGTCCATGATGATGGTCGCGATGGTCAAGACCATCGCGACTATCGGGCTTGTGACAAGACCCTGCGGTAGGGTCTCGCTGACGCAAGCCCAGGAATGCTTTTGGCTCTATCAGAGCCAAAAGCACTCCCACTGACATCACTAGTGATGTCAGTGGGGCCGGACCCAGACGGTAGGCGTTCCCATGGGAACACCTCCGTCTGGGCAGCCATGCCCCCGGCACGCCCACCAAAGCGTGCGAGACCCTTAACGACGGCTTGGCCGTCGTTATTCGGGTCTCGAGCATGCGCACAACGGAGGCGCCTCCGTTGTGCGCATGCGCACTTGGGCACCATCGACCCGCTTGCGAGCGCTCAGCGCTCGCGAGTGGGTCAGAATCAGGCCCACTGTTCCATACTTCATTAATATGTACAGCCTCACATGCGATATCGCGTGATTGGTTTTGCAGCATGGCCAATCACATGATATCGCATGCAACTGCGGAAGCACGCAAATCGGGCATACACACTGCGTGATCTGTCTGAATTGTCATTCCTATTTGGACAAATCGGCCAAAATGGGCCGATATCGTTCAGGTATGTGCCCAGCCTATGATATACCTATCTGTGTTCCATCCTATATAGCCAGGGTAAGATACTAAGGGGTCTATTTCCTTAGCTGTGTTAGGAGATAGAGTGAATGGTGATAAGGTACCAGCCAATCAGCTCCTAACTTCCATTTTTCAAACACAGCCTGTGACAGACAGTTAGGAGCTGATTGGCTGGTACCTTATCACAGTTCACTTTATCTCCTAAGACATCTTAGTAAATAGACTCCTAAACAAAGCATGCATCTAGTCAACACACAATTAAGGCAACCCTTCTGTAGCCTGAAGCAATATTGGTGAGATTGCAGTAAATTTAGAAGGAACTAGTGACATAACTGAGGCATGATGCAACAAGTAATTGTGTTTGCTTTCAAAGATTGTGCTGGTCACATTTATCAGTGTTTACATTTTAGAATTTCCCACAGGTAACATTGCAGATTACAGGAAATAAAGGTTTTCTGCTGGAAACACCTATCAACATTATTAATAAATTAACCAAGACTTCAAATAGGCTTTTCATCGGTATGTAGTCTTCCCGACTGTCAAATCCCAGCAAGGGATTAATGATAGGCCTATCATTAGCCCTATGTTGGGAGCCCAACGCCCGGCATACTAAGCGAAGGTAAGCCGGGCCCTGGGAGCAGACAGCCGCGGGGGGTGAGGGTTAGGTTAGGGGCTCCCGGGGCGGACTTAGGGTTAGGCACCCCCCGGAAGGGTTAGGGATAGGCTAGGGGAAGGGAGAGTTAGGGTTAGGCACCCCCGGGGGTAGGTTAGGGTTAGGCACCCCCCCGAGAGGGTTAGGTTTAGGGTGTGGAGATTGGGGGTTAGGTTTAGGCATTTACGGGGGGAAGTTAGGGTTAGGCACCCCTAAGGGAGGGTTAGGATTGGGGGGGAGGGTTAGGAATAGTTTAATTACCTACCCCGTCGGGATCTTCTCTGGCCGGTCTTCCGGCGTTGGGACTTAGGCCCGGCGGTAACACATACCGATTCCTTTTCATCTACCACCCCATGTGCTAAGAACAGGATTTTTAACATTCTTTTGCTTGGCTATTAGCATTTGGGAAAATAGACAAAACTAAACAGCTGCTTATCATGTATTACTAGTGATGAGTGGTTCCGTTTTTGAGAAAACCGAACACACCCAAACTTAAGGGTCAAACAGAGTCCCAGTTCAGAATCACTTTAGGGTTCCAAGTAGAACCAAGTCCTGTTTTGGGTTCTCTCATAATTTTCGGAACTCAAATCTAAAAACGGAATCTCGTGTGTTATGGATCGCATCTAAGTCCCTCCCTAGTGACTTCAGGTGCTGTGAGGTGGTCAAAATTGACTGGAAATTACTGGAAATTAATGTTTTTGATTTTAATAATGATAAATGAACAAAAACAGGTCTGTTTTTATCAATTTTTAAAGATATCTAAAACCAAAACCGAAACAAAACACTTGAGGGTGGTTTTGCCAGAACTAAAACACGACGATAGTTTTCAGCCAAAACTAAAACACAGGGGTCTCCCCACATCTTTACTTATTACTGCATTATACAACTAGAGAATAACACAAATCCAGTCACTTGGGAATTGGATATAGTTTGTCAATATGTCCAGTTTATCACAGCAGCTGGTTTTGCCTTTAACATGATCGCTGTTTTAAAAATCCCGGAAAACTCGCATGTATTCCCGCAGCGGCACCATCTCACACTCGTTACTGAATCTCATGTCAGTGGTTTGTAAGATAGTGATTAAAAAGAAAAATACAGAAACTAGCATTTCAGGAACAGATGACAAGAATCATGTTTGTTTGTAACAACAAACCGTTAATGGAGACAGGTCCACTTATGGAGAGAGTGGAAGGGTGTGTCAGAGCGTTAGACAATCTGCAGTTGGGGAACTACTGCTCCCACAATTCTATGCCATCTGATTTATAGTTTTACTGAGGTCTATGTTTCATCTCTTCTACAGATATGTCTGAAGCGCATCTTCCACATACTGTCATATTACCAGAGTGTACTGTCAAAATTAGATATGGAATACCTAGATCTCTCCAAACAACAAGGCATTGAAGGAATTAAAAATAATATTTCAGTTATTCTGCCATGTCTACAGGTAAGATTTTATCACAAAATGCAGTTATATGTAATATTGTTCTTAAAGTTATATTAAAATGTTACAAAAGGGCCCATTACCTACACCCAGGGGAATACGTTATTTTGTCAGCTTTTCAATTCACAAATAACAAGTGATGTTACCATTACCTAATCACCTGCTCGGTGCATGCTCATGGATTCTGACTTTGGGCCTGATTTGTAATGAGACGCCCCCCGGCGGCTACGCAAACGAAGCAACTGCATATGAAGACGCAGCATTGGTCACAGATCAGACAATAATCAGACTTCTCAGTAGCCCTATGGTCGCGCAGAATGGCCGCAGGAGCTGAGGAGCCATTTTCTCCTGTGTATGGCATTGCAGTGACTGGCAGAGACAGTTGCAACATGTCTGTGTTTGAGTCACCCCCCCCTGTAGCCGCCCACAAACGCTCCTTGTCTGTCACTGCAAATTAATCATCACTGCAAGTAACAACAGTAATGAAAGTTGACTCCATCTCTGAATCAGGCCCTTGTATGATGGGTTCACTCAAATTACATTAAGCTTCCAATCAGAGGTTAAGAAATAAAGTTATTGTAAAAGAAACGACAAGAAGGAATGTTTACATGGCATACGTATCACATTACATTATAAGTTATACCTTGTTACATGGCATACGTACCACATTACATTGTATGTTATACCTAGTTACATGGCATACGTATCACAGTACATTATATGTTATACCTTGTTACATGGCATACGTATCACATTACATTATATGTTATACCTTGTTACATGGCAAACGTATCACATTACATTATAAGTTATACCTTGTTACATGGCATACGTACCACATTACATTGTATGTTATACCTAGTTACATGGCATACGTATCACATTACATTATATGTTATACCTTGTTACATGGCATACGTATCACATTACATTATATGTTATACCTTGTTACATGGCAAACGTATCACATTACATTGTATGTTATACCTTGTTACATGGCATATGTACCACATTACATTGTATGTTATACCTAGTTACACGGCATACGTACCACATTACATTGTATGTTATACCTAGTTGCATGGCATACGTATCACATTACATTATATGTTATACCTTGTTACATGGCATACGTAGCACATTACATTGTATGTTATACCTAGTTACATGGCATACGTATCACATTACGTTGTATGTTATACCTAGTTACATGGCATACGTATCACATTACATTGTATGTTATACCTAGTTACATGGCATATGTATCACATTACATTGCATGTTATACCTAGTTACATGGCATACGTATCACATTACATTGTATGTTATACCTAGTTACATGGCATACGTATCACATTACATAATATGTTATACCTTGTTACATGGCATACGTATCACATTACATTGTATGTTATACCTAGTTACATGGCATACGTATCACATTACATTATATGTTATACCTTGTTACATGGCATACGTATCACATTACATTGTATGTTATAACTAGTTACATGGCATACGTATCACATTACATTACATGTTATACCTTGTTACATGGCATACGTACCACATTACATTGTATGTTATACCTAGTTACATGGCATACGTACCACATTACATTGTATGTTATACCTAGTTACATGGCATACGTATCACATTACATTGTATGTTATACCTAGTTACATGGCATACATATCACATTACATTGTATGTTATACCTAGTTACATGGCATACGTATCACATTACATTGTATGTTATACCTTGTTACATGGCATACGTACCACATTACATTTTATGTTATACCTAGTTACATGGCATACGTACAACATTACATTGTATGTTATACCTAGTTACATGGCATACGTATCACAATACATTGTATGTTATACCTAGTTACATGGCATACATATCACATTACATTGTATGTTATACCTAGTTACATGGCATACGTATCACATTACATTGTATGTTATACCTACTTACATGGCATACGTATCACATTACATTGTATGTTATACCTAGTTACATGGCATACGTACCACATTACATTGTATGTTATACCTAGTTACATGGCATACGTATCACATTACATTGTATGTTATACCTAGTTACATGGCATATGTACCACATTACATTGTATGTAATACCTAGTTACCTGGCATACATATCACATTACATTGTATGTTTTACATAGAGCAGGATGCACCAACTGTTTTATTTATTTAAGGATTCTAATAATATAAATTCAAATGAATCCTGTTAGAAGTGAGCTAGCAGAATAAAAAATAATAATCTGAGCTCTAATCTGTATATTTAAAATAGGCTGGAGATCCTCATTCACAAAAAAAAAAATAACTTTGATAAATTCAAAAAGATTTCACTGTCCTTGAATCTTGCTTTTTCACCATCAATGCTAGCCACCGATGGTATATCGTTGTCTAAGCCCGATGGCAAAACATATATGTGTTTTGCACAGGTGCTGACGGCACATGTGCAAAATACAAACCACCGATGGCTTGCCGTCGATGGTTTCAGTCCAATTGTTTAAAACCATTATCGATGGTGAAACCTTCGATGGTCACCACTAAACTGAAATAGTCAGTACTTCATTACACTAATGTCTACATAATGCTAGTTGTGACATCTAGTGGTCACAATGAGTTGTGCAAGACAGTAAATCAGATAACTACAAATACAAGTTCTACTGTAAACATGATGTGATTATAAAGACATTTGATGTAGGTAATTGAAACTAACATTAGAATATGTTTATTTGTATATGAATACATTTAAAATTTTATTTAAAAATCTATGTATTCATTGCAAGCAGGATACGTAGAGGAATGAATACATTTTAATATATTTTTTGCAGAGAATATCCCTTTAATACCCCTTTTACACCAAACAAATAACCCGGGTTATTGCCAGGTCGATCCGGGTTGAGGCTCTGTGTGAACGGCTCCCAACAAAAAAACCCGGATCGATTTACCGGGCAATCTTACTCGGGTTTAGAGCAGGGTTGAAAACGGGTTGTTCCCGGGTCATGAGGCAGTGTAAACGGGTGCTACCCTGCTTATTTGACCCGGCTATCTCAGAAAGATGCTGATTGGAGCTTCTGGGGCACCGGCAGATGATGTAATTTGTCAGTGCCCTGCAGAGAGAGATGCACATGAAGTCATCGCTTGCCTGCCTAACCTCCTGCACTACAGCAGCCTGACCAGCCACAAAAGCAGGCAGGCACACAGCCTGCCACAGCCAGAACAGCAGCCTGCACCACAGCCTGACCAGCAGCCACAAACGCAGGCTGATACACAGCCTGCCACAGCCAGGACAGCAACCTGCACCACAGCCTGACCAGCAGCCACAAACGCAGGCTGATACACAGCCTGCCACAGCCAGAAACGCAGCCTGCACCACAGCCTGACCAGCAGCCACAAATGCAGGCTGATACACAGCCTGCCACAGCCAGAACAGCAGCCTGCACCACGGCCTGACCAGCAGCCACAAATGCAGGCTGATACACAGCCTGCCACAGCCAGAACTGCAGCCTGCACCACAGCCTGACCAGCAGCCACAAATGCAGGCTGATACACAGCCTGCCACAGCCAGAACAGCAGCCTGTAGTAATGCTGTAAGCAGTCCCCGCCCCTCTCTTTTGTTGCCTTTTGTGACCATCTTTGTCAGACCTTAAAACAGACCATTTTTAATTACTTCTATAGAGAAAAGCAGGGATTACCAGGGTTCAGTGTAAATGGGGCAAACCCGGGAATAACACGGGTCAATTTGCAGTGTAAACGGAGTCTGAAGCAGAGTTTGACCCGGGTTTGACCAGTGTTCAAATTTCAGGGTTGGACCCGGGATTTTGGTGTAAAAGGGGTATTAGTAAGTTAGGGTACCTCTATAAATGGGGTAGTATAAGTGGAGGACTTCTTTTGCTCTGCTACAAGTGTCACAATAAAAAAAACTCCTTCTGACTAATACCCCTTTTCCACTTAAATTCCGGGTCTGACCCAGAGTTGGAACAAAGTTCCTATCCGGATCAGACCCGGAATTTTGCCGGCGCCAACTCGGGATATTCCCGAGTCAGCGCCGCTCACACCGCAGTCGGGTCTGCATAGACCCGACTTTTGCGGAGTGAAAGTGGTCGCTTGGAGATGACGTCATCTCCAAGCGCCACTGAAGCCGGACCAATCGGCCGGTTAGCAGCGCACTCCAGGTCATCGTGACCCGGAGTGCGCTGTTCTCACAGCAGGGTTTCACGGGCTACGCCCGTGTTAAACCCTGCTAGTTACCTGGGTTGGATTGCCGGGTCACTCGACCCGGCGATCCAACTCTCTCCCCTTTTACACCAGGGAGCTGCCCGGGTTAACCCTTCAAAAACCCGGGTTTTAGCTCCGGTGTAAAAGGGGTATAACAACATGGTATCCACTAGCAGATAAGGGTGCATGCGTTTTGTAATTGTCCTCACACAGAGGGTGAAGGTAGTTTTAATATACCACTGATTATAGTCATTGGAATAAATGCATTGATTCAATAAAGTGTCTATTGAGAGAAGCAATTCTTTTTTTAAATAAAGACAAACATCTCAGACTGAACAGTAATGACTATAATATTGGGTTAGATTTTGCGACTTTAAGCTTGTTATATGTACCCATATAAATACTGTAGTCTCACAAATAGCTAATATTGTTTTTTTTACTCCTTACAGATCAATGGATATGAAGAAAAGCATTTAACCACTGCTGAAAATGACACAACGGACCATTTTGTGATAGATATGATCAGCTTTCCTCTAGTGTCTGTAACCAGCCTCATTGCTCGGGTCTTCTCACCTGGCAATCCCAAGCACCACACCCTAGCCGAGAGGCGTTAGTTAGCACTGGAACTACACGATTATTTAGTATTATGAAATATTATTTATTACATAGAATAATATGTACCTCTAATGCCATCTGAAGAAAGATCTATAGTGATCTATAAAATGTGCATTTGTTGTAGAAATGCAGTCAGTGGACTAAAATATGATACATACCGTGTATATGTATATATTTTTCAGATGTTTCAATTTGTTGTGGTATTTACAACAGCAACTATATATTTTTGTATTTGGAATTCAAATATTAACATTCTATATTGTATTTTTTATAAAACAAAAAACAAAAGTATAATAATATGGTAATTATGTTACCGGTTTACAATAATATGTAAATATACTACAGTGGTAAGCTAGCAAGACATAAATGTTATTTATAGCCTGCACACAGTGGAGGTCATAATTTTATAGGCCAAACCAATATTCATACAGTATATAATTTCTCTAGCAGCCAAAGGCCTCACTGAGGCACTACATATTGTGCCTCATGCCTCAGTCATATCACTGGTTTTTAGTATATTGAGGGCAATGTTGCAGCCTAATTAACATGAGATTGCAGCCTATCAATTCACTAAACCGGGTTTGTCTCATGCTTCACTCATGATTTCATGTAATTGATTCATACTAAGTCGATGGCTGCAATCTCATTATTATTGTTCGTCTGCCTCCTGAATACTATGGATAATGGGTAAACCAAGTTGCAATTTTTTCACCAAATGTAGGGATAACGGCTATTATAGGGAGGGAATGGGGAAGCTTGTGGTTTCTTCACAACCATGGTAAATTACTATTCTGTTTGGTAGCAGAGGATTGATTGGCAGCTGTAATCAATTTGTAGTTCTGCAGCTCTTTGGTGGCCTTCATGACACTTTTAATCACAGCATATTTAAATCGATATCTGCTGTTCGATATTATGCCTACCAAAGGTTCTTAAACTTTTATGGCGGGGATAATGATTGTACAGTATAACTGTTTTGCAACCCAATGTCCAACTTTTTGGGTACCAGTCCTCAGATTAAGAACCCTTGATATAGGCTAATGCTGTTCCCAAACTTCGCTATTACAGTCCACATTTTAAGGATATCCATGCTTGAGCACAGTTGACTCAGTTAGTATCTCAGTCAATTTGGTTTAACCATCTGGACCTAAGCATGGATATCATTAAACCCTGGACTGTAATGGTAGAGTTTTGGAACATCTGCTGTAGTCGATTATAAGAAGCAGAATGTGGAAGAATTTTTACTGAATGGGTACATTTTGGTATCTTTGACCTTTGAACATATTTTTATTATACGTTTTATATAATAACTTTATAATTCATACATTTATTTATACGTAACTATATTTAAAGCATATTTATTGTTATTGATTTTATAACTATTTTTAACTGAAATTGTATTTATTGTAACAGATAATTATTGTGTTCATTATTAAACAAAGTACTGTTGAGAATGCGTGTCTGTGTTTAAATAACGTATCCTCATTTTGTATGTATTGGGATGTACAAACAATCAGCAATAAGCTTTGATCAGTCTAATAGAATATAGACAGTGGTCATCAATCATAATGTGCAAAATGGGAGATGTGCAGTACAGAATCCTTTTGGTGATGTCACACACCTCAATGACACCGAATTATCTGCCAAAGTACAATTACATTGGCTTGTGGATCAGAATGACAGAGCTTTTAGTGGAGCAGATGATTATACCGGACAAGTTGGGCAGAACAAACATTTTCCTCGCTCAGTATGGAGTACAATTTAGACATCAATGAGCCTTGGGCACCCAAGAGCCTGTATGCTGGTACACCAAGTTGTCTTTCTCTGGCCCATTATTGGTTCCCAATGCATAACAGGAACACACAACAAGATCTGCCATTTTTGGAGATGCTCTGACCCAACTGTCTAGCCATCACAATTTGTCCCTTGTTAGTGTCGCTCAGATCCTTACACTTTCCTGCTTCCAACACATCAAGAACTGATTGTTCACTTGCTGCCTAAAATATCCAACCCCTTGACAGGTGCCATTGTAACAAGGTAATCAATTTAATCCACTTCACCTGTCGGAGGTGTTGACTAGACATGAGCAGTTCTGTTGTTCTTTTCCCAGAATTAGCACAAGTTCAGATTTCCAAACAGGTGAGAACCAGATAGGCAATAAGATTAAATTTCATATCCAAATGTAACTGACTAGTACCGAAAAGCTCATCTCTAGTTTTAATGTTATGGCTGATAGGTGTACATGTCAGCCTTCGTGTAGAGTATTTTAAAAGTGTTTAATTTGTTCTGTTGTTTACCAAATCCACTGGAGTCCCTAACACCAAAAACAGTCCCAAAACAATCCAGAAATTACACATACTATGGAAGTATAAATATTTTGTTTAATTTGTTGATTAAGTACCAAGTCTTCAAGCCGTTGCATGAATAGTTTTATTATTCTGTATTGCAGACCTGGCCAAAACGATGATCACGATCTTCTGGTAGCTAGTGGGGCATCCATCAGTAGGTCATGACCAACTTAACCTTTGGCCTCTAACGATCCTCTGACGGCTTCTGTGGCCTCAGAAGCCCAGTTCCCAGAAGTGCAGCGTGCGCTGTGAGGAGCCTACTGCGCTGCAGATCCAGACTGAGGGGGCAGATGTTGCTGGTAGTGTGACGTCACTGGGGAGAGGGATGATGCTGGTAGTGTGATGTCACTGGGGAGAGGGATGATGCTGGTAGTGTGATGTCACTGGGGAGAGGGATGATGCTGGTAGTGTGATGTCACTGGGGAGGGGGATGATGCTGGTAGTGTGGTCACTGGGGAGGGGGATGATGCTGGTAGTGTGATGTCACTGGGGAGAGGGGTGATGCTGGTAGTGTGATGTCACTGGGGAAAGGGATGATACTGGTAATGTGATGTCACTGGGGAGAGGGATGATGCTGGTAGTGTGATGTCACTGGGGAGAGAGATGATGCTGGTAGTGTGATGTCACTGGGAATAAGGGGATGATGCTTGTAGTGTGACATCACTGGGGAGAGGGATGATGCTGGTAGTGTAAAGTCACTGTGGAGGGGGATGATGCTGGTAGTGTGACATCACTGGGGAGGGGGATGATGCTGGTAGTGTGATGTCACTGGGGAGAGGGATGATGCTGGTAGTGTGATGTCACTGGGGAGAGGGATGATGCTGGTAGTGTGATGTCACTGGGGAGAGGGATGATGCTGGTAGTGTGATGTCACTGGGGAGAGGGATGATGCTGGTAGTGTGATGTCACTGGGGGGGGGGATGACGCTGGTAGTGTGATGTCCCTGGGGAGAGGGATGATGCTGGTAGTGTGATGTCACTGGGGAAGGGGATGATGCTGGTAGTGTGATGTCACTGGGGAGAGGGATGATGCTGGTAGTGTGACATCACTGGGAAGAGGGATGATGCTGGTAGTGTGATGTCACTGGGGAGAGGGATGATGCTCGTAGTGTGATGTCACTGGGGAGAGGGATGATGCTGGTAGTGTGATGTCACTGGGGAGAGGGATGATGCTGGTAGTGTGATGTCACTGGGAATAGGGGGATGATGCTGGTAGTGTGACGTCACTGGGGAGAGGGATGATGCTGGTATTGTGACTTCACTGGAGGAGATGGAGTGTGATGTCACTGGCTATAATATATGTGGAAGTAGGCTCCTGGGTATGTCTTTATAAAGCTTTAGTTAAGAACTTTACATTTTAAGCATTAGCAGGTTGAGTTTAATATTGTCCTCCCATAATGCAATTTTAGAGGACATTTCTACTGGGTGGTCAGTGTGCATCCATTCCCATTCTCACCTGGCTGGGTGGCTGACACGCATCCCCTGCATACCTCTCAACTGTCCCAATTTTGGCGGGACAGTCCCTCGCCCCCTGGTCGCAAGACCATGCCCCATTTTTTTAGGGGAATAACTCTGCTTAATAGATCGCAGAACATTGTAACTCTTTAGAGTATATCACAGAGTCCAAAAGTTTGGCCATCCCTGCTGTGCTATATTACATGTCAGTCTGCAACACATGTTGATTATGCTTTTACAGTGTCTTTAGATCTGTGTGTGCTTTGAAGTTTGAACTATATTTATTGTCGGTGGTTTTTCTGCCACGGTTTTTATTTATATTTATTTAGAGGAACTGAATGTAATAGAGAAAATATCTGTAAACTCCCAGCAACATTCTTCATGCGTTAGATGAACATACTAGATGGCCATTTTTATGGTGTGAATACCTCGCTCAGGTATGTCAGGTGTGTGTGTTTCCTAGCAAAAGGAATTTAACCAATTAGGTGTATTCAGGTGCTGGAATGGGTTGTTGTTCTAAAGCAGCTACTAAAAACTGGAGTAGTCAGCTCCAACATAAAGACAAACAATACTTACAGCAAAAATAGCAGCGCTGAGTTTCTAATACATTAGTAAACAAATGCACTGATGTAATGGTCACGATACATGTAATTCATAATTCAAAGAATATATTTAATAATAATAAATGTATTGATTTATCTTTAGTAAGCTTTCGTAGGGCCTTCTTTTCCCACTTATTCAAGTTCTCGCTCTTTCTAGGATCTATGGTTTTATTTGCACACGTGTTTAAAATCATCTAGTGTTGTTTTATAGAAGCTTTCTATATTAGAGCCTGTAGTTTTTATTGGGTAGAAATTTGACCTCAGCTTAAATTTACTTTTATCGATATTGACATCAAAAATAGGTTGTGTTTTGGTTGGCGTATTCCCATTATTTTCCTCTAAAAGCGCAGCCAAAATTTCTAATGCTGACGTATCACCTCTATCCAATAGGATAGGGGAGGCAACTTCCACATTTTTTTGGAGGGTTTGTTTCGCAAAGTATTTCTGCCTACACAGTGACCTTACATACCTGTTCAATTCAGGAGAATTTTAGGCTCTTACTTAGGGTCTGTAGTTCATTGTCAATGAGTTTCTTAGATGACAAATGAAATATACTTTTAGTTAGACTCATCTTTCTCTTTGTTTTTAATCTCTTATATACTTCCTTCTTCCCTCCTCTTCTTCCTCGACACTTGAATTTCTTCTTCTTTTTATTGTCCCTGTTAATCGATCCCTGTCTAGGATTCTTCTCTTGCGTTGTTCTAAAAAAATCCCCATGAGATGTTGCTGGAATTTCTATATGAACTTTATCTTTCGGTCTAGCTCCTAAAACTCTGTGATCTGATCTTTCATTTTCTATGGATTGTTTGTAAATGGGTTTTGGGGATCTCGCTCTTGGACGACGGAAATCTCGGCGATCAGAGGGGATCCTCTGTCTCTCCGTATAATATCGTGTGTCACTAGAGACACAAGTATCTCCTGTCACATGGTGGTCCATTCTACTTCTGAATTCTGTATAGTAGGAATTTCTGTTATTGATTCTTTTTTTATTTCTTTGATTAAACATGCTAATATTACCTTGTTTGTAATCTCCCAGATCACGCTGGAATTTTTTGCATTTGTTATTAATAATGGTTTCCTCAAAATTCGCTAACCTTTCTGTAACCACTATGTCCATTTCTTTGAAGTCCTTATTCTGCTTGAATGGTTCTAATTTAATTTTCAGTGTTTCGATTTCTAATTCTAAAGTTTTGACCTTATCCATTATATATGCTGTTAACGAGCATTTATCAAATATTTATCCCATCTGTCCTGATACTCTGCCTTATCTTGAAAAATTGATGGTTTCGATAACCTTAGGCCCCTGGGGATTATTTTTCTGTCAGCTTATTTTTGCAATTTCACACTATCAAGTCGTGTGTTTCCTGCATATATTTTATATATATAATACGCAATATATAGGCATAACTCACAGAGTTAGGTGGGATTGTCTGTAAGTCCTTCCTCAAAAATACAGCTACATTTACCCAGTTGTTATAAAATAGTGAGTAAATGATCTGATTATTACAGTATATATATGATAAACATGCACAATATTAAGGGGAAATAGATGTGCAGCAGACCTTTAGTTATTAAGGGGTCTATTCATGTACAACATGAAGTGGGTACTAAAAGATATCACTATATATCACATCACTTCGATGTGACATATAGTGACGTTTAATAGCCATTCATGTAGACTTACCTCTCTGGCGTCTTCAGGCGCTGTCCGGCCCCTCCGTGATCCCTGTATGCAGCGAAAATTCAGACATATTAGGAGCCCTATATCGTTCCTTCATGAATCACACTCATCATACAATAGTATGACAATGCTATTCAGGCATGGAGCGGAGGTGCCCCTAGAGAAGTAATACACTTCCCCATGGTAAACTAGCACCATGAATAGTACGAAGCAGAGAAGAGCCCTGATTTCAGCTAAACATTGCTCTTCTCTGCTACATGAATAGACCCCTAAGTTATTTATATAGCGCACACATATTCCACAGTGCTTGTACATAGAATATTTAGTCAGTCACATCAGACCTTGCCAAACTGGAGCTTCCAAAGTATATGTCCCCTACCACATGGACACACAGCCATATATACGCCAATGTTATTTATTTTTTTGTCAGAAATCAATTAACCTACCAGTATGTTTTGGGATTATGCGATGAAACCCAAGTAAGCACAAGAACATACAAACTTCACGCAGACAGGGCCTTGGTGGGAATTTGACTCAAGACCTCAATGTTGTGAGGCAATAATGCTAACCACTTCACCAACCATGCTGCACTTTGGTGAAGTAATTAAATGATGAATTAGTTGTTCCTGTTTTCTTTTCATATTAGCTATTTCATTTTGCTCAGAAATTGGAAAATAACCTAGAGCACACCGTTAAGCCATAGGTGGAATGTTGAATGTATAAGATGGAAGTCTCCTTAACAGTACAAACAGCAATCGGTGATAAGCTGCTATATACAGGAAGTGCTGCATTTCAATTTTTCCTACTATCATTGTTCTTATTCTTTTGGATATTAAAGATACAACATTACAGAATTCTGTTTCTGAGCTATTTATCAATCTTAATCAATTCTTGGCAATTTCCATAGTGGAACAGTCAGAATGTTGGCAATTCATGGCCACAAACATCAACAATTTTTTCTTGCATCCTACAGCAATTTTGGGCTACCGTATTTTTTAGGGATGTGCACAACTGCAAATTGCAGCGGTACATTGAAAAGAATTGATTCCACCTCTTAAGAGTCTTTCTTATATGTCACAGTTCTGGAACCTAATCCAGACTCAGGGTGTTCAACTTGAAGATTGTACTTTATTATTGTTTTTATCCTTTATTTATATGGCGCTACAAGGGTGGCCTAACAAAGGGCCTGATTCAGCAAGGATCGCAGTTTCTAATACGCACGCAATCTGCCAAGTATTACGCAGTGCACATGTGTATGCATCGCAGTGCCCATGCACAGTTCTCCACTATGATCAGGACTGCCATAGCGGATCGGTTTGGCCTCTATCCAGAAGTGTACCGGCAGAGATTCAGGTCCTATGATCCTGATGGAAGGCCACGCGTCCTGGCCTGGAAACTGGCCGACCTCGCAGTTAAATGGCTACAGCCGGACCAACATAATTCCACCCAGCTGGTAGAGTTGGTCACTATGGAACTGTTTGTTGCACTTCCTGCCCAAGTTGCTCGCTGGGTCCAGCTGCATCGAGCTGAGAATTTGGATTCCGCTGTCCAGTTAAAGGAAAATGCCTGGCTGGCGCAGAATGGTATGGAGAACCTTTCTTCTTTAATTACGCCGGAGTCTCCCCGTATATCTCCACAACAGATGTGGTCTTGGGATAAGGTGCCCCCATGTATGGATTCGGATAGGCACTAGTACCCCTCATAGATGTTGGCTCCGGGGAAATTGAGGCCCACAGCTTCACCCTTCTCTGCACGTAAAGAGGGTTTTTGGGCCCAGAAGTCATTCTATGGGGAAGGTGATGGCCGCCCATTTTTCAGAAGATAGAGGTCCAGAATGGAGGACTTCCCCAATAACTCCAGCTCAAGTGTGTTCCTCATGCGGCCAAGGTGGGCATCAAAAATGGGGGTATCCACAGATGGATTGCTCTTTTTCTGGTTCTTTACAACTATAGAGACCTGCCCTCTTCTGCCTAGAATACATGTACATGTGCAAGTCAGTAATAGACTGGTCGAGGGCTTGGTGGCTCTGCTACTACGCTGATACAAAGAGATTTGTTGTCCCCAGAGTTGTTGTTGTCCCACGAACTAGTCTGCATATGTTGTGTGCATGGAGATGTTCAGGCCTTTCCTGTCCCCATGGTCCCTTTGATAATCAGGGGACAGACTGCCAAACTACGTGTGTGTGTGGGTACTTGGTTACCAGCCCCTGTGCTAATAGGTCATGACTGGCCTCACTTCTGGGGCCTTGTCCTGCCAGAGGAACAGATGCCTGCAGAAACCCTTGGAGAGGCATTTTCCTTCTCCCCTGATTTGTTTCTGTCTCGGGTAAAGGCTCCTAAATCTAAGAAACAAAGGAGAAGGGATCACAGAGACTGGCCTCTTCCCATAATGCTACTGCTCGCAATGTGCCTGTAAATGCTGATGTTCATGTCAATGTACCTGAGAATTCTGATTAACCTGTTGTTACTAAAGTGCCTATGCATGCTGATGTCCATGGTAATGCTGAGAGGTCTAGGAACACTGATGTGTCTAGCAGCCTGCCTAATTCTTGTAGCACGGGGAATAATGCAGCGGTTCAATTAAGTAGTATTAATGAAGAGTCTTCCCCTTGCGCCTCAGCCTGTTTTAAGAAAGGCCCAATGGGAAGATCCTGCTTTAAAAAAGGCCTTTGAACAGGTTTCAGTGGATGGTGTCCTGTTGTCACATGCAACAGAAGTAAAATATCCCCATTGTGTCGCTTAGAGAGGTTTTATATTGAGTAGACAAGCACAAACGGGGGAGGTGATACGACAGTTGGTGGTCTCAGACCCTTTCAGGATGCAGGTTCTGGTTTTAGCCCATGCAGTTCCTTGGGGTGCTCATTTGGGATGGGATAAGACAGTGGAGAGAATAACCTCCCAGTTCTATTGGCCAGGTGTTTATGCTGAGGTCTCATGGTTCTGTTCCGCTTGTTCAGAGTGTCAAAAGACAACAGTAAACCGACCATCTCCTGCCTGGCTGATTCCTCTCCCAATTGTAGGGGTCCCCTTGAAAAAATAGGGGTTGATTTAGTGTGTTCGATTGAACCACCATCGAAAGGCTATAAATTAATTTTAGTTGTGGTTGACTATGCCACCCGTTTTCCGGAGACATTTCCCTTAAGGGTCACTGCAGTCAAACAGGTAACGACTAAGTTATTAGAGCTGTTTTCGAGGGTTGGATTTAATGTTTAAGTTAATGCAGGGGGTGTTAAAGTTGTTAAAACTTAAGAACCTCAGTAAATCATCCCCAAATGGATGACCTAGTCGAAAGATTCAACTGTACACTAAAGTCTATGTTAAAGAAGTTTATAGAGACAGAAAAAAGGTGGGATGAGCTTGTACCCTATTTGTTATTTGCAATCAGAGAAGTGCCCCAGGCCTCTACTGGCTTTGCAACTTTTGAACTTCTTTATGGAAGGAAGTCACGGGTGTTCTCAACCTTCTGTGGGAAGCACGGGAATAACAACCAAATAAGGCTGAAGCATCTTTCAATATGTGGTCCAGATGCATAATCGTATAGACCTACTAGGTCAATTGGCCCAGGAAAATTTGGTAAATGCACAGGAGGCTCAAAAACTTCTCTATAATCGTAATGCCTGAACTTGTGTTTTTTTCACCTTGGGATAAAGTCCTTTTGTTGTTACCTACACAGGGAAGTAAATTACTAGCAAAGTGGCAAGGGCCATTTGAATTAATTAGAAATGTTGGCAAAGTAAATTATGAAGTTTCTCAACCTGACTCCAATAGAGGTAGGCAGATTTACCATGTTAACCTGTTGAAAGCATGGAAGTATCAAGAGGTGTTGTTTGTAGACCCTGGTAATGGCCATAGTGACCTTGGTTCACAGATTCCTCTGTCCGATGGGGTCTCTCCACCCCTCGAACCTTTGAATTCAAACAAGCTGAGCCTCCATTGGGGAACATTGTTAAAGAATTCTCAGATGTTTTTTCTGATAAACCAGGGAGGACCAATTTAGTCTTACATGACATTGTAACCCCACCTGGAGAAGTAGTTCAACAAAGACCCTATAGGTTTCCAAGAGAAAAATAAGCACAGGTAATCAAGGAAATACAAGACATTTTTAAGTTAGGGGTAATTGAGGAGTCGTCTAGTGACTAGTGTAGCCCCATTGTCTTGGTCCCGAAAACCAGATGGTTCTACAAGATTCTGCTAAGATTTCCGCAAAGTTAATGCAGTGTCCAAATTTGATGCCTACCCAATGCCAAGAGGCAGGTTTAACTGCTAATGTGAAGAAATATGTTCTAGGTAAGAATGAAACCAAGTACTTAGGGTATGTGGTGGGCAGTAGGTGTCTGAAACCCATTGTGAGTAAGGTACAGGCACTAGCTGATGCCCCAGTTCCGACTACCAAGAAAGAGTTAAGGTCCTTATTGGGTTTAGCATGCTATTACAGGAGGTTTTGCCTCAATTTTCTACCTTAGCGGCTCCCTTAGCAGATCGTTTGAAAAATTCTACTCCAAATAAGCTTGAGTGGTCTAGGGACTGTCAGTCTGTATTCACCAAAATGAAACATCTAAAGCCCGGTTTTAAAGTCTCCAGATTTTACTGAGCCTTTTGTCATACAAACAGATGCCTCAGATGTGGGCTTGGGGACAGTTTTGTGTCAGGAGTTTGATGGCGTTGAACATCTGATTCTATATCTTAGTAGAAAGTTGTTCCCACGAGAGACTAGGTATTCTGTAATAGAAAAAGAAAGTCTCGCTATAAAATGGGCTCTTCAGTCATTGAGATATTATGTTTGTGGGGCCAGGTTTACTGTGGTTACTGATCATGCACCGTTAAAATGGTTACAGTCTATGAAAAATTCAAACGCAGGACTGACAAGCAGGGGCGTATCTTCGTATTGGCCGGGATGGCACTCGCCAGGGGCGCCGGCCATTGGGGGGGTGCCACCTGGCAGTGCCTGTCCAAGGCCATAACTAGGGTGGTGCGCAGTGGCAGACTGGGCCGCTCTAGCGCCGAGCATCGCGGGCCACCTCTAGAGATAGCAAAGGGCCCCAGTGTCCAGCTCACCTGCTGCGTTCCAAGTGACTGGCGGCGGCAGCCGCGGTCACGTCACATGATCTTTGTCCTACAGGGCTACGGAAGCCCTGTAGGTACATAATTAATAGCAAGGCATTGGCAATCTGTGATACGGCCGCCCTGCCGCGCATAGGCGGCCGTATCACACTCGGCATGGCACGAGGAGGGATGCCTGGACTCACTAGCAAAGTGCTGGCTCCCCCGCAGTGACAGGAGCCGGGTGCTGCATTACGTGCAGCACTCGGCTCCTAGCACAGTGAGGGAGCTGGCACTTCTCACAGGCTGGTGCCCGAGGCCAGCCTGCATCTCCCACGCCCCCTCTGTGAAAAAAATCCCCGGGTGTTTGGGGCAGGCCGCTATACCATGCCCTCCCGCGAGGCCACACACCCTGATTACCCGGCGCACGCAGTACAAGGCTACAATGGCCCACTGCACCGGGTGCAAAGACAGGTAGGGTCGCCACTTCCTGGATTCCAGCTTGCTTGTGTGCACATCAAGCAGGGAGGGGAGGGAATTGGGGGCCAGGAGTGTCAGTGAGTTAAGTATATATATGAGGGTGCCCGTGTCACCCAGGATGCCCCCCCCTCCTCTCAGATTCTTAGGTGCCCCTACTGCCCATAAATACCCCCTCACCCCCCAAAAAGTTAATCTTAGTGGTGGTATAAATGGGAGCCTCATTCTTCATATGAGGCTCCCATAATTAATTATTTTAAAGCAAAGAAGTGGCCCTCCAGGGGGGGCGCCAGTCCCTTACTCTGCCAGGGGCTCTCAGACCCCTAGATACACCCCTGCTGACAAGGTGGTACCTTTGCTCTCCAGCCATACATATGAATTCATATGAATGCAGATTTTTTTTGTCCCGAACTGGGCTGGAGAGTCGGGCTTCCGCCACGGGTGATTTAGGTTCACCCTTTAACGGGGGAGGTATGTGACAGAGAGGGTCTCCCCCACATTCTAAGGAAAGGGTTAACATCCCTGTAGCTAGGGAGGAACCATACCCTTACCTCAATTAAGACCAGCTAAGGTATACAAAACTTGGTAAATTTAATTAGTCAGTTGAAATGTGATGGAGAGATTGCACCTTTAGTAGCTCTCTCTATGCTGGACATTCAGAACCATAACTGCGCTGGGAATACTCAGCTTGTTTGAACTGCTGTCTCATGTAAACTGAATTATAGTTCCTCAAGTGTGTGGCTCTGCATTCTCAGGCCTGTAGTGAAGGGTTTGTCTGTTGGCATCGTCTCCGTCTCCTATTGGTCATTTGAACTTACCCGCTACAATTATGTCATTATTTTGTGAACAGGGGGGGGGGCAGCCAAATTCAAAAACTAGTTGATAACATCAACAAAAGAAACTCTCCCAATAAAGTCATCTGCCAAACAAGTGAAACATCTCTGTATTACCTAGACGTTTTAGTGACAATACTGGACAACAAATTACACACTGGGATCTACACTAAACCTACGGACAAAAATACCTTACTAAGAGCTAATAGCCATCCTCCAAGGGCCCTCAAAAGAGGTTTGCATCATTCCCAAATGATCAGAGTGGCAAGGATAACTAGTAACCACTCGAAAATTGGAATCGGCTCTAAATGAGGTGGTCTTGAAGTTTTTGGAAAGAGGTTATGAACCTAAATTGCTGGCTAGTCACAAGGAGGAGGTATTGAATATACCCAGGGACACCTTATTGAAGCCAAAAACAAGAACGAATAATACTGTTGAGTACAAAACCTGCTATGGCCAATTGTTTCCACTGATAGAAACCTCACTTGTTTCAAACATAAGAAGCTCGTGTCTTGTTATACAAGAGGGAAAAACATCAAGGACTTTGTAGTTCATACAGACATAACTGGTTTTGAACAGGAGAGATCTAATTTGAATCAGTGATCCTTTCTGAGTAAGGGTCCAGGATGTTTAAAATGCACCCCCTGCAACAATATGGTTACAAGTTCGACGTTTCAACATCCAACTTCAGGAAATATTTACAAAATCAAACACGTGCTGACATGCACATATTGTCCACGCATATTGTCTACTTGATTACGTGTCCTTGTGGATTGGCCTATGTGGGAAAGTCCATCAGAACGGCCAGAGAAAGAATGGCCTTACATAGGTCGGCCATTAAATCCACTTTTCAAGGGAAGTTGTCTGAACAACCATTGGCGAGGCACTTCGCTGAGAAACGTCACAAGTTAGGGGATTTGAAACATCAAATCATTGACCACGTTCCTAAAAATCTTCGAGGGGGAGATTGAGCAGGAAAACGTCTACAGTTAGAGGCTTATTGGATCTTTGAACTGGACACCATTAACACCCAAGGACTCAATGAAAAAATACAGTGGAGTGTCTTCAAATAAGTGATCACTCATATAATTTTTTAGTAATTTTTAAACAAAGTTTTAGAGATCTATTTGATACATGGTAGCATCATATTTTCATCACAGTGGATTTTTACAATTCACTTTAATTTTCCCAACGGGTCTTCTTTTACATCACATGGACACCATGCTACATATAAATACACAAAGCACACCAGTTTGTAGCTAACACAAGAGTGATACTCCATATTTGCTTTTCCCCTTCATGGATAGCTCTATGGGGGATTAAACCGATATACACTATTTCATGGTCACTCCTTCACTGTTTCTTTTATTTATTTTCTCCATATATTTCCTTACAAGTATATTTTACTGTATCACATTTAGTCACAGATTCACTTTTCTTCATCACACATTTTTAGCACATACAGTAGGCCACAGATGATTGTTATTTGCACGAGGATCTTTTAATATACATTGAGTTAATAAGTGTCATCCGCTACAACAACTTTGCCTTCTACATTTGTTATATACATTGTGCACTTGCTAATGTAGATATCTACCTTTCATCTGACCTTCCTTTATCTGACCTTCCACTGTGACGTCACTGACTGGAGACGCGGCGGAAGTCAGGATGAAGGGGGTCGATGGCCCCAAAACATTGATGAGATGAAGGTATAAATAAAGCACATCACTGCTTCACCTGTTTTGCAAGACTTCTGAGTGCCGCCTCTTTCGTGTCTATATGGTGGGGACGCCGTTCCCTGTAAAAGGAGGGCACCGGAGCAAGCAGTTTCATTCAATACAGTGAGTGCCGGATCATTTTTGGTATTATATATATTCTGACGAAAATGCTGATGCATTGAAACATTAATCGATTTCTGCAAGCCGCTTCTTGTGTGTTTATTGCGTGGAGTGCCACACTTACAGCCAATATATATATATATATATATATATTTATATGTATGTATATCCAGTCAGTAACCCAGCACACTCCTTCCCAAAAGAATAATGGATGCCGCGGTGCCAGCTTCAACAACAATGTATATCTCCAATGGCGGCACTCAGCAGTCTATATATCAAGCAATAAAGGAAAAGCACACCAGTGCTGTTGGCAACATTTCAGGCTTTAATCGCCCGTAGTCAGGCTACAAAACGTATATATATATATATATATGTATATTATATATATATTGTGATAGAAGCACTGGTAAAGTGGTCAATGGCAGGTACATTTGTCCTAGGTTTTTGGCCTATGTGTTCTAAAAAAAACCCAGGAGAAGTCTGTTTTGTAAGTAGACCAGAGTATCGGCTTTTGGAAAAGCCGGTTTGGGTTCTGGGGGTGTGGATGTGAGGAGAGTGAGGGCTCCATCCACAGGCCACTCCAGGTTTTGGGCCTTTCAGCCTGGTAGCAGGCTCATTAGGGCTTACAGCTGGAACTGGCTGATATAAGCGGTGTTCAGTTGTAGCTGAGTGTCTCATACATGGGAGAGCAGGCTGCAGGTTAGCTTGCTCTGAGACACTGTTGGCTGTGAACCAGAAGGTACTGTGGATGGGGATTTTGTTTAGTGTTCTGTTAGATAGGGAGCTTACTGACTAGTTAGTGCCCAGCCGGGCTAGGGTTTATTTTATGTTTTGTTTATGTGATTGTCGAAATTGTACAATAAAAACTGGTACCGTCCATCTTGCACGAAAATGCATGACTGGAGTGCTATTTCCTGGCTGCTGTCTGTAAGGTGGTGTCCGTCTACCCCAGGAGAGGGACCCGCTACCCCAACCTTATCACAATTGGTGGATAATGCGGGTAAGCACACACTGAAGTTGCAGCAAGGAAAAATTTGTCCTTTACAATTTAAGGGACAGACACGAGATTGTGGAATCCATGAAGGTGGTGCCAGCAGATGCTCAGAGGTGCCAGGTTCTGCTTTCAGCCGACCCCTAAAAACAACATGGAGGACATTGTTAAGGCCTTGCTCCAGGCTACAGCAGCCCTGCAGGAAACCAACAAAATTCAGGAGGAAGCCCTAAGGCAACAACAAGTTACCATCGAGGAAACCCGCCAGGCCTTAGTGGAGAACAGCGGGGCCATAAAAGAGGTGGTACAACACCTAGTAGCCCAGACTGGAGATGTTTCCACTGACCCTCCAACCCACACTTGCTCTATACGCGCCAGTCATTTTTTGCAGAAGATGACCCTGAGTGATGATGTGGAGGTGTATCTTACGGCCTTTGAGAGAACCGCATAAAGGGAGAGTTGGCCCAAGGAACAGTGGGCAAGTCTTGTGGCATCGTTCCTGTCTGAAGAACCACAAAAGGCCTACTATGATTTATGCCTGGCTGATGCCAGGGACTATGCAAAGTTAAAACGGGAGATCCTAACCCGCTTGGGAGTCACCTCATTTGTTCGGGCCCAACGAGTCCACCGCTGGGAGTTCCAAGTGGAAATACCTCCACGCTCACAGATGCATGACCTTGTCCATCTAACCACAAAATGGCTACAGCCCGAGACGCTGACAGGACCACAGCACTCATGGAAAGAGTCATGATGGACCGGTATCTGCGGTCTCTACCTGCATCTCTGCACAAGTGGGTGAGCCATGCAGACCCTAAGTCTGCAGAACAGCTAGTCGAACTGGTGGAGAGGTACGTGGCAGCTGAGGAGCTGTCAAGCCCCGGTGGTGCAACGGCAAACTCCCATCAGCAATGGTAAGACTGTTCCAGGGGAGAAGGGTGCTGGGCGATGGAATGTACCCAAGACTGAGGGTGAGGAACCTGGAGACAGGCCAGCCAGGCCAGGAAGGTTCCTTCCATAAAAGACAAGGGCCCTCATTCAGAGCCGTACGCTCTGAGCAGAGCGCACACTCTGAATGAGGGCCGCCCTCCATAATTATGGAGCGTCCTCCTGGACGCTCGTATAGCTGTGGGTCACCACCCACAGTCTATACGAGCGTGCAGTTTGATGGCCGCGATGGTCGTGACCATCGCGACCATCGCCACTGCGAGCCGGAGCCTGCGGTTGAGGTTTTCAACCGCAAGGCCCGGAGTGATTTTGGCTCTATCAGAGCCAAAATCACTCCCACTGACATCACTAGTGATGTCAGTGGGCCGGCTCCTGATGGTAGGCGTTCCCTTGGGAATGCCCCCGTCAGGGAGGCACGCCCCCGGCACGCCCACCAAAGGGGGTGTGCTGTCAATCAACATTGACAGCACGCCCCCTTTGATCAGACACAACGAGCGAAGGAAAGTCCTTCGCTCATCGCGTCTGGCGCATGCGCACGACGGAGCTCCCACCGTCGTACGCATGCGCAGTGCACAACATCGACCCACTTGTGAGCGGACAGCCGCTCGCGAGTGGGTCTGAATCAGGCCCTAGATTATAATGTGATTCAGTGTTTCCGATGTGGTGGCTTCGGCCATATTGCAACTAATTGTTCTCTTACCTCTGAACCTATGCATAGCGATACTGCTCATGTATACCACAGGGGGTCTTTCTTTGCACAGCCAGCCTGTAGTGCTGACCGGTGGGCAACCATGTAGAGGCTGTTAGATTCTGGTAGCCTGGTGACACTTGTGAAAGCTGAGTTGGTGAACCCCTTGAAGCATAAGGGGAAAACTGTTGGTGTGACCTGCATACATGGGGACACTCACTGTTATATTACTGCAGAAGTGAACATCGAGACATTATGTGGTTCCGCATAGTCTCTGTGGGTTTGGTACATGGCTTAATGTATGATGCAATATTGAGGAGACACTTTGCTCACTTCTGGAAGTTGTGGGAAAGCCAATTCTGCACAGAGGTAAATCACCCTGCCTCATTTGAGAGGGTTATTGATGTAGTAGTGGAGTCAGAGATGTTCCCTTTTTCCAGTATGATTGGCGAACTAGAGAATGCGGAGCATGATGGTTGCTCGCCTCAGTGATGTGCCTCCCACTGAGGTGGGTAGTGTTGTTGAGCCAGTTGATCGTCTGCCTGATTTAGAGGTCAGAAGAGAGGTCTTTGCTGTGGAGCAGTTACATGACCCTACTCTGGTAAAAGCCAGGGAAAATGTCAAGGTGATCAATGGTAAACCCATAGACCCTGATAGTCCTTTGTCATATCCTCACATGGCAGTATGTCAGGATTTGTTGAATCAGGTGACTAAGAAGGGGAAAGATATTGTGGAACAATTAATAGTTCCCAATGCATACAGAAGAACAGTGTTAGATCTGGCCCATGGTCATATAACGGCAGGCCACCTAGGGGTAGAGAAAAGTACTGAGCAAATTGTGCAGAGGTTTTTTTGGCCCGGGGTCCATAAAGAGGTATCTGACTATTGTGCATCCTGCCCTGAATGTCAGTATCATGCTCCCAGACCACATTTCAAAAGTCCCTTGGTTCCGTTACCCATTATTGAGGTTCTGTTTGAAAGAATAGCTATGGATTTGGTTGGGCTATTAATGAAATCTGCCCGGGGCCATCAATATATTCTGGTGATAATGGACTGCATTACCAGGTACACGGAAGCAATACCATTACGCAATACGTCAACCAAGACCATTGCTAGAGAATTAGTCCATGTTTTTAGCAGGTTGGGAATACTTAAGGAGATCCTGACTGACCAAGGTACCCGGTTTATGTAAAAAATCATGAAGGAATTATGCAGCCTGTTTAAAATTGACCAATTAAGAACCTCTGTGTACCATCCCCAGACCGATGGGTTAGTGGAGAGGTTTAATAAAACTTTAAAACACATGCTAAGGAAAATAGTGGACAAAGATGGTAGAGATTGGGATTACTTGTTACCTTATTTGCTGTTGGCCATAAAGAGAGGTTCCCCAATCCTCCAGAGGGTTTTCCCTTTTGATTTATTGTACAGGAGACATCCAAGGGGGTTACTTGACATTGCCAAAGAGACATGGGAGGGGCAGTCCAGTCTGTATAAAACAGTTATTGAGCATGTTTCTCAAATGCAAGAAAGAATTGCTGCTGTGGTGCCGATAGTAAGAGAGCACTTGGAACAGGCCCAACAGGCACAGCAGAGGGTATACAACCACAATGCTTGCTTACGCAACTTTGCTCCTGGGGACAGAGTGTTGGTGTTGGTTCTCACAGTAGAAAGTAAACTTTTGGCTAAATGGCAAAAGTTGGGCAGGTCAATTATAAAGTTTACCAGCTGGGGAAAAGAAAGCTAGAACAGATATACCATGTAAATCTTATAAAACACTGGAAGGATAGAGCAGCACTGTCAGCCGTCTGAGCCCCTCCAGTAAACCCAGGGCCATGGTACCCGAAGTGACAGTGGCAAAAACCCTGTCAGCCAGTCAGCAGCAGGAAGTTAAGGAATTTCTGTTCAGAAATAGTGTGCTGTTTTCTGACCTACCAGGGAAAACCACGGTCATCAAACATGACATAATCACTGACCCAGGGGTTAAGGTTAACCTAAACCCTATAGGTTACAAGAAGCCCAAAGAGAATCAGTGTCGAAGGAAATTAAAAAATGTTAGAGTTGGGTGTAATTGAGGAATCGAATAGTGAGTGGTCAAGTCCCATTGTGTTCATTCCAAAACCCAACGGGAGTGTGCGATTCTGCAATGACTTCCAGAAATTGAACAGTGTGTCAAAGTTCGATGCCTACCCTATGCCTAGGGTGGGCAAACTAATTGAAAGGCTGGGGACAGCCAGATATTTAACTACTCTTGACTTAACTAAAGGGTATTGGCAAGTGCCGTTAACTGAGAATGCCAAGAAAAGACAGCGTTTTCTGCATCAGAGAGGTTGTTTCAATACAAGATGTTGCCCTTTGGGCTACATGGGGAATCTGCTACCTTTCAAAGAATGATGGATAGGATTCTAAGGCCCCATAGACAGTATGCTGCTGCTTATCTGGATGATGTGGTCATTCATAGTCCTGATTGGCAGTCTCACTTGCCCAGAGTACAATCAGTGTTGGACTCCATCTATAAGGCAGGTTTGACAGCCAACCCAAAAAAGTGTTGTCTTGGGATGGAAGAAGTAAAATATCTTGGGTACACCATTGGCAAAGGTTTGTTAAAGCCACAGTTCATTAAGATTGAGGCAATCCAAAACTGGCCATGACCCCTGAATAAGAAGCAGGTGAGAACCTTCTTAGGGATCACTGGGTATTATAGGAGGTTTATACCCAGTTTTGCCACCATTGCAGTCCCACTGACTGACCTTACCAAAGGCAAACAGAAAGTCATGGTGGAATGGGGTCCCGAAGCAGAGAAGGCTTTCCAGGAGTTAAAAATAGCATTATGTACCCAACCAGTTCTGATAACCCCTGATTTTGACAGAGAGTTTGTTGTACAAACCGATGCATCAGATGTAGGCATCGGAGCGGTCCTGTCCCAAAGCAAAGAGGGTGAAGAACACCCGATTTTCTTCTTAAGCCGGAAATGAAATGTACATGAAAGAAACTATGCTATGGTCGAGAATGAAGCATTGGCCATAAAGTGGGCGTTAGAAACTCTCAGCTACTACTTGGTGGGAAGAAAGTTCAGATTGATCACTGACCATGCCCCTCTGAAGTGGATGTCAGAAAACAAGGACAGTAATGCAAGAATAACGAGATGGTTCTTGGCATTACAAACCTTTAAATTTACGGTAGAACACAGGCCAGAAAGCCAGCTTGCCAATGCAGATGCTTTGTCACCTGTCCATTGTTTGGGGGCTGCGGTTATTCCACCCCACATATCGAAACAAAGGGGGTGGATATGTGATAGAAGCACTGGTAAAGTGGTCAATGGCAGGTACATTTGTCCTAGGATTTTGGCCTATGTGTTCTAAAAAACCCCAGGAGAAGTCTGTTTTGTAAGCAGACCAAAGTATCACCTTTTAGAAAAGTCGGTTTGGGTCCTGGGGGTGTGGTTGTGAGGAGAGGGAGGGTTCCATCCATAGGCCACTCC
Source organism: Taudactylus pleione (assembly GCA_031769625.1). NCBI lineage: Eukaryota > Metazoa > Chordata > Amphibia > Anura > Myobatrachidae > Taudactylus > Taudactylus pleione. The sequence goes on from JAUIMM010000129.1 coordinate 3,981,714, forward strand.
AGGTTTTGGACCTTTCAGGCTGGTAGCAGGCTCATTAGGGCTTACAGCTGGAACTGGCTGATATAAGCAGTGTTCAGTTGTAGCTGAGTGTCTCATACATGGGAGAGCAGGCTGCAGGTTAGCTTGCTCTGAGACACTGTTGGCTGTGAACCAGAAGGTACTGTGGATGGGGTTTTGTTTAGTGTTCTGTTAGATAGGGAGCTTACTGACTAGTTAGTGCCCAGCCGGGCTAGGGTTTATTTTATGTTTTGTTTATTTGATTGTTGAAATTGCACAATAAAAACTGGCACCGTCCATCTTGCATGAAAATCCAAGACTGGAGTGCTATTTCCTGGCTGCTGTGTGTAAGGTGGTGTCCATCTACCCCAGGAGAGGGACCCCTACCCCAACCTTATAACAATACATGTGTCCCCATCTACAGCTCCTGCATGGTAAGTGTGTGTGTTTAATGTGTATCATATACAAATGTGTGTGTATATATATATATATATATATATATATATATATATTACAAAAAATGGCCGGCACTCCACAAAATAACTGGTACTTGCCTGGGTGCCCTCCAATGGAAAAACTGCCAAATATGTGTAGAAATAACGGCGGCACTCACAGGACTCTACTAAAGAAGACTCATGACTCAGGAAGGTCAAAGTTCAACGTTTCAGTCTGGCGACTTTTATCAAGAACTACAGACAGAAGATACAGTGCATACCTTTATACCCAGTGACATACCATAGTAACCATGTACACCGCTCACCACGCCGTTGATGATGGAATAATGTGTAAGGGGCAATACTGTGTGGCATAATGTATAAGAGGCACTATTACTGCATGGCATAATGTGTTATAAGGGCACTATATATTGTGTGGCATCATGTGTATAAGGGGTACTTCAGTGTGGTACACTACATTAATGACATGGGGGCGTACCTTAAGAGCTCACCTCTTTTGAGTGGCCAAATCCCTTTTTACGATGTGCAAGCACCTTTGCTACGTACATAGGTACAGCCTTAAATTTTCCATACCCCCACTTAAAAATTCCCACTTCGACCACTGCTCCAAACAAACCAATACCACATAGCATTACAAAGAGAACAATCAAAATGAAAAATGCAAACGTGTAAAATAGACAGAACAATGATGAAAACGGAGAAGTGGGTAACCGGTACCCTGTGAGTGTAAGTGTAACTGCACTGTGTGACAGTGGTCGCTGGAAGTCCTCAGAAAAAATAGGACTATCACACTTGGATTTATTATTCTTCTGCTACAGCCACACTACACTGGATACGCCTTATACCGTCTGATCTTTGAAGCTAAGCAGTGTAGGCCAGGCTAGTACTTGAATGGGAGACCACCTAGGATTACCTGGTGCTGTAACATGGAGTTATCCTTTTCTGACGTTTGTCCATTTGCATTTGCCGTCACTTTTTTATGCATTCACACAGTTGATGGACTCTTATCAGATTCATCCACTTGTGCAGTTTTTTCATCATTTGCAAGTGTACCGCAGAGTTCCTTTTAAGATCCACCAGGTTATATTTCATGGTGGATTTGCCATTGTTTAGTGACTTACCACTCGTTCCATACCAGCTTTATAGGTCTCATTTTCCTCTTTGCATGGTCAGAACCATTCAACAGCATGCATAAAGGTTTCCCATGATCAGTTCGGTCATGTAGAGGTTATTTTATCTGAAGGAGTCTACTTATTGATTATTTTCTTCATTCCTATATATGCATTTACCTAGATTAATTGCTTGGTATTACATTTGTGTGTGTGCTTGACATCACCTTTGACCTTTCGGGTCTGATTGTCAATATTACCAGTGATATATGTTACTTACCTGCTATTATCACGTGTGTTACATGTTGTACATTTTTTCATGTAGCACATTTACCATATGATATTATATTGTAGTGAAATTCTGTTGCTATAACCCACATGTATCACTATGTTATTATTTTTTTATTCACATCGGTTTATTATTTGTATGCCACCGTTCGCTTTGCCACATCACCGGGACTTATTGCACAGTTTATCATTGTGTCTGCCTTGTCATATCGTTAGCATGCTCTCTCCCCAGTGCGCGCTGACAGTGGCGAGGATTGCAGCATGCTTCTGTTGCAGAGCCATATTTGTGTATCAACATTTAGTTGCCTTGGTTACTTGCCATGGTAATCACGTTGCGCGCGGCTGCATCATTGTGCAAGCGCCCTGTCCCGATTTGATGACGTCATCAACAGCGTGGTGAGCGGTGTACATGGTCACTATGGTATGTCACTGGGTATAAAGGTATGCACTGTATCTTCTGTCTGTAGTTCTTGATAAAAGTCGCCAGACTGAAACGTTGAACTTTGACCTCCCTGAGTCGTGAGTCTTCTTTATCAGAGTCCTGTGAGTGCCGCCGTTATTTCTACATATATATATATATATATATATATATAGGTGAGAGAGGTTGTCTCTCACCTGAATTACCCACATTCTGGTGGGATTAGCTCCCTCCAAGGGAGTCTAAAGTGAAGCCTGTCCAGTTTGCAGTAAGGGAGGTGTGGAACTCCATGTTTTCACAGTTGCACAGGCCCAGCTGCAACTCATCACTGAGCAGCAGAGGAAGAGTTTAAAACTCTCACACACCTGATGCTCTTTGCTCTGATGCTGACTAGCGGCCAGGTAGTAGCTACAGTGTTGTAGTGCCAGGGTCAAAGGGCTATGCTGGGAGAGCTAACTGCTAATTGCTAAGTACAAGGAGTGCTGGAACCTTTTATGTTTGTTTGCTTATTTTCTGTTATGTGTCTCTGTGTGTCCAGGCCTATGCTCACTTATGCTAAGGTGCAGTGTTTGCTGCCATTAATAGCCACGGCTTTACCAAGTAACTGTCTGTCTGGCGTCCTCATTTCAATACCCCATGTTACATTTGGTGGCCCATATGGGGACCTGCACTGCTCTGTTGCAGTGCAATTGCTATGGTGTAGCAAAGGAACTGACAAAGATAAACAATCGGTATACGTTAGTATGGTTGGCGAACCAAAAAACCACAGTTATAATAAGGACATTGTGTAACCTGCATTGTACCATGCAAAAGCTGTTTTCTGTGTTTATTGACAAAGAAAAAAAAAAGTTGCTTTCCTTTTTTTTTTTACTGAGGTGCTTAAGATGCTGATTAGTATGTTCACCAGTTAGTATCAAGTTCACCTGTTGACTGAACTGAGGCCCTGATTCAGAGCCGGACACTCTGACAGAGCGCTCGCTCTGAATCAGGGCCGGTCTTTTTTTTTTTTTTAAGAACGGCCTCCTGGCCGCTCGCATAGCTGTGGGTAACCACCCACAGCTATAGCGAGCGGCCATGATGATGGCCGCGATGGTAAAGACCATCGCGACCATCGGGCTTGCGATGAGACCCTTGTGGTAGGGTCTCATGGCCGCAAGCCCCAGAGAGATTTTGGCTCTAACAAAGCCGGAATCTCTCCACTGATATCACTTGTGATGTCAGTGGGGCCGCCCCCAGACAGTAAGCGTTCTCATGGGAACGCCTCCGCCTAGGCAGCCACACCCCTGGCCCGCCCACCAAAGGGGGCGTGCTGTCACTCAACATCGACAGCACGCCCCCTTTGGCGCGAGACCTGGAGCGACAGATTACCCGTCGCTGTCCGGGTCTCGCGCATGCGCACGACTGAGCCGGCTCCGTCGTGCGCATGCACTCTGGGCCACCATCGACCCGGTTGCAAGTGCACAGCACTTGCGACCGGGTCTGAGTCAGGCCCTGAGCTCACATACATGTTTACTGCTGTGCTGAAAGAGAATTTTTTTCCTGTGTTCTGTTTAACCCCTGCAATACTGAAGGAAAATAAAGCAGTGATTTATTTTTCTGTGTTAAACTTGAATAACAGTTGCTTTGCTGAAAGAAAGATATATACTGTATTTATTTGTGTAAACTGGCTTGCCATTGCTCTTATCTAAATGACCCTATGTTCCTACTTACCCCTCCCACTGTAAAAAATGGAGGAAATTTTTCATACTATAGCAACTTTGTTGGCCTTTCGTCAAAAGACAGAGGAACATGTGTTGCAGCTGCTGACCGAGTCAGTGGGCACAAGTGCAAAGCATCTAAAGAAAATGTCTGCCTCAGATGACCAGGAGGCATATTTGCTGATATTTGAGAGGATGGCACAGCGTTTAAAGTGGCCAGCAGATACTTGGGCTTATGGACTTGCCCCCTATCTCACTGGTGAGGCTCAGAAAGCATATGCTGTTTTGTCCTCTGCTGGCACAAAGAAATATGACCTAGTCAAAGTGCCATTCTAGTTAGGTCAGGTCTCACTCCTTCTGGGAAGGCACAGTACTTCCACGAATGGGCCCTACTACCAGGGGTCCCTATTCAGAAGCAGGTTGCAGAACTCACCAGACAGGGGCAAAGTTGGCTCCAGTCAGAAAACTGCTCTACTACTCAGATTGTAGAGATGGTGGTTGTTGACCAGTGTATAAGAACCCTATGGCAGAATATGCAGTGCTGGGTCATATGCGCTGATCCTCAGAATTTAGAGGAATTAATTACAGTATTGGAACAGTATGAGACTGCAGGAAATATGACAAAAATGCCAGAAAAGAAACCAGGGAATGGGCGACCTATAAAGATGGCATCCCATTGGCCTGTGACCCTGGCTGTTACCCCACCTCAAGGAAACACAGCTGGAGATGCCAGGATCATTTGCTATGAGTGCGGAGAGCCAGGTCATGTAAGGCAGGTCTGTCCGAGAGGAACAGGGCCTATGGAGAGTGGGGTTGCTAGTAAGGGAGCTACATACCACGCTTTTTGCATTATGGTACCACTGGATTCCAGACCCCCATTAATATGGGAAACTGTGTTACTGAATGGTCCAGAACTCCCAGCTATTATAGACTCAGGGAGTGAGCTAACCCTGATCTCAGAGGCTGTCCTGCCCAGGGCAATAGAAAAGGTGCCAGGGTTAGTTAATGTACTTTGTGTTCATGGTTCCACAGAAAATTTCTCCTGGGTTCCAGTGAGCCTCACCATAAAGGGGTGCACTTATGAGGTGGTTGCAGCAGTTGGTCCTAAACTCCCCTATCCTATCATATTGGGATGCAATTTCCCAGGATTTATTGAGCTTGTACATGAACCACAGAGACAACGCCAATGTAAAGTCTCCAAGGGTCTACCTCAGAAAAGGGATAACAGTGGAGAAGCACGGCCAGTCCACCTTGGATAATGAACATCTGACTCACATATATTAGGTGAGGATAACCTCTGGATTGGGATATGCTGCCAACTGACATAGACCTGCGAAGTTTTGCCCAAGCTCAAAAAAATAATACTACCCTCTGGAATGTCATGGCTAGTGTCATAGAAGTTAATGGCATCATACAAAACTTCCTACCCACCAGAGGGCACTCCATATTTTGTCCTTAAAGCTGATCTACTATATAGAGTCAAAGTGAAGCAAGAGAAGAAGATTGAGCAGTTGTTGGTGCCCAGGGTACATATACCACTAGTGTTGCGAGCTGCTCATACCCATCTTTGGGGAGGTCATCTCGGAGAAGAGAAAACACTGGTATGTATTCTGCTCCAATTCTTTTGGCAAGGATTCATGGCTGAAGTAAAAAGATACTGCCAACGATGTCCTGTGTGCCAGAATAACAGCCCAAGGCCTCATTTGAGAGCACCACTAGTGCCAATGCCTATTGTTGGGGTACCATTTGATTGCATCACACTAGATCTCGTCGGTCCACTGGAAAAATCGAAGCAGGGTAATCAATATATTCTGGTGATCTTGATTACGCCGCCCACTATCAAGAAGCGATACTTTTGCGGAATACCAAAACAACTACTATTGCCAGTGAGTTGATGCTCCTCCATTCTCGCCTCGGGTTACCTAAAAAAATCCTTACAGATCAGGGGATTCCATTTAGGTCCCAAGTAATGACAGAACTGTAAGAAGTTGGGAATAGTAAGATTGCATACCTCAGTATACCACCCACAGACGGATGGGTTGGTGGAAAGATTTAACAGGACCTTAAAGTCTATGATACGCCGGGCTGTCCTGGATAATAAACAGGAGTGGGATGAAGTACTCCTTTACCTCATGTTTGCCATAAGTGAGGTACCCCAATCCTCCACCGGGTTTAGCCCTTTTGAGCTTCTCTTTGGAAGGCAACCAAGAGACATCCTAGACATCTTGAAGGAAGGCTGGCAACAGCAGAAAATAGAGGAACCAAACGTTGTGGAGTTTGTTCGAAAATTATATGAATGGCTGTATAAAATAGGGCCCATTGTTCGAGAAAACCTTATAGAGGCCCAAGCTTGTCAGAAACGAGCCTATGATACCACAGCTCAGATCATAAAGTTTCATCCAAAAAACAAAGTTCAAGTGTTGGTGCCGACACAAGAAAGTAAGTTGTTTGTCCATTGGCACGGGCCCTACAAAGTGGTTGAACCTGTAGGACCAGTAAAGAAAAGATCTGTATATGGTGCACAACTGTAGAAAAGGAAGAAAAGATCTGTATATGGTGCACAACTGTATTATAAAATATAACTTTTATTATATTGTAATTAAAATGTTTACATTAAATCATATCTAAAATAGATTCAAACTAAAATAGCGAAATATATGTGACATAATAACTGAGGAAGTGCAAATAAGTGTAAACATGTATACTAAAATGCACTGTATGCCTGTATTCGGTCTTCTTATTCTAGATATAGATCTAAGGGCCTGATTCAGAGCTGAACGCTCTGACCAGAGCACTCGCTCTGAATCAGGGCCCTCCTACATGAAAATGGAGCGGCCTTATGGACGCTCGCATAGCTGTGGGTTACCACCCACAGCTTATGCGAGCGTCCATGATGATGGTCGCGATGGTCAAGACCATCGCGACCATCGGGCATGCGATGGAGACCCTGCAGTAGGGTCTCGCTGCCACAAGCCCTGGAGTGATTTTGGCTCTATCAGAGCCAAAATCACTCCCACTGCTTCAGACGGTAGGCGTTCCCATGGGAATGCCTCCGTCTGGCAGCCACGCCCCCAGCACGCCCACCAAAGTGGGCGTGCTGTCAATCAACATCGACAGCACGCCCCCTTTGGTGCGAGACCCGGAGCGATGGAGAGCCCCTCGCTATCCGGGTCTCGCGCATGCGCACGATGGAGCTCCCTCCGTCGTGCGCATGCGCAGTGGGGCAATATCGACCCATTTGCGAGCGTCCTTTGCTCGCGAGCGGGTCTGAATGACTACCTAAGTCCCTCACCTTAATTTCTGTGAGAAGAAAACATTTGTCAATTATAAGATATACGTGGGTTGACAGCCGTTGTATTAATTTATATATATATATATATATACATACACACACAGATTATTTTATTGTCTGTGTCTATAAAGATTTGTATCCAAAATCTAGATACAAAATTATCTTGCACAAGGTGTTTTGCAACAATTGTAACTATCAGTCTTCCCTTAGTAACGTGCATACAGCCCACTATCTTTTATACAAGGATTTGACCTCTTTACTGCCTAATCATGTCTCCATGTGTTATACAGTATGTCAGGATGCAAATATATTTTCAATAATACATATATATATCCAGCTACATTGATACACTATAATAGCTTTTATTTGCTTAAGGATATATAATGCTTGCCGATCTATTTGTTCTTTCTCAACAATAAATGACAAACAATTCCAACACTGCTTTTACCCTGTCATTCTGATGGCTAATCTCGTTTAGTGTAAGATACACTTCTGCGTGTGTCTGACATAAGTCCTTATCTCCCGAAGTTGGATTTACAACTTATCTTCCCTTTTTGTAAATAGTAAATTATGCCAGTTGTTCAATGTAATGGCTAAAAGTACCAGAAGCTAAAGCTGTGTTGTCCTGTTCAAAGGCAATGATTACCAAGCGTGCAGTGAATATTAACCAGCTTGGTCATACACACGATGACACACTACTGTATAACATCTATTGTCGGTGTTCATTTAACTGGGCATCGGAAGTATATTTAACAGTACAAATGTTACATGTTTTAGACAGACTTTATTTTTTAGTTGACCACAGGCACAAAGCGTAGACGCCGACGCGCATTTCGCTGAATCACTTTTACAAGGCCTTGGTAATCATTGCCTTTGAACTGGACAACACAGCATGTGGTTTCTGGTACTTTTAGCCATTACACTGAGCAGCTGGCATAATTTACTATTTATATCTCGAAGTTGGATTTACAACTTATGTCAGACATGGCAAGCGTTATCTATCCTTAAGCAAATAAAAGCTATTACAGTGTATCAGTGTAGCTGGATATATATGTATTATTGAAAATATATTTGCATCCTGACATACTGTATAACACTTGGAGGCATAATTAGGCAGTAAAGAGCTAAAATCCTTGTACAAAAGATAGTGGGCTATATGTACATTACTAAAGGGGTCTATCCATTACATGACTTTGTGAACAATCCAACCAAAACCAGGAGCTGATCAGGAGGTTTTGGTCGCATTGTTCACAAAGTCGGGTAATGGATAGCAGGCAAGGACTAGCAATGCGCGTGCACGCTGGGTCCTTGCCGTCCCCAACTGTCAATTTGAACATGCCCGTCTACCTGACGATGTACGTCAGGTTCAGCATGTTCAGGGATAGGGAGGTCGGGCTCCTTCACTGAATGACGTTCAGTGAGCGCCGTTCAGTGAGGGCACCACAACTCAGCAACCTGAAGGACTGAACGCAAGTCTTTATAGATACAGACAATAAAAGAATCTGTGTATATACATATATATATATATTAATTAATACAATTTCTATCAACCCATATTGGGACATTGACAGAATTTTCAGATTTTGGCCTCTATTCACCACCACAATGGTTTTGAAATGAAACTAACAAGATATGCTTTAACTGCAGACTTTTAGATTTCATTTGAGGGTAATTACATCCAAATCGGGTGAACGGTGTAGGAATTACAACAGTTTCAATATGTGCCTCCCACTTTTTAAGGGGCCAAAAGTAATTGGACTATCAACTCAAAAGCTATTTCATGGACAGGTGTGGGCTATTCCCTCGTTATTTCATTATCAATTAAGCAGGTAAAAGGACTGGAGTTGATTCTAGGTGTGACATTTGCATTTGGAATCAGTTGCTGTCAACTCTCAATATGAGATCCAAAGAAGCAAGCCATCATTAGGCAGAAAAATCAAAACAAACCCATCAGAGAGATAGCAAAAACATTAGGTGTGGCCAAATCAACTGTTTGGAACATTCTTAAAAAGAAAGAACGCACCGGAGAGCTCAGCAACACCAAAAGACCCGGAAGACCACGGAAAACAACTGTGGTGGATGATAAAATAATTATTTCCCTGGTGAAGAAAAACCCCTTCACAACAGTTGGCCAAATCAAGAACACTCTCCAGGAGGTAGATGTATATGTGTCAAAGTCAACAATCGAGAGAAGACTTCACAAGAGTGAATATAGAGGGTTCACCACAAGATGCAAACCATTGGTGAGCCACAAAAACAGGAAGACCAGATTAGAGTTTGCCAAACAACATCTAAAAAAGTCATTACAGTTCTGGAACAACATCCTATGGACAGATGAGACCAACCAAGATCAACTTGTACCAGTGTGATGGGAAGAGAAGAGTATGGAGAAGGAAAGGAACTGCTCATGATTCAAAACATACCACCTCATCAGTGAAGCAGGGTGCTGGTAGTGTCATGGAGTGGACATGTATGGCTGCCAATGGAACTGGTTCCCTTGTATTTATTGATGATGTGACTGCTGGCAAAAGCAGCAGAATGAATTCTGAAGTGTTTCGGGCAATATTATATGCTCATATTCAGTCAAATGCTTTAGAACTCATTGGACGGCGCTTCACAGTGCATATGGACAATGACTCTAAGCATACTGCAAAAGCAACCAAAGAGTTTTTTAAGGCTAAAAAGTAGAATGTTATGCAATGGCCAAGTCAATCCCCTGACCTGAATCCGATTGAGCATGCATTTCACTTGATGAAGACAAAACTGAAGGGAAAATGCCCCAAGAACAAGCAGGAACTGAAGACATTTGCAGTAGAGGCCTGGCAGAGCATCACCAGGGATGAAACCCAGCGTCTGGTGATGTCTATGCGTTCCAGACTTCAGGCTGTAATTGCCTGCAAAGGATTTGCAACAAAGTATTAAAAAGTGAAAGTTAAATTTAGGATTGTTTAGTTTGTCCCATTACTTTTGGCCCCTTAAAAAGTGGGAGGCACATATAGAAACCGTTGTAATTCCTACACCGTTCACCTGATTTGGATGTAATTACCCTCAAATTAAATCTGAAAGTCTGCAGTTAAATCACATCTTGTTTGTTTAATTTCAAAGCCATTGTGGTAGTGAATAGAGGCCAAAATATGAAAATTCTGTCAATGTCCCAATATTTATGGACCTGACTATATATCTTATAATTGATAAATGTTGTTTCTCACATAAATTAAGGTGAGGGACATAGATCTATATTTAGAATAAGAAGACCTAATACAGGCATACAGTGCATTTTAGTATACACGTTTACACTTATTTGCACTTCCTCGCTTATTATGTCACATATATTTCGCTATTTTCATTTTAATCTATTTTAGATATGATTTAATATAACATTTTAATTACAATATAATAAAAGTTATATTTTATAATACAGTAGTGCACCATATACAGATCTTTTCTTCCTTGTTTCTACTTGCATTATACTATCTGTGGTGACACCCCCTGATACATATAAATATTTACATAGATTTAAGTTGATAATTAGGGGTTTTCTTTTCAATATTTACTTATAGTTCCTGTGCAATAGATTTCTTCATTGGATCGGTAAATTACCGTGTCAGGCAGCCAGGAAGGCGATATGCAGAGCAGATATACAATGTCAACTTACTCAAACCCTGGCAAGAAGAAAGTCCAGACCCTGTACTTCTCGCTAGACTGCTTGGATGTCGCACTGGCTCTTTGAGAGATATGTTGTCCATGGAGTTGCGAGGAAAAGTACAACCCAGAATTCACAAGAAAAAGACTGAAGGGTGTCAGTCGTCACCAAGCAATATATGCACTTCCCCAAGCTTGGAAAAGCGAAAGGGGGGTTATGCGTGGTGAGAGGAGTTGTCTCTCACCTGAACTGCCCACATTCTGCTGGTATCAGCTCCCTCCAAGGGAGTGAACCCTGTTCAGTTTGCAGTAAGGGTGGTGTGGAACTCCATGTTTTCACAGTTGCACAGGCCCAGCTGCAACTCATCACTGAGCAGCAGAGGAAGAGTTTAAAACTCTCACACACCTGATGCTCTTTGCACTGATGCTGACTAGCGGCCTGGTAGTAGCTACAGTGTTGTAGTGCCAGGGTCAAAGGGCTATGTTGGGAGAGCATGGCCAATTGTGGCTGCAAGCCACTGCTGACTGCTGGAACCTTTAATGTTTGTTTGCTTATTTTCTGTTATGTGCCTGTGTGTGGCTAGGCCTATGCTCACGTATGCTAAGGTTCAGTGTTTGCTGCCATTAAAAGCCACCACTTTACCAAGTACCCGCCTGTCTGGAGTCCTCATTTCAACACCCCGTGTTACAATATATATGTGTGTATATATGTATATATATATATATATATATATATATATATATATGTGAGGACATGAGATGTGTGTTACAAATGTACTGGCAGCATCTCCGTCCTTGCAGAGATCAATTTACTTTTTAGCCCTTCTGTGTTCCCCCATCCGTCAGCTAAGTGTATGTGTGATCATTCTCAGGACACACATTTCCATTAGCATGTATATTATGTAATAATGTAAGTTATTGTAATGTTTAACACTGGATAAGCCTTGATGTTAGCCTGTTCCATATGTCTGTGTTATTTGTAACCACTAGAGCAAGGTGACACCTCCCAGAACAAAAGACCCTCTAAGTTAATTCCCACCTCCCCAGGGGACGCTCAGGATTTACTCCTCCTTCCATTTGCCTGTTTTGTGCTTCACGTGAACCTGGTAGACTGAACGGAACCATCCCAGCAGGTGTTCGTCAGGGAAGTAATACCCGGAGGAGGTAGGAGAAAGTGACAGCATAAGGGACTCGCACCAATCAGGAAACGGTGCAACCCCCCTGGGGTGTCACAATATCGTGGGAAAATTGGAAGATTTCAAAACAGGTCACCGAAGGCAACTCCACATGTTAGTCGCTGATTTTGGCTAAGAGGCCTCGCTCTGCCAAGGTGCTAGTGAAACGCATCACCAGTTCTGTGGATTTATACTTTGGAAACTCTGCAAGGACCCATACGCTATTCATTGCTGTGTGTTCTGTGATTAGCTTCTACTGTATGGGATCCTGGAACTTGGTTGGGCCTAGGGACTATCATTGCTGTGTGATCTCTGATAGTTTCTACGCGTGGGGTTCTGGAAACGATTGAGTGGACTTTTACGCTATTCACTGCAAGTGTGATCAGTGATAGTTTCTACTGTGGGGACTGAGGGTCTCTAGCTATTTCGTGGAATTGTTCTGGGACGTTGTACTCTACTGGGACTGCCTCTGTCTGGACTGCTACCTGTTTATTGCCTGTTCACTGTACTTACCGCTTGTCCATACATATCATCTACTTCTGTGTGCTGTGGAAAAATAAACCATCACTTTGGTTTCATCTGCTCGGTGTCTGAGTGATGGAGAGAACCCCGTATCCTCACAATATATATATAAATAAATATATATATGTGTGTGTGTGTGTGTGTGCGCGTGCGTATAGACTTTATGCATTTTTTCTCTCAACTTTATCTTATTCTGTGTGAACTGGATGGGGGCGGCTATGCTCTGCCTCTGGCTGCAGTTCCTAATGGCTCTTTGGGCCTGATTCAGAGCCGGACGCTCTGAATCAGGGCCCTCCTCCATTAAAATGGAGCGTCCTCCTGGACGCTCGTATAGCTGTGGGTGACCACCCACAGCATATACGAGCGTCCAAAAAGATGGTCGCGATGGTCTTGACCATCGCGACCATCGAACTTGCGACGGAGACCCTGCGGTAGGGTCTCCCTGCCACAAGCCCTGGAGTGATTTTGGCTCTATCAGAGCCAAAATCACTCCCACTGACATCACTAGTGATGTCAGTGGGGCCGGCTTCAGACGGTAGGCGTTCCCATAGGAACGCCTCCATCTGGCAGGCACGCCCCCGGAATGCCCACCAAAGGGGGCGTGCTGTCAATCAACATCGACAGCACGCCCCCTTTGGTGTGAGACCCGGAGCGATGGAAAGTCCTTCGCTCGCCGGGTCTCGCGCATGTGCACGACGGAGCTCCTTCCGTCGTGCGCATGCGCAGTGGGGAACATTGACCCACTTGCGAGCGTACTGCCGCTTGCGAGTGGGTCTGAATGACCCCCTTTGTCTTCTTGATGTGCAAGAGGCAGACACAAGAGGAGTTGGCTGGTGTAGTAGGAGGAGGGATGCTGGGCAATAGGCATAAGAGGAACCCCGGGGAGAGGAGAACTTGAAGTAGGCTAGGAAAGGAGGAGGAGGGGGAGGGGTGCTGGTTAATAGGTATTAGAGGAGAGCCAGGGACAGGAGTAGGTGGGGATAGGAGATAGAAGATACCATGTATTAGAGGTGGACGGGAGCCAAGAACAGTGGGAGGTGAGAGCCAGGGAAAGGAAAAGTAGGCTGTGACATAAGGAGAAGGAGAGGTGCTCGGTATTAGAGGAGAGCCGGGGACAGGAATAGTAGGCTAGGACAGGACATAGAAGGAAGCCAGGCACCATCCCATGTGGAGGTTGAGAGAAGCTGGGGCTGAGGAGACGGGAGCCGGGTAAAGAGGAGTAGGTAGGGATAGGAGGAGGAGGCGGGGTGCCAGGTGTTAGAGGTGAAGGGGAGCAGAGGACAAGAGAAAGTGTGAGCCCGGCATTAAAGGTAGTAAGGGCACTGCTGGGGCAGGCACGCCAGGTGATGGCATATCCTTACTGGGGCAGGGGAGGAGAGAGTTATTAAGAGAACGGGGCTACGCATCTGCACAATCACTACTGACCAGGCACTTTCTCTGGCAATAGCATAGCCCATTCTACAGTTCTGCAGGGACCAATGGTCGGCCCAAAGTGCTGAAAATGGGACCTACCTAGGTGGGCATCTGTCACCCTGCCCTCCGACCCACAATCAGTCTATCTATCAAATAAAGTCCCTGGTAGGTGTCTGTCTGTTTGTTCAGGCTAATCTCTAGAACCACTGAACAGAGTTTGATGCAGTTATTACTATTCTCTAGAACATTTGTCGAGGAAGGTTTAGGTGTATGAAACATTAATGAATGACAAAAGGGAGCTGAGCAGTGACGATTTTAGTGAAGCGAGTCAATGAAAAAATGGACATCCGAACACTTTCAAGGCTTGCGCTACTTAAACCGCTAACGATATATCACAACAATGGACTTTGGGCCTGATTCAGAGCCGCTCGTAAGCGGCCGCTCGTTCGCGCCGAGCGATGTTTGCCCAACTGCGCATGCGTACGGATCGTTATACCATGCGCGAACCAGTCAGTGCGGTCGAAATTCATGTGCTCGCAAAATAGCGAATGCCTGATAATTTGAGTGACAGAAAGAGGCGTATGTGGGTGGTAACAGGGGAAGGTGCTTGAAAACGGGGAGTGGAGATCTGAACGCAGGCGTGCTTAAAGGTAAAAACGGGCGTTTTATGGGTGTGCATAATTAAAACAGCAGCATCATTGACCACGTCACTGGGTTATTTTATAGCCAGAACTGCTCGCAAAATTGTGGTAGCAAAAACCAACCACAAGAATAGCGAGCAGTTCATACCCTGGTCGATGTACTCGATTAATCTAATAAATAGCGGTCATGACGTAGGATGTGAGCGGCCAGGGGGCGTATTTTTTAAAAAAACGACCGCAAGTTTTGTTTGCTCGTTCAGACCTAGAGGCGTGAACAGACCGCAAAGAGCGAACGGTTCATTTGAATAGCCACCCCTATTTTCTGCACGAACGAGCGCTAATTGCGTCCGGCTCTGAATCAGGCCCTTTATTTTATACCATATAGAGATTGATACGTAATATCTGGTTTTAAATTGATGTAAGCCCAGTGTACTGATGCAAAATTTAAGTTTTTCCCTTTTTTTTACTGTTCCTATTTTATTTATGCGAAAAACTATTCTTTAATTTCAAAAGGGCCAATTCCCAGTAAGAGTCTGACAATAAATAAAGCATAGGGACAGACACTTAGCGTGGCTGGAGACGGTTTTTCTCATGGACAACATTACGTGGCCTTTTTGCATCATGTCAAAACTAAGGCCCTGATTCAGAGCCGGACGCTCTGACCAGAGCGCTCGCTCTGAATCAGGGCCCACCTCCATTAAAATGGAGCGTCCTCCTGGACGCTCGTATAGCTGTGGGTCACCACCCACAGCATATACGAGCGTCCAACAAGATGGTCACGATGGTCTTGACCATCGCGACCATCGGACTTGCGAGAGAAACCCTGTGGTCGGGTTTCTCAACCGCAAGGCCAGGAGTGATTTTGGCTCTATCAGAGCCAAAATCACTCCCACTGATATCACTAGTGATGTCAGTGGGGCCGGCTTCAGACGGTAGGCGTTCCCATAGTACCGCCTCCGTCTGGCAGGCACGCCCCCGGAACGCCCACCAAAGGGGGCGTGCTGTCAATCAACATCGACAGCACGCCCCCTTTGGTGCGAGACCCGGAGCGATGGAAAGTCCTTCGCTCGCCGGGTCTCGCGCATGCGAACGACGGAGCTCCCTCCGTCGTGCGCATTCGCAGTGGGGAACATCGACCCACTTGCAAGCGGACTGCCGCTCGCGAATGGGTCTGAATGACCCCCTAAATCTTTTCGTGTTGACGTCAGGAGGAAAAATGACTAATGTCATCTACAAGACAATCTTATAAGACCTCGGTTAAAAAAAAGACTATCGCCGTAAATTCAAAATTGTTCCCGTTGAAAGCCAGGGTGGTACTGGTTTCTGTAAATGTAAGGTCATTGAGTGCAGGTATACTGTTAAAATTTGGCCCACACCTCATATGTTTTCGGAGGATCCCTCTCTGTTGGACCCCACTAAAACAGGCGCAGGTCGCTGACCGCACATGCACAATGCCTGAACCCTGAAGTAGAGTGATATTGGTAGCTATAAGTTGGCTTTAACCACTTGCCTGGCACGGTCATATCAGATACGACCGCACCAGGCTGGGCTTTCCCTGACATGGCCGTATCAGAAATGCCCACTAGGCGGCTGTGGGAAGCTAATCTTCCCGCAGCCACCTACATCAGAGGGACCTTCTGGTCCCTCTGTAAGCATGGCTGCCTTGTCAGCGTGTCCCGATCACTGCTGGCCACAGTGATCGGTCACCGTCGGCAACCCCCTCCTGGCGCACTGCCATTGAAGCAGCAGCCAGCAGCTCATGTAGCCGTAGCTGTTGCTGTGACCCGATCACTGTGGCCAGCAGTGATCGGGCTGCTGGCCCTAGCAGCCGCGGCTCTGGTAGCCGCCGTTGCTG
Organism: Taudactylus pleione; assembly: GCA_031769625.1. Taxonomy (NCBI): domain Eukaryota; kingdom Metazoa; phylum Chordata; class Amphibia; order Anura; family Myobatrachidae; genus Taudactylus; species Taudactylus pleione. The sequence goes on from JAUIMM010000129.1 coordinate 3,998,218, forward strand.
CTTTGTACCCGGGCCGCCAGCGGGAGACCCTCCCGCTGCGTTTCCGGCACTACAGTGATCACTAGGTGGTCACTGTGTGGTGGAGGAGCAGCAGCAGCGGCTCTGGTAGCCGCCGCCGCTGCTCTGTACCCGGGCCGCCAGCGGGAGACCCTCCCGCTGCGTTTCCGGCACTACAGTGATCACTAGGTGATCACTGTGTGGTGGAGGAGCAGCAGCAGCGGCTCTGGTAGCCGCCGCTGCTGCTATGTATCCGGGCCACCAGCGGGACACGCTCCCGCTGTGGCTGCGGAACTACAATGTACAGGAAGCAGCAGCCGCGACTCTGGCTGCTGCTTCTATGTAACCAGGCAGCCCCCCGCACACTCCCACACCGGCCTCAGCTCCTTCTCCTCATCCCCCATGAAGTGTGTGTGTGTGTATATATATATATATATATATATATATATATACATATATATCTAGATATATATATGTGTATATATATCTAGGAATGGGTACGGTTCGATTCCCGTCAGTGGCAGCCCGACAGGAGCAGAGTGCGACGCAGCGGAAGCCCGACAGCGCTGGATATCCCGATCGTGGATAGGTAAGTGTGTGATTTTTTTTTTTATAGGTGTCATTTTTAGCACAGGGGCATATTTATCAAATAATACTTGCGTCATATCCCCCCAAAACACCAGTTTTCGAGGGTACATGCAAATATAAAGGATCCCCTGAATGTATGAAGGAGGGACCGCAGCAGATATCTCCATATGTGGCCGCGGCCCCTATTTCCAACAGCAGCCACAGCCCCCATGGGTGCTACGAAGTTGTCAGATTTACCAAGTGAGTTTGGCTCCACAACTAACACTATATGAAGATGGCGTTAGGCGCTGTAGATTATGGGCTACATTTGCCGATATTACTGGTAATGGCTGCCGCACATGAGGAGTCATCAGATCACCCATGTGCAGAACGGCCGAAGCTTCTAAAGAATAAGTGAAATGATCACATTTCATGCGCAGCAGCAAATAATTGCTGAACTGCACGAACATCGGAATTGCGTGTATCTCTGAATAAGGCCCACACTCTCCATTGCCCTCATTCCTCTAAATGGGACTGATCCTGATTCCAATTCTATGCCAATATGCATGTAGTTGGCCGATGTTTTCAGCATCCGAGTCGCACGGCGCAATAATCCCGATTGTTACCACAGAGTGCAGAACGTATTTGGATGCAGGGAGTGTGGAATTTAGTGGGCATTCCTGGGAGGTGACGGGGTGGCTAGGCAGACGCGGGCGTATCGCTGACAGAGACTACATCCGTCACAACTGCAGACACACAGTACGCCATACTCAGTATGCCATAGGGCACGTGCAAGTTTCAATGGTGCTTTTAAAGACTCGCCGACATGGATTTGCACCACCGTATAATACTGCAAGTGGGCGTCTCACTATTTACAAAATCTGCGCATGACTCAGGCCCTGTCTTTCCTGTTACTGCACTAGTATAGCAAAAGTCTGCATTCAACGCCCTAAGTGTCCTTACTGTAGAAACGAAACTATACAGTAAATATTTGCTACTCCCTTTTCTGAGGTCACAGCTGAAACAAAATATGTATCAGGATGTAACACACAAATGTGACTTCCTCCTAGGACACGGGATCCTGCACTGGGACAGACAGCCTGGGCCATTATCTGAATCTACAATGGCTGTAGCTCAGGGGTTACATACTAGGACATGTGTCCTGCTCATGTTGCTGGTTCTACTCCTGAAACCTACTGTGACCTTTTCAAGCTTTTTCTCGACCAAGGGCTTGTACTGCAGCCTGATGGAGTGCTGTGAGGAGGAAAAGGAATTCAACAGCTTAGGTAAGCATGGGGAGATGTATCAAACCTTAGGGGGTGATGTATCAAAGCCCTACATGCCTACTTTTGAAAAAGCATTTCAGGGAGATTGTGAAGCAAACACCTATGAATGTGCGGTACAGTGGGCGTGTACTGCTACATCTAAGAGGCGTGTCATAAAAATGACTGACATCAAATGTAAACGAGACCCAAAGCTGTTAGTAAGATCTATATGTTGATGAAAACACACTGATACTTTTTCAGAAAATGCATGTAGCCATAGGGATCATTGCGCCTTATTATCAATGCAGGGAAATTATACTAATGATCCCGTTTGAATGTACATATCTCTGTTTTTTTTTATACAACAGCTACATAATGGGGTTAATGTGCAATCAGGGAGATAGTTAGACTCTTCAGGGAGATTGCTACTATTTCAGGGAGTCTCCCTGACAATGAAGGAGAGTTGGCAAGTACGTATGATCAAAGCTTGAAGAGCGATGAAGTGAAGAGAGATAAAGTACCAACCAATCAGCTCCTACCTGCAATTTTTCAAACTCAGGGCCTGATTCAGAGATGGCGCTCGCTTTGAATCAGGGCGTTTTTTTTTGGAGCGGTCTCCTGGCCGCTCGCATAGCTGTGGGTGACCACCCACAGCTATAGCGAGCGGCCAGGTTGATGGTCGCAATGGTCAAGACCATCGCGACCATCGGGCTTGCGACGATACCCCTGTGGTAGGGTCTCGTGGCCGCAAGCCCCAGAGAGCTTCTGGCTCTAATAGAGCCGGAAGCTCTCCCACTGACATCACTGGTGATGTCAGTGGGGCCGCCCACAAACGGCAGGCGTTCGCTTGGGAACACCTCCATTTGTGAACCCACCCCCAGGTTATGCCTACCAAATGGGGCGAGCTGTCACTCACCATCGACAGCTCGCCCCCTTTGGTGCGAAACCCGTAGCGACGAAGCACCCGGCGCTAGCCGGGTCTCGCACATTACCACGACCGAGCCGGCTCAGTCGAGCGCATGCCCAGTGGGCAAACATCGACCTCGTTGCGAGAGCTCAGCGCTTGCGACCGGGTCTGAATCAGGACCTCAGTCTGTATAATTACAGATAGACACTGATTGGTTGGTATTTTCTCTCTTCACATTTCTTTTTTGAAGCTTTGATAAATCTACCCCTTTCAGAGTTAAAGGGAGATGTACTAAGCTCTGGAAAGTGATAGGTTGGAGAGTGGTAAACTACCAACCACTCAGCTCCTAACTAACATCTTACAGCCTGTGTTTGAAAAATGACAGAAAGGAGCTGATTGGTTGGTAGTTTATCACTCTCCAATTTACTACTTTCCAGAGCTTAGTACATCTGTGCCTTAAAGTGGAGATATCATCCATAGCAAACAATCAGCTTCTAACTGTCATTTCATAGACTGTATTAGATAAATTATCCACTTTGGGCCTGATTGACGCAATAGTGATTTTTCCGCAGATCGAGTGATTGTTAGCCAGTGCGCATGCGTCATAGCCGCACTGAGCGTGTCCAGCGATTGTATTACAATTATGCTCGCACACAGGATTCATTCGTAAAGTGAGTGACAGGTAATCAGCATTTGGGGAAGGTAACAGGAAGTCGTTGAAAAGATGCAGGTGTGTCCTACCACTTAAACGCCATTACATTGGCGTGCATAAATTAGCCATTGTGATCTCCTACACAGCATGAGAGCTCTCTGTGTGTATTTGAGACAGGTCAGGGCAGCATGGATGGCCGTGCATCGATGTTACTGATATTTACGCTGGTACGCCACGTCGGACACAGATAAGAAGGCTGCAGTGGGCGTCCTTATGCTCAGGTAAGCTTTGGAATTATGGGCCTGATTCAACAGAGGATGCCGTTAATTTTTGGACGCAAATTCCTGATGTTCAGGAATCTGCACATGCGCCGAACCAGTAAGTGACCCCATGAGTCACTTAGCCGGCCGATGGTCTCGCAGATGATCCAATGTTGCATGACGCCTCCTGCTGTACAGTGGCGTAACAACGGTATTTGGAGCCCAAGGCAAATGAAAAAAATGTAGCCCCCTCTCTCCTATGTGCGCATGCCGAAGGCACGCGTGGTGAAAAATGGGCGTAGTCACAAGGGGCAAGGCCACTTAAAAATGGGGCGTGTCAACATGACACACACCCCTTTCTCTTCATTCTGAACATTCCTTTCCATTCTATATGCACCTTAATGCAGTGCCCCTTATACAGTCCGCCCTATGCAGTGCCTCCAGTAGTGGTCCCCCCTATGCAGTGCCCTTTAGATAGTGCCCTCAGTAGTAGTCCCCCCCAGTAGTGCCCCCAATAGTGGTCCTCCTAAGCAGTGCCGCCAGTAGTGGTGTGGTACCCCGGAATTAGGGGATCCCACTTCTGTATAAAGCTGTGCCAGCATAGGTAGTCATGAGTATTTCCAGTTTTTGTGTGTATATATATATATATATATATATATATATATGTAAGGGGAAAAGTGTTTAAATCACATAATGGTGTCAGAAAAGGTCTTGTATGAACTGTCCCTGCAATGGGAAAACTATGGTTCAGCCCGAGGCAAAATGGCCCTGTAACACTTGGGGTCCATGAGGATAGGACGCTACCAAGGGGCTGTAAATAGGGGAAAGACACCCCTGTTAGATGTTGGGGAAATGCAGACGCTAGGGCATGGGGCCAAGAGATGCGTTAGCATGGCCTCGAGGGAGAGAGCAGGAGAATAAAAGCCCAGAATGTGAGACGACTGGCAGTTGGCCCCAGGAGCAATGGCCGCAAACTGTTCCCTCCTGTTGCGCTGTGGGGACCTGAGAGAGAGAGACTGACAGCAGTTCCCTGTAGTAACGGTGTTGCAAAGAGGCTCCAATGCCTGCTTACCTGATAGAGACGGGGAGCAGGAGCGACGATCCGGAGGCAAGGAGAGACGTTGTTGTGGTCCGGAGGCTTCGTGGTGGCTGAGGGGACTTGGCAGCAGGAAGCGGAAGCCTGTCGGGGAGAAGGCACGGCTGAGGAGGGGACAGGAGGATCAGCATCTAGACAGAGGCAGGTCTATCCTGAGCCCTGTGGAGGTTGTGTCGGACACTGCAGGAACCGAGAGGAGACTAGGTCAGTCAGTCAGTCAGTCAGGTGGTAATAGACTTATTACACACCACCCTCCACAAATAACTATTAGCAGTGGCCAACAGTTAGGCAGCCGCAGCAGTCCCATCAGAGCAATACACGGCAGAAATCTCAGTAACATAGAGAGCCACCCGTAATCAGCAGCAAATTACAGTACAAAGGGATTATTCCACCTACTATTCCACCAAGCAGCGGATTTATACTGCTAAGCTGATTAGCAGGGGAGTCAGTGTAGAGAAAACAGCAGGACTTGATCAGATTGAGCCATAAAAAGACCCTTGTCAGACTCCAGGGACAGCTTCCGTGGTGCTCACACTCATAACTATAAGAGCAGACAGCCAGCCGATCGTGTGGCTGAGTAAACAGCAACAAACTTGCACCATAAATTACAGTAACAAAATGCCCTGGATTGTTGCCAAATTGTTGATACAGTAATCTAATCATAGAGGCTGTCAGTCAGGATTAATAAGGAGAGACAATTGCAACAGGAGCAAGTTCAGCTTGCGCAGCTTAATCTACTGTAGGTAGAGAAATCCCTATTAAAGACAGTTTAAAGTTGGTGTTCGCATTCAACAACCCGGGCAACGCAGTGTACACCAACAAGACTTTTGGGATACATTAGTTCATGAACTATTGTTTTTCTGGCCAGGAAATAGTTAGCATACAGGATAATTAATTAAAGACTGTTATTGCTTTTCAAGACTGTTTGATAAATACGCTGAGGGTATTGGTTATAAGCGTTTAAGATAAACTGTTGTTTGGAAAATATTGCATGGACTAATCTTTTTCCAATTAGCAGGAGAGGAATATTCATTGATTGCCAGGAGGCTGTGTTCCCGTATAATAAAATTTGATTTGTTGTTTTGTTATTGTGAATGGTAATAGTAATTGAACTTGTAATTCTCATTGTAAAAGTGCAAATTGACCAGAGACGCTTCTGTTATTCTAATAAATTACCAAGTACAATCATCCGAAGTCCAGTCTGCTTACCTCTTTACCTCTCTGTAAGTAAGGAAAGAACCCAGTTTAGGGGTGTTACAGTGGTCCCCCCAATGCAGTGCCCCCAGTAGTAGTCCCCCCAATAGATGCCCCCCCCGATGCAGTGACCCCAGTATTAGTCCCCAGTAGATGCCTCCCCCCCCGATGCAGTGCCCCCAGTAGTGCAGACACACAAGTGAAAAAAGCCAAACAACTTACCTGAATCCCCGCTCCGGCTCCTGCGCCCATCCGCACCTCAGTCTACCCGGGCTGGCATAATCTGCATTCAGGGAAAGACGTCATGACGTCTCTCCCGTAACCCACTGCAGGAGCCGGAAGGTGGGGCTCATGAGTGAGCTCCAGCCCGGCTCTTGCAGTGGGCACAGCAACAGCAGCCAATGAGAGTCTGTTGAAACACACACTTCGCACATGATGCAGCAATGTGTGTGTAAATGCACTGGCTAGCCTGAGCCCACTTCCCTCCCTTTGCCTTGTGCTATTGGGTAAGCGCTCAGGGGGATGCTGAATCAGACCCAATTTGCATATTTTCATAGTTGCATTCTGTGTGGAACACAGGGCCGGCCCTACCATTACGCGGGATACGCGGGATACGCGGCTGCTTATGGCGCCACATTGAGCAGGGCGCCGCAGACAGACACACAACGCCCCTGCAGTGAATTACATTGAGCCGGTGTCACTCACCCGATCGGTCTCCCCACCCACCCGGGGCACCCACTCTGATTGGCGCACAGACCCATGTGTCCCTCCCCTAGCCCTGTGTGTCACTCTCCCGCTTTGTCCCCGCGGCTGGCAGGCTGGCTCGGTGAGGTCCAATGGTGTCTCCCAGTACAGTCAGGGAGGGTCTGGCAGCTCAACAGCTACAGGATTTGGGAAGTGCACGCAGCTTATGTGGGGGTGAGCGCTGTGCAGCCGCCACTGCTGTAGTGAAGACAGCTGAGTCCCTGGAGTCCGGTATAGTATGGCTGATGTGTATGCGGTGTGCTGTGTGTGTGTGTGTGATTAGTGTTAGTGTGATTAGTGTGCCCTCACCATTCTCACCATCTGGCTCTTTAAGCACTGCAGGTTCCGCTTCCTCCATGAGAGTGACCTGCCTGGCTATAATTTACAGTCAGTACCTGGGGCCCCCAGAGACCTCATAATGTAATGGGGCCACAGAGGCTGTGGTGTGCACTGCAAATACAGAGTCTCTACACGTTTTACCTGTATTACAAATTACAATTAGTATTACTGATGCATCTTATGTGCTGTGATGCTAACAGTATGTGTAAATGATTGTGCTGGTGTTGCACAATGAGTTACTTGTGTTTGCTCAGATCACTAAGGCTGATGTTGTGGATGTGATAACATGAGGTGTCCCTGGTTTTCCTTTACAATGAGCTGTCTGATTATATAGCTGTCTCTAGGATGAGCTAATGGTGCACTCCCATATTTATTGTTTTTTTATAGACCCGTCCCGGTCCCTGTCCCTCTTTTTTTTTTTTTTTCAAACCCCAGCACCCAAGGGACTTGAAATCACATAGTCACATTTTTTTTCCAAAACCTTCTTATAATCCATTTGACAGTGGTAACCCCAAAAAGAAGTGTAGGGACTTCTATACACACACTTTCTGTCAAGGCTTTGCTTCATGTGAATTTTAGTATTCCCTGTAGTGTTCATGGACATCAACATCTAGTACTCAGTACATGTTTTGACAGGTATATGATGAATTAAGGACAATCTTTTAATGCTTTTTTGAGGGAGCAATTCAATTGTCGTTTTACCGAAACCTTGAATACAGCCGCATCACAGATCTTTCCTCATAGAGGTGCACAGGAAAATCTGCAAAGTTGCAGAACTGTAACAAGTGGTGATGTGCGCCGCCGCACATCGGTGCTAATTAAATATGTCCCTAAAAGTGAAATAAGTAAAAAAAAATAAAAAATTCAACACTAGTATGTGTATATCCACTTTGTCCCTCTTGTAGGCTAGGTATACATACTGGCTATAAAAAGTATTTGCCCCTTTGTCATTTTCACTTTTTTATTTGTTAACACAGTTGGATGCATTGTCCACAATCCCTCTCCCACGGGCTCTGTCTGGGTCCTGAATCTGACAATGTGCACGTGTGCTGTCAGCTTCCCCAGAGGAGTCTTTCACAAATGTGAGAGACGCCTCCAATATGCTGGGGAAGTAGCTAGCAGGGAAAGCAGTTATCGCTACCGCTGTCCCTGCGAGTTAACTTTAGTACATAGTGGGGATATATGAAAATATCCATAGCAATAGAGACTGTTAATAATCATGGCAGTGCCACGATTATTAATACATAGGCCCATAGTGCCTTAACTTTATATGTATATAATTTAATTTATTCCACAAAGGGGCACCACAATCTATATTTGCTTACCAAAAAAATTAGGCTTGGGCCGGCCCTGGTGGAACACTCAAATAAGCAGCAGGGTGGCAGCAACCAAAGTTTAGGTGCTGTTGTAGGGAGTATAAGATAGTGTAAGGGAAAGGAGAAGCACATGAAAGGAAGAGGGCCCTGCTCATTTGCTAGAAAGCATTTTATACCCACATTTCTAGATGCTCTTTGTTATCGCGGCCACATAGTAATAGGGAATAGCTGTGTGGTAACTAAAGAGTGTGTTCTGTGACGTTGTAGGATGCTGCTATTAGATAAAGGCCTGACACTCATGTCTGTGGGCCTGATTCAGCAGTGCACTGATGAACACAGATTCCCGATGTTTGGGAATCTGCACAGGCGACAAACCCGTTCTGCGCATTTGCAGAACGGGTCTGCGAGTTTGCTTGCAAACTGGCAGCAGACTGTCAGTGATTGACAGTGTGCTGCCGTTTGGGGGCGGCGACAGCCTCCGTTACCCGAAACGGAGGCGTGTCGCCGCCGTTGGGGGAGGAGGAAATCTCTGTCACCCAATGTAGATCCTGGCCTCTCCCTCTAAACTGCGGTGGCCGGCTGCAGGCCGATGGTATGCAGATTAACCGATGCTGCGTTGAACAATGCAGCTCAGTTTAGTAATGAACAGGGGGCGTGATGCATCTTGTGCATTGCCATATCTACAAAGGATCGCAATTGCAAATCTGCCTGATTGCATCTTTGCATTTACGATCCTTACAGAATCATGCCTTATGTCTGCAATTTTCTTCTTGTTGCTGTGCAATGTCTATCTTAGAGCTGCTAGCATGCCCGCCAAGAGCCGCCATGGGCCCGGGTACTGATTGTGGTATGCAGCCTAATCGCGGGCGGCGTGACCACGTCCCTTAGGAGAAAAAAAATACTATTGCAATGCTGCGTGCCAGAGAGGGGGGAGCTGTGAGCACCTCAACCCAGTGCAAATCCAGGGGGGGCGCGATCAGCGTGATAGCCCCTCCCCACAGGCAGAGGAGACCGCTGCTGCTCAGTGGCAGCGAGCAGTCTCCCTGCTCCCACTGCAGCCCAGCACACAGCAGAGTGTGTTGGGTTGCTGACAGATAAGAGGGAGGGGGGATGGCATTGGACCTGAGCCCTGCTTCTCCAACAAGCCCGGGTCCGGGTATTTAGTACCCGCTCCCCCTCCCCTCCTCTCCACCCTTGGCTGCTAGCGTCCTTCTTAGAATAAGTATTCATCTTCAGATCACACAGCTATATAAAGTGCCTTCATTTTTTTCTTTTTGTCTTTTTCTTTCCAGCTTTGCAGACAGACCTGAGTAACAAGCTTATTGGGCAGCCCCTGGCTCATCATGTAATCTTACGAGCAGTGTCAGGATTTATGAAGAATAAAAACACCAAGAAACCACTGACCTTATCACTACACGGCTGGACCGGGACAGGGAAGAACTTTGCTAGCAAAATAATTGCAGAGAATATCTATGAGCTGGGAATGAAAAGCAAATCTGTCCACCTCTTTGTGGCTACAGCGCATTTCCCACATAAAGAATTGATCTCTCTGTACACGGTACTTTTACAAACTGCAAATTGTACATAATACATGAAAATGTTAGATTCTTCATATCTAGGGATCAATGATCATATCATGGGAGTATTATCACCTGAAGGGGCCCATGTACAGCCCCCTCCTCTAAGCAGCGGGCTGCCCCACATCTTGCCTTGTATACTAATCACAGTCAGTGTTAGTCGAGCAGATTAGTTAAAGCTCAAGAAATAGGGGCCCTGATTCAGAGCCGGACGCTCTGACAGAGCGCTCGCTCTGAATCAGGGCGTCTTTTTTTTTTTTTTGGAGCGGCCAGCTAATGCGAGCGGCCAGGATGATGGTCGCGGTGGTCAAGACCATTGCGACCTTCGGGCTTGCGACGAGACCCTTGTGGTAGGGTCTCGTGGCCGCAAGCCCCAGAGAGCTTTCGGCTCAAACAGAGCCGAAAGCTCTCCCACTGACATCACTTGTGATGTCAGTGGGGCCGCCCCCAGACGGTAGGCGTTCTCATGGGAACGCCTCCATCTGGGCAGCCACCCCCCTGGCTCGCCCACCAAAGGGGGCGTGCTGTCACTCAAGATCGACAGCACGCCCCCTTAGGTGCAAGACCCGGAACGACGGATTGCCCGCCGCTATACGGGTCTCGCGCATGCGCACGACGCTCCGCTCTGGGCCACCATCGACCCGGGTGAGAGCGCTCAGCGCTTGCGACCGGGTCTGAATCAGACCCAGGGTTCAATTGGTCCAGAATATTAGTAGACTTTCACAACACAGCTCTAGTATTATCCAGACTCACACATACAATTCTTTAGCATTATATGCATTAGGATAACTAAATTTTGGCCATACTATTTCCACCTGCATACCATGGTATTGCTTATGTTTTTTAATGTTATATGTGTAATTGTTTTATTGCAATAAATATAAATATTTTCAAACCAGCAGCTGTGGTATTAACGCTCCCATTATATATTTTTTTTACCCTAATGTCGACATTCTGAGAATGTTGGGATTTCATGTGTCGACATTGTGAGCATGTCGACATTTTGCCTGTTGACATTGTGATTGTCAACCTTCTGACTGCATCCCAACATTTTAGTTGATCAGTATGTTCAAATTTACCAGGGTACTGTGTTTGGGCTCCTAAACAACCCTCCACAAGATTAGAGTCTAATAGGATATTACCACAGAAAGCGAAAATATTTTATATGACCTGGACGTGCAACTGTGCAAAGTGGTATCATCTGGTTGCTCGGCCTAGTATCCAAATAACTGTTGAATTTATCCATCTATGTACAAGTTGCAGATCCAGTTACTGGGCAGTTGTGGTCACTTTGCATCTTTAGGAGTAAATTTACTAACGGTCAGTTTAGAGCGATTTAAAATCGATCTAAATTGATGAACATCAACAGGCTATACGCATATTTTTTACATTAATTGAAATTAAGACTCTACAGATGATAAATATGCAGATTTTGCAGTTGGAAAGCCCGTCGATGTTAATCGATTAGATCGATTTTAAATCGCTCTAAATCGACCTTTAGTAAATGTACCCCTTAATGTATTTAGCAAGATAAGGGATTCTAAAGCGACTGTGGAATATTTTGTTTCTGCATATTCATTGTGTTTGCAATTTTCTGTGCATGCCTTATACACGGCAAACCTCTGAAGACTTAGGGGGGAATTCAATTAGCAGCTGTAAATTACATCAGGCCAATTGTTCCCAGGGAGCTATTCAATTAGCCCCAATGGCAGCCCGCAGGCTGCAGTTAATGAGGATTTTTTTTTACGGGTCTGTTCAGACCCGTAAATAAATCCTAATACCAAGTGCGTAAACTCAAGGAACACTGTGAGTTTTATTACTGTACTGTAAAACGTTTGTCACTCTAGATCAGCAGCTCTAAACCAAGGGTACTTGTTGTTGTGATGTTGTAGGGTTCGTGAAAAATTTCTGTACAGGTGGCCAAGACATCCCGGTGATAATTAGACACTGGGGTGCCTAATCATCATCATCAAAGGCCGTTTTTCCTATTCTTGTCTAAAATGAGTAACTGAATATTTGAAATGAATCCTAAATATACGATCTCTCTGTGACAGGACCAGTTACAGTCCTGGATTCGAGGAAACGTCAGTAAATGTGCTCGTTCCATATTTATATTTGATGAGATGGACAAGCTTCACCCTGGTCTTATTGATGCCATCAAGCCTTTCCTGGACTGTTATGAGCATCTTGATGGAGTATCTCACAGTAAAACCATATTTATTTTCCTCAGGTACTGGACACACAGTTACATTTCAATGGCTGCAAAAATGAATATATAGAAATCTCACCATTTTCTAAAATGTTATGACTACTCCATAAAATGAATATTAATCTTTTCTCACACCTAATAAAACATATTAAGGTTCCAGTGCTTCTCATTAATTTCTGCATTCAATAAATTGCAGCGGAGCACAGGTCACTTACTTCCTGTATTAAGCATTTTATATATTCGAAAAACACTAAAAATACTAGAGAATAAAGAATGATACACTATAGCCAAAAATGAAGTAAGATCAGTGACGGCAGCCATTTTGTCGATTCCAATTATGTATTGTGTCATTATTTAAGAGTGACTTACTGAGCAGAAATACAGTATTGTAGATACAGAAAGATAAATATATCAACGGGCGGCCAGCGAGTAACAGTAGACTATCTTTGAAGCGATACAGTATTGTTACAATTTCCAGTCAGATCTACAAAGTTTGGCAGAATGTTTTTCAGGGGAACAGTATGAAAAACTGGAATGTTAGATTGGTCCTTGTTCTGGGCCTGATTCAGAGGTGGACTTGCTGTGTCCCCTGGTGCGTCTGTTTGCGGAGTTATGGCGGTGATACAATGTGAATGCTAGTTTCTGCCTTCCCTTGGTGTAGTAGTCTTCTTCTGAATGAGCAAGTCCTGAAACAGCACTTTCATTGTCTCTGCATGATGTAATACTGACAGCGATTCTCCGCACGCACACACCACCATCAATCGCGTGCATCATCAACACTTGCACCAGCTCTATGGGAGGTGCAGTTTCTCTGTCTGAGCATGGCCTCTGTGGCTGCAGCTTTGTGTCTGAGAATGCAGCCACTTACACTGACACGCTCGAGACACTTCTATAACCTGTTGGAAATGTATGTGCAGTCTTAATGTTTGGCAGAATACTGTACACACCAGTGGTTAATTCTGTAGGCAATGACCAGTAAAGTTACTTAACCAGGCTCTGTGGTTTATTGTTGTAGATGTATTGTACAGCCATACTCACTGTTGTAATACACACTCTGGAAGGAGCAGAGCAGGGGCACAGAGAGCTTACCAGCCAGTGACTCCCCTCTGTAGGGTAGCAGTGCAGGGTCTGGAATACTGGACACAGAGGGTAATTACACAGGTCCCTGTAGCGAGAGGATGACATCCGTCCTCCACCATGATGCTCATACACAGTGGCAAGATGGTGCTGTGCATTGGCAGATACACTATCGGTAGTCATCTTGGTTAGGGAACCAAACTTCCCTAGAGGAGCCATTTTGTTGGAGACTGCGCAGTAGCACACTCCACTACTAACAATAACATGCCCATGAGATTAATTTTCTTTTCCAACCACCTCCCAGTCTCCACCCAGAAAAGCCCATCACTTTGCTGCCCATGTCTTATACCACCTGCCCTAATTGCAACAGCACCTTTGTGCATACACTATGTATAATCTTGCATTATAGGTGTTGTCAGGATTTTTGGTGCATGTAAGAGGCTAAAGAAAGGATTTTGTTTTTGGGAAGTGCTTCATTAATGACCTAATTAAATTATAGAGGAGATTTTTAGAAACAATTTATTTTGTCTGGTATTACTACCTTGCAGCTCTGGGGCCTCTGTGTTAAATGAATACAACTATGATACAACCTGGGCCTGATGTTGGACGCAGTGGAGCGATTGTTTTTGCTACTGCACATGTCCCGTTTGTCTTCGTTGCAGGGAGCAGTGTATTGTATATGTAGTGGGCGTTCTTGGGCGGTGACTGGGAGGTGCCTGAAATGCTCACCAAAAAAATGGTCCATTTGATGGGCGTGTTATGTGAGTTTTGCAGTGTGTCAGTGAAAGGGGCACACAGCTGCACACATACACGCCCGGAGAAACTGCACGGTGTGACCTGATGGCGGCATCTTAGGACGCACCAATTGGTATAACTGCATGTACAGATGATGAAAGTATGCATCTCAGTCCTTGCACATTTGGCCACACAGGTATACACAAGGCAAGGTGTTTGTAGCAGGCATTTGTATAAGGTCGCATATGGGTGACCGGCAATAGACACTGCTGTGTGCACTACTGGTTACACCTCTGAATCAGGCCTTCTGTGAGGACTTTACATGCTCTTTATTTGTCTGCTGGGTTTCTTACATTTGCTCTGGTTTCTTACTGTGGTATAAAACATGCTAATATGTAAAAGGCTGTCCTGAAAAGCACAGCAGGAAGAAAAGTACTGCAGCGTTAAATGTTGCCGAGGGCATGTATGAACAAATAACTTCGTCATCAGAAGGTAGTCACTAAAATATTTAATCATTAAAGTATTTACTAAAATTAGTATTTTGTCATGCTTAGTGACAATGTGATCATTGTTTTCCTGGTCAACATCAATAAAGTATGTATAATGGGTATTGGGTGTGCAGTGCACCCAGCTCTGTGAGTCAATGGAGCTCTCTTTGGTGGTATGTAAAGCAGGGTACACAGACGGTGTGTAGCCAGCGTCGGCAGATGCGACTGCACGATAGGTCGGGTGGTCCGTACTCACTGCACGATTAGGTGTACGACCACCCAATATTTCGTTCCCCCACCGGATCTACAGAGGAACGGCACACGGAAGCATGCTATCGTGCATAGACACTGGATGATGTGGACGATTTGTCATTCTGATAAAATGACAAATCGTCCAATATATCGTCTTGTGTGTACCCAACTTAGGGGAACTCAGGCCAGTCAGTGCTACTGACCACTTCCAAAGAGTGCGCTAGAAATATGCGGCCTGCAGAGAAGATAGTAAGGACTTTAGCACAGTGCCGGAATCTTTGCTATTTTCTGCACTGGTGCCAGCAACATATGTACATGTATATTTCTAAGAGGAGAAGGTCAAAAAGTATGCAATATATTATTTTATTGATAAATAAGTATTACTTAACAGTTTTACTATTATTATTATTTTCTAAACAATAAAGTTTTCAACTCTGTTTTCTTTCAGCAACGCAGGAGGTGATCTGATCAACAGGGAGATGCTGGCATACTGGCAGTCGGGAAAGGAGAGAGAGGATTTACAGTTACACCATATGGAGACTGTGCTCTCCCTAGGACTATTCAACAACAAAAACAGTGAGTACAGCAGCTATATGCTGCATTTGGGCAGAGGCTGTAACACTGTGATCACAGGAGCATATATGTGATACGTTAGAACAGAAGTGACCGTAGTGATCTCTAAGCACTTTAAAACCTGAGAAATTCTGGGTTGCTGATATCGTTTATAACCAGAAAAAGGGTTACAAAGCCGTTTCTAATTTGGGGAGACTACATACCACAGTGAGCCATAAGCGTATAATATCCGAATGGAGAACAGTAGTAAATCTACCTAGGACTGGGTGGCCCGACTGCATTTTTCCAAGGGAGAAGTGTAAAATTAGTCAGGAAATCTCAAGGAATCCTAAAACACACTGGGCGATATATAGGTCTGTGAATTATGGCCCTCATTCAGAGGTGGTCGCAAGAAACGACCGCTCGTTCTGAATGAGGGCGGCCGCTTCTTTTTTTTTTTAAGTGCGGCCTCCTGGTCGCTAGCTAAGCTGTGGGTTACCACCCACAGCTTAGCGACCGACCAGGGTGATGGTCACGATGGTCAAGACCATCGTTACCATCGGGGCTTGCGACGAGACCCTAAGGTTGGGTCTCGGCAAGCGCAAGCCCCAGGGAGCTTCCTGCTCTGATCGAGCAGGAAGCTCCCCACTGACATCATTGCTGATGTCAGTGGGGCCGTCCACAAACGGCAAGCGTTCCATCGGGAACGCCTCCATTTGGCCGGCCACCTCCCCTGCCCAGCTCCCAAATGGGGCAAGTTGTCATTCAACATCGACAGCTCGCCCCCATTGGTGCGAGACCCATAGCAACGGTGCGCCCGTCGCTAGCCAGGTCTCGCGCATGCGCACGTCGGAGCCAGCTCTGACGTGCGCATGCCCCCTGGGTCAACATCGACCTGGTTGCGAGCGCTCAGCGCTTACGACCGGGTCTGAATGAGACCCTATGTCTTTCACAGACATATTACATCTGCTCTACAGCACAGCTGATGGGCGATATATCTGCAGCACAGCAGATGGGCGATATATCTGCAGCACAGCAGATGGGCGATATATCTGCAGCACAGCAGATGGGCGATATATCTGCAGCACAGCAGATGGGCGATATATCTGCAGCACAGCAGATGGGCGATATATCTGCAGCACAGCTGATGGGCTATATATCTGCAGCACAGCTGATGGGCGATATATCTGCAGCAAAGCAGATGGGCGATATATCTGCAGCACAGCTGATGGGCGATATATCTGCAGCACAGCAGATGGGCGATATATCTGCAGCACAGCAGATGGGCGATATATCTGCAGCACAGCAGATGGGCGATATATCTGCAGCACAGCTGATGGGCGATATATCTGCAGCACAGCTGATGGGCGATATATCTGCAGCACAGCTGATGGGCGATATATCTGCAGCACAGCTGATGGGCGATATATCTGCAGCACAGCTGATGGGCGATATATCTGCAGCACAGCTGATGGGCGATATATCTGCAGCACAGCAGATGGGCGATATATCTACAGTTACATCGGTACATTTTGCTGTGTGTACGGGCGGTCACCTGCTGCAGGGACCACCAGTGATTGACATCTCAGCTGGGCGGGCAAATTCAAATGCCCGCCCAGTTGTAATGTAAGTGCTGACACATCGATCGGTAAGAGGTGGCGAGTCGGCAGAGATCTGCCTGCCGTGTACCCAGCTTTTAGGTAAGGTCAGTGTACAGTATATGATTCCATAGAAAGTGGAAACTTGGCACCATGGGTGCAAAGTTTATAAATAAAATAAATTCTTTGCAGGTGAACTACTGGTCCCAGCAAGGCTGCCAGGGCATGATGACACTTAAAAAACCATAAGTGCCAGCATGCCTGTTGGCACCTGTAAAAAAAATATATTAAAACAGAGACAGTACTCATATACAGTAATACAAAGTCCTCGTTTACCCGTTTATTACTTACTCAATCCAATGGGATAGGTTCTCTTCGATCCATGAAGGACTCCAGAGTACTTACAATAAAAACATGATAGACAACATGACATGTCCCTTTTGGGACCCCACCAAGAGAGGTCACTTGCAGACACTCTCCATAGGCACAGCCCTATTTATTCCTATGCAGAGGGCCCTTACTGCCCCAGGCCCGTCTATTGTTTACCGAGTTATTCTGGCACATTTCTGGAAACTTTTCAACTCCCTTTCTGGCAAGTTCTATGTTTAACATTAGAAACCGCTGGTAGGCGAGTGACGTCGCAGAAAAAACTCAATCATTGCTGAGGAAAATATCTATGTAGTATTTTATGTCAGCATACAGTATATGTGATATTTACTCTATTTTATATGGAGTGTGGAATTGTAGTCTTCACTGGTCACTGCAGCACTTCTTGTCCCAATTCTCTGTTTCCCGCAGTAATTTAGTAATCCTGTATAATTGGTAACCTTCAAATATATATTTTTTTACTGTACTTCTATGTAAATTGATTGCTAAGTAGCTTTTTTATCACAATATTGTGCAGGTTTCAAAATTACTTCAGAACTGAAAACAGAGGAAGCATTCACAACAAACTGGAGCTCAGGGATTTTAGACAAACAGATTACACAATCTCAGTGCTATTCTTGTTACACTTCGGTGTAAGGCAGTGACATAAAGAGGTGTCATTTTTACTGGCGGGTCCCAAACTTACAATTGTCTATAAAAATAAGACAGTTGGCAACCACATACACCTCTGGCTTCTGCAATAGACACCCTAGTTTACTCCACAGACACCTGATCTAATATATAGTTGCTCTGTTTTTATTTGTATTTATCTGCAGATGGATTTTGGCACAGCAGCCTGATTGAAAGGAACCTCGTTGACTACTTCATACCCTTCCTGCCGCTGGAGCTCAGACATGTGAAACAATGCATCATGGCGGAATTAAGAGAACGTGGACTAAAAGAGGATGAAAAGCTGGCTTTACGGGTTGCTAAAGAGATGGTTTATTTCCCAAAAGAAGAAAAAATATTCTCTGTAAATGGCTGTAAAGCTGTGTTGACTAAACTGGACTATTATCTTTGCTGATATGTCTCTGTGCCACCAACATAGTCCACACTAATGGCTCTGCAGATACAGACTACTCTCCTCATTATATCGTTCCTCTCAATTCTCCAGGGTGTGATTTGGGAACATTTCTAATCACACTGAGGGCCTGAATCACAGATGGACGGCAGGAGGTGTCTTTAGGAAACAGCCACCTCCTTCCGGCATCTGCGTGATCCCAGCTCTGTGAGCGAGGTTGCAGCCTAGTATTACCATCAGAACAATCAGTTGCGATTGTTGTCCCTTTGTCCAGGCTGTGGTAGCTGAAGCTCCCCACAGCCTGAAAGGGTCCTGGCGGCTTGTGAGGCCAGGAAGTCTGCGTCTATGGATGCAGACTCTGGCCTCCGCACTCCCAGAAAATGGGGGTGACACTCCCCTGTTTCCGGGAATGCAGGACATCCTTGCCTCCGCACCGCCCCCCAAACTCTTCTACCTGTCGATCAGGCAGTGGCTTGGGGGAACTCCATGTGGTATCGAAGGGCACATTTTGCACATGCTCAGAATTGGTCCTTCGCACGCACAGAGTAGAAAACATCGGAGATGTGCACTAGCCATCAGGTTAGCGTACATCTCTGAATCAGGCCTTGAAAAGCTGTTACATATTTACCTCCACATCTCAGGGATATGCCAGCCTTGCGTCTTGCCTTGTCAGTGTAATAAGGCTGAAATAATTCTGTGCCCTCCTATTGGTTCATGTCTCCTTTATCTTGTTCTGCCTAAGCTCCTGCTCTGTGCTCTTGCTTTGCATATGAATTTGTATTGTCGCAGAGGACATTTCGGTATGGAATGTATATTTTTGTTAGCACAATATAAAACCACTTTATTTCATTTCCGTTTCTAGTTGTAGACATAAGACAGATTGTTTTACCAGCAACATGCTCCAGCCTAACACTGGTCTAAAGGTGGATACACACGTTAGGATATATCGGCCGATTTTGCGATCTGCAACAGATCACAACATCCATATAGTATAGTGTTTATGGGCAAGTCCAGCCAATTTGAATTGAGTGGTTCCATCATCCCATCTCATGTGCTGCATATCAGATGGGACGATACCACGAATGATGCGGCGTTGTTACATGAAGAATTTTAACAATATATATTGCATCGCCATCAAGGCGGATCATCTAGTGTTCGGTGATACAATATATCATTACATTGCTTCGCCATGTCGCCCCATCATTCAGGTGTGTGTGCAGCTTATGACTGGAGATATATCAAACCTTTGAGAAAGATAAAGTGGAGCGATGAGGGATACCTCCAGGATCATTAAACAGGTGGTACAACATGTGCCAGCCATCTCTGCTCTGTTTCACCCAGAGGGGTTTCAGTTCCCGTTGAATCAATGGGGAATATCAGACATCAACATAATGACATCTCACACAACCACAGATTCCACTCTTCTGTTCCAGGACAAAAGACCCGACAACTCTTGTGCCCAATGCCATGGTAGGTAACTGGAATTTTCTGCTCATTTACATATTACTACCTCTAACAATGTTACCATGGAGTTCTGAAAAAGCACGAGAAGGTCAGCGTCATCCTCATGACACCAGATCCATTCCAGTGATGTGGCGGCCGGACTCCAATGTGCATGCTATCCGCATATATTGGTAGTGTGTATCATGGGGGGCCTCGTAAGTCAGAGTCAGCAGGGGGATGGGGGTTTAAAAAAAGGCTTCCAGAGAAGATAATGTGCAGAGAACCAGATTTGAGAGTCCGTATTACAGCAGGTGCTAACAATCACAGTGATTGTAGGAAGAATGGACCATGTCACGTCCAAAATGAATTGTGGACCCGGACTGGGTGAAGGGGAGTCCTTGCGAGCAGTTTCTTGATATTGGAATGAAGCTGGATGAAGTGGATAGCTATTCATGGCTGTCTCTGCCTTTGCTGGAGGAAGCGGAGGATGAAGACCAATAAGAAAAAAAGAAATTAACCCCTCCGGAGTAATCTGAGCATGACTCCTGGAGAAGCTGGAGTGCAGGAACTACAGTGTGTACGGGTGCTGGCTGGGAACGCTAGTGGAGGAGGCTCTGTAGGTGGCAGTATCAGTCACCGGAATGGAGATGGACAGTCCAACTGACAATGAAACTATAAAGTGAGCAGAAAGCAGGTGTAATCTCCAACTGTTACTGCAAACTGGAACACTGGAAAGTGAAGGAGCACAGAGAACTGACAACCTAGGAACTCACAAACAGACCTTAAGTACCCAAGGCTTGAGCTGGATTGACTGTCAGAGCCAACTGTGAATTATGCAGAGTGGATTGGCTCACTCCTGACTTGTGACCAGATCCAAGATGGCGACGCCCAGCACCCGGCAGCATCTCCCAGCTACCACATCTCCACAGACCCAGCGCTACCTCTCAGGGACCTGCCCGCACACCCTGCTAACTGACAGCAGCCTGCACACCCGCCAGAGTGCCCGCACAGGTAAGTCCTGGACCTTCCGCAGCGCTCAAGAGCGACCCCTGACACCACAGGTATGAATTTCGGCATTGCATGCTTTGGGATACATTTTTGTTAAATTAACTGTTAGTTCCTTACTGATTTTTTTATATTTGTGCTGTTGATAGCACATCATTTATCTAACATGTACATATTGTATTTTTTCATTTGATTATTTATTTTTTATATTTAAATGTACTTTAGACATATTCATGAATTTTCTTTACAATAGTTGAATAGCTTGGACTGTGGGCCTATGTTTGGGATATAATATATTCTGTCATTATGTAGTCCACCAAACATGTGTACATCAAAACCTGCCTAAAACACTAGAGAATGTCTCACTATGAAACTTCATGCATATATCCCTAGCATCCCGATTTCAGCGGGACAGTACTGCCAAAGTGGCCCGCGGATGGTCAAATCGGGAGGCTGGGGACCCCCACCGGACCGGACCCCAGAGGGCTGGGGGAAGCCCAGCCAGTGACGGAGTGCTGGGCTTTACCCCCAGCCTGATGTTATTTGGAGGCGTGCCATGCAGGCACGCCTCCAAATAACGTGACACAGGGGGCGTGACCTATGGTAAATAGGCCAAGCCCCCAAATTCGCACGAGGTTAGGGCGCTCTCTCAAGAGCCGGCACAGGGTGCTCAGAACCCTGGAGCCGGCTCTGCATGGTCCCCATCTCCCCCATCCCTGAAACCTCGGCCTCCCCTGCCCAACCTCTCTCCCCTAAACAACCTCCCTCCCCCTAACCAACCTACCTCCCCTGTCGCTTCTTCTTTTCTTGGGTTGTCAAATTATGCTGCCTCCTCTCCCCAGGACCTTTGGAGACTGGCATGACTGAATTAGAGGAAGAAGTACCTGAAGGTACATAGTAAAACTGCCGACTTTAGTATTTAGAATTGTTGTTTGTATTTGCTGCAGTGAATTTGAAAACGGTATGGTGAAGTAAGGTCTATCTTAGGTTACTCCTGAGAAAGCTGAGCGGCCATTGCTCATTGAAACGCGTTGAGAGATATCCTTACCACTTGGACTCTTGCTTATTGGATTTATATTTGGACTCCCACCATCTCATACATCATTTCATCTGCAGCTCCGGTTGTTCCCTTGTACTTGTGATCCAGCCCTACAGCGCCATTGCTGGATGCCAGAGGACGCCTTGACAGCTCAATTCAGCCATTATTGGTAAAGTTGCCTTGCTGCTAATTGTTTCTCATCTGGGACTATGTGGAAGGAGCCCTCAATCCTATTATTGACTAATTTATGAGTTTCCAAGTGGAGTACTATTGGAACTTTATTCATAATACATTACACTTTGTGATATATTTTTATTGTGCAATGTGTTAGATATGTTTTAATATTTGTCTATTAAATTTACATTGATTTTTACCGTCCATCATATGCAATTTTTATTAGTGAAGGGCTGGTTTTTTTATGTTTGTATTTTTTTCCATATATATTGGGATTGACAATCCCCCAACCAGCAGCTCTCATTTCTAGCGCGTCCTAATTTTCTGTTCAGGTCTATCTTAGGGCCTGATTCAGAGATGGATGGATTTGTACAGCCACACACAAGCAGCTATGTTAATCTATCTATCCATCCATCTCAGTATGAGGTGTTAGACACCTACTTGCCTCATCTGTGTGAAGCCATCACTGCAATCAAGGTTGCAGCCTGCGATCACCATTGGAACAATCGCAAACATCTATCGGTATTATTTTATATTTGCCCAGGCTGCGGGAGATCATTTTTCCACCAGCCTGGGTGGTCCCTGGTCACGCAAGAGGCCAGGATTCTACCTCCACTGATGCAGACCTTGGCCTCTTGCCTCATGGAAAATGGATCCATCACACCTCCATTTCCATGAATGGGGCACAAGCAGGCCCCTGCAAGGCGGTTTGACAATCATGCTGTAGGTAAGGTGGTCTGCTAGGAAGACTGCAGGACCCATTCTGCACATGTGCTTAACGTGTGTTATAAGATATCCTCGGATGAACATATATCTCTGAATCAGTTAAACCAAAAAGATAAGGAGGCGCTTGGTTGTTAATATATTTATAATTAAAATATATAGTACGTGCATGCACCAATATATAAATGTTCACAATAACTGTATATCATATAACAGCCTAAAATGCCATTTTTAAAACATTATTTCAGCAATAGACAATGAATAAAGCTATATTTTATAAACATCAAACATGAATCACCTAGGAAAAAAATCTCATATTCATATAAATTGTAGCGACTCTTAAGAGAAAAAAAACCTCTTTAGGCTATTTAAAACTTCAACTCTGTGTGTATAGGCCCCCATACATCAGCAGATGATTGTGGCAATTCTGCAATTTGCAATCGATTGTGTATAAAAATCTGTAATGTATGGGCTTCGCAGATCGCAGATTGCAACCAAAAAGTGATTGGAATTGGTAAATCAGATTGTCCTGGATTTCACAGATCAGTTGGGTCTGTAGATTGCTAGTGTATGGAGATGATCAGCAGATTTGCAGACTGTTACTAGTAAAATGATGGGCCTTTTCAAGATTGGCAGATCTGTATTTGCTGAAAATGATCTACAAATCACTCGATAAGTTCTGTAATGTATGGGCGCAGATTGCTAGTTTGGGAAATCCTAAAATCGGGCAATACAACTTCAGATTGTTCAAATGTGGTTTTCCAATTGCTGATGTTTGGGGGCCTTTAGTAGCAGCAAAAGAAGTTCAAGTTCCAAACAATCATATAAATAATTTCAATCTGTAACTTAGATCTTTTCCTCTGGATTTCTTTAAAGAGCCACCGACCACATCCAAAGAATAAGCACTTTGATATAAATTTGCGCTGATCACAGCACATGCATAGAGGTTAGTGGCAGTATGAAAATCATCATGCGGTTTTTAAACAATCAGTCCGTAGCTTTAGCCGCAATGCTGTTAATTAGCACAGTCCCGGTACATATAGGGGCCTATTCATCATTACTAAACTTTCCCTGGAGGTAATTAGGTTTAGAACTCGCATGGAGTTCTACCTAATTACCAGAGGAATTCATCATTACTATATCTATTCCAAAAAGCTGTCATTTTTGCGATGACAGCTTTTCAGGAAATAGATAGTTATCCCTGTCTACACTACCTTACCGCAGCTGGAAGCAGTGCGGCGCATGCGCTGTTAAATTCGTTAACCCAGCACACGCGCAGCACTGCCTACACATGCGGTAAGTTTGTGTGTCCCCCTCCGCTCACCTCCCCCCCCTTCAGCACTTACCTGTCCACGCAGCAGCCTCCGGCTCCGTCCTGCTGGTCTGTCACATGGTCTCCCAGCAGACCACAGTACAGATTAGAAAAAAATTAATTTTTATTTTTTTTTCTAATCTTTATTGTGTTCTGCTGGGAGAACACAGTGTCCGACCAGCCTCCGGAGCCAGAGGACGCACCAGAGCGCCGGAGGAAGACGCCGGGGGACCTGTCCAGCTGGAAGCAGTTAAGTTTCATCTGCTATTCGCCACCTCACAGTGGTGGATAGTACCTCCATCAAATTCCGAAAATTCATAATTTTTGGAATTTGATGAATACCATAATTTCCACATCCCCGTACTAATGTATGGGGAGTGTGGAAATTAACGCAGGGGGACTTGGCACAGGAGATATCACTGATATCTCTTTGCTAAGTGGCTTCATGAATACTAAAATAACGTTATTTAAGGAAAATGTCCTTAAAAATGTTAATTTAGTGTTGATGAATAGGCCCCATACTGTGGTTAGTAATAGCGACAGAGGGAGAGGATTTAAGCAGTATTAAAGCATCATTCTGCACCTCCATCCCACAACAGTTATTCGCATGTTCAGTGCACATGCATTGATGTTAGTAGGGAGAGTGTTAGGCAATAAAGACCCACATGTTTAGGGCTACCTGTTGTAATGCAGTCCACACTTCAATCCTTCATATGTCCTCCATCTGCTGGCTATTTCAATTCAAAAGCGGTTAAATGGCAATATAGATGCTCTCTAATTTACTGTTGAGAAAGTTCTCACCAAAACCGCAATGCAGCGCAGTATGCCTCAGTAATACAACTACAAGGGCACTTCTCAACGCGTTTCCCTGCCTCAAACACCCATCAGTGGTTTCCTCAGGAGATAGAATACACACTGCATCTTACCTCATTTATATGCTGCTGTTCTCAATAGTGGATCAGCTGTTTCAATTCCGCAATCAGTTACTACTTGTGTCCACATCCAAGCCTCATCTGTGAACTGGTAGAGTTTTATGCACTCCAGATCTCAATCTCATCTCACATCTCCATTTAAACTGCACATGTCTACGCCCTGCGGATCTCAAAGCACAAATCTTCTCACTATATATTATTTTACGGTATCTCTTACCTCTATTTATTTTAACTACCACCTTAATAGAATAATAATACCTGTAAGCATTTACACAGGTTAATGCATTCATGCACTGGTGCTGAAAATGTACCGATAAAATACCTAATATAAAAAATTTTTGTGTGTGTGTGTATATATATATATATATAAAATGCTTCCAATGCTCCCAGAGCACTTGCACTCATCCTAACTGAAAACAACTTCCGTGGTGCCTTCTCAGCACTTACCACCTACAGTAAGGCTCCAGTGGTAGTTATAAGTAAATGGACTTCAAGAGGGCACTCTCCATATAACAATTGTAGTTAAAGTTCATTTAAATAGAACTTTACCATCTTCATCACCACCCAGTGAATATACATATCACAAAGGACTTAATATCCATGAATGAATCAATAAAATACAAAGAGTAATAGAATTGTAAATCTGCTTCCAGTATCCATCAATACTCAGACTGTCCGTTGACCTCGGTCTCCATACAGACCGTTTAAGGCATCCTTCTAGCCAACCACGTTCATCATCCACTATAATAAAAAATGGATATATAAAATATAAGAATATATAAAAATATAATAAAACATGGTGCATCCAAAACATATATGTCATCCTTATCTTCCAAAGATGTACATAATTATACATACATGTAAGTGTATTATTTATTCTAGAACTTGGATACAAATGGGTATATGGAGAGAGGCAAGTATATACCTAGTAACACTACACTAATACAATAAACAATACAGAAAGAGACCGATTAATTTTACCTACTCACATCTACTGTATGAACGCTATTGGACAAATTATTGACAACATATAAAAATCAGACAATATTCAATTCCAGTGTCATTCAAACCTTATGGAACTAGGTTTTTAAGGCGGAATATCCAATAAGCTTCCCGCCTACATAATTTATTATACCCATCTCCTCCTCTCATTGTGGGTTTAACATGATCAATCACCTTAATCGAAACCACATGTAGCGTTTCCCCCCAACAATTTAACACGTATCAAGGGAATCGGTATGAATCACCGCCGGAAGGCCGCAGCTGAAGATCCCGACTAAGGTAAGTAACACCCCTAACCCTCCTCTAGGGGGTGCGTAACCCTAACCTCCCCCCATGAGTACCTAAACCTAACCCCCCCCTCCCCGCACCCTAACCCTCCCGGAGGGGGGTAGCCAGATGCCTGGCCCTAACCCTAAACCTTCCGGGGGGTGCCTAACCCTAAATCCCTCATCCTAATCCTAACACACCCCCCCCCCGTGCGGCTAAGCGCTCCCAACTACAGGCTCACCTACGATCGGTATGTCGGGATTTCGGTGTGGAACTGGTGATAGGCGTTGGCCTTTAGACAACAAAAAGAAAAATGGGAGTCCTCAGCTATCAGCGCTCAAATAATATAAAATCCAGTTCGTCAATAAATTGAGTATATGTCTGTAGACCGACCAAGTCCCCTTCTTTCTCTTTGTGCTCTCTTCTCTTGATGTCTCAGAAGTACATGTGGACAAAAAAGAGACAGAAGAGACAAAGGGACAATCTGTTGGTCCTTTTGTCAAAACTTTATGGCAAATTTACTGTAGTCCGATATAGGTCTTTATTGCGTACCCAAACTCACATTGGTAAGTGGGCTACCTGTTATTTTTTAACCTTTGATGTAAACCTACTTAAGCTTTTTATAAGTTTTTTCTAAATAAATACATATTTATTCACTTCCATCTCGGATCCATTCCTATGCATATGGAAAAGAAACCTTTATATGAAAAAACGTCTTACAACTGACGTGAGTATGGTACGCTTATCTACTTGTTTCACCGGTTTAACTGATGCTGGAACAGACGGCACAATAGAGGATTAAAGATACCTTTAAGGGATTGCCTACCCACTTACCAATGTGAGTTTGGGTACGCAATAAAGTAAGTGGAGAGTTCACCATGGCATGAAGGCAGTAGTGATGTGGAGCTGGGTCGCGCCAATGCAGTGGCTCCTTACCACATTGTGGGTGGGAGGGCAAAGGTCCGTATGTGGGGAGTACACCGTGGCACAAGGGCTTCAAGGGAGAGAAGGAGACCGGCAATGATCTGGCTGCACGTGTCTGTCCTGACAGAGGCAGGAACCCGGCAGCTCGTGGATGTCGTGGCAGATGACCGCTGAGAGCTGTATAAGCAGAGATCCCAGACAGCTTGCACAATTGTGCAGGATAAACAGCAGGTGTGTATGAATTGTCGGCAGTTCACTGGATCCTTGACGCGTTTCTCCTCTATACAGGGGTTTTCTGAAAAGGCAAATAGCCGGTACACACTGGCCAGTGCTGACAATATATTGTCCAATTAGCTCAGGTATGTTTCCAGCATTAGATTTATTTTTTTTTATTTCAGATGCAGAATGTGAGAGTGCTGACGATGTGCTCAGGAGGGAGCTGGACCTCCTGAGCACTTACCTCCGGCTGATGGGAGACTCCATCATTAGGATGAGGAGGGCCCTCAATTGGATTTGTTGTTTTGTTTATAAATATTGAAAACATAAAAAATAGTTTATTTGTTGGAATCATGTGTTGTGTAATTCTTATATGTTATCGTAGTACAGCTTAGAAGTGAGTATATATTAATACACACAACTTTTTATACATGATGTAAAAACAATAAACATTAATTTAAAATAAAGGTACACAGGCAGTTATAATAATGTAACATTGTAATATGCAAATGCTGTAGGAGGGGTCTGACACCCCTTGCTGCATTTGCTATGCCAAAGGTGATAGGCTGGGATTACTATATAGAGAACATTGGTTGGGATGCTGGATAGCGCCAGGACGCCAGCCAGCTGAGTAAGGCTCAGCCTACTCAGAGTGGGCAGCTTAATAAACCTGGAAAGTGCATCCATCAATGCAGTTGCAGCCCTTGCCACTGCTGGATAAATGGGTGGTCACGCATCCGTTTGAAGAAACACCAGCCTCCCCCATCACCGAACAAATAAATAAAAAAACCTCTGCCTGTCAATCAAGCAGAGGCATTAAAGGGGCTGCATGTGTATACGCAGGACACCTTCTACACAATTGCAGAATGGGTCCTGCACATTGGCAGACTCTATATAATATAAAATTTGCATTCAGTAATGCACAAAAGTGGTACAAATAGAAATGATCAAAATCTGAATTTGTTTAAAAAAGGCCTCGTGTGAGTATTATATATATATATATATATATATATATATATATAATATATATATATATATATATTCCATAGACAAAAAACTTACGGTTTCATATGTCCCAGAGACAGAGTTGCACAGTTGGGGGACCAGAGTAGTGCAGATGGAGGAAGAAATAGTGCCACAGATGAGAGAGAGACAGCAATGTGGCTGTGGAGAAGGCACGGATGCAGGGCGGTGCGTCTGGGGAAAAACATTAGTGCGGATGAGGGAACACAGACTATCACAGTTGGGAGACCACACAGCAGTAGGGATTGGGGAATATGTAGCAGCATGGAGGCATATAGGGGAAGAAAGTGTACATGCATAGACAGAGTATGATATTTTTAAAAATAAGGGAGCTGAACGTGTATTCTAAATGAGATAAATGTATGCAGTGAGAAGGATGTTGGAAGCCAATGAGATTGTTTTGGTGATCAAATGGGAAAATTGTGGGCACTGAGTGGGATGTGGGAGCCACATAACTGCTCAAACCTCAGTTGCATAGACTGCCTGTGTGTATTCCAATGAGCACACAATTCTGTGAATTAGCAGCTCCACCATTTTGTGAGTGACAACAATCTCATTCTGTGAGAGTGCTGAATCTGCTGTTAACCACAGGGTGTGATGGCATACTGTATTGCGCAAGGAACACGTCCATTAAAGCGTCAGCCTTAATGACCGTAATTTCATTGCTTTTTGAAGTTCGAGTGGCAGAAAATCAATAGGTTTTGTGAATTTTCAGATCATGTCTAAGCAGCCTTAATGGGACATATGAAACCGTAAGGTTTTTTGTCTGTGGAATTTCATAGCTTTTTTTAAAATTTATTAACTATCAGGGTTTGGATGAGAAAACCGGGCCACCTGCAGGGGAGGAGGGCAACAAAATGGTACACAGGAGGTTGTTTTGGGAGGTGCAGTGTGCGAGACGGCTGTAGGCGTGTGGGGTAGCGGCAGCAGCAGTGGTGCAGAGCAGTGGCAGCCGTGCAGTGCATGCGGGGGAGGCTTGCTGGGAACTGTAGTTCCACAGCAAAAGCCAATATTTATATTTTCAAATGCACCACACTTTACATAATAAACCCGGCACCCACCGCCCAGGGGTGCCGGGGATAGCCCCGAGCTATCAGCCTGGGGTGCCCTGGGAAGGGGGACTCCTTTATTGGGGGGGGGTCACCAACTCCCCAGGGATCCCCGGCCTGGGCTGACTAGCGGTCAGGGGTGATGCTGCGGCTGGGGGGCCCGGTGAAAGGGCTCCCCTGGCTGTGGCATCACCCCACCCCCCTGCTAAACGGAGTCCGATGCTGGTTCTGGGAAATACAGTTGGAGTCCTATGCATTTTTTCCCCCTGTAATTCCAGAACCAGGACCGGCCCAGAGCCCTGTGCTGGTTGCACTAAATACGGGGGACCCCTACGGCATTTGTCCCCCGTATACTGGCAACCAGGACAGGTTCTGAAAAGCCTGGTGCTGGTTATGCTTAATACAGGGGACCATTGTTTGTCCCCTGTATTTAGCACAACCAGTACTGGGGCTCCAAAGCCCAGGGTTCGTTGTTTTCTGGGGGGCGGGGCCACAGTTGTTTTTCTTTAAATTAAACACAGAAGCAGGCATCATGGATCTACCAGATCAGAGTTTGCATTCAGTGTGCTACCTCCCCCAGGTCTTAGCGCCTGCATCACCGCAGTCCGCACTGCCGCCCGCACCACCGCCGCTAAAGCCCGCAACTTTCTCCAGGGTCTAGCCGCAGTTGAAGCCCGCTACCCCCCCCCCCCGCGCCTTTCCACCGGCTACAGCCAACGCCAGCTTCTTCCCCCCCGGTCCTGGCCCCCGCTACCGCCCGCAAACTACGCCCATCTTGCTGCACCCAAGTGAAGCCACAGTTATTACACCTGCTGGAGGCTCCTACTGCGGCTGCGCAACAAGTTGAAAAGTCCTATCTATTCAATGGCGCATTCTTGAGGTAATAGTTTAAAAACTAACTTTCTAATTTACCTGAACCCCAAAAGCACGTACCCTGGCACAATAACTACCTAATAAAACGAACCCCAAGTCTAAATTCTACCCTGAGTTATGCCTTCCCAAAAATCCCGCATAGGCTACAGCAGAAAAAGGTTCCTAATTGAGAATGTCAGAAAAAAGTGACAGTTGGAGCTTTAGATTACTCCCAAATCCTCATTTTTTGTTTTTGCCCTGAAATTTGACATGCAGCACCGTGCGACAGTTCTACCCAGCTGTACCTCCTATAGCTTTTGAGGTGTAGCCCCTTAAACACCCTGCCCCCCCTTCAGAATTCTCTATGGAGAAATCCGTTTTTCTTATATAGATCACCAATACAAACAAGCAGTGGCACTGGTCCCATTCATTTAAATTTCCTATTTCAATAGAGTTTCTATGTGTAGCACACAACTCCATTGGAATAAATGGGCCACTGGAATGCCTATTGAAAGTAATGGGAAAAATACAGCACAATATTGGTATAACCAATGGCATATACAGCATGGATGCAGGGTAGAGGGATATCTACCCAGCCTCTTGGCATGTTGTCCCACCTCACCCCAACTGATGAATTGGAATAAAGGCCCTCATTCAGAGCCGTTCGCTATTTGCGTTCGTTCAAAAACAAGGGGTGGCTATTCAAATGATCCGTTCGCACATTGCAGTCTGTTCACACCTCTAAGTCTGAACGGGCGAGCAAAACATACGCTCGTTTATTTGTTAAAAACACCCCCTGGCCGCTCGCACCATACGTCATATCCGCTATTTATTAGATTAATCGAGTACATCGACCAGGGTATGAACTGCTCGCTATTCTTGTGGTTGGTTTTTTCAACCGCTATTTTGCGAGCAGTTCTGAGTTAAAAAAAACCAAGTGACGTGGTCAATGACGCTGCTGTATTAATTATGCACACCCATAAAACGCCCGTTTTGACCTTTAAGCACGCCTGCGTTCTGATCTCCACTCCCCGTTTTCAAGCACCTTCCCCTGTTACCACCCACATACGCCTCATTCTGTCACTCAAAATAGCAGGCACTCGCTATATTGCGTACAAACGATTTTCAGCCGCACTCACTGGTTCGCGCATGCGTACTAAAAACCGTACGCATGCGCAGATGTGCGAACATCGCTCGGAACGAGCGTACTGCCGCTAGCGAGTGGCTCTGAATGAGGGCCAAAGTGTAGATGATAGACTAATAAACCATCTTTGAAGCCGGTTTAGTGCACTAGCTATTAAATTGGATATCTACTATACACTAGCAATCAGATGATAGGACTCTTTTATACAATAGATACATAATTGAGTATCTGCTTTATATGCTAGCCACCAGATAGGTGTCTGGCGTAGTATATTGGCCACCAGAATGGATTCCTTATACATGCAGAGCATCTCCACCTTCGGATATCATGTTGGGACACAGGATTTTATTTTCCAAACTGAGAATACAAATGTTGCTCTGCTGAGATGACAAGAGAACGGGACTGAGGACTAGTGAGCTCCTCACTACATCTGGAGGTTCTCATGAGTATTTGGGACACTGGGCCTGATTCATTATGGATCGCTATTGCGATGGCGGCTGCGTTACACACGCAGATCTGCTGCGAAAATATGCTAATGAATGTAATCACAAAGCCATCGCACAGCCAGCATAGAGACGCCCACTGCCGCTATCTCCTATCTGTAATACCTTGCAGTCCTGCATATACATAGGGAACATCGAGTAACATCGGCCCCTCATGCACAATTACAGCAGGTATGACCTTACTCAGAAATTTCTAATCTCGTTGCACACAGTGACAACACAAGCTGCGTATGCTGTCGCACTGGCTAATTTATGCATGCCCATGCAACGGCGTTCAAACGGACAGGCACGCCTGCGTTTCTCCATCCACTCCCCCGTCACCACCCCCCAAACGCTGACCTCACGTTACTCACTCTGCGATGGCTTTCTTTCTACATGAGTCACTTTAACAGTTTATCTAAATAAACAGGTTTATCATAGGAAAATCCTCAAATGAAGAACTATATCCCTCATGTAGAATAAACGGAGGAGATGCCAAAAGTTCAAACACAATTTGAGAACATATACTACTGCGTTTATTCCATGCGCCAAGAAGACGGTGGTTCTGTCGCTCATAACAAAATATTGTGTCCACACCACATCAACACACCCTGACACTTAAGGTGCCCACACACTAGGCAATATTTTACACAATCAGCCCGATTCCTACGCATCGGGATGACAGATCGTGTAAAATGTGTCCTAACTGTGAGTCTCTACTCACGATTACGATGCCGATGCGCGTACCCGCTGTCGTACATCGCATCTTCAGATCTTGCCTGTTGCAGGCAAGATCTGAAAATCTCAGTCACGATGCACTGGAATAGTATAGGATGCACAATAGATCGTGGGTCAATTTGGATAGTTTTTAACACCAAATCGTGCCCACGACTGCAGGAGGAGAATTCGGACACGATATCGGATCGTGACCTGAACGCCTAGTGTGTGGGCACCTTTAACCACTTGCCTGGCACGGTCGTATCAGATACGACCGCACCAGGCTGGGCTTTTCCTGACATGGTCATATCTGATACGACCAGTCAGAAATGCCCACTAGGCGGCTGTGGGAAGCTAATCTTCCCACAGCCGCCTACATCAGAGGGACCTTCTGGTCCCTCTGCAAACACGGCCACCTCTCCAGTGTGTCCCGATCACTGCTGGCCACAGTGATCGGGCAGCATCGGCAGCCCCCCTCCCATAGAAGCAGCAGTGCTGCTGCTGTGACCCAATCACTGTGGCCAGCAGTGATCGGGCAGCCATCCACCCCTTCAGTAAACGGCAGTAGCGGCGGCTCTGGTAGCCGCCGCTGCTGCTATCTATCCGGGCCGCCAGCGGGACACCCTCCCGCTGCAGCTCCGGAACGGTGTGTGTGTGAAGAAGCAGCGGCGGCGGCTCTGGTAGCCGCCACCGCTGCTCTGTATCCGGGCCGCCAGCGGGAGACGTGCGGAAGTGCCGCTCGGAGAGGTCTTAAGACTGGCGGAAGTAACATAACGCGCTGGACTCATTTCAGGACTTATAGAAATAGAAGGCATTATATTTTTATTGAACTAGTAGTGTGATATCGCTTTTTATTTCATCCACACTACTATTGACTTATTTATTTGGTTATTTGAACTTTGGCCACTGAATTAACTATTACACAGAAACCGGAAGTGACCTAATCGATTCTAAATTGAGGCTAGTTTGTCCCTATTAAGGGGGTTTATAAACCAGACACCCCACAGGAGCTTTTCATTCCTTGAAGAAGTCTGATTGGCAGATGAAACGCGTTGGATGCTCCACTTACCTCTCATGAACTTACTACCATTTTTATCAGATAAGCCGCAGAATCCTTTTTTAAACTATACTGATATATCTTTTTTATAGTGTTTATTTATTTGTGCATACTCTCATATACTGATCAATAACAAATATGTAATTGCTGTGTATAGCACATCCACTTTTGCACAGTATTTTTTATTTATATTATGTTTCTTGTTTTAAAATACATTTTGTGTAATTATTATATGTACATTTTAGTCAGAGTACTATTTTATTTTCACTCGCTCTTTCTTAGATGGTACTTCTGTTTTACATTTGATATTAAGGAATTAGCTCCACAATTGCACTTTATTGGTATAAATACCACAGATATTTATTAATATTATTTTTTTGAAGCTCATTAATAATATTTATGTATGCACAGCACTTTGTTTAGCACATAGGCGCTTTTAAACAGATTCATTGTTTTCATAAATTTAATAACAGCAGACCACCACTGTTGTATTTCTTCTGTTTGAGCTGTCACCCATACTATAGGGGAATGCTATATACAAATACTTTTTATATTTAAAAAGACATATATAACTTGAACACGACTGGCTGATGGTACAGGTTTTAAAAAGTAGGATTTCTCCCTATTTTACTAAGTTAGGGTGTTTATTATCTTTTGGCGCCGTGTTCTCTCATTTCTACATAAACTCTTTAGTTATTTTACACAGCAGCCTTTAGATATCTAATAACCCTATTACTGGAATTATGTACCAAAATAATGAACGCAGAAATAGAAGGAGTGATCTATGCCAAAAAATCTTTAATGAAGATATAACACAGACTAATACTAATGTCCCTACCGAGAATCTAGACAATATGTTTTGGGAACTTGAAAAACTTATCGCCAAAGAAATAAAAGCATGGTGGGATATAAAAGGATTGGAGCACTATATCTCGGTAAATAGGGTACCAAGGGGTCTAAGACTCCTGAAAAATCCCACATTTGGGGTGGATGATCCAGTGTTTATGGAAAAATGGGACAATACTCTACATAAATGTTCCACAGACCTCATGAAATTGATTAGAAATGAGAAGAAACTGATTCTCTCTGAACTAGAGACAGAAATCAAAAATAAAGAGATAAAAATGGAGGCTTTTAAAGATAAAGAGGATTACAGAACTAATGATGTGGTACTAGTACGTAAACTAGAACGGATAGAAGAAGATGTCATGAAAGGTAAAGAAAAAAAGTTCATCAGGGACAAACAAGATTATGAACTAAATAAGGTAAAGAATTGGAGTAGATTTCCTAAAACTTCAGGACAAATGAAAATACATCATCCTGGTCAAGCAAGAACCCCATGGAGAATGGCGCCATACAAAAGAAGACCAAGTTTCAGAAGGGATGATGATCATACAGAATTCAACCAATTTAATACCTATCATATGAAGAATCGATTCTCTACACTTCAACGTTATGAGTCTAACAGCGACACTGATTTTTTTATCTCCAGGCCCAGAGTACAACAGGACGAACCCGAGAAAAACCTTCTTCAAAGAAACCACAAGATTAGCGTCACCTATGAAAAGAAGAACAAGAGAAGAAGAGGAACTAGAGGGGGCAACAGGAAGAAATTACAAAAGAAGGAATGTGCAATAGACCTTAAGAAGGGGATTTTTAATTTATCTAAACACGTCCTAACACAATCTGAAGTGTCTCTTCTGAGTAAAGGATTATTTTTTGCACCCTCTAGCAACATGAATAAATGCCAAACCTTCATTGACCTGAACAAATTTGTGAGGAATCTAACCCTGAAACATCTTTTCTTGAGAAAAGATAATGCGGTTATCACGAACTATACTGGAAACGAGTCAAAATCGGGTTTGAAAAACAAATCTAAGT
The DNA here is from genome assembly GCA_031769625.1 of Taudactylus pleione. Classification (NCBI taxonomy): domain Eukaryota; kingdom Metazoa; phylum Chordata; class Amphibia; order Anura; family Myobatrachidae; genus Taudactylus; species Taudactylus pleione. The sequence goes on from JAUIMM010000129.1 coordinate 4,033,732, forward strand.
ATTATCCAATAGAGTCTAAAGGTAATTACCTCAGCATTTTTTATGAACTGGTGAAGAAAGATTTTTGTGATGAAAACATTGAGACCCCCATTGAACAAAACTTGAAAAATAGGGAAAAAGAAGCACTTAAGAATCTTCAGAAGAATCAAGAAATAGTCATCAAACAAGCTGACGAAGGGGGCGGATTGGTAATAATGGATCGCTCTTATTATCTTGAAGAATCCAATAGACTCTTAGGAGATGCAAACTCATATGCTGTCTTAAACGGAGATCCCTTAGAGGAGTATATTGACGAACTGAGAACATTACTTGTCTATGGATTACACAATGGTATTATTACAAAAGACAAATTTCAATACCTCCTGGTAACCAATCCAACTACCCCCATATTTTACTTTCTTCCCAAAGTCCATAAATCAATGACTAGTCCACCGGGGAGACCTATTATTGCAGGGATTGATTCCCTAACATCGCATTTATCGGAGTATGTGGACATATTCCTAAGGAAATATGTCATACAGCTACAATCATATATCAAGGATACTACTAATGTCCTACAAATCATAGAAGGAATTGAGTGGAGAGCATCCTATTCATGGATAACAATCGATGTACAATCATTGTATACGTGCATAGAACATGATAAAGGAATTAATGCTTGCAGAGAATTTTTGGACATGGATTCATCTATTAGCACCCCACACAGAGAGTTTTTATGTGATATTATGGCTTTTATTTTGAACCACAACTATTTTAAATTTTTAAATAAATTTTATAGACAAATTTGTGGTACTGTGATGGGGACAATTTTTGCCCCAAGCTTCGCCAATCTTTTTATGGGGTGCTGGGAGAACAATTACATCTACAACAATAATCCATTTAAGAACAATGTTGTATTATATAAACGCTATATAGATGATATCCTTATAATATGGGAAGGTACGGAGGATCTTTTTAAGTCATTTCTGGATTTTATCACTGATAACAATATGAATCTTAAGTTTACATAGAACATCAACGCGGCTTCCATTGAATTTTTAGATTTGGTTTTAATTGGTGAAGGCTATCAGATAGTCACGAAGAATTACATAAAAGAAGTTGATACTAATAGCTATCTACACTACAAGAGTGGACACTTACAAAAATGGAAAAAGAATATACCTCGTTCTCAATTCCACAGAATAAAAAGAAATTGTAGTAAGCAAGATGTATGTGATGAACAGATACGCCTGTACACTCATAGGTTCCTGGAAAAGGAATACCCTGCTA